>JARQOC010000002.1:634423654-635783226 GCA_033576535.1 Allobates femoralis | reverse complement strand
AGTCGACGGGTGGCAAATCCACCTCTTTGCCGCAATCTAAGACGCAGAAGACCGGTCCGCGTCAGCTGCATGCTAGGTTTCGCTCCTTTCGTCCCTCCTCCAAGTCAGCCTCGTCATCTTCATCCTCTTCCCGTCCGGACAAGGACCAGAGATCCCATAGGTCCTGGAAGCCTAAGGCCCAGCAGAAGAAGCCTGCCGGCGCCTCAGCCACCAAAACTGCCTCCTCCTGACTCTTCGCCTCCTCCGGGAGTGTCCAAGATCGGTGGCAGGCTCTCCCGCTTTGGAAACATCTGGCAGGATCGCATCCAGGACCGGTGGGTGGTGGACGTGGTCTCCCATGGCTACAGGATCGAACTGGAGTCGAGGCCTCCGACTCGGTTTTGCCTCTCTTCGCCTCCTCCGGCGAGGGATGCGGCTTTTCAGCGGGCGCTGGACGCTCTGCTTCAGAGCGGGGTTGTGGTCCCGGTTCCGTCCGAGGAACGGTTTCGGGGGTTTTATTCCAACCTTTTCACGGTTCCGAAGAAGGACGGTTCAGTCCGACCGGTGTTGGACCTCAAGCTCCTCAACAGACACGTGAGGGTCAGGCCTTTCAGGATGGAGTCCTTGCGCTCGGTGATAGCGTCCCTGTCTCAGGGGGACTTCCTGGCCTCGGTGGATGTGAAGGATGCTTATCTCCACATCCCCATTGCCTCTGCTCACCAGAGATGGCTGCGGTTCGCTGTGGGAGAAGACCACTTCCAGTTTGTGGCTTTGCCCTTCGGCCTCTCATCGGCTCCGAGGATCTTCACCAAGGTGATGTCGGCCATGGTGGCGGTGCTGCATGTACAGGGGCACGCGGTCACCCCGTACCTGGACGACCTGTTGATCAGAGCCTCGTCTGCGGAACAGTGTCAGTTGAGTCTCTCTGCCACCTTGGATACTCTTCGGACGTTCGGTTGGGTAGTCAATTCCCCGAAGTCGGTCCTTGTTCCTACGCAGACGATTTTGTATCTGGGCATGGAGTTCCACACCATTCCGGCTCTGGTGATTCTCCCTCTCGACAAGCAGTCCTCGATTGTGGAGGAGGTCTGGTTCCTTTTGCAGGCGGACTTGGTTCCCATCAGGCACCTGATGCATGTTCTAGGGAAGTTGGTGGCGACCATCGAGGCGGTCCCTTTTGCGCAGTTTCATCTGCGTCCGCTTCAGCTACAGATTCTGCGCGGATGGGACAAGAGGCCGTCCTCTCTGGATCGGTCCATTGCCCTTTCGTCCACGACGAAGGAGTCTCTCCGATGGTGGCTGTTACCCAGGTCAATGTCCCGAGGCAGGTCGTTTCTTCCCATCTCTTGGTTGGTGGTCATGACAGATGCCAGCCTTCTGGGCTGGGGTGCGGTGTTCCTGCATCACAGGGCTCAGGGCACCTGGACAACTCAGGAATCTGCTTTGCAGATCAACGTCTTGGAGATTCGTGCCATATACCAGGCTCTCCTGGCCTTCCAGAGGTTTCTGTCAGGAAATCCAATTCGGATTCAATCCGACAACGCGACGGCTGTCGCTTACATAAACCGCCAGGGAGGCACTCGCAGCCGTCAGGCGCTCGCGGAGATCCAACCCATCCTCCGGTGGGTAGAAGACAACGATGCGTCCATCTCGGCTGTCCACATCCCCGGAGTGGACAATTGGGAGGCCGACTACTTAAGCCGGCAAGGAATGGACGAGGGAGAATGGGCCCTTCACACAGAGGTGTTTCTGCACATCTGTAACGAGTGGGGAACTCCCGACGTGGACCTGATGGCGTCCAGGCTGAATCATCAGGTCCCAGCCTTCATGTCTCGCGCTCGAGACGACCTGGCAGTGGGGACGGATGCTCTGGTCCAGGATTGGTCCCGATTTCGTCTGCCCTATGTGTTTCCCCCGTTGGCCTTGTTACCCAGGGTTCTGCGGAAGCTCGGGGCGGAATGCAAGCGAGCCCTTCTCATTGCCCCGGACTGGCCCAGGAGGGCTTGGTACCCAGACCTGTTACGGCTCTCGGTGGGGGTTCCATGGAGGCTCCCGGATCGGCCGGATCTCTTGTCTCAGGGTCCGTTCTTCCGCCACAATTCCTCGGCCCTGAGCCTGACCTTGTGGCGCTTGAAATCTGGTTGTTGACGTCACGTGGTTTTTCCACTCCCGTCGTTGCTACCATGAGACAGGCCAGAAAGCCGGTTTCTGCGGGAATCTATCGCAGAGTATGGAAGATTTTCTTCTCCTGGTGCCGTGTTCACGGTTCTTCTCCCTGGCCTTTCTCTCTGTCAACCCTTCTGGCTTTCCTCCAGTCGGGTTTGGATAAGGGTTTGGCTCTCAGTTCCATCAAGGGACAGATCTCGGCTCTGTCGGTTCTCTTTGATAAGCGTCTGGCTACGCTTCCCCAGGTTAAGACGTTTGTCCAGGGGGCGAGTCACATCATTCCTCCCTACAGACGTCCTTTGGACCCATGGGATCTTAACTTGGTCCTTGCAGCGTTGCAGAAGCCGCCGTTTGAACCTCTTAAGGAGGTCTCCCTTTCTAGGCTTTCTCAGAAAGTTGCCTTTTTGGTGGCCGTTACTTCTCTGCGGAGAGTTTCGGAGTTGGCTGCCTTGTCCTGTCGGTCTCCTTTTCTGGTGTTTCACCAGGATAAGGTGGTGCTTCGGCCTGTGGCGGAATTTTTGCCTAAGGTGCTGTCTCCTTTCCACCTGAATCAGGACATTGTCCTGCCATCCTTTTGCCCGCATCCAGTTCATCAGTATGAGAAGTCTCTCCATACTTTGGACCTGGTCAGGGCTCTCAGGATCTACGTTTCCCGAACGGCGTCGTTTCGCCATTCGGATGCCCTGTTCTTGCTGACTATGGGTCAGAAGAGGGGTGAGGCAGCCTCCAAGTCTTCTCTGGCAAGGTGGATCAAGTCTCCTATTCGGGAGGCTTATGTCTCTGCTGGTTTGCCTTTACCTGCTGGTATTAAGGCTCATTCTACAAGGGCTGTGGGGGCCTCGTGGGCCTTGCGTCATCAGGCCTTAGCTCTTCAGTGTGTCAGGCGGCCACGTGGTCTAGTCTGCACACCTTTTCCAAACATTATCAAGTCCATGCTTTGGCATCGGCTGATGCCAATGTGGGCAGGCGGATCCTTCAGGCAGCTGTTGCTCATTTATGATGGGCCTGCTTTTGTTTTTTTTTTCCCGCCCTGGGATAGCTTTTGGACATCCCAATGTCTGGGTCTCCCAATGGAGCGCAAAAGAAAAAGAGAATTTTGTTTACTTACCGTAAATTCTTTTTCTTATAGCTCCTATTGGGAGACCCAGCTCCCACCCTGTGCCTTTTGGGGCTTTGTTTCTATGCTAGTGCCTGGTGTCTTTTCACCTCGCGTGTTGGCCCTGTTGGCCGTTTATTATTTCCCAGTCCTGTTGGTCTGGGCGCGGGTGGTCTTTCCTCCTTCCTGCTTGTGCACCGAACTGATGGGATTCTCCCTGGAGGGGGTGTATAGGCAGTAGGGGAGGAGTTACACTTTTAGGTGTAATGCCTTGTGTGTCCTCCGGAGGTCGGAAGCTATACACCCAATGTCTGGGTCTCCCAATAGGAGCTATAAGAAAAAGAATTTACGGTAAGTAAACAAAATTCTCTTTTTCACTCATACTGTCTCACTCTGTCTACTATAACTATTCCTTATTTGCACAGCTATCGTCCACCCCCAGGTCCTTGTTTAAAAGCTCCTCCATCCATCTGACCATTTTCTCCCCCAGCATAGATGCATCCTCCCCATTAGGTTGCAGCCCATTCATTCCTTAGAGCCTGTAACTGAGAGACGTCAGCCCAGTTATCCGTGAACCCAAACCCTTTCTTCCTGCATCAATTTCTAGGCCACTTATCTCCCTAAGCTCCTGCTGTCTTTTTGGTGACGCTTGGGGCACCGGCTGTATTTCTGAAAAAAACATCTTGGTGCTCCTGGACTTCAGCTTCTGTCCTCGTTCCCTGTAATCCTTTTAAAGGACCTTCCACTCCCTCTAACATTGTCATTGGTATCAATTTGTACAATGACCACTGGGTTTTCACCTGCACGACCAAGCAGTCGGTCTATCCGATCCACAAATATCCCGAATGTGAGCACCCGGTAGACAGCACACTGTTCTGAATTTGCGGTCTTGGTGGCAGATTACTTTGTCTATCCGCCCGATTATAAAGTCCCGTACCACCACCATCTGTCTGGCCTTTGCTGCTCTATCTCCCTACTTCTTACAGCATCCATTTTCCTGATTTCTAGGAGCAATCTCCTGCTGTGTTGATCCTAGTCCACAGCAGCATCCCTATTAACAGCCATACAGGTGTATTTACTGGGTTGTGCCAGATCAAGACTAGGCTCCCTGCCACATTTCCCCTTACCTAGCTACCTACTTCTGAGTCCTGATCTTCCCCACCTCCACCCTCTTCCATGTCACTGTCCCCAGCCAGATCTGCTTTCCAGGTGTGCAGTGATCCTGAGTGTTGAAAGCTGCATATTTAGATCCATTACCTGGGCTTCCAAATATATAACACACTAACATGGCTGTTCAAGGCATAAATACAATCTACAAGATGCACACCTGGTAGCATTGTCGATGGAGGCTGGAGCAAATATTAACTAGGGATAAGCGGTATATATAAAGGCAAAAAAAACATGCAAACATAGATGAGGAAAACACTGCACTATGTTCTTGTGTTAAACAAGGTAAAATTGTGTTTAACTATGCACTTATCTACAACCCTCGCACTTCAATGCGCTTTTTACCAAGCTGCAAACGGGAAATCTTATGGCTTGCTTTCTGAGTACATCCTCCAATGTGGTGTATATGATACAATGTACAAAGTGCACTACAGGAATGTATATTGGGGAAACAATGCAAAAGCTACAAACAAGGATGAATGTACATAGACATACAATAAAAAATAAGCTGGACAAGCTGGTAAGAATACACTTCTCTGAGCCTGGACACAGCATGGCCGACCTAACAGTCCTGATATTGAAAGGTCACTTTAAAAATGACAGAGAACGAAAAATCTGGGAATTCAAATTCATAAGAATGTTCCAATCCTTAACAAAAGGGCTTAATTTGACACCTGGATTCATGACTCATTACCTAGACACAACTAATACTTCCACAAGAAGATCTTCTGATGTGTAAATGACCATTGCAATGTCATCTACATCATTAACAAAGACTTCATTTTCATTTCCTTAACACACCTCCATTTCCTTATGTCCTGCTGTATTTTGTATTTAAATGTCTCAGTAACTCATTTGTGATATTGTCTGATGAAGGAGCCTTGAGCTCTGAAAGCTTACAAATATAATTTTCTTGTTAGCCAATAAAGGTATCACTCCTATAATACTTTTCTCAACCTTTTTTTTGGGACTTAAGTATTTACATCGGCTTGCTTTCAAAAATGTCTGTCTTGCCACTTCTCAAGAGCTGTGGATCTTTCTAGCTCCTCCATAGTGACTATGGGCCTCTTGGCTGCTTCTGCATTTACTTTTCTCCTTGCTTGGTATATAGACGGCCATGTCTTGGTAGGTTTGCAGTTGTGCCACACTTTTTCCACTTTTGGATAATAATGGATTAAACAATGCTCTGTGAGAACTTGGGCCATTTTGTATACAATATACCCCCTGCTTTACGCTTTTTCAGAACTTTATCCCTGACCTGTCTGGTGTGTTCCTTGGTTTTCATGTTGCTGTTTGATCCTTAATGTTCTAAAACCTCAGAGGCCTTCACAGAACAGCTGTAGTTATACTGAGAATAACTCAAACAGAGGTGGACTCAATTTTCTACTGAGGTGACTTCACGAGGCAATAAGTCACTCAGAGTTTTAGCTGTATCGGACTACAGGAAGGCTGAATACAAATGCACGTGACAATTTTCAGATTTTTATTATTAAAATGTTTACAAAAACGTATCATTTCCCAATAAAATACATATATGTTTGAGTGTAAGGTGAAAAAAGTTCACAGGGTATGAATACTTTTTTAAGGCACTGTATATATGTAATGCGTACTCTATCAAAATGTTATTTGTATGTTTTTATCCGCCATCCAACTTCATAAATTGAATCTAATACATCAGTAGTCATAAGTTATGTAATAATTTTGTTTCTTTTCAATTTTCAGGGTACGTTTAGTGGAGAGAGGGTCTCCTCAGAGTTTACTTCTCCTGGAGTCTGGAAAGGTAAGCTGCTTGACCAACCCCAAAATATCTGCTACATATATCTTTTATAATGTGCATTTGCGGCTTTATAGTGATCTCTATACCCAAGACTTAATTATCTTGTCTAATCTGAATTACATGTGGCCCATTTAATAAGCTAGACAGGAGTGGTGTATTCTCAATGTATATAGTCATTTCGGCCGGCCAGAATCATTAGATGGTTGTCAGCCAAACACATGCATTTTTCCTGAGATGGCAGACCACTACCTTGGGGCTTATTGGCTGATTAGATTTAGTGACCCAATCCTTGTCTCTCTGGACATACGTTGTTTAGAGAGAGAGTCTGGATGCCCCAATACACATTAGATGGTTGACCAGTTGTATGAAGACTTGTGGGTTCGGTTCACATATGTAGTCTGTATGGTCAACATAAGAGATTAAAGAAAGGATTTCATCTAGAACTAGATGAAGAAACAATCAGCATATTATGCAAAATGTATTGTGAGGAAGCGCTCACTGAACGTGTTGGGGAAAACTCACTTTTCAGCAGAATTCTGACACACCAACGGTTTCTATATAAATAAATCCAGCCGGTTTATTAAAGTAAACATAAACCACTAGTCAACACATAGTGTGCTGTATACGTCAGCTTTTAACATACACTGTGTAACCTCTGTTACTTCTGCAGATGCGTCTGCACAGCCCCCAGAAACCTTTGTGATACGCCAGTCAGTTCCAATCACAGATCAATCTGTACAGTTCATTCACATAATCCCTATTCCCTGGGGTTACCTGCTTTACCTTTGGTAGGATTCAGATTGGCTCCAGGCAGTCACTACTGAGATCACTAGCCAGGTACCTGGACTTGCTCCGTATCAGCCCTGTTGCTAGTCCAGATCCTCAGTACCCCTGGTTGCTTCCTGGACTCTCAGGAGCTCCACGTGTGTCTAGACTCACAAATGGCGTGTTCACTATGTGCTGCACACGAAGTGCTGCTCACTTGCAGGACCTTGCTTACCTCACAGTAGTCTCACTATATCCATGAGACACAACTGAGGGAGGTATTTGGTTAGCCAGACCCGTCCAACACTTTCTGGCTAACCTATAAAGTCCAGTCTTTAATAGCTGAATTTTGGCATAACAATTCCCAGCAAAACACCCTGGATTTTACATCACAGTAGTCCTCTGCCTGTGTGAGACATACCAGCCACTTAAAATATTGCCGGTCAATACCTCATAGTGTATGTTATTAAAAATAGGGGTAGACTAACTAGACCTCTTGGTCTATATCTGCCTTCAGTACTTTGTTTATGTATTAGCTCATTCATTCTATTTACTTCCTTTTTTTAGATTTTACCTGGAGTCACAGTAATTATTGTTAATCCAGAGACCAAAGGACCCCTGGGAGATTCCCATCTTGGTGAGGTAGGTGCTCTCTATAAAATGGATTACATTTGTATAATCACTGAGAGTTTTGGAATTATTAATCCTTCTTTTACTTTAAATAATATTTCAGAATAAAGACGTTGCCTCCCATCTGAACCAGTAGTCGTGTTTTAGATGTGTGAGGTAGCAACCGGGGAACCCGCTTGCAAACGACAACAAACACGTGCTTATAAGTTTAACCAATGTCTACCCGTTTATTTTTCACATATAATAACATAACCCGGGTAGCATGTTTACCACATTGCACATTGATTATAAACACTTTACATAAATACATCATACATTACATAGAACATTGCACATAAACATTCACAATAACCCGGGACCTGTAACCATCTCTCTGTCCCCATTGGAGCTCTAACACCTGCTCCCGGGGTAGCTATGGCCTCCGGCCTACTTACACATCTTACAGTACATTTATAATAAATACATTTGATATACTTCGACGATGACCCCTCCGGGTTCATAACAGGGATTGAGCAACCTGAGTACCGGGTATGTCATGTATCCCCAAGGGGCTCTTTCCTGGACGCATCTCCGCCTACGTCCCAGTCAGAGTCCACCTGGTTCAACCATGGTGTCCCCACTCTAGGAGCCCTTTTTAACCCCTGCTTCTGCCCTTCGTTACATACGCCTCAACGGGCCCTGAGGGTCCCAATGGCGGTACCTGCCGCCTGGGTTTAGTCACCCAGCATGATGATATACATTACCCAGTAGTCAGGATTCCTGCCTGACCGGGCCTTACATACCATGTGTGATCCATCATTCAAACGTCCATGGATCACATACATCTTCCACACGCTCACAGCCCATCATCCAGGGACTGTGGCTCCTCCATGGCCCATTACAGGGACTGGCAAACCATAGTACACGGGAACCTCATCCGTTACCTACTAGGAGCCCTATTACCCCTGTATCTGGCACCACAGGCACACCCACACCATTAGAGGCCGTGGTTGAGGAACGGGTACCCTCTGCAAGCAGCAGGGCAAGCCTCCCTCTCGTCCCACAGGGACGGAACGCCTCCAACATCATCCATACTGGCTGGGTCACTTTCTCCCCACATTATTATACAATGCTCTTACATAGGTCATCATCTTACATTCAGGGCAATTGCCTAAGCCCCTACATACATCAACGGGTCCTTTACTGACTGCCTAGTCGGACCCAATAGCGGTTATGCCCGCCTGGCATTAATCACGCATACAGCTCACTCCATTACACGGGAACCGCTGTCTTACCGGGCACGGATCCGGGTCTCGCTACCTGTGTAACGGGTCCACCAAGCGTCCCCCAAGGGCTCCTTTCCCGGACGTGGTTCCCCCCACGCCCGGACCAGTCTCCACCGGGTTCAGCCACGGCTTCCCCACCAGGTGCTCACAACCTCGGACCTCGGCACCGGCATGGAGCTAGCATGCTCCCTTCACCAGCTCCATGTGGCGGCATGGACTTGCATTCCCAGTCCCTCACACAGACTGGCTCTGCTCAGCTCTCAGGCTGGTAATCAGCCCACATCCTCTCAGGCTGATGTCTGGCTGAAAATGGATCTAATCCCTTAATCACTCAGCTGGCTGCCTCTTATCGTGCCAGCCACTCCCATATGGACACACCTCCTTAGCTGCTGATAATCAGCCTTTCACACAGCTCAGGTTAACTCCCTGTGTTCCGGGTTGTCAGCACTCAGCCCTTACATTCCTTGGAGCCTCATCGATCTCATCCCACTCTCACTGCCGCTCATTAGGCTCATGAAACCTTGTGTTCACAGTTGGTTCACACAGCATTATCAGTCAAACCGGCCAGTGTGCACAGGATCATACCTTGATCCTGCATGTGACGCGCCCCGGCCATGAGACCATGCCGGCGGTGCCTCACATACCCCCCTCCTTGTTTACACCCGTGGGTAGGGGTCAAACACACTGCCATACAAGTCGGGCGACAGTGTTGCTCACACCTGTGGATAAAGGCTAAACACACTGCCGGCTTGTACACCTAGGACACTGGTAAACCGTGTCCTACCTCCCCCCTCCTTGTTCAGACCAGTGGGGGATGAACACACTGCCATAGGAGCCGGGCCACCATACAACACCTTGTGGCACCGCTCCCGGTGGTACACCTGTGACTCCTGTCCAAACTCCCCCCTCCTTGCTTAAACCAGCAGGGGCAAACACAGTTCATAGAATCCGGATTTGGCGCTGTCTTGGCAACTTCGTGACCCCTCAGGCCACCGGAACCTTGATCACGCCGACTTTGACTTCGGGACCCCTAGGGCCGCCCGGTACTTTGAGTGCGACGTCTTCGTGACCTCGCCAGGTCACCGGCCAGATGCTAGGGTGCGTCGTGCGGTCGCCCATAGCAACCAAGTCCATTTAAAGGGCACCAACGTAATAGTCCATATAACATGTCCATATAAGGTGCCACTATACCACAGCCCTCGGCTGTACCACCCCCGAGTTCTACTTGCTCTCACTCAGCGGGCTGGCATGCCCGCATTCTCCACCATATGTGGGCAGCGCCTGGATTGCAAGTCAGGAAACACGTGGAGCCCGGTAGTAGTTCAAACAGGACCCGGTGTTTATTGCTGATACACACAGCGATGGCACAGTCTGCCCTTACATTCCTTGGAGCCTCATCGATCTCATCCCACTCTCACTGCCGCTCATTAGGCTCATGAAACCTTGTGTTCACAGTTGGTTCACACAGCATTATCAGTCAAACCGGCCAGTGTGCACAGGATCATACCTTGATCCTGCATGTGACGCCCCCGGCCATGAGGACCATGCCGGCGGTGCCTCACAGATGATGGACTAATCCTGAGAGTAAATATAGCCATCACTTTAGTACATTTCTCCAAATTTTTAAGAATGACAGGTCATAAGAAACAGTGATCTCACACTGGGTTTGCTTGGCTCCTTATTCTTTAAAGGGAACCAACCAGCAGGATTTCCCATCTAACGTAAAGGCAGTGGCTGTTGGCGGCACGTGTACATTGCTTTTGTGATGTTATCTTCATTAAAATGGCGTTGACGTCAGCGGATGTGTGTACCGCGATCTCGAGCACAATTATATTGCAGACACTATGGAGATGAATATTAGTGGCAGGGCGCATGCACAGATTGAATTTGTTTTTTCCCCTGCGCACATGTCCTTGCTGTTAATGTGTCTCCAGTGTCTTCAATAAAATGGTGCCTGAGATTGCAGTACACCCATGTGCCATGACTCCAGCACCATTTTAATGAAGACTACATCACAATCGCAATGTGCCTGCGCCAACACCAGTGGCAATAGTGGCGCAGTGCAAAATTTAAAAAAAGAAAAACGAATAAGCCAGGATGACGCAGGAGGAGGAATATATACAGAGGACCTAATAGCAAGATGAGAAAGAAATCCTCAGCACTACTCACAGGCAGCAGAGAAATTCCTGAAGGTCCTCGGATTCATTTAAGAAACTAATCATGCCACTGCTGAGGATACTCCGATGCTCGCTAAGCCTGAGCAAAAGTGTTTAGTCCACGGTAAAAAAGTCGGTGACACTCCAGTTCCATTACATGTCCAAGATTTATTAAATAAAAGCATGCTCAAGGAGGTGCTGTGTGTAGGGGACGACAGCCTGTTTCGCTCCACTAGAGCTTCCACTGGTCCCAGGCACACAGTGGAAGCATGAGGTGGAGCGAAACGGCCTGTCGTCCCCTGCACACAGTGCCTCCTGTGCATGCCTTTATTTAATTAATAAATCTTGGACATTTAATGGAAGTGTCACTGCCTTTTTCTATCCTTACCGCAGTCAGAGGACCAAACCCACAAAGTCCTCCCTGCTGCACATGACACTAAAACAGTGCATTCATTTCTGGACCTTTGAGAACGTTTTTTTCGTCAACATTAACAATCTTGAAACTGAAGTTATGATTTGATTCACCGTGCTACCGGCAGTATGGCATTGTATTTACTTTATATGGGAAAATCCTGCTGGTTTGGTTCCCACTGACCCAGTACATTATTGGCATATGTGTTATGGCTCTTTTAGTTGGGTTGATTCAGGTTATTAAATGAATGCCAATTGTTGCTTGTTTACCGAAACATTTACACAAATGATGAACATTTTATGTGCACAGAACAACTGGTAATATGTTTGTCTTGTGTGCATAGAATATCATGTTATTTTGCTGCACATCTTTTACTTTGGGGCAATTTGCTGCCGATACTGATGATTTTTAAAGAAAATGTGACATCTAATTAGGGCTTCTGAATCATTGAGCCAGACTCTGGTTCATACTGTCAATTATTTCAGCCAAGTATGTTTTACCCTAAAATGCTTTGCCATTTCAGAAAAAAACTATACTTGTAAGCCAGCAGGTGGTACAGCTCGGGGATCAGTAAAGAAAGCCAGGCCCAAGGGCATCTCTTCGCCCTGCTAAACTTGAGTGAAAGGTTTTTTTCTTATACACCCACTCAGTAAAGACTTGTCACTCAAGGAGTGCAGTAACTGAACAAGCCACCAGGATCCCGCCTTCTAGACTAGTTACATTAGTTGCCTTGTCCTTTTTTTCTGAAATGCTGCATTTGAGTAAAATATTCCTAACTGAACTATTGAAATTAATCTGATACCCACAATAAAATAATAATTGTACCGAACAAACAAGTGTTTTGCTAATTTGCCAGGTGATAGCTTACATGAGCCAGTAGTCTGGCGGGTTGTTCCTATGAGCACTAATTCCCCTAGTTATTGACCTTGAGCGTCATATGGAGTTTAAGATCTAAGATATTTCAGCAGTTCAAACGTGAGGCTGACACTTTGTGCCCACCGTTCGATATGTGTTCATACGGGGAAATTATTATTTATTATTATTGCGCCATTTATTCCATGTTTAGAAAACAGGCAAAAAAGAAATAAGAAATGACAACACCATATTGTTATTATGTACTTTATAGGGTAGAGTTCTTGCTGTTTTGTCATCGATTCCAGACCATCAAACTTGATATGACTACAGTGTGATTTTTCCAGCTATTGATACCCTGCTTATCTTGCCACAGATATGGGTGCACAGTCCGCACACGGCCAGTGGATACTACACTATATACGACAGTGAAAGTCTGCAGGCTGATCACTTTAACACCAAACTCAGCTTTGGGGACACTCAGACACTTTGGGCAAGAACTGGATACCTTGGCTTTGTTCGTAGAACAGAACTGACGGATGCAAGTGGAGGTACGGAAATCGCCTAGAGATTCATTAAACTGACAACTTGTGTCCACAATCTTTACTTTAAAAGGGAGGATAAAATACTCTGATCTCCTGGTTGGTACAAGTAGTCCCAAATCTAATATCTCACTGATTGGACCACTTGGTCACTAAACATCCATTTCTGCTGTTCTGATGATGCTGGAGATCATGTGCTGTAAATGCTTCATGTGATCTTGCATAGATTTTTCTCCTACATTGTATGTTTTACTCAGTTATTTGTTTCCGTCTCTAGAACGGCATGATGCCTTATTCGTTGTTGGAGCACTGGATGAAACACTGGAGCTGAGAGGACTGCGCTACCATCCCATAGACATCGAAACCTCAGTGTCGCGCACACACCGGAGCATCGCTGAGTGGTACGTATGACACATCGATTAATACACATGTATGTACATATGACTATAAGTGAAGACAAGGTAGATATTGTCTTACTGAAGAGTAACTATGCAGATGTCACGTTTATATATCCTGAGTGATGTTCTATAATACAGATCTGTATTTGACCATGCAATTTGTTAGTGGTACACACTAGTATGCATCCATGTCAAGTTGTTGATATCTATAAGCAATTTTCTTGAGTTGTTTTTTACATCAGCTTACTGCACAGTCCTTTGTATAGAGACTTCACAAAACTCCAAAGCAAGTCCTGTTTAGGCACTGATCAAGCAAGGGGTGTTGTGGAAATTTCAGGTAGAACACAAAACACTAACTGCAGCTCGGCAACATAAAAATATACTGATGCCACTTCGGTTTAGGATAAGATAATGAAAGTGATTTATTTGCAGAGTAAATGCAAATTACTTTACATTTCAGACTATATGGAAAAAAAATCTTACTAAAAAGTGTATCATATAGAGAAGAGTCAGTTTCCTCTGGAATGGAAAGGAGTGCTCCTATGGCGTTCTGCCTGATACCTGAAAAAAAAATATATAGCAGCATAGTTCTCTTTTCTCCTGCCCGACATTGATCTGTCTGATACATGCGGGGCAGATGAGGAAGGCGACCTGTATAGTCCTTACCATGCTGCAGGTCCTGAATCAGCACACGACTGAGCACTGGATCTGAAGGACCTTTTAGGATATCAATCACATGTTTTGAGGGAACTAGAATGGACGAAGGATAAGAAAACTTTATACCTGGCACTAAACTACTTATTAATATCAGTGTACGATTCTGGGAGCAGCTGTGTGTGTGTGTATATATAATTAAGACTTGTGTTTACTGTTTGTGCTGCAATTGTATGCATGTTCTGTTGGTGCTGCATTGCTACGTCTCTACTGTGCATTCAGCAGTGTAGTATGCATCATGTGAATGCTGCAGAAAATCACTAAAGAGATCTGACTCCGAGATCATTTTAGCTGAACAGCCTATCATTGTCTGCTTTTATAAATTTTACGGTCTCCAATCAACTTTTTAGTCAAAGTACACTGTTCTTCAGAACACTGTCTCAAACCACCCATATTTCTCAGGCTTTTAAGGCTGGTTTCACACTGCGGTTTTTCCCTGATCAGGTTCGATCAGGTTTGTGTGCCAAAACCAGGAGAGGAACTTGCAGAGAAAAACTATAATTGAAAGATTGACACCTGTTCTAGGTTTTGGAGTCACTCCTGGTTTTGAAACACAAAACCTGATCGAACCTGACCTGATCTGACCGCAGTGTGAAACCAGCCTAAGGGGAAATGCATGTACATGTGCTGGCTTCAGACTTAAATAAGGTCCACCTGATTGACACCTGTTACTTCACAGAATGATTGACCTCACTAATTGAACTCCACACTGCTATTATTTTGTACACACCCCCTTTCAATGAATTACTCAAATATACAGACTCAAAAACATGCACATCACGAATACTGAGTTTGTTGGTTTTCTAAGAATCTACTGCGACAACTGGTAAATTGTTTGACATGTAGTAATATAATTTATACCAAAAACTCTGAATAATCTGGTTAGGCTACGTTCACATGTAGAGTAATGCAGGCGTATTCCTGCTTTTACGCGGCGCTTTTGAGCGCTCACGTAAAACAGTGCTAAACAAAGCTGGATACGCCTTCCAGCAAAAGCTATGGCTTTTAATGGAAGGCGTGCAGACGCTGCGCTTTGTCACGTATTTTTGCGCCTGCTTATTCGCTGCAAAAGCACGCCCGCTGAAAGTCATGTCATGGCAATTCTTAGCGCTTTTTACGGTGCGCTTTCCCCTTAGGCTACATGTTTACATGTCCTCGGGAACAGCGGGGCGTCGGCATGCAGGCGGCACTGCAGAATACGTGGCAAAACACGCTGCGTGTAAATGTAGCCTTAGTTATGTTGGACTGCTATTATTTTGAACACTACTGTATATGGATAAATGATCTGTTTATGGTGTCCTTTTGTTTTGTAACAGTGCTGTGTTCACGTGGACCAACCTGTTGGTGGTGGTAGTTGAGCTTTGTGGCTCTGAACAGGAAGCTCTGGACCTGGTTCCTCTTGTGACCAACGTTGTGCTGGAAGAACATTACTTAATCGTGGGAGTGGTGGTTGTGGTGGATCCCGGAGTCATCCCAATTAACTCACGAGGGGAAAAACAGAGGATGCATCTACGGGACAGTTTCTTAGCGGATCATTTAGATCCCATCTATGTTGCGTACAACATGTAAAGACAATAGACTGTAACTTAACCACTCAAGACATGCCACCAGGTTATTATTTTTGTCAAAATATTACGTAACAATTCCAATGCTTGATAATAGTTTAAAACGTGTGTTATCTTTTAGCATAACCTCTAGTAGATCATGGTCTGTCTGCATTATTTTCTGAAAGGGAACACTGTGCTACGGTAGTATTAAAAAGCAAGTCACTGGACGTTAATGCATCTTAGCTACAGAACGGTTGGTGGGAGTACAGCATTGGTGGTGCCAGCACATACTGGGCACTCTGCATGTACGCTTACCTAGTTCTTCAGTGGAGATTTATTTAATATTGAAAGGATTTATTTTTTTTAAATCCTTCATATTTGCAGCGGTAGCTTTGTATTGTCTTATTAAATTAAAATTAGGTAGTAAAACTGCTTCTTCATAATGGTGCCATGAGTGCCCTGCTACAGTGCAACAGGGCTCAGTCTGCTGGGCCTAGATGCCACTAAGATGGGGCGTTCAACTTAGGTTTGAAAAAAACAAAAAACTGTGTAGTTTAGATTTTTCATTTAGATAGGTCTTAAATGTAAAATATTCTGCCTATATTTTAAATATGTAAATATTAATATAACATTTATGAACATTCAGATCCGCTCGTGGTAAATATGGAGGTGATGTTGAATTGTTCCATGGCAATCGCAGAGGGTTTAGCATTTTTACTAGGTTTTGAGTATATAGAGTACAGGGGCCCGCCAGCTTTCCGGCTGAATGACCTGGCTAGCGGAGCATGCTGGCACTTGTTCACACGCTGCAATCGCGCTATCGTTTACCTGCCCCTGTTATAGACAATGCAAGTGATAAAATGATCGTCCTGATCCATACAGAAGTATTTTGTTGCCTACTAATACATGTTGTTAAATATATGCTGAATGTTTTAATGAATTTGTCTTTCCGACATTTGCTAACTACTCAACTATATTGCCAGCAGGTAAAAAACAAAACAGAACTCAGTATCGATGCACTTTTTCATTACTGCCTTCTTTCCACTGTGGCAAGAGAGTTAGCGATTCTCTACAATGGTAATGATCTGGATGTCATTATTCATATACTCCACCGTCATACTCCCAGGCTGATCAGCAATAGTCATATACGCACTCTGCTCCCAGGATGACGATCAATAGTAAAGGATCATTAGGGCTTGGCGAGGAATTGCCTCTGTCACCGCGATTGTACATTAAGCTGGCCACAAGAATGATAGTTTTCTATATTCACACTGTGGATACTACTGCTTGTAAAGTTAACATCAGACATGTATTTCTTAACTATTCACTTGCCAGACAGCAGTATCCAGGCTTCGGAGTTAGCACTATGCACATTCAAGTCCAATAGATCTAAGCTGCATGCCGCATCCACCTATGTGATTGGCAGCAGGGGGGGTATGCCGTGCTTGGCACCTTAACCTGGGCATATGTGTGATCACTGACTTTGTAGTACACTGTAAAGCATTACTCCATACACCAGTATGTTCTGTTCTCCCATATGAATGTCTGTGACTTGGTCATATTTGCTAGGTTTTAACTAATTTCATGGTCCACAAGTAAGTTCTCTTGAAAAGTGACAGGTTGGTGTAACATTTTACACTCCCTGAACTCTAGCTTAAGTTTTCTTTTATATCAGTAGTATTACATAGTGATGTTTTTAGATGTGAATATTTAATTGGGCCACATAAAAGCTGTGAATCCTAGACCATGCTAGATATGTAAAGAACACAAACCATACCTGTTCATATAGTAATAAGAAGAACGTATGGAACTTTGTAATATATCTTATTAGAGAAACTTGGCTTCTTCTTCATCTTATAACAGCGTTCTTCATTCCCTGTCTACAGGATCTCGCCAAATGGGCAGAAGCCTCCTAACTCACCAAAAAGCTGATCTTCAGGACCTTTCTAATCCTCAAATGTCAGGGAATATAAGGATTTCAAGGGTTTTTTCCATCTTCATGAATTGGTATTGTTGGATAGTACATATATATACAAGCAATTTTACCATTTACTGCTAATTAAAAATATCTTCATTATTGAGATATTGTATACTCTTGTTTACAGCTCATTTCCTTAGAGACCGATCACCGTCGTTGGACAGCAGAACATGTATAGTGCTTACAAGCTTTTTTCTTAAACACTGTTCCTATGAAGCTGGTCAGGATCTCTGGAGAGCGTTGTTGTCTTCTAATCCCGGCTAGCTTCTGTGCGGTGCTTACAGGCTATACGGCAGCGGTGGTCGGTCTCCTAGACAACGGGCTATAACCAAAAGTTTAATATCTCAAAAACAGCTGCAAATTGTAATAAGCAGTAAACTGCATAAGTGCTTGTTTTTACAAGAACTAACAATATCCATCTGTGAAGATGGGAATACCTAAGTGCAGGTTCACACCTCGTTTGTCTTCTCATTCATGGTTTTATTGCGGGGCTTTCATC
Source organism: Allobates femoralis (assembly GCA_033576535.1). Classification (NCBI taxonomy): domain Eukaryota; kingdom Metazoa; phylum Chordata; class Amphibia; order Anura; family Aromobatidae; genus Allobates; species Allobates femoralis. The sequence goes on along the minus strand of JARQOC010000002.1, from coordinate 635,765,283 downwards.
TCGTATAGTCTATCCTACATTATTGTGCCTGGCTAAAAAAATGAAAACCACTAAAAAGAAAGTCAAAAACAGTTTGATATAGTATACAAAAGTCCACGCTATAACTAATGATGAGCGAGTGTAATCATTGTTATTTGCACGAACAGTACGGTATTCCCAACACTCATTCCTCTTGAGTATCACTGGTGCTCGTGAGTGATGTGTTGATCGTGAGTGATCTGACACAAATGGCTGCTTCCCTTCAATGCACAAAGTGAGCTGGTACCTCGGAGAGAGTAGATTGAATGTTAGGGTCTCTCTGGGGGGAAGGCACAGCAAGGTGTTTTATTCAGTAGAAATGTAAAAAAGCCCAACCTCCCACCCTGTCCCGGAAAGATTTGTTTTATAGCCGGATGAATGTGGGTGGCGCCTATCACTAATTGATGAACATTGGACGAATATGCGAGTATTAAAAAGTATCTTTTACGAGTATAGAGATTATGAATATTACGCCACTCGCTCATCACTAGCTATAACCTAATATGTTGATCCAGGGGAAGGCAAAATCCCCATAAGGCCGGAGACACACTGAGTGATGTGAAGTACTCACATGAGTGTCGCATGACTCAAGCAGGACGGCCGCCCTCTCTCTGGACAGGAGCATGTCAACTGCATAGAAACACATGCAGCTGACACGCCCCTGTCCAGAGACATGGCGGCCGTTCCAGGGGAGGCATGCGAGACTCATGCGGGTATCTCGCATGCGTCTCACTCAGTGAGTCTCCGGCCTAAGGCAGATGCTAGTTGTCCCATATCAGGCAAGAACTCCTTCCTGTCTCCACATACGGCAATCAGACCAGTTCCTGAATCAACGACCCATCAAAGAATCTACTACCTATAACCTGTGATATATTTTTCAAGAAAGGCATCCAGGTCTGTAATGAACTTTGTTATTGAATATTTTGGAATGTGTGCCTGATTGAGGTTAATGGCTCCATCGGGGGCACATGTGAATCCCATTGTTCCATTATTTGGGGTTAACACAATGTGAAAGGTGGCTAAGGCATGGGAAAGACCCCACCACATGAGAACTTGCAGGACTGATAGAAATTATTAGGTTTTTTTTAGAACATGACAGACCTTCATTTACATATTAGAAATTATCTCTCCAAAGACAAAAGCACATGGTTTTATTATGATATCTGAATCCAAGCGATACCACAAAGTATTGGGGATCATTGTCATCATGTCGTCAAGAGATGTATTCCCATAGAGTTCATTGGGTGTAAACTAAATTCTTAGCAAACCACCACTTGGTGATCAATCACAGATGATCACTTCATGTAAATCAGTCAAAATCAAAGTTGCCGGTAGATATTTTTTGTCAGGTGACCAATCTTGTTAGACCTCCAATTACGACTGAGGCCATTTAACAAACACAACCTTTCCGCTTGGCCAAACATACCCGTTAGGAGCTGTTGGCCATAATAATTAGCAAATAGTGTGTGGTCAGCTTTAGAACAAATTCCAAATGGGTGACAATGTGCACACATCCTATTACCCCTATGAATAAAACCATGTGCTTCGCACACAAATCCACGTAATGTACATGTTCATATATGATGGGGGGCTCATCTGCACATTGCTAAGGACCTAAGGAGTGAATGTACAGTAAAACTTGAGGACCACTTGTGGTGGAATGATTTGCACAAGTTTAAAGATTTTTACTAAATATATTTGAAAGATCCACAGTTCATCTATTTTCTTATTGCTTCATACTGTAGTCTCTGGGGGGTTGGCAGGTGGTACCACCGTAGGGGCGGGGGGCTTTTTTAACCAGCATTTAGATGGCAGGGATTTAACAATTGAAATGATTAATTTTCAGTAAATCATGCATATGATAAATTATCCTGATTTTTTTTTTTTCCCACTGGTAAATTGTAATTCTCATTTGGTTTTAACTTCGTTATGTCCTGATCATATACAGTAATTGTAGCAGGTTCATCTGTTCTAAACATCACTGAATTTCCCTTTGTGTTTTATAGTACAGATAAATACTCCTCCAAGTGGGTGACTGTTTTAAAACTACCTTGTAAATAAATGGAGCAAAGCAATTGTTTTCATGGTGATCATATACAAAGATGCATTTTTTTTTACATTTTATTCCTGTTTTATATGTATTCTTTTTTCCAGATTTTTTTTGTTACAGCAAGGATGGATTATAAATACACCCCAGACCTTTTAATAATTCTCTACAATCTTCATTCATAGTCCAGAAGTGCTAGTTCATAGGACCGTGTCTGTGATTGTCTACATGACAGTTTATTCCCTTTGTCTCTCCCCTGACAGGTAGAATTTTCTAATCCTGTATACATTCAGGGATTTGTACGCACTTCCACTTCTTCTCCCAGGTCAGATGAGCTGTAGTAAAGTATAAAGGGGGTGTCACACGCGTCAATATCGCCTGCACGATATCGGCTGCACGTGACGTTGCAGCGATATTGACGCGTGTGACATACTGCATCAACCAGCGATAAATCGCTGGTTGATGATCGCCAGGTTTCAGAACCAGCTCTGAAACCTGGCGATTGTCGCCCGGTGGACACGCAGCATCGCTGCGTGTGACACCGGGACTAGCGATATTCCAGCTCCCAGCGCCTGTCACAAGCGCTGGGAGCTGGTATCCAAGGTACACTGCGGGTAACTAGGCAGCGCGCGCTGCCTAGATACCCGACGTGTACCTTAGTTACCAGCCTCCTCCGCTCACCCGGTGAGCGGAGGAGGCTGGTAACTAAGGTACACGTCGGGTATCTAGGCAGCGCGCGCTGCCTAGTTACCCGACGTGTACCTTAGTTACCAGCCTCCTCCGCTCACTGGGTGAGCGGAGGAGGCTGGTAACTAAGGTACACGTCGGGTATCTAGGCAGCGCGCGCTGCCTAGTTACCCGCAGTGTACCTTGGAGACCAGGCTGCTCCCGCTTCCAGCAGGCTGGCAGCGGGAGCAGGACATCGTGGAAACGATATTTAAATCGTTTCCATGATGTCACTGGTCAATTGATCGCTGGTGAGTCTGTCTGTGTGACAGCTCACCAGCAATCAGCCGTCAATGTCGTCAGCGATCAGATCGCTGACGACATTGACGCGTGTGACACCCCCTTAAAAAAGCGCCATATCTTATAAGAGTTCACATCTACTACACAGTGCAGGTAAAGGATATACTATAATGATAAGCCCCTAATGATGGGCACACACTAGGGTAGACTGGCATGGCTATAGACTTAACAACGGACTTTTATTACATTTTCTGGATGGATACTTGGCTGATTGTGGAATGCAGAAATCGACAAGTGAAAGTGCTCATAGAATTAGGCTGGTTTCATACATCCGTTTTTTGGATCAGTGAGAATCCACCTTTAACTGGATGCACTCGCATCCGTTCTCTGCCCCCTGTCAGCGGCGCCGCAGGAACTTGCGGGTGCATCCAGTTCTTCTCGTTTCCCCTAGATCTGGGTGTCCACGATGTTTTCACTGAGACCAATATCGCAACATGTTGCAATTTTGGTGGTCATGTGAAAAACAGTGGACACCTTGATCCGGGGCAATCCGGGTTGAATTAAAATAAGGCTCTATGGAACCCGGGTCCAGCAGAATCTGGATCCTGCTTGGTCCAGACGCCAGATTCGGGTTTTTGAACTGTTTATGCCCAGAACACAGGTTTAAATAACACACACCCTAGAGCCGTGTCATTCTCCACCGGATCCAGCGGAAAAAGGTACGCATCCAAATGAGACAGATCAGTGATGATACCGATGCTTGTGCATCCCGTTGCATCATTGCGTAGGAATCGGGAGGGAATGCAGGTTTCACCCGCATCCCCCCCCCACACCCCCGTATTCCAATAATCAGATGTGTGAAACCAGCCTTACATAACATATTCATTTCACATGCCACCAGCTCTGCCCTGCATTCCAATTAATGTTGCATTATAGTTTCTCTGATTATTTTTGTCATTAGAGAATGGTACATGTTTACAAAAGTTAATTTTTTTCATGAAAATGCTGCAAAAATGCATCAAAAACGCACTGGTGCATTTTTACACTTTCTAATTGGTTTTATGGGTTAACCTCTTCACCCCCAGGTGATTTTTCCCCTCCCCCTCTTCCAAGAGCCATCCCTTTTTAATTTTTCCATCCATATATAGGCATATAAGGGCTTGTTCTTCGCGGGACGAGTTGTACTTTTGAATGGCATCATTTATTTTAACCTAATAGTGTACTGGAAAATGGGGGAAAAAAAATCCAAGTGCGATGAAATTGCAATAAAAAAAAAGTGCAATTACACAATATTTTTTTTTTATTTTATTCACCATGTTCACTATATGGTAAAACTGACATGTTGGTATGATGCCTCGAGTCCGATACAAGTTCACAGATGCCAAACATGTATACTTTTACTGTTACATAAGTGGTGAAAAAAAAATTCTGAAGTTTTTAAAGACAAAGAATTGCAGTTTTGGCGCCATATTCTGTGAACCAAAGCATTCTCATTTTTTGGGATCTGGGGCTGTGTGATGACTTATTTTTTACATCTTGACCTGACATTTCTAATGATACCATTTTTGGGTAGATGTGATGTTTTGATCGCATGTTACTGCATTTTACTGCAATGTTCTGGCGACCAAACAAACTTTAATTGATTTATATTTTGATAGATCGGGCATTTCTGAACGCGACCTTACCAAATTTTTTTTCTTTTTTGAATCGTTTTATTTTCAATGGGGTAAAGTGGGTGATTTGAAATTGTTTTTATATATATATTTTACATTTTAACTTCTCAGTTTTCCATGACCCCTTAGGGTGCCTCAGCACTGCAGTCTTATCGCTTGTGCTATGGAGAGAGGTGCATCAGCATCCCCCCTGCACAGCACAAATGATCACTTTCTGCCGGCGGCATCACTCATTTACGACAGCGTCCAGTGTCATTAGCTGATCCGGCATCACGTGGCCACCAATGCTGGTGGGGAACAGCACGATCCCTGCCGTGGTGCTTTGGATTGCGCTGTTAGTGATTGACTGCGCCTACTAAAGGGTTAACAGTGCCGATCGACTCTCTGACCTGACTGGTGCTGTTAGCTACACATGTCAGATGATCAGATCAGCTGACGTGTGGGGGATCATGTGAGCTCAGCACGTGAGCTCGCATCTAAGGGAGGGAACACGGCCAAGGACGTACATATATGCCTTTGGTTGTGAAGGGGTTAAGAAACGCTGAAAAGATGCTGACATTATTGACATGCTACTGATTAAAAGAACAAAACACTGCAGTCGGGAATAAAATATTGAGCATGTGAATGAGATTTCTGAAATTTCGTAGCTTTAGCCAGTACTGTAAAACCAGCTTTTAACGTGTATAGAATAAAAATGCAGTGTGAACATAGCCTTAAATCATCAGTTTCATACTGCCCAAACAGTGCGCAGCCAGACTCCCTGCCCAGCTCTACTTCACTGACACGTTGCTCTGTTTGTGTCACTCAACCCCAATAGCTTTGAAAAGCATGGCATCAAATTACCAATACATTAAACTCAAGTACGTTGCCAAAGTCATTAAGAGGCACACACTATTATTAATTTAACACTTTCTTGGCCAGAAAACTAAATCTTCTATTGCGCATTTTAATTTTTGCCAACACTTTTTACATAATTTATAGTAAATCTGCCGGGACGGATATGGACCCCACCCATCTTACCTATCATTGCCCACTTTTCATACCACTTCAAAAATTGAATGAGAAGTAAAAAGTCATAGATTTTATTTATATATATTTTTTCGTTATGAAATCTTTTATTGAAGAAATCTGTTGTATATTGTTTAATAAATTCCCCCTCCTTTCCCTCTTTTTTTTTTTTTTTTCATTTAAATTCTGTAGGGTCAGGATTTTACATAGTCAGAGATTGGGGCAGCATAAAACAGATGTTTCATTCCATGTAGGAAATATGTGAGCCACATAGAACTAGATAGATGGTTATCTAGACTGTATATGAACTGAGGCTGGTCACCAGAGGCCATGGACGGGCTGAGCTACAGCTGCAGTCTTGATGTTTGGTGAACTGAGGCAGGTCACCAGAGGCCATGGACGGGCTGAGCTAAAGCTGCAGTCATGATGTTTGGGTGAACTGAGGCAGGTCACCAGGGGCCATAGACAGGCTGATCTACAGCTGCAGTCATGATGTTTGGTGAACTGAGGCAGGTCACCAGAGGCCATGGACGGGCTGAGCTACAGCTGCAGTCATGATGTTTGGGTGAACTGAGGCAGGTCACCAGGGGCCATAGACAGGCTGATCTACAGCTGCAGTCATGATGTTTGGTGAACTGAGGCAGGTCACCAGAGGCCATGGACGGGCTGAGCTACAGCTGCAGTCATGTTTGGTGAACTGAGGCAGGTCACCAGAGGCCATGGACGGGCTGAGCTACAGCTGCAGTCATGATGTTTGGGTGAACTGAGGCAGGTCACCAGGGGCCATAGACAGGCTGATCTACAGCTGCAGTCATGATGTTTGGGTGAACTGAGGCAGGTCACCAGGGGCCATAGACAGGCTGATCTACAGCTGCAGTCATGATGTTTGGTGAACTGAGGCAGGTCACCAGAGGCCATGGACGGGCTGAGCTACAGCTGCAGTCATGATGTTTGGTGAACTGAGGCAGGTCACCAGAGGCCATGGACGGCTGAGCTGCAGTGTTGATGTTTGGTGAACTGAGGCAGGTCATCAGAGGCCATACACGGGCTAAACTACAGCTGCAGTCATGATGTTTGGTCAACTGAGGCATGTCACCTGGGGCCATAGACAGGCTGATCTACAGCTGCAGTCATGATGTTTGGTCAACTGAGGCATGTCACCTGGGGCCATAGACAGGCTGATCTACAGCTGCAGTCATGATGTTTGGTGAACTGAGGCAGGTCACCAGAGGACATGGACGGCTGAGCTGCAGTGTTGATGTTTGGTGAACTGAGGCAGGTCATCAGAGGCCATGGATGGGCTGAGCTACAGCTACAGTGGTGACTGTTGATCAGGACTACTTTGGGTTACTTTTTGCCTTTCTTGTATATTACAAAAGTCCATTTCTTGGCTGTTCCTGTCCAACATTCCTGACAACCTTTTTTTTTTTTTAATTGTTACAATCACTATGAATCTAATTTAGTAAAGAATATATAAATTTGGAAATACTTGTTACATTGTGTACAAACAGGGACGTCCAAAGCTTTTTCATCAAATGTTAATACTTGTTTACAGATTATAAAAGACAAGCAAACTTGAACCTTTTGTATCCTATGTGTGCCGCATGGTTTTACCACTTGGAACATTTCCTTTTCTGTTTGCTTTACGGATGTCATATTGTCTTTATACAGATCATATGTAAATAAACTAGTTTGTGCTTTATGTGGTCTCTTCGCCAGATTTCAAGCAACAGAAAGTTCTGCAATTATTTGTTTTTTTGGTAATTTGGAAGAGTATTAGGAAGATTAATCCAATTGACCTCCATATGGTTCTCAACAGGAAAAATGTCTTTCATGACTATTGTTTGTTAAGAGATCTGCAAAATATTAATATAAAATATGTAATACCACTATATTTGCAATTTTTCTTTCCTGCAGTGGACACATCCCTGATTGGTAACAAATTGGTGACCACACAGGACCTATTCAATATTGAGCTGGACGGCAATTAAAGATACACTAGAAGCTACAGCAGGGGTGGGCAACTCCAGACCTCAAGGGCCGCACACAGTCCATGTTTTCAGGATTTCCTTAGAATTTGACAGTTGGTAATTTGATTACCAACTGTCAAATGCTATGGAAGTCCTAAAAACATGGACTGTTTGCGCCCCTTGAGGACTGGAGTTGCCCAGCCCTGAGCTACAGCCTATTAGGACATATGGACATCAAGGGTGGTGGCGTGGGTCGTGTGTTTGGCACTTCTTCCCCCTCTATGAGCCAGCAAATAAGGTCTGCCAGCCAAATAGAACACACTGTTCGGTTAATACAAATTTAAGGTTATGCTAATCAGATATATTGGGAACTTTTCCCAGCTTACATACTAAGATGAGATCACAAACACACATCCTTATGTCTCATTTAGATATCTGTGAGTTTCCACATACACTGATGTAACATGGGACTTTTTTTTTGTGTTAGTCCAAGTGTCAGTTTTTACCATCAGTGTATCCTCAGTGATTTTCACCCATGAAAAAATAATTTACAAAGCTTCTATCCACTAAAGCATGGCTGGGCAAAGCGCTGGCCGCAAGCCTCATCTGGCTTTGTGGCTTTTCCAGTCGGGGCCGAGATAACCGAAGGACTCAAATCAATGGACTCCACCACTGGGGCTTGTCGAGCAATGCCAGGATAGCAGTGAATACATTAGTTGTGTAGGGACTGCGGGGTCCCTTCTTCCACCGAATAGCATGTGAAAGAGGGTCAGTGCAGCACAGCACCAGAGAAACTGGAGCAAGGTGAGTATATGTTTCTTTTTTTTCATGTGCATGAGTGCATACTTTAATAGGGGGCTATGTGGGGCCTGGCCATCCAGCCAAACTGAGCAGTCATGGGAGAAGAGCCTTGGTGAGAGAGGTAAAGAAGAACCCCAAAATCATGGTGGCTGAGCTCCAGAAATGCAGTAGGGAGATGTGAGAAAGTTCCACAAAGTCAACTATTCCTGCAGCCCTCCTTTATGGCAGAGTGGCCCAACAGACGCTTCTCAATGCAAGACATATGAAAGCCTGCATAGTTTGCAAAAAAAAAAACAAAACATGAAGGACTCCCAAACTATGAGAAAAAGGATTCTCTAGTATGATGAGACGAATATAGAACTTTTTGGTGATAATTCTAAGATATATGTGTGGAGAAAACCAGGCACTGCTCATCACTTGCCCAATACAATCCCAACAGTAAAACGTGGTGGTGGCAGCATCATGCTGTGGGGGTATTTTTCACCTGCAGGGACAGGACTACTGGTTACAATTGAAGGAAGCATGAATGCGGCCAAGTACAGAGAGATCCTGGATGAAAACCTCTTCCAAAGTGCTCTGGACCTCAGACTTGGCCGAAGGTTCACCTTCCAACAAGACAATTACCCTAAGCACACAGCTGAAATAACAAAGGAGCGAGCTATGTGAATATAGGGAGTTATCTAGAGGCTCACTTTATGAAGGGTGCTGTGTGAGAGCTCATACGGTATATAGGGGTGTCAAAATAATTCTACGCAATATGAAATGATATAAAATAACTAATTTTGCTCAGTATTAAGATATTAATTTCAGTCTATTGGCTTGTCCCTGAAAACCAGTCATGTGGTTCCTCAAGTAAATTAATTGCTCTCCCTGGCTCTATAGTGTTAAGCTCCCGTCACACACGACGAGGCACCAGTGATCCCGACAACGATAACATCCTGTAGGGATTGTTGGTGCATCGTTACCTGGTCGCTGGGGAGCTGTCAAACAGGCAGATCTCCCCAGCGACCAGGCACCAGGGAGCCACCTCCACATCGCTGGTAGCTATGATAAACAGCGGGTATCTAGGCAGCGCGCGCTGCCTAGATACCCGGTGTTTACATGGTTACCAGCCTGTGAGATCGCTGATAGTTGGTCTCTCGCTGTCACACGCAGCGATGGGTGCTGACTAGTGGGAGACCAACAACCTAAAAATGACCCAGAGCACTTAGTAACAATCAGCAATCTCACAGCAGGGGCCTGATCACTGCTAAGTGTCACACTTGGCGAGATTGTTAGTGAGATCACTGGTACGTCACAAAACCTGTGACGTTACAATGATCTCGCTAACAATCTCTTTTGTGTGACGGGGCTTCACAGCCAGCACACAGATGGTAAAGTGAGGCTAGCTTTGTGCTGTCCTTGATTTTTATGGACATATAGACATGTATTGGTAATAATATCTATGACTCCAATCAAAAACAGACATGTCTCCGTGATTTGGTTTTGTTGATATAAGCTCCATAAAGAACATGGACATGTAAATAACAACATAGAGTTTAGAGAGTATGTATTCGATCAATGGAAAACACAAATTGAACATGTACGTGAAAAACAGATGTCTGAATGCGGCCTTAAAGGGGTGGTCCGAAATCAAACTAAATTTCATTCTAAATCCCTATTTAGTGTGGTAATCTCAGCTATTTTTAATTTACTTGTATTGAAAACTCCCTACTGTTTCCTAACTATCTATTATATATCTACTAGATGGTGGCCCGATTCTAACGCATCGGGTATTCTAGAATATAGAAATAAGGATTCCATGGAGAAGGCGGTGAGGGCTGAATAGGGAGGGACTTTGAGGAGGGAGCGGCGGGGGGAGTACGGTGTGGCAGAGGGGGGAGGAGGATGGAGTAAGGAGCAGCACAGGTAGGGGGAGGATGAACTGGCGGGGGGAGGAGGAAGGAGCAGCACAGGTAGGGGAAGACGAACTGGCGGGGGGAGGAGGATTGAGGAAGGAGCAACACAGGTAGAGGGAGGACGAACTGGCAGGAGGAGGATGGAGGAGGTAGCGGCGGGGTGGCGGACGATGGAGCGGCAGGGGGAGGATGGAGCACAGAGCGGCGAGGTGAGGAGGACGGAGGATGAAGCGGCGAGGTGGGGAGGATGGATGGAGGGGAGGAGGACAAAAGAGGAGAAGGAAGCGGTGGGGTGGGGAGGATAGGGAGCGGCAGGGGGAGGACGGAGCACAGAGTGGCAGGGGGGCAGGAGGACAGAGGATGAAGCGGTGGGGTGGGGGAGGACAGAAGATGGAGTGGCAGAGGGGAGGAGGACAAAGGAAGGAGGAGGAAGCAGCAGGTTTAGGATGGAGCACTGAGCAGCGGGGGAGAGGAGGATGGAGGACAAAGCGGAGGGGTGGGGGAGGCTAGAGCAGCAGGGGGAGGACAGAGGATGGAGTGGCGGAGGGGAGGAGGACAAAGGAGGGAGGAGGAGGACAGAGCACAGAGCGGTGGGGGGAGAGAAAACAAAGTGGTGGGGGGGGAGGATGGAGTGGCAGAGGGGAGGAGGACAAAGGAAGGAGGAGGAAGCGGTGGGGTGGGGGAGGACGGAGCACATAGCGGCGGGGGGGAGGAAGACGGAGGATGAAGCGGCGGGATGGGGGAGGATGGAGCAGCACAGGCAGGGGAAGGATGGAGGATGAAGTGGCAGGGGGAGGATGGAGCACAGAGCGGCGAGGTGAGGAGGACAGAGGATGAAGCGGCGAGGTGGGGGAGGATGGAGTGGCGGAGGGAAGGAGGACAAAGGAAGGAGGAAACGGTGGGGTGGGGAGGATGGAGCGACACAGGCAGAGGGAGGACGGAGCAGCAGGGGAGGACGGAGCACAGAGCGGTGGGGAGGGGAGGACGGAGGATTAAGCGGCGGGGTGGGGGAATGGCGGAGCAGCACAGGCAGGGGGAGGACGGAGGTTGGAGTGACGAAGGGGAGGAGGACAAAGGAAGGAGGAGGAAGCGGTGGGGGAGGATGGAGCAGCACAGGCAGGGGGAGGACGGAGGATGGAGTGGCGGGGCGGAGGAGGACAAAGGAAGGAGGAGGAAGCGGGGGCGTGGGTGAGGATGGAGCGGCACAGATAGGTGGAGGACGAAGCACATAGCGGCTGGGGGGGAGGAGGATAGAGGTCGAAGCGGCGGGGTGGGGGGGCCTGAGCAGCATAGGCAGGGGGAGGACAGAGGATGGAGTGGAGAGAGGACAAGGAAGGAAAGGAAGCGGTGGGGTGGAGGAGGAGGATGGAGCAGCGGGGGGGGGGGAGGAGGACAGAGGCGAGAGCGGCGGGGTGGGGAGGACGGAGGATGGAGTGTGCGGAGGGACAAAGGAAGGAGGAGGAGGAAAGACGGTGGGGTGGGGGAGGATGGAGCGGCACAGGCAGAGGAGGAGGAGGAGCGGCAGGGGGGAGGGCGGAGCACAGAGCGGCGGGGGGAGGCGAGACAAGGGGGATGAAGCGGCGGGATGGGGGAGGATGGAGCAGCACAGGCAGGGGAAGGATGGAGGATGGAGTGGCAGAGAGGAGGACAAAGGAAGGAGGAGGAAACGGTGGGGGAGGATGGAGCACAGAACAGCGGGGGAGAGGAGGATGGAGGATGAAGCGGCGGTGTGGGGGAGGCCAGAGGATGGAGTGGTGGAGGGGAGGAGGAAGCGGTGGGGGAGGACGAAGCACAGAGCAGCGGGGGGAGGACGAAGCGGCGGGGTGGGGGAGGACAGAGGATGGAGGCGAGGAGGACAAAGCGGCACAGGCAGGGGAAGGAGCAGACACACACACACACAGTCACACCTAGACACAGACCCACACACATACACACACAGACTCACAGCCACAGCCAGACAGACACACCCAAACACAGACACACACACACACCTCTCTGTCCCCTGGCTGTCCCAGCGGGTCATCCTCTTCATGCAGGTACGCACGGCTCGGGAGCAGCACCGCAGAGAGCAGCAGCAGGAGCTGGCACAGTCCGGGGACACTCTGCACCGCCATCAACGGCATCATCGGAGCGGACAGCCTGCGAGCAGAGGCGGGGCCTGACACTAACCCCGTCCACACATCCAGGGAGCAGAGGAGCAACATACCGGGGAGGAGAGTGGGGACAGGGCCTGACACTAACCCCGCACACACAGCCGGGGAGCACAGAAGCGACATCCCGGGGAGGAGGACAGCTGGGAGGAAGCGCAGGCAGGGCAGGAGGAGCGGGGATCTTACAGGAGAGCCGCTCGGCTCATTTGCATACACTGCGCTCATTGGCCGCGATGTCTGCCGGCAACCAATGAGCGCTGGCGCGCGATTTCGGCGTCAGACAGACGTGATTACGAGATTATATAGTAGATTCTATTGTTTTTCTGATCTCCAGTGTGATGACGCTTTGTTTAAAAATCCCAGTGCATACTCTGTGTCATCAGAGCAGTGGGCAGCCCCCGCCCCCTTCCTGAAATGAAGCATCATCAGTGACGCTACTTTCAGGCACGGCTCTGTCCATAGCGGGGGTGGCACTAGTCTCCTGCATCCCAGGTATTGACGCCACTCTGTTGCCAGCAAATTATTACTGATCTGAGCTGATAACAGAACGGAAATGATCACTGTGCAAATTGCATAATGAGCTGGAAAGCGCAGCCCCTGAAACATGTGTTCCTGATGATGCTTCATTTCAGGGATGGGGCAGAGGCTGTGATAGTGAAAACCGCCTCTGCCCCCTGCTGTGATGACACTTTGTGTATGCACTGGGATTCTCAAACAAATCGTCATCACACAGGAAATGGGGAAAAAAAAATAGAATGTGTAGTTCGGGAATGATAGGGAATTTTTAATACACTATGTTAGAAAATAACAGATTATGGCAATAAACAGGGATTTAGAATGAAATGTAGTTTGACTTGGGTCCACCCCTTTAAACATAATTCAGTGTGCTGCATTTTATTTTCATCCATTTTTGGTCTGTCATCATTTTTTTGGCAAATGGAAGAAAAAAAATGTAAGTTTTCTGGACCCATTAGACACTAAAAAGTTAGCAAATTGTCACTTAAGTGAGGAAGTGGACGAATCTAGCGCCACCTTTCGGTAGCTGTCCTCAAGGTCATAATCGACTCTTTAACAAGCCTTTTAATACGACCAAGGATTTTTGCCAGATTAGAACCCCATACTGCAGACGCTGCGTTTTGGGGTCATTGCCCCTCATCAGTGCAGTGTGGGAATTCTAATCTGGCTATGTGAGTGGGCTAAGGCTAGGTCTGGGGAACTAGCTTTCTACCTGATGGAGAGGAATTTGTCTGCCACTTTAAGAAGGCAGATAAGCTGATAAGGAAGCTTATAGCTGCAATGCTCCTCTGGGAAATATGCAAAGTGTCCCTTCAGTGAGGAAGTGGACGAACTCTAGCGCCACCTTTCAGTAGCTCAGATGATGTCCGTGTGCTCCCATTCTTTCATGGACTCTTTCACTGGAATGGGTACTAACAACACCCTGAGCATATTCATGTCTTTGCTTGGCAAAAAATGTTATGAAAATTAATTTTTAACTGGTAATACTTTTTTTTGTGTTCCATTGGTGAAATCTTTAGCTGTTCTAATTATTACTTTGTACATTATTAAATTGCTTTCATACATTGGTACAATATTCATAACGACTGATGTGTTCTTCTTAGAACACCACATTTCTCTACTAAATATTCTTTAGTGATGTTTTTACATGCTGCAGCCTATTGAGCCTGAGCCCTTGGATCCTTCACAGCAAGCTGCAGAATGTAAAGCTACAATGCAGAATTTATGACCTGCTCAGGTATGTGAACCATCCTGGTAATGTAAGTCCCTGCGGATCACAACACTTCTTCCATCAGAGCACTATGTACAGGCAGGGTGAAGGAAGCTTTGCTTTGCAATTTAGTCTCTTCATGCCTTCTAAAATGAATGATAGCTCACTATTACACTGGTGGCATTAGGCTTGAGCTACCCAGCGACTGGTTGTGTGGCTCGTCACGTGACTAATTCACAGTTGCTGATTAAAAATTAAAAAAAAAGGAAAGGACTTAGGCTGGTTTCACACTGCAGTTTTTTCCCTGATCAGGTTTGTGTGTCAAAACCAGGAGTGTCTCCAAAACTCAGAATAGGTGTCAATCTTTCAATTATAGTTTTTCTCTGCACGTTCCTCTCCTGGTTTTGGCACACAAACCTGATCGAACCTGATCAGGGAAAACACTGCAGTGTGAAACCAGGTTTAGGCTGGCTTCACACCACATCAAGATCCGATCCGGGGCTGTCCGGTGTAAACCAGACAGCCCCGGACCGGATTTTGGCCCCGTAGTATCCTATGGGGCCGGATGGCAGCTCTCTGCCATCCGGTTTCCATCTCTCCGGAAGAATCCGGGAGAATTCAGATTTTTCTCACCGGAGACAATAAAGTTGCTTGCAACGTTTTTGTGTCCGGGGAGAAAATCTCCCCAAATTGCCGTATCCCGGATTCTCACGGATTCCCCCGAATCCTTTCGGATTCGGGGCAATCTGGCGCTGCCTAACATGGGAGCCTATGGGGCCAGACTGCCCCGGTCCGGAAGGATCCGGGAACCGGACACCTGCGGCTGCACGCTGCTGTTGTTTCAGGACCGTGGCTAGCTCGCGGTCCTGATTCATCAGCAGCGGCAGCTGCTTGCGGCTGCACACCAGACCGAAGGGCATATTAGCCCTCTGGTTCAGTGTGCTGATCCAGTCCGGGGCTGTCAGGTTCAACCCGGTGTGAAGGTGTGAAGCCAGCCTTACTTTCAAGTCAATTCATGCTGATCTTGATGAGGGGGCATGTTGGAGTCTGACGTTACTGACTCATCAATAGTTTACCTGTTGAAGTACACCTGCGTGCGAAACGTCCATAGTCCCATCTACACCATGTTCCAAATTATTATGCAAATGTTCTTTTTCTCTGATTTTCCTAAATGGTGGGTGCAAATGACAGTCAGTGTAATAAAAGTCATCACTCGTTAGATTATACATCGAATTTTATTTAAGAAAGCTCCCAATGATAACGGTATAATCTTCAAAATTAAAAAAAACAACAACTCTAAATGCACTGTTATTAGGCACAGTAGAGTTTCTAAACATTTGATCTGTTTGAAAGAACTGAAAATGCTCATTTGTTGAATTTGCAGCATTAACAGGTGATCTGAAATAAAAAGCTATTTAACTCCAAAACATCCTAACAGGCCAAGTTACATGTTAACATAGGAACCCTTCTTTGATATCACCTTCACAATTCTTGCCACCATTGAACTTATGAGTTTCTGCTTCTATTTCTTTGCATGTCAGAATAGCCTCCCAGAGCTGCTGTTTTGATGTGAACTGCCTCCCACCCTCATAGATCTTTTGCTTGATTATACTCCTAAGGTTCTCTATAGGGTTGAGGTCAGGGGAAAATGGTGGCCACACCATGAGTTTATCTCCTTTTATGCCTGTGGCAGCCAATGACACAGAGGTATTCTTTGCAGCATGAGATGGTGCATTGACATGCATAAAGATGATTTTGCTCCTGAAGGCACATTTTTGCTTTTTGTACCATGGAAGAAAGTTCTCAGAAACTTTACATATGTTGTAGAGTTCATTTTCACACCTTCAGGAACCTGAAGACTGGGTGATTTGTGCGCGGGCATCCGCCTGCGCACAGATCACATATGGGAGTGAATGGGTGCGCACGTGAATGGATGCGCAGTCAAGCGCAGCACCGTGAGCTCCCATTCTAAAGATCGGGACCTGCGGTGCTGCGCGTACATTGCGGCTCCCCTCCGCAGAACGCTGCGGAGGGGAACGCTAATGTGAAAGCACCCTTACAAGCCTTTTTTTATATGACCAAGGATTTGTGCCAGATCAGAACCCCAAACTGTAGACGATGCGTTTCGGGTGACTGCCCCTCATCAGTGCAGTGTGTGGGAATTCTGATATGGCTGTCTGAGAGGTGACTTTCAAAGTGATTTAGGCCAGAATTCTGGGATAAAACCCTGTCATTAATAGGGACTTGCAAAGGGAAAGTCATATGCAGTTTGCAACCAAAATCGAATGCAACACAGTTCACCCTTTACAATGGAAATAAAGGTCAAGTTCATGCCTATAAATATAAAGGATCAAAATATATCTCCAATCAATAATATTAAGTTCACTGTCAAATCCAATTGGAGGAATAGGCTAGAAAGTAACTTTTATCATTATTATAAAAAAGAACATATCACCTTGAAGCTAAACATAATAGGGTCTACTAGGGCAAAGTGATTATTTAAGCACTAATTGAGACTAATAGCGTTCTAATCTAAAAATTCTGCTAGAAAAGATCCTCCTAATATTGCCAGTAGGGGGCACTGCTGTAATATCCAATACACTATCCAGCGGTTTTATCCTAAGTGAACCATGTCCTATAATAATTGGATATTCCTTGACAATAGTACAATAGCTGGATAGTAAAAGGAAATTCGTAAGATGAAGGACAATAATTAGTGGTCATTAAACAGTGCCTTAAGAGATAAAAATTAGTTAGATAATCTTAGCAGAGTGAGCACTTTGGTAAATTGTCACTCCATAACTAGAAGATCCCTCATCTTTATAAAGGTGACAGTCTGTGGTTTTTGGTCACTATGTGCAAACTCCTACTAAGGCTGGCTCTACACTGCGATGTGTCATGCGACTAGAAACGTCTTTGCAATCTGTCTGTGATTTGCTGTTGTGCCACTATTTAGAGCTGTGATTTTGTTGTAAGGGCACTTTTACAATGCACTCTGCTGAACATTCAGTGGTCTTGAGGGGGATTACGTCTGAAACTGTTCCTCATTCGGCGGTGTGGGCTGCGGGTGCCTGGCGTCGGCAGCAGCACTAGTGGTACTGCACAATGCGCCACTACTGATAGCAGATGCCATATTTGCACACCTATAACATGGGTGTGCGAGTATGGCTGCCGCCAGCACATGTTACGGGGTCAACCGGACGGACAGGACAAGGTACGTATATATTAGATCTATATACACGGCCACCATCAGGGCCTGACTGGACTTACTCCTGTAAGGGGTCCAGTGACACTGACAGCATGGGCCCCCTCCTGTTTTGGTCCTCTCTTCATCGTGCCCGCTGAAGGGGACTGTGCCATCTACCTCACTTACAGCAGGGCCCACTCCCAATGTGTGCAGACTGACTCACACTAATTAGAATTAATGAGGTGTGCTGATGTAGCACGAACTCAGTATCCACAGCTGGAACCCAGGCCCACCCACCATCTTCATTATAGCCAAACCCTCCCTCCTAGAGCGCAGGCGCAGTAAACTGGCATGCAGCCAGTGCCAGAACGGCGCCATTAGAGACTGCGGAAACGGGTAGTCGGGCGACAAGAGAACTGAAGAAGTAAGTCTGTGCTTACCTTCATGCTGTTTCACTTCGGCAGCAGCAGTAGGGACAAACAGTAACATTACCTGTGTCTGCTGGCTCAGATGTGGGGTTGCGCTGATGAGAAAACGGTATGCGGGGGAGAGCAGATGAGTGGGGAGATGGTGCACAAGGAAAGATCGTACATGGAAGAAGCAAGAAGAGCGCACATATGGTGTGGGAGTGGGGCGACAGTGTGAACATTGTGGGAGAAAGGAAAAGCTTGGAAGCCTAAGAACACCATCAGAAATACGGAGGTTGTTGCATCATGTTGTGGGGTTGTTTTGCTGCAGGAGGGACTTGTGCACTTCCTAAAATAGATGGCATCATGAGGAAAGAACATTATGTGGCAATACTGAAGCAACATCCAAGGACATCAGCGGGGAAGTTAAAGCTTTGGTGGAAATGGGTCTTCCAAATGGACAAAGACCTGAAGCATACTGCCAAACTGATTACAAAGTGGCTTAAGGATAACAAAGTCAATGCATTGGAGTTACCATCAAAACACCCCGATCTTAATCCTATTGAAAATTTATGGGCAAAGCTGAGAAGGCAGGTGTGAGCAAAGCGATTTACAAACATGGCTCAGTTACACCAGTTCTGTCGGGAGAAATGAGCCCAAATTCCTTCCAACTTTTGTGAGAAGCTTGTTGAAGGATATCCAAAATGTTTGACCAAAGTCATAAAGTTTAAAGGGATTCTGTCGGGTCACGTCAGTACAACCGCGCCGCTCTGTAGGCTTCACGCACTGCATTGCGCATGCGGTACTTGAAGCAGAATACAGCGGCGTGGGTGTACTGACGTCACCTGATGCCGGAAATGACGCGACTCGCGTCATTACAGCCCATGCAGCGCCGTGGAGAGCAGGGAGGTGCTGAATACACGCCTAATAGGGCGTGATCTTATGATGAAGAGGCCCACCCTAGGGGCTAAAGATTATAGCCCCGGCTAATTAACATCGCTAATGAGTAAGTTATAAAACGTTTTTATGCACTTTCACAGGATGCTTTTAGGAGACAAAAGGAGTGTGAGATTAGTGATGGGATGGTGCAGGGACATGTTTTGCTAGCTTAGGAGCCGTTTTGGAGGTGACAGGATCCCTTTAAGGGCAATGGTCCAAATAATATTGATATGCATGTAAACTTGTGACTTTGCAGAAAATAATAAAAATGCCTTAAAACATTGTCTCTTATTATTCTGGCATTTGGCAAATATTAATAATTAGGTAATCCTAATTGTCCTAAATTGCCAAAAGTTTATTCTGACTTCCATGTCAGATGGTGAGAAAAACATGCATATGTGCCATTTTATATAGTGTATATAAACGTCTGGTTTCAACGTCATATATAGAAAAATATAAATAAAAATACCCTACACATTTCCATATCCAGCTAATCCTTAAATGTGGTTCTCTTTTTTCTAGTGCTCTTCCTGTGACTATTTCTTTGAGAGGAGTCTCAAAAGTGACATCACAGGAGGCTGGGACTGCACTCACTCCCCGCAGCGTCCCTGGCCCCCTCCTGGAACAATTACATTTTCTTATGTAAATGAGGCAGCAATCAGTCTACATCTTGGAGGAGGTAGACTGTCTGGGAGGTTTATAGTTAACATTTTAGCCGAATGTCAGAACATGCTGGGTGACCTGATGTGATGTCACAACCATGTGACTACAACAGGCGGAGCCAAGTCCCCATAGCACGAGTTTGCTAGTTTAGCTCCGCCCACTATGGTCACATGATCGGGACATCACAAAAAACCTCTAGACATGCAAGTCAATACTGAGTTTACTATTAACCTGCCAGTCTACCTCCTCCAAGCTGGGGACTGACTGCCTCATTTCCATAAGACAATGTAAGGCCGGCTTCACACTGCGTGTGTGATCCGATCCGTGGCTGTCCACTTGAGGCAGACAGCCGCAGACCGGATCAGCACACAGGACTGGTGGGCTATTATGCCCTCCAATCCTGTGTGCAGCGCACGCAGCTGCTGACAGGTCAGGACCGCGGCGTCCGCGATCCTCACCTATCAGCAGCAGGAACCTCGTGCGCTGCACACAGGATCGGAGGGCATAATAGCCCACCAGTCCTGTGTGCTGATCCGGTCCGCGGCTGTCTGCCTCAAGTGGACAGCCACGGATCGGATCACACACGCAGTGTGAAGCCGGCCTAAGTGTATAAATGCTTTTTTTCACCTTTAACATTACACTATGAGCTCAAACAGGGATGATTAGACTGGTATTATGAAGCTGCAGGGACAGACAGTGATGGCTGTGGGAGTATAAACGGCCTGACAGGTTCCCTTTAAGAGTATTATTATTACTTATTTATATAGCACTAGCTGGGTGCCCGATGCACATGCATCGGGATTCTAGAAGAGCGAGTCTCTGACTCGCAATGGCCGCTTCGCGGCCAATGCTTCGCGCTGCTAAGGCGACTCGCCATGCCCGCTGTGCGGGCATAGCGAGTCGCCTTAGAACTGCTCGCAATGGCCGCTGCGCGGCCAATGCTTCGGGCGTATCCACATGACCACGCTAACTCGCAGCGCGAGCGGACTCAAAAGGGGCAAAAAACCCATTCGTGATTATATAATAGATATCACCATTAATTCCATGGTGATATACATGAGAGGGGTTACATACAAAATTATAGATATAGTTTACAGTAAACAAATTGACAATGACAGACTGGTACAGAGGGGAGAGGACCCTGTCCTTGCGGGTTTACATTCTACAGGATACTGGGGAGGAGACAGTAGGTCAGGGGTGCAGAAGATTTGGTGGCGGATAGTCGGCAGCTTCAGTGGCGGTGGGGCAGCAGCTCAGTCATTGCAGGGTATAAGCTTTCCTGAACAGATGGGTTTTGAGGTTCTGTCTGATGGATCTGAGCATGGTGGATAATCTAACGTGTTGGGGTGCAGAATTCCAGAGGATGGGGGATATTCGTGAGAAATCTTGGAGGCGGTTGTGTGAGGAACGGATAAGTGTAGAGGAGGAGATTTTGGGAGGATTGAAGATTATATGAGGGAAGATAGTGGCAGATTAGTTCTTTGTAGGTCAGTGTAAGTAGCTTGAACTGGATTCGCAGAGGAATTGGGAGCTAGTGGAGGGATTTGCAGAGGGGAGTAGCAAGGAGAGAGGTGGATTAGTCATGCAGCAGAGTTGAGGACAGACTACAGAGGTGCAAGAGTGTTAGCAGGGAGGCCACAGAGAAGAATGTTGCAGTAGTCAAGGCGGGAGATGATGAGGACATGTACAAGAATTCTAGTAGATTGAGGGCTGAGGAAAGGACGGATTCTGGAAATATTCTTGAGCTGGAAGTGGCTAGAGTTTGGATGTGTGGTTTGAAGGACAGGGCAGAGTCGAGAGTTACTCCAAGGCAGCAAATTTGAGGTGTGGGAAAGAGCATGATGCCATTTACCATAATAGATAGATCAGGTGGTGAAGATGAAAGATGGGATCGAGGAAACCATGATGAGTTCGGTTTTGTGTACGTTGAGTTTTAGCAAGCGAGAGGAGGAGGATATGGCTGACAGACACTCCGGGATTCTGGACAGCAGAGAGCTGACATCTGGGCCAGAGAGGTAGATCTGAGTGTCGTCAGCATACAGGTGGTACTGGAAGCCATGGGACTGTATGAGTTGTCCTAGGCCAAGGGTATACATGGAGAAAACTAGGGGCCCCAGGACAGAGCCTTGTGGGACTCCAACAGAGAGATGGCAAGATAAGGAGGTAGTGTGGGAGTGGGAAACGCTAAATGTGTGGTTGGAAAGGTATGAGGAGATCCAGGAGAGGTTAAGATCTTTGATGCCAAGGGAAGAAAGAATCTGAAGTAGGAGGGAGTGGTCGACTGTGTCAAAGGCAGAGGACAGGTCTAGGAGGAGGAGGATGGAGACTTGTCTGTTAGCTTTGGCTATAAGTCATTGGTAATTTTGGTTAGGGCAGTTTCTGGTGGGGCTGGAAACTGAACTGTAGATTGTCAAGGAGACAGAGAGGTGGGAGGAAAGTTGAGCATGGACGTGTTGCTCAAGGAGTTTGGAAGCAAACGGGAGCAGCGATATGGGGCGGTAGCTCGTCCTAGTAGTCGGGTCATGGTTTGACTTTTTGAGGATGGGCGTGATGGTGGCATTTTGAAAGCTGAGGGGAAGGTCCCAGAAGATAGTGATAGATTGAAGAGGTGGGTTAGGGCTGGGATGAGTGTGTTAGTGAGGTTGGGAAGGGATGGGGTCAAGTGCACAGGTAGTGTGGTGTGATTTGGATAGGAAACGAGTAAGCCCCCCTTCAGTGATGTTCGGAGAGGGAGGTTATGAGGGAAGGGCAGAGGTCTGGTATATGGAGTGGTTGGGGTGGTGGAACAATAAAGGTTTGCCTTGTTAGTTCAAAAACAAGCTTGACCAATGTGGCGAAGGCCTCAGCAGAGATGGGGAAGGTCTGAGGAAAGTTAGGAACAGTTGTGCAGATGATCAGGGTTTGCAGCATTATAGACGCAGTGTGTTTGTGCTGTATACATAACGCTGTGTAGTACAAGCTGCAGTGCAGGTTGCCGCGTTTCTGCATCCCAACAGGCTATTTATTGCAAAAGCATATGTGAAAACGTATTCTGGTCTGATCAGACCAAGGTCAAGCCTTTTGGCCATAATTCCAGTAGGCTGTATGCACACGATGCAGAATTGCAGCATTTAGTACTGCTGTGTTGTACAGTACAAACACAGTGAGGATGGGATTTCTAGAAATCCAATCCTCACTGGGCTTCTCTCCTCTGCAGCATTATCTCACCTGTGGTGCAGGTTGCTGCTCTTCCGCATCATGTTAATTTATTGCTGTAAACTCGGGAGCGATCTCCAGCGAGTGAATGCAGGGAATACAGGCCAGCTGTGGTCTCCCCTCAGGGCGGGGGCACTGTGCCTAAGACAAAGTGTCTGTGGATGGTGTGCACATAGGTGTATTTGGTGAATTATGGGAACACCATACCCACAGTGAAGCACGGTGGAGGCAGCATTATGCTTTACGACTGTTTTTCAGCCGCTCTAACTGGAGCTTTAGTCACAGTGAAGAGTATTATGGAGGCCATTATGAATCGTTATGAATATCAGCACAACCCTAACCATAACTCTGAGTCAGCAGAGAATGACTTCACCGAAGGGAGAGCAAAACTCTGGACAACTCAGCCTTGAATACAACTGCAGATCCGTGTGTGACCTGAGGGGGCGCTGTACACAGGGGAGGACCGGGAAATACACAGACAGACTCGGAGCTACTGCAGGCAGAGTGCGCAGATGCCATATTACTGTCCATAGATCTGCACAGCTTGTGGTGAGGGGGAGACGTTCTATAATGACTCCTCTCTATGGCTTCCTCCGTCCACACACAGTAATGGCCGCCTCAGTGACTGAGTGTCACGTAATATGATGTCAGCCTGCCTGGAAGGGGCAGAGCCACAGTCCGCGCGCCGCTCCCCCTCCCTGCAGAACAATGAGATCACCGCTCACTGTGCGCCATACCTGGGACGTACCAATGCTGCGTGTATGCAGGGGAGTCCAGGTCTGCACGCAGGGTCCCGGCATACACAGCGGCCTCCTCGCCTCCCCCTCCACGGGTTACTAATCCGCGCTCCCAGCGGAAGAGGCGTCACCTCCCGCCTTTCCCAGCAGCACGTCACCATGGTAGTGACGTCACGGGCTACGCTGACGTCAAGTGCGGGCCTACCGGACGTCGCTCCAGGTGCACCCCCTGCGCGGATGAGGGCGCTGTGTCCCGCCTGGACTCGGCCCCGCTGACTTTCTCGGCTGCGCGGTTCCTGCTCTGCGACTTTGTGAGGTTCTTCCTGTGACGGGATCCGGAGAGGAGGCGGCTCCCCTGGGGACCCGAGACGTTCACCCCGGTGATTGGCTGGAGCGGATCCCTGAGCTGTGAGTTCAGAGGACGCAGGTAATTAAAGCAAAACAACCGCCTGAGCGGAGGAGGAGCGGACAGCACCTGGCGGGAAGCCGGGGCCCGCGGGGAGGCCTGGGGGCTTCATCAGGGACTCGGAGCCTCTGCCCGGTGCACTACAGGTGGCGGGAAGCCTGGTGGACCGAGCACGGCGGCTCCTGCAAGAGCTGGATACAATCCAGTACAGCACACTGCATAGAATGGTGCCCACACTGCAAGTGTAATATAGAATGGTGCCCACACTGCAGGCACAATGTGTGATAGTGATAATGGTACAGCACACTGTATAGAATGGTGCCCACACTGCAGGCACAATGTGTGATAGTGATAATGGTACAGCACACTGCATAGAATGGTGCCCACACTGCAAATGTAATATAGAATGGTGCCCACACTGCAGGCACAATGTGTGATAGTGATAATGGTACAGCACACTGCATAGAATGGTGCCCACACTGCAAATGTAATATAGAATGGTGCCCACACTGCAGGCACAATGTGTGATAGTGATAATGGTACAGCACACTGTATAGAATGGTGCCCACAGTGCAGGCACAATGTGTGATAGTGATAATGGTGCCCACAGTGCAGGCACAATGTGTGATAGTGATAATGGTACAGCACACTGCATAGAATGGTGCCCACACTGCAGGCACAAGGTGTGATAGTGATAATGGTGCCCACACTGTATAGAATGGTGCCCACACTGCAGGCACAAGGTGTGATAGTGATAATGGTACAGCACACTGTATAGAATGGTGCCTACACTGTATAGAATGGTGCCCACACTGCAAGTGCAATGTGTGATAGTGATAATGGTACAGCACACTGTATAGAATGGTGCCCACACTGTATAGAATGGTGCCCACACTGCAGGCACAATGTGTGATAGTGATAATGGTACAGCACACTGCATAGAATGGTGCCCACACTGCATAGAATGGTGCCCACACTGCATAGAATGGTGCCCACACTGCAAGTGCAATGTGTGATAGTGATAATGGTGCCCACACTGCAGGCACAATGTGTGATAATGGCACAGCACACTGTATACAATGGTGCCCACACTGCAGGCACAATGTGTGATAGTGATAATGGTACAGCACACTGCATAGAATGGTGCCCACACTGCAGGCACAATGTGTGATAATGGCACAGCACACTGTATACAATGGTGCCCACACTGCAGGCACAATGTGTGATAGTGATAATGGTACAGCACACTGCATAGAATGGTGCCCACACTGCATAGAATGGTGCCCACACTGCAAGTGCAACATAGAATGGTGCCCACACTGCTGGCACAACGTGTGATAGTGATAATGGTGCCCACACTGCATAGAATGATGCCCACAGTGCAGGCACAATGTGTGATAGTGATAATGGTACAGCACACTGCATAGAATGGTGCCCACACTGCAGGCACAACGTGTGATAATGGTACAGCACCCTGCATAGAATGGTGCCTACACTGCAGGCACAAGGTGTGATAGTGATAATGGTTCCCACAGTGTATAGAATGGTGCCCATACTGCAGGCGCAACGTGTGATAATGGTACAGCACACTGCATAGAATGGTGCCCACACTGCAGGCACAAGGTGTGATAATGGTGCCCACACTGTATAGAATGGTGCCCACACTGCAAGGGCAACATATAATTGTGCCCACAGTGCAGGCACAACGTGTGATAATGGTACAGCACACTGTATAGAATGGTGCCCACACTGCAAGTGCAACATATAATTGTGCCCACAGTGCAGGCACAACGTGTGATAATGGTACAGCACACTGCATAGAATGGTGCCCACACTGCATAGAATGGTGCCCACACAGCATAGAATGGTGCCCACACTGCAGGCACAACGTGTGATAATGGTACAGCACGCTGCATAGAATGGTGCCCACACTGCAGGCACAAGGTGTGATAGTGATAATGGTGCCCACACTGCAAGTGCAACGTGTGATAATGGTGCCCACACTGCAGGCACAATGTGTGATAGTGATAATGGTACAGCACACTGTACAGAATGGTGCCCACACTGCAGGCACGTCGTATGATAATGGTACAGCACACTGTATAGAATGGTGCCCACACTGCAGGCACAAGGTGTGATAGTGATAATGGTGCCCACACTGCAAGTGCAACGTGTGATAATGGTGCCCACACTGCAGGCACAACATTTGATAGTGATAATGGTGCTCACACTGCATAGAATGGTGCCCACAGTGCAGGCACAATGTGTGATAGTGATAATGGTGCCCACATTGCATAGAATGATGCCCACACTGCAGGCACAATGTGTGATCGTGATAATGGTACAGCACACTGTATATAATGGTGCCCACACTGCAGGCACAATGTGTGATAGTGATAATGGTACAGCACACTGCAGGCACAACCTGTGATAGTGATAATGGTACAGCACACTGCAGGCACAAGGTGTGATAGTGATAATGGTGCCCACACTGCATAGAATGGTGCCCACAGTGCAGGCACAACGTGTGATGATGGAGCCCACACTGCAAGTGCAACATGTAATAGTGCCCACACTGCAGGCACAATGTGTGATAGTGATAATGGTGCCCACACTGCAGGCACAACGTGTGATAATGGTACAGCACACTGCATAGATTGGTGCCCACACTGCAGGCACAAGGTGTGATAGTGATAATGGTGCCCACACTGCAGACACAATGTGTGATAGTGATAGTGATAATGGTGCAGCACACTGCATAGAATGGTGCATATAATGTCCTCTCACCTCTCCTCCTGCTCCCACTTTGACCGCCTACAGTCCGGCTTCCAACCCCTCCACTCCACCAAAACAGCCCTGACTAAAGTCACCAACAACCTACTGACTGCCATGAACAAACGCCACTACTCCATCCTCCTCCTCAACCTGTCTGCCGCCTTCGACACGGTTGACCACTCCCTTCTTCTCCGGATCCTTAAATCACTCGGCATCACCCACCTTGCCCTCTCATGGATCTCCTCATACATAGCGGACCGGACCTTCAGTGTCTCCTCCCACACCTCCTCCTCGCCCTGCCCCCTTTCTGTCGGAGTCCCCCAAGGTTCGGTCTTGGGACAGCTACTTTTCTCCATATACACTCGGACTAGGGCGACTCATTGAGTCCCACGGCCTCCAATACCACCTCTATGCTGACGACACCCAGATCTACCTGTCCGGCCCCGACCATCACCTCCCTACTCCCCAAAATCCCGCAATGCCTTTCTGCCATCTAATTCTTTTTCTCTGCTCGCCTCCTTAAACTCAACATGGACAAAACTGAATTCATAGTCTCCCCTCACCCCCCAAGAAATTCCCCCCCACTTCCCAACCTATCCATCTGTGTCAATGACTGCACCCCTCTCCCCGTCCCCCAAGCCAAGTGCCTCGGGGTAATCCTTGACTCCTCCCTATTCTTCAAGTCCACATCGAGGCCCTCAGCACATCCCTCCGGCTCCAGCTCAGAAACATTTCACGAATCCGCTCCTTCCTTACCCACGACACCGCTAAAACACTTACTCATGTTCTTATCATCTCCCGCTTTGACTACTGCAATCTCCTTCTAAGGGTGGGTTTACACGTTTCAATATCGTTGCGATATCGCAATTCAATGGCGCGGGAGCGCGCATTTAGTGCACGTTTCTATCGCATCGGAGTAGGGCTGGGCGATTTTGGGAAAAATCAAAATCTCGATTTTATTTAAACCTATGGACGATTTTCGATTTAAATCTCGATTTTTTTCTATTTTCTTTTTTGGCTTTTCTTTGATGAATAAAGAGAAAAGACTTAGGGCCCTTTCACATCAGCGTTTTTTTAAATTTGCGGCAGATGCGGTGAAAAAACCGCATCTGCCGCAACTGCCGCATAACGGTTCCACTTGCGGCACGGTTGCGGTTTTTTCCATAGGAAGTATAGGGGGACTTGCGGCAGATGCGGCAAGTGCGGTATTGCACTTGCGGCAGGTGCGGCAGAGAAAAAAACCGCGGCTTACTGCGGTTTTTTTCTCTGCCGCACCTGCCGCAAGTGCAATACCGCACTTGCCGCATCTGCCGCAAGTCCCCCTATACTTCCTATGGAAAAAACCGCAACCGTGCCGCAAGTGGAACCGTTATGCGGCAGTTGCGGCAGATGCGGTTTTTTCACCGCATCTGCCGCAAATTTAAAAAAACGCTGATGTGAAAGGGCCCTAAGAGGCAGTTTAACAATTTTTATTGAGCAGTATACACCATTACATGAGCGCCCATCACTGGGGCAGGTGAGCCGTATACACCATTACATGAGCGCACACCACCGGGGCAGGTGAGCAGTATACACCATTACATGAGCACCCATCACTGGGGCAGGTGAGCAGTATACACCGTACAGGAGGGAGCAGCACCCATGCATCCCTGGTTTCTGCATATGGTGGCCCTCGGTCTCACACACACACGTGGGGGAGCCCTCGGTCTCTCTCTCACACACGGGGGCCCTCGGTCACACACACACACAGACACACGGGGGCCCTCGGTCTCTCCCACACTCACACACACATACACACACACATGGGGGCCCTCGGTCACACACACAGACACGTGGGGGCCCTCGGTCACACACACAGACACGTGGGGGCCCTCGGTCACACACACAGACACGTGGGGGCCCTCGGTCACACACACAGACACGTGGGGGCCCGCGGTCACACACACAGACACGTGGGGGCCCGCGGTCACACACACAGACACGTGGGGGCCCGCGGTCACACACACAGACACGTGGGGGCCCGCGGTCACACACACAGACACGTGGGGGCCCGCGGTCACACACACAGACACGTGGGGGCCCGCGGTCACACACACAGACACGTGGGGGCCCGCGGTCACACACACAGACACGTGGGGGCCCGCAGTCACACACACAGACACGTGGGGGCCCTCGGTCACACACACAGACACGTGGGGGCCCTCGGTCACACACACACGTGGGGGCCCTCGGTCACACACACACGTGGGGGCCCTCGGTCACACACACACGTGGGGGCCCTCGGTCACACACACACGTGGGGGCCCTCGGTCACACACACACGTGGGGGCCCTCGGTCACACACACACGTGGGGGCCCTCGGTCACACACACACGTGGGGGCCCTCGGTCACACACACATACACACACGGGGGCCCTCGGTCACACAGACACAGACAGACACATGGGGGCCCTCGGTCACACACACACAGGGGCCCTCGGTCACACACACATACACACACGGGGGCCCTCGGTCACACAGACAGACACATGGGGGCCCTCGGTCACACACACACAGGGGCCCTCGGTCACACACACATACACACACGGGGGCCCTCGGTCACACAGACACAGACAGACACATGGGGGCCCTCGGTCACACACACACAGGGGCCCTCGGTCACACACACATACACACACGGGGGCCCTCGGTCACACAGACACAGACAGACACATGGGGGCCCTCGGTCACACACACATACACACACGGGGGCCCTCGGTCACACAGACACAGACAGACACATGGGGGCCCTCGGTCACACACACACAGGGGCCCTCGGTCACACACACATACACACACGGGGGCCCTCGGTCACACAGACACAGACACACACACAGGGGCCCTCGGTCACACACACATACACACACGGGGGCCCTCGGTCACACAGACACATGGGGGCCCTCGGTCACACAGACACACGGGGGCCCTCGGTCACACACTCACACGGGGCAGCCTTCCTCCTCACATTACTGTCGTGTCCCTCACCGGAGATACTGCGCACACAGCAGGCTCATCCTCCTCCGGGGCTTTCTCCTTCGGTTTCCCCGCACAGGCTCAATATCGCGGCGGCCGTGAATCTGCCATCTTTTCCGGGTCCCCCTCGCCGCCTGTGAGGTCGGGGTCCCGGACCTGCTATCACCCCTGTCCCCCTGACAACCAACCCCCTGGAGAGTCCCACTGAACGCTTTCCCCTCCGGAAACTGCTATCTAAGCAGCACTTCCGGTCGGTGCGACTTCTATATCCCTCCGGCTGAAGCTTCCAAGTGCACAGTGTAGTCACGCCCACTTACCGCTAGTGCGCAGACGCGAAGAGCTTATTCATGGGAGTGACGTCAGGGACAGGCAAGACAATGATTGAGAGAGAACTTGAGGACTCGGTTGCTATAGCAACAGGTTGCCTGCTGCTGAGCGGTCTCCTAGGTTACGGAGAGCGGCGGCTCTAGGCCTGAGTGCGTCATCTCGCGAGGTTCCGTCTCGGCCCCGCCCACTGCCGCGAACACGCTCATAATTAACAGTAAATGGCGCCCGGATCTTCTAAACAGCGCTCCGGGCGCCATTTTAAATCGAATTTCACGATTGTTAATAAAATAACAATCGTGGACACAGCAGGGGGCGAATTAATCGAATTAATTCGATTAATCGCCCAGCCCTACATCGGAGGTTTACACGTTGCGATTTAGGAATCCAACGTCCGTGCGATGTCTACGCCCCCCAACCCAGGAACGACCATTTAACATGGGAGTGAATGGGTGACGTTGAACTTCACATCGTAGTTGGGCTGTCACACAGCACGATCCGGCTCCAATCTCCATTCAATATCGGAGCATTGAATAGCACGCTCATTCAATCCCCGATATCGCATTGACATCGTTCCTGCATCGTATTGGACGTTCACACCATACAACGCAGGAACGATATCGGCTCCAACGATCGAACCACGTGACTTTTCATTGAAATTGGACGCCGATATCGCAACGTGTAAACCCCCCTTCACTGGCCTCCCGGCTAACTCCCTTACACCTCTCCTCTCCAATCTATCCTCAATTCAGCTGCCCGACTAATTTGTCCCCCCGCTACTCTCCTGTCTCCCCCCTCTGCCAAGCCCTTCACTGGCTCCCCGCCTCCAAGAGATCACAGTTCAGTACACTAACCATGACATACAAAGCCATACACAACCTGTCCCCACCATACATCTCCGACCTGGTCTCCCGATACCTACCCTCACGCAACCTCCGTTCCTCACAAGAACTCCTCCTCTGCTGCCCCCTCATCTCCTCTTCGCACAACCGCGTCCAGGACTTCACCCGGGCATCTGCCATACTCTGGATCTCCCTGCCCCAACACGTCAGACACTCTCCAACCCTGAGAAGCTTCAAGTGTCACCTGAAGACTCGCCTATTCCGTCAAGCCTACAATTTTCGATGAGACCCAGATGACCACCACCCATAACTGACATTACATTCCCCCATCCTACTGTATCCCCACCCGCCCCTCGCAGACTGCGAGCCCTTGTGGACAGGGTCCCCTCCCCTTCTGTACCTGTATGTCCTGTTTGTCTAGAGTTAGTGTACTTGTACTTGTCTCCCTTATCCTCATGTAAAGCGCCATGGAACCTAATGGCGCTATATAAATAAATAATAATAAAATATAATGGTGTGGTACACTGCAATACCACATCACACTGCATGTAATAGTGATATAATGGTGCAGTACACTGCAATACCACATCACACTGCATGTAATAGTGATATAATGGTGCAGTACACTGCAATACCACATCACACTGCATGTTATAGTGATATAATGGTGCAGTACACTGCAATACCACTTTACACTGCATATAATGGTGTGGCACACTGCAAGGACATCTTACAATACTGCATATAAGGCTATGTGCGCACGCTGTTGTTTGGTGCAGAAATGTCAGGAACAAATTTCCATCCTGTGGCAGAAAAAAAAACTGTGGATTTGTGTGATGTGTATTTCTTAAGTCAGTGGCTGAAGGGCTGAAAAACATCACACAAATACGCACCAAGAATTAACATGCTGCAGATTATTTACTGCACCAAACCTGCAAGGAAAAAATAAGCAACATGTGAACAACACTTCAGAATTGTCATAGACTTTGCTGGAATAAGAATAGGCATGCAAATCTGCACCAAAAAAACGCACAGTGTGCACATAATAGTGCCACCGCACTACTTTTAATAGTGCTATCCAGTGCATTAGCACTATCATATACCGTATTTTTCGCACTATAAGGCGCACCGGATTATAAGGCGCACCCTCAAAAAATGACTTTTAAGCCGTCTTGGTCCATATATAAGGCGCACCGGATTATAAGGCGCACCATATTACTATAAAAAAAATCCCTCTGTAGCCTCCCCTCACCCTCGAGCATCGCTGTGTAGCCTCCCATCACCCTCCAGCATCCTTCTGTAGCCTCCCATCACCCTCCAGTATCCCTGTGTAGCCTCCCATCACCCTCCAGCATCCCTGTGTAGCCTCCATCACCCTCCAGCATCCCTGTGTAGCATCCCATCACCCTCCAGTATCCCTGTGTAGCCTCCCATCACCCTCCAGCATCCCTGTGTAGCATCCCATCACCCTCCAGCATCCCTGTGTAGCATCCCATCACCCTCCAGTATCCCTGTGTAGCCTCCCATCACCCTCCAGCATCCCTGTGTAGCATCCCATCACCCTCCAGCATCCCTGTGTAGCATCCCATCACCCTCCAGCATCCCTGTGTAGCCTCCCATCACCCTCCAGCATCCCACACAGTCAGACACACACACACACACACACACACACACTCAGACACACACACATACACACACATACACACTCAGACACACACACATACACACACATACACACTCAGACACACACACACGCACACTCAGACACACACACATACACTCAGACACACACACACTTACTGTACTGTGTGGCAAGGCACTCACAGCGCTGGAGCCCTCAGCCAATCACAGCGCTGGAGCCCTCAGCCAATCACAGCGCTGGAGCCCACAGCCAATGACAGCGCTGGTGCCCTCAGCCAATCAGAGGCTATGGGCTGACGTCAGCTGGCCTCGGATTGGCTCAAGGCTCCTGGGCGGAGCTGTGATTGGCTGATGGGCTCCTGGGCTGTGAGCGCGCCCGATGCAGCGGCGGCACCGGACACGACAGCGGGGACGGCGGCTGGTGATCGCGTCCCCGCACAGTGATGTGAGGCAGGCACCGGCACCAGCATGGATGGCGGGGACGGCGGCTGGTGATCGCGTCCCCGCACAGTGATGTGAGGCAGGCCCCGGCACCAGCATGGATGGCGGGAATGGCGGCTGGTGATCGCGCCCCCGCACAGCGATGCCAGGCGGGCACCGGACAGAGGGGGATGGCGGGGACGGAGGATATTGCGGCACAAAGGTATGCCTTATTTTCTGGGGGGTGCAAAATTTTCCAGGAAAAATCCGTATATAAGGCGCACTGCACTATAAGGCGCACCTATGATTTCTGGGAAAATCTTAGTCTTTTAGGTGCGCCTTATAGTGCGGAAAATACGGTAGTAGATTTGGCACACTGCTAGCACTGAATATAAGACAGTACTGCTCTACATTGCATAGTGATGTAATGGTGTTAGCACACTGCAAGCACCGATTATAATAGTGGTGGCATAACAGAGTTATAATAGTGCCAGCACATTGCAAGCACTACATAGCTGCTTACATACTGTAATTGCTGTACGAACCAGAAGTGTCCAGTTGTCTACTTTATTTGTCACCTAATTTCTTCATGTGACCCACGCCTGAAAGAGATAAAACAACGGCCACCATACTGGCACACCCAAGTGATGTGCCACCTCCTGCGAGTCCTGTGCATGCGGCAGTAGACAAGAGGTGAAGGACATGTGGTGATGTCACTGCCATGTGATTGGTACAGGAGGGGTCAGAGCTCAGCAGTGGTTGAATTACTCAGGGGGAAGGACCTGTGGGGATTGTCATGTGACATAAAGGGGTGGAGCTTAGAGCACATGGGGGGGGGGGTGCAGAGTGATGGGTGCGCAAATATGGCACCCACTAGTGGTACTGGTCTATTGCCTGGTATTTCCAGTGGCGCTAAAACCACCGCCGCAAACTCCTCCGCTGACACATCACTGCCTGAGTAAGTGTGCATGGATATACCGGCGCACCTGCACACATCAGGGGGGGGGGGAGAGCACAGCCAGAATAAGACAGCACAGGGGGGAGAGAACAGACAGTGGGGTGGAGACACGGCCATCGCGCCCAGCGTCATAGACACCGCTCCCACTTTGACATCACCTCCCTCATGATGCGATAGTTTCAGGCCCACATCTAGTAGTACTATAATAGTGCCAGCACACTACTGCAAGCAGTGCTCATAATGGCGCACTGAATATAATAGTGTTGACACACTGCAGTCACTGAAAATAAGTGTCAGCGCACAGTAACATAATAGTATGAGAACACTGCATGTGATGGTGCCGACACACTGGAATCACTGCACAGAATAGTAATGAGTTCCCACACACTGCTGGTTACTATTATTGAGCTCCCTGCACTTGTCCCGTTTATTATATCAGGTGTATGGGGATGTCTGAGCTGCTGATTCCTACATTGTAGCACTGTCTTCTCACCGCTGATGAGTTGTGAAAACACCTTGTATTCTAGCTGGAGGGACTGCCAGCATTGGGAGTGATGGTGCAATGTTGGATCGGCCATCACTTCCTCATCTCCTCCCAGTCACTAACCCTATGGCTACAATCACACTTCCATGTGAGCGTTACCATCCAAGAGAATGGTAACTATTTCTTTGTCAGATGTCATTTTAGTTGCTTTAGTTTTTCTCCTTTTTCTCTGCAGTAGGTGCTCTCTGAACTCTTTTAACCATTGACTTAGGGCCCTTTCACATCAGCGTTTTTCGTAATTCGCGGCAGATGCGGTGAAAAAACCGCATCTGCCGCGTTTGCCGCATAACGGTTCCACTTGCGGCACGGTTGCGGTTTTTTCCATAGGAAGTATAGGGGGACTTGCGGCAGATGCGGCAAGTGCGGTTTTGCACTTGCGGCAGGTGCGGCAGCGAAAAAAACCGTGGCTTACCGCGGTTTTTTTCGCTGCCGCACCTGCTGCAAGTGCAAAACCGCACTTGCCGCATCTGCCGCAAGTCCCCCTATACTTCCTATGGAAAAAACCGCAACCGTGCCGCAAGTGGAACCGTTATGCGGCAAACGCGGCAGATGCGGTTTTTTCACCGCATCTGCCGCGAATTACGAAAAACGCTGATGTGAAAGCACCCTTAGCCATGTATCAGTTAAAAAAGAGAACTCTGAACTTAAGTATAAAATATGTGTTCCTAACTTTCTCGATGTCTCACAGACCCCATAGACTGTATTAGCCAAGTCTGATCCACCAAACTCATGAGAATCAGACCTGCTGAGTCTCACCCACTGGAGACATCGACCTGTTTTTAGTATGGGGGTGTGTATGGATTAATGAAACTTTTGGTCTATTTGCTGTCCTAGAACAAATTGTTCAGCACTAGGATGTGTGAATTCATTGTTACGGTGAAGGATCAGTGTTCAGTCCGCACCTCCTGTGAGATGCAGCCCCTTCAGATGAGACCCCAGCGCTGTGATGTTACACGCAGGTTCCTGCACTTTAATCACGTATCTGTATTGCACACACTATTCACAAGGATTACGTAGGAAAGGGTTTTTATGGCTGTTGACCAACAGGTTCATTTCCACTGCCAATTTATGGTGAATGAGAACTCCTCACACTTTCCCAATAATCTTAGTCTAAACTGACTGCCGGTTATATGATTATTGAGCACAATGTCAGATGAAGATATCTTTAGTGCTGAACAAATGATCATCGTTCTCGGCAGCACACAGTCCTGGGCATACTAAATCCACGCTGCTGAGAACAGGTTCAAGATGGGCAAATGTGCTGTCAATTAGTTGATGTAAACAAATATTAATGGGTTTGGGCTCTCAAAAGAATTGTCTCACGTCCATGATTTTCCTGGTGCGCAAAAACAGGGTTTAAAGAGGACCAACCAGCAGGTTTTAGGGCTATAAAGTGAGGTCACTACCTTACAGGCTCTGGGATACTGAGTGCAATGATAACTTGACTTCAATGATTCCATGTATGATTGCTGAGATAAATGTTATAGAAATCCTTAGAAAACGTGTAGCAGGGGGACAGAGTGTGCAGTTATTAGCAGAAGAGGGGCTGGGTTTCTTTGTATTGCTGAACTTATATTCAATAAGCAAAATCCTCCGCCTCCCTCCATCTCCCTGCCTGTGATCCTCACAAGCAGGAGAAACCCCCGCCCCTTCAGTCTCTACAAGTCCTGATTTGTCTCCTCACAGATCTGGACAGATCCCTGCTATTATCAGCACAGATCACAGATGGGGATCTGTCTATGGAGCATGCTGGGAGTTGGTGTCACTAGCTCAGGATCTGCAGATACAGAAACAATAAAACTCCCAGCATGCACCATCACACAGTCTGCAGATCCAGAGACACTACAACTCCCAGCATGCTCCATAGATAGATCCCCATCTGTGATCTGTGCTGTCAATAGCAGGGATCTGTCCAGATCTGTGAGAGGAGACAAATCAGGACCTGTATAGACTGGAGGGGGTTATGGCTTCTACACTTTGCGAGATCGCAAGCAGGAAGATGGAGGGAGAGAGAGGAAGGGGGTAGGATTTTGCTTATTTAAAACAGGTTCAGTAATACAAAGAAACCCAGCCCCTCTTATGCTAATTGCTGCACACTCCGTCCCCTGCTGCACACTTTCTAAGGACTTCAATAATATTTATCTCAGCAATCGTACATGTAATCATTTCAGTAAAGGTATTGCACTCAGTGTCCCAGAGTCTGTAAGGCACTGGCTTCCCTTTATAGCCCTAAAACCTGCTGGTTGGTTCCCTTTAACTAGTTTTAGATCAAAGTTTCGTCAGTGTGTGGTTAATGTCAGTTTTACCTTCAGTGTTTCTATAAAGGCCGCGTTACACACTGCGATGTTCCAGCGACCTGACCAACGATCTGGATCACTGGGACATCGCTATCTGATCGCTGGTGAGCTGTCACACAGGCAGACTCGCCAGCGATCAGTCAGTCTGCGCCCGACACCCGATGGTCGTTATGATTGTTCTGGATGCCGGGCCCAGACTGGGGTTAGCTGGTCGTTGCCCCTGTCACACATACTGATGTATACGTGACAGCGGCAGAGCAGTGACCGAAAAACGGCCCTGCCCATACTGCAGCGAGCTGATTGTTGCAGGATGTCACATGCAGCGACTTCGCTACTAGGTCGCTGCAACGTTACAAGTTGCAGCGACATCGTTAGTGATGTCGGCACGTGTAAACCGGCCTTTAGAATAAACACATTAACGAGCTTCTCCTGTACATCAGGTGGACGCACACAGACCTTACACTTTAGGTTTTTTAACTTTACATAGTAGACGTTATTGGGAACTGCTTTAATAAGATTTCCCTAAAATAGGGAATTTCTGCAATAATTGATACGCAAATTGCCTCTTTAAAGAGGACTTGAACTCTAGTGCCACCTATTGGAAGTAGCAATCCTAAAAGTCAATATTGACCCTTTAACGATCCTTATCATATTACCAAGGATATAAACCAAGTCATATTCTCAATTTGCAGACAGTGTTTCTGGGTGTTTACCCCTCGTCAGTACAAAGTATGAGATCTGATATGACTACGTGTGAGGCTAAGAATGGGGATCTAAGCTATTGGGACCACCATACAGAGAATTTAACATGAGCAGCAACCTTTATTCTGATGATGGGACACAATCTCAATATAATTTACCGCAACCTCTCTGGTGCATTACCACAACAATCTGCAGGAGCTACTCTGGAAATGTGGATGTTGCTGCTTTTCTTTTTTTTTTTTCTAGAAAAAAAGTTTATGAATACACTAAAAAGTCTAACAAAAGAATGAGCAAAATAAATATCTGATACCCCAATCCCTTTCCTTACAGAATTTTAGAGGCCGATTCCTCAAGCCTGCACTAGTACAAGAGGCGCTGCACTCATTGAGGAGCACACCACTCTGAGTTCGGCACTTCTTCTTAATGGTATGTGCCTCTGTGCATGGGGCAGAAATACTGTTCCAGTCAGGTACCGTAGTAGCATTTCTGCGATGTAAAATGCCTGCAGTTTTTATGATTTATATGGGCTGTGTGGCCATGTCTTGTCCTGGCTCTGCATTTTTTAGTGGAGCTAATTTGAAGACGCCAAAAGGTGTATAATGCTTGTACAGCAACTTTAGCATCCTCTTAAAACTTTTTATCTCTCTTCTGTGGCAAGCTTCGGCGAATTGACTCCATAAAGGCACTTAAATTTAAGGGTTCGCTCACACTAGTGTATGTTGCCTCATGTGAGCAAATCGGGTCGATTGTGCAAATTACACTTGCTCAAACTATGCTGTGATTCTGACCCAGTCATTTACTGTGATCCAGTTCTCTCACTTGATCACATCATGTGATCTTAATGAGATCACAGGTTAGAGAAGACTTCTCCATTGTGTCAACTCATATCAAGTGCAGTTCAATGTTTTGTATGCACCCATAGACTTCAATGGTTGGGTGCTATCCAATATACGTTGCCATTTGCAGCATATAGCAATTTATATTTTTCATATGCTGAATGGGCATGAGATGAAAACCACTAGTTGGTCTTTGCCCTATAACATAACATTGATAGCGAGTGCTATCCTATAAAACATTGGTTAGCGCTCGTTCTAATTGCTTGCGTAAGGCCGCCTTTACACTACGTTTTTACCTTGTCGGGTTCTGTCCGGTGCTGTGCAGGAAGCATCGGACAAAACAGAACCAGAGGGCAAATATGCCCTCTGATCATGTTTTCTGCTGGAATCAGCCACTGTTCAATGCTGAAATTTCATCATAGCGTCTGGAGGGGAGCTCTCCAGGTGCTGAAATTCAGCAGAAGCCGCCGCTCTGTCAGTACCCAGCATCTGGGAACTGGTCTGATTTTGTAGGATCCAACACCGGATTCAGGAAGATCCAATTTTTTTTTTTTTTTTTTTTTTTTTATTTCCCTGGACACACAAAATGCTGCAAGCTCTGATTTTGTATCCGGAGCAAAAAGCGAAGTCCCCCGGATCCAGCCGGATAGACAGCAAAACGGATGGCAAGTAGCTGCCATCCGGTGCCATAGGGATATGATAGCGTCCAAATCCGATCCGGTGCTGTCCGGTTCACACCGGACATCCCCGGATCAAAGAAAAATCTTGTGATGCCAGCCTAAGTGAACCTTAATCGTCAGTCTTAGACTATCTTCACACAACGATTTTGTGCTGTCAGGTTCTGTCCGGTGTTTTGCAGGAAGCATCAGACAGAACTTGACAGCCCTGGACAAAACAGAATCCCATTTCATCACAGCCCATTTAATTTTAGACTGTGGCTACACCGCAACTTTGATACAACACACATTCCAGGTAGCTGATTGCACTAAGCCGCTGCGATATCACATCATAGTGTTAGAGAATAGTGTTACATTATATTAAAGCATCAACATGGACTGATAGGTACGGTCCGCGCTGCTGAATACAAAGTAACAAGACGTCCAAGTTGAAGTGATCAGTGCCTTTATTCCATGTCCTACACGTTTCAAGGCTGTCCTAGCCTCTTCTTCAGGAGCAACGCCATCAATATTATTTGATTATTGTTGGTGTTGCTCCTGAGGAAGAGGCTGGGACAGCCTTGAAACCCGTAGGGCATGGAATAAAGGCACCGATCACTTAAATTTGGACGTCATGCATTGTGTATTCAGCAGTGTGGACCGTACCTATCTGTCCATATTGATGTTTATTTGCCACCTCGAGTGGGGGTCCTGTGGCAGCTGATAACGAAGCGTTGATACCAGTTGTGGGTCTCATAACTGGATAAGGTGAGCAGTTTGATATATTATTTATTTATATAGCGCCATGGAACCTAAAGGACAATTACAATAACTCTAGACAATCAGGACATATAGGTACAGGAGGGGATTGGACGATGTATTAATCTTTCCAGTTTACTTGGGAGATTCGACTCATTGCGCCCTTGTCTACCCCATTTTAGGCATTATATTGAAGGACATGTGTCCTCAAAATGTATATTTTTTTTCTATTTTGGCAATGGCTTTTTTTTCTTATTCATTACAGAAGTTTTCTAGAAATGTCATTACATACACAGCTGATAACAGCAGATCCATCAGTCTTAATAGGAGATGAGGTGTCACAGCTCTCATCCCCTCACAATGACCTTTGCACACACTCATTAGATGCTTCAATTGAAAAGATGGGGCCCACACTGTTCATCGTGGCTAATCTTTGTGTATTTTCTGAAATATGAGGAAAGTTAGTCATAAAATAGGCGAGTGTGAAAACTAAAATGTAGTTGTTTTTTTTTTTTTTTGTTTAGTACGAATTATGGTATGCTAAACAATCAAACAATTGACATAATGTTCTTCAGAACATTTTTTTTGTAGAATAAAATGAAGATACTCGCCTCTTGCACTGGCACCATTGCAGAGATGTCAATGTGGGACTCCCAGGGCTTGTGTGACCAGGGTGGATTTGATTTAAATCGCTAGTCAGGCTTGATTTAAATCAGTGATTTAAATCAAAGTTTCTACCTAAACTAGTTCTTGCTACTTTAACATGCAAGTAGATGAAGATTTTTAGAATCACTTTTTATATTACTTTTTTCTTCCCAGTTTAATGGGTTAATCATTCATATTTGGACACCACTGTTCTGTTGTACTTAGGAAGGAGAAAAATAATCCTGACCTTAATAACAATTTAAATAGATTTATTCAACTGAAACAATAACAACATTACAGCATAAGTTATTTGCTTAAACAAACATCCATGTTTGTTAACTAATTTGGCTAAACAAAATATACTGGTATATATATTTTAAGAAACTTAGACTGTCAGCCAGCCGACACATGAAAAACTTAAATACTACTGTCCCTGCTGTCCTCTGTAGCTCACTTGTCGTCATCATCATCTTCTTCTTTGTTCCTATTCATAATCTGGAAAAGAAAAACAAGCTTTCCTGCTTTATTGGGTCCCAACCGATTTCTCAATTTAGAATGAATGAGTCCAAAGGAAGGGAATATTCTTTCAACGCCTGCAGAAGAAGCTACTGCTGTTAAAAGTGAAATCATTACTTGAACAGTCTCTAAATCCAAGCGCTTAAGTGACTTCCACCAGTTTACTGGTGTGACCTTTCTTAAAATATCTTCAGCAAACATATTTCTTGAATGGTTCCCCCTTAGCTCTGAAGTTTATTATAGTTGGCATTAAAGATGGATGATTGCTGGATACCCATGTCATAGCTAACTCCTCTTCCTCAGCACTTAGGTTTTGACCCTGATATTGGATATTGACAATATTTGCCAAAAAATGAGCTGGAGTCAGTGCTTGTCCCATTCGTTTGTTTACTGCTTGTAATTTAGTTCTGTCCATGTGTAGTTCTGTTTTTAAGTGTTCACTCAGTTCCTTCCAAATTTCAACAGCATCCGCAATAAAACAGCTATTTTTCTGTATTTTGTTTAAAGCTTGAGAGATGGGTTTCAGGAAGCTCAGCATATGTTCAACATTTCTCTTAAGCCCAATGTTGAGGATTTTGGCTGTGACAGTGCCATCTATTTTATCTCGATTTTCTTCACAAAGTGTCATCAGAATAGGCCAATTTTTGATATACTGCTCAAAACAGTCCACCACAGAGTTCCATCTAACATCTTGTGGGAGCGTTAGCTTGGTTCCACCCATCCTTTTCAGAGCTGCTGCAGCAAAATGATTATTACGGAAGTATTTAGCAATTTCAACAACATTAGCCTTTATTTCTGGAACACTTAAGTCTTTGGCTAAGAGGTGCAGCAAATGAGCACTGCAACCATATGTTATTAGCAGCTTTGTATTCCCTCCCTGCTCTTCTAAATCTCTTCTCATCTTGGATACGTTTGCAGCATTGTCAGTGACCAAACTGCGTGCTAGACATTTGAATTTTTGTTCACATGTCGTTATAGCTTTTACTGCCACTTCTTCTAAGTATTCTGCTGTGTGTGCATTTCCTGACGTATCAGTTGTTTGTGCAAGGAAGACTTTACCTTCTTCTGTTGTTATACAAGCACATACAATAGGATCATTGTGGACATTACTCCACCCATCAATACTTAGGTTAACAATTTTACCCTCCAGAGCTGTTGCACATTGCTCCATTTCTCTGTCATACACTTGATCCAGCAGTTTCCCTGCAACATCAGCTCTGCTGGGTGGACTGTATCCTGGTCTCAGTGACTGAACCATATTAATGAAATGTGGGTTCTCAGTCAGACGGAAAGAAGAGTTTGTTGCATAAATAAACTGGGCAATTTTTTCATCAATCAACTCTTTTTCTAATCTGCTAGTTCTTATCACAAACCTATCTATGGTGGTTCCAGGAGGTAAAGGTTTTTTCTTCCTTTTGGGTGATGGTGATATGTGGCTGTGGGTGTCATGATGATGATGCTGCTGCTAATGAAGCACTATCCTGGATGGATAACTCTGAAACTGTAGAAGAGGATGATGGTGATCTTGGAGGTGGATAGTTTCCAGAATCCATGAATTCCCCTAAACAAAAAAAGTCAATGCTGTTATTTTATTGTTTATTATACAATTTCTGCTTATTGTACACAACACATCACTGCCCTGCCCCAAAAGGAATATTTGTTTTTCTTCATAACTGTACCAAATGACAGTAACATGCAGTAATAATAAGAAATATAATTTTTCTCACACATGACCGTTCAGTCTTTAGAAATAGGATTCAATAAAAATGTTTACCAACCTGAAGATCCTGCCTGTTCAGAAGTGTTTTTGGTCATCTTCATCACCCACTTCTCATGATGTTGCCTCATTCGCGCCACCAGGCCTTGCATCTCTTTGTTGCATCGTTTGCATTTCTCCTTCGCCTCATTGGGGGACACAGACCGTGGGTGTTATGCTGCTGTCCACTAGGAGGCGACACTAGGCAGAATCTGAAAAAGATTAACCGTGGCTCCTCCTCTGCAGCATACACCCCTGGACAGGCACTGTCCTGACCAGTTTTTGCTTAGTGTCTAGGAGGCACACAGATTTTTTTAGTGCTCCTAAAAAAGCGTTTTCTTTTTGAAGATTTTTTTTATTCAAGAAGAAGAAAAGTGGGTCTCTGATGAGACTCCCGGCATGGTCCCTCCTCGGCCCCCCACTGTTGGGGGCGCCTGGTTGAGGTCGACTATTTCCCTTAACATGCCGCTCCCTCCTCGGCCCCCCACTGTTGGGGACGCCGGGTTGAGGTTGAGACGACGATCCTCCCTCCCCATTTCCCCAACGTTGGGGTTCATGGGTTGAGAGTGAGGCGAAGGACAAGGCACCTGACGGTGGAGCAGCATCCCTCCCTAAATGCCCCTTTGGGGTCCATTCAGGTCGAGACACCCCAGGTAGAACCTCTGGTGCAGC
The DNA here is from genome assembly GCA_033576535.1 of Allobates femoralis. NCBI lineage: Eukaryota > Metazoa > Chordata > Amphibia > Anura > Aromobatidae > Allobates > Allobates femoralis. The sequence goes on along the minus strand of JARQOC010000002.1, from coordinate 635,722,137 downwards.
AGCTTAGATCTGCTACATGCACCCTGGAGTCATCAGCCCTGCTGACAAACTCCTTTTCACTTTCGGCTGCGGCGTGGCTGCCGCAGCAATCCAGGGTACACAGCTTGCTGTGTACTCCTTAGGGGTCGGGGGACCAGCACTGGGGGCAGCCAGCACTGGCAGGGACACAGCTTGCCTGTGTCCCTGCAGCAGCCAGCACTAAGGGCTGCATTTATGGTGGAGCAGAGGACCCAGCACTCTGGGTCCTCTGCAGGGGCCCACACTAACCCACCGCTGCCTGCCCCGGGGGTCCGGTGGGGTCCAGACCAGTTCCGGACCCCCTCCCGGACTTCCGCGCCGCTCTGGAGCCTCTTTCCGGCCGCACAGAGCTAATTTAGGCCGCGGCTTCAGCCTACGCCGAGGCCGCCGCCTTCGGCACGCCCCCCCGGCCCGCCCCCCGGATGACGCGGCCAGCGTCATAGCAGGGGGCGGACCGCGTCTCCAGAGCGCGCCCTCTGTGCAGAATCGCGCGGTTTTGCAGCGCTCCGCCCCCCTCCTTCCTCCTCTCTCCACATCCCGGACGCCATTACATGCGTCGTGGTGGAGGCAGAGCGGCACCAGCAGCAGCACAGTCTCCGGGGGGCACAGACAGACGCTGGACACTGGAGACTGGTGGCACACAGGTGGTGGTAAGTTGCCAGCAGAGGTCTTCTATCTCCTCTGCTGGAACTCTTCTCTCCAGGGCACCCCTGCACAGCACTATTCTCTCCAGGGCACCCCTGCACAGGCTCCTGTATATACCACTATGCCGGGCTCAAGGAACAAGAAGACTAGGGCCCACACAGCCTACTATTCCTTATGCACAGCATGTCAGAAGCCTCTACCCAGTAGACATACGTCCCAGCACTGTCGGGACTGCGCCCAGACTACGGTGCCGGTGTCCCCAGCCGTTACGGATGCGTCATCTGCCATGCCGGAATGGGCCACTTTTTTGTCCCAATCCATCTCACAATCCATGGCACAATCCATGGACAGGCTATCCTCTACATTGCTTTCAGCTATGCAGAGTCACGCTTCACCCCAGACCGCTGCTCAACAAAGCGGACACTCGGAACGCGGCCGCACTGAACTAAGATCCACCTCTAGGGCAGGACGGAAACGACCACATAGGTCAGGCTCTCCGGGACCTGCACGGTCTCCAGGGCCTACTCATACTTCACGGTCATCTCCAAGGGAGAGTCGCCGTGCCTCCAGGTCGCCAGAACCGTCCCCTGATAGGGAGGGTCACAGAAGGTCCAGGTCACCCCCTCCTAGAGAAGACCACAGCGATACGCAGGAGTCCGAAGGACTCTGCGACTCCAGCTCAGATCTGGATCCAGATGGGTCACTGGACCTAACCCAGCCAGACACTGATGTATCGGTTGAGGACGTAATCACCTCCATCAACCAGGTGCTGAAGATATCTGAACCTCCGCCAGATGCCCCAGAGCACGAGATCGCTTTCCAGAGGACTAAGAGGCCCCCTAAATATTTCTCCGATCACCCCGAGTTCAGGGCGATTCTCAAAAACCATCGCTCACACCCGGAGAAGAGATTCGGCAACCGTAAGGCACTGGAGAGGCGTTACCCCTTCTTGCAAGAGGTAACACAGACCTGGGCAGATACGCCTGTAGTGGACCCTCCAGTGTCCAGACTCGCAACACAGACGCTTCTTTCCCTGCCTGATAGCTCCTCCATAAAGGATGCGACGGACCGTCAGGTGGAACACATGGCCCGATCAATTTTCGAGGCCACAGGGTCCTCCCTGGCCCCGACATTTGCTATTGTGTGGGCAGCAAAGGCTATCATGGCCTGGACAACCAACTTACATGCTGGTCTCCGTTCAGTTAACTCCGAGCTCGCTGACCAGGCGGTTCAAGCGTCAGTCGTGGCTGACTATATTTTACACGCAGCTATCGATTCCGCAAATTGTGCGGCAGTGGCTGCGTCAAACGCCATCATCAGGCGTGCTCTCTGGTTGCGGGAATGGAAGGCGGATGCAGTCTCAAAGAAGTCGCTTACCCACCTTCCATTTTTCAGCGGACGTCTCTTTGGTGAAGAGCTTGATAAATTAATATCCAATGCCACAGGAGGGAAGAGTACTTCCCTACCTCAACAAAAACCGAAACGCACCTATAACCGCCGTAACCAGACACGGTTCCGTTCCTTTCGGAACTCGTGTGGCTGGTCCGTTTCCCGCCCAGCGCAGACCCGTAGTCGTTCGTCGCGCAGGGAAGGTCCGAGGACTTCGCAAAGGACGAACAAACCCTGGCAGTCTAGATCTGGCCAAAGCAAGTCCAAAGGACCCAAATCCCACAAATTCTCATCTTCATGACTCCTTATTTCCGGACGACGCCCCGCCAGTGGGCGGACGACTTTCCCACTTTCATCAAGTCTGGCTACCTATTATAAAAGACAGGTGGATCAGGGAACTGGTGTCGTCAGGTTACAAGATAGAGTTCATCTCCATCCCACCAAATCGATTCTTTCTTTCCGTACCTCCAAGGCTACCGTCCAAGGCTCGCGCCTTCTCCAAGGCGGTCAGGTCACTTATCCAAGCTGGAGTGATTATTCCGGTCCCACGGACCGAACGTTTTCAGGGGTTCTATTCCAACCTGTTCGTGGTCCCCAAAAAAGGGGGCAGTGTAAGACCTATTCTAGATCTCAAACAGCTAAACAAGTACGTGAGGGTACGACAATTTCGCATGGAGTCTCTCCGATCCATCATATCATCCATGGAAGAAGGAGAATTTCTCGCCTCCATAGATATTCAGGATGCTTACCTGCATATTCCTATCGCCCCTGCCCACCAAAGGTTCCTCAGATTCGCAATCGGTCAGGCTCATTATCAGTTTGTGGCTCTCCCATTTGGACTCGCCACGGCTCCCAGAGTCTTTACCAAAGTCATGGCGGCTGCCATGACTATATTACACTCCAGAGGCGTAGTCGTCATCCCATACTTGGACGATCTACTTATCAAGGCTCCCACCTTCAAGGACTGCGAACTCAGTGTCACCATCACGGTAGACACACTAAGTCGCCTGGGCTGGTTGGTCAACCTAAAAAGTCGTCCCCAATCCCAAGTCAGTCCCTCATTTTTCTGGGCATGGAATTTCACACTTCCAGGGGGCTGGTGCTCCTCCCCAAGGAGAAGGCACATGCTATCCAGATGGGAGTTCGCGCCCTTCTTCACCCAGCCCCTCGATCCCTTCGTTTTGCCATGCGAGTTCTGGGCAGGATGGTTGCCGCGATAGAAGCAGTCCCCTTTGCCCAGCTTCACCTCCGGCCTCTCCAATTGGCCATACTCAAGTCCTGGGACAAGAGTCCTTTTTCCCTGGACAGGATGTTCCGCATATCCTCGACAGTCAAGCAATCCCTACGCTGGTGGCTCCGTCCAGTATCTCTCTCCAAGGGGAGATCGTTCATCCCAGGCCACTGGAAGATTCTGACAACCGATGCCAGTCTCACAGGATGGGGCGCGGTGTACCGACACCACAGAGCGCAGGGGAAGTGGTCTCCATTGGAAGCCACCATGCCCATCAATGTCCTGGAGATTCGAGCCATCTTCCTGGCACTACGGACTTTCCAACGTCTCCTAGTGAACTCTCACGTCCGGATACAATCCGACAATGCCACGGCCGTGGCTTATGTAAATCACCAGGGCGGAACCCGCAGTGTCCAAGCGATGCGGGAGGTATCGCACATCCTGCAATGGGCGGAATCCACGGGATCGACCCTTTTCCGCCGTACACATCCCAGGAGTAGACAACTGAGAAGCAGACTTTCTCAGTCGCCAAGGCATAGACTCAGGAGAGTGGTCCCTGCATCCCGAGGTCTTTCGGCAAATTTGTCATCGCTGGGGGACTCCGGACGTGGATCTGATGGCATCACATCTCAATGCCAAGGTTCCCAACTTCATGGCCAGATCACACGACCCCCGGTCTCTCGGAGCGGATGCCCTAGTTCAGGACTGGACTCAATTTCAACTCCTGTACATCTTCCCACCTCTGCCTCTAATCCCCAGAGTAGTGCGCAAAATCAAACAGGAAGGGATTCCGGTCATCCTTATCGCCCCAGACTGGCCCAGACGCGCGTGGTATGCCGACGTCGTCCAACTCACGGCAAACGCCCCCTGGCGCCTCCCAGATCGGCCAGACCTCCTATCTCAGGGTCCGTTCTGCCACCAGAATTCACAGGCCTTGAATTTGACGGCGTGGCCCTTGAAACCTGGATTCTAACTCAAGCAGGGCTCTCACAGGATGTAATTCGCACTATGATCAGTGCGAGGAAACCTGCCTCTGCCAGAATTTACTACCGCACCTGGAAAGCCTTTTTTGCCTGGTGTGCATCTCGTGATCAGAATCCGTTTCCCTACTCGCTGCCTAGAATTCTTGGCTTCCTACAATCAGGTCTGGAGGCCAGACTGTCCCTGGGCTCTCTTAAGAGCCAGGTCTCGGCCCTCTCCGTTCTTTTCCAGCGGAGACTGGCCCTAAAACCTCAAATCAAAACTTTTCTTCAAGGGGTTTCACGTTTGGTTCCCCCCTACAGACGACCGCTGGATGCGTGGGATCTAAACTTGGTGCTGACGGCGTTGCAAGAACCGCCTTTTGAGCCTCTCAAAGAGATTCCTCTCCGCCTTCTATCCCAGAAGGTGGTGTTTCTAGTGGCTATCACCTCCCTTCGGAGGGTGTCCGAGCTCACAGCGCTCTCATGCAGGCCTCCATTCCTAGCCTTTCACCAGGATAAGGTAGTTCGTCCGTACGGTTCCTTCTTTTCTTCCGAAGGTGGTTTCATCTTTCCACCTCAATGAGGAACTATCTTTACCGTCCCTTTGTCCTGCTCCGGTTCATAGATTTGAGAAGGCTCTGCATACGCTGGACCTTGTAAGGGCTTTGCGCATTTATGTCTCTAGAACAGCCCCCTTTAGGAAGTCGGACTCTCTTTTCCTTCTTCCTGAAGGCAGCCGCAAGGGCTTCTCAGCCTCAAAGGCCACGCTTGCCAGATGGATCAGAGCCACAATTCAGGATGCCTACAGGCTAAAAAACTCGCCTCTTCCGGCCGGTATCAGAGCGCATTCTACCCGTGCGGTGGGGGCATCCTGGGCTATTCGGCATCAGGCTTCTGCCCAACAAGTGTGTAAAGCAGCCACCTGGACTAGCTTGCACACATTCACCAAACATTACATGGTCCATACCCAGTCTTCTGCGGATGCGAGCCTGGGTAGACGCGTCCTGCAGGCGGCAGTTGCCCACCTGTAGGATACTGTCTTTATATAACACTCGTTCCATTGCCTTTCCCACCCAGGGACTGCTTTGGGACATCCCACGGTCTGTGTCCCCCAATGAGGCGAAGGAGAAAAGGAGATTTTTGTGTACTCACCGTAAAATCCTTTTCTCTTAGCCTCTAATTGGGGGACACAGCTCCCTCCCTGTTGGCCGTTGCGGCCCGTTTTTGAGTTTTCTTGTTGTTTGAACTCGTGCATAGTTGCCTTCTTGCAGGCATGGTTTTTTGGATGTTATCACTGGTACGTAAATCCTCCTACTGCTTTAGCACAAACTGGTCGGGACAGTGCCTGTCCAGGGGTGTATGCTGCAGAGGAGGAGCCACGGTTAATCTTTTTCAGATTCTGCCTAGTGTCGCCTCCTAGTGGACAGCAGCATAACACCCACGGTCTGTGTCCCCCAATTAGAGGCTAAGAGAAAAGGATTTTACGGTGAGTACACAAAAATCTCCTTTTTGCACACATGCCTGCCTTACCGATAGGCGAAGGAGCTTCATTAAAATATTCCCAAACTGGGTCTCTTTTATGGCCTGCTGCCATTATAAGGAAAGAATGTAATAAACCTCAGATCGTACACACAAACAGATTCAGACTTGTCTGTCTGTGGCTATGCTGCAGTATTGTGCTCAAAGTTTCACTTTCATTTTCTTGTCTGCTTGCCCTTCCTCCTCCTCACACTTAGATTCACATTCTTCTTGGGTTGTGCAGATCTATTCCGCTCCAAACAATCAGAAACATATTGTCTAACTTCTTGGACTTGGCACTGAAGGGGTTGATTCTGTATTCATAGGTTTGTAGAACAATAGGATTAAGGTCTTTTTCTCAACTCTGTTCATGTTGTAACATTTTTGCCGTGAAGAAGAGGCTGGGACCTCTGCGGAGTCAAATTCAGTGTTGAGAACTGCGTAAGTAAAGCGAGCGTCTGTGATAATATAGGAGAGAAACTGCCCCTAATCCTACATAAACCTCTGTAAGAGCATGGCATTGTGAATGTTACACATATACAGCCTTTATTCTACTGAGTTAAACAACTCCGCTTTATCTCATGATGGAAGAACCTTTGGATGGTAAAATATTTTCCTCAAAAAGCAGTTTATTGAAAAAAAATCAGATTGTGTTTAAAAAAAAAAAAAAATTGATTTTTATCCACCCTGTGTGTGACATTATTATGCCACATGAGCCCTGCATAAAATTGGTGGCCAATGTTGGTCTGCCTCACTCGCACATCCCTCAGTTAAACCTTTGATATTGGAAGAAAGTGAGAACAGCAGCCCATTAGTGGCTATTGATTGTCTGCAGTGCCAGGTGGTGTAATGATGTCACACAACCCTTGGGAGATCCACATCGACATTGCTGGAATAGCGCTGGTATTCAAGGTGAGCATTTGTTAGTACATTCCCCACTGTAAAATAAAACATATTTCAGGAGGGGCGGGAGTGACAACCCACTTAACTTAAAAACTGATTTAAACATTGTCATTTTCTGCTGAAGCATTCCCTTTAATCTCCATACTTATGGTTGGGTGTGTGGTCTATATTTATAAAATGGAGAATACAGCAGATGTTGTGGGGAACACTTGATGTATATAAAGAGAGCAGGAGTGATGAAGATGGCCTCTCTCCTGCCCACACAGGCCAGGTTTCTGATGCTTGCTTCCATGGCATCTGCCTTCCGACCACATTGCGCACATTGAGTTCTGTGTGTTTTAGCTGATCTAGCAGGAAAATGATGAAATCAGCCTGTGGTCACCATGACTCACCACCCAATGGCTTCACTGATCCAATCACAACATACGGCGCATTTCCATTGTAAAGACCTGCTTAGAAGTTAAAGATTGAGCTGTAAATATGTCTTTGAGCCTTCCAGACAATGTGGTGACTGTGCAGAGATGTATAATACAGCTCTCCTGAATGATAAATGAGTTCACGAATAGTGATGTCACCTCTGCTGCAGCTCTTTGTCCATGGATAAATTGTCAGCACCCCACAGTCACAGCCTTACCTACATGCCTGGTCTCACAATGAGATGCTAATCAGCCTGGACTCATACACTGGAGCAAGCAAGCTATAAGACACATATGTGCTAATGTAATGGCGTCACACAGTGTGCCAAACTTTCAGCAGAACTAGGTCTGTGCAGTATTTTGGCCTTTAGAGATATACACAAGAACATTTTCATTCACTGACAGCAAACAGGTTGTCGATGAACTAGCAAAATATTTTTTCGTCGGGTGAAATGATCTTTTGTGCAGCACATCATCCTGTGTAAATGGGACTTGTGCTGCCAAGAACTACTACTGCCTATGTCCATTGAATAATCTAGAGATTCAGCAAGCATTGATTGTTTTATGTGTTCTGACTTTGTAAACGGGCTCTTAAACCTGCCATACGTGGCCTCCATACAGGACATTAAAGAAGTGTTTCAGGACTTTGTTTTTAGGCACATAGCAACTAACTGCCTGGATGATTTTTTTTCTACGAACAGAGGTATTTATCTACCTGTTTCATCCGGCACAGTGTGGTCATTGACTTCTGCCGCTGATTTAGCTGATCCTCATCAACAGAATTGTTATTGTTCTTCCAGACTTCTCTGTCAATTGTGATTGCCGGTGTCAAGCTTATTGACAGCTGGCTTCCTGCAGTTAGCCGGCGGGGAGCCAGCTGTCAGCATGACGTTGGCAGACACGCCCCGTCAATGGTGCAGGGTAGAAAAGAAGCTGCCGCTCTGTAGCTGTGAAGTCGACAAACCGCCGAATCACCGTCGGGAGCGGTCTGTGACTGTGCTTGTGGATAACTGCACCAGGCACAACAGGCAGGTAGTTAGCAACTACTTGTCTGTTGATGCTTAGGCACATTGTCAAAATAAAAAGTAGTACTGCCACATACCTTTTTAGGCCCGGATGATCTTAGCCGCATTAGTCATCCATATGATGTCTATGGGGGCCTCCTGACTGGAATTTCAATGGGGTGATAAGCTGCTGCTGTCCACTCTCCTCACTGAAAACACATGGACGCTCATTGATATGTGAGAATCGGGAGAAGCTGTGTACTGGATGACCACTCAGTATATTGTCATCTTGTGTGTGCGCGCCCAGCTTAATACCCTGCTGTAATGGCCGGACTAAGCGATAACTAGTCCTGTCTGTTTAGCCACACACGCCATGCTCAATGCTAATAATGGGCATCTCTGCGGTTAGGGCAAGGGGAAACCCTTTCTCCGGAATCTAAGGGTATGTGCACATCGGACGTTTTGTGGGCTTTTTTTTTAGCGTTTTCCGTCGGCGGTTTCCGCTGAGTTTTATGTTAATTTATGTTAATCCTAGCCACCGGTTGGATTAACATGCTAGTCAATGGAGTTTAGAAAACGCTGTGTACATTAGAACGTTTTTTTTTTTTCTCCTTTCCAGTTTCTTCACCGGTTTTCCACCGGTTTTCAAAGATAGAGCAAGTGACTTCTTTTGAGCGTTTTTCCAGCTGATCTAGCTTACAAGTGCACCAAAAACCAGTCTGGAAAACGCTAAGAAAAACGCCGGGGAAATTGCCAAGAACACGCTGTACAAACGCTAATAAACCGATCGCAAAACGCTAACAAAACGAGGGACACTGCTGAGCTCAGAAAACTCAGTTTCTGCAATTCTACACCAGTTTTAGGACGGTCTGCAAAGATGCAGAACCGTCCGATGTGCACATACCCTAAATCCCACACTTTAAAAGGGTCTGTCATCTCTAAACATGAAATTCAACTATGTAGACGTTTATATATTACCCATAAAATAATTTTGGTACTGTAGATTTTAGTAAGGCCCATTTAACATCAGTGTTTTTTGCTGATTGCGGCAGATCTGGCAGATTTACCGCATCTGCCGCCTAACGGCTGCCCTTGTGCCATACTTGCGGCAAGCCCCATGCATTGTCAATGGGGCTTGCAGCAAGTGCGGTTTTGCCGTGATCCGACACTTGCGGCAGAGCAAAAAACGCAGCTGACCATGTTTTTTTCCACGGTCGCAAGTGCCGGAGCGAGGTAATACCGCACTTGCTGCAAGCGCCATAGACAATGCATGGGGCTTGCCGAAAGTGTGCCGGTTAGGCGGCACATGCGGTAAATCTGCCGGATCTGCCACTATCAGCGAAAACCGTTGGTGTGAAAGGGGCCTTAGTTTAATAACAGTTTTATTAGAGATTTGTAGCCAATGGTTCAGTGCACATTTGCCCCCTTCAATAACTAAAATACTGCATTTTTCAAATAAAATAAAAAAGCCTACATACAGCTATTGATGGAAAAAGATGAGTACAGCTTATTTGTCTACTTGCCATAAATGTGATTGCACACTGCGTCCTGCTTCTGATACTCTGCCCACTGCCAAATGGTTTGGTTTCAAAATCTTGCAGCCATTGAACATCATGGGTAGATGGGTATTTTGAAGCATGCATTGAGACTTGGCCTGTTCTATTACTCTGTTTTCTATCTAATAAAGCAAAACCTTTTAGAATCACACCATATTCCTTATTATAGCACCATGCCAGCGGTTTTTCTTTTGTTTATTGCAGTACTGGCAAGTTTTAAATCGAAGTCCCCTGCCCCTAGTCTTATACTCCCTTTATGCTTCCTTCATCCTTTTCCAGTGGTGCTCCAGTCGCTCTACGCTATTAAGGGAGTTGCCTGCAGCTCTAGTGTTTCATGGTAAACACCGGAGGTCACTCTTCAATGCATCTCTATAGGAGCTTCGTTGTGGCCTCATTCTGGCTCTCATAGAGCCGTATTGAGCGTCTATGACGTAGCTTCTGTCTTCAGGCCAGTCAGAAGCTACAAGGAGAAGATGGCACCACGGGACCAGAAGAGCGGCTGTAAAAGATTGTCATTGGTAATAATAATATAATAATTATAATAATAATATAGCATAGGGGTTGGTAAGTGAGTATGAGACAGGGGGCTTGGAAGTGCCATTTCAGCGCTGAAAAAAAAGCCAAAAAACTCTGGACTGGTACTTTTAAAGAGACCTGAGGACAATGAATGGCATTCTGCTCAAATGTGGAGCAGAATTTGAGCCGAGTGTCATTTGTATTATTGAGCCAGTTCTCTTACCTGAGAGCATCCTCATCAATGTGAACAAACAAATGTGAGATTTTCATAGAGGCCATATTTATACTGTTAGTTTGGGCTGACATATTCCTTCTAAAGTACTATTAGGTCTTCACTCAATTGAGGACGTTGTAGAAATGTTGCAACCATGAACTATGTACTATGTGTGCATTAGAATCAATGGGTGCAATGAAATCCTGGATCCCAGAAGCTTCCTTCAGTGGTCAGTTCTCCACAAGGGTTGGAAATACAAGACAAAATTTAAGTTTTCTTTAGTGCCATAGAACCCCTAAATCACGGACCAAAGGACTTCACATTGCCTCCACCAAACCATCGGGGATCTATGTATTTTATTAGTTATCAATCTCCAGCCTGGCCTATATGTGGATTTTGCACAAGTGATAGCTGAATTCCTCCTCGTCACACACAACTCCATGTGTTTCTTTGCACTACAGTTCATTTCATGTTACTTGAGTTGAACAGACTTCAAGTCACCCAGGCCTTAATTAAAAGGATATTCCTAGCTTATACCCTTTAGCAAATCTTCAGCATGCAAGTCTGATCAATAAGACCCACATCTATCTTAAGAACAGGGCTCCACGGTGTGTTACTGTTAGGGAGGTTGTTGGAATTCTCATTCATTTGTATGCCAATTCTGACCATTTGACGCTGAAAGTCCTATTCTTGAGGTAGATACAAGTCCAATTGGTGGTATCCTAAGGCTATCCTACAAATGTCCGAGATGGGACTATCCCTTTAAGGGCCGCTTTACACACACCAACTTCTGTGTCCAACTTTTGAACAGATCTCTGGTTGCAATGAAATCATGGACATATTGTTCTATTTTGTGGCTGTGTACAAATGTAACAATGTGTTCATGATTTCATTGCAACTAGAGATCTGTTCAGAAGTTGGACACAGAAGTTGGTGTGTGTAAAGCGGCCCTAAAACATCTTGGGAATTAGAATTAGCTTTTCTCAGGTTTCATCTGAAGATCTTCAGTAGTCAAGTAGTGTGATTATTGGAGATTTTGGGAAGACTGAGGTGTACAGTTACGTCTTCTATATGCAAAATTCCATACATTTTAAAAAGGTGCAAACCAGGGCTGTGGAGTTAAGAGTCAGATTCAGGGAAATTGAGGAGTTGGGACTGGCTTCACAGCATACAAACAACAATCCATCCTCAGTAGGTCATTTGTGGCTCAATACACAAATATGTAAGCATTTGGTAATATCGAACATATCCAGAAAAAGAAATGGTATATAATGCTGTATTAATATCTTCTTCTCAGGAGTTGCTGCCCTACAGTCATCTTTCCATAGATCTGTTTTGTGGCTCTGACGTTTTACATAACAGATGTTGCAATCGGTAAAAGTAGAGTTCAGGCTAAATTTCACCAAAATGAAGAAATGCACTTCTCCTGCTATAAAGCCTTTTTGCTATGAGCACATGTTGGAGAATTGCATAATGTGCAATTCCTGAGTGTTGTGATGTTTAATAGATGCTTGTAGTTGCAGGCATTTGCCAGAGGGATACCATATTTAGCAAGAGCTATTTGAAATATCAGATGATATAAACAACCCCTATTCTAACAAGTCAGGACGCTGTGTAAAACGTAAAGAAAACAATAATGCAAAATGTCTTATAGCCATATTTTATTCACCATACAACATTGATGAGAAGTTGAATATTAGACCTTATTTCATTTGAAAAAAAATTACCTTATTAAGAAACTGATAGCAGCAACATCCCAAAAAAATTGGGATAAGATTATCAAAAGGCTGGAAAAGTACGGTAAGTGGTACTAATAAGAAATGGCTGACGTGCCAATTTTCAACTCCGTCACATGGCTGTGTATAAAAAGAGCATGTTGGATAGGCAGTGTCTCTCAGAAAGATGGTGGTCAGCTTCACCAATCTGAACAACTGTGTTGAAAAATTGTGGAACATATTAAAAATGTTTCGCAACAGAAAATTGCAAAGACATAATCTTTTGATAATTTTATGTAGTGTAGATGATGGGATATTCAGAGATTCTGGGAAAATCCATGTACATGAAATTATGCTGACAGTCAATATTGATTGCTCATGATCTTCGAGCCATCATATGTCATTGCTTTCAAAATGGGCACAGATTGGTGGTGCAAATAACTGCAATGGGCTCGGGAATACTTCTAGAAATCGTCGTGAACAACTTGCTGAGCAGTCAGCAAATACAAGCAAAATCTCTATCATGCTGTCATACAATCCAGAGACCCTTCCAACTTCATCTAAAATGGACTGAGGCCAAATGGAACATTGTTCCGTGGACAAATGAATCAAAATGTGAAATTCTTTATGGAAACCATGGACGCCATGTCCTCTGAACTCTAGGAGAGGGATCATTCAGCTTGTTATCAGCAGTTACTGTATCTCTAATGGCATGAGGCTGTATTAGTGCATATGACATGGGCAGCTTACACATCTTGAAAGGATCCATCAGTGCTGAGCATTCTATAGAGGTTTTAGAATATCAGGTTTTGGCATTTTAGCAGTTAACCAAAATCTATTCAAGATAGTTACGCACACACTTGGCTTTAATTTCAGGGTATTCATATCCTAATTGGAGAAAGAGTTTAGGAATTACAGCAGCACTTTAATATGTAGCTGCATTTCTTTCAAGAGACCAACAATTCTCTCAAATTCTGTTATATGGGCTATTCACTTGTTAATCATCATCAATTTAGCAGGTAAAAGGTCAGGAGCTGATTCCAGGTGTAGCATTTGCATTTATGAACCCACAACATGCAGGTCATATTTCTATAGAGTTTATCAAACATCAGACAATATATGTGCGTATGTATAATATATGTATGTGTGTTCGGTCCCTACTCAGACTATGAGAAGCCTTAAATCTATCCCTGTATGGCTGCACAGGTTGACACCCTAAGATAACGCCCCCATTCAATGTTGTTTGACCCAAAGTGCCCTTAACTGCACCCTCAACTGTGAACAAAGTGTAGGTAGTGCACACAGATTGTGAGACATATGGCTAAGGCGGCCGTCACATGCTACAATATCGTGAGCGATATTGTAAGCGATCACGTGCATGTGGATGTGGAGCCGCGATATCGCTGGTAACTATGGTACACATCGGGTTACTAGGCGCCGCGCGGCGCTTAGTAACCCGACGTTTACCATAGATACCATCTCCCAGCATAGGCTCTGCCGCTGGGAGATCGTTCATCGTGGTGTCGCACACCACGATGAAGCAGATTGAACAAGCGTTTATCGCTTGATATGAGCTCCGGCTCCCATATCTGCGATGTCACGATCAAGCGATTTTACATTGTAAAATCGCTTGATCGCACGTAGCGATGCACAAACAATATCGCTTAAGCGATCAAAAAGCAGATTGCTTAAACGATATCGTTCGCAATATTTAACCGTGTGACGGCCGCCTAAGAGCGTCTTCACTGTCGTACAGGGAAGATGGAGGAATGGATTAAACGCTAACTGAGTATGTGGAAATTTGTTTTTATGACTGTGGCGTAATGGAAGCCATACATACCAGGATGAGGGCCCTATATATACATGTATGGAGATCATGTATACTAGGATGGACAAGGATAAATGATATATACACCAGAATGGAGGACATATATACCTGGAAGGGGCACAGGTTGGGGCACATTTTCAGAATATTTTTTTTCTTATAATGTTGAAATTCTAATTGAGGAAGAAAAGGCACTAAAATTGGTAAATATGTCATTTAAATGTACTGTATAGAAGTGCTGCTATTATCCCCAGTGTTTTGGGCACATCTAATGCTCTGAGAATTCAGAGGTAGTACCCACTTCGGAGATGTCTCTGTTGGCAATGCTGCATGTTTTTGACTAATACAAGTTTGACTTAAGTGGTGTCACACCGTCAATATCGCCTGCAGATATGTCTGCATGACGTTGCAGCGATATTGACGCTGTGTGTACATACTGCATCACAGGATAAATCGCTGGTTGATGATCGCAGGTTTCAGAATCAGCTCTGAAACCTGGCGATTGTTGGGTGGACACGCACATCGCTGCGTGTGACACCGGGACTAGCGATATTCCAGCTCCAGCGCCTGTCACAAGCGCTGGGAGCTGGTCTCCAAGGTACACTGCGGGTAACTAGGCAGCGCGCGCTGCCTAGATACCCGACGTGTACCTTAGTTACCAGCCTCCTCCGCTCACCCGGTGAGCGGAGGAGGCTGGTAACTAAGGTACACGTCGGGTATCTAGGCAGCGCGCGCTGCCTAGTTACCCGACGTGTACCTTAGTTACCAGCCTCCTCCGCTCACCGGGTGAGCGGAGGAGGCTGGTAACTAAGGTACACGTCGGGTATCTAGGCAGCGCGCGCTGCCTAGTTACCCGCAGTGTACCTTGGAGACCAGGCTGCTCCTGCTTCCAGCAGCCTGGCAGCGGGAGCAGGACATCGTGGAAACGATATTTAAATCGTTTCCATGATGTCACTGGTCAATTGATCGCTGGTGAGTCTGCCTGTGTGACAGCTCACCAGCAATCAGCCGTCAATGTCGTCAGCGATCATATCGCTGACGACATTGACGCGTGTGACACCCCCTTTAGTTGTGACCTCCTGTCTTGCATCTGATGTTCAAATAAATCAACCATTCTTTTGTTGTGATGTTAGGTTAATCCCATCAGTGAAAGCAGCCTGTGGTGGCAGACGTGTCACTTCAGCATAGTGATCTCATTTTAGTGTATTGGGCAAATTGCACAGATACGATCTGTCAAACTAGGCAAATATATCTGTGGAGAAGTTGTGCACAGTCAGAGCCAAGGCAGATTTAATCCTCAAATGTTAACTTTCGTTGCATAAAGGACTTTCTCTAATATCTTCACCCTCGTACCCAAGTATAATGTGTGTCCAAGGCTTCTAACTGAAGCCTCTCACTAAAGCGGCCGTCACACTCATCCATATTGTGAGCGATATTGTTAGCGATCACGTGCACGCGCGATCGCTAACAATATCGCTCACATCGCTGGTGAGCTGTCACACAGACAACTCCAGCGATGTGGAGCCGCGATATCGCTGGTAACTATGGTACACATCGGGTTACTAGGCGCCGCGCGGCGCTTAGTAACCTGACGTGTACCATAGTTACCATCTCCCAGCATAGGCTGTGCCGCTGGGAGATCGTTCATACGTGGTGTTGTTAAATCGTTCATCGCTAGATATGAGCTCCGGCTCTCATATCTGCGATGTCACGATCAAGCGATTTTACATTGTAAAATCGCTTGATTACATGCAACGATGCCCAAACGATAACACTTAAGCGATCAAAAAGGAGATCGCTTAAACGATATCGGGCTTAAAATGGTAGCGTGTGACGGCCGCTTAAGGCTGCTTTCACATCAGCGGTTTTGCTGAATTGCGGCAGATTTACCGCATCTGCTGCGTAACGACTGACTTGTGGCAATACCCCATTCATTCTCTATGGGACGTGCGGCAAGTGCGTTTTTTTTGCCGCGATCCGGCAAATCCAGCACTTGCGGCAAGTCAAAAACTGCAGCTAACCGTGTTTTTTGACTTTTTTTGACAAATTTTTTTTGACAAATGCCGGATTGTGGCAAAACTGCACCTGCCACAAGTCCCATAGAGCAGAGGTCCCCAACTCCAGGCCTCAAGGCCCACCAACAGTGCAGGTTTTCAGGATCTCCTTAGTATTGCACAGGGCTTGGAATCTTACCTGTGCAGATGATCACATTAGCACCTGTGCAATACTAAGGAGATCCTGAAAACCTGCACTGTTGGTGGGCCTTGAGGCCTGGAGTTGGGGACCTCTGCCATAGAGAATGAATGGGGGCTTGCCGGAGGCAGGCCGTTGCGCGGCAGATGCAGCACGATGGCTCAGTGGTTAGCACTGTTGCCTTGCAGTGCTGGGGGCCTGGATTCAAATCCCACCAAGGACGACCTCTGTAAGGAGTTTGTTTGATCTCCCCGTCTTTGCGTGGGTTTCCTCCCACACTTTAAAGACATACTGATAGGGACCTTGGATTGTGAGTCTCAATAGGGACAGTGATGTTGGTGTATGTTGAGTGCTATTGAATTTCTAAGACTATATAAGTGAATAAATATATTTTTTCAGAAATGCAACTCTAGTAGTCCGGTTTATTTGCCGCAGTCCAGTCTAGCCTGAAGCTGCCCTCTCTATAGGGTTTCAGGTGATACCAATATATTTTACTCCAAATAAGGCATTAGTACACCTTATAAAAAAGCCAAGAAGCCAGCGCTGCCTGTGGTTAGCACGCAATACAAAAAGTGCATATGCACATATTAATTTCTAACTGTACTTTAAACTAAGACATTTAGCAAACAATTGATCAATTCTTTGAGCTACCCCGCCACGTCACGGCATTCTCAGATGGGGCATTCCTACTCTACGTTTTTTATATACGCTGTGACGTTACAGCCTCCTGAATGCATTGAAAGCAGAACCATATTAAATGCACATGTACCTGAAGCATTTGTCAACTACTCCCATGGCGCCAGAAGGACAGCGCAGATAAAGGCAGACCAGGTCTGGACATGACATCCAGACTGTATCAGATCTGACCCCCACACTTTTTGTATTGCGTGCTAACCACAGGCAGCGCTGGCTTCTTGGCTTTTTTATTTGTTATTGGTTTGTGTTTGGCCACCACTTTTTGCCCTGCGCTCTTGGTTATGCATGCCATTCTATCTGTCTTTATTGCGAGTGATCTAGGCCGCTGTACACACTCATACAGTGGCCACACCTTGCCCAATAGGCTCTGCTTAATTGTTGCACATGTGTTTGGGCCTATTCTACCCTCATCCATGTTTGCTGGACTGGCAGTGTGGGTGTCAGATCTGATAATGTCTGGACCTGGTCTACCTTTATCTGCGCTGCCCTTCTGGCGCCGTGGGAGTAGTTCAGAAATGCTTCAGGTACGTGTGCATTTAATATGGTTCTGCTTTTGATGCGTTCAGGAGGTCGTAATGGTACAGCATATATAACAAACTTAGAGTAGGACTGCCACATCTGAGAATGCCGTGACGTGGCGAGGTAGCTCAAAGAATTGATCAATTGTTTGCTAATTGACTTAAAGTACAGTTAGAAATTAATATGTGTATATGCACTTTTTGTATTGCATGCTAACCACAGGCAGCACTGGCTTCTTGGCTTTTTTACTAGTACACCTTGTCTTCATTTTCGCATAATTTTTCTCTTCGTTTTTCCGATGTTTCACCATCTGAATCTTTTGTCCTAGTAGAGGGGCACCAGAAGTAACCATGGCAAGTAGTGTTGTGACTCTTTCCCTCCAGGGAAGTGTAAATCATGCCAGACATATAAGAATGTATGTTTCTGATTTAACAGATGTAAAAACAAAAATATTTTGTCCTGCAAAATATTGGCTTTTAGAAACTATAAAAGACCTTCTGTGGTTGAAACAACTGCACAGATTGCAGGCTCCAGTCCCCTACACCTTCAGATTTAGTCTAGATTAGAACTTGAGCTTGTAGGTTTATACTTTGTACCTCACTATAGTGTCATTTAATTACCAGTTATGGACTTTGATAATTGCAAGTGTCAGTGTGACATCAGTATTTATTCCTGTTCTAGTTTGGCGCAATAATTACAGTACATTGTCGATCAAGCATGCATTATGCGTAAAGTAGAAAACATCCATCAAAGTTTTTGACCTGCTAGACCAGGGGGTGGGCAGCTCCAGGCCTCGAGGGCCGTACACAGTGCAGGTTTTCTGTATATCCTTAGCATTTGACAGTTGGTAATTGAATGTCCTGCACAGGTGACAATTCCAACTGTCAAATGCTAAGGATATACAGAAAACCTGGAGTGTGTGCAGCCCTCGAGGCCTGGAGTTGCACACCCCTGTGCTAGACTTTCTCACAAGACACTGCCAAGTTAAAGGACTTGTATCTCCTGACACATCTACTTTACTAACTACGGTACTTTTTATTTTTAATTATGTGGTAAATTGAAGTAGAGATGAGCAATTACGATGTGAACTACCCTGGCCCAACGTCTAGTTCTTCATTGCAGCTGCGCCAGGGCAATTTTGGCTTCTGTGCTGGCATTCCTGTGCATCCTTGCCACTTTTGATTCTTGCTAGGCTCCACGACATAACTTACTCCCTGCACATCGGCACGACCAAAGGTAGTCTGCTGATCACTGTTTTGGAGGATCTTTTCTTCTAACTCTATATTGTCTTCGTGCGAAAACCCCCTATCGTTTTTTTTGCATGAGGCGCAAACCGCATCCGATCACATCTATTCTGAATTGTTAAACCTGATGCAGCCAAAGGTTACCGCACCGGTATTATAATGAATCCGTCCGCCAGATCCGGAATAATAACTGCCGTCATCTCCAGCTATATTTGATTTTTGTGAGTTTTTTTTTTTTTTCCAGATCCTTTTGAGGATCTTCCAAAAGATTAACAGATATAGACAGAACTTACCAGTCCCTTGCTGCTTGCTTCTGGGGCCCACCCATTAAGCTTCATGAATATCCGCTGCACTGAACTGCAAGGGCCAATCACAGACTCTCACTCTCTGCGAGAGCATCTGTGATTATCTGTTGCACTCAGAGTGCGCCCCCACAATCTGTACTGGTGTCTGCACTTGGTTGTAATATACATTAGTATATGGCAACCAACCTGCCGTAATTGTGTAAAATAAATAATGGGAAATAGGGGGGGTTACCCATATTTTTCATTCTCTGCACAGATAATGCGGACAGCTGCTGGCTAGTTTTTTCTTGACTGGCAATGAAAAATACAGGGGAGCCAATTTAATATTTTTAAATGATTTAAATAAATAAAAAAAAATGGGTAGGTCTCAGCCCATTTTAAAGTAAAACTAGGCAGCTTGGGGCTGGTATTCTCAGCATGGTGAGGCCCATAGGTATTGACCCCCCACGCTGTAGAATAGCGGCCGCAGCACTCAGGCAATCATTGGGTCCTCAGAGCTCGCGCCAATAGGATGCTTCCTCATCTTCTGATGCAGCAGAGATGAGTGTGCTTCTTGGATCATCATGGATTATCGTTGGATAGTACATTGTTGGAACTTAATAATAAATGAGTGTTGTCAGTGTGTAAATTAGGGTTATTGTCTTTTATTCCTAATAAAGGAATTTTGTGTGTGTTTTAACTATTCACTTACCGGATTGGTAATGGGCGGTGTGATAACACGCTCGGGATTGCCTTCGCTGTTCGCCTGAGTTAACTGCAGAAACTACGTGCCCTTTGATCCCAGCAGAGATCTGGGCACTGCGGCAGATTTATTTAGATGAAAGCACAAACCGAAAGGAAAAAAAAACAGCAACAAAAATAAATCCTTGCCTGTCCAGCGCTAACTAAACAGGATGATAACCTACCTACAGACTGGAGGGCTTCTCCCTTCCATCCATACCACTTAAAAAACACTAAGCAAGGCTTCCACTCACACAGACTTTGTGTTCCCAGGCTGAGGCACTTACTCGGCCTCCTTTTACATCCGCCCACCACCTCCCATTAATTCATTAGTAGCCAGTTGATATTGACCAGGTTAGGTCACATAGGACAGTAATATGGGCGAGATATACCTGCCCTCATCCACTAATCCCACATGATTCTCACAGCGGGTATCAGAAGACGCCTGACATCACCAATGCAGAGCTTAATGACAAGCTGTCAATACTCCCTTCTACCCCGATGCTACTGTACCAGGACATCTGGAAGAGGAAAGTACCAGGAATTGGCGCTCCTAATGAATGCACCAGTTTTTGAGGTGGCAGTGAGCTGCTATTCTATGGGGGGGGGCACATAACTGCCCCACCACGCTGTGAATACCTGCCCCAGCTGCTCAAGTTAACCTTGAGTGGCAACTAAAAATAGGGCGAAGCCCAAGCATGGGTTTTTTTTTTTTTTTGTTTGTTTTTAAGTGTAAAATTTTATTTAATAATGTAGAGTTAGTGATTTATAATACACTTCAAATATACTTTGTAAATGAAATCTGGAAGAAAACCTTTCAAAAACCTTTTAGAAGATGTCCCCGTCTAGGCTGTTTGTAAACATGACATATGCTCGTTTTTAGGGAAATTCGTATTCAGCTCCACACACTGAATATGGCCATATAATGGTGGGGGTGAGTCCTACACAGGATGCCTGGCTACAGCTGATCAGTGTATTGTTAGTTTACTGCAGGCTAAGGGAGAGTGATGAGCTAATCAGGCTGTCGGCACAAGCTCCTGTGATCTTCTCCATCTCTGCAGTCACATTTGGTCTGCTAACAGTTGATTGCTCCCTCACAGCAGTGGAGCGGGTGTCTGCAGTCCATAGAACAGTGCAGAAGTCTCGCGAGACTTCGGCACTGACATAGGCACTCGCAGTGGAGCGGGTGTCCATGCATAGTGTGGAAGTCTGGCGAGACTTCAGCACTGTTCTATGGAGTTTAGACACCCACTCCACTGCGTCAGCGCGAGTGCCGCTGTCACTCACTTAACCAGCCAGATGAGGGGCAAAAATTTGAACCATGCAGGGCGGGATTTGCAGCACGGAGGGGCGGCGAGTCGTTTACCCACCATGACTATATACCTGCCTCCGTAACTCAATAGGAGGCCAGCTCTGGACAGAATATAAAGTTTATATCAAAGGTATGTGGGGTCAGTCTGGGCACTACAGGGGTTACTAGAACCCCATTTACATTACATGTAACCTGGTGGGCACAGTATAAAATGTTCTGAGGGGAGGGGGGGGATGACAGGTTCCCTTTTAAAAAAAAACAACTGTTTCTGCTAGATCTGGTTGCAGCCGGATGCAACCGTCGCACGAACCGGAGTGCCCATTGAAGATTAATCGTCACTAACGATCTGGTTTGCAGTCAGGTTTTTTTTAAAACAAACCGGATCCCCGCCAGATGCAGTAAAGTGCCAGCGTGATAGCCCCCTTATTCTCCTGTTTAGAATTCCCCAGGAATGTGTATCAGTGTCAGCGCTGCTGAAATCAAGAACGATCCGAACATGTAGTTGCATCGATCATCATTATCTTTCCTAGCGTTTCAACATGTCTAGTGTCTCCTAGGTATACCTGAGGAGACTACGTGTTGAACGGTAGGGAAAGAATAAATGATGATCGATGCACCTAATTTGGTTTCGGATCATTTTCTGGATTTCAGCAGCGGCACTGATACACATTCCTGAGGTAATCTGATGATCCCGTGCATGTGAGGTGAAGTCTGCAGCAGTGCATTTTATGCCAAATGCTTTTAACCGTGTGGTCCACACTGGCTAGTGTATTCTACACGCATCATTAGTGTCATGTGATAGGCACTATGGCCTTGTTCCCCCCCCTATTTTTTTACTTATCTTAAGATTCTACACAGTATGAAAGTAGATCATGAGCATACCACAATGGGTGGTAACAGGTCGGTGAGGAGTTATTGTCCTTTGATGAGTTGGATTCAGGAAATGAATCTGGTTGGTATTTGTTACGACTTCACAGTCTGGGGTCAATTGTCAGCACACACAGTTTCTGTCCAGTGATATGTGAGTAGCCGTGTGGTTGCAAGAATGAGCAGTGACCCAGGCATGTCCAAAGCACTACAGATGTCAAGGTTCTGGGACGCAGCTGATACCGACCGGTGCACACTGGTATAAGTCCACAAGCTAAGACCACACAGTTGGGCTGTGTTTTCCTGCACACAGCCCCTGTCTCCCAGCTCCTGCAGCTTAGCCTCCTTGGCTTCCATTTAGACTACACTCTGTTGCAGACCAAGCTTAAACACATACCTGGACATGGGGGTTCTCAAAGACCCGAGTGGAGGGGTTCTTATAGGGATATGGAGCACAGCCTGGGAGACACATAACAGCCGTCATATATCACCCCAGTCACTGCCTCATAGTGAGGACACCTCTAATTGGTAGCACCTAGGTGTCCATTTAGTAATAGTTTTGGAGGGACAGCACTGTAAAAAAAAAATTTGCTCCCATATTATAGTATTATTTGCTAAAACAAACATGTCAGAAGATCTTACAGCGCTCATCTAAATGAGGTGGCCAGAGCTTTCATCTAATGGTGACTGGCATAAATAACACCTGTGGAGGGGAAATGTGAACGGCATTAGCCAGTAGTTCTATTTTTATAAATATGAATGTGATGTTGGTAGCTTTTGATTGACCGGCATAAAAATGTCTACTTTTGTCTATGTTACAGCTCATAATGGAAGAGGTTACTAAGAAAACGGATAATACAGACACTGTACAGACCATTTCTTTCCCTGCTTCAGCTTTTCAGGCATCAAATCTCGCTCAACAAGTAAGGAGAACTCTTCTTGCATCACTTAAATTGCCACTGTCATTTCAACATACTGGATAAAACAATAGACAGGCATATATAAGGCCCCTTTCACACTAGTGTTTCTGTCTGGCAGATCCAGACAGAAAACTGCATCTGCTGCATTTTCTGCCTAACGGCTGCACTTGTGGCAAGCCCCATGCATTGTCTATGGGCTTGTGGCAAGTGTGGTATTGCCGCGATCTGGCAGTTGTGGGCGCGAAAAAAAACATGGTCAGCTGTATGTTTTTTGCACGGTCGCAAGTGCCGGATCGCGGCGATACCGCACTTGCCGCAAGCCCTATAGATAATGCATAGGGCTTGCCGCAAGTGCTGCCGTTAGGCGGCAGATGCTGCTTTCTGTCCGGATCCGGACAGAAACGCTAGTGTGAAAGGCCCCTAACATAATACAGTTGTGGCCAAAAGTATTGACACCCCTGCAATTCTGTCAGATAATACTCAGTTTCTTCCTGAAAATGATTGCAATCACAAATTATTTGGTATTATTTTCTTTTAATTTGTCTTAAATGAAAAAACACAAAAGAGAACGAAGCAAAAAGCAAAACATTGATCATTTCACACAAAACTCCAAAAATGGGCCAGACAAAAGTATTGGCACCCTCAGCCTAATACTTGGTTGCACAACCTTTAGCCAAAATAACTGCGATCAACAGCTTCCGGTAACCATCAATGAGTTTCTTACAATGCTCTGTTGGAATTTTAGACCATTCTTCTTTGGCAAACTGCTCCAGGTCCCTGATATTTGAAGGGTGCCTTCTCCAAACTGCCATTTTTAGATCTCTCCACAGGTGTTCTATGGGATTCAGGTCTGGACTCATTGCTGGCCACCTTAGAAGTCTCCAGTGCTTTCTCTCAAACCATTTTCTAGTGCTTTTTGAAGTGTGTTTTGGGTCGTTGTCCTGCTGGAAGATCCATGACCTCTGAGGGAGACCCAGCTTTCTCACACTGGGCCCTACATTATGCTGTAAAATTTGTTGGTAGTCTTCAGACTTCATAATGCCATGCACACGGCGGTCAAGCAGTCCAGTGCCAGAGGCAGCAAAGCAACCCCAAAACATCAGGGAACCTCCGCCATGTTTGACTGTAGGGACCGTGTTCTTTTCTTTGAATGCCTCTTTTTTCCTCCTGTAAACTCTTATGTTGATGCCTTTGCCCAAAAAGCTCTACTTTTGTCTCATCTGACCAGAGAACATTCTTCCAAAATGTTTTAGGCTTTCTCAGGTAAGTTTTGGCAAACTCCAGCCTAGCTTATTTATGTCTCGGGGTAAGAAGTGGGGTCTTCCTGGGTATCCTACCATACAGTCCCTTTTTATTCAGACGCCGACGGATAGTACGGGTTGACACTGTCGTACCCTCAGACTGCAGGGCAGCTTGAACTTGTTTGGATGTTAGTCGAGGTTCTTTATCCACCATCCGCACAATCTTGCGTTGAAATCTCTCGTCAATTTTTCTTTTCCATCCATATCTAGGGAGGTTGGCCACAGTGCCATGGGCTTTAAACATCTAGATGACACTGCGCACGGTAGACACATGAACATTTAGGTCCTTGGAGATGGACTTGTAGCCTTGAGATTGCTCATGCTTCCTCACAATTTGTTTTCTCAAGTCCTCAAACAGTTCTTTGAGCAAGGAGAAAAGAAAGAAGACCAATGTGGTACACACAAGGACACAGAACAGAGGTTGAGTCCACTTTAATCCATGTCAACTGGCTGCGAGTGTGATTTAGTTATTGCCAACACCTGTTAGGTGCCACAGGTAAGTTACAGGTGCTGTTAATTACACAAATTAGAGAAGCATCACATGATTTTTCTAAGGGTGTCAATACTTTTGTCCACCCCCTTTTTTATGTTTGGTGTGGAATTATATCCAATTTGGCTTTAGGACAATTCTTTTTGTGTTTTTTCATTGAAGACAAATTAAATGAAGATGATAATACCAATGAATTTGTGATAATACTCAGTTTCTTCCTGAAAATGATTGCAATCTGACAGAATTGCAGGGGTGTTAATACTTTTGGCCACAACTGTACTGTATTATGCTGATTTTTTTTTTTTTTTTTTTTTTTTTTTTTTTCCCATAAAATTTTGGAGGAAGCCTGGGTGCATCTTATAATCCGAACATAGTTTACCGGGGGTGGGGGAAGGCACTGCTGTGGGGTCACAGGGGTCAGGGTCGCTGTTGCAGAAAGTCAGCGGTGGCACAAGTTGATCGATGCTGTGGCCACAGGGCTGGGAGGAGGAGTTGTCCTGGCGGCGTGAGGTGGACATCATAGAACTCCCAGCAGTGGATGTAATGGTCTCCAGGAAAATGGAGGCGGCACATACGCAGGTTGAGATCTCGGCTCTTTGAGATCTTAATCTGCGTGTGAGCTGCCTCCACACCCATTTTCCTGAAGTCCATTGCATACATCGCCAGGAGACGAATGGCGCTTGCCTCGCACCACACTTTCCCTGCTCGGGGCCTGCAGCATCACTACTCTCGTGCCACTGTGCTACCTCCTGCAGCAACAACTCTGCCTCTCGTGACCCCACTCCACTGTCGCTGTGACATTATCTCCCCCCCTTTTCCATTTCTTTCTCCACTTAATGAGCCATTCCTTATCACCTCCGCCTCCTGGACTTTTAATTCCATTAAAAAAACTGTTGACATCGGCCTTAAGCTTCCGTCACACACAACAACGCAACAGCAATCCTGACGACGATAATGTCCTGTAGGATCGTTGGTGCGTCGTTATGTGGTCGCTGGTGAGATGTCAAACAGTCAGATTCACCAGCGACTCAGCAACGATCTGGAATGATAGGAGGTCGTTGGGAATTGTCACTCAGGCGTAGTATTGAGATCGTTGGTCGTTGTCCCTTTCAAAAACAGCGATGCAGCGTTCCCAGTGGGAGACCAACAACCTAAAAATGACCAGAGCACTTTGTAATGATCTGCGATCTCACAGCAGGGCCTGATCGCTGCTAAGTGTCACACACAACGATATCGTAGCGAGATCGCTGTTGGGTCACAAACAGTGATGTTACAACAATCTCGCTAGTGATCTCGTTATTCTTGATAGGGGCTTTAATAAAAACAATGCCAGCTCATTGAGGGATCAGATTACAGCTGCCCAGAAGTATTGGGGGTCTTTGCCGACTTCTATGAGACTCTTACAGTCAGGGTGAGATGGATGTGCAGGCAGTGGAAATGTTTCTTGCAAGGGGCGAACTGCAGGTACTGTCAGACAGGATAGAGATAAACTAGAACCTCTATCACTGCTGAAGAGTTAGAAGAAGACTGCATGGCATGGCTAGTGACAAAGCTCGGGGTTGTTCGGATTACCAGTTGAAATTTATAAACATTTAGAGGAAAAGTTTAAATACCTGGGTATCAGGTGTCATTGCCGGTCACAACATATGTAGGTTTTGTATAAATCAATGTT
Source organism: Allobates femoralis (assembly GCA_033576535.1). Classification (NCBI taxonomy): domain Eukaryota; kingdom Metazoa; phylum Chordata; class Amphibia; order Anura; family Aromobatidae; genus Allobates; species Allobates femoralis. Next base: position 635,695,986 of record JARQOC010000002.1, on the reverse strand, counting down.
TATTAACCTTTTGAATTTGTAACAGTATCAGATAACATAACATTATCAAATATATTTATCATGTTCCAAAAAAAATGACATATTGAACTGAATGAATGTCCACATAACTTGTCACAAAACCGTTGTATAACCAATCCCGCCGCAGGGGGCGATGACTCTTAATGAGGCCGCGCGTTGCCACGGCTCGAGATCGCATTGGATATAGATGTGTACAAAAACAAGCATGAAGCAGTATTTATGAACCTCAAATATATGAAGGGTTTGCTAATCGCATGATATGATGAGGAGTAAGATAGATAGAGCAAAGAGAGGGTTAGAGAAAGAGAGAGATTAAAGAAGGAAAGAAGATGGGAAAAAAAAAAAAAGGGGGTAAAGTCAGGAGAACTGGCAGGGTCATGATATCTCGTATACTTATGCAGGCGTTGGAAGTTATGAAGTATTGGTCAATCTTCAGTTATGTCAGCCAAGATTTTAGTGACTCGGATTCCCTTATCAGAAGCCATGGTGCCACAAATCACAGTGCTCGTAATGCTGTTCTATCTGGCATACTGTGAGCGATCAATTCCTCCAGTCTGCAGGCGGTGTTCAGTTCATGAACTAGGTCTCCCTGGTCGGACGTTCGGGCTCAACCATAGTCTGGAGATAAGAAGTCTCGCTACCGTGATGAAAGTAACGGAGGAGAGATTTTTAAATTTAGCTATGGACATACCCGAGTATGACAATAAAGCTAACTGAGCATCAAATTTTATTGGAGTATGGGTTAGTCCTGCCAAACAGGTCCTCACGTCATCCAGAAAGTGCGTAGGCGTTCACATCCCACCATATATGGAGGTACGTGCCTCTCTGACCACACCGTCTCCAACAATCGGCTGATCTAGACGGGAATATTCTATTGATCTCCGCTGGGCATCTGTACCATCGTGCCGCCACCCTATAATTACGATCTTGAGAATCGACAGACATAGAGGATTTGCGGATAAAGAGGAAAGCTTTTTCCCATTCCATTGCAGTGAATGTTCTGTTGAGATCATGCTCCCATCTAGTAGTGAAGGTGGGTAGATTATCTGTGGGGCCGCCTGCCATATCTTGGAATAGTTTATATAGGGTAGATACGGCATGGTCCAAAGGACAGCCGTCTGAGCACCATTTTTCGTATTGGGTTGTGGTCTAAAGATATTTGACCTGGGTAACAACATATGTAGGTTTGAACTTAACGCCATTGTTGAAAACGTTAAGGGCAAGGACAACAGCTTGGAACAAGTTACATTTGTCAGTGGTTGGAAGGTCCAATATGCTGAAGATGTACTGATGCCTAAGCTTCTACACTTGCTCCACAATGCGCCTGTTTGGATACCGAGGAAAATCTTTAAGGTGATTAACTCCATATTTAGAGATTTGATATGGGGGGAAAAAACAGGCTAGAATCAGGCTAGAAACTCTACAAAGTACCAAACCCGGAGCTCTATTTCATAGCAGCACAATGCCAGCATCTATGGGGATGGTCTAGTGAGGGGAGAGAAGGAGCCAATAAAGAGGTATTGGTAAGTGTTCTAGATAAACGCCCGTTGATACTTGGGATAGAGGGTGGCACTATGGGATCTCTGGGGGGAATATTTCTTACACCAGGATTGATAAACATGGTCTGGGACAGAATTAAGAAACTAAGAGGGGTGACTTGTCTGTAACAGATTCACGCCTATATGGGATATTACTCTTCCGGAACTCCAGAAATTGGGTAGTTTTAAGACATGTAAAAACTAGGCTTGGTATATAAATTATTTCAAATTATAGAGGGAGGACAATTGAAGTCCTTTGTACGGCTCCAGGGGAGTACCGATGAGACTGGCTTCACACTGCAGTTTTTCACTGATCAGTATCCATCAGTGTTTGGGTACCAAAACCAGGAGAGGAACTTGCAGAGAAAAACTAGAATTGAAAGATTGACACCTGTTCTGGGTTTTGGAGACACCCCCACCCCCCCCCCCCCCCCCCCACCCCCCCCCCCCCCCCCCCCCCCCGCATCTTTAGATCTGTCCCTGCACCCCCTCTTATCATTTCTAGCCATCCCTTTTGGAGAAAAAAAATCGATTTTGTAAAGTCCTGTGTGAGTTCTCTGTTTCTGAATTAGTCTCAATGGTCTGCCTGTCTGCTGCTCCCTTGTAATTATGCACGCCCCTCTCAGCTTGCTGCCTTGCTAAGAGCCTGGCTGCGTCATGAAAGGGGGTGGGGCTACCGGTATGACGTGATTTTAGCCCCACCCCTTTCATGACGCGACCAGGTTCTTAGCAAGGCAGCAAGCTGAGAGGGGTGTGCATAATTACAAGGGAGCAGCAGACAGGCCTGCCTTTGAGACTAATTCAGAAACAGAGAACTCACACAGGACGAGGTAAATATAAACTTTTCTCTACTGTTGCAGAAAAAAGATCGATTTTGGAAAGGGATGGCTAGAAATGATAACAGGGGCTGCAGGGACAGGTAGAAAGATGCGGGGGGGTCAGTTTGTGAGATCAGGTTCCCTTTAAGAGTATGGTGGTGCAGCCCGATCTGGTGCTGGAGTACGTTTGTAGTGGAGGAGGGGCGACTAGAGGGGTCATTTCCTCTTTGTATAAAGATATTTTACATGCTTACCTCTTGGAATATCCATCTAAAAGTAAATTAAAGTGGGAGAAGGAGATTGGGAATATCTCGGAGGTGGAGTGGCATACCGTTTTGGATGTATACCTAAGCTTTCTCTGAGTGATCCAGCTAGTTTGTCCCAACTGTATGTGGTCCACCGGCTGTATAGGTCACCTCTGCTGTTATTCAAGATGGCGCTGAGACCCACATCGGACTGCCCAAGATGTGGGCTGGCATATACCACATGATGTGGACATGTCCAGTGTTGCACCACTATTGGACTGCTATAATTCATAAAATAGAGAGGGCATATGGATGTATCATTCCTAAGGTCCCATTGGTGTGTCTTCTGGGGTACGTGGAGGAGGTTGGTGTGGAAAATGCTGCTAAAGTAGCGATTGCTAGATTATATGTTGCAAGAATGGTTATTGCCAGAAACTGGGTCGCTGAGATTCCTCCCAATAGGAGGGAATTCACTCGGCATGCAGATTCTGTCATTCAGTTGGAGAAAGGTATTTATGAGAGAAGAGGAACTCCTGGCGTATTCGAAAGGCTCTGGAACCCCTGGTTGCAGGGATTATAAAACCTCTTTGGGACTACGGGCTGTAATTACGAGATATTTCTGGGTTTTTTGGGTTTTTTTTTCGGTTGGGCTTTTTAGGCGGGTCAGACTGCTAGGGTTCATATTTGGCATTGACAATACAGCTCATTAGAAGTATATGCTATTACATGTATTGTTATGCTTCAACCAAATATTGTATGTCATTCCTTGTACCTGGAGAGAGGTATGCTGTCTGGGAGGGGAGACAGGGTAGGGACGGGTTGGATTATGAGAGTGGGAGGAAAATTGTATAATGTTTTCTACTGATGATATATGTTTTTATTATTAATAAAAATGTATCTGATTCAAAAAAGATTACAGCTGTCCATGGATATCTAATCTACTGTGGACAGTAATTAGCATAAGGGAAGGGGAACAAATAGGCTCTTGCAAAGCTGTGCTACTCTTTCTAGATGTTTCCTTTTGCCCCCCTAGCTGGATTCACAACTACACTGCTCAGTACAGCTTTATAATGTCCTTCCTGCTGCTGAATGAGTGAGGCAGGAATCCTTCGAACTCTGTTAATTTTTACTCAATCGTTCTAGTCAATAGTTAATTTTCTACAGTTGGATGTATTTAAAAAATATATATATTTTTTGCTGTGCTGAGATAATCTTATATACAGTTAAACCAGAAGTTTATATACACTATATAAAGACACACCTTCATATTTTTCTCGCTATCTGACATTATCAGAATAAACCTTTCCCATTTTAGGTCAGTTAGAATTACTATATTTATTAATATTTTAAACTGTATGATTTGGGTCAAACGTTTTGGATATTCTTCCACAGCCTCTCACAATAGTTGGTAGGAATTTGGGCCCATTCCTCCTGATAGAACTGGTGTAACTGAGCCATGTTTGTAGGTCGCTTTGCTTGCATCGGTCTTTTTAGCTTTGCCAATACATTTTCAATAGGATTGAGATCAGGGCTTGTGATGGCCACTCCAAAACATTGACTTTGTTATCCGTAAGCCACTTTGGCTTAGCATGCTACGGGTCATTGTCCATGTGGAAGACCCATTTCCTCCTAAGCTTTAACTTCCTGGCTGATGTCTTGAGATGTTGCTTCAGTATTGCCACATAATCTTAGTGCACCAGTCCCACCTGCAGCAAAGCAATCACACAACCTGATGCTGCTACCCCTGTGTTTCACATTTGGGCTGGTTTTCTTAGGGTAAGTTCACATTACCCGGCGTGTTGGTCGTCGGCGGCTGGGCGGGACCCGCCAGGAAGCTCCGGCGCCGTGCACCGGCTTCCTGGCGGGTATGTGCGGGCGGTATCCGGCGGCTGCCCAGCGGGTTCTCGGCGGCGATTCTGCAGCGGCTGGAAGCAGCACATGATTCTGCTTGCAGCCGCTGCAAAACGGCCGGTTTTTAGAACATGGTAATTCTTTGCTAACCCGTGGGAAACCTGCGGGTTAGCAACGGATGACGCTGGGTAACCGCCGGTATGTGCACAGCCTTGGGCGGGTTACATTAGTTTTAATGTTAATCAAACGCCGGTTTGGATTAACATAAATTTAAATAAAACTAATGTATGCAAAACGGCGGTTTACACAGGTAAACCGCCGAAAACCCGCCAGTGCGCACATACCCTTAGGCTTCCAAGCTTCACCCTTTTTCCTCCACAAGTAACAATGATCATTATGGCTAAACAGTTCCAATTTTAGTTTCGTCCAACCACAGGACAGGTCTCCAAAAATGTAGGTCTCTGTTCTGTGTGCATTTGCAAAAAGTAATCTGGCTTTTTTATGTATCTTTTGAAGTGATAGTTTCTTCTTCCTTTCAGCCCATATAGATACAATCAGTATTAATTTCGCTGTGGATAATGACACAATCTTACCAGCTTCCACCATCATTTTCAAAAGTTATTTTGCTTTTGTTTTTGGGATGATATGCACGTGTCAGACCAAAGCACGTTTATCTCTGGGACACAGAACCAGTCTCCTTCCTGAGCAGTATGGTGGCTGAACATTCCAATCTTGTTTGTACTTGCGCATAATTGTTTGCACAGATGAATGAGGCACCTTCAGGTATATGAAAATTGCACCCAAGGATGAACCAGACTTGTGCAAGTCCACAGTTCTCTACCTGATATGTTGGCTGAATTCTTTAGACCTTCCCTTGGTGCAACACAAATAAGCAGTGTGTTTCAGGTGTCAATTAAAATATATCCACAGGCGTATGTCTAAGGGCCCTTTCACATCAGCGTTTATTTGAAATTGCGGCAGATGCGGTGAAAAAACCACATCTGCTGCGATTGCCGCATAACCGCTGCACTTGCGGCGCGGTTGCGGTAATCCCCATAGAAAGTATAGGGGGACTTGCGGCAGGTGCGGCAAGTGCGGTTTTGCACTTGCGGCAGGTGTGGCCGCGAAAAAAAACCACGGCTGACCGCGTTTTTTTTCCCTGCCGCAAGTGCAAAACCGCTTTTGCTGCACCTGCCGCAAGTCCCCCTATACATTCTATGGGGATTACCGCAACCGCGCCGCAAGTGCAGCGGTTATGCGGCAATCGCGGCAGATGCGTTTTTTTCACCGCATCTGCCGCAATTTCAAATAAACGCTGATGTGAAAGGGCCCTAATTAACTCAGATGTTGCCAATAAATCAGAATCTTCCAAACACATGACATCATCATATGGGCTGCCCCAAATTGTTTAAAGGCATCTTAGTGTATGTAACCTTGTGACTTTGCAGAAAGTAATAAAAACGCCTTAAAACATTCTCTCATTATTCTGGCATTTGGCAAATATTAATTATTTGGTAATCCTAACTGACCTAAAACAGGAAAGGTTTATTTCGATTTCATGACAAATAGTGAGAAAAACTTCATACATGTCTTTTTATATAGTGTATGTAAACTTGTGGTCTTAACTGTATGTATCCCTGCTTTGTACTGTGTAATGGCCATGTCTGACCATACAGGGACATGGTCTGATCATACCACATCTCCTGGGCCGGGGAGGAAGTAAAAAAAAAATAAATATATATATATATATATATATATTCAGACATTACAGCACGGGATCACAAGTTATTCTTTGTGGTAAAAATTTTTTCTAAAAACAACGGGATATTATTTTACCTCACAAAAAGAATCATCCATGATCCTGTGCAGTAATGTCTGTATACTCTCCAGTCCAGGAGATGTGGTATGATCAGACCATGTCCTTGTACAGTCAGATAATCCATTACACAGTACATAGCAGGACACATATATTAGAAGATTATTCTCTGCAACAAGGAGAAATTTATGAGGATGTGGTATGATCAGACCATGTCCTTGTACGGTCAGAATCATACAATCCATTAGATCCACAAGTAGATAGCAGGGTAGAACATATTAAAAGATCATACCACATCTCCTGTGCTGAGATGATCATTATTCCAAGATCTATTGATTTAAAATGAACTTTAAAAGTAATGGAAAACTCCTTTAATAACAGCTTGTCTCCATCTACTGAAGCAGAAAAGACTGAAAACTACAGATGATGCCTGCAGAGGCATACTGTTGAAAATGGAGGAAACAAGTGAAATCATGGCCAGAAATGGTGATATTCCACATGTCCACACATAGCACATCTTATTCTAAAATCACCAGAAAAGGTGTTCTTTATTGTTTGGGAGTAAGACTTTTGGCACTGTTTTGTGGATACCTCCTCTATGGCTACTGTGCTTACAACATTCGAGGGGATAGGATGCATCCATGATGTCCATATTACCAAATGTTTTTTTTGTCACCACGAAACCTCATTGTGAATGGTTCCATAAGGGAAGTGCGAATAGACCACACCGTTTGATATGAGTGCGTGATTTCACCTCTGTGTTACTATTAGATGAGCTCCAATCTAATAAGTTATATGTTCTTTTTCAGATGGCACTTAGAGGTACAACTACTCCTCTGACTGTTGTACTGCAGGGGGAGCAGCAAGTGCAAGTCCAAGGTGTTATTCAGACTGCTCAGTCGTCTGTCATACACTCTCCTCAAGTTGCTGCATCGCAGGTAAGTCCCTACATATTGAGAACATTTACAGATCAGGCTGACCAGATTACTTTCTTACTGTACCCTGTTCACGTTGACAGTTGCTGATTAATTTGTACAGCATCGTGTACACTGTACATGTTGCTAAAAAACAAAGTTAAAGTGTTTTTTATTTATTTTTTTAAAAGGCTTCATCGCTCTCCGATAGTGAAGACTCTCAGGACTCGTCTGACAGCATTGATTCCCCAGAAAGGCGCGAGGTATTTTAGCTCGTCGACCCTCCTATAGGTAAGTGAAAGTAGCAGGGTAAGAAATATCTCGTGTCCTAACGTAACATGATTCTTTTTGTGAAATGATGGTCACACCTGGTATCTTCTGGAAAACTTAGGGGGAAATCTGGGGCAATTGAAAATATAGGTTAAAAGTCAGATGCTTGAGATATAATGAAAGGGGGCATATACTAGTAAGCTTAATAGAAGGTTATGATATGGGGGAATACTTATACCAAGGTACTTACAATAACATTTAGTACCCCACCACTAAACCTCATAACATAAAGTTATTAATGATAAGATCCTGTAATTGCAATGATGCTAGCTTTTGTGTTGTAGTTTGGCGATGTGTCTTTTTCCCTTCTTCTTTTTGTATATTACAGCATGTATGTGTTTACTTTGGAATTGATTAATAAAATCGATATAAAAAAAAAAAAAAGAAATGATGGTCGCTCAATGAGGCTTATCTTGATATTCTGGCAAATATAATAGAAAGTCCGACCTGCACCACCACTCTGTGCACTACCACAGGTCAATGAAACGGGAAATAGTGTAGGTCCAGACGAAAAAAAACCCTCGTCTAGGGCACAACGTCTCCAGAGATATTTAAAATATTATGCATCAAATATAGGAGTAAAGGTGGTGTGGTTTGCTGGAGAATGGAGCAGATGTGCTTTTGAAGAGCACGGTTTCCTATCCCTGAAAAAGCGACTATGTAAGCACCTATAGTGGAAAACGTCAGCTGACTGGGACTTAGAAGACATCAGGATCATGACTGGATCCCTTTCCAGAAGAAATTCCACTTCTACAAAGGTTACTCAAGTTCCCTTTGGCTCAGTAAGGAAGCGGCCAGGAGATGCAGGCAGTCACCTCTTCTACATCGAAAATGAAACTAAAAGCTGTGGGCAAGACTGTTTCCTCTGCTTCAGCAACACTATCTGGCAATTCTAATTCAATGTTGGACAAATATCTTGGTACAACTGGTAGTGCTGCTGCTGTAGCCAGAACCCCAGACAGTACCTATCAGGGTGTGGACCAAGTCTCCAGCAGACAGTGTCTCCAAACATTTAAAAGCTGACGATAGCAATCACTGCAGCGCAGAAGTCATTGGTCCTGACAGCTCTAGTGCCTCACATAAAACCCTTCCTCTTGTTCCCACTAACAAGGTGAGAGGTATCCACAATAGGAACAACATTGAAAAAGAAGCACTGAAGCCTGGTAAATCCTATTACACTCGCAAAGACTTTAAAACATCTTCTCCTAGACTGGAGCTGCGATCTCTGCAGTGTCTAAACACTGGGGGGCTGAAGAAATCCGTTCTGTGACAGCTTCTAATCTAACCTCCTCACCTAAGGGGAATGTTTGATCCCGCAATATCCCTTTCACTAAACATGCTCCTAAATATTTAACAAGCTAGCTTATACTTAGGGCCCTTTCACATCAGCGTTTATTTGAAATCGCGGCAGATGCGGTGAAAAAAACGCATCTGCCGCGATTGCCGCATAACCGCTACACTTGCGGCGCGGTTGCGGTAATCCCCATAGAAAGTATAGGGGGACGTGCGGCAAGTGCGGTTTTGCACTTGCGGCAGGTGCGGCCGCGAAAAAAAACGTGGCTGACCGCGTTTTTTTTCGCTGCCGCAAGTGCAAAACCGCACTTGCCGCACCTGCCGCAAGTCCCCCTATACTTTCTATGGGGATTACCGCAACCGCGCCGCAAGTGCAGCGGTTATGCGGCAATCGCGGCAGATGCTGTTTTTTCACCGCATCTGCCACGATTTCAAATAAACGCTGACGTGAAAGGGCCCTTACTCTGCAGGGCTGGTTTTGTCAGCTTTTAAGCCCTTGTGCCCTCCCAGATGTCTCTGTAAATGACAGATCTATTGATATGAGGAGATCCCACAGTGTGGGTGACTATAGTGAGGGATTCCTGAAGTCTGACAGGCTCAACAAGCTGAGGAATGAGATCAAAGACTCCCTCCTGTCACTCTCTGCCATCCCTACAGCTCTCTTATGATGTACCTGTGATAGCTGACAGTTTCACACCTATATCTGATCATGACATCAGATCACCTCAGGATCTTTTCCACTTACCTAATTCTAATGGACTGTCAGCCCTTTAAAATGCATTTACTTCTATGGGGAATGGCTTTATACAAGAAAGCACTGATACAGAGACTCAGCACAACATTGGTATTATAAATCCCCACAGTTCTTGTACCCCTATAAAATCCTGTACACATGTTCAGGCTAATTATGGGGAAGATACCTACTATGGCGACAACTATGGAGATGAAACTCTGATGTCTGGGAAGGCTAATGGCCACTTTACACACACCAACTTATCTGTCCAACTTCTGACCAACTTACTGGTTGCAGTGAAATCATGGACACATTGTTATATTTGTACACAGCCAGTAAATGGAGCAATGTGTCCATGATTTAATTTCAACCAGTAAATTGGTCAGAAGTTGGACAGACAAGTTGGTGTGTGTAAAGTGGCCCTAATACTCTAAATAACAATGATGTAAACTCTTTTACAGGATCTTACCATACTAATAATCCTTTCTCACTCAGATTTCCCAGCTACAGATGCACCAGCAACCAGATCTTGTATAAAGGGAATTTGTAATGCCATACTAGAGTCTCCTAATTGGCCCCTGATCCTCTAAGTGAATTTGATATGGACAGCAATTCTTCGAACGCAGATAATACCGAAATTAATACAAATCATACACCGTAGAACAATGAGACAAATAATCAAAATAATTCTGATACTCCCTGCAACCCAGCTTCAGAGGTATTAAAAACATAACATTAAATGAGTCAATCCATAAACAAAGCTATACAACCCCAAATTTCAATGATTTCTTCGAACGTTTCAATCTCTGATGCTTAAATGGATGAGGCCGAATCTGAATTAACAAGCATTGTAAAAGGTCAATGAGATATGGCTAATTCTTATACCTCTCCTCAAAAAGAAATGTTATTAAAAAAAATCAAATGGCAAATTTTTAAGGTTTTTCAATCAAAAAACCATCTGAAGATTAGGGGAGTCCCAGAGACAGTGACCTCTTCTCAACTGAATAATTATGTCTTAAAAATGACAACACAACTCATCTCTGACCTTCCTGAAGGAAGAATTGTAATTGACATTTGAAGAATTTCTAAACCATGGTACTTATCGATAAATACTCCAAGGGACATTGTTGTAACTTTTTAAAATTGTTTCAAGTGAGGAATAAATTGTTGGCATTGACTAGAGATGCAAAACGTTTGCCAGCCCCATATAGCTCCATTCTCCTATTCATGGACAAGATAGGAAACTATTTCAAACTACTACTAAACCTCTCCTTAAAGCTGGAATTGGATACCAGTGGAAACGGTCATCACTTCTGCAGGTTCAGCAGGGATGCAAAACATTCACCATTTCTTCTCCAGAGGAAGAAGGACCTGAATTGCTACGACAATTACATTTATAATCTGAGGGATTAAAATGACTATGTCAATAGCTTATAGTCAGATAAAGGATCTTTGTTACATCGCCAAAGAGGATTCTATTGCAAAAACTTTATTCTATTCAACCTTTGCATTTACAGAACTATGATGTGGATTACAAATTTAAACATGATTCAATGGAACTTCCCAGGATTACAACTGATAGTACAACCCACGATACATTTTGGATTAAACATATCTTCTTTATATAGCTTTTTACTTTACTTAATATTAATGAATTCCTCACACAAATCGCGCTGTTTCCTCCCTGACTGTTTAGCTTAACTACCATCATATTCCTGATTTTCAGCAAATAATCTAAAGGATCAAAGAGTAGCACTTCTTATAGACAACTCAAAACACATTTTTATTGGACTATTAACTAAGCTTACATCATATGATTGGATTACAGCAACATGCATAGAGAGAATTCTTTATTGTCAAGATTATTGATGTTGACTATTAAGTCATATTACTCTCTTTTCTTGTAAAATTGTTTATTTTCCTTCCCTCCCTATTAAAACTTATTTTCCCACCCCTTATTAAAACCCCTCCCACCCTTCTCTCTTTTGTATTACTATATAGGGTAGTATGTTTTTATTGCTGTTTTTTATTTTTTCTTACTTTCTTGTAATATTCTCCACAAATCTTAATAAAGATTATTGGAACAAAAAGAAGGAATGAAGCTGCACTCACAGGAGGTATTTTCTTTATGTGCTTTATTTCAACAAGAATTCCGGCAATGAGTGGACCTGTTAGAGCACACCTGTGTGCGAAACGGCCGTAGTCCCATCTGTGGTCTGCATCCCCCTACATGCCGGAATCCTTGTTGAAATAAAGTGCATGAAGAAATGCCTCCGGTGAGTGCAGCTACATTCCTTCTATCTTTGATGATATTTTTTTTTTGTAACATATTTTTATTGAGTTTTCAGTATGGTAACAAATGAATAGACCAATAAACAAATAAACAATTAAACAATCCATCCCCCTCCCCCCAACCTCAGCCACCCTTGATTTCAGCCGAAAGCGCTAGAGTCCAGTTGAAAACATACGGCGATAAACCATGTTCACGAACAGTACTGAGTATTGACCTTGGTCCCCAGTAGACTTAGGGCCCCAAGAAAATAGGTTGTCACTCCTGGTCTGCTCCATCCGGGGTTGTAGATATCTGAAGCCCACCCAAAGACCCCTGCAGCTCTCCCAACAGATACCATGGTGATTGCACGAATGGAAGAACCACCGCTCGAAGCTCAGTAGGAGAGAGCTTGGATAGTATAAACCCTCTCCATGTTTCAAAGAACTTCCCTGTCAGTGCGTTTTTATCTCTCGCAGCTTCTAAGCTTTCTATATGCATTACAGCCTTCAATTCCTTGAGTATGCCTGACATACTTGGGACGTGCTCTGAGAGCCAGTTGCGGAGAAGCAATCGTTTGGTGACCATTGCCAGTATATGAAGTATTCGGGCAGATTTGCCATTCCATACCCCAGACACCGGGAAATGGAGAAGCCAGGCCAACACGTCCATTGTGACATGTGTGCCTGTGATCTCCCTCGCCAGGGTTTCAACCCGCTTCCACAATTTCTGTACTTCTCCACACATCCATAAACCATGCACCATATCTGTTTTTGACTGGCCACATTTCGGGCAATTTTGTTGCCTGTCTGGAAATCCTGCAGTTGGAGGCAAAGTAAAACCATATATTGCCCTATGAATGATTCTATATTGCACATCTCTCCATCTTTCGTTAATTATATTCTTCCTCATGACCTCCCATCCTCTTCTAATCACATCTCCAATATCAGATCTTGGTATATACTTGGACCACCCGCTAAATGTGGTGTCTTCCCTCATTGCTAAGGTCGTTTCCCTCAGGCTGTTATAGATGTACGACACATTAATGGTCAAAGGGTCTGATCCCAACCAGTCATCCCATAACGAGGGTCTGCATTCCTGGGAAACATTATGTAGATGGCGTAGAACATGGTGATGCAACTGCCTGTATTGTATGATGTGGAAAGGGCCCAACTGGAATTTCTCCAGGACCTCTGATTCCGTCATCCACCGCCTATCTGGTTTGTGGATGAGATCTCCCAGTGTTCGAACCCCCTTCTCTAACCAAGCTGCAAATAAGGCATTTTCTCTGCCCAAGCTAAACCCTACGTGTCTCCAAGGGTTAAGATATTTCGACGTTTTCCACGCCATCATCAACTTCTTTCTAACCGCTTTCCAGCACATGGCCGTGTCCCTATAGATGATTGTGTTCTTTAAGGACTTGGGCACATTGGACCATGATGAATGTAGTAAACTAGCCGGTTCCCAGGGTCTACACATCGCAGCCTCGGCTGTATAATTAGAGTATCTGCTAGTCCCTCTGAGCCAGTCAATAACATGGCGCAGTAGGCAAGCTAAGTTATAGCCCCTGACATCCGGGAAGTTCAGTCCCCCCTCTCGTTTCGGGAGCATCAGGGTACGACTGGCTATCCTGGCCCTTTTTCCCCTCCAGAGAAAGTTGGAGAACGCTGCGCTGAGTTTATGAACGTCTGCTTTCTTAAGCAACAGTGGTATAGTTTGCAGCGGATACATAAGTCTGGCGAAACTAACCATTTTAATTAGATGGCACCTTCCCAGAAGAGTCAACGGCAGACCTCTCCACCTCTCCAATTCTCGAGTTATTTTAGTAATTAATGGGGTGAAGTTCAGGCTATATATAAGATTTGTGTTGCTGCTAAGAATGATACCCAGATATTTTATGTGATGAGACTTTACTCGGATACCCTCCATCTCTCCCGCTGGTCCACCCCCCTCTCTCCCTGGTCTATGATGTGGTGTCCCTAGACGTAGTATCTCACATTTAGCCTTGTTGAGCCTAAAGCCCGAAAATGTTTCAAAGGTATGAAGATGTTGAAGTAGTGTACCTAAGTCTCTTTCCGGTCTATTCATATATATAATGACGTCATCTGCAAATAGTGCTGATTTCAACACTACCCCTCCCACATCAATACCCTCATGTGAACTAGAACCATTCAAGTATCGTGCTAGAGGTTCAATGGCCAAATTGAAGAGCAAGGGCGAAAGAGGGCATCCCTGTCTTGTCCCCCTCTCCAGAGGGAAGGGAGCGGACAAAAAGCCGGGGGTGCATATTCTTGCGCTCGGGTTCTCATATAATATCCTTAAAAATGTCCTGAATGCCCCCTGTAAACCTATCTTATCCAGGACTAAGTGCAGCCACGGCAAATTGACACTGTCGAACGCCTTTTCGGCGTCCAACAGTACCAACGCCGGACGGTCAGAATGTAAATTCTCACGATGACTCACGGTATCCAATACCAGCATGGTTTGTCTGACATTGCCCACCGCCGATCTGCCCCTGACAAATCCCGCCTGTTGAGGGTCAATAAGAGATGGAAGTAGTCCTGCCAGGCGATCTGCCATTATTTTGGCCATAATCTTTAGATCCTGATTAATCAGGGAGATGGGGCGATAGCTGGACGGGTCAGGTGAGCCCACGTTACCTTTCGGCAGTAGCTTAATATGTGCTGTGTTAGTGTAATTCGAGATACTATCACCCGCGAGAATGCCGTTGAATAGAGAGACTAGGCATGGGGCCACCTTGTCACACAGAGATTTGTAGTAGTCTCCAGTGAAACCATCTGGACCCGGTGCCTTATGAGCACCAAGGTTCTTGATGGTCGCTTGAACTTCAGTTAGAGATATCTCAGCGTTCAAGCTAGCCAAGTCATCTTCTGTGAGACCAGGCAAGGTGACCCTCTCAAGCCACTCCCTTCCCGCCTCCATCTCATGGTGCCCCGGGCCCTGCTTATACAGTTTAGCAAAGAATTCCCCTAAATGAGAGTTGATGTCTTTTGGGTCATGTAGTGTATTTCCTTCAAAATCTAATAAAGAGGTAAATGTCGTGGGCTTAGTTTTGCCTCTGGCCAAGTTAGCCAATATCCTCCCCGCCTTGTCGCCAAATCTATAGAGATCCACCTCCCATTGATCTTTACTCCACATTTCTCTCCGTTTAGCCCATACATCAAATTCCCTCTTAGCTCCCAGCCATTCCTCTTTCGATGTCGGTGAAGGATTGTTTTGAAATTCCTTATGTGCATCTCTCACTTTGTTGCTGGCTAATTGAAACTGAGTAAATGTTCTTTTCTTTTGAGTGCTAGTATAAGCCAATATTTTCCCCCTCATCACCGCTTTGCTCGTCTCCCAATATAGTTTAGGATCTGTCACATGGGTTGCGTTGTTAAGAGCGAAGTCAGACCACCACTCCCCCAAGAGTCTGTCAAAGTTACTGTCCTTTCTCAAGTAAGATGGGAAGCGCCATATAAAGTCAGATCCCCTTGGATGCTCATCACGTATTTCCATTACCACAGGGTTGTGATCAGAGATAACCATAGGTTCAATGTTTATTTTGACCACTCTAGATAGCAATTGATTGCTGATCAGAAATAGATCTAAGCGTGACCACGACCCGTGGGCATGGGAGAAGTGAGTAAATTCTTGTTCAGTGGGGTGGTGCAATCGCCACACATCATGTAGGGCCAGTCCCTCAGCTAGTGTCTGCAGCAAGCCTGACGTCTGCCCATCTAGATTAGAACCGGTCACCGTCTTTTCACTTCGTCGGTCAGCGCCTTCAAAGAACACTGAATTGAAGTCTCCCCCCACTATCCTAAGGTGCTCTGTGTCCTCTAATAGTTTTACCTGTAGTTGGGAGAAAAAAGCATCTTGTGACTGGTTGGGAGCATATATATTAGTAACACTAAACCGCCAGTCGGGCTATCTATAACCAATCGCACATATCTACCTTCATCATCTTTGGTCTCGGAGACTATAGTGTAAGGGAAATTTTTATGAATCAGTACCAGTACTCCCGCCTTCCTCCCTATTGCTCCTGATCCATATACCGCCCCCACCCAGAGTCTATGCATCCTAAAAAATTCCGTATCTTGGAGATGTGTCTCCTGAAGTAGAGCAATGTCCACTTTCAACCTCTTAAGATGATTAAGTATCATGGAACGTTTCTCCGGTGACCTAAGGCCCTTAACGTTCCAGGACAGTAGATTAACCATTATCAATTGTCATTGGGTGGGTCATAGTAAACGCCATCGTGTTTCGAGAGGACTCCATCCATACAACACATAACAAACAGAGTATATACAGTGGCTGAAGCTTCAAGATAACCCAAACCTTATAACCCCAACAGCTTTTTAACAGGTGGCTAAGAGGCCACATCCCAACCCCCGTACCCACATAAAACCCCCTTCTCACCCGACTTTTCCCAAACCAACAGTTCCCCAAATACAAGTTATGGACTTCCATATTCTGAAGGGCGCTCTCCTTTTCAGCTCCCGCCCTGTGACTCCAGTATGCAGGAAGATAAGTAATACCGTGCACTAAAGTCTATTATCACATATCGTCAGTGTTATACCGTATCATATCGTACCCCCCGCATCTGGCGAGGCGTCCGGGTTGAACGCCACTAAACCGTCCAGGCCAGGGCTTGGGGTTTAGGAGTTCTGACAACAATCATCTCCGGTATAAAAGTATTGAAAAAATAGTAAAAGAAAAAGGGAAAAAAAATCACCAAATCAGGACTCCTCTCGATTGTCCTCCACTAGTGATCCATTTGTCCCTGAAGGGCGCCTTCTCCCTTCACTACCATCACGTCGCACAGTCCTTTGCTCCTTCGGTGAGTTAGATCCCGGACTTCCCCTCCCAGCCGACCAGCGAGGAGAGTCCTCTCTAGCCGTTGGGGATCCTCATTGTCTCTCCGGGCTCCTGAATGTCGGCTCCGTTGTCCTCCGTCATGACTTCCCACCGGGCTCCGTTGTGTCAGGCTCCTGATGGCCTCCCCCGGGCTGTGGTGCACCCTGATGGAACCGTCCGGACCCCTGTACTTTAATACGGCTGGATATAGTAGCTGAAAGCGTATATTGCGCTTGTAAAGTATACTGCATGCTTCCCCAAAGGCTCTCCGTTTCTTTGCCACTTCAGGAGAGTAATCACCAAATAGCAGAACCTTATGTCCACGAAGTATCAGTGGGGCCCTCGAGCTCTTATATGCGCGCAGAAGGTTTTCCTTGTCCCTGTAGTTTAAGTAGCGAGCAATAGCCTGTCGCGGCTTCACTTTCTCTTGGGCCGCTGTGCTCGCTTTGGCGGGACGGTCTGGTGGGGGACCTATCCGGTGTGCCCTTTCCACCATACAGGAGCCCCTACTTCCGAGAATCTGGGGGAGTTCAGTCTCAAAGATATCTAGCAGGGCCGTGGGGGTGATGGACTCAGGGAGCCCTATCAGTCGCAGGTTGTTCCGGCGAGACCGGTTCTCCAGGTCCTCCAATTTATTAATTGTGCGTTCTTCCCTATCCTTGTATTCTGAGACTTGTTGTTCCAGCCATGTCATCCTGTCTTCAGCATCTGACACTCTCTGCTCCAGTGCTGTTATTCTGGCCTCTTGAGCTGCAGACTCCTCTCTAATGTCAGTGAGGGAATCTTGCAGCAGCTCCTGCACTAAAGCCCTGAAAGTCTGCTTCAGCTCTCCCACCAACTGTGCTGAGACTTCTGTGGCCAGCAACTTATAGTCAATGGTGTGTTCAGGATTCAGCCCCTCCGCCTGCTCCTTAGTCTCACCTCTCCCACTGCTGCTCCGGCCAGGATGGACACCGGGATCTTTCCCCTGCGAACGGGGCTGTTGTTTACACGCCGCCTCCTTGCCCCTGCTTCCTACTCCGCTCTGCGCCATCTTGGAGGGGGGCCCGGAGTTTCTCGTCGCCATCCCCGCCGTTACCCGCCTGGTGCCGGTGCTCCGGAGCCACCGATGCATGCAGGGGTAGTATGAGAATAGGGGAGCGTGACTCCGGTAGCGTTTGGCGGCGGATTCTCGCCTTTGAATCGGGTGTGGAGTCTCGGGCTCTGGGAGCTCAGTCCCTTCCTCCCTCTCCCATCAGGCCGGAAACCGGAAGTCCATATGTGGTTCTTATAACCAGTTAGCCTCTACTGCATATTCAAGAGACTTTACATGATTTTATATATCCATAGTCACAGAGAAGTAGTAAGTGTGTGGAGATCCAGAAGATGTTACATTATAGGACCGTATGGCATTTAGCACCTCAGGAGTTGACAAAGAGTTAATAAATCTGAATGCTGCAGAGGCTGTAGAGCAGTGGTGCTGTAATCCTATATGAGAGGGGGAAAGGTTGGTGTTAAGAATGTCTTTATGTACAGGGATCAGAGTCCCACAGCACATGGATGAAATCTGCTCTGTAGTAGTTCACAGCGAGTCAGGATGTCCCTGCGATGACAAGTGTGATGCCAGCCACTTATATATACTCTGGGATCAGAGTTATAAGGTCCTGTAAGGGCCGCGGTGTTATAATTGCCAGGAGATTATATGAGGCAGAGCTTGCCTCCCTCAGTGCAACTCCAGAGCAGTCCCTCCTGTCACCAATAGTTTCAGCAAGGCTCCCTAGATGACAATAGGGGCTCTTTTCCAAGCAGCTGCAGAGGTGAAGTCTGTATGTTTGATGGTAGCAGTGCCTTCAGCCACCAGAAATGAGAGAGCAAAACAGTCCTGGCAACACCAGCAGTTATCTTGAGTTGTCTGGGATACTCTGAGCAGTTTTAAGTGCTGGGGCCAGCAGCATTGAAGCCCTGCAGCACCTCTATGTATCTTAACTGATGTGAGCACTGTCTGTGTCCCTCATTAATGGCTGCATGGGCAGAAATGAGCTTCTCTCTCTCTGGTTCCGCACTTCTCTTATCTTATCTCTGCTCCCTGCTGATTTGATGGAGTCTCCTCACCCTCACAGAGCCCCGATGATAAAACAGTATGTAACAGGGATTTGCAGGCTGGCAGTGTTAGGTGTCCAGGAGCAGGGAGGAATTCAGACAGTCTGAAGCAGAGAGGGGGAGTGCAGCATTCACCAACCTGAGGCGAGAGATCAGATTCTCTGTAGGCTTTAAGATCCAGATCCTCTGTGTCCCTGGTGTTGTGGGCTGCAGCTGGTGTATTTTTGATGGCAGATTATGTGTTCTCTGAGGCTGGATGGCTCGGATGGTGGAGTGTGGCAGGGAGCTCTGTCAGATGCAACCTCCCTGGTCAGCGGCCATCTTGGATCTTCTCTTTGATGATATTGATAGTCTGCTAAGAAACAATGGCCTTGAATTTTAAATTTTGCATTTTATTTATTTATTTATTTTTTGAAGTCTAAAACACCAAAATTTGCATACTTAAATACACCAGGGGTGAAGACTAAAATGAAATTGCGTCACATTTTGCGACTTTTCGAAAAGTACAGATTGATTTAGCAAAAAACGTCTCTTAAATTGCTAAACTTTACCTACAAAGCATAAAAACAGACTTTAAAAATTGTACAGTCTGAAAAAATAATGGCGCAAAACAGAAAACTGGACAAAAAGCAGGTGCAAAGGCAATGATGAATTGGTACCTATGACTTCTTGGCTGCCGTCTGCTCCTCAGCCAAATATTTTGCCTTGTTTCATCTCTAATTCCGTGAATCTCAAGAGACACAGATCTCTCAGGCATTACCGACATCTTCTGTTTCAAGGAATAACGAGGGAATTACTCCAGATCGGTGATCCCTTAGTTCTCAGATAGTGAAGAGCCCCATACAGGGAAGATCACATGCTGAGGGGATGAGAAGTGAGAAAAAAACTTTAGAATTTTTAATGCGTGTAACTAGCAAAGTTTTTTTTCTACAAATCTTAACTGACAGGATTTCCTGGAAAACTACTTCACATGGAAAGTCATGTGAAAACAAACTTAACCTGCAGATATGGGTTTAATCCTGGGTTAATAGCTTTAGAAAGCCCACCTACCATGGGAATATGGACTGTTCATCCCGGCATCCAGTCATAGGTGTGTGGCTGGAGCAGTTTGTCACCATTCAGTACGTAGTTTGGTGGCTGTAACCACGCCACAGCACTGACAGTCAGCTCTGTACTGGGTTCTTAGTGTGGTAGTCAGGCAGTTTTAGAACAACATGAATTCTTTAAGCACATGACTGTTGTGGCACATACAAGCCACTTAAAAGGCTTAATTCAGCAAAGTGTCATTTATCAGGCTGTTTGCTGTTGTTTACTTAGGGGGCTTTCACACTGGCGTTTTACTGCATCGGATATGGATTCGGCTTATTTAAAAAAAACGGAATGCGAACTGGATAGTGCCCATTGATTTTTAATTGGCACTCTGGTTCGTTTGGTTGCATCAGTTTGCCGCAGTATCCACAGAAGCTGTGTGTTTTTTTTTTTTTGGTTTTTTTTTTTATAAAGAACCTCCTCCAAAAACGCAACATGTAGAGTTCTTGGAGTTTGCAGAAAACAGACAGCAACCAGATCCAGTATGATCCAGCATAAATGAAAATTGAAGTGAATGGGGCACTAGATCTGGTCTTGCCAAATCGGGCAGGATCCAGTATGCCTACTGAGCAAGTGAGTCTCACTAGAAGGTAGATAGACAAAGACTGATGTGTAAAGCTTACCAGTCTCCTGCTCTCTTGCTGCTTGTACCTGGGCCGCCCATTAAGCTTCATGAAAATTCACTGCGCTGAACTGCAAGGGCCAATCACAGACGCTCGCTCTCTGTGAGAGCTTCTGTGATTGTGGAGGTGCACTGAATACCACAACCAATCTGTACTGGTGTCTGTGCTTGGTTGCCATATACAACAACCAACCTGCCATCATACGTGTGTAAAATAAATAATGGGAACAAATACATAGGGGTCCCCAGTATTTATCATTCTCGGCACAGATAAAGTGGACAGCTATGGGCTGCCACCTCCAGCTGCCTAGTTTCACTTTGGCTGCTAATGAAAAATACAGGGTAGGCCATTTTTTTTTATTATTATTTAAAAGCATAACCACCACTTAAACTTGTATCTAATAATAGTTATCTAATAATGCAGAGCAAGTGATTATAATAAACTTTCAAATACACTTTATAAATGGAATCTGGAAAAAAACCTTTCAAAAACCTTTTGGAAGATGGTTCCCCCCATGCTGTTTCTAAACCAGACATATGCTCATTATTTAAATAAATAATATAATTTAAAAATGTATGGGCTTCACCTTTATTTTTAATTGCCAACCAAGGTAGAACTAAGCAGCTGAAGGCTGATATTCTCAGCATGGTGAGGCCCATAGTTATTGGTCCCCCCTTGCTATAGAATAGCAGCTGCCCCAGAAATTGGCACATTCATTAGAAGTGCCAAATCCTGGTGCTTTACCCAGCTCTTCCTGAAGCCCTGGTGTGGTGGCATCGGGGTGATAGAAGGGGTTAATGACAGCTGAGTATTGACTGCTTGTCAAGTGTCTTGATACCTGCCTATTACCAATCTGATAAGTGAAGGTTTTATCACTGATACCGCTACAGCTGGTGTCCAACCACATCTCCGCTGATAAGACAATGTCGAAAGCTGTGGAGTGGATAAGGGGCTCTTTGATATGTTACATGTAAAAATTGATAATTATTGGAATCAGAATTTCTTTACCTACATTATGCTGCTTACAGACGAGGTAGCAAAAACCTGCTGACAGAATCCTTTTTACGGCTCTGTTCACATCTGCAGAACAATGTTTCCCATTAGAATAGTTGACATCTTGCCTAGACCCAATGGACATTTATAATAAGTCATTGTGGTCTGTAGAGTATATATCCAGCACAGTTTTGTAGCTTTCATTATAAACAGAAGCTCTTCATCTTGATATTTATCTATGGTTGCTGAATTTGTATTTCTCTTTTTTTCCAAGGCAAATCTTGAAAGATCTTTCTTCTGAAGACACTGGAAAGCGAGGTGAAGAGGGTGCTGGCGTATCTGCTTCTCCTACTACCACCACCATTTACCAGACCAGCACTGGACAGTATGGTGAGTCCAAATGGTTTTTCAGTCCTAAAGCCTTCTATGTAAGATATAGTAGTATTGTAATGTTTTATCTTTGTGCTCCTTAAAGAGCATGTCAAGTCTATATCCATAAGTTTGCAGTCACCCTACTTGACTGCAGACTTACAATTCCTCAACATTGCATGCACTGTGCGCTATGAGTAATCACAGGTTTCACAGACTGGAACGGAAGTCACGTGATCACGAGTATAAATATAGTATTTACTCCCGGGCACACTTCAACTAGAGGGGCGCAGCCTTTGGCAATGCGATCATATTTAGCGAAGGCTGTGCCCATCTGGGCAGATTTTGGCTGGGAGTATATATATCATATATTCACAGTGACGTGACCTCCATTTGTGGCTTTGACTTGTCACAGTGGACTGTATATGCAATGTGAGGAATCATAAGTCTGCAGTCACAGTGTAACTGCAGTCTTAGGGACTTAATTCTGTTGAGTAATCCTTCAGTTCAGAAAAGTATGCAGTGTAAGTTATGTGGACATGTTCCCTTTCCTTCCTTTAGTGACCATTGGTCCCAATGGAACCCTCCAGCTCGCTGCTGGGGCAGATGGTCTACAAGGGTTACAGACTCTAGCAATGGCCAATGCTAGTAGCAACCAGCCAGGCACGACTATATTACAGTATGCACAGACATCAGATGGCCAGCAGATTCTCGTACCCGGCAACCAAGTTGTTGTACAGAGTAAGTACTTGGTGGTTTCATTACTTATCTCCGCATTATGGTTTCATCATCTCCATGGCCTAATTGCTTATTGTCTGTGTTTCAGCTGCTTCAGGAGACATGCAGACTTATCAGATCCGTACCACATCAACCACCACCTCGCTGCCACAGACCGTGGTTATGACCTCACCTGTTACGTTGTCTTGTCCCCCAACAAAGTCAGATGACCCACAAATGAAACGTGAAATAAGATTAATGAAAAACAGGTAAGAAGTGATAATGCCACATGAGTAACAAGGGGCAAAGCCGTTCTCATGGCTGTGCTATGTTCACACCATGTCTGTCAGTTATGCCTAGCATGTAGGCCAGGAACGCTCCCATCATACACATTACATTACATGTGCACATGGGCCTCTAATAGTCAGTGCAAGATTGTTCCTTGTGATCATTTCTTACTGGTAAAAAAAAAAGTGACATATCAAATTCTTTTCAATGGGATTTTATTGGTGATGAATGTCACATAGGATAGGATTTACACATGTGTACCATGTTTCCCCGAAAATAAGCCCTTCTGGGGGTTTTGTCAGGCTGGTTAAATATACGTTTATCATCAAGGAATCCACGGTTAGGTCCAATTCTGCACTGATGAGACGGGCACAGAAGCATCATACACTTTATCTGAAAATGGCCTGGAGCAAATAGGACAGGTGTACAATTGAATCGACAGACTGAAGAGGCTGACACACAGATTTTTGCCCTAGATGTAAATAGGTAGTCCTTTTGTCATTCAGTGGGGCTAACCCTGGCCTTTCTGTGTGGAACCCATGAAAAATAATGTGCATACTCAAACATTTGCACAGAATACCCTATTCACTTGCATTGGAAGACAGAATATTAGAAAGGTGGATAAGGTTTAACATATTAACCGGCCCATGCAGAACCTGCACTCAGGAGCTATAAAATGGGGGGCGTTCGCTAGCTTAACGTCAGATCGAGTAAATCCTAATGTAACTGACTGCGGTTGAGTAAAAGATATGCAGTTGTGCTTTTTTTTGTTTGTTTTTTTCCAGCTTCTTACAGACTTTTTTTTTCCTACTTCTAGGGAAGCTGCCAGAGAATGCCGGAGAAAGAAAAAGGAATACGTCAAATGCCTGGAAAACAGAGTGGCCGTTCTTGAAAATCAAAATAAAACATTAATTGAAGAGTTAAAGACTTTAAAAGATTTGTACTGCCATAAAGCGGTGTAAATCCATTTTGTTACCTGTACACACATTTTAGATGATTTTTTTTTTTTCTTCCTTTTATACCAAAATTTTCTAAATTTTACAAGAGGCCACAGATGACTCCTCCTTTTTTACCTAGTTTTCACACACTATGAAGCAGATAATGAGATACAACATGTCGCTATATATTAAATATGTGAACATTTGATGAGTGTTACTTGTACGGAGAATAGAACGGCGATGGTTCTATAGAAAAGATTCATTAAAGATCTCGTTAGCTTTCAAGCGTGGCCAATCTGTAGCTGTCTAAACCGTCGGAGCCAGTCGCTGGCCTATCATTTTGAGACATCAAGTCCCAGGTGGGAAGCCATGGTTATTCCAGGCCCTTATTGGTAATCTACCAATTCTAGTGTAATGTTCAGAAGAGTACAGATGTTTTATGATGGAACATATTTTCATACACAACAGTTGTTGTTTGTTTTTTTTTTGTTGTTTGTTTTTGTTTTTTTAAATTCCAGGTATATTTTTATGTAATTTGTATGTACATATTTTACCTCCTTTCACTACCAATTATTGCAGGTTAAGGCTTACTTTGCTCAGAAAAAAAGTATAATTTTTACAGTAAAATGCTTTTTCAGCAGGTAATAGTGTAATTATGCTCTTTGTGGTGTTTACTTTTTAATATATCCATCAGGGTTTAAACGGGAACTTCTGACTTTTCCTCCTAATTTGATAGCCAGAACATGCTATGAATTGGTCCAGTTTACTGAAGGTTAGAAATAAAGTTGACCTGGAAAAAAAGACAAGTTCTGAAATGTGTTTCTGATATCTGGCTATTAGGTGTGATTCACATTTCTATAAATAAATGATGTGTGATTATTTACTTCATGTCTACATGCTTCTCTCTCTCTTAGTTATGAACCAGACATTTATTTGTGAATAACAAAAGATGAGAAAAAAGAACAACAACTCAATTCTTCATAATCCAGGTGATTAGGAAGCACAGGATCCCACCACTGACTGCCAGGTGTACTACAGATGTGATCAAGCTTCCAGTTGAAGTATACAAATACATAGTTTATTAAAGTAGGTATTTATAAAAACATGTATTTTTTATACGTCACCCGGAAGCTGGATCCACCATCTTTTATTCTTGAATAACAAAAGGTACAGGGAGAGTGGTCATAAATGGCTGCACATTCAGTTGGAGGAATGTCTCAAGTGGAGCACCAAAAGGCTCTGTCGTGGGCCCTGTGATGTTCAACATCGTTATTAATGATTTAGATGAAGGAATTGAGGGTAAAGTGATTAGATTTGCTAATGCCATAAAGCTAGGAGATATAGCTAATATTATAGGAGAGAGGATTCAAGAAGATCTGAACATACTGGAACAGTAGACAGACACTAACAGAATGGTTTGTAATCAAGAAATGCAAAGTCCTTACATCTGGGTAAGGCTGCCTTCACACTGGCGTTCCCCTCCGCAGCGTTCTGCGGAGGGGAATCGCCATGTGTGAGCAGCCAGCGCAAGCCCTATGTTTAGAATGGGGACGCACGGTGCTGCGCTTAACAGCGCAGGACCGTGCGCACCCGTACACTCCCATATGTGATCTGTACGCAGGCGGATGCCTGCGCACAAATCACACACTCCCGTCCGCACCAGGGACGCAACATGTCGCGTTCCTGGTGCGGACGAGACTGTGTGATCTGTGCGCAGGCATCTGCCTGCGCACAGATCACATATGGCAGTGAATGGGTGTGCACGGTCCTGCGCTGTCAAGCGCAGCACCGTGCGCTCCCATTATAAAGATAGGAGCTAGCGGCCGCTGCCGACACATTGCGGACCCCTCCGCAGAACGCTGCGGAGGGGTCCGCAAATGTGAACCCAGCCTAAGAATAATAAAAAAGCATCTACAGAATGGGAGGAATAGGGCTTCACAACAGTACACGTGATAAGACTTGATAATACTAATAAATAAAGGAAAGAAAAGAGTGCTATAGTGAGGACCTGAGGGGATGGTATAATCAGACCCTGCACAACAGAGGTACACGCCTGGACAGTGAGAGCCTTCTGGCTGGACCACCGCTGGTTACAGCTTCCTAATTCCGGAGGTTGCGGTCATGTGACTCAAACCATGTGACCGGGTGTGCGTTCCTCTATGACATCATGGCAGGTTCTTCAAGCCTGGAGCAGCTCCCACTGTTCACAATGGATGGATGTATACAAACAGCAAATAGCGGTGTAAATGAAGCGCTGAGGCAAAGGGGTAAGGATTAAAATACACACCTTTTAATACAGCTTTACACTCTCCTGCCTGCGATGCGATTTGATAGCAAGCTATCGAAACGTGTCACGGTTGGGAGAGTGTAAAGCTGTATTAAAGGTGTGTATTTTAATCCTTACCCCTCTGCCTCAGCGCTTCATTTACACCCCTGTTTGCTGATTGATAAGTTCTGGCTGTGATCCATTAGTATTGAGTCAACAGTGTGATGCAGCAGCAAAAAAGACAAACAATTCTAGGATGTTTTAACAGAAGTATACAGTCTAGATCACATGAAGTCATTATTGTCCTCTACTACTCTTTAGTCAGTCCTCATATCACCTAACATCACAGTCGCACCAAAGAGCCATCACACTAGGGGGATGGTGATATTCAAGGTGATAATTTTGAGTGGCCACCGAATGATGGTAGAAATTTCCAAAATGCCCCCGGTAGGAAAAAGGTTCTCCACCCCTGCTGTAGATGGATCAGTCTTATTTGCATGTGCAAAAGAAAAGTCTAGAAGCAATTGGATGAAGCAGAATGGGAAGAGACACAAGATTCGATATTAGAAAAACCTTTTTGACAGTGAGGGTGATCAACGAGTGGAACAGGCAGCCACGAGAGGTGGTGAGTTCTCCTACAATGGAAGTCTTCAAACAGAGGTTGGACAGACATCTGTCTGGGATGATTTAGTGAATCCTGCTTTGAGCAGGGAGTTGGACCAGATGAACCAGGAGGTCCCTTCCAACTCCACCATTCTGTGATTTTAGAAAATACCCAAATGGTAGGGGAAAATCCAGCATCTACGACTTCAATAATGAAACGTCACATCTTCTATATAATTGCCTTGTGGCCACTTCCGTCTGAGGCCGAAATCGCGTGCCAGCGCTCATTGACCGCTGCTATCCGCGGCGACCAATGAGCGCAGCGTATGCAAAACAGCCGCACGTGGATGTCTGCGGCGAGCCAGCCGGGATATGACCGGCGTCAGCCAGTCATCTCCCGGCTGCTCGTTGTGGTAGTATCCGAGCGGGACTCAAACCACGCGCCAAGCCGTGCCACTTCACTGATTGGTTGCAGTGGCGACCAATCAGTGAAGTGGCACGGCTTGGCGAGATATATGAATCCCGCGCCGCTGATTGGTCGCCGCTGAGAGCAGTGACCAATCAGTGGCGCGGGATTCATATATCCCGCCAAGCCGCGCCGCTTCACTGATTAGTAGCTGTAGTGTCCGCGGCGACCAATGAGAGACGACGCGTGATTTGAATGCTGCGTCATAGTGTTCACTCCTGTCTACAAGGCTGTCGGTCAGGGTGACGAACTTCACTCCTGTCTACAAGGCTGTCAGGGTGACGCATTTCACTCCTGTCTACAAGGCTGTCAGTCAGTGTGACACAGTTCACTCCTGTCTACAAGGCTTTCAGTGAGTGTGACGAACCTCACTCCTGTCTATAAGGCCCCATTCACACACTGCTTTTTTTGCTGCGTAATTTTACACACAAGCTCAAAAAAAGCCAGGAGTGGAACAATCAAAACCGGGAGTGGCACACTCAGAGGAAAGGTCTAATAGAAACTAGTGCTCCACTTATATGTTTAATCACCCACTCCTGGTTTGTGATGAGCTTGTGCTTAAAAATACGCAGCAAAAAAGCAGTGTGTGAATGGGGCCTAAGGCTGTCGGTCAGTGTGACGAACTTCACGGCTGTCAGTCAGTGTCACGAACTTTACTCATAAACATGCATAGAGAGATGATAAATAAATATAGCATACATTGACACATCGATATGTATTCATTGCATTATCTATCTATTATTCTTAAATCTTCATAAATAAACTACATACATATTCTAGAATTATGATGGAGAAGGGAAGGTGAATAGTGCTTCACTGAAATACCTTGAAACCGTTCACAGCTGAATAGGATCGTCCAAATCCTCAGATAAATCAAGAAAAAATCCAGCCAGGCGATGCAATCTTCATTTCTTTTTCGCTCCATTGGGAGACACAGACAATTGGGTGTATAGCTTCCGCCTCCGGAGGACACACAAAGTACTACACTTAAAACAAAAAGTGTAGCCCCTCCCATACTGCCTATACACCCCCCTTCGGGAAAAATCCCATCAGTTCTTAGCTTTGTGTTGAAGGAGGAACACACTGCACTCATCCACTCTCATTTTTGTCACACTCTCCTTGGAGATTGACGGATGCAAGAAAAGTGGGTTCTTATAAAGGACCCCCGGCGTGTCTCCTTCCCCACCCTCGGGCAGGGGCGGGTGAGGTACCTATTGTTGGTACAATGGGCTGGAGCCCTCATGCCGTTCTCCTTCACCATCCCTTAGGGGCTCTGGGGAGGTGGGAGTCATCACGGGTCTCCATGGGAACCCTAACTCAATCCACAGCCCTGGTGGACCTGCTGGCCGGAGTTGCGTCACCCCAGGGTCGGAGCCCTGCACCATTTCAGGTACTCTGTATCTGTGCTCTGCTGCAGCCCGGGCTCCGGACCCTCCCACACACTGTGAGGTACACTGGGGGTGATTACATTTGGGGGACCGGCGCACTGTTATCAGCTATCCTGGACCCTGTCGGGCCGCGGGCGTTCACACGCCGGCACTCCGCATTCGCTCGCATCGGCCGCTCCGGGCGGCTGTAAAAATTTAGTCCCTGGCTTCTCCGCGGCCTACTACTGGGTCTCTGCACCTGCACAGCGAGACCGGCGGGATCGTCCGCCATTACAGGCAGACCTGGGGCACGGGGCACTCCAATCATTTTGGTAGGTCCGCCCCCTGCCTGTATAATCGGTCCTCCAGATTTCCCGCGTCCGCATAGACACGCCCCTCATTACAGCCCCAGCAACCATCTTAGACCTTCGGCCGGTGTCTAGCTGAAGCAGCATTTCTCATCTCTGCTGCTTCAGGGGGAGAGCGCATTTTCTGGAGGACACACAAACCGCTCATAGCGGCCGGTAAGCCACACCGGTAGTCCCGGTTGTGGACCTTTTTGTCAATTTCCCTCTGGGTGATTCCGCCTTGATGATCCTCACAGGTGGTGACTTGTCTTCCACCAGGAGCAAGGCCCCTAAGGTGCAGACATTTTAATCCTCTTGCACTGCCTGCAAGATTATGCTGCCTGCTGGATCTGTTTTCCCTCACTGCTCTGCCTGCTCTACACATGAGACTCTGGCTGAGGTGGAACATAGGACATCCCCCAGCTCTGTTGCTGTGGAACCCTCCACCCAGAGGACTCAGCATTGCCACCCCCCTGGACAGCGGTTTTTGCTAAGTCCTTCTCAGACTCCTTCGCCCAGTCTATGACATCTCTGACCAGGGTATTGCAGGAGAACTTGCAGGCTAGTCAGAGCTCTGGTTCACGCCGCAGACGCTCCAGCGAGTCATCCCCTTCCAGGGGTATGAACTCTGGAGACAACATTGAAGTATTTGACCCCCCTCCTCGGCCTCCCAAACGGCCACGCAGAGAACCCTCTCCTGCCTCCTCTCATCACACTGAGCCCCACGTTGAGGGATCTTCGATTGATGGGGATGGGGATGAGGATCGGCAGAGCTCTGTGATGCCTCCAGACGAGGCATCTGAGGATTTTTTAATGGATGATTTGGTATCATCCATTAATACCGTGCTCGACCTGTCAGCGCCTCCTCCACCCGTAGAGGCATCCCTCTCGGAGGAACTGTATCAGTTTCTCCCACCATCCAGGTCACATGGCTTGTTTTTTGATCATTCTAATTTCAGATCAACTGTGCAGACGCCCAGGGCTTGCCCTGACAAGCGTTTCACTAGGAAACAGAAGGATTCTCGTTATCCTTTCCCCCCAGACGTTGTAAAGGGTTGGTCGGTCTCACCTAGGGTGGACCCACCTGTTTCTAGACTGTTTGCCAATACGGTGATGTCGGTGGCAGATGGCTCGTCTCTAAAGGACTCCACCGACCGCCAAATTGAACTTCTGCAGAAGTCAATTTACGAAGCTACGGAAGCCTCGTTTGCCCCTGCGTTCGCGGCCGTGTGGGCTATGCAGGCAGTTTCTACCTGCTTGGCGGAGCTCAATGTAGTGGCACAAGACGTTCCGGAAGTAGCCACCTTGACGTCACAAGCCACCGCATTCACAAACCATGCCAGGACGGCCGTCATGGAATCTGCCAGCCGTACCGCAGTGGCATCGGCTAACTCACTCGCAGCCCATAGAATGTTGTGGCTTCGAGATTGGAAGGCTGACACCACTTCCAAGAAGTTCCTACAGGGACTCCCGTTCGCGGGGAACAGGCTTTTTGGGGAGCAATTGGACGACCTCATAAAGGAATCTACAGGTGGAAAAACCACCTCCTTGCCTCAGTCAAAAGTACAGAAGTCTGGCCAACGTCAGATGCATGCCAAATTTCGGGCCTTTCGTCCCTCCCCAATGCCCTCTTCATCCTCGTCCTCCCGTTCAGACAAGGATCAGAAGTAAAATCGTACATGGCGTGCTAAGTCACAACAGAAGAAGCCAGCCGGAGCCACAGCCTCTAAGGCGGCCTCTGCATGACTCACCGCCTCCCCCAGTAGCATCCTCGGTCGGTGGCAGGCTCTCCCGCTTTGGAGATCCACTTGAGAAAGACGCATCTGTGCGTCGAAACGCGTTGTGGCTTACTGGACCCCTGCTGTTCGTGCAATAAATTATTGGTAATTTAATCACCAACCCGTGGTTTCTTTAGCGCTCCAAACCTCTGACACCGCTTGTTTTCTATCTGCTAATCGCTTTGGAGACACCTGGCACAGAAACATCCAAGACCGATGGGTGAAGGACGTCATTTCCCATGGCTACAGAATAGAGCTGACCTCGCGTCCACCGACTCGCTTCTGTCTTTCCTCGCCCCGCCCCCCCCGGCAAAGGCTCCTGCTTTTCTTCAGGTGCTGGCCGCTCTGAGACGGGACGGGGTCGTGGTGCCCGTTCCCTCCGCGGAACGCTTCCAAGGGTTCTATTCGAACCTCTTCACGGTCCCCAAGAAGGATGGTTCGGTGAGGCCAGTCTTGGATCTCAAGCTACTCAACCGGCATGTGAAAGTCAGAACCTTCAGGATGGAATCATTGCGGTCTGTGATTGCCTCACTATCTCAGGGAGACTTCCTAGCCTTGGTAGACGTCAAGGATGCCTACCTACACGTCCCCATTGCTCCTGCGCATCAGCGTTGGCTGAGATTCACGGTGGGGGAGGAGCACTTTCAATTCGTGGCTCTGCCCTTCGGCCTGGCCTCAGCCCCCAGAGTCTTCAACAAGGTGATGGCAGCGATGGTGGCCGTCCTGCATTCCCAGGGCCACGCTGTCATACCGTACTTGGACGACCTTCTGATCAGGGCCCCTTCTCGGGAACGATGTCAACAGAGTCTCTCGGTCACTCTCGACACTCTTCAGAGATTCGGTTGGCTGATCAATGTGCCGAAGTCTTCCCTCCTGCCTGCACAAACGCTAACGTATCTGGGCATGGAGTTTCACACCGCACCGGCTCTAGTCATTCTTCCCTCGAGCAAGCAGGTGTCGATTCAAGAGGAAGTTCAGTTCATTCTTCGGTCAGACCCAATATCCATCAGACGGCTGATGCACACTCTGGGAAAAATGGTGGCTGCCATAGAAGCGGTGCCATTTGCGCAATTTCACCTGCGTCCTCTTCAATTGCAGATACTTCGCGGTTGGGACAAGGCTCCCTTGTCTCTCGACAAGCAGATATCTCTGTCTCCGTCAACAAGGGACTCGCTCCACTGGTGGCTACTCCCCATGTCCCTGTCACGAGGGAGATCATTTCTACCTCCCTCATGGCTAGTGGTGACCATGGACGCCAGTCTTCTGGGCTGGGGTGCCGTGTTCCTTCACCACAGAGCTCAGGGTACTTGGACGGAACAGGAATCCACTCTGTAGATCAATGTCCTGGAGATACGGGCCATTTACTTGGCATTGCTGGCCTTTCAGAGGTTCCTGGTGGGGAAACACATTCGGATTCAGTCCGACAACGCGACCGCGGTCGCTTATATCAACCACCAGGGAGGAACTCGAAGCTCTCAGGCATTTTTAGAGGTCCAACGTATCCTGCAGTGGGTCGAGGTCAACGGCTCTTCCATCTCGGCGGTCCACATCCCCGGGGTGGACAATTGGGAGGCCGACTACCTGAGTCGACAAGGTATGGAAGCAGGCGAATGGGCCCTCAACTCAGACGTCTTTCAGGACATCTGCGATCGATGGGGCACACCGGACGTGGATTTGATGGCCTCTCGGTTGAACCACAAAGTTCCTGCCTTCATGGCTCGCTCCCGGGATCGCCAAGCTCTGGCATCAGACGCTCTGGTCCAAGACTGGTCCCAGTTTCACCTCCCCTTTGTGTTTCCTCCCTTGGCGCTATTACCCAGGGTCCTACGGAAACTCAGGGCGGAATGTCGACAAGCTCTGCTCATCGCTCCAGACTGGCCCAGGTGGGCCTGGTATCCGGACCTGCTACAACTCACGGCAGGGGTTTCGTGGAAGCTTCCAGACCGTCCAGACCTCTTGTCTCAAGGTCCGTTCTTCCACCACAATTCTGCAGCCCTCAGCCTGACTTTGTGGCCCTTGAAGACTGGTTGTTGACATCCTTCGGGTTTTCCCCTGAAGACGCCGCCACCACGAGACAAGCCAGGAAACATGGGTCGGCAAAAATATACCGCAGGGTTTGGAGGATCTTTTTTTCCTGGTGCCGCCTCAAGGGATTTTCTCCCTGGCCTTTTTCCCTTCCGACCCTACTTGCCTTCCTGCAATCAGGATTGGATAAGGGTTTGGCACTCAGCTCCCTCAAGAGGCAGATCTCCACACTTTCCGTGCTGTTCAATAAACGCCTGGCTAACCTCCCTCAGGTGAGGACGTTTGTACAAGGGGCAAGTCACATTGTTCCTCCCTACAGATGCCCGCTGGACCCCTGGGACCTTAACCTAGTCCTTGCAGCGTTACAGAAGCCGCCCTTCAAACCGCTAAGGGAGGTGCCCCTCTCTAGACTTTTCCAGAAGGTTTCCTTCCTGGTAGCTATTACCTCTCTTCGGAGGGTTTCAGAGCTAGCAGCCCTGTCATGCAAGTCCCCATTTCTGGTGATCCACCAGGACAAGGTGGTGCTCCGACCTGTGGCGGAGTTCTTACCTAAGGTGGTTTCTCCATTCCACCTTAACCAACACATTGTCCTTTCTTCTTTTTGCCCTAATCCTGTTCACCAGTATGAGAAGGCTCTGCATACCTTGGATCTGGTCAGGGCGGTCAGGATTTATGTCTCCCGCACGGCTTCCTTCCGCCGCGTGGATTCCCTGTTCGTTCTCACGACAGGCCAGAAAAAAGGGTCACCGGCCTCCAAGTCCTCTTTGGCTCGGTGGAACAAGGCCCCTATCCAGGAGGCCTACCTTTCCTCTGGAACACCTCTCCCTTCGGGTCTTAAGGCGCATTCGACAAGAGCTGTGGGTGCCTCGTGGGCCTTACGTCACCAGGCTACAGCGCTACAGGTGTGTCAGGCGGCAACTTGGTCCAGCCTACACACCTTCACGAAACATTATCAAGTTCATGCGTACGCTTCGGCAGACGCGAGTGTGGGCACACGGATCTTTCAGGCGGCGGTCGCTCACCTATGATAGGAGCTGCCACGTTTTGGGTCTTTTCCCACCCAGGGATTGCTTTTGGACATTCCAATTGTCTGGGTCTCCCAATGCAGCGAAAAAGAAAAACAGAATTTTGTTTGCTTACCGTAAATTCTTTTTCTTCTAGCTCCTAATTGGGAGACCCAGCACCCACCCTGTCGCCTTTCGGGCTTTGTATACTGTTCAGTGGCTGGTGTTAGACATGTCACTAATGGTCATCGGTTTGCCGATATGTTCTGACCGGACTTTCCGGTTTTGGTGTGGGTTTTTTCCTCCTTTCTGCTTGTGCACCGAACTGATGGGATTTTTCCCGAAGGGGGGTGTATAGGCAGTATGAGAGGGGCTACACTTTTTGTTTTAAGTGTAGTACTTTGTGTGTCCTCCGGAGGCGGAAGCTATACACCCAATTGTCTGGGTCTCCCAATTAGGAGCTAGAAGAAAAAGAATTTACGGTAAGTAAACAAAATTCTCTTCTTTTTTGGAAATTTATTTTTGCATTATGAACAATAAAATATCAAAGGGGACAAGCCCCTAAACGCTGGACCCTTTTCGGTAACACACCTTAGTCGTCAGCATACAGAGTGCAAATAATCAATACATATATATAGCATTAAAAATCCCAACCCTCCCCATAATGTATACATGTGATGATAATTATACAATTAGTGCAAGGTTTGAAGAGAACCTCACAAGACAGCTACACAAAAAAAGACATCTTATGAAACAAAGCTAATCACACAAATAAGATTATAGCAACATATGCACTGATATATTAATATTTCTCCATAGGTATTTTATACAACAACCGTTTCATATGTGCTTTCTTTTACAAGGAAGTAAAACAGTGATAGAATATATATTAATATTTATAAATCATCAAACATACATTATTCCCATCACTGGAAAAATCCTAATAAAAATATGTCAAATCGGTATGTAGATTTAATCCGGCTGGTTGGCGAGTATTCAGATTAAGTATCTCCGCCTCTTTCTAAATATGTTACTCTTTCAATCCCCTTAACAGACAGGCTTTTTGTGTTCCCTCCATGTATCTCCAAAAAATGTCGAGATAGGCTGGACATCTGTCTGCGGCTCGCCATATTTTCCGGATTTGCCGCAGACAGGTGCTCGCCCATTCTCTTTTTGAGTGGTCTCGTTGTACATCCAATATAATTTTTTTCACACTCATTACATGTAGCCATATAGACAATATTGTTCGTATTGCAATTAGTATATTTTTGCATATGCCAGATTTTACCCGTAGTGCGGTTTCTGAAGGTATTGCTGACTTCCATGTACTTACATAAGCCGCAACGATTACCTCCACATTTATAATTGTCCTTTGTCTCAAGCCATGTCTGTAAGTTTTTACTATTTTTGAATAAAGATGGAGAAACAATATTGCCAACGGTAATAGCCTTTTTGGGAACATAACGAACACCCTTTGACATGATTTTGAATAAAATTTGATCCTGGTACAGTATAGGTGGGTGCATCCCATTGTCCCCCATTCATAAGGTAGCCCCCCATAGTCATCCAATTATTATAATGCACCCCATTATCCACCCTCCATATAGTGTAATGTAGCCTCATATTCCTCCATATAGTATAATACACCCTCACAGCCCTCCATATGGTATAATGCAGCCTCATAGTCCTGTATACAGTATAATGCTGCCTCAGCCCTCCATATAGCATAATGCAGTCTCAAAGCCCTCAGGCACAGTGGCATAACGATTGCGGTCACAGGGGTCGCGGGTGCAACGGGGCCCGCCTGGTGATGGCGGCTCCCGCTAGGATCAGCAGCTGAGAGGACTAGGAGTAGCTGCCAGGCCCCAAAGCAAGAGAGGGCCCCTAAGCCGGAGCAGAGCCCCAAAGGTAGGTCCACACCGCTCTGTACTGCTGGTATCTGCTTGGAGTTGTAGTGAATCCCAGGATCTCTCAGTCGGAGAATGCCTCCCCGTCCCAGAGCCTGTGGCACATGGAGAATGGGTAGAGCCATCACCACCAGTGGGGTGGGCCGATGTGTGTGTCCCTGTGTGTGTCCCTGAGTGTGGGTCCCTGTGTGTCTGTGTCCCTGTGTGTGTCCATGTCCCTGTGTGTATGTGTCCATGTGTATGTGTGTCTGTGTATGTGTGTGTGGAGGATGTATGCTATATGGAGGGCTACGGAGGCTGTATTATTGCGTTATACTATATGAAGGGCTGTGACGCTGCATTATATTATCTAGAGGGCTGTGATGCTGTATTATATTATGTGAAGGGCTGTGACACTACATTATATTATCTGAAGCCTCCAATCCCCATATAGAGCAGCATCATATCCCCATATAATGCAGCCTCATTAGTGCAGCCTCATCTCTCCATATAGTGCAGCCTCCTCTCTCCATATAGTGCAGCCTCATCTCTCCATATAGTGCAACCTCATTTCTCCATATAGTGCAACCTCATTTCTCCATATAGTGAAGCCTTATAACTCTCCATACTGTATAATGCACCCCCCTCCTTCCCCACATAGTCCTCTGGCCACTGTGTACTCAAAAAAATAAATCTGTACTTACCTCTCCTTATTTCCCCGCTGCTCTGGTCTCCTTTGCTGAAGACTCAGGAGGTGGCGGTGCCGAAGTGCGCTCCACTATGAACGCTTAAAGCAGGAAGTGCCACCTACTATTGTGGAGGAGGCAGCACCAGCCTGATGTATACGTCCCATAGTGGAACGCACAAGGAAACCCGGCTGGTAAGAGAAAGGGAGTGGAGGGGCGGGGCAGTAGTTGGAAGCAGGAGGCTCCCCCCTCCCCTCCTCTTCCTGATACACGGGCCCCAAAGCGGCGTGTGCTGATGCGCGGTCACATAGATGTGCATCCACATAGACGCACATCCATTGTGAAGCGTGAGGTGGGATCAACGGGCGCAAAGGGGGAGGCTGGTGGTGCGGGCCCCTTATAGGCTGTGGCCCCGTCACAGCCGCGACCCCTGCAACTGCAATCGTTACGCCCCTGTTCATTATTATACATAGACAGTACAAACAATAACAGCAAAGAGTGGTCATCCACAGATTGTTATAGTGAACAAGGTTACAGGGTTATGTTTACAACAATAGAAGTATCAAGTCCGTACATGCATATAAATACAGAGTCCAGTTTAATATAACAACTGATCATAAATAGGACATTGCCCCTGGGCTCTATGTCTCTTTTTTTTTTTTTTCAAAAATATGTTTATTAAGGAAGAAGATACATGAACAATCAATATAAGACAGCATCTTACTCATACATATAAAATGAGTGAAAAAGTCTCATGCAGCCATCATATATGAACATATAACTTCCGTTATGGTTATGAACAATTTCGAGAAAATATAATCTCTGTAGCTTGTAATATAATTATATCAAATCACTATTTGAAAAGATATATTAGAATAAAAAGAAAAACGGAAAGGTGAGGAAGCAAGAGATAGTGAATATAGGGGGGAGGGGGAAAGAGGGTGTAGGAAAGTGGGTACAGGCTTGGGAGGGGGGGGGATAAGGGGATAGACTGCTGCATAATTAATAGATAAGAGTCCATTTGAGAGAAGACGAGGCGTGCGCAACAATCCTGTCAGTTCTCCTAAGACACATCTTCGAACTCTGAGATCAGTTCAATCATCTCCTAGCCAGGAGGAAATATCTGGGCCCTCCATAAAGAGGTGCCAAGCGCACCATGTTCCTAGGTGTTTATCCCATTTATCTGAGTCTTGAGCAATGAGAGACTCCATGCGTTCAATCCTATTCATTTCTCCCATCCACTCTCTGATCGTCGGGATCTCCGCAGTCCTCCAGTGTCTAGGGATTATAGTTCTGGCTGCTATTAGACAGAATCTGAATAGGCCATTCTTGGTCACTGCTAGAGAGCCCGGAATCAGGGAAAGGAGCGCTACTTGAGGTGAAGGATCTCGAGGCACTCCTGTCACAGAGCCAAATATTGCAAAGACCTTCCGCCAAAACTGTTGCAGGGGCTCGCAGGACCACCAAATATGTAATGGTGTTCCCACCTCTTTCTCACATCTCCAGCATAGTTCCGACACATCCGGGTATATTTTATGGAGAAAATCTGGACATCGGTACCACCTGGTTAGAATCTTGTAATTTTTCTCCTGTGACGCACAGGATACAGATAGCCTGTGGGTCAGGGTGAAAATCTTTTGAAGATCCAAAGCGGAAAAGGTGGTCTGTAAATCCCTCTGCCAGGTCTCTATATAGGGAGGTGGGTCCACCGCCGTCATCTCAGTCAATATGTTATACATTAATGATACCGAATGGAGGGGACCCTCTGTAGAACTCAAAATAAGCTCCAAAGCAGTGGGAGGTTCCATTCTTAGAGAAGCAAGGTAAGATTTAAGTTGGGAGAACTCTATCCAAGACAGAGACTCTCTCTCCATTCCCCTCTGCATGGCCCCCACCGTAGAGAAGCCCGAGAGCAAAGATGTAGCCTGGCCCATGGTTGGCCTGTCTGATTCTCTCCAACAGAGAAAACCGCGTCTGCCAATTGCTGGTGGAAAATCCACGTTGTTAAAAAGAGGGCGTAAGCTGCTAGGATGATTGATTAATTTCAACCTGCCTCCACGGGAGTCCCAAAACCTGAGAAAGGATTGTGTGAGAGGAGAGAAATCTGATAATGAAGGCCTATGAGAAGGAGTGACCCAGGGGAGCACATAAAGAGGGAGGGGCGAGAGAAGATCCTCTATTGATACCCATTGTTTATGGACTCGATTGTATTTCCAGTCCACCATTCTAGATAAGAGGACCAATCGATAATATCGATGAAAATCAGGTAGGCCCGAACCCCCTCTCGATTTTGAGCTAGTGAGGACAGAGAATCGTAGGCGAGGTTTTCTCGTGCCCCACACAAAGCTACGTATAGCTGAATGTAGTCGTCGAAAAAAATGATCTGGGACATAGATAGGATGGTTTGGAATAGATAGAGAAAACGGGGAAGTACATCCATTTTAATCGCATTGATGCGACCAAACCATGAGAGTTGTGTTCTATCATAGTTTTTTAAGTCTTTTAATGTCCTATTTAATAGTGGGATATAGTTTAGTGAAAACAAATCGTCGAGATCACATGAAATATTTGTACCGAGATATTTCAGAGCCTTTTCTTCCCATCTAAAGTTAAAGGAGGACCGAAGTCTATGTACCATTTCATCGGGGAGAGTAATATTAAGAGCCTCCGTCTTAGAGTAGTTCACCTTGAAATTAGAGACCTCTGCAAATTTCTGGAACTCCTGGATTAGTACCGGGAAAGCTACTGTGGGATTAGAGATATATAGTAATAAGTCGTCCGCGTAGAGGGAAAGTTTATAGTGTTGGTCACCAATTCGCACCCCTCTGATATCATGAGATTTCCTCAGTGCATTTGCTAAGTGTTCCATGGCTATCACGTAAAGCAAAGGCGAGAGGGGACAGCCTTGCCGTGTTCCATTAGATATCTTAAAGGGTGCGGAATGGGTGCCATTAACCCTCAAACGTGCCGTGGGACCCTTATACAGTGCAGCTATTTTCCCCAAGATGTTAGCTCCTAAGCCCAACTGTTTTAGAGATGTAAATAAGAATGTCCATCCAAGGCGATCAAATGCTTTCTCCGCATCAATGGACAAGAGACATGCTGGGATCTTCTGCTTACGTATGAAAGAAGTTAATAATAGGGTTTTGATAGTGTTGTCTCTTGTCTCCCTTCTCTGTATAAAGCCTGTTTGGTCACCATGGATGGAACTCAACAATTGTGGTCCCAGTCTGCTGGCTATCGTTTTTGCTAGGATTTTCACGTCTACGTTGATCAGTGAGATAGGACGATAATTGGAACATAGTATAGGGTCTTTGCCAGGCTTGGGGATGACCGTTATTGTAGCTGCTAGTGTCTGAGGGGTCAGCGGACATTCTTCAGAGACAGTATTAAATAGAGAAGTTAAGAATGGGGCTAAAGTTGGGGCGAATGTTTTGTAAAAATTCGCTGGGAATCCATCAGGTCCTGGGCTTTTTCCGTTGGCGAGAGACTTAATAGTGTCAATGATTTCTTGGCTGGTAAAGGGAGATTCCAGAGCAGAGGCCCCTTCAGCAGGGATGGGTGGGAGTGGGGTATCGGATATATATTTATCTACTCGTTTCTGGAATTCAGATTTCGACATATCAGCTAGTGGGCCTCTTAAGTTGTAAAGGGAATCGTAATAGTTTTTAAAAGTATCCACAATTCCCACAGGGTCGTGTATCAAACCACCTGATTTCGACTGAATAGAAGGTATATACGTGACTGGGGTGCGAGGATGCAAGAATCTAGCCAGAGCTTTGCTTGGTTTGTCTGCAAACTCGTATAAGCATTTACGCATTCGGTCTCGCTGTCTAGCCGATGCTGAATCAAGAAGAGAGCCCAAAGTCACTCTAGTCTTCAGGATTTCGGCTAGTATTTCAGGGTCTCTAGACCGTTTGTGGCGATCTTCCAGATTTTGTAGGGTATTTATTAAATTCGATATCTCTGTCGTCCGCTCCCTCTTTAATCTAGAGCCCATCTGAATCATTGCTCCTCTTATTACGCCTTTGAGTGCTTCCCACTGGAATGGTAACGCAGTGGTGTCTTGTTTGTGTATTTTTAAAAAGTCGGAAATTGCTGTGTGGATCTCTGATCGGCAGTCTTGTCTCCGGAGAAGCTCTGGGTTAAGGGACCAAGACCATTCAGTAGGGGACAGACCTGGGAGATATAGAGACAAGCCTATAGGAGAATGGTCTGACCATATCATGGGGTCTATCCAGGACACCGGATCTGCAGATAATAATTTGTGGCTAATTAAGAAGAAATCTATTCTACTGTGTGTGTTATGTACATGAGAATAATAAGTGTAGTCCTTATCTCTTGGATGGGACAGCCGCCAGACATCTACTAGTCTAGATTCCACTAACTTTGCTCTCAAGCCCTCCAGGTGAGAAGCCGGTACAGAGGTCCTACCTGATGAGGAGTCCATATTGTGATCAAGGACAAGGTTGAAATCTCCTCCGAGCACTGTTGAGCCCTCTGCAAAAGTAGAAAGTAATCGAAGGTAGGTCCTGCAAGTCCGTGCCTGGTCCTGGTTAGGGAGATAAACATTGGCAATGGTGAAAGTCTCGTTTGCAATACGTAACTTTATAAACAAAAATCTGCCGTGTGGGTCTGTTGTATGATCTAAAACCTCCGCCCCTAAGGACTTATGGATAGCTATACTCACTCCCTTAGATTTTGAATCTGGATTGGCACTATGGTACCAACGGGTATAGAATCTGTTTTTGAAAGCGGGAACATGGTCCGCTCGAAAGTGTGTCTCCTGCAAGAGCAGGATGTGCGCACGCCTCTTGTGCATGTGGTACAATATCTGTGATCGTTTTTCCGGGCTATTAAAGCCTCTAACGTTTAAGGAGTATATTTTTAGAGACGCCATCAGGACCAACCGATTAAGGTAGCAGTGCTAAAGATAAAGGAATGCGGTGTACAGGAAAGAGGTGGAAAGGGACGGGGTAACAACAGAGGGTAAGTTGGGGTAAACCAGAGGTTGGAGAGAATTGGGTAAGAAGAAAAAGAGAGAAGAAGAAGAATAAGAGCAGTAGTATTGGAAAATTATCCAAAAGACCTCGGGATCGCTAAGCCCGGGTGTCAAAGGAAAGAACTTAATCAGAAAAAATTCTGAGTATAGTGTCTGAGACACTCCCTATTGTGGGGATTGACTGGAACAAGGCTCCGTTGCCTTAGAGACCCCACCCATTGCTAACAGCCTTACACAGGATATGCATTATAACAGTACGGCGACTATGTCTACATGTCAGAATGAAGATAATAAACTTTACCAATCCACGATATACAAATATAGAAAAAAGAGAAAACCAGGGAAAAATAAGTTTAACGGTAATCCGCCAGACCAAAATAGGTCACTTCATGACCGATTAAGCGTGGTCTCAAACCTCCAGAAGCTCAATCATGTGTGCGGAACCAGTGTCAAGTATGGTCGTCAGGTGTTGCATTTCGGCGTCCCGAACCGCGTCTCCTTTTCTTTTCTCCTTCGGGACGGGGGCGCCAGTCTCCTCTGGGTCCCCTGTAGAAAAAAGCAGGTAGTTGTGGCCAGTCCAGGATCTCCACTGTCGGGATATTCAACTCTCTGCAGAACTCTGGTATGTCAGCAGGTGTCCGCAGTACAGCCATTCCTCTCTCTCCTCTTACTTGTAACTGGAATGGGTATCCCCATGAATAGGTGATGTTCTTGTCTCGTAAGATCTCTAACAGAGGTCTCAGTGCCCTTCTTTTCGCTAAAGTAAGTCGTGATAGATCTGCAAGGAGCTGTATAGTCTTCCCATTGAAGTCGATGGACTCTGACTCTCTAGCCTTGCGCATTATGTCTTCTTTTAGTTGAAAGAAATGTATGCGGCATATAACGTCTCTAGGACGGGATGGGTCAGAATTTTTGGGACCAAGAGATCTATGGGCTCTGTCCATTTCGATGTAATCATCCGAGGGCCTGTCCAGTAATGAATTGAAGATACGTTGTAGGGCTGACATTAGGTCTCTAGGGGCCACCGACTCTGGAAGGCCTCGTATCCTGATATTATTCCGTCTGTGACGGTTTTCAGAGTCCTCCATCATGTCAAAAATAAGTTGGAAGGTATTAGAGTATTGGTTTAACAGGTGCTGATGTTCCTGCAATTGGGAAGTGATATTAGAGATGTCATTTTCCATTACTTGGACTGAGCTCTTGAGTGTAGCAGTATCATCTGTGAGGGATTTGATCTCCGCCTTACAGGAGTTCTCTAGCCTCAGTATATACCCTTCCATATCAGTTTTTGTTGGGATTGATTGCAAGCGTGCGTATATTTCCTGCAGATCTGAGGTCTGGGCTCTCACCTCTTGCAAGGCAGGAGACAAGGGTAGCTCCTCATTATTGGTGGGGGCAGATAGAGTGGGTGAGAGAAAGGCTATAGCTGTGTCTCCCAGGTCTGCTTGAGTGTCCTCAGCCAGCAGTGAAACGTCAGACATTATAGGGTCTTTAGCATGTGGAGGGGACTTTATGGCCCCACATGAATGTCCCTTAGGGGAGCCAGTAGACCTCTGCTGGGCTCCAGCATTTGCCTGGGGCTGTGAGGGCTTCTTATTGTTGTGTGCCAGCTCCTGAGCCACCTGTCCCGGGCCCCCCCCGCCGAGTACCTTAGGTGTAATGTCTTTGGTTCCCGCGTTACCACTGCGGGTCTCCCGACCGGCCGCCGAGTCCATGGAGGGATGATGAGGGGAGGAGGGAGAGCTCAGCGCCGTGTCTGCAGCGGCCGCCATTGTTGGGCGCATGGAGCGCCGGCCTGCACCTCCAGAGGCTGAGAGAAATTTAGTGATAGTTTGTTTGGTGGGCATTATATCCAGTTCCTGGTGTGGCTGATGTGGAGCGGAGTCGC
Organism: Allobates femoralis; assembly: GCA_033576535.1. Lineage (NCBI taxonomy): Eukaryota > Metazoa > Chordata > Amphibia > Anura > Aromobatidae > Allobates > Allobates femoralis. The sequence goes on along the minus strand of JARQOC010000002.1, from coordinate 635,652,887 downwards.
CTACCGTTCTCCGGTCCGGCTGCACGGCTTTTAATTGCTATTGTTATGCTTCTAGGTCGGGTGGAAGCGGGAGCTCAGCTCAGGCACGTCTTCTCGGCGCCATGTCCAGGCCACGCCCCCGGCTCTATGTTCCTTAAAGAAGTGACTGAAATATAAAGTGCAAGAGCATTACATACTCAGTCTAAGGGTTCGGACACACTGGCGTGAAAGTCTGACTGCAATGCGTGATTTAATCGCATTGTAGTCGGACCAATGTTATTCAATGTCCGAGAGCACATTGGCGTGTGTCGGACGCTTTTTTCTCATCCGGATTACGGATGAGAAAAAAATTGCAACATGCTGCGACAGTATGTGATTCACACGTGTGACTCGCCAATGCAAGTCTATGGGTCCGACAACATCACGTACCACACACGGACCATCCGTGTCGGAAATGTTTTTTTCTCAACTGAAATCTTCTGAAGCTCATAATAAGCGCTGATAAGGAGGCGTCACAAGACAACTCAGGAAGTAGAAGGCTGCAGAAACCTGACATCTCCTGGAAGCAAACCTCCACGGATCCCACACAGCATGGCCTACAACATCAATGTTGAAATGCTGATCGTCCTGGTCCAGGAGAAGCCAGAGTTGTGGGACCCTAGAGACCAAGGGTATGTGGACAGGAGGAAGAAGGATGCCTCCTGGACGTACATCACCAGGCGACTTTTCCCCTGTTTTAACAACAGTTCTCGGGACGTCCAGATACACCTTGGTAATTTATCCTTCTTCATAATTGCCCAATCAACTGTAATTGGACTAGAGGGGTGATTGTGTAATCGGTGTGGTATTTAGAATTGTTAATCAATAGGTTTTTTAATTATGCAGTGGACATGGTAGCTAAGCAGTGGAGAAGTTGCCATGACCAATACAGACGGGAGTTGAAAAACATGCCACTTAGCCGCTCAGCCACGCCAAGGAAGAGGGTCTACATATACTGTACTTTCAGTGCCTATCTTTCCTTGCACCTGTGATGGACCTGAGACCGTATGTATTTTTTGGTCAAATATGTAGTCCTGATAAGTTTGTATTTGTGAACACAAGTGTAGTATTGTTCACACATAGAACTGACAGCAACTTGCGGAACCCTTCTGCCTCTGAGTCCCATGTTGAGGAGCCTGCCGAGTCTAGTGATGAGGGTGTGGGCCCGTCATTGTCCCACGAAGGACCCGTGGCATCATCTAGTGCTGTTGTCCCGGAGTCACGGTCATCTGAGGAGCCTTCACAGGGGCCAGCATTGACGTCTGCCCAACCCCAGCCACCAGGGGACCAAGGTCAAAGTTCCAGACCTACCTTGGCCAGGACAAGGTCTCTGCATTTGTCATCGGTGACACGTCACTCAAGGCGTTGGAGGCAGTTGTCATCCACAAACCTACGGCGCGACAATGACACGGGGATCTTGCAGTACCTTGCAAAGACTGTGAGTGATGATGGGGAGGAAGCCTTTGCACGCAGCCCCAGCAGCTATTTGCAGGAGATTTTGCTACCACTGAGGCTGCGTGCAAGGGCTTATATCCAAATCGTGCTGGATGCTTGTGTGCCACCAAATCATCCACGATTGGTATTCAACATGCTGGAGCAGTGGCAGAACTTTCCTGATAACTTGATTCAAGTATGATAGTATACAGCAGCACCAGCCTCCCCTGTTCAACAGTATATAGAAGCACCAGCTTCCCCTGTTCAACAGTATACAGCAGCACCAGCTTCCCTGTTCAACAGTATATAGCAGCATCAGCCTCCCCTGTTCAACAGTATATAGCCTCCTCTGTTCACCCACCTCCTCTGTTCACTAGTATATAGCAGAAGCCTCCTCTGTTCACCAACCTCCTCTGTCCACCAGCCTCCGCTGTCACCAGCCTCCAGTGTCACCAGCCTCCTTTGTCAACCAGCCTCCAGTGTCACCAGTCTTCTCTGTTCACCAGCCTCTTCTGTCACCAGCCTTCTCTGTTCACCAGCCTCCTCTGTTCACCAGCCTCCTGTTACCAGCCTCATATGTTCCCCAGCCACCTCTGTTCACCAGCCTCCTCTTTTCACCAGCCTCCTCTGTTCATCAGCTTCCTATGTTCATCAGCCTCCTCTGTTCATCAGCCTCCTGTTACCAGCGTCATCTGTTCACCAGCCTCTTTTGTTCACCAGCCTACTGTTACCAGCCTCCTCTGTTCACCAGCCTCCTATTACCAGTCTCCTCTGTTCACCAGCCTCCTGTTACCAGCCTCCTCTGTTCACCAGCCTCCTATGTCACCAGCCTCCTATGTCACCAGTCTCCTCTGTTCACCAGCCTCCTCTGTTCACCAGCCTCCTGTCACCAGCCTCCTGTTACCAGCCTCCTCTGTTCACTAGCCTCCTCTGTCACCAGTCTCCTATGTTCACCAGCCTCCTGTCACCAGCCTCTTCTTTCACCAGTCTCCTCTGTCCCACCAGCCTCCTGTCACCAACCTCCCCTGTTACAAGTATATAGCACCGCCCATCTTCACCTCTATGAGCCCTCACCTCTCCTGTTTTCCTCTCATGTCGTCTTCCTCCTCTTCTGCTGTTCCGTCAGCAGTGGGAGATGATCCCCTTCTCTTCACATGCAGAGCAGGGATGCTGCAGCACTTCGGATGCAGGAACTTCTCTGACCCGGAGGTTGCAGCGCCACTACTTCCTGGGTCAGTCAGCTCCTGCATCTGAGGTGAACATGAAGGTGCCCCCCCACGCCCCTGCCCTCTCCTGACCCGACACCCCTCCCCCCCAACGAAAAGACATCAGATTTACTGCATTGTCTAACAGAGGGGGGGACGAAATTGCAGAACGCTGTTTTGCTCAGAAAAAGTTTGAAATATAAAATGACCCTAAAACTTTCCCTGTTTGCCGGAAGATCCGGTAGCCGGGAACAACACCTAACCTTAAGGTTACGAGTGTTCCCGCTATCAGGTCTACCGGCTTGTATCAAGTTTTAGAATTTTTTGGAGCTTTAAATTTATTTTTTTAAGCTTCCCGGGGTTTGCAGGTGTTCTGCAGGGTGTGAATTTTGGAAACAGTGCCAGAAGCTGTGAAGTCCAGGAAGCTTACAATGTCCTTAAAACATCCGTTTAAGAGAGCTTAATATTTTTGGGGGATTTTTTTTCTAATATACTGTATATTTATTTATTATTATTATTACTATTATTATTATTATTATTATTATTTTTTGGAGGGGGAGAGCAATCCTTTATAATTGCAGTGGGTCAGCAATATGTGAGGCCATCTCTTCTACAGGTATGAGATACTCATTAATATAAAAATAGCATATGGCCATTATATGCTTCACACACATGTTGTTATAGGTCTGTTCACACTCATGAAACACCATACTATGGATATTGTTTCTTGAAAATGTGCAATCATCACTATTTCATTTCAATCCATACGTTTTCAATACAGATTTTTGCATGTGCACAACTGTATTATATGTATAATTCATATTGAAGTTGTCCTTGCATTGCAGTGCCGACTAGCATTATTCAACATTCCAGATAAATTGGTGACCTGAATAAAGTTATTTATTTTTATCACTTATGTTTCCTACAAATATGTCAGGCTTCAATAATCACTTCACCTAACCACAAGCTCTAGTGTTACCTTGTCGCATGGGCAATTGGATTTGTGATTGACGTTACTTCTGCAGCCCACTGCATGGAAAGGTTAATGAGGGGAGCTAGGCAACAAGACTGTGCAAACAGTAATATCTGTGCAAACAGTGATTGTCTGAATTGTGTGGGCCCCTGGGCATAGCAAACAGCCATCATCTCGGACCACAGAGTTTAAGCACCATATAAGCAGCAGTGCAGTCCTCCAAACCAGCGACACTTGCTTCTGTGTGCCAGCATTATGCAGTTTGGCGATGGATCCCCTGCAAGGCTTGCCTGATCTGGAGAAGAGATTACTTCATCACTACCCCATAGGCAGAGTGTGGGTCAGCAGAACCAGAACCGGAGTGTCATGCAGAGTAGATGGACACATATGTGACCTGGAGCTCCACCATGCTACCCACATGGGGCCTCATGTGCAGAAAAGTGCTCCAATGCCAGAGGAGGACCTGAGGAGCTCATAGTCAGGAAGTGACTCTTTCCCTATGCCATCCAGAATCGGGAGCACCAGTTGTCAGATTCTGCAGCGGACCTTGCAGAATGCCTGGCTGTATTCCACCTGCAGCCGGTGGCACAGCTACTGGATCACCAATTCCACCAGGACCAGGAGCATGAGGAAGAGGAGGAGGTAGAAGAGGCAGAAGGTACTGTTACTCAGCCGTGTGTATCACCCACACCATAGGCCTTCGACAGGGATAATGCCATGTGGGGATCCATACCCCCTCCAAGCATCTATCCGACATGGCATTAACCACCCCATCTGATTTCTGTCTCATTTAATGAGGAGATCCAGTTTGCGGATAATATGGCCACGGAGTGGTTGCATGGGCCTAGTTATCACTTCTACAACCAGTGTACCAGAGGCATGTTGATGGCATTCTTAGAGGATAGGGGGTTTGGCTTCAAAGTGGAACAAGGTACTGGACATCGGTGCTATGGCAACCGGTTCACCCTGCTGTGTGACCATCTTCCAAAAACACTATGCACCATCTTTGTTAGGTAGGAGGTCACATTCATGAAGTTCAAGGTCAGCAAGGGGTGGTTCGTGGTTGGGGTAAGTTAGGTTGCCACTGCCGATGAATTTGAGAAGTGGCAGAAGGCCAACCAGGATTCAATGAGGCATCCAGTGGGGGACAGGGCTCTCTTGGTTAACAAGCCAGCTGCACCCAAACCCGCAGGGCATGTCAGTGTTCCACAAGTTGCTCCTGTCTGTCCTAGGGCATGGGGTCATCCCCTAGTTCCTCCAATGTCTTCTCCAGTGGTGGCCTTGATGAAGTAGGCTGGGGGGCAGGTGGTAGCGAAGAATGCCCCCAGACCGTCCAGCAGCTGAGAGCCATCCCCAATGCTGACCTTCAGCCTGGGTAACTCTGAGAATGCTGGAAGGCAGTTTTAATATCATGTAGAGTGGACTTTCCTAAAACAAAAGGCATCTTGTTTGATCGATGACCCATCGCTTTGTTGTCATTTTGTCCAGAGAAGGGCATTTTTTTTTTTCCAATTCTCCCTTGACTGAGGCCTGTGTTTTTGTTAATGTTATACTTACCCTTTCCTCATTTTGTGCAGTTTGTGCTTCCCCCTACAAGATAAGCGGGCATGCATGCAGCCTCTGGTGTCCAACCCAAAGTACTTAATGGACTCTGCTCTTCATGGCCTGTCCACCACTTTAAGAGACTGTGTGCGGATCCCTGTCAGACTTTCACTATATATATATATATATATATATATATATATATATATATATATATATATATATATATATAAACATATAGTGAAAAAATAATTAGAATTTTCTTATTTGAAAAAATAAGAAATAGCCAGCTCACCATTAGGCAGACTCTTCGCAGTCACACCTTTGTGCAGAAATCCAGACACGGAGGAGAAGAAAGGAGCAATCTTATTAAATCCAACAGAAAGGAAAATTTTTCTCCAGCTGATCCACAGAAAGAATGCACGGCTTTATTAAAATAAGTGCCAAAGTATAAAAACACGAAGAAAATGCCTCCAAGCAAATTGTAACATAACCCTCTCCGCCCAGACTATGCATTTCAGCACTCAATGTGCCTTCTTCAAGAACTTCATAGAGTCTGGTATGATTTGAATACTCTGGTATGATTTTGGTCCACTCTTCTTCCAGTCTCTTCCACAGTTCTGTGACTGTTGTGGGTTTCTTGGCCATAACTTTGTCACCAAGGATTTTCTAGAGGTTTTCTATTGGGTTTAGATCAGGACTCTGGGCTGGACATTTCATTGGTTCAATGTTTTCTGTTTCAAGGGACTGATTAATTGCTGAACGCAAGGAAGGAACCACATGTTGTAGGTACTGATAATTCCAGCAGGAGGGAAGAAAAGTGGCACGTACTTCATGTAACCTGCACCATTCAATAAAGAGGATTCGATTCCTGGTGAGTGCCTCTTTTCTTCTCTCTTGCTGGATTGTTATATGCTTGCTATATTTGGAGCATGCAACCTGGGAGTGGGCTTGACTCTTGTGGCTGTGGGCGTGGGCCGATTTGCCACTGTCAAGTGTGACCGGTGTTATGAGAAGTTCTAGTGGTGCCCAGCTATATCTTTCTTCATTAACATTACATTTGCGTTCACTGATTCACATTTTGGCTTCAAACTTTGCCCAGTTTATCGATGAACATAAAGTTTACCATCAAACCCAAATAAGTTAAACTTGCTTTTATCACTAAAATTAACTTTGAACTACTTCTCATCTATCGACACAACATGCTCCTCACAAAAGGTGAGTCCTTTTTTTATTTCTGCTAATGAAAAGTTTGATCACTGCAGAGAGGGCTTTCAGTTCAAATGCTCATAAATGTCGTGACACTGTATGACGATACAAATCTGTTTAGTGCCGATATGTCGAGCTATTCAAGCTGCACGGTCTCTGCATTATCCTGAAAATTGTGTGTTGTTGTCTAATTTTGATCGCCACTGTATGTTTTTGTTTGAGATTTATAATCTGTGTTAGAATATAAAGTCTTTTCTAGTTCACTCTTTGTGTGTTGGACTGTTTCTTCAAACAGGTGCTTTGATACTGCCCTATAGAGACTGGCGAGCAAGCTGCAGGCTACTGGCCTGATTGGTCTGAGGTATGGAAATGCAAGACACTACACACACTCCTGTGGAGCAGGTATTGCCAAGTGCAGTCATCAAGAGCCACAAACAGTGCATGTGTTCAGGATTTCCTTAGCATTGCACAAGGTGCTGGAATCATCACTTTTGCATGTGATGAAATTAGCACCTGTGCAATGCTATGGAAATCCAGAAATCTTATACTGTTTTCAGGTCTTGAGGACTGTAGTAGGCCACCCCTGCCCTAGAAGTCTCTGGAAGTAGCTAGGGAGCAGGAGGAATCATCAAGCCATTTCACCAAAACTGCAGCTCACCCTGGATCCTCTTAGGCCCTGTAACACAGTGTGTTGATGCTTTTTATATGGGGATTTTGAGAATCTGCATTAAAATTTGCATGTCTATCTTGAGGCCAGCAAACTCTATGACAGCTGCTGTGCCCATGTTGCTTTTTTTTTTCCTTGCCCATGTGGCTTAGATTTCTTTTTCTGCCCCAAAACTGCATGGAAAAAAAACATGTTGGCACAGCACTTCTGAACTCTCAGACTTTGCTGGCTTCATAATATACTTACATCAAACTACATACTGTGGGCACGGGGCCTTATAACAATATGGTGGGGTCACGCTCAAGGAAAGTATCCACCATATGATGTGAGAGCAAGCACGCGTGAAAGTGTGACAAGTGGAGTAGAAAATATAACAGTAGATTCCTTTTAAATATTTGCTTGTTTATTGATCCATTAAAAATGATCACAGTGGGTTACACCGCTGCTGCGTTTCAACCAACGAAGGGTCTTAATCTTAAGACCCTGTGTTGGTCCAAACGCATCACCAGTGTACCCCACTGTGATCATTTTTTAATGGATCAATAAAGCAAATATTTAAAAGGAATCTCCAGTTTTCTACTATTTTCTACTAAGCTACACCAGGTAGCCGACAGGTTAAATATTGGACTCCTTGATCATGCACGGTGATTTTCTTCTTTCTCAGATGGTGAGTGGAATGAATCTTGTGACTTTGACAAGCGGTGTCATCACAAACATTACTGCACTTCAGACGAGGGGTAACACAGGGGCTATCCAGCAAATTTGAACTGCTCTGCACTTCCTGATGTCACCGCTCCTCACACGCGCTGTCTCACGATACTGGTGAGATGTATCCATTACATCTCACGCAATATCACGGCTCTCATGAGACAGCTAGTGTTACAAGTGCTGACACCACGGAAAGTTGTCTGAAGTCACACAGCAGAATTCCCTGCCGCATGATACCCACTGTGTAACCTGAGACAAACTCAGGGATGTCATGAAATCATGGTGAGAGTAACAGCGGCGCTGAAGCTTGCTAAGCAATAGTGTAGTGTGGTGAATCGGCCACTGAACCTGGCAGCTCCACAGCGCCTCCTGTTAAACCCAGGTCAGTCAGAGAACTGCCTGAGGATAAAGAAGGGCCGCAGCTGCCCTGCCTGTGCTGGTTTATCAAGGCACCTCTCAGCGAGTGTGGTATATGCCTTCTAGCCCGCAGCTAGAAGCACATATAATCTCCTCCACCCCGTCACTGCCAGAGGCCCTGAATAACCCCAAGCACAAATGCTGCCACCAGCTTCTCGTTTAATATAAGTCCGGTCCGTGGTCGGGCTTATATTGGGTCAGAAACCAACCCAGGTAGCGTTATATGAGCACACGGACGTGGAAATCGTGATCAAGGTAAAAAGAGCAACTCAGGATTAAATTTGTATATTTAATCACGCTAATGGTACACTAGATATTAATATTTACAGTTATTATTAAGATGTTATAAATATTACAGTCAGATATGCCAATAAAAGGATGAATGGAATACACAGAATTACATACACATGTGAGCAGTTACCTTAGTGCTGATGGCACCACAAGGGCGGCGTGATGCCAATCTGTTCCTTGGGTAATCTCTGGCTTTGGTGGAATAATGCCTCTTCAGATGAAATACCAGGTGGAGATGGAGCAGATGATTTTTATACATTATGGGCTGACCCCTTTCTCCACTAATCTCGCACCTCTGGGCTGTCTCACAATTCCCACCCCTCTGAGGGGAGATATGGACACCCAAATTCTATAAGCTGACCTAGCCGTGTCCATGGGCATCGCAGACGGAAGACAATACTTTCATATTTTTAGTTATGATTTTATCTTCGTCTGAGAGCAGCCTAGTAGCCAATATCCTGTTTAGATGGCTTACAGTTATCCTACATTCATGTGAATACCAGCCTTGTCACCGTCTAGACGTCACGATCATGGATCTACGCTTGCCATGTTCATAGACAGCGCGGCTCATGAAATATTAACGTTATATTCACGACTCCGTCCAGTCTGCGTTGAAGACACCATTTCCTTTTCACTGGCCTTCCAGGAACTTGGAAGTGTCACCTGATCTCTATCTCCTGCTGATTGCATATCAAAGTTGAGGAAGAGTCCTTTTGTGTGGCCTTGTTGGCTGGCATTTACATATTAATTACTCTACTGCTTGCCAGAGATGAATGACTTCTGCCTTCCAAGGGTGGGGGCTTATCTCTTTATGAGTGAGATGTGCCTTATCAATTGCTTTCTGGAAGGAATGGAATATGGGATATATGGCAATATTCCATTCCTTACCAATATTCATCACATGTAGTAAGATAATGTCTGCGCCAAAACAGCAGAGCCTCTCATTGACTTAAATGGGGTTTGTAAGTTCCGCAAACTGTTCACCGAATAAGTTGGCGACATATACCGATTCGGCGAAACAAACTGAAATCGAACTTCAAAAGGTTCGCTCATCTCTACACCTGAACCCAAACTTCCATGGGTCCACTCATCTGTACTTCTAAAGTCACATGCATAAGGCTCGGTAAGTCTTCCTAGACATGCTGTAAAAAGTCAACATGGTTGCGCTCCCAAAATTCTCCTTTCGGTAGCTGAATTGGTGCAGGTTATAGAGCACCTGTTAGCAAGATTTATTTGGAAAAAAAAGAAAACTTCTTTTCGTTTTCAGGAAAGCTGATAACATGAAACAATTTAATTCGGCTGAATTATAAAAAAAAAAAAGAACTTGTTAAATAAGAACTAAAATGCCTTTGCTTTGTGTACAGATTTCGGATATACATTAGCATTTTAATAAAATATAATCGAGGCACAACATGTTCTGTTTGTTCAGTTTTATTGCAGCTATAAAAATCGATCATGGAAAATGATGGAAAATGATTTGCCTGTGGTTCGGATGATTCTCTGACGGTGACTGCCGTTACACACATTACAGAAATGTTAGAAATATTACACTTATGATGGAAATCTTCATGGCGCTGAAAAGATGTTTTGTATCATGGATTCCACCATCTAGACGGTTTGCAGTCCCTGTCATTTGCATTACAATCCAGTCTTCAAAATTCCCTACTCGCGTGTAGACACCTGGGAAATTGGCGTCAGCACAGCCATATCCAAAGCTTGTGATGCCTAACTGGAAGAAACGCTGGACCTCAGCGATGTAACAGACAAAAGGCCCTCCACTATCTCCCTACAATGTAATGGTAAGAGTTCAGTGTTACCTCCAATAAATGAATATCCAGGTCACATACACATGCAAGAGCTGAATTCTGATGCTTCACAGTCCTTATAGACACTGTACGAACTGACCAGAAGTCTCCAGATCCGAACAGACTCCTCTGTGCCTATAATGTTCTTAGTTCAGGTCAGGAGACTCGAGGTTGGTTCATACAGGAACCAAGGACTCAATCATGGCAGTGATTGTTCTCATAAACAAAAAAACAAGATCAATTTTCAGTCAGTGTCAATTTTTAGTATCAATGTTTTATTTGTTTTCTTTGATTGAGGGAGGGAGGGAACCACTAGGTTTCCAAAGCTATCAAATCTGACAATCGGACCACACAAGGATGACACTCAAGTGCTTTCCACTATTTTTCACAGACCCATAGACTACCATTGGCATCTTTGAGCAGTGATTCACATCAAAATTAGACACCTCTCTGTGTTTTGGTGTTGACCACTCTCCGTCCTTGAAAAACATGGACATGTCAATGGCCACGTAAACTATAATGGTTATGTGAAAAATAGTGATAGAATGTGTATGTGAAGACAATTGAAGTCTAAATTGAGTCATAACAAATCAAAGATTTAAGCTATCTATGTGCAATTCCCATTTAAGTGCTGAACTCCCTATATACCAGGTTTTCCAATCCTAAATGCAAAAAGAGTTCTTATTCTCTCACAGGAAACCTCAGACTAGTTAGGAAAAGACATTTTATTCACACACTAATTACAGGTATCCTGTCACCTTGAATATGATGTGTGGTCTGGTGTACTCTGGTGGTACTGGCAACCATCGCTTCCCAAAACAGAAACCGACACCTGGAACCGACGAACGCAAACACTACACTGCTGCTGTGGACACCAATAAGCTCCGCTTGAGTAAGTGTGCATGTGCACTTACTCAGGCGGCCCCCATCTTTGTATAGCAAAGTGTCCAAAGATGGCGGCCGCATAAGTACCCATGCGTGAACTTGCACACTTACTCATGCAGATGCCATCTTTGAACACTTGGGTATACAAAGATGGCAGGCCAACTTCCGGTTCCGGCCCCTCCATGTGCGGACGCGCTTAGAGCCGCTCCGCTCCCCGCCTGCATAATCCGCCGCCATCTGCCTGCAACAGACTCCGGAGCTGCCCCCTGACCAGCCATCCACGTGCAGGAGACCTCCGGGAGCCCGGTAAGACCTGGCATGGCCACCCTGGACAAATACTTTAGGAGGAACGTGGAGGGAGAGAGGGATGAAGCACCATGTGCAGACCGCAATGATGGCGCGGTCTGCACACAAACAGCACGGGGATCAATACAGGATGAAGGGCAGGGGCGGCCAGATGGGGACAAAGAGAGGGAATCGGGAGAGGACGGCACAATAGAGGGACCGGAGGGCTCCCGGGAGAAGACCCCAGAGAGAGGGGGTGACAACCCCCCAGGACAGAGTCCACATGCTGTGAAGGAGATCTGTGACCAACATCAGCCCCAGACACCATCCCAGTCACAGGCTTCAGACACAAGCTACACACAAAAACAGTGCATCTCTACTGCTTGGGATGATAACACAGGAGACAGCTGGAGATTCCAGCCCCTGGACTATAAAAAATTAGCCAAAGAAATGGCTGTGCATTTAGCAGAAGAATTTAAAGTCACAGTGGCAGAGATGGTGGCAGCTTCTACTAGAGACCTATCTGTGAAAGTAGAGACACATGAACAGCAGCTACTAGAAGCTGAATCTAGAATAGGAACAGCAGAGGACAGGATTCAGGAACTTGAGGAACAGCTAATGGCCCTGCAAAAGCATGCTGATTACACACATAACAAGTTGGAGGACATTGAAAATAGAACGAGACGGAGTAACCTAAAAATTGTGGGACTCCCAGAGTCTGTCCCTGTGAGCCAACTAGAAGAAATTTTTGAGGTGGAACTGCCTAAAGCTCTAGGTCTAACTCACAGATGCAAGACAGAACGTGCCCATAGGATAGGTCCTCCTAGAGACGTGCAGGAGACGACCGACGCCACGAGACGTTCAACACCGAACGCAGCCTCCAGGGAGCCCAATAAATCCAGGCACACTATAGCGAAATTTTTGAACCATAGAGACAAAGAGGAAATCCTGCGGGCCTATAAAGCAAAAAAGCAACCTCTAATACTTCAGGGACATAGAGCACTGGTCTTTGCGGACTATTCTGTGGAAGTCACACGTCGTAGAAGAGCATTTAGTGAAACGTGTTCACTGCTGCATAAAAAGAACGTACGCTTCCAACTGAACTTTCCTGCAACGCTAAGATTTAGATCTAGAGAGGGTATCTTGAAGACCTTCACAGATCCTGAGGAGGCAATGGCGTCTGTTAGAGAAAATTTCAACTCCCCAAGAAGAACCGAGTCACCGCCTCGTACCAGTAGGAGATCACCTGCGAAACCTACGCCTGCCCCAGATTCAGAAAACGAAATGGAAAGAACCTCGGTGCGATCCTATAGACTCAGATCGTATTCCTTATTAGATGATGGAACACAAAAGGGAGCAACACCGGGCACTCCGAAACAACAGTGACAATCCGGAAATAGATGGCAAAAGAAGAAATGAGACAGGAACACGTTATTTGAACTAATTTTTATGGCCCTTGCATCTGGCGGATAAAAAACGGATGTCCTGAAGGAAAAGAGATATGACCTGGATACACTACGAGATGAAGAGGATACACTACGAGATGAAGAGGAGAAAATATTTTAGTCTTTCTCCCCCCCCCCCCTTCTTTTTTTTTTCTCTTTTCTTTCTTTTCTCTTCTCCTCTTTTCTCTCTCTCTCTTCTATATCTTTACCTTTGCTTAATCCACAGGACCATGGATATAATGACGTTAAGGTGTTTACAGAGACCTTCTTCACTTTGGCGATCTGTTATTGACACCTGGACATGGAGAGGTTAAGGTGCAACCCACTCAACCGAATACAGAAACTCTCTGAAACTCTCTGAATCCATATTATGGTAGAGGATGTGAGAAGGGTTGTGTGATGTTTATAAATTGTGATCACGAGACATGACCCTTGGGCAATTTATAGAATTATCTCCTTATTGCAGATAACCAATTGGAGGCTAATGCTCTTTGGGCAGTACGTTGGAGTTGCAATATTACCTGTTTAAGTGTTTTCAGAGGTGGTGGAGGGTGAGGCGGGGGGGAGCTGAGGGTGTGAACTGCACTGGAGGACATAAGTGAAGTCGCAGACTTTTTGATGTTGAAAGATGTTGGAGAGTTTTGGGGGGAGGAGGGTGGGAAGGAAAAAGAGGAAAGAACGGAAATTATCCTTGGGATTGGAACTGTTTCTATAAAAAGTCGTACCATCACTGTTTGCCACACTTTACTCAATGTCAGGCCAGATGAAACTTACTACGTGTGGATATTCATCATGAAAAAATTTTGGGACCCGAGCGGGGAGGCTTCCGATGGTTAGGTGGGCCTCCTGGAATGTTAAGGGACTGCGCTCCCCGGCAAAGCGCATGATGATCCTGCGCCATCTTAAGAGACTACATGTGGACATAGCGTTGCTTCAGGAGACCCACCTGGCCGCGGAGGACTTCTTTCGCCTTAAAAAATTATGGGTAGGAGAGGTCTATGGTTCGGGGGCAATAGAAAAAAAGGCGGGAGTTATAATTCTGATACATAGGTCACTAGCCCACACAAAACTATCTACTTCACAAGACAAGGAAGGTAGGATAATACAAGTAAAGATACAAATACATAATGACACCTTTAATATCTATAATATCTATGCCCCTAACGGAAAGCAGAAACCCTTCTTCCAACAATTACAAAACACTCTGCTCCTAGATAATGAGATCACTAAAATAATCGGAGGAGACTTTAATACGGTCATGAAGGAGGAAGAGGATAGACGTACGACCTCACAAACTCACTTGAGAAAGCAAGCAGGGGGTAGATCAGGTGACTATAGTATTTTGGAAAATCTAGTGGGAGAAACTGGACTGTTGGACGCTTGGAGGTTAGTAAACCCACTAAGTAGAGAGTTTACCCACTTCTCGCACCCCATGGGTCGTGGTCCAGGTTGGATATGTTCTTTGTTTCACCCAAGATAATCCAACAAATGAAAGACATTAAAATTGAGGACATGCTGATCTCGGACCATAGCCCGTTGGTGTTAGAGACCAGGGACAGATTTGAGAAAGGCTCCGATTATTTATGGAGATTTCCCAACACGTTTGTCAGAGAAGAAAATTTCATTAACTTACTGGGTGAATGGTGGTCTCATTTCTCTTCTGATAATCGTGAACATAGATCTGATCCAGCTCTATACTGGGAAACGGCAAAAACAGTGCTACGAGGCCATATCATGGCATATAGCATGAGGATTAAGCGTCAAATTAAAGACAAATTTCTTTCTATCCCGGAGAGAATGAATATGGCTTACATCAAATTGATACCTAAACCAGGGAAAATACCCACAAACCCGGCCAATTATAGACCGATATCACTAATAAATCAAGACTTGAAGCTCCTCTCCAAGATCCTGGCGGACAGATTGGCGGTGGTCCTACCCAAACTGATACCCGCACATCAGACGGGGTTTGTTAAGGGGAGGTCAACCACTACAAATATTAGAAAAGCAATACTGATGATAGATGTGATGGGAAAAAAAACAAAAATTAATGGCGGCAACCCAGCCATGATCACTCTTGACGCTGAAAAAGCATTCGACAGTGTCAGATGGTCATGGCTGGGTAAAGTGCTTGACTCCGTGGGTATAAGAGGCCCCTTTAGACAATATATTAATGCTTTATATAGCAACCCCAAAGCTTGCATTAGTACCCCTGGTTTCCTATCTGACTCTTTCAGCCTCCAAAAGGGAACGAGACAGGGCTGCCCATTATCGCCCCTGTTATTCAATTTGGCTATAGAACCTCTGACACTACATCTGGAACGCCATAACACCTATGAGGGTTTTAAGATAGGGAACGCCGAAGTCAAGCTTTCGCTTTTTGCTGACGATATTATCCTTTATGTACAGAACCCAGAGAGGGACCTTCCAGTTATATTGTCAGACATAGAGAAATGGGGTAGATATTCAGGTTTTTCTTTAAACAAAGACAAATGTGAAGTCCTCTTTATAAATCAAGAAAAAGGAGAGAGATGGAGGGATACCCAATTCAGGATTATGCATGGGACTATCCAGGGATTTAATGTTCCCCCCCCCAAGCCAACCAGGGGAGATGGATTCACTGCCAAAGTGTAAACTTGAGATGACAGACATAGAACATGGGCTTTGGTCTTGCCCTGAGTCAGCAAACTATTGGAGAAAGGTGGTCACTTGGGCCAAAGAAATATGTGGGGATATGGAGGACCTAGACCCGATGCGCTGGATCTTCCACTATCAGACAGATACTGGAGTTCTCAGACACCCACATGTCTTATGGCACTATATTGCAATAATAGCTAAACGACTCCTTCTACAATACTGGCTCAATGACAGACCCCCAGACCTGAATCAGATCAAATTAATGATGCGTCATACTCTGACGCTTGAATCGATGGACGCGATACGGAACCCTAATAAATTAACCAAGAAATTCTTTTACAAATGGCAAATATTCATCGAAAACGAATTCTCAGATGGTGACATAACTAAATTCATGCTACCCTTTCGATCGACGATTTGGTACGCGGAAAGGGAGCTAGAAGGGACACTAGGCAGACTGAGGTGTGATGGTTGAATGGTTAAAAGGTTAAAAAACTAAGATAAATCTTGAATTGGTTTTTATATAACATGTTCATATTTTATTGCAATCTCAAAACACGATTGAAAGACTGGATGATTTCCGAAGTGGTGGGGTAGGGTTTATTGAAAGTCAAGAGACGTAAATGCAAATAGATAAAAGCTGTTAATTTCAGTTAAAGATTTTGGTTTCGTGCAATATAATGTTGGATATGCTTATCCTAATACTATATTTCTGATGTAATGTTAAAAACCAAATAAAAATATGGTTCAAAATAAAAAAAAAGATGGCAGGCCATGATCTGGTGTGCATGCGCACTTACACCGCCACTATCTTTGAACACCTGCACTCAAAGATGAGCGCACGGGGGGATGAGAGAGCGCACAGAGGAGAGACAAAGCACGGAGGTGACAGAGAGCACAAGGGGAGAGACTGCAGGGGAGATAGACAGTACAGGGAGAGAGAGTGCACAATGGGTGAGACAAAGCACAGGGGGTTGAGTACACAAAGGAGAGAGCACACATAGTACAGACAAAGCACAGGGGAGAGAACACACAAGAGAATAAAGCACATAGGAGAGAAAGTGCACAAGGGCGAAGAGACAAAGCACAGGATGGAAAGAGAGTCAGCACACAGGAGAGAGTGCACAGGGGAGAGACAGCACAGGGGGGCAAGCATACAGGAGGAGAGCACACAGGGGGAGAGCACACGTGAGGGTAGACAGCACAGTGGAAGAGAGAGACCACGGGATAGAGATGAAGCACAGGGGGGAGAGGCCGCACAGGGAAGAGAGAAAACAAGGGGGGAGACAAAGCACAGGGGATAGACAAAGCACAGTGGGAGAGCACACAGCAGGAAGACAGCTCAAAAAAGAGAGCACACGATCAGAGAAGACAGCACAGGGGAGAGAGAGTGCACAGTGAGAAAGACAGCACAAGGTGAGAAAGAGAACACATGGGGAAGAGAGAGTGCACAGAGGGGAGAGACAGCCCACAAGGGGTGAGCACACAGGTGGAGAGCACACAAGAAGGGGAGAGAAAGTGCACAGTGGGAAAACAGCTCAAAGGAGAGAGCACGAGGGAGAAGACAGCACAGGGGGGAGAGCGCACAAGGAGGAGACAGCTCAAGGGAGAGAGTACGAGGGGAGAAGACAGCACACGGAGAGACAGCTCATGGGGAGGAGACAGATAAGAGGAGAGAGCACAGAGGGGAGAAGACAGCACAGGGGGGAGAGCGCAGACAGAGAGAGATACGGCCGCCGCCCCCCAGCACCACAGAGCCTGTCCCCATCGTGACGCCATTGGCATCCCGATGCGATGGCATCCCGATGCGATGGCATCGGGCACCAATCTAGTTAATTTGTTTATACGAAATTCTATTCTCCTCACAACAGGTAAATGAACCTTCATATCTACTTACCTGGCAAGTGTCGACTCCTCCTGACTTAAAACCAGCACAAATCATATTGTTCGTAAGGAGCCCTCTGTACGATCTACTACTGTTACAGAATGACATAGGAATCCTATCTATTTGTGCCTCCTGCAAAATAGCTGGTGCTGTACCTGCAATTTAAGACAATTAATTTACTTAATAGTTATTTCTATTAATACAAGACTTCTTTTAATAAAGAGATTATCCAGAACGAGCACCATCTCTTTCCATCATCTGTCAGATATAAGGCCATGTGCTCATGTTGAGTATTTGGTGAGATTTTTACCTCAGCATTTGTAGCCAAAACCAGGAGTGGAGCAATCAGAGGAAAAATATAATTGAAACATGTCACCACTTCTGTATTTATCACCCAATGATGTAAAAATCTCACCAAATACTCAATGTATGCACGTAGCCTCAGGGCAATTTAGCCACATCAACTAGAATAAACCAGCACAGCGAATAAAAAAAGGAAAATAGTTAGTCACCCTGAGCGAACTTAACATGGGCACTTCATGGGAACACGGACCACCTTTCCCTTAGCTATAAAATTTATGAAAGGATGTATTAACTTTAACATTAACTGTTCATCCTATTGTAGCCTAGGTCCTAGACACAAGCAAGTTTTTAATTGCACTTAGTGGCACAGACACCCATACACACAATTTATACCGCAGGTAGAGTCACAAAGTTAGTACTTGATAAGATGAGACACCTTGGCTTTGGTTACCAGGCTCACATGCTATGGCCAGCGCATCTGATAAGTTCTCATTTTTTCCTTTGTATCTTTAAGAAGTTTTTTGCTATGCCTTTATGCCCCATTTACACTAGAACAGCTCTACACATAGCCTTGCCATTTGCATTCATTAGCCAGTAAGCGATTTTAGGATGCATTAACTAACTGCTTCCTTTTACGAGCATCTAGCAATTTTTCATGAGGCACCCTATGTATTTTCCCAAGTTATGGATGGGCAAACAGTTCATTGCCCAGAAGCACAAGTCTGCTGCATGCTAATTGGCTCTCCTGCTCCTGGAAGACGATTGGTCTGAAAAATGTGCGGGAAGGACGGGACTATAAATATACCTCATGACTGATATGTGTTACTTTTAACTGTGACTGGAAAAGAAGGCACAGGATGGAAGAGCTATGGTATTATATGAGCTGGTGGATAAAGTTGGTGAGGACGGAGGCGTGCTTACGGCATGTCTGGCTTCCACCCACCCATCCACTGACATTGAACCTAGTGTGCCTGAGGTTGCTATCTCTGAAGACGCCGCAGTATATACCCTCAATGATCAGCCGAGGGAAGTGGATTGCCGAAGACAGGGACTGCAGGAAAAAGAACTTGGGGGACATGCTCACTGCCCGAAGTGCTGTGAAGGAAGTCACTGATCACTACGGAGAAACCAGCTATTGTGGGCAGTCATCTTGCGAGGTACCAGCAGTATCATGGGAATTGGGGCATGATGTCATCAGATCTGCCCCAAGCAGCACTGGACTTAAGTTATGGAGGTACTGGGAAGTCTGCAGGGACTGCCTGCCATGCGAGGGACAAATGGGACAGAGCAGGATTGAGCAGCACTTGCGTTGCTGAATATGCCATTCACTCCCAGAGTATAGATATTCATAAGGAGTTGGCGAGAAGCAGGAGTAGGTTCTCTGTGCCACAGCAGAAGTTCAGCATCAGGCCATAGCCCATGATTCGGTCTTAAACACAGGGGGATGCATCTTCTGAGAACTCCAAACCTCCTGTTCGGGAACTGAAGCGTGACCACAGACATCAGGCCAGCACTGATAGTAAGGAGAACACTGGTGTGAAAAATTTTTCCCATTTGTGTGACCCTGACCATTTGTCTGGTATGCTTATTCTAAGAGTTTGTAAATAAGGTTTTATCTGAAGTTTTGCATACTAAGGAGTTACGTAATGTTACTAATTTTCCCCAGCCTAAATCCAGAACTGCATGGGGTGAATGAGGGTCTGTTTAAAGAAGCAATCACTTGTAAAATATCACAGCTGGGTTTTCATTGGACTCCTGCAGTTAAAGAGAAAATTTGGAATCAGGATTATTTTGATATATTTTCATTGTTATATAGTACTAGAGCTCACGGTCATACTCAGGTAAGAAAATGAAAAACAAAAAAGAGCCTGCCAGTGATAGTGCACCTTATATTATTATATTATATTATTATATTATATATATTATGATAGTGGTTCTTTCATAATTGGGTGCAGGCCTTTTCTAGTTTGGCATTTGTTTTAGGCAAAAGAGAGCCTAATCTTTGCAGTGGCTTTTTTCAGCTCCTAGACATACTAGAGGCGTATATAAATTTAGGTAGGTTCGCCTGGTTAATGTAAGATGAATCTCTCAGGCAAAAATTGTCGGTTCTTCATAATGTATCTTGGGGAGAAAAAGATGTTGGCTTATGGATCAACTTGATGTTGCCTCAGAGAAACAATTTACAGAGACAGCCTGCTAGCCAAATGGTGAGGTACAATGTGTACTTTGCGTTTAACAATTTTGCCTGCTACTGGCAGGGCAAGTGTCGATTTCAACATAAATGTTCGTTTTGTGGCAGGGCACATGCTGTTGATAAATGCTTCAAAATAATCGACCCAGTCAGTTCAGCATGCATCCAATGCCAGGGTGTCAACAGTGAAAGGCTAGATACCAGTGAGGCTACAAGACATGCTCCCATGGTTTGATTAGGTCTTTTTCCAGACAGACCGATAGCACACTTCTAATTAATAGTTTTAAAAAGATTGTTTGTTCCATCTTTTTCACAGCAAGGTTGCTGTCTAGATAATAACAGTAAATCTCCACAGACTTGCAGTCACATGTCACATTGAGAAGGATTTGTAGTTGGATCGATTAGTGGGTCCATTTTTGGAACCGTTTCCTAATTTTAGTATATTGCCATTGGGGGTGGTTCCAAAAAAGGAAGTTAATTTGTTTAGGGTGATTCACCATCACTCATATCCTAAGGGCGGATGCCTAAACGATGAAACTGAATCTTCCCCAGTATTGGTTTAGTAGGAACGCACTAATTGCAAAGTCTGATCAAATCAGCATTTCAATTGCTGCCTGTCACCCAGCTGGGTGTAATTCACTTGGTTTGTACTTTCACAATGTAACACAATTTTTGTTCCTGGCTTCCAAGTGTAATATTTCAACTGCTTTATGTTTAATGACTGTGGAAAAACGACTACATTCAGCACAAACGTTGATTTTATGACCACAGCCTAGAAAAATTTGTATGTATGGTGACAAAAAAAGCAATTACACTATGTAACAAATTGTCATTTTTTTTTGTTCCTGGGTACAAAGTGTGTTTTCCTAACCCGTTATGCCTAACACAAATAGAAAAAAATGTTGTTGTTCCACAAAACTTTGCTTCTGTGATCTGGACAATGAAATTTTGAAATTTGTCTATTTTCAGGAAAATACTGAATTCGTATTCAATACTGAGACAATAACCTAGTTCACATGTGAGGGCCAATGCGTTTGGCACCATTGTGCTATCGCAGGTGATAGTGTAGTGCATGCGCTGCCAAGCGCAAATGAAGCACATTGTGCTAACGCTGCCATTACCTTGTATGGGCGAGTGCAGGCTGACGGAACCTGGAAGCGCAAGTGTGAATGCGGCTGTGTCAGCGCATGCGCTAGTCCGACTGCCCTTGAAACGTCACATTACGCGTTTCCGGTGCGTCCGGACTAGCACATGCACTGTGGCACAGGCCCTTACACACTTGTGCTTCCTGGATGTGGTGTGGTGCGCTCTCCCATACAAGGTAATGGTGGCGCTAGCGCAATGCGCTTCATTTACGATCTGATGCGCTTGGCAGTACATGCACTGCACTGCCACCTGCGCTAGCGCAATGCTGCCAAACGCACCGGAGCTCAGATGTGAAACGGCCCAATGTGATTGTCCTGATCACAGAAGCAAAGTTTTTGTGGAACAACTATTTTCTATTTGTTTTAGGCATAACGGGTTAAGAAAAAACACTTGTACCCAGGAACAGAAAATAATATAAAAATTTGTTACATAGTAAATCAATTTTAGTTTGACAAATGCCTCCCGATAGAATTCTCCATGTTATTATTTTGAAGTATTTGCAACCTATTTGCAAAGGTTGGTTGAGACGGCTGTCCATTCGGGAGGCATACTTCATTATCTCAATGATTTTTTATTCATGGGTCATAGCGAGTTAATGAATTGTTATAATCTACTACACAGGTTTTTTAGGT
This sequence comes from Allobates femoralis, assembly GCA_033576535.1. Taxonomy (NCBI): domain Eukaryota; kingdom Metazoa; phylum Chordata; class Amphibia; order Anura; family Aromobatidae; genus Allobates; species Allobates femoralis. Next base: position 635,631,209 of record JARQOC010000002.1, on the reverse strand, counting down.
TAATGGATTATTTTGAAGTACCGCTAGCTAATGAGAAAACCGTTTCGCCATGTGTCTGTTTAGAATTTCTAGGAGTTGTGATTGACTCTTCAAAAATGAAACTTAGATTACCTGACCAAAAAGTTGTCAAGTTAAAAGGCCTTATTCTCAATATGCTTTCAAGGGAAAAAGTGACACTTGGAGAACTTCAAAGTTTGCTTGAAATATTAAATTGAAATAATCCTTGAAATAATCCTTTAGCTGAATTTCTTTCTCAGCAACCAGTATCGGACGTGCATCATCTATTTCCGAAAGCAGATCGGGAAGAGAGACCTTACCCGCCTTTCTTTTGGAAGGTAATGATCAACATGATGTTGCTTTTCATTAAAGCTTCCTTAGCACTAGTGGCATGGGCTGTGTATACAGCCACATGGCATACTTGGATCACATTTTGCAATATGGAAATTATGGATTTTTCCTCTGTAGACACTAAGGTTATGTTATTGTCATTGAAAAATATATATCTGAACGGAGCTGGGTATGCCAGTTTAAAAAGACCATAGCGGGTATATCCTTTTTTCTGCAGCTTTGTGAGAAAGCTCATTTAACTGGTTTATTCTAAGATTGCCAAGTGTTGAACAGTTTAAGAAAGTCTCAGTTTTAACCCGATGCTAGGAGACCTATATATATATTCAGCTCTTGCTTAAATTGCTGGTTACTTTGGATATTGTTTGTTTTAATAAATACAAAGTTTGTTTAATCAGAACATGTTTTGTATTATCATTTTTTAGCGCTTTTAGAACTGGAGAGCTAATTTCCTGTAGTAAGAACAAGAACTTGAGTTTATCACTTATGGTACCTTTACACGCCGCTACCGAAAGGTAGAAACCGGCAGGTGTCGGAGACAATTGTACCTTATACCTGCAAAACACCGCGAAGTGGCGGCGTCTAGGTTGTACCTTCCTGTCTCTTTGGATACCTGTCTTTCAGCCATGCTGAAAAACAAGCAGGTATAACCCCTATGGTAGCAGCGTGTAATCGAGGCACAGGTATAGTATTTGAGTTACCTGGGGCGTGCTTGAGCGTCATGTATACCACGCCCCATCAGATATCATTGGTGGAGACTACTGTGTACCCATTGGCTGTCCCTGCACAGGGCGGCATATGTAATGAGCTGACCAGTCACAATACACATTTGGTATAGCGTCATGTATTAGGCAGCCTCCCTGCGCTGGCTGGCCAATCATGATGTTATTGCATTGTCCAATCACCGTACGAGCGTCGCGTCATATACTACTCTGTCATGCCTATGTAGTTACGGCGCACAATATGTACGCCCAGATTCCCTTGTGGTAGCGGCGTGTAAATCAGGGAAGGTGCTCCACAGAAGGTAACCTGCGGCACCCGTCGGCACTTCCGGGTAACAAAAATACCTTCTGTGGAGCACCTTGTGGCGGCGTGTAATTGCGGCATCAGGTACCGTTAGGAACTGATGAAAACGCGCGCGTGCACGTGCGGTGCCTACCTGTTGCTACCTTCAATAGCGGCGTATAAAGGTACCATTACAGATATTTCAGTTTTCAGGGATTATACCCTCATCCGCTTACACAAATCTAAGACAGATCAATTGGGTAAATGCTCTTCGTTACGTTTAAGCAAAATTTCAGGTTCATGTCTGTGCACGTGTTTTAACACTTGTAATTGGTTAGCATTGCATCCTAGTGTGGGGGTTTCTACTTTATTTACACCTACAAGGTGAACCCGTCACTAAATTTCAGTTTAATGCTATTCTCAAAAAGTGTTTGGCCAAGCTCAACCTGGACCATTTAAAATTATCTTTCCATTCCTTTCGGATAGAGGCGGCAACAGAAGTATCACATTTCGGTTTAACAGAAAGTAAAAATAAAAAGACAGTCAAGTGGAAGTCCATAAGTGTAAAAATGTACATTAGACCCGATTTAATGATTAATTTCTAACTTCTTTACTTGTAGGCGCAAAGGTGATTTGTATAATTGGGCACTCCTTTATTTATTGGGCACAGAAGAGAGCCTCAGTAAGAAAGTATACAGAGAATCATTCTTTTGACCCGTCACAAGTTTTGATTTTCTGGTATGAAGTGGAATGAGATATGTGTCTTGTTAAATCAACTTTCATTGTCTTTTCCTCAACCTGATCTAATTATCTTACATTTTTCAGGAAATGACCTTCGGAAGGTTCGGACGCTGGATCTCCTCTGGGAGTTTAAAAAGGGATACACCAGTACACTGAAGCCAAAAAGCAACTCAGAGTGGCATACACGACGTTCATGACGGACCGCTCCACCACGACAAAAAAGAGATGGCAGGAAGCAAAAGCCAACCTTGACCCATGGGCTGACAGGAAAGAACGAATGTTTAGGTCGCAGATGGAGGTGGCTCTCCAAGAACGGGAACAAAGCGGGGAAGAAGCTGGCCAACCTAGGTAGAGCAAGACTTCAACCTTTGCTAATTCCGAAACTGAACAAGAAGAGTGGGGGCCAGGAGGCTGACCCCAGGGAAATAAACGAGATACTAGGGGAGTTCTATAGAGGGCTATATGTGAGGGATCAGAGCAATGATGGGGGGTGGGGGTGAGGAGTGGCTACGTAGGGCAAACATGTCACTAGAGTTCCTTAATGCGGAGATCTCTGTAGAGGAAGTGACAGCAGCCATCAAAGGGCTAAGGAACGGCAAAGCCCTGGGGCAGGATGGATTAATTAGAGAATTCTATAAGATTCTAAATCCCCAGATCTCCTCCATGCTAGCGGGCATGTTCAACAATTGGATGGGAGGGAAAGGATTTCCTAAGCACCCCAACACAGCCTATATAAAGTTGCAACCAAAAGGGGAAAAAGACCAGGGAGACCCTTCCAGCTACAGACCAATCTCACTCATCAATCCAAGATCCTGGCAGACAGATTGGCGGCAATCTTGCCGAGAGTAATCACCCCACACCAGTCGGTCTTCATAAAAGGCTGATCTGCAGTGACCAATATCAGAAAAGCTATGCTGATAATGGACACGGTGAGAGGCAAGAGAAAAGCCCAAGCAGATACCCCTGCTTTAATCACATTAGACGCGGAAAAAGCATTTGATAACGTGGATTGGTTGTGGCTGGAACTGGTCCTGGATCAAATGGGGTTGAAGGGACGTTGGCGAAGTTACATCCAGGCACTGTACTCGAACCCAAAACTAATTTGACGAGCTGATTGAGTGCGATCTGCCCAACCTGAATGTATCAAGAGTATATAGTATTATGAGAGAATGGCTGACCCCGAGAGGAAAACAAACATGTGCGAAAGCCTGTGTGAGACAGATAGGAGATCCGGATGCTATTGGAAAGATTATGCAGGGTTGGAGCATGTTCAGGAAGAATGTCATTCATAAGAGCTGGAGGGACACCCAATTCAGAATTATTCACAGAGCAGTATACGGCTTTAATTTCCCACACCACCAGCCCAACTCAGAAAACAATCAAAAATGTCCGAAATGTGGGTCGGATCACACAGATATGTTCCATGGGCTGTGTGAATGTAGCGCAATACAAGTTTTCTGGAAATCAGCTCAAAACCTCAGTGCAGGACTCAGGGGAGAAGACTGGGGCTCGGGTCCGATCCCCAGGATCTTCCATTATGTCAAGAAAGAAGGGGGAAGGGGAGAGAAGTCACTCCTCCATGACATTGCGCTTTTAGCAAAAAAATGTATCTTGAGTCATTGGATCATGAACAAAACCCCATCTATAAATGAGCTGGTGAACAGGGTTAAACTACACCTGGAAAAACTGGAAGCAGAAAGGGACAAAACCGAACCAACGGAGCAGTTTTTCCATAAATGGAAAAAAAAAATCATTGAACAGAAAAGCTCCCAAGAGGAGATAGAGCAAATAGTGACCCCGTTTACACAGGCACAGTGGTACTTGATAAGCGACCTTCAGGGTACTCTGGGGAAACAAAAATATGCATTCCCTGAACAAAATCAATGTAGACAAGGAGGGGGGTGCTACCCGGCTCGGGTTTTTTGGGGTAGGGGAGTTTATCTGGAAAATGACGTATTCAGGATCCGATTTACGAATGAGTAATGTCAATCCATGTAACTACAACATATTGGCACTGATATTTGAAATTGTTTGGATTAATGATGATAAATAAAAATGTTAAAAATTAAAAAAAAAAAGAAAAAGAAAAAAAGAGAAAAAAAGGATATAAAATTGATCATGTCTTTGTTCCAGGGTGTTTCTCTGGTCTTTTCTGAGGTTGTTCCCTGTTTAATCTGGGCTTCGGAAAGTTTGAAATTTATGGAAAGTATCAGAAAATGGGTGAATAAAGCGATGGAAAGGTTTACGCCGTCTATTGCAGGTTTCTCTTATCATCATGTAGACAGGGAGGGATTTATGCCTAGTTTGTATCATGAGGATGAGGGTCACTTAGATATAGTCGGTTTAGAAATATTTAATTTGTTGTTACAAGACATTGTGTAATCGTGGCTGTGGTTTTTTTTTGGGGGGGAAGGGAGGCCATGCATAATTGATGCACGGTCATTTGCCCAATCTAATTAGCTGAATTTTGGTCTTTAACCCCTTCACCCCTGGAAATTTTCTGTCTTTACTTCCCTTCCTCCAAGAGCCATCATTTTTTTATTTTTCCATCAATATAGACATACAAGGGCTTGTTTATTGCAAGACGAGTTGTACTTTTAGATTAAATAATTTACTTTACAATATAGTGTACAGGAAAATGGGAAAAAAAATCCAAATGCAGTGAAATTGCAAAAAAGTGCAAGTACACGTTTGTTTTTTTGGATTTTTATACACCATGTTCACTATATGGTAAAACTGACGTGTTGGTATGATGCCTCCGGTTGGTAGAAGTTTGTAGATACAAGTAAAAGTATACATGTTTGGTATCTAAGTGGTGAAAAAAAATGTAGAACTTTTTAAAGGAACAGAATTGTACTTTTGCTGCCATTTTCCGTGACCTGTAGCGTTCTCATGTTTCGGGATCTGGGGTAATGTGAGAGCTTATTTATGGCATCTTGAGCTGGCGTGTCTAACTATATCCTTTTTGGGTAGATACGTTGTCTTGATCGCCTGCTATTGCATTTTATTGCAATGTTGCGGCGCCCAAAAAAACATAATTTAAGCGTTTGGACTTTTTATTTCGTTATGCAGTTTACCAATCTGATTAATTGATTTTATATTTCTGAATGCAGTGATACCAAATATGTGTATTTTTAATTTTTTTTAATAGGGTAAAAGGAGGGTGATTTGAACTTTTGTGTTTTGTTTTTTCATATTTAAAAAAAAATAAATTATTTCCTCCTTATTTTATACTCGCCACTAAAGGAACTGCAGGAATTGTACACTGGCCACTGGCACTGTACAGTCCGATCGCTTGTCCTATGTACTGAAGAGCTGCAGCACTTCTATACATAGGGAAAATGACCCAGTCAGCTTTTGGGGTCATTACAGGACCCCAGGCTCTGCAGGTGACAGATTGAGATACCATGATGACTTCACGGGATCTCCGATCACAGTGTGGAACAGCGCGATCCCCACCTCGGGGTATTGGATCACGCTGTCAACGAATGACAGTGCGATCCAAAGGGTTAACAGTGGCGATCAGATCACAGATCTGATTGCTGCTGTTAGATACACGTCAGCTGATGACATCAGCTGAGATGTGCAGGGGATTATGCGGGCTCACTGTGTGAGCTTGCATCAAAGTGTGGGAGGTGACCTATAATGTACATGTACATCATAGGTCATGAAGGGGTTAATTCTTTGGTCTTTTTTAATAGTATGGTAATTTATTTAAGTATTTATTAAAGTTATTTATGAATTTATTTATTTAAATTATTCAGTAACCCTTAATAAAGCCCCACGGCCATTTTATCCATACTTTACTTCTGTGTCTTATTTTTTATCATAAGGTTTTTTATTTAAAAGTATAAAGGGTTTTGTATTCCCATGGTTAGTCCCCCTATGCGAACTTAGTATGGGCACTTCATGGGAACATGGACCCCTTTCCCTTAGTTATAAAAGTTATGAGACGATCTACAGGGTGGTCCATTTATATGGATGCACCTAAATAAAATGGGAATGGTTGGTGATATCAACTTCCTGTTTGTGGACTATTAGTATATGGGAGGGGGAAAACTTTTCCACATGGGTGGTGACCATGGCGGCCATTTTGAAGTCAGCCATTTTGGATCCAACTTTATTTTTTTCAATGCGAAGAGGGTCATTTGACACATCAAACTTATTGAAAATTTCATAAGAAAAACAATGGTGTGCTTGGTTTCAATGTAACGTTATTCTTTCATGAGTTATTTACAAATTTATGACCACTTATAAAATGTGTTCAGAGTGCTGCCCATTTTGTTGGATTGTCAATGCAAACCTCTTGTCCCACTCTTGACACACTGATAGCAACACCACAGAAGAAATGCTAGCACAGGCTTCCAGTATCCGTTGTTTCAGATGCTGCACATCTCGCATCTTCACAGCATAGACAATTGCCTTCAGATGACCTAAAGATAAAAGTCTAAGGGGGTCAGATCAAAAGACCTTGGTCGCCATTCAACTGGCCCACGACGACCAATCCACTTTCCAGGAAACTGTTAATATAGGAATTCTCAGACCTGACACCCATAATGTGGTGGTGCACCATATTGTTGGAAAAGCTCAGGGAACGCGCCATCTTCAGTACATAAAGAGGGCAACACATCATCATGTAGCAATTTCAGATATCCAGTGGCATTGAGGTTTCCATTGATGAAGAATGGCCTCACTATCTTTTTTATCTTTGGGGTCATCTGAAGGCAATTGTCTATGCTGTGAAGATACAAGATGTGCAGCATCTGAAACAACGGATACTGGAAGCCTGCGCTAGCATTTCTTCTGTGGTGTTGCTATCAGTGTGTCAAGAATGGGAGAAGAGGGTTGCATTGACAATCCAACACATCCGTCAAGAAATCAACTCTCAACCTCAAAGCGCTGTTACTCCCATCCCTCCTCACATCTCCTCTGGCTCACTCTCCACATTTGACCCAGTCACAGAAGAAGAAGTCTCCAGGCTCCTCTCTTCCTCTCATCGCACTACATGCACCACTGACCCCATCCCCTCACACCTACTCCAGTCTCTCTCTTCGGTGGTCACCGCTCACTTAACCAAAATCTTCAATCTCTCCCTTCTGGCATCTTCCCCTCCTCCTTCAAACATTCTATCATTATTCCATTATTAAAGAATGTGTCTCTTGACCCATCCTGTACAAATAACTACAGACCAGTCTCCAACCTCCCTTTCATCTCTAAACTCTTGGAGCACCTGGTCTACACCCGCCTCATCCGTTACCTCATCAATCACTCTTTTCTAGACCCATTACAGTCTGGTATCCGCCCCCTACATGCTACAGAAACTGCCCTCATCAAAGTGACCAATGACCTTCTGACAGCAAAGCGTAATGGTGAACACTCTCTGCTTATTCTTCTTGATCTCTCTGCAGCCTTTGAAACTGCCGACCACAATCTCCTATTCCTACGCTGCACTCCATCGGCATTAAGGACACCACTCCTGGTTCTCTTCGTATCTTTCCAACCACTCTTTCAGTGTATCATTTGCTGGCTCCACTTCCCTCTCTCCTTCCTCTCACTATTGGGGTCCCTCAGGGTTTGGTCCTTGGCCCTCTTCTCTCTACACAGCACCTATTGGGCAGACTATCAGTAGATTTGGCTCCCAGTATCACCTTTATGCTGATGACACATAACTATATGCTTTATCCTCTGACCTTACCCCCGCTGTATTACAGAACGCCAATGACTGTCTGACCGCAGTCTCCAATGTCCACTCTGTACCTGAAACTCAACCTTTCCAAAACTGAACTTCTTATGATCCCGCCCTCCACTAACCTCCCTAAATCTGTTAGCTCCCTCTCGGTGTGCGACACCACAATAACGCCTAGAAAGCAGCCTCGATGTCTGGGTGTTATGTTTGACACTGATATTTCATTGGCTTCCTATATACAATCTCTCACCCGCTCTTGTTTCCTGCAACTTAAGAACATGTCAAGATCCGTGCAGCTCGGATTTGGAACAATCAAGCTTGTCAGCTGCTAACCCAGTCAGTGGATAATGTGGAAAAGGGATCTGTTCCAATAACTACCCAGCGCTTACAGGAGGGAACACAAGAATCCTCTGTCATTTATAAGATTTATTCCATAGAAGAGTATATTGCACACAGTTCACAATGGGGTACACACACAACGCCTTTCGGCTAAAATTGTATAAAACTATAGTCAAATCTTTTAAACGACAGAGGATCGTTGTGTTCCCTCCTGGAAGCGCTGGGTAACCATTGGAACAGATCCCTTTTCCACATTGTTTTTCTTATGAAATTCTCAATAAGTTTGATGTGTTACATGACCCTCTTCCCATTGAAAAAAATAAAGTTGGATCCAAAATGGCTGACTTCAAAATAGCCGCCATGGTCACTACCCATCTGGAAAAGTTTTTCCCCTTCCATATACTAATGTGCCAGAAACAGGAAGTTGATATCACCAACCATTTTGATTTTTTGTAGGTGCATCCATATAAATGGCCCGCCCTGTATGTGCTTCCTTTTACGAGCATCTAGCAGTTTTTGAAACATCATATTTATTCAATTTTCCACCAAAGTTTTCTTCCAACAAAAATAGTTTACATTCGGTATAATCATAATATACAAAATCAGAGCAAGACAATCATACAAAAATTAAACAAACATTAATATAGACATTTTTGCATGTCAAATCGGTGTATTTATCATATAACAAAAATCACAATGCTCCCAAATCTCCAAGTAATATCCAAGTGCCGCAAGGTATGGGCAAGGACCCCTCCAATACCACCTATTCAAGGCTTTGTGTCTCAATATCTAATACCGTTTATATTCCAGCGGTGGATGTACGAGACCTTGCCATCTTATAAATCTATCTGTAAGTGTGAGTCCCTATCTTTACTCCCCTATAACATATTTCTTATCCTACATCTAGTCGTCCCAAAGTCCCCCCTAATTCCTCCAGAAGGTACCATGAAGTGTCTTTAAGTGGGACCATGATATCACGTATCGCTTCCCCTGAGGTCTTGGCTTCTATGAAACTCCTCCATTTCTCCATGAAGGCCACCATCATCGCCTCCTTATCTCTTAGCACCTCTCGTCTATCTATTTCCAGCGCTCTGTCCAAGCCCATCACCATGTCAGACTCTCCCGGTAAATCCGGTCGTAGCCAGAAAAGGAGTAGCAGGCGTTTCGCTAACAGCATAAGGACATGGGCCAAACGCAAGGCCCCTCTGTGACTCCCAGGCGTCTCCAAGTCCTGGAATATCCATTTCGAGGGTTCCATAGCATAGTGATATTTACAGTAACTATAGAGCAGGGCATCTACCATGCTCCAGAATACTTGGACCTTAGGGCATTTCCATATACCATGTATCATATCAGTTTTTTCCCGCTGACATTTCGGGCAATTAAGTAGGCGATCTGGATTGGATAAAGAACGCGGGAAGTTAAATCCGTATACCATCGCATGAATGATGCGGAAATGTGAATCTCTCCACTGTTCACTGGAAATATAGCGCCGTACTTTATCCCACCCTGTCAAAATACTGTCCTGCACTGAGTCATCCTCCAAATATCTCCTCCACACGGAGAACAATCCCGAGTCCCCACTCGGTGACAGAATGACCCTAAGTTCCCTATATATGGAAGAGATGCTCAGCTGGGAAGATTCCATGTTAATTAGTCTGTCACAAACGTTTGGGGACAGTTCCTTGGATACATCACGTAGTCGTGCCATGACATGATTTTTTATTTGCATATATTGGAGACCCTGTGTCCCCCCCAGTCCAAAATTGCCCAGAATCTCCAACCCCGTCATCCAACGTCCTTCCGTCTTATGTAGCAGGTCGCCCATCTTCAACACCCCCTTCCTTCTCCAGTCTCTGAATAGTGCGTTGTCACGTCCCATAGTAAAGTCAGGGAAGGCCCATGGATTAAGATGTTTAGAGACCCTCCAGGACAGGCCACATTTCTTCCTGACCGCCTTCCATGCCGCAATTGTGTCCTTGCAGACAACGGCTGACTTGATATGAGGCGGAATGCTTGCTAGGGATGAATGTAGGAGGGAACAACGGTCCCAAGGGGCACAGAATTCCACCTCAAGTGGGCCAGCAGAATATCTGTTAGCAGCGGTGATCCACTCTACTACGTGCCGCAGCAAACATGCCAGATTATAACCCCTTAAGTCAGGTAAGTTTGTACCCCCCTCAGCTCGCGGTAACATCAACGTACCCAGACGAAGTCTAGGTCTCTTTCCCTTCCACACGAACGTGGAGAATGCCTTATTAATCCTACATACGTCAACATGTTTCAAAAGTAGGGGAATCGTTTGTAAAGGATAGAGAAGTCGGGCAAAACTTACCATCTTTACTAAATGACATCGACCCAACAGGGAAAGTGGAAGATTTGCCCACCTTTTCAGTTCCTGTTCAATTTTGTCAAAAAGTGGGGAGTAATTAAGGGTGTAGACCTGGCTCGGTGTCCTGCCTAACTGGATCCCTAGGTATTTGATGTGAGAGTTGGCCAACGGAATTCCCAATGCGTTCGCAGTTTCCCTTAAAGCTCCCCCCCCTCTAATACTCAGTATTTCGCATTTTCGTCTGTTTAAGGAAAACCCTGCAAAGATTCCAAATGACTCAATGCCCCTAATCAACATAGGCAGATCACTTTCCGGGTTATCCAAAAAGAGAACGATATCATCTGCGAACAGAGCAGATTTCACCTCGCAGCGTCCCACTTTAATTCCTGAAAATGGGCTAGCATTATTAATGTATCTCGCCAGGGGCTCCAGGGCTATATTAAACAATAGAGGCGATAGTGGGCACCCCTGCCGAGTCCCTTTCTGTAGCGGAAATTTCGGTGACAGGAAGCCCGGGGTGTGCACCCTCGCAGTAGGGTTAGAATAAAGATTAGAAATAAAGCTACGAAATCTGCCCTCTATGCCCATTCTATTCATAACCAGATCCAGCCATGGCCACCGGACATTATCAAACGCCTTTTCTGCGTCCAAGGTGACCATGGCCGGATCTTTCCCCTCCTGTCTGGCACTATTTCGCACCACGTCCAACACCAATAACGCCTTGCGGATGTTAGTCACTGCGGAACGCCCTTTAACAAACCCAGACTGGTGAGCCTCAATGAGTTCTGGGAGGACCTGGGCCAGCCTGTCTGCCATTATTTTAGATAGAAGTTTAAGGTCCACATTTACGAGAGATATAGGCCTGTAATTTGCCGGATTTTCTCTATCTTTATCTCCTTTGGGCAACAATTTAATATAGGCCATATTCGTGTCGTCAGGTATAGGGTCACCCATGGTAAATCTATTAAACATCCCCGTCAGTGTTGGGGTCACCTCCTCTCTCAGGATTTTATAAAACTCCCCCGTATAACCGTCTGGGCCTGGTGCCTTATTAGTACCCAATTTCCTGATGGCTGAGTCGACCTCGGATTCCGATATGGGTTTGTTAAGAACGTCCAGATCTGCTTCCGAGATCGAGTCAAGGTGTATCTTTCGTAACCAATCTTCTCCTCCCGACATTTGTTCTCCCTGTACTCTGTAAAGCTTTCGGTAAAAGTCTCCCAGTACATTATTAATGTCCCTTGGGCTAGTAACCACTTCCCCACCCTGACGACGTAGTCCCATAATCGGATTAGGTAATCTGCGACCCCTAGCCAGGTTCGCCAGTAACTTCCCCGCCTTATCGCCAAATCTATTTAGATCCACGTCCAGCTGACCACGTATCATGATTTCCCTGGTCTCTGCCAATCTGTCAAAATCTTTCCTCGCCTCTGTCCATTTCTGTCTGTCGGACTGATTACATGTGAGGCGGAATGTCCTGTAAGCGTCTGTGACTTTCGCGCTGGCCACTGAGTACTGTTCTGTCAGCTTCTTCTTTTGTGTTAAAGTATGAGCAATAATTTGTCCTCTAACCACTGCCTTCCCCGCTCCCCAGAACAACGTATGGTCATCTTTGTGGGCCGTGTTATCTCTCGAGAACTCAAGCCACCATTCTTTAAGTCTGGTCCTAAAGTCTCCCAGTTTCGACAGATGTGAGGGAAAGCGCCACAGGATGTCCGATCCTTTAGGTTGAACATCAAGGATGTCCAAAGACACCGGACTGTGGTCTGAGATGACCATTGGCTCAATCTCTGCACCCTCTATGGATCGCAACATTTTCGTATTCACCAGGAACATATCTAATCGTGACCAAGACGAGTGGGGGTACGAGTAATGAGTATATTCCAACTCCTGTGGGTGTAGAGTTCGCCACACATCTGCCAAACCAAAGACCTCACCATGTCAGCTAATGCTCCTCCCCGCCTAGGTGCTCCTATAAGACCGGAAGTCCCGTAGGTATCCCTCCTCCTATCCAAATCTTCAGTCATTACTTCGTTAAAGTCGCCTCCAATTATTATATTTGGTTCACTATCCTCCAACCACCTCGTCTGTAAATCTCTAAGGAACTGACCCCGCGGGCCGTTTGGAGCATAGATGTTATATAGACTTAACCGTTGAGCCTTTACTTCCAGGACTAAATGTAGTACCCTCCCCTCTTGGTCTCTAGATACCGATACCTCAGTATGAGCTAGATGTTTGTTAACTAGTATTAATACCCCAGCTTTACGGTCTTGTGCACCTGAAATCCATCCCGCTCCCACCCATTGCTTTTGCATGTAATGTAACTCATGTTGCCTAAGATGTGTCTCCTGTAAAAGGGCAATGTCCACCTTAAGTCTTTTCAGATGTCTAAACACCATATGTCTCTTATTGGGGGACCTAAGCCCCTTAACATTCCAGGTTATTACTCTAACCATTTTTCATAACGTCATGAGGAGAAAAGTAGGCACCCAGCCCACCCCAGAGTCTCGGATTGACGACTAGATAGTATAGTACCCATTTCATGTGTTGGGAAATCAGAGCATCCAATGATACAGCACTATATACTTGGAGTAATAAACCTATTGGGAGCAACAACACAACCACAAAAAATAAACTGAAACAAACAACCCTCACCTTATTAGTCATCACCCGACCACGTCGGGCACACGAGATGGGAACTTCAACAAACAAGTTTCCTCTCGGGAAAATGTCTTTTCTTAACCCCATGGCTTCCTTTTTTCTGTGCTGACGCGGCCCGCCCTGAGCCTTACCCCTGATATTCACATATACGGAACCATTCCAAGAAGGCCGTTGAATTGGTATATGTTGCCTTGGACATGTAAGCTTATACATACCCCCAACTTCAGATATAATATACATCCCTTCCCATAAAGAAAAGAAAAGAGAAAGAGGAAAAAAAAAAAAACAACACCAGTAGTAAGGGAGGCACATTAGGGCAATCAGACTATGGAGTGAACTTCTCATCATATGATATTCACGTAAAAAGAGAGATGAAGAGAGAGAAAGGTAGAGAAAAGAAAGGAAGGGGAGAAATGAAAGAAGAGGAAGAAAGTGGGACATATAAGAGAGCAAATGAGAGGGAGAAATTGCGAGGTGGAGGGGGGAAGGAGAGGGGGGGAATACCGGGGGGGAGGAAGAGGAGGATGTGGAAATAGAAGTGAGAGGCAAGAGAGTAATTGTGTGAATGTGGGGGGAATAGAGGAGGGGAAGGGAGTGTGTAGAAATATGTATATGAGAGGGATGAAAAGGGGATGAAGAGGTTTAAGTTCAAGATTGAGATTGAGTCGGTGAGAAAGTATATGGAGTACATATAGATGTACGGGAGTGAAGTGGGAACGTCATATGAGCGGAAACAAAAAAGCAGAGAGGGAGGATTGAAAATGGGAACCAACGCTTGCCAGTAGCTTTAGTAGACATGGCTATCCATTAGCATCGGTCTGTCCATGGATCCTCAGGGATAAGATGCCAAGATCATCATAGGGAAGTCACAACTTGTAAAGCAATCCTTCCTTGCTGTGTCACACGTCCGATGCGTTCCCAATCTCAGCTGAGTCCAGTATTGTCGCCGTGCATTGGTCTCTAGATGAGGCTTCCTCACTGGAGTGATGATTACGCCTGCGACGCTGTTGCGTTGTCCAATTTGCGTTGTCAGAGTAACTATCGCGTCCTCCAGGAACCATTTTCTCTGTAACAGCGTCAGCGTACGAGCGTTGTGTCTGGGATCTTGGGGAATTCCCGTTCTCTGGCGTGCGACGATGAAACCCAAAGGAAGCACGACCTTGAATAAATTGCATCGCTGCAGCACTGTCTGTAAATGATTTCAGGACACCTTTTGGATCCCGAAACCTGAGTATAGCCGGAAACGCTAGTTGGAAGCGCACGTTTTGTTTAAAAAGCAGGGAGCAGGCTGGACTGAACAGTTTCCTCTTACGTGCCACTGAAGCCGAAAAGTCTTCATATAACCTGACTCTGTGGCCACCCACTATCAATGGGAGCCTTCTGGACCTGTACTCCCTCAGTAGTGTTTCTTTGTCCTTGTAGTCCAGATATCTTGCAATAGCTTGTCTCGGGTTGTCTTGCGGGTCCCGTGGCGGGCCCACTCGGTGCGAGCGCTCAACTCTGCATTTATGTTGCATACCCAGCACCTTTGGCAGTTCCACCTCCCAGATAGCGTCCAGTTGACCAGGTGAGATGGATTCAGGTAGACCCACCAAACGCAGATTATTCCGGCGGGACCGGTTTTCCAAATCATCTAATTTGTCTTCCGAGTACACCGCCTGCTTTTGCAAGCCCGCCACCTGCTCTTCCAAGCGCAGAATTCTGTCTTCAGCTTCTCCCAATCTACGTTCTGCCTCTTGCAGCCGGTCCCCTTGAGCTGATACCGTGCGCTGTAGATCCTGAATCACTTCTGCTACAGCTTCCTTGACCGCCGCTTTCAGATCAGCCGCAAGGTATGGTGCGACCTCTTTAGCTAAGGATTGCACATCCACAGTGTGCATACAGGAGGCTGGGTCCCCCATTTCACCACCGGAGGTCCCCCCTCGTTGTCCGCCATTACTATTGTTATTCCTAGGCTGCGTCTCGCCCACATCCCGAAGCGGGAGACGATCCCCCGTTCAAACCTCTCGCCGGCGGATCTGGTCTGCTCCTGGCGGTACCTCCAGTCTGGCCTCCTCGCCCCCCAGAGGATTTGGCAGCACGGCTGTGTTCTTTCGTTTTGGCGGCGCTGGCTCGCACTTCCGCCGCCATCTTAAGCTGTGTCCCGCTCGGCCTCGTGATGCGCCGGGTGACAGTCTCCTCTCCGCCCGTACTCCTCAATATGTATCTGTCCAGAGTCCCTATGGTACGGGGAGTGGACGCCAGCGTGGATATGGCCCGGATGGCTCCTTAAACCCGGTGATTGTGACGGATTGTCGGCTCAGGGACAGGAGCCCTCATTTCAGGCAGCCATCAGCACAGCGCCGGAACCGGAAGTGGGAGTTGATTCTTATGGGATTCTTATAACCCGTTAGTCTCTACTGAGTATACATGATGCTTCACATGACGTTATGTATCCGTAGTATCAGAGAAATGGAGGAATAAAGCACATGTGGAGATCCAGAAGATATAGCACTACAGGCCCAGGTGGCGTCTAGCACTGCAGGGGTTAACAATAGAACTGATAAGTCTGAATGCTGCAGGAGTTGTGAGACAGTGATGCTGCAGTCCTACAATTAAGGGTGGGGGTCAGTGAGGGGTAGGATCTTCTGTAGTGGGAGCAGATACCGACAGCACAACAGTGTTACCCAAATTGCAACGGGTTACAGCACACCAGGTGTCCCCACAAAGATAGTTTATGGTGCCAGCCACTAGAATATACTCTGAGATCAGAGAGACAGGGTCCTGTATGGGCCAAGGTGTTGTAGAGCCAGGAGATTGTAAGGGATGATGTTAGTCTCTTGCAAAAGTGCAATACCGAGCAGGCTTGAGGGAGGGAGCTTCTCTCCCCTCCACTCATCCAGGCACAGTCTATTTGGTCTTAGCTCCGTATCTCAGCCCTGTTGCTGCTCAATGTGTGGCCAAGACTGTTAATAACCTTCCTCTGAGTGGGAATGTTTCCTGATAGCACTTACACTGTGTTATGTGTGCCAGCGAGGGTTAACTTTCCTGAGTCACCATTATCTCTGCAGGAGATGTCTTTCACTTACCACTCCAATGACTTCTCAAATAGCAGGTCCCGGCAAAGGCTTCTCACTGCTTCCTGGAGTGTCAGATATCAGCAGCCCAGCTCCATTCTGTTTGTGTGAGCCAATCTGTGGTTGCAGCTGCTGTAGGAGACACAGTGCAGAGTGTGCACCCGAGGACAGATAGAAAGTCTCTGTAGGAGCAGGTGGCAGAGCTCCTTGTGGCAGCACAGCTCTGTGAGGGGGATGTCACACAGTCAGGCCAAAATGAGAGCTTGAGGTGGTAGACAGGTAAAAATAAGCCCAGCTTGGTGTGCTGGGATGAGGCAGCAGATGATTTAGGGATGAATGGAGGCCAAATAGCACCTCCAGAGCCGCGGATGCCTGTGATTGAGGATCAGGTAGCAGGAGCTTCTTCACATGCATCCTTCCTGGATCTCGGCCATCGTGGATCTCTCCTAGCAGTTTTTCATGTGGTACCCTATGAATTTTCCAAGTTATGGATTGGCTAACAATTCATTGCCCAGTAACACAAGTCTGCTGTGTGCTGATTGGCCTTCCTGCTGTGTGGTGTTATCCTTGAAGACGAATGGTCTGAAAAAAGTGCAGGAAGGATGGGACCATAAATATTCCTCATGACTCATATGTGTCATTCTAATCTGTGACTGGAAAAGAAGACACCCAGGCTCCCGCCCTCCATTTACACCTTTGTCGTAGGGCATTTTTTAAAGGGAAAAATTGCCCAACCTAATTGGGCAAATTTTGGCCTTTAAGTCTTTGGTATTTTTTATGGTATGGTTATTTATTCAAGTATTTATTAAAGTTATTCATGAATGTATTTTTTTTACATTATAGAGTAACCCTCAATAAAGCCCCACGGCCATTTTATCCATACTTTAGTCTTATTTTATAGCATGAGGTTTTTCATTCCAAAGTACAACAGTACAACATGTGTTCCCATGTGATTTATGTGAGGTGGCTTTACACACATTTTTACACCATTTTTTCTGTTCTGTTTTTTGTTGTTGTTTTTTTATTTAACTTGTAAGATGAAAAATAGTAATTTATCATACATGTTACACCCCTCCCACAAAATATGTGGCCCTGTAGGTCCTGAAATTACACACTACTGGATACCCCAAATGAATAACCCCAAAAGCTCCAGTACTGAGAAATTCCATTCTGAATAGGTTATTATCTATTATTATAGCGCCATTTATTACATCGCGCTGTACGCGTGAAAAAGGGGGCACAAATGAGCCTGAAAATGCATTATGGGTGAACCCTTAGATTGTCCATTGTTTCCAGAAAAAAAAAGTTATGTCATTTGTTTACCATCCATGCCAAAAACAGAAACCAAATGCACTTACAGGATGCAGTCAGAGCCCAAATGTGAAGCAAGCCCAGGTGCAGGCTAATGAATCACCTCAACCAGCAAGGTGTGGGAGGCGACTTGCCATGCATACAATGGGCCTGCATAGAGCACCATTCACACTGATATAAATCATGCAGAGTGTCCAAAAGCTACCCAACCGCTCTACTGCCTGAGCATTGGGCTGGACAGTACGATGCTTCTGCACCACTAGATGAATGGCGCCCCTAGGGGCCCAACTGCACCCTGGATGGATTAAAAAAGTGCAAAAAGTTTTTTATATGATAAACAAAGAACTTTTATAAATTTTTATTATTTTTAAATTTTATTGGTTCATGTATTGGCCGAGACATATAAACAACTTTTGGCAGCTTCATTAAATAGTACCCGACAAAGGTCTGCAATGCTGTAATTGCTGCAAAGGGAGCATTCTTTGACGAAAGCAAAGTTTGAAGGAGAAAATTATTATTTCAAATAAAAATCATTAATTTCTAACCATGTCAATGTCTGGACTATATTTTCTATTCAATTTGCAACTCATTTGATTAATAAAAGTTCGAGTTTTCATTGTCTGGGTGACCCCAAACTTTTGAACGATAGTGTATATAATGCTTATATATCCTGTCTGCTGATGATACAGAAGTGTAGGATAGGGTTAATATTTCTGGAGCCAGAAAAGTGGTCAAAATAATGGTAAATGCAGCTTGGTGTTTCCAAGTGTGAGATAATGCACAGAATCCTCGCTCTGAGTAACGTATTGTCTGACTTTATCCAGATGAGAAAACATTAAAAGGGACATAACCTGAAATTATGCACACAGGGAAGATCCACAATAAGTGGATATAAACATGCTTGACGTAAATCTATAGAAAACTAAAAGACAGACAGACTTTTCTATACTGTGCAATTGGAAGATTCTCATAGAAATGAATCTGAAAGTGGCGCTGGGCTTCACAGACGGTGCGGATCAGGCTGATCAGTACTCTGCAGAACAGCCACACTAGTTCATCTGCTCAGTTTGTGACAACCCAGAATATTAGTTTTGGCTCAGAATTGCTAGGTGTTCAGTACCCAAAAGACACCAATTATTTCCCGCTTTTTACATCACTGATATGGCACTGGATGTGCTCAGGTCCCACACCACACTGAAGATAAACCACTTCTGCCAGTCAGAACTATTGAAATATACTAAGTGTGAGGCCAGGTGGATACAATCCTATCACAGTTCCATATAGGACACATACACTGATGATCAAAATTAGAGAACAACACACTATTTCCTTAATGTTAGGGTACCTTTACATGTCGCAACATTGCATGCAATTTCACTTGCAACTTACTGATTGCAGTGAAATCATGAACACATTGTTCCATTTGTACACAGCCACAAAATAGAACAATGTGTCCATGATTTCACTGCAACCAGTGAGTTGAAAGCAATGTCTGCACAGATATCTCTGTGTGTAACGGTACCTTTAAGGTTGTTGTTCTATGTGAAAATATCCTAAGGCCCCTTTCACATCAGCGGTAAACGGTTTTTTGGACATTTGCCCGTTGGGGAGTTTTTAATTGTCTCGAATCTCCTCCTCAGTAAAATTCCCTCTAGGGCCTCAGCGTCTGTCTGTGGTATTACTGGTAAGACTGTATCCTTAATGTATTGTTGAATTTTACAGTCAACAGACGCCTCTGGCAGGTCCCTGTAAAATCCTTTAATATTGTACAACTTCTCATAGTATTCCCGGAAAGTGTCCGAAATATCTGTGGGGTGTTGTTATACCACTCCAGAAGATCGCTTAATTTGTGGGATATGTCCCTGATGCCCTCTGGGGTGTAACAACTTAGCCAGGGGCCTCCCGCACTTGTCTCCGAACTCATACATAAACCGGAGGAACCTCGCTTTCTGCCCTAGTGAGTGCTGGTCTAGTATCGATTTCAGATTCTCTAGTGCTTTAATGAGTTCCGCTAGGGTCTCTTGGGAGAGCGAGACTTTATGAGATGTTTCCAGAGTGCCAATAGCAGCAAGCAGAGAATTGATCCTCTCCCCCTTTCTCTCCTCAGGTGTGCCCCATGTTTAATTAACGTTCCCCGCACAACATTTCAACGCCTCCCATTGGGTTGGCAAGGAAGTGGAGTCTGTAGAGTGATTCTCTACAAAACCTCTAATTGTTTCCCTGACATCGGCCAAGCACATCTGATCAGCCAGCAAGTTGTCGTTAAGTCTCCAGGTCCACGGCCTAGGAGTCCCATCGGGCAATGTGAAAAGAAAGATTGGAGCATGATGTGAAATGGTTGCCAGACCTATAGCGGCCTCGACAGGGGCGTAACTACAATAGGTGCAGGGGTTGCGATCGCACCGGGCCCTGCAGCTTAGGGGGGCCCCAAAAGTCCCTTTGGCCTATAGAAAAAGACTAATACTATTAAAGATTTGCAATAATTGGGGGCCCCGTTGGAGCTTTCACATTGGGGCCCTTGGACCTGAAGTTACGTCACTGGGCCTCGACCTTCCAGGTCAGGACATGCTGGCTGACCAGAAATCTATCTATTCTACTGTAGGAGGAGTGAGTTAGTAAGAATAGTCCCGCTCTGAGGGGTGAAGGACCCGCCAGATGTCGACCAGGCGTTGTTTCAGCATCTCTCCTGAAAGCGCCAACCCTCCGGGAAGACAAATGGTGCCGCCCCAAGGACGTGTCGAGAGTCGGGTCCATGCTAAAATTGTAATTGCCACCTGCAACCAGGACCCCTTCAGCAAAGTCTGTCTCTGTGGAGAGGATAGCTATACACTTGGATATTGGATCATGATTTGGTAGGTATACATTGACAACGGTGAAAATAGTAGTTGACCCGAATCTTTAAAAACATGAATCTGCCCTCAGGATCCACAACAGAGCCCATGACTGAGTGACTAAGGGATTTATGAATCCCTATAGAGACCCCCTTAGATATCCCCATCGGGATAGAGTTGTGCACCCATGTTCTATAATATCTGTTAGTAAGTGTAGGTATACAATTTGATTTGAAGTGGGCTTCTTGTAACAATACAATGTGCACTCTTTGGGCATGCAAATGGGATAATACTTGCATCCTTTTCTGTGGAATGTTGAACCCACGGACATTCAGGGATCCCCACTTGATGTCAGCCATTGAAGGTCGTGTAACTGAGCTCTGGAGGATAACAAAAAAAGAACAAAAACAAACAGAAAAATCACAAACACACAAAGAGAGTAAGGGGGGGGGGTAGAAGGGAAACATGAGGGAGGGGGGGGGGTTAGGGCTAGAGGAAACTAGAGAGTTAGAAAGAAAAGAGAAGGTGTGAAGCTATAGAACTATATAAGATACATGAAGGAGTAAAAGACTCGGACAGCGGAGTCTAAAAGAATGTCACAAATGGGATAGCAAAAAGTACAGTCGCCGCCTGATGATGCCGTCAATCCCACGTAGGGATAACGCCTTCCACAAAGGGTTCTCCCTATCCAGGCACGAAAATAGAAGATATAAAACATACTAAACAGACCGAATGTCCTAACATGTTAACGGGAGCCAAGTCTGGAAGGCTCAGTGAACAAAACGGGAGGTGGTCATCAACAATAACCCCGAGTCTATAGACTCTGTATCCAGTGCAGTCATACTTCATGGGCTATTCAAGTAAGGGATGAATCTCTCCGGTCCCTCCCCCGTCCTCAGCCACAACGGCTCATTATGTTGCTGGAAGGGCCCTCATGGGTATTGAGGGTACGCAGGCCACTTCTCAATAGGCACCGAAGGGAGGTCCAGCGCCTCCAAAAAGGCAGGAGTATCCGCTGGGGAACGCAGGATATATTAAGGACCCCCCTCCTCACTTGCAGGCGAAACGGAAAGCCCCAGCTGCAGGGGATATTGTTGCCTCTTCGAAGATCCAACATGGGACGCAAGGCTTTCCTTCTTAGTAGGGTGAGGCGAGACAGGTCTGGCAACACCTGGATGCTTTCTCCCTGGAAGCGAGTCACCATCCCAAATCTAATCCTGCTCATGAAAGCATCCTTGATGGTGTATTTATGGACACGACAAATCACGTCCCGTGGATGGCCAGGATCAGTTGGTCTAGGGCCCAAGCCTCTATGTGCTCTATCAAGTTCTATTTCCCTTTGGGAGTGCTCACCCAGGATCTCATTGAATATAATTTGCAGGGTCTGGGGGAGATCTCTAGACTCAATAGACTTTGGTAACCCACGAACTCTTATGTTGTTTCGCCTCCCATGGTTTTCATCCATGGCTTCAATCAAGTACTGGATCTTGTCAGATTGTCTCTCAATTAGCCTGCTTTGAGCTTCTGACCTCTCCTCTAGGACTCTAATCCTGGCCAAGTGCTCCTGGCCCTGAACGTCCACCTGACTCACTTCTCCCCTCACACTTGCCAGCTCCATTCTATATGCCTGCTCCAATCTTGTAATGTAGGTCTCCATATCCTCCCTGGTAGGGATATCTGTCATACAGGCTCTTAATTCACATGGTTCAGCCAGCATGACAGGGCCCTGCAGACCCTGGGAACACGATCCCATCTCCAATAGAGGAGCTTCTCCCTGCAGTGGGGGCCCATAACGGTCATGTCCTGTATACACAGCCTGGGGGTCAGGGTTCCAGGCGTCTGCTGTTATATTTAATTCCATATGGGCTGCAGCTATCTCCTGCGCCTGGAAGCGGGCATGTAAGGGGCTCTGGACATCAGGGCTCACTTTCTCCGTATTGCGGACATCTGTCTCCCCTGCGGCCTCCGGCTGGGATTTCCTGTAGCGTCCTCTGCACCGCCCTCAGCCTTCTGCCTCCCAGCCATCCGTGCACCCGCCGGGGTTTTACTTGCCAGTTTCCTGGCGGGATCTTCACTTACGGTCGGGCTCCCGGCGATGTGTTTCTGTCGGGTGAGGCGCATGAGGCCCACCTTCTCTGCAGGCGCGGGATCCCTGCTGCGCCAGCCTTTTTCGGCCATCTTGGGACTGATGGCTGTGTCCTGGCTCTCACCGCTCCAGGGAAAAAAGCAGCGGATCGGCTCACCAGCGCGCCTTATGGACTTTGCATTGCTTCCTCGGCCTCCTCCGGTCCTCCGCTGGCTCATGGTATGATTTGGGTGCATGCTGGGTGGTCTCAGGCTCTGATTATCGTGCCCGGTGACAGGAACTCAGCCAGACACGACCTCACTCCTTCATGGCTAGGCCACTCCCCTCAACAACATTTAGTTTTAATCTTTCTCTGTGCTACAGTCATTGCTGTTCTCTAATTATGATTATCATGTTTTGTGTAAAATAAAGGTTTTAAGTTGATAAACTTTAGTTATTTTGGAAACACTGTTCTAGTGGCATGGTGCACCCCTTACTCAAAAACCGCCAAATGTTCATCACATCAATGTACATTACATTCTGTCTGGAAAAATCAAGTGATCATACGTTGACTGACGGTATCATGCTGCCCCCTGGTGGAGCCTCACTGAACAGGCAAAGGGAAAGAAAAAAAATATCACATTTTATTATACAAATGTAATGAGGTGTGCAATTCAGACTGTATCATAGAAATGGATATAGAAATGAACTGTGCACAGTCCGCTGCTGCCCCCTTGTGGACAAGTGCTGAATTGACTGCAGAGAAAAAAACATTGATTACTGATCCCCTCCCACAACAGCCTTGTGCTCAGGAGCAGAAAGGGCGGGAAGTCAGTCTAGGTCCAGAGCTGAGACAGAGAAGATCTGCCTGTGGATGTCTGTTGAAAGTGGACTATTTTGCTACACCTTGCCGGAAAAATCACCCCGCAGAAGCCCCTGTGACTGATCCTGGGCCACTGGACTTTTGTGCTGTGTATCTGGCCGCTCTGCAAAACCTTGCCCGCCGAGCACCCAGAGTGCATGTGCAGGGGCCGTGACCGACATAAGGGAGCCATTTGGCTGTTGTGATCTCCCTCCTGCTGCTCTGTGTGCCCTGAGACTGGGAGAGACATTAAAAGAAAAGTTCTGTTACCTGCGGAAGGAGACCACAGAAGAAGACTGAGGAGTTTCCCCCTTCAGCGCTGCACCGGGACCCGTCATCGTGAGATCCCCAGGCCTGCTACGTGGGAGCGACACCTTCTTCTGTGATAGACTGGTACGTGATTTTAGGGAAAGTTAGGGAAAGATATCTCCATTGTTGTGTTTTTTTCTTTGCTAGCTGCGTACCTGGAAGAAGTGAAGATCCAGAGACCCCACCATATACATGTGTGCAGCTAGATCAGTTGACTGTGTTATAGACATGTTTTACAGTAAAGAAATGTTACTACCGGTTAAATCTGAGTATGGGGATTCTGTTGAGAAAGATCATACACACACACCCGCGGCCTTACCACCGGTCGCTACATCTGGCGTAGTCGGCAGGATGTGTGATCAACAGAATCTCCTCCCGGTAGTAACTTATAACCAGACTTATACTACGGCATGCAGGTCCATATCCGGTGCCAGCAGTCCGAGCAGTGACACGGAAGAATTGAAGCAGATAGTAGCAGAGTTGCAGAGACAGATACTACAGCTACAGCTCATGCTAGACCAACAGGCGGACAGGCAAGCGAGACAGCAACCCAGCCGGCCTATGGGAAGGTGCTGGACATGCGGCGACCCCCGCCATAGGGCAAACCGTTGTCCGCATCCTCCGTCCGTGGTCCGATATACCAGAACCAGCAAGTCATGCCCCACAACAGCAGCCACCTTTAAACTAGACGCCCCAGCCAAAGCGGTTCGCTCGGCAGGGGAGATCAAGGAAAAGGGTGTGAAGAGACAGAGCCAGACCGATAAGCAAGTACTGGCCACTCGGGTCCAGGGGACGGTGAAGTGGTTTAATGTCTGCGATGGGTATGGCTTCATCAACAGGAATGACACAAAGGATGACGTGTTTGTACATCAGACTGCCATAAAGCGTAACAATCCTCGTAAGTGCCTCCGCAGCGTTGGTGATGGGGAGGTGGTACAGTTTGATGTTGTGAAGGGAGAGAAGGGTACAGAGGCCGCCGACGTCACCGGTCCTGGGGGTGTTCCCGTTAAAGGAAGCAGATTTGCCCCCAACCGGCGCCGCTACCGCCGGCGATCCTACTCTCCCCGAGTAGAAAACGTGACTGAGTTTATTGGAGATATTGTGAGCCCTGAACAAGGGAGCGAAGGTGAACGGGGGGATGACGGTTTCCCCCAACAGAGGTCCCTGCTCCGCCGGAGATCAATCCCTGTGATATCAACGGCCATCACTGCCTTGGAGCCGATGGTTGTTGACAGGGACTGTCAACCTTTAAGTGGGGGGGTATGTAATGAGGTGTGCAATTCAGACTGTATCATAGAAATGGATATGGAAATGAACTGTGCACAGTCCGCTGCTGCCCCCTTGTGGACAAGTGCTGAATTGACTGCAGAGAAAAAAACATTGATTACTGATCCCCTCCCACAACAGCCTTGTGCTCAGGAGCAGAAAGGGCGGGAAGTCAGTCTAGGTCCAGAGCTGAGACAGAGAAGATCTGCCTGTGGATGTCTGTTGAAAGTGGACTATTTTGCTACACCTTGCCGGAAAAATCACCCCGCAGAAGCCCCTGTGACTGATCCTGGGCCACTGGACTTTGGTGCTGTGTATCTGGCCGCTCTGCAAAACCTTGCCCGCCGAGCACCCAGAGTGCATGTGCAGGGGCTGTGACCGACATAAGGGAGCCATTTGGCTGTTGTGATCTCCCTCCTGCTGCTCTGTGTGCCCTGAGACTGGGAGAGACATTAAAAGAAAAGTTCTGTTACCTGCGGAAGGAGACCACAGAAGAAGACTGAGGAGTTTCCCCCTTCAGCGCTGCATCGGGACCCGTCATCGTGAGATCCCCAGGCCTGCTACGTGGGAGCGACACCTTCTTCTGTGATAGACTGGTACGTGATTTTAGGGAAAGTTAGGGAAAGATATCTCCATTGTTGTGTTTTTTTCTTTGCTAGCTGCGTACCCGGAAGAAGTGAAGATCCAGAGACCCCACCATATACATGTGTGCAGCTAGATCAGTTGACTGTGTTATAGACATGTTTTACAGTAAAAAATGTTACTACCGGTTAAATCTGAGTATGGGGATTCTGTTGAGAAAGATCATACACACACACCCGCGGCCTTACCACCGGTCGCTACACAAAGCCAGCGATTAAGGAGTGATTAGGCTGCGATTAGATATTAGCTCTGGCATAAAAAGCATCATGATAAGTACAAGGTAATAATAAATATAAACAATATTTTATGTGAACTGGTACTGTGAAAGGGTGAAAATAGTGGTGGGGTCTGGATGTAAAAAAGGTTTTCTGGTTCAAAAAAAAAAAGAACTGCGCTTTACTCAGCTCCCCAGGTCTCAGCGCTTAATCCTCACCGCTGCTCCTGGCGTCTGATATTGTCTCAAAAGCTGATGTCACATAGGCAGGACTGCAACTAATCGGTGAGGTCAGAGGCTCTAAGGGGCTTGTGCCGTTACGTCAGACAACAGACCCTAGGAGCTGCAGAGGGGACCCAGTGCGACACCTAAGGAGGATCAGTAAGGCTGCTTTCACATCAGCGTTTTGCGCTGATCGCGGCAGTTGCGGTGAATAAACCGCAACTGCCGCGATTACCGCATAACGGCCGCAGCAAGCCCCATACAATGTCTATAGGGCTTGCGGTAAGTGCGGCAGGTGCGGTTTCGGCACTTGCAGCAGGTGCGGCCGCGAAAAAACTGCGGTATGCTGCAAGTGTCGAAACCGCACTTGCCGTACCTGCCGCACACTTACCGCAAGCCCCATAGACATTGCATGGGGCTTGCCGCAAGTGTGCCGCGATCGCGGCCGTTATGCGGTAATCACGGCAGTTGCGGTTTATTCACCGCAACTGCCACGATCAGCGCAAAACGCTGATGTGAAAGCAGCCTAAGGGTGCCGTCACACGGGTCAATTTTATGAACGATATTGTTAGCGATCACATGCACGCGCGATCGCTTACAATATAGTTCAGATCGCTGATGAGCTGTCACACAGACAGACTCACCAGTGATCAATAGACCAGAGACATTGTGTAAACAATTTACATATTGTTTCCAAGATGTCTTGCTCCCGCTGACAGACTGCGGAAAGCGGGAGCAGGCTGGTCTCCAAGGTAAACTGCGGGTATCTAGGCAGCGCGCGCTGCCTAGATACCCGATGTGTACCTTAGTTACCAGCCTCCTCCGCTCACCTGCTGGTATCTAAGGTGCACAGCAGGTAACTAGGTAACGCAGGTATTTGACAGTTCTTGACACTTGCAAAACCAATGTGTGTGCACAGCGTTTCTGTGAAACACATTGGTTTTGCTGGGAATCAAAACCACAGGAACAAATTAGCATAAATTACCATAAAACCAATAGTAAACTTTATCCAGAAACCGCAGGAAAAACTCAGCAAAAATGTCCTGTGGGCACATACCCTAAGGCACACGATCAATATTAGCAACATTTTGAATGCAGCGTATTTCTGCTGCGTCCAAAATGCTGCGTTCAACAATACAAGCACAGTGGATGGGATTTCTAGAACTGCCTTCTAGAAATCCCATTGCTTCTCTTGAACACAGGTTTTCTCTCACCTGAGGTGTGGGTTGCCACATCTCTGCAGCATGTTACATTATTGTTGCGGAGTCGGATGTGATCTTAGTGGGTGAAAGTAGGGAAAAGCCACAGTGCCCCAAACGCAGACCTTGGGCACAGGGCGGTTGCGTTCACCAGCGGAGATCATCAGCTTCCCCGCAGGTTCAAAGACACTGCGTCCAGGATACAGTGCCTCCGGATAGTCTGCACATACCCTAAAACCCTTTTCAGAGTTTAGCAGCTGTGCCAGTTACAGTTTCCACTCAATGCATGTTGCTAAAGATGCAGCAGTGCTTTTCAAGTGTTACAATATACTCAAATATTCACCACTAGCTGGGAGCCCGATGCACATGCATCGGGATTCTAGAACGTCGAGTCTCTGACTCGCAATGGCCGCTCCGCGGGCATTGCGAGTCGCCTTAGAACTGCTCGCAATGGCCGGTTCGCGGCCAATGCTTGGTGCTGCTAAGTCGACTCGCCATGCCCGCTACGCGGGCAGAGCGAGTCGCCTTAGGACTGCTCGCACGTATCCACATGACCACGCCGGAAGTAGCGCCGGAAGGGGCAAAAAAGCCATTCGCGATTATATAATAGATATGGATTATTTAACATATTGTTACTGCTATGTTTTCTGTTTAGATATGTGAGGTTCTTAGGGCATATATTGATCTAAGCGTGTGAGCCGACCAGCCACTACAAGTAGCTCTCATATTGATAAGTCACCAAGCTAGTCAGACTCACCTCTATTAAATGAGGAAATGACTAAGAAGGAGGTGGTCACAATGCAAAATAATGGGGCGTAGCTTGGGACCTCATGCTGAGCAGACACACTTAGGTGAGGCTCCTGCTCTCCAGCCTAAATCTACAGGAATCTGGCCTGATCCTGGGCCAGAATTCTCATCAAATCAACTAGATCCACTTGGATTACACCTCTGAACCCTTCTGGATCCCTTTGGATTATTTCCAGCTTCATTTCTCTCTGGATTACCGAGTTTGGAACCCCCCATGTGGAATACAACGCTGGATCCCGCTTCTGTGTGACCATGTAGGGATCTTCAGGACCTGACTCTTTATTCAAACTATTTGATTCCTATTTTACACCTGGATCGGACCTCCGGGGCCCAGAGGAGCTGGTAAGCAAGCAATCTCGGTTTCCCTCCATTACTGCTGCTCCCAGGGACCTGGCCTGAGGGGGTTGCCCTGGTAACCGTCCCTGGTCTGTAACTGCACATGTTCTGCCTGCCCTTGTCTGTTCCGGGGCGCCCCTGAAAAGCTGTACACCTCCATCATACCCCTTAATTGCAGCAGAGGCGGTGGCATATTCCCCCTTGCCTCAGCTGTGGACCCTGCACCCTCAGAGACTGGTGCTGTGGGTGGGCTATACAGAAGCCTGAGCACCCGGTGCCTGTTCCCTGCATTTGAGACTCTGACTATTGGCGGTGCGGGTTGCGGTGAGTGCCCTGAGCTGAACTGCTCCGGGGATCTCTGTGCCTCTGGAGCCCCCCCTCCCATCTGCAGCACTGCTGCGACTTTCACTGTGACAGCGGCTCATCATTGACAGTGCAGCACATTGGGACAGGGATACCTACCTCCATCTGCACCCAGCCCCCTCCTTCCTGTACCACAGAACAGCCAGAGAAGACCCACTGCTCCCACCACGATTCACCTAGTTTAAGCTCTGGAGCCTACCTAGTACTGTACACCTAACTGGACGACATCTGGAGTCTGTCCATCTGACATCACGGTCGATGGGGTCCAACCAGTGAGACACTTCTCTGAGACCCCTCTTCATCTGAACCCCAGCATCACCCTCTGTGACTTGGGTCAATTGGTGGAGACCCTTGAAGTACACCTGGACACATCTGGATCTACTTCCACCTTGCTTTTGAGACTGTTACTCACTGCAAATATCATTGGACGACGTCTGGACCTACTCTCTGTACACCTCTAGAAGGGGACCTTTGTGAGGTCCTCATTTAGGATCATTCATCCTCACCGTCTCCTCTTATGGTATAAGATCGTACATGTAAGACTGGTTTCTAATTTGTGGTTCTCCTGAATGTTTTAGACCCTCTACCTTATTATTTTCTCCAAACGTCTTCTCTCCTCCCTTTCTCCCCTCATTCTAACTCAACACTAACTAATTCTCCTTGATTCCTCACTTCTGTGCTTCACCTCTTACCTGGAGACGAAGTACTACACTAGTACTATTTTAACTCACTCCTAACACATCTTTTAAACCCATATCCCCAACCCCATGTCTATTGCTTTCTCCCTTCTTATCTTATCTTGCTTCTCTACACTACTACCCCCTCCTCCTTTACTTTTACTGGCTCATTTCATTCTTCAGCAGACTGGATTGTTTCACTACTTCTACCTTAATCTACCCTTTAACCCCTTCAGGACCCAGCCTATTTTGACCCTAAAGACCTTGGCATTTTTTGCAATTCTGACCAGTGTCCCTTTATGAGGTTATAACTCGGGAACGCTTCAACCGATCCTAGCGATTCTGAGATTGTTTTTTCGTGACATATTGGGCTTCATGGTAGTATTAAATTTAAGTCGATAATTTTTGCGTTTATTTGTGAAAAAATTAAAAATATGGCAAAAATTTTTAAAATTTCACAATTTTCACATTTTTTATTTTTTTTTCTGATAAACAAGAGAGATATGTGACAGAAAAAAGTTATTAAATAATATTTCCCACATGTCTACTTCACATCAGCACAATTTTGGAAAAATAAAAAAATTTTGTTAGGACGTTATAAGGGTTCAAAGTTCATGAGCAATTTTTCATTTTTCAACCAAAATTTACAAAACCATTTTTTTTAGTGACCACATCACATTTGAAGTCCTTTTGAGGGGTGTACATGACAGAAAACACCCAAAAGTGACACTATTCCAAAAACTGCACCCCTCAAGCTACTCAAAACTACATTCAAGAAGATTATTAACCCTTCAGGTGCTTCACAGGAACTAAAGCAAAGTGGAAACAAAAAATGGATATTTTAATTTTTTTATCAAAAATGTTCTTATAGCCTCAATTCTTTCATTTTCACATGGGCAACAGGAATAAAATGGATCTTAAAATGTGTTGTGCAAATTCTCCCGAGTACATCGATACCTCATATGTGGTCATAAACCACTGTTTGGGCGCACGGCAGGGCTCAGAAGTGAAGGAGCGCAATTTGAATTTTGGAGCTAATTTTACATTCAAAAAGTGAAATTGCGCTCCTTCCCTTCTGACCCCTGCCGTGCGCCCAAACAGTGGTTTATGACCACATATGAGGTATCGGTGTACTCAGGAGACATTGGTCAACAAATTTTAGGATGAATTTTATGCTGTTGCCATGTGAAAACGAAAAAATTTAGGCTAAAAAAACTTTTTGTGAAAAAAAAAGTACTATTTCATTTTCACAGATCAATTTGTAAAGCACCTGGGGGTTCAATATGCTCACTACCCATCTAGATATGTTCCCTGGGGGGTCTAGTTTTCAAAATGGGGTCACTTGTGGGGGAGCTCCAATGTTTAGGCACACAGGGGCTCTCCAAACGCGACATGGTGTCCGCTAACAATTTGACTAAAAATCAGCTCAAATTGTTAGCTGTAACCATGTTGTGTTTAGTGAGCCCCTGTGTGCCTAAACATTGGGGCTCCCCCACAAGTGACCCCATTTTGGAAACTAGACCCCCCAAGGAACGTATCTAGATGCATAGTAAGCACTTTGAACCCCAAGGTGCTTCACAAATTCATCCATAAAAATGAAAAAGCACTTTTTTTTCCACAAGAATTTTCTTTTTTCATTATTATGGATCAATTTGTGAAGCACCTGGGGGTTCAATATGCTCACTACCCATCTAGATATGTTCCTTTGGGGGTCTAGTTTCCAAAATGGGATCACTTGTGGGGGAGCTCCAATGTGGAGACGCACAGGGGCTCTCCAAACGCGACATGGTGTCCGCTAACAATTTGAATGCAAAATGAGCTCAAATTGTTAGCGGACACCATGTTGCGTTTGGAGAGCCCCTGTGCGTCTCCACATAGGAGCTCCTCCACAAGTGACCCCATTTTGGAAACTAGACCCCCCAAGGAACGTATATAGATGCATAGTGAGCACTTTCAACCCCCAGGTGCTTCACATATTAATCTGTAAAAATGAAAAAGTACTTTTTTTCCGCAAAAATCTTTTTTTTTCATTAATTTGTGAAGCACCTGGGGGTTCAATATGCTCACTACCCATCTAGATATGTTCCCTGGGGGGTCTAGTTTCCAAAATGGGGTCACTTATAGGGGAGCTCCAATGTTTAGGCACACAGGGGCTCTCCAAACGTGACATGATGTCCGCTAACAATTTGAGCTGATTTCCATTCAAATTGTTAACGGACACCATGTTGCGTTTGGAGAGCCCCTGTGTGCCTAAACATTGGAGCTCCCCCACAAGTGACCCCATTTTGGAAACTAGATCCCCCAGGGAACGTATCTAGATGTATAGTGAGCACTTTCAACCCCAGGTGCTTCACAAATTGATCCGTAAAAATGAAAAAGTACTTTTTTTCCACAAATTTTTTTTTTTTCATTTATTTGTGAAGTACCTAGGGGTTCAAAGTGCTCACTATGCATCTAGATACGTTCCTTGTGGGGTCTAGTTTCCAAAATGGGGTCACTTGTGGGGGAGCTCCAATGTTTAGGCACACAGGGGCTCTCCATACGCGACATGGTGTCTGCTAACAATTGGAACGGTTAGCGGACACCATGTTGCGTATGGAGAGCCGCTGTGTGACTAAACATTAGAGCTCCCCCACAAGTGACCCCGTTTTGGAAACTAGACCCCCCAAGGAACGTATCTAGATGCATAGTGAGCACTTTGAACCCCCAGGTGCTTCACAAATTGATCCGTAAAAATGAAAAAATAATTTTTTTGTGGAAAAAACAAAGTACTTTTTTATTTTTATGGATCAATTTGTGAACCACTTGGGGGTTCAAGTGCTCACTATGCATCTAGATACGTTCCTTGGGGGGTGTAGTTTCCAAAATGGGGTCACTTATAGGGGAGCTCCAATGTTTAGGCACACAGGGGCTCTCCATACGCGACATGGTGTCCGCTAACAATTGGAATTGTTAGTGGACTCCATGTCGCGTATGGAGAACCCCTGTGTGCCACTAGCATTGCCACCAGCACAAGGGCAACTGGAAGAGTTGGGGTACAGCACCAGAAAATGGCACCTCTAATGTGCTATTTGCTGTGGTGGCTGTGGGTTGCAATTTGCAGCGTGGGGGGCCACAACATTTGGGTCTCTCCACGATGAGGATTGCAGCCCCCCAACTGCCAAGTTGTACCTGGCTGGCATCCAAAAATAAGGCAAAGCTCCTTGTCATTTTATTGGTAGAAGTAAGAAAAAAAATGGCATGGGTCTCCGCCATATTTTTGGTCCAGCCAGGTACAACTTGGCAGCTACGGACTGCCACCAGCCCTCAGCTGCCTCGCCATACCTGGCTGGAACCAAAAATACAGCGAAGCCTATTTTTTTTTTATTTCTAGAATTATTTCTAGAAAAAAAATGACATAGGGCTCCGCCATATTTTTGGTCCAGCCAGGTACAACTTGGCAGCTACGGACTGCCACCAGCCCCCAGCTGCCTCGTCATACCTGGCTGGAACCAAAAATACAGCGAAGCCTATTTTTTTTTTATTTCTAGAATTATTTCTAGAAAAAAAATGACATAGGGCTCCGCCATATTTTTGGTCCAGCCAGGTACAACTTGGCAGCTACGGACTGCCACCCACCCCCAGCTGCCTCGTCATACCTGGCTGGAACCAAAAATACAGCGAAGCCCTTTTTTTTTTTATTTCTAGAACTAATTCTAGAAAAAAAATTACGTGGGGCTCCGCCATATTTTTGGTCCAGCCAGGTACAACTAGGCAGCTGGGGGCTGGAATCCTCAGCATAGAGAGGCCCAAGCGTTCTGGGCCCCCCATGCTGCGAATTGCAGCCGGCAGCCGCCCCAGAAAATGGCGCATTCATTGAAGCGCCATTTTCTGGCGCTGTACCCACGCTCTTCCAGTTGCCCTGGTGCCGGTGGCTAACTGGGTAATAAAGGGGTTAATGCCAGCTTTTTATTGGCAGCTGGCACTAAGCCCGAGATTCATAATATAGGGCCAATGTTAGACCCGCCATTAGGAATCTCTAGTACGGTAAATAGTCAATAAATACACACAGAGAAAAATCTTTTTATTTGAAAAAAAAACACAGACACAATTCGGACTCCATCTTTATTATAAAAAGATCCGACGTAGTCCACAACGAAGGTCCCACGACGCTCGATCGCCTCCGACGTAGTCCACAACGAAGATCCCACGACGCTCGATCGCCACTGCTCAATCCAGAGACTGCAGCAAGGGATCAAGTGTCCTCTTCCTACAGCCTCTGGGGTCAGCGTTATGGTGCACTGTATGGCAATGATCTGTCATACAATTCACCAAGACTATGATCCCAGAGACCACAACAAGAGGACACTTGATCCCTTGTTGTAGTCTATGGGATCAGCGTCATGGTGCACGGTATGGCAATGGTCTGTCATACCGTGCACAATGATGCTGATCCCAGAGACTACAAGAGGACATTTGATCCCTTGTTGTAGTCTCTGGGATCAGCGTCGGGTGCACGGTATGACAGATCATTGCCATACCGTGCACCATGACGCTGATCCCAGAGACTACAAGAGGACACTTGGTCCCTTGTTGTAGTCTCTGGGATCAGCGTCCGGTGCACGGTATGACAGATCATTGCCATACCGTGCACCATGACGCTGATCCCAGAGACTACAAGAGGACACTTGGTCCCTTGTTGTAGTCTCTGGGATCAGCGTCCGGTGCACGGTATGACAGATCATTGCCATACCGTGCACCATGACGCTGATCCCAGAGACTACAAGAGGACACTTGGTCCCTTGTTGTAGTCTCTGGGATCAGCGTCCGGTGCACGGTATGACAGATCATTGCCATACCGTGCACCATGACGCTGATCCCAGAGACTACAACAAGGGATCAAGTGTTCCCTTGTTGTAGTCTCTGGAGATCGTTTCCATGACGATGCGATCCTCTAAGTGCTGTGATCCCTGAGATCACAGCACTTAGAGGGTTAACACAGCCAGGGCACAGCAATCACACAGATG
The DNA here is from genome assembly GCA_033576535.1 of Allobates femoralis. Lineage (NCBI taxonomy): Eukaryota > Metazoa > Chordata > Amphibia > Anura > Aromobatidae > Allobates > Allobates femoralis. Next base: position 635,596,934 of record JARQOC010000002.1, on the reverse strand, counting down.
CTGTGCCCTGGCTATGACACCGCTCCTCTGCACACTCATCTCTATGCTGGGAGATGACTGTGCAGAGGAGCCGACAGAAGAAGGAGGACGCCGCAGGAAGAGGACAGCGCAGAGAAGACCCGGCGGAGCAGACCGGAGGACAGAGGAAGAAGACCGAAAGAAAGAAGGAGAACAGCGGAGGACAGAGGAGAAGAAAGAAGACAGGTGAGGAAGAAGAGGGAGTGGGAAGGAGAGGGAGCGGCAAGAGGAGAACGGGCAGAGGTGATCACCGCGGGCAGCGGTGGTCACAGGAGGCATGGGGAGGGATCACAGGGCAGGGGATACCCACCGGGTGGGGGGGGAGATCACCCACAGGGGGTAGATCGGAGTACAGGGGGGGCACATCGGCGGCCCGGGGCAGAGCGGAGGGCCAGGGAACGACGGCGGCAGAGGAGGGAGGGGACCCACCGGCCACACCGCCCCCACATTTGATTGGAGAGAGACACTCTCCAATCAGATCTGAGGGGGGGGGTGAGAAAGGGCCCCTTGTCCAGCCAATGCCTGATGCTGTCCAGCATCAGGCATTGACTGTATTGTAACATCTCACCGTTTCATTGGTGAGATATTACAATTACTCCGATTGGCAGTTTCACTTTCACTTCACTGCCAATCGGAGCGGTTATAGCCACGGGGGTGCTAAGCCACCCCCCCTAGGGTATAGTGCAGGTCCTTCCGTACCTGCGGCTCTATTAACCCCTTAGTGACCGCGGTTAATAGAGCCGCAGGACGGGAAACTGGCGAGGACGCAGCATATGCGTCCAAGGTCGGGAAGCAACTTGTTTTCAGGACGCATATGCTGCGTCCTGGGTCGGGAAGGGGTTAATTGCTTCTAACTGCACGACTATTGGCTAACCTCTTTGTTATATACTACTTTTCTCCACTACTGAAACGGCTGAGGTATATCTTTGTCTGCATTGGTATTGTAATAGATAAGTTATATCTTATTTGTCTACTTCTTGGTCACCTCTCACATAGAAACACGTCTTACTCCAACGAGGGCCCTTCCCCTACAAAGGACAGTGTGCCTCTGTTTCCTTAGGAACATTCTGCCCTCTCACACTTAGTATATGGAGTGCCCACTGTCACAACTTAACCATTCAAATCATTGATTACACCTCTGTTCACTAGTGAGAAACAGCCTTTATAAGTCTGAAACATACTCTGTACTAAGATACCACTACCTACCTCTGGCTCGCTGTTACTTGAACCAATCTACAATTTGTAAGCATATAATATATGACAGCCCTTTCCCCCTGATGAAACTATTGTCTTAACAATTTATTGAAATACTAGCATTACAGAATTTCTCAATCTGATTGTCTGCCGTGTGCACAGCTATAGTGGTGTATAATTAATCGCTTCGTAATACGTGGGGATAGATTGTGGGCTCCCTATTGCATTTGGGAAAGGCGATATTCCACCTGTTCAATCACCTGGGGAATTTGGATTAATAGTTGAGATTATACCCAGCTAGTGTCCACTGGTCAACCTGCCTTAACCCCAACCTCTACAACGCCATCATATAACCTCCATTGTCAGTGAACCTACAAGATTATCAGACCCTCTGACTCAGCCTTACGACTGACTAGGTAACTCCTGATACTCCCTTTCACTCGAAGTACTCTGACTTCACTCTGAGCACAGGGACACCACTTTGGACAACAGGGGATTAAGGATACACATACAACCCTACTCCCCTAGGCTCGGGATTCTAGCAGTCCAATCACCTGTTCTCACTTGTATCTAGCTTAAACATTCTTACCCAGAACTGAACCACCCCCTTAAACCATTATAACACCTCCATTTTGAACTCTCAAACCCCTGACTGACCTTATACCAGTCAGTAAGCAACCTAGTACACGTGGGTGCCCGCTCCTCCTCTTAAGCTTACCTACTTTAATACGACCACTCCTAAAACAAACATTGGAAAATCCAAACCCATTCTCACAGAATCCAAGGTAATGCGCTCGACACAGAAACACCGATCAAGGTCCCCCAGGCCACAACAAAAAGACCCTTGGCCCCAGGTACAGGAACAAATGGACGATTGTAAATCCGAAGACCCGCAAGCTCTGAAACAAAAAAGGAAGGAAATGGCCACAAAGAAGACCTCCTTGCAGAAACTGGCAGTTCTGGACGGCTCAGATGAGGAGGCTTCTCCCAGCGCAAGTCCCGCTAAGCAGCGTATGATGAAGGAAGGCCCACCCATATTGGGATCCAATCCGTTGGACACCTTCGACTGGACCCAACCCATCAACCAGAATTTCTTCAAAGGTATTTTCTCCGCATTCAGTCAGAAGTTAGACTCCAGATTCGATCAACTCCAGATTTCTCTAGATTCGGTCTCCCACAGGACTGACAAAAACGAGTCAGACATCTTTGACTTGACGAATAAACATGAGAAACTGGAAAAAGAGCACCATCTCCTCAAAGAAGAACTTAGAACGGTGAAAAATAAAATGACGGACCTGGAGGATAGGGACAGGAGACAGAACCTTAAGTTTAGGGGAATCCCAGAGTCTGTAAAAAGCGACCAACTGGGACCGTACATTAAGGATCTTCTAAAACACACGATCCCTACCCTGACGGACCTCGACACAACGGTGGTCAGGATCCACCGCCTACCCAAGCCTAAATCCCTGAAACCTGAGACCCCCAGGGACGTCATAATGAAATTTCATTTCTTCCATGTCAAAGAACAACTTCTGGACTATCTTGGATTAAAAAAAACTCTCCCTGGACCCTACGACAATATCAAGGTCTTCGCGGACCTGTCCAGAGAAACCATGCTCCAGAGGTGGAGACTTACCACAATCACTAACCTGCTCCATAACAACCGTGTCCAATACAGATGGGGATTCAATCCCACCAAAGTTATTCTCCACCACCAGGGGAAATCCACAACTATACTTGAAGTAGAAGAGGGAATGAGGGTTCTTAGGGATCTAGGAATCATCATATTTTAAATGGATCATATCCATAACAGAAAGGCTGAAGAGAATAGCCATAACTTTATCCACCCAAGGAGGTAGTTCAGCGTAATCTTAATTAGATTCCCTCCGTTATGGGTCAAGTTGTGGTCACAAGTTTACACTTTTCACCTGGCACTAAAATAGATTTAGAGAAAGTTTTCAGTTCTACCACCAATGTATTGTTTGCGCTAACAATGGAAAGGATCCCCTTATCTAGTTGCTCTCACACTCTGAGCCCTTTCTTCGTCACGTCAATTGTAGGTTATGTCACTTAAATTCTTGTCACAGAACGTTAACGGCCTTAATTCTCCCCAGAGAAGATATTTCCTGTGGAAACTTCTTAGAGAGACTGGGGCAGATGTAGTAGGTCTGCAGGAGACTAAGTTCTCTTCCCTTAAGCCACCGAAATTCAGCAACAAAAACTTCCAAAACATTTGTTGTGTAAACAACTCGAAAAAGAAATGGGGAGTCGCTATAATGATCAAGAACACTATCTCATTTGAGGAAATCTCCACATTTGAGGACCCGAACGGCAGATATTTGATTCTAGTATGCAAACTAAATGACCATATTTTTACCCTAGTCAATGTCTACGCCCCAAACAAAGGGCAAGTAACATTCCTAAACAAGCTTATGAGGATTGTCAACACCAACCAAAAGGGAGAGCTGGTGATCTTCGGGGACTTCAACATTGTTCCCAATGGATCACTTGACTCCTCTACCAAATCCAGACAGCATGAGGAGTCACTGGATCCATGGCTGATTAAGAACGATCTATACGACACCTTTCGATGTCTCAATTCCACGTCTTTAGAATTCACATACGGTATTTTTCCAAACGCCACCAATCTTACTCTAGAATTGACCTTATCCTCACCAACATTTTCACCCTTTCCAAGTTTCTCGAGGTCTCAATTGGTACTAGAACTTGGTCCAACCATTCACCTGTTACTTTCGAACTCAAGATTGGCCCGATAGTAACCTCTCAAAGACTTTGGAGAAACAACAGTCTACTATACACTCACCCAGCATATAAAAAGGAAATCGAAAAAACCATAGTAGACTACTTCAAGGTAAACGATACGGAGGATGTTTCAACCCCTATACTCTGGTCCGCTTTCAAAGCTGTTCTTAGAGACAAAATGATACAACTGAACGCACAGCATAACAGGAAAAACAGAGAAAAAACACAAACCTTGGTAAACCAGATACACAATCTGGAACAAAAGCAAACATCTAGTCCTAGTCCCGATCTCTCCTTGGACATTTTGAAACTCAGGTCAGAATTAAAATTCCTCTTATCCTCCGAATATGACAGGATCTCCCAAATTCTCAAAACCAACCATTACTTTTCTGACGATAGACCCTCCAGACTCCTAGCAGCAAAAATTAAACACCAGAAGCTGAAATCCAGAATTAAAGAGATTAGGAACCCACTTGGCCAAACTCTTAAACACCCGAAGGATATAGCCGATACCTTTGCTCACTTCTACACCTCCCTCTACAATTTGAAAAATAACCCCTCCACTTTGGAACCCTCGGATCAAGATATCACTGACTACCTAACCAACCTTGACCTGCCCTCACTTACAGATTGTGACTTATTTTACCTCAACTTACCGTTCACGACATCTGAGATTTCAGAAGTCATAGGACAATCGAAAGTGGGCAAATCACCTGGCCCTGACGGATTCCAAAATGAGCTCTACAAAACCTTCACAGATTTATTGTCCCCGTATGTTACCAGATTGGCCAATTACTCTGCTACCCACGGACACCTACCACCCGACATGCTCGAAGCTGTTATTACGGTGATACCCAAAGGAAAGGGAGACCCGGCAGATACCAAGAACTATAGGCCGATCTCCCTCCTGAATTCGGACACGAAATTCTTAGCTAAAATAGCAGCTAATAGAATCAAAAATTACATCACCAAATTAATCCACCCTGATCAGGCAGGCTTCATCCCAGGCCGCAATACGGCTGACGCCACTAGGAGAGCCCTGGATCTAATCACCTCTATAGAGAATTCAAAACAACCCTCAGCCTTCTTGGCCTAAGATGCCGAGAAGGCCTTTGATAGGGTCCAGTGGAACTTCTTATTTCGCACTCTGCGGAGGTTTGGGTTCCAAGGCAATATCCTCCGTTTCATATCATCAATGTATGCCAATCCCACAGCAAGGGTATACTCCAACAATTTCCTGTCTCAAAAATTCCCCTTGACAAATGGCACGAGGCAGGGGTGCCCACTCTCCCCTATCATCTTTGTCCTATTCATTGAGCCACTTGCATCTAGCATCAAAGACAATGACAATATTAGAGGAATCCCGTTAAATCAACGCCAACACAAAATATCTCTGTTTGCAGATGACATCCTCCTTTCAATTACCAATCCCCTCAAATCCCTCAGGCACCTGTCAAGGGTCATTGAGAGATTCTCCCAGCTCTCCTTCTACAAAATAAACGAAACAAAATCCCAGATCCTGGACTTTAATATAGAGGAAACACTACTCAAGTACCTCAAAGAAGAGTTTAACTATACATGGACGGAAAAGGAGACTTCTTATTTAGGGATTACTGTGACCAAACCCTGCTCAGCCAGGGTACAGACGAACCTAACAAACCTATTTAACTCGTTCCATCAGGCCTACTTACGTCTTTCAAAAGTTGAACTGTCCTGGCTGAGCAGGATTGAAGCTTTCAAAATGACACTGCTCCCGAAATTCTGGTACATAATTAGATCCATCCCTTTGTTCATCCCTAAGAGATGGTTCATTAAACTCCAATCACAACTCCGTGCGTTCATTTGGCTCAATAAGCGCCCAAGAGTGGCCAGACTATCCCTCGAGAGGCACAAGTGAGTAGCAGGCCTAGGAGTTCCCAACTTGCACAACTAGGCATCCATCGCCAAACTCTCAGAAAAATGGCTTATAGGCCCGAACGATTCGCCCTGGATCTCTATAGAAGGAACGATCAATAACAATAATCTAAAAGCTCTAATCATGGCTTACCTAGTAAATCCCTCCAAACCTCCTCCTACTCACCCAATTACTAGAGCAACTATTCTAGCCTGGAGAGACCTTGTCAAAAAGGCAGCCAAATACTACACTTCTTCCACTCTCAACAAAATCCCTCTAGAAACTCTTGAAATTTTGATGCCGAACCTGGACCTCCCTCTCTGGAGGGATAAGGAGATTCTTTATGTTAATGATCTGCTTTCAGGAAACTCTATCCTCCCCTTCCACATCCTCCAAGACAAATTCCCCCTCACCAGGGATGACCGAACTAACTGGAGAGTCATAGCAAACTACCTCAGCACTCACAATCTCAAATTCACAGTTCCGCAAGTAATTGACGAACTTATAAACACCCCGCGGAAAGCTTCCCTTTGGGGAACGAGCTCTCTCTATAGAATCTTCAACGAAGAAGTCGAATTACTAAACCTCTCATTCTTTGGAGCTTGGGAGGAGGAGTTGGGTATCCATGTGGACCTTGGGAAAATGGCTAAAACTATTAAGACCGTGTATTCCAGCTCATCTTGTGCCACCCTCCACGAGTCTTACTATAAGGTCCTCTCACGATGGTACTATACCCCTATCAAACTATACCATATGAACCCCAATCACGACCCATCTTGCTGGAGAGGCTGTGGAATCCTGGGAACCCTCTCACATATTTTCTGGCACTGTCCCGTCCTGACCAATTACTGGAGAGATGTCAAATCTCTAATTACAAATGTCACTGGGATTCAAATAAAATTCACCCCAGAATTAATATTACTACTGATTGGCACAGAGGACCTCCCTCACCACATACGCTTTTTAACATCCCACATTATTTTGACTGCTAGAGTCCTGATAGCCTCGAGGTGGAACAAACCAGAACCCCCCACAGTGGATGACCTGATTGAAAGAGTGTCGACTCACTGTACTTTCGAGTACAACTTCGCTATACGCGCAAACAGGTTCCCAAAATTCCTAGGGCGTTGGGAGGCATTGTTGACAACCTTTTCCCCATCCCTCCTGCAATAGGCCGCTAACATAAAAATTTGATGATTTGACTGTATCTTCCCCACAATGCTTTCAAGCTTGCATTACGATTTGCGACAAAATGCACAGAGTGTGTTCGGACTATTTAGTATTCGGATATTCATTTGTACCTTTCCAATTTTCTCTCTTTTTGTACGAGCGCTGTATTTGAATTTGCATATGCACTTACGACTTGTACCGTTCATGTTTTGTTGATTTGTTTACTTGTAATGTATATTACCCTTCCCCTCCCCCCCACCCCCTCCCTCTTTATTTATGTATCTAATTCCCTCCCCTCCCCCCCCTCCCTTGAAATTTCAATAAAGATATTTGGACAGCAATGCAAAATAATAATCTCTGCCTGCGCCTCCTAGCAGAAAGCAGTGAGTATGAGGTGCAAAAGCAAACTTCTAAATAGGGCTTATTCACAGATTTTGACGTGCAAGTGCTTTCCATTTTTTTTCACGGATAGCACTTGTACCTGTGAAAGTCCATAGGGCTGTTTACATGTCCGTTAGTTTTATGCGGACTGAGCGTTCTGAGCAAAATCACAGAGATGTGTCTGATATTGATCCAAGGGTCACATCAAATTCAGCAATGAAATCTGCAGATGCCATCAAAAAAATTGGATAAAACTTGGTTGTCATCCTTGTGCTGTCTGTTTTTCACTGGATAGGAGAAAGGGAGAAAATTTTTTTTCTCATCAGTGAAAAAAACTGATGAAACTCTGCTGAAAAACACTCATGAAACCTGGACTGTTTTTCTTGTACATCAAAAATCCAGATGTTGGAATGAAGCCTAAGGCTGGAGACACACTATGCGAGATGCATATGAGATACTTGCATGAGTCTCCCATAATTCACCTGGAATAGCCCCCGACACCCTGGATGGGAGCGTGTCAGCTGTGTGTATTTCCATGGAGCTGACATGCTCCCATTCAGAGAGATGGCAGCCGTGTCGGGTGAGTCATGTGAGACTCATGCGAGTACCTCACATGCATTTTGCATAGTGTGTCTCTAGCCTTACAGATAACATACGGACTGAAAAACATTGGAACCTGAGAGTCCTCAGTGGTTGATACCTTTTAATGGCTAACTGAAAAGATGGTAAACATAGCAAGCTTTCGGGACACTATGGCCCCTTCGTCAGGCTGATAATGACACAAATTCTGAAGATACACACACACACACATATATATATATATATATATATATATATATATATATACATAAGCAAAAAACAAAACAAAACAGTCTTAAATGCTGTAGTAAATACAACAGGTGACGTAAAGCAGAGCCAGGTTAGGGACGGGTAGAGGAGCTGGGAAAGTGAAACCAAAATTCTAAGATAAGCGGAACAAATTGTATTATTGTGATATGGTTAGTAGTCTGTGGAGACCTAAAAATACTTACGTGAATTGTGGAAAGCAATAAATCGCAGCGAGAGAGTTCACAGAAGAAGTATCAAAAGTTTTGTCCTCAAAATGGAGTCTCTTGCAGATGTGATATCATCAAGTGTCCTTTCATCTACTATATAATTGCCTAATCGTGTCTGTCACAGAAATCGAGTGCCAGCTTGCCAGCGCTCATTGGTCACTGGCAGCTGTGGGAACCAATGAGCGCAGCGTATACAAAAGAGCCGCGCACATTTAAAAGAGCAGCGCGAATTCAAAATTCGCGCTGCGGCTCATGTACTGCCGTACAGAGGTCCACAGCTAGCCAGCTGGGAGATGACCGGCTGACGCAGGTCATCTCCCAGCTGCTCGCAGCGGTAGTACCCCGAGTGAGATTCAAATCCCCCGCCAAGCCGCGCTACTTCTCTGATCAATCAGCGGAGTGGCGCAACTTGGCAGGAAATATCAATCCTGCGCCGCTGATTGGTTGCCGCTCTAACCGCCGGTGGCGACCAATCAGAGAAGTAGCGCGGCTTGGCGGGGGATTTGAATACCACTCGGGGTACTACCGCTGCAAGCAATGAGTGAAGCAGCATTCAAACCAAGAGCGGCAAGCCGCACGCCGCGTCTCTCATTGGTCGCCCCCAGCTGCGGCGACCAATCAGCACATCATGTTTTAAAACACGCGCCAAGTGTGCTGATTGGTTGCCACGGCTGGCGGTGACCAATGAACGAAGCGGAGCACGGCTTGGTATATTGGCGGGCAATTTGAACTGCTGCTCATAGTGTGACGCACTTCACTCCTGTTTACTAGGCTGCCAATCATAGTGTAACGCAGTTCACTCCTGTCTACAAGATCGGTCAGTCATTGTGTGACACAGTTCACTTCTGTATACAAGGTCTGTCAGTCATAGTGTGACGCAGTTCACTTCTGCCTACAAGGCTGTCAGTCATAGTGTGACGCAGTTCACTCCTGTCTACAAGGCTGCCGCTCATAGTGTGACGCAGTTCACTCCTGTCTACAAGGCTGTCAGTCATCGTGTGACACACTTCACTTCTGTCTACAAGGTCTGTCAGTCATAGTGTGACGCAGTTCACTTCTGCCTACAAGGCTGTCAGTCATAGTGTGACGCAGTTCACTCCTGTCTACAAGGCTGCCGCTCATAGTGTGACGCAGTTCACTCCTGTCTACAAGGCTGTCAGTCATCGTGTGACACACTTCACTCCTGTCTACAAGGTCTGTCAGTCATAGTGTGACGCAGTTCACTCGTGTCTACAAGGCTGTCAGTCATAGTGTGACGCAATTCACTCCTGTCTACAAGGTCTGTCAGTCATAGCGTGACGCAGTTCACTCCTATCTACAAGGCTGCCGCTCATAGTGTGACGCAGTTCACTCCTGTCTACAAGGCTGCCGCTCATAGTGTGACGCACTTCACTCCTGTCTACAAGGTCTGTCAGTAATAGTGTGATGCAAGTCACTCCTGTCTACAAGGGTGCCGCTCATAGTGTGACGCACTTCACTCTTGTCTACAAGGCTGCCGCTCATAGTGTGATGCACTTCACTTCTGTCTACAAGGCTGTCAGTCATCGTGTGACGCACTTCACTCCTGTCTACAAGGTCTGTCAGTCGTAGTGTGACGCAGTTCACTCCTATCTACAAGGTCTGTCAATCATAGTGTGATGCAGTTCACTCCTGTCTACAAGGCTGCCGCTCATAGTGTGACGCACTTCACTCCTGTCTACAAGGTCTGTCAGTCATAGTGTGACGCAGTTCACTCCTGTCTACAAGATCTGTCAGTCATAGTTTGATGCAGTTCACTCCTGTCTACAAGGCTGCCGCTCATAGTGTGACACACTTCACTCCTGTCTACAAGGCTGCCGCTCATAGTGTGAAGTAATTCACTCCTGTCTACAAAGCTGCTGCTCATAGTGTGACGCAGTTCACTCCTGTCTACAAGGCTGCCGCTCATAGTGTGACACACTTCACTCCTGTCTACAAGGCTGCCGCTCATAGTGTGAAGCAATTCACTCCTGTCTACAAGGCTGCCGCTCATAGTGTGACGCACTTCACTCCTGTCTACAAGGCTGCCGCTCATAGTGTGAAGCAATTCACTCCTGTCTACAAGGCTGCCGCTCATAGTGTGAAGCAATTCACTCCTGTCTACAAGGCTGCCGCTCATAGTGTGACACACTTCACTCCTGTTTACAAGGTCTGCCACTCATAGTGTGACGCACTTCACTCCTGTTTACAAGGTCTGTCAGTCATAGTGTGCTGTTCTTCAGTCACATTTTCTTCACACGTTGTGTCAGTGACAGTCTGAAGTACCTCAGTCACATTTATTCAATTGGCTTAATTAATCTAAAATACATAGATAATACATAGCTAAATAACAGATAGATATGACATAGGTATACATATATACATAGGTGTGATAAATTTATAGATATTTTATATAGTAAGGTGATCACACGTTAAGTATAAGAGGGGAGATGTGTATCATCCAAATTGTTAAATTTGGTGATGTTAACCCAGATGTAATGTTCCAGTATCATAGATGCTAAGAAACTTAATTTATCTTTAGCAGGGCTGGGTTTTTGTGAACAGCTAAAAAGATGGGCGGGACGGCTGTTCACCACATCGCCATCTCAAGGTGTGGTCTATACACATAGATAGATAGATACAATAGATAAAACATGCATAGAGAGATGATAAATAAATATAGCATACATAGACACATAGGTAGATGACAGATAGATATTGTGTATTCATTGCATTATTCTTAAATCTTCATAAATAAAGTACATATATATTCTAGAATACCCGATGCGTTAGATTCGGGCCACCATCTAGTTTTATATAAAGACGCATGAATCTGTGATGTCCCCAAATGCCCATTCATTTTATATAAAAACGCATGAATCCATGTGAAACATGTAATCCTGTTTTGAATGTGTCAACGGTCGTTATCAATTTGAATTCCCAAATTCTTCTCTCTCTCTGACATTTGAAGTTGCTTTTTAAGATGAGCAGTCCCATATCGGTTTCACTATGGTCAGGGCTGGAAAAATATCTTGCTACAGGTAGATCCATACGCTTTTCTTTTATTGAGTGGCGATGAGAATTAATTCTTGTTCTGAATTTGTGCCTGGTCTCCTTTACGTACATGCCACCTGTTGGACAATTGGTACATATAATTAAATACACCACATTGCTTGTGGTGTAACTTAAGTTATCTGGGATCTTGTTGTCCTGATCTGTCCCAAGAATCTTTATCATGTCCGTTGTCATTATAGATGGACAGGTTTTGCACCTGTTCTGGTTGCAGGGAAGGTTCCTGTTGCTGCTGGAGAGGACAGGGAGCTTCTGACAATGATGTTTTTTAGATTCGGAGATTGTCTAAAACACAAGAGTGGGGGATCCGGAAATATTGATTAGTCGGGCATCTTTTTGTAGGAGTGGTTGCAGTTTCCGTGCAGCTCCTTTTAGCACCTCCAGACTTGGATTGTAAGTGACTACGACAAGAACTCTGTTGTCTCCAAGAGACTCCATTTTGAGGTCAATGAACTTGTGACACTTTTGTGAACTCTCTGGCTTCGATTTATTGCTAACCTGACTCTGCTTTACGTCACCTGTCGTATTTACTATAACATCGAAGGCCCCTTTCACATCAGCGGTAATCGCTGATCGCGGCAGTTGTGGTGAAAAAACCGCAACTGCCGCGATTACCGCATTTCAGCCGCACTTGCGGTTGACCTGTGGCAAGCCCCATGCAATGTCTATGGGGCTTGCGGCAGGTGCGGCAAGTGCGGTTTCGGCACTTGCGGCACATGCGGCCGCGAAAAAACCGCGGCTGACCGCATTTTTTTTGCAGCCGCATCTGCCGCAAGTGCCGAAACCGCAACTGTGCCGCACTTCCTGCAAGCCCCATAGACATTGCATGGGGCTTGCCACAGGTCAACCGCAAGTGCGGCCGTTATGCGGTAATCGCGGCAGTTACGTTTTTTTCACCGCAACTGCCGCGATCAGCGATTATCGCTGATGTGAAAGCAGCCTAAGGCTGCTTTCACATCAGCGTTTTTCGCTGATCGCGGCAGTTGCGGTGAGAAAACCGCAACTGCCGCGATTACCGCATAACGGCCGCACTTGCGCTTCACTTGCGGCAAGCCCCATACAATGTCTATGGGGCTTGCGGCAGGTGCGGCAAGTGCGGTTTCGGCACTTGCGGCAGGTGCAGCCGCGAAAAAAACGCGGCATACCAGCGGTCACAGGGGGCGGTGAGCGGCGTGGGCCCCTTTACGTCCGGGCGCTGTCGTAGCTGCGACCGTGATCATTACGCCCCTGTCTATTAGCCAATACAGTTTAGAGCCAATACAGTCAATATGATTTTTGAAGCCAGACCCACTGCGATTAGTTTTGGCACCAATTTTCATCTGGAAAGGGGTGATCATTGCAACATGTTAAACTGTAAGCAATAACACATTAATGAGAATCTGGCAGCAGGATTTTACTACATCATCTGACAGCAATATAGTGTAGGCAAAGAAACCCTGAGTCCAACGAGAAATTACATGGATTACTGTCTGCAGCCGTTCTGACACAATAAAAGAATTTAGTATAAGGAACACAGCAGAGCTGAGAGCTGCCTCCACCCTACCAGGCTCTCTATAGAGATTGTGCATTGACTGTGAGATGTCAGTCAAAGAAGGGGGCATGTCAGACTGCCATGTGTATGAAAAAATAGTCCTGTAATGGTAATCACCAGGTGATAAAACCTTTAGCTTATGTAAACAATAGCACAGAGCCTGATAAGAGAGGCACAGTTGTTTTTTGTTTTTTTAACTCCTATAGCATGCTGTCCTCAGTTTATAAAGTGAAAACCTGCAGAGTGATTTCCTTTAATGATGCAAACTGATGTTTACGATTTTAACCATAAACTGAATTTCAATCTAATAAACTAGTACAAGCGATTACCTCCAGCAGACGTTGTCCCCCAGCCGGTTATAAAGCATTTTGCCAACGGGTCTACCTGTAGTATCCGTGTTGCCAGGCAGATTGGTCGGACATAATCTGTGTATTTAACTGGATTTTCTAACTCCAGCAAAACAAGATCACTGTCTTTAGTTTTCGTGCGATAGGCTTTGTGATATACAATTTGTTTGATTTTGGATATTTGCAGTGTAACATCTGGATTTGATAAATCATGTATTCCAACAACTGCTCTCCAATGCCTGGGATTCCTGTAAGAGAAAAGGATTATGGTATCAGCATAGATCAAACATAATTCACCTTTGTGTAGTAAATGTCTGAGGACGCCATTGTGGCGCCCCTGCGGAAAGGAGGCCACAACAGAGCATAGCAGCTGGAATTGGTAAATCGGTCACTTCACAAAAACACCCCACACAGACCTCTGATCCTAAGACAAAGTTACTTCATATCCCTGAGGAAGACGCCGGGTTGTGGCGTTGAAACGCGTTGGAATAAAGAGGATGAAAGGTTGCTGGGCTCTTTGGTGAGTTTTTAATCCAGAAGCAGCGCGGACCGTGACACACCATCACTCCCATCATCTCTTTTGGAACATACCACGATCCAGTGGTAGGTGGAGGTCCTGCAGCAGCTTGGAACATTGATTCCTAAACGCAGTCAAACCAGTTGTGGGGTCCACAACTGGATCAGGTGAGCGGCCACACAGCACCACCGTTTACATACTAGTGTCACTAGTGATAGGGCACTATTGCGCCTCTTGTCCCCTCCCTTTATATTTTAAAGTTACTTCATGACAGGCAAGGGATGGCGGGAGGAGCTAAGTGGAGGGTGGAAAGTAGAACAGAACCCTGAAAAGGGGTGGCGGAACTGGAGTAAATCCCAGGAACACTAAGTTAGAGGCGTTCTTGGAGGGTTCTTCACGAGAAAGAAGGTAGTGACAGGAAGAAGAGGAGGAGAAAGAACTGAACTTCAAAGCAGAGACACTCATCAGCTAACCAGTGACAGAGACCAAACTGAGAATAGCAGGGCCCAGCGGCGAATGCCATCGATGGCTAGTCCGCGACCCAGGCTGAGACCGAGGAAAAACTGAAGGAGCCAGGTGGACCTGACTTCCCGGGACACTGGTGGCTGGGCCAGGACCAGAGTGTTGGCTCTGTAGGAGTGGCCGGGTAGCTTTAGGTCCCAACCACAGGATCTCCGGCGGGGTGCGGGGTCTTTATGTCCTGAGACCCAACCTCTGGTGCGGTGAAGGGAAAGCCATGGAACTAGAGTTAGTGAACCGCAGGGGTAGAACACTGAGAGCCCATGACAGCCAGACCATAACTCGCATGCGGAATGGAGGACGAGAGGGCCCGAGAGGTACACAGAAAGGGAGTGCCGCAGACAAGCCATCCCAACTGCTGAGAGAGCCCTGGTCCGTTGTGAACTGTCGAGAGCTACTGTGAACTGTACAACAGGAAGTTGAGAGTAAAAGCCTGGTAAAGCCCAGTATTGTGTGGACTCTGTTTATTTGCCTGCGGGAAGATAATTACGACAGTGCATAGACTGTGGATGCTGCCTGAAGGTACTGGGGACTTTGTACTTATTCTACACTCACGGTTGACCTGGGGACAAGCCCTAGGGCTCATCATCTTGCTGCACCCATCATCATCCCCAGCGGTCCCGATTGCAGCAGTGGCCTCATATAGCCACACACTTCGGGTGGCATCACGTTCAATCCTTTAAAAACGATTAATCCCCTTTCATTGACCGCCCGGGACCACGGAGCCGGGTCACATCACCGTGACCACCCAGCAGGCCCGGACAACGGCAAGGGAAAGACTGAGGGCCCGGTTCCGAGTACCCCATGGCCCCAGTGGGAGACTCACCATAACGTCATATAAAGGGCAGCTTTAGCAACAAGTCTATAATGTGATATTGTAACATAGCAGACAGGGTGCTATACCGCCAGACAGTGCTACAAGCTGGTAAAATTACGTCTCTAATATGTCTCCTTCACTAACAAATCTATCACCAGATTATCGTACATTTTATCCCCTAGTGTGTTCACACAGTTTTCCATATAAAATTTTAAATGGATCTTGCATCAAAATCCACATCAAAAACTTGTACCTGAAAAAGTTTCCTGTTATGATCCGGTGACCTTGGAGCCGCATGAATATCCTTCACAGGAGTAAGTGGTACCTATACTGACCGCAGTTCCTGACCTAACACCGCAACTAGAAGTAGCCGTGGGATGTGACTAACCATACCCTAGACACCTCAACACGGCCGGAGAACTAGCTACCCCTAAAGATGGAAATAGGGAATTCTATTTTGCCTCAGAGCAGAACCACAAAAGGATAGAAAGCCCCCTACAAATATTGACTGTGAGTAAGAGAGGAAAAGACACAATCAGGCAGAAAACAGAATTTAGCAAATGAGGCCACTCTAGCTAGATAGGTAAAGACAGGACAGAATACTATTGCAGTCAGTATAAAAATCCTTTCAAAAATATCCACAGCAGATAATACAAAAATACCCCTGAGTCTACTCAAGACTCTGCGCCCTCCATATCTGCGGAACTCCTGTGAATCCAACTAGGCTAAATATATTCCAATTCACCTGACCAAGACTGCAGAACAGGATCAACTGCATTACCAGCCACAACCACAGGAGGGAGGCCACAAGCAGAATTCACAACAGTACCCCCACCTTGAGGAGGGGACACCGAACCCTCACCAGAACTCCCAGGCCTATCAAGATGAGCCAGATGAAAATCACGAGCAAAATCAGGGGCATGGACATCAGAGGCAAAAACCTATGAATTATCCTCCTGATCATAACCCTTCCATTTGACAAGTTTCTGAAGCTTCTGCCTCGAAAAACGAGAATCCAAAATCTGCTTAACCACATACTGCAACTCCCCATCGACCAATACAAGGTCCGGAGGACGGGCACAACATACGTCCGCAAAAAAGATCTTCGGAAGACATTATGGATCGCAAAAAAGGCCAGAAGCACCAATCGAAAAGACAAAGGATTAATAATCTCAGAAATCCTGTAAGGACCAATAAATCGAGGCTTGAATTTAGGAGAGGAAACTTTCATAGAAACATGTCTGGAAGACAACCAGACCAAATCACCAACCCGAAGCCGGGACCCAACACACCGATGACGGTTAGCAAAACGTTGAGCAGTCTCCTGAGACAACACCAAATTGTCCACCACATGAGCCCAAATCTGCTGTAGCCGCTCAACCACCAAATCCACATCTGGACAGGCAGAAGGCTCAACTTACCCTGAAGAAAAATGATGATGAAAACCAAAATTACAAAAGAAGGGCGAAGCCAAAGTAGCAGGACTAGCCCTATTGTTAAACGCAAACTCGGCCAAGGGCAAGAAAGCCACCCAATCATCCTGATCAGCAGACACAAAGCATCTCAAATAAGTCTCCAAAGTTTGATTAGTCCTCTCGGTCTGACCATTGGACTGTGGATGAATCGCAGGCGCAAAGGACAAATCAATACCCAGCTTAGTACAAAAGGCCCGCCAAAACCTAGAAACAAATTGGGAACCTCTGTCAGACACAATATTCTCCAGAATACCATGCAAACGAACAACATGTTGAAAAAACAATGGAACCAATTCCGAAGAGCAAGGCAATTTAGGCAAAGGCACCAAATTAACCATCTTCGAGAACCTGTCACAAACAACCCAGATAACCAACATCCTCTGGAGACCGGAAGATCCGAAATAAAATCTATAGAAATATGAGTCCAAGGCCTCTCAGGTACTGGCAAGGGCAAAAGGTACTGGCAAGGGCAAAAGCAACCCACTAGACCATGACCAACATGGCTTGGCGCGCGCACAAGTCGCACAGGAATGCACAAAAGAATGCACATCACGGGACAAGGAAGGCCACCAAAAAGATCTACTGACCAAGTCCCTGGTACCAAAAATGCCAGGATGACCGGTCAACACAGAACAGTGAACCTCAGAAATCACTCTACTAGTCCATCTGTTCGGAACAAACAACTTCCCCACTGGATATCGCTCAGGCCTGTCAGCCTAAAATTCCTGAAAAGCCCGTCATAAAACAGGTGAAATGGCAGAAAGAACCACCCCTTCCTTCAAAATGCCGACCGCAAGAGAATCAGTCAAAAACCGCCTAGAGAGAGCATCAGTCTTAACATTCTTAGAACCAGGAAGGTACGAGACCACAAAATCAAAATGCGTAAAAAACAAGGACCATCTAGCCTGTGTTGGATTGAGTCTCTTGGCAGACTCGAGGTAAACCAGATTCTTGTGATCGGTCAAGACCACAATACGATGCGTAGCCCCCTCAAGCCAATGTCGCCACTCCTCAAACGCCTACTTCATAGCCATCAACTCCCAATTGCCGACATCATAATTGTGTTCAGCAGGCGAAAATTTATGGGAAAAGAAGGCACACGGTTTCATGGAGAAACTGACAGGATCCCGCTGAGACAAAACGGCCCCTGCCCCAATCTCAGAAGCATCAATCTCAACCTGAAATGGAAGAGAGACATTCAGTTGGCGCAACACAGGAGCAGAGGTAAACTGTCGTTTAAGCTCCTGAGAGCAGAAACAGCCGCAGGGGACCAGTTTTCCACATCAGCGCCTTTCTTCGTCAAATTGGTTAATGGTTTAACAATGCTGGAAAAATTGGCAATGAATTGGCGATAAAAATTAGCAAAACCCAAAAATTTCTGAAGGCTCTTCACAGACGTGGGCCAAACCCAATCATGAATGGCCTGAACCTTTACCAGATCCATCTCCATAGACGAGGGAGAAAAAATGAAGCCCAAAAAAGAAACCTTCTGAACCCCAAAGAGACACTTAGACCCCTTAACATACAAAGCATTGTTACGAAGGATCTGAAATACCGTCCTGACCTTTTCCACATGAGAATCCCAATCATCAGAAAAACTCAAAATATCATCCAAATAAACAATCAATTATTTCTCAATATAGTTCCTAAAGATATCATGCAGAAAGGACTGAAAAACGGATGGCGCATTAGTGAGCCCGAACGGCATCACAAGGTATTCAAAATGGCCTTTGGGCGCGTTGAACGCCGTCTTCCATTCGTGACCCTGCTTAATACGCACAAGATTATATGCCTCCCGAAGGTCAATCTTAGTAAACCAACTTGCCCCCTTGATCCTAGAAAACAAGTCAGAAATCAAAGGTAAAGTGTATTGAAACTTGACCGTGATCTTATTCAAGAGGTGATAATCAATACAGGGTCTCAAGGAGCCATCTTTCTTAGCAACAAAAAAAACCCCGCTCCTAACGGTGAAGAAGACGGCCGAATATGAGCTTTCTCCAAAGACTCCTTAATATAGCTCCGCATGGCAGCATGTTCAGGCATATACAAGTTGAAAAGTCGACCCTTAGGAAACTTACAGCCCGGAATCAAGTCAATCGCACAATCGCACTCCCTGTGTGGTGGAAGACAACTGGACTTGGGTTCATCAAATACATCCTGAAAATCAGACAAAAACTCCGGAATCTCAGAAGAGGAAGAGGAGATTGACATCAAAGGAACATCATCATGTACCCCCTGACAACCCCAACTAGTCACAGACATAGACTTCCAATCTAAAACAGGATTATGTACCTGTAACCACGCAAACCCCAGCACGATCGCATCGTGCAATTTATGCAAAACCAGAAATCGACAATCTTCCTGATGAGCTGGTGCCATGCGCATGGTCACCTGAGTCCAAAACTGGGGCTTATTTTTAGCCAAGGGTGTAGCATCGATCCCCCTTGAAGGAATAGGGTTCTGTAAAGGCTGCAAAGGAAAGCCACAACGCCTGGCGAACTCAAAATCCATTAAGTTCAAGGCAGCACCTGAATCCACAAACACCATAACAGAAAATTATGACAATGAACAAATCAAGGACACAGATAATAAAAATGTAGGTTGTACAGTACTAATGGTAAATGAATTAGCGACCCTTTTGAAATGACATGAGAAGCGTCGCCACAATAATAACACAACCTATTCGGATGTCGAAATCCTTGCTGTTCAGTTCTGGATAGAATGCTATCACACTGCATTGGCTCAGGATTCTGCTCGGAGGACAATGCCACAGAGCGCACAGTTCTGCGCTCCCGCAAATGCCGATCAATCTGAATGGTCAGAGACATAGAATCACTCAGACCGGAAGTTGTGGGAAACCCCACTATTACATCCTTAACCGATTCAGAAAGACCCTTTCTGAAAATTGCCGCCAAAGCATCATCATTCCATTTAGTTAACACAGACCATTTTCTGAATTTTTGACAATACACTTCTGCCGCCTCTTGACCCTGAGACAGGGCCAACAACGTCTTTTCAGCTTGATCCACAGAATTAGGTTCATCATATAATAGTCCTAAAGCCTGAAAAAAGGAGTCAACATTATGCAACGTCGGATTCACAGATTCAAGAGGAAATCCTGCGAATAACCACTGAGCAGGGAGATGACAATTTTAACCTGCTAAATAGAATCACCAGGGGATCGAGGTCTCAGGGCAAAAAACAGTTTACAGATGTTTTTAAAACTCAAAAATTTGGACCTGTCACCAAAAAACAAATCAGGAGTGGGAATTTTTGGCTCCAAAACTGGAGTCTGAACAATTTAATCTGAAATTCTCTGTACCCTAGCAGCAAGCTGGTCTACACGAGAAGCTAATTCCTGAACATCCATGCTAGCACAAGACTCCTCAGCCACCCAGAGGAAAAGAGGGAAGAAAAGACAAAGCAGACTGAAGAAAAAAAGCCTAAACACCTTTCTTCCCTTCTTCTGAGATGCATTTAACTAATTGTTGGCCAGTTGTACTGTTATGATCCGGTGACCTTGGAGCCGCATGAATATCTTTCACAGGATTAAGTGGTACATATACTGACCGCAGTTCCTGACCTAACACCGCAATTAGAAGTAGCCGTGGGATGTGACTAACCATACCCTAGAAACCTCAACACGGCCGGAGAACTAGCTACCGCTAAAAATGGAAACGGCGGGGGGCGTGGCTAAGCCTATGGAAGGATAAGACGCAGCCTGCCTTAGCTCCTCCGCGTTAACCGCGATAATAGCCGCCACACTATCATAACTGCCGCTCTTTCTATATGGGCAAGTCTAAGAAGGGCCCGGGAAGCACCGGAACCGAAGAAACCGGCTCCCAGCCCGGAATTGATCGATACCTCCGCTCCGGACCGAGCACCCCCCGGCCTCCCACACCATCCAACATGGCGCCGCCACTGAAGGAGAAGGGAGCGGTGGGGCGGGACAGGCGGGAATCAGGCAACAGGTTCGCTTGCTTACAGGAAGACGGAGAGGAGGGAGACCTTCATACCAGCCTGCCGGTCGGGGCCTCCGGGGACGATATTAACAGGTACCTCCGGGATCTCCCTACAAAAAGAGATTTGGAACGCTTCGCCTGCCGCCTAGAAGCCTCCTATAAAACTGAGATGCAGGCACTACGCTCAGAATTTGTCACGCGGGTGGAGGAGGTAGAGGGGGCCCAGGACTTGGTACTAGACGAACTCCAGGCACACAGATCCTTACTAGCCACCCACTCCGCAATGCTGGAGGATCTGCTTTACCAACAAGAAGATAGCGAAAATCGCAATCGCAGAAACAACGTGAGGATAAGAGGCTTGCCCGAAAGTGTTGCCCCCCTGGACCTACCGGCGGCGGTCCAGGCTCTATTCAAGCAGATCTTGGGCGATGCATCTGGCCCAGATATAGAACTGGATAGAGTGCATAGGGCCCTCTCAGCGAGACCTCCCCCAGCAGCAAGGCCAAGAGATGTGATCTGCAGAATCCACTTTTATTCGATTAAGGAGGCTATTATGAGAGAAATAAGAAACCAAGCTGATATTCCATACTTGGACACTCATGTGACCCTACTACCAGACCTGGCGGGACGCACACTCCAGAAAAGAAGGGGATTGAGCCCATTATTGTCTGTACTACGTGAGAAGGACATAAAATACAGATGGGGTTCCCCTTCCAACTAATAGCGTCTAGGGATGGGAAGTCCGCCACCTTTAGACGCTTGGCTGATTTAACCCTTTTCTGTCGAGCCTTGGATATTCCGGAGGTCCCGCTGCCGGATTGGCCCAGGATCCCGCATCTTCCACCACCCCCAGCCAGATGGCAGCGAGCCCAAAACCGAGGCTCCCCCGGCTCGGCGACGACTTGAGCCGGTGCCTGGGACTGTTTTCACCTCTTCACACAAGTGGCTTCCATGAGACACCGCAGCTCAGACGTAACTATGAAGACCAAAAGTTATTGATGTCACCGTTGACTTTGTTTATTGGCTCTTCAACTAACCTGAGACTCTGCACTTGAACATGAGCTGCCTCGTCGAGGCCTTACTAACACTGTAATTGGACTATATTGCCCTTTCAACATGACAGGCAGCCATCGGAGACTCTCCCGAATTCCCCCTCTCCCCTCCCCTCTTCTCTCATTTCTGCTTATCTTCATCTACCTCTACAACCGGCCTACTACTTACCCACACCAAAGACAATTCTCTCTCTACCCCCACCCATACTCAACCTCTGAAACACACCCCTTCTCTCCCCTTACTGTCCCCATATCATCAATATCCCTAAATACACCCTACACTCTCACACCTCACATCCTTTCAATACAATCCCACACATCCCAATTCTTCTCATCCATCCTTCTCTAGCCCTTATACACCCTCTTTGAGACAACCTATATATTCCCCCCTAATCCTACCATCACTGCATCACCTCCTGCCCCTCTCCTGACATTATGGACACTGCTAAACCTGCGCTGGCTCTTTACTTTCCCCTCTTCTCTTTCTCCCTTACCTGCCCTGGTCACCGATGGTTGCACATATTTGCTTGGCACATAGTACACAGAAAACATACCCCGCTGTGGCGGCGAGGAATACGCGGAGGGCGACTACCTCTATGGACTTCCACTTATACCCTCAGTGCTGGATGCGTCACGTTATCCAACCCTGCACAACACGGAACACCCCTAGGTGTATCCGGAATTTTTTTTCTCTATTTTCTCTCTTCCTGCCCTTTTTACCTCTCCCCACCTTCTTCGTTCTTTTACTACACCCCATCTATCTCTACCTATCCCTACCCCCAATGCTGACGAACAAGCCCACAAATGTAAGAGAATTCCAACCACTGATACCCAATGGCAGGGACGATTAAATACTGCTCCTTCAATGCTAAGGGCTCAATGTCCCAGAAAAACGTAGACAAATCCTGACTTTTATGCATTCTTGTAAAACTCAAATACTTTTACTGCAAGAGACTCACTTTCGAACCGACCACTTTCCGACATGCGAGACCAGAAATTTCCCACTATGGTTCCATAGCACTACTCCTGAATCAAAATCAAAGGGTGTTTCCATCGCGTTTCATAGATCATGCTCCCCTGTAATACTAGATAAATTAATTGATTCACAAGGTAGATATGTTTTTTTAAAAATCTCATGGCAGTCATCTGTTTATGTCATAGCCAATGTGTACTATGCCAACAGAAAACAAAGGAAATTCGGCTCTGCTATCCGGAGGGGCCTAGAGGCATTTGCTGGTGCGGTCCCTATCATCCTAGGTGGCGATTTCAACTTTCCCATGGATCCAAAAGTCGACACATCGTCGGGTAAGTCCCATTACTCTGTACCATCTCTCCACCACCTGACAAAAAATTGGGACAACCTCCATATGCTAGACATTTGGCGCATCCTATATCCCACCACCAAAGACTATACATTCTACTCATCAGTACACAACACATATAGTAGGATCGACAGATTCCACATAACTCATTCTCTCCTAGATAAACAGCTCAACGCCTCAATAGGTAACATACTATGGTCTGACCATGCCCCGATCTTTCTCACCATGACACTAGACAATACAACACATAAAACGAGAACATGGCGACTGAACGACAACCTGCTAACCGATACTCTGTGCCATAAAGACATCACCACCTCAATCAACCACTTTGTTGAAGATCACAAACATGACAATACTCCATTCCCGACAAAATGGGAGACATTGAAATGTGTTTTACGAGGGATATTTATATCACACGGAGCACGTCTCAAAAAACGACGGACAGAGGAAACACAAGATTTACTCCGAGATATTTCAGATCTCGAAACCAAACATAGACTCACTCCTACACCAGCATTATATGCTCAATTGACAACTTTACGCACTAAACTCCTGTCCCTATTTGACCAAAAAGATCGGGCATTCTGAGACAAACTCCAAGCTCGTTACTATCACATGGGAAACAAAAGTGGTAGATTGCTAGCCAGGGCTCTACATCCTAAACCCCCTCAGACATACATCGCCCGCATCAAAAATAAAGAAGGAACATTAATGCATAGCCCCAGAGACATACTGGACACCTTCAGACAATTTTATGCCTCTTTATATCAAATACATGGTCACTACGACAATATGTCCCAATCCCAATTTATGAAAATGTTTGAAACCTACATACAAAAGAGTGGCCTCCCGACACTTAACAAAGAAGACAGTGAGAAACTATCTGACAATTTTACGTTATCTGAGATAGAAGATGGCATAAAAAAACTGAAGGTCGGGAAAAGTCCAGGGCCCGACGGGTATACAGCTAGATTCTACAAACGTTTCATGGATCTCCTCAGCCCTTTGTTCCTGCAGGTTTGCAATGACGTTTCGGCGGGTGGATCCTTCCCTGCGCAGGCCCTCCTGGCCCATGTAGTAGTACTTCCCAAACCAGGGAAGGACATCACGTTATGCGGTAGCTATAGACCGATATCCTTAATGAACCTAGATATCAAGCTATATGCCAAGATCATAGCAGACAGACTAAGCCCTCTTCTCCCGGGAGTGGTAGATATGGACCAGGTTGGTTTTGTGCGGGGAAGGGAAGCCAGAGACAACACGATCCGTTCTCTCGCTCTAATAGACACGGCCAAAGCACGGAACATACCCATGTGCATCCTGTCAATAGACGCAGAGAAAGCGTTTGACAGGGTGCACTGGGGGTTCATGTTTGCTGCCCTGAAACACATGGGACTAAACGATATAATGCTACATCGCATAAGGGCCTTATACTCATGTCCGGCGGCCAGGCTTCGAATAAACGGATCCCTATCAGAACCCTTTAATATTAAAAACGGCACACGTCAGGGATGCCCACTGTCTCCACTGCTGTATGTGATATGCATGGAGACACTGGCATGCTCTCTGAGGGGGGATCCCTTGATCCGGGGTCTGGACCTGGGGGGACGCACCCATAAATTGGCACTTTTTGCTGACGACTTATTGCTCTATATAACAAACCCCCGATTAGTCTCCCAAATATCATGTCCGAGCTAACCACATATGGACGCCTAAGCAATTTCAAAATCAACACCTCCAAATCAGAATTGTTAAACGTATCTCTGCATAGGCTAGTGGTCACCCTGCTGGAAAAAGAATACTCATTCACTTGGAAACAGATCTATATAGACTATCTGGGGATGAAGTTACCCGCCAAAACAGATAGGCTATTTGATTTGAATTACCCGGCACTGCTAGACCGCGTAGAGAAAGATCTATCTAAATGGAATAGACTATCACTGACATGGCTGGGAAGGATCCATACGTTACGTATGGATATACTCCCTCGGATATTATATATTTTTCAAACTGCCCCCCTCAACTTACCTGCCGCCTTCTTCTCTCGACTAAAAACTCTTTTCATACAATTCATTTGGTCTCACTCCCCTCCGAGATTATCATACAACCTCTTATGCCGGGCCCCTAACAAAGGAGGAGTCGGCCTACCCAACATGCTCCACTACCATTGGGAGACCATGGGCAAATGTATCCTTGACCTATTTGACCGAGGTGAAAAGAAAAGGTGGGTAGAGGTAGAGATGTCGAAGTCTGAAGGGTGGCCTCTATCACAGCTGTGGATCCCCCAACATGTTAAGGGACGACATACCTCCTTTCTAATAACTCAGATCACTTCCTCGTTCATTTCCCAAAACAAAACGTTGGGGTTGACCACCCATCCCGGCCCGATGACCCCCATCTTTGGCAACCCTGCTTTTCAAGTAGACAACAACAAAACTTCCTTCCTAGGAATTCTGAAAACCTCCCACCCTACCATCAAAGACTACCTAGACACAAATAGACTTCGTTCGCTAGACAGCCTGTTCTCCTCAACCCAACCACCAGGTGATGCATGGCTACTCCATGCCAGATTACACAGTTACATAAAATCCTTACCATTACGCTCATTGACGCGACAGCTGACACCTTTTGAACATATGTGCCTTCTGGGAACACAAACGCCACACACCATCTCGTCACTTTATAGCCTATACAGAGACATCATAAACACCAACTCCCCCGAGATCCCACGTTACAGACGTGCATGGGAGAAAGAGCTGGGAAGGGACCTATCTGATCTACAATGGGAAAAAGCATATATCTTTACAAACAAGGCATCAATGTCAGCCCTATCACAGGAGCGTAACTTCAAGGTGGTGGCGAGATGGTATAGGTGCCCGGTGATGGTCAAAACAATACGTCCGGAGGCTACTGACCAATGCTGGAGGTGCCAAAATGCAATTGGCACCTATACGCACATTTGGTGGAGCTGCCGCTTAATTATTCCATTCTGGCAATCGGTACGGGACCTATACATTAGAGTTTCGGGCCACCAGGTCGACTTCACGGAAGAGGTCGCCTTGCTTAATATGACTTCCATGTCCCTAACCCAATTTAAAAGAGGACTATTACGCCACTTCCTAACAGCGGCCAGGCGCCTTATACCTAGATGGTGGGGCCGCACCAGACCCCCCTCACGCTTTGAACTGGTTGATGAAATGAATGTTATCTACAGAATGGAAGACCTTCTCTCGCAGACATTGCATACAGACTCAATTACAAAACGGTTCTGTGACCAATGGGCTCCATGGTTGCTGTTCAGGGATTCGCCGGAGCTGGAAACATGGTTGCTCCACTGACAATGCAACCTCCCAAACACCTGCTACATATCCAGATGGGCAAGGCTAAAGTTCGCAGCATAACCCCCCCCCCCCCACCTTCCCCCTCTTTGTTCCCTTTCACCCATCTACTTTCTTTCTTTTCTTTTCTTTCGTTATGGAAATGTGGAAACCTTCCTCAACAGAAGAACTCTGAAATTGTTACCAATAGGGGACTATCCCCGACATTAGAATCGGTTTTATATGTCATACTTAATTATCACTTGAGGTTAATGTATCTTAAAGACTATATTGTTCGCGGAATAACAAACTGATTATTTTTCCTTACATACATTTCCTATATTACGGTATTATGAACCGTGTTAAAGAATGTTTTGTTTCAATTTACTTTGATACCTAATAAAAACAAATTAAACAAAAAAATGGAAATGGCAATTCTATCTTGCCTCAGAGCAGAACCCCAAAAGGATAGAAAGCCCCCTAAAAATATTGACTGTGAGTAAGAGAGGAAAAGACACTCATGCAGAAAACAGAATTTAGCAAATGAGGCCACTCTAGCTAGATAGGTAAAGACAGGACAGAATACTATTGCAGTCAGTATAAAAATCCTTTAAAAAATATCCACAGCAGATAATACAAAAATACCCCTGAGTCTACTCAAGGCTCAGCGCTCTCTATATCTGCGGAACTCCTGTGAATCCAACTAGGCTAAATATATGCTGACACAATCAAAAGCTGAACAAGCCAACAACAAATGAATAGCACATAAATCCTAGGAAGAAAACTTCCTAACAGAGAGCAGGTTAAGACAGACATGCAGACTAAATATCAACCCACAACTCTGAGCAGAACTAGACAATTCCAAAACAAGCACACAGCATGTGTGCCACAAGAAAGCAAAACCATTCACTTAGCTTGGAAGTTTGCAGCAGGGCAGGAAGAGACCAGGCAGAGATGAAACACCTCCAGGAACAAATGACAACTGGCAAGGACTGAGGGAATCCTGCAAACCTAAGTACCCCAGTCTGAATTCCAATTATCCAATTCACCTGACTAAGACTGCAGAACAGGATCAACTGCATTACCAGCCACAACCACAGGAGGGAGCCCACAAGCAGAATTCACAACAGGAAGATGCTCACATTGAACATAATGCTGTTATTTTTCACATTTTTTAAGCTATGACCATTAAGATCAATGGGGAGCTTATTCAAAAAGTGTTTGAAGCAGTTTTTTATGTGGATTTTGAAAACGAATCTGCTCCAAAATCCTTTTTAAAAAAACTCTGTGTGAACATAAACTTTAATCACTTTATGCAAATGAGCTGTTCCAGGCTATGGGGAAGATGCTGCCTGGAAGATAACTCCGCCTCCAGGGCTTCTTATAAATAGAAGAAGGAGTTACTAGTGTGAAACCAGTCACTGACACAGAACAGGAGAAATTACATTTTTGCAGTTCTGCTGTATTGTAACAATGTTGCAGCCCTGTATGCCTGTGATATGAATGCTGAAGTTGGGAGGAATCATCACTCAGAACTCTATAGTGAGATCAGGAGGGCAGAGAGCAGCCATCACTCATCACACTAGTAACGCCTCCTTCTATGTACTATAAGCCCTGGAGGCAGAGTTATCTTCCAGACAGCATCCACCCCATAGCCTGGAACAGCTTATTTACATAAAGTGATAAAAGATGATTTCTCCACAACAAGGCATCTGATATAAGGCAGACAGGTATGATTATTTTCAGCATTTTATAACTTGTATGTCTATAAAAATAGTTTATATAGGTCAAATGTGGTGACAGATTCCCTTTAAAGTTATTGGGGATGAAGGAGTCTGAAAACAAATTCCGGACTTCCGCATCTCCACAGCATGTTAACTTCATCTTGCGGAGTTGGAAGAGATAACCATCGGGTGCATGCAGGGAGACCCAGCCCTGCATCTACCACAGATAATGGGCACAGGGCAGATGTAGTCTCCCTGCATGCACCTGATGGTTCTTGTACTGCGTCCAAGAAACACTGCATCCGGATCATGAGCACATACCCCAAAGGTACCTTTCACACGCGGCAATATTGCTAGGC
This sequence comes from Allobates femoralis, assembly GCA_033576535.1. Taxonomy (NCBI): domain Eukaryota; kingdom Metazoa; phylum Chordata; class Amphibia; order Anura; family Aromobatidae; genus Allobates; species Allobates femoralis. Next base: position 635,568,445 of record JARQOC010000002.1, on the reverse strand, counting down.
AATTTCACTGGCAGTTTGCTGGTTGCAGTGAAATCATGGACACATTGTTCTTTTTGTACACAGCAACAAAATAGAACAAAATGAAACGGATCCGAGTTTATCGGAAGTAGTTGAAAAAATAAATTCGATATTTAACCACGAATACCATTTAGCTTTAACATTGCATGACAGAAGCAGCACGAGGAACGCGTGGTACATCTGGGCCTCCCACCCTTTGGCCACTCCAGTTCCCGACTGATCGGTGTTGGAGATGAAGGATTGTATGTATTTATTGCTCCCCGCTCTACTCTACTCTATTCTACTCTACTTCACGCTACTACTCCTACACGTGCTCAATCCTCTATTAACTCGGGTATTGTATATGCTCATACTTATTATATTTCATGGTTGTTTACTCCAGACTATATGCTACCACCTTGGGGCAGCTATTTTGCTGCTTATTGTTTGTAAAGAATTTGTCCCTTGGAGCAGAAGTGTGGTTCCACACTTCCCCCCCCCCCCTTCCCTGACCTAGCCCTCCTTTTCCCTCTTCCCCTCTTTCTTATATGATTTCCCCCCCTTCCTCCACCCCCCCTTCACCCTCACCCTCGTTTTAGACCATCTGGTGCGGTGCTGGGCTTACCAGCTTATATTTTGATGTGATGTCTTTGGATTGTGTATTCTTTATATGTCTTGAAAATCCCTTAATAAACACTTATTGAAACCAGCAACAAAATAGAACAATGTGTCCATGATTTCACTGCAAACAGCAAATTGCCAGTGAAATTGCCTGGCAATATTGCCGAGTGTGAAGGTACCTTTAGACTACACTTAGCGTCTCACACAGCTAGATCAGATCTCATACTTTGCACTAAGGAGAAAACATTTTAAAACACTGTTTCTGCAAATTGGGCTTGTAATCTGGTGTACAGTATATCCTAAATCACATGACAAGGCTTGTAAAAGGGTTGCTTTTAGCTTTTATATTTGCTTCTTCCAATAGGTGGCACTAGAGTTCAAGTCTACTTCCTCTTTGTAGTCCTGCAATGATAATCACAGGTAATAAAGCCTTTAAATTAAAGGGGAACTCCAGTGAGAGAAAACTTTTTAGTACAGTTCCTGGCTCTCCTACATTATGAAGCAGAGCTGTACACTCCAGTTCTAGGATCTATAGATTTCTTATAATTCAATAAAATCATACCTGCTCCTCTGCTCTAGCCCCCACCTCAGGGAACCCAGAATCCCCAGGCTTGCAGCTTCATGTAAGAGCGAAAAGCAGGGGGTGTGTCGGGGCGTGGATACTGGGAGCTGCAGGATCAGCCTACATTCATGCCCCCTGATAATTGTGTTTGGTGAGGAGGTGTGGCAGAGAGTGTGCAGAGATTTAGGTTCCCTGAGGTGGGGGGGCCAGAGCAGAGGATCAGGTATGATTTGATCGATTTATAAGAGATCTATAGATCCTAGAAATGTAGTGTATGGCTCTGCTTCATCATGTAGGAGGGCAGGAACTGTACTAAAGTTTTCTCTCACTGGAGTTCCCCTTTAAATAAACAATTGCACATACACTGATAAGATTTTAACACTTACAGCATGATTTTCCTCAGCTTACATACCAGAAACCTACTGACAGATTTCCTTTAGTATGTCCTTAGGCATCAAGCCAGCATGTCCCTTCCTTATCTGAATGGCCACCATGTAATTCCACTGTGGTCACTGCAGGGAAAATAACTGGTTGGCTTTGACTTCCATAAGCAAATCAGTTGTTTTCCAGGGATGCCTGGACTGAACACATAAGGAAAGTTGTACTTGAAAGAGCAATCTCTTTAAGCAATTTGTTTTAACAAAAAATGGTAGCGCATATATAAACCCTAGTGGTCATTGTGCAGGGTTGACTCTTTAGTGTCAGTTCACACAGGGCAAATTCGTTGCAGAAAGTTTAAAGACTGGGATATTTTTGGAGCTATTTTTCCAGCTTGCTCACTATTTTTTTAAGCCATATATAATGGCCAAGGTACAAAACAATACTGCCTCAAATCTGCAATATGTAAAAACATCCTTCAAAAGATGAAGGCTGCATTTCGGAGCAGTATTTTAGATCTGCTGTCTGCCTTAGGCGGCCGTCACACGCTGAGATATCTCTAGCGATATTGTAAGCGATCACGTGCACGCGCAATCGCTTACAATATCGCTCACATCGCTGGTGAGATGTCACACAGACAGACTCACCAGCGATGTGGATCCGCGATCTCGCTGGTAACTATGGTACACATCGGGTAACTAGGCGCCGCGCGTCGCTTAGTTACCCGACGTGTACCATAGTTACCATCTCCCAGCATAGGCTCTGCCGCTGGGAGATCGCTCATCGTGGTGTTATACACCACGATGAAGCAGATCGTGGCATCGTTCATCACTAGATCTGAGCTCCGGAGCTCAGATCAGCGATGTCACGATCAAGCGATGTAACATCGTAAATCGCTTGATTACATGCAACGATTTCTTGCCCGATATCGCTTAAGCGATCAAAAAGGAGATCGCTTAAACGATATCGGGCAAGAAATCGTTGCGTGTGACGGCCGCCTTACATAGGCAAACCAAAACGATGACAGCTAAACACCGACATATTCTAAATCACATATTCAAAAACTCATGGATCACCAGCTCTTTTTGTCAGTATTGTAACCAGGTGGATGTATAATCTGAGAGCATATACTGTATTCAGGTCAGTGTAAAACCATATAGAAGTTTCTTTATCTTAAAACACAGTCTATACACTCACAAACGACATATAACATTCAGCACATCAGTAAAATGGATCAAGTGAACATCCTGTCAATTGGGCCAGGCAGGAATCTGAGTATATGAATAGGCACCCCTGCGACCAGGTGGCCACAAACGGAAGTGCAGCCAGGCAAGGCAAGACGGTTGACAAAACACCCACATAGATGCACACACCGACCCTACGCCTAGGACTCTAGGTTGGGCAAGGGGTAGCAGGTGTTAAGAGTAGTGGGTGGAGCGTAGAGTAGCATTGACAAAGTGGGTGGAGAGACCAACACTAGAAAAACCCGGGAACACACAGTTAGAATGAGAGCAGAACAGTCGGAGGAGTTTCCCAGGAGGAGTGGTTCTCTGGAGGATGCAGAATCCTAAGAGGCACAGACCCTAGGAGAGAAAGATCGCTCCATAGCCGGAGGCGAGGGGAGACTACAGCCGCAAGCAGAGACACCCCACAGCTGAAGGAAGGTTGGAGGACAAGGGCCCGGCAGCCGCATACATCATAGCTGACCGGAGGAACCCTCAGCTGAAACACTGACTGACGGAGGGAGCCTGGTGATCCCACAGCCATATCTGGGACACTGGAGGCTAGGCCGCTACAGCCAGAGAGACGGCTCTGTAGAAGTGATCGGGGTCACTTTAGGACCCTAATCACAGGACACACCGGCGTGGAGCAGGTGCTTTATGACCTGCAGCCTAACTTACCACCAAGGCCTAACAACACAGTCGTCATACTAGGACTGGTGACCCTGAATGAGAGGGAAACATTCACCCAAAAGCCTGCGATGACCAGTCTGAACCCGTGGGTGAGGTACTAAAGGAGAGACTAACAGGGCCTGAACGAACTTAGCGGGAGCAACGCGGAAGAGCCACCTGACCTGCACAGTCTAGTAACCCGGAGCAGTGCAAAAGTGTTGAAGTGACTAAAGAACTGTAAACTGCTGTTGAAAGCCAAATAAAGTACTCAGTAAGCTCACCACTGCCTGAGACTGCTTTCTTCCAGTGTTGCAACTGAATCACACCTGAGGAGCCACAGACTGCTTTCCACACATGCTGGCTGGAGAAGCTGCAGCTTTGAAGTAAGTGCATTACACCCAGTACAATCCCTCGCCAGGCCCATCCATCACCACTACACCTGCCCTGGGGACCCTCAGCCCTACCCGAGGAGGGCTTACCATCCACGCTGCCCTAAGTCACCATCCCCAGCAGGAATACGGCAGCGATGGTTCTACTAACCACATACCCCGGGTGGCGTCACAACAAATCTCTTGTAAATACCCCTTTTTGGACTGATCCCAGGCCACGGGACCGGGTCACGACTACCGTGATCCCAGACAGACAGCACCGGCTGGTTCCCGAGTACCCCATAGCCTGGGGGTGCATCATGATTCTGTGTCTGGACTTGTCTTTTATTGATGTGCTCATATATTAGGTGTTTTGTGGAAATATAGACTGCATATTAGACATTTGAGTCTAGTTTTACCCCACTGTTTGGCCACTGATCTAGAGAACATCAGCATTTAGTTTGGATTCTCTTAAGCGCTGAGAAGAATTGCCAAGTGTAATCCATAAAGCACCACTCCAGAATTTTGGAGAGGTGCTTTAAATCTAAGTCCCCTGACCCCAGTATTACACTCCCCATCCGGTGACTTCATCGTCTATCAGTGTCGCCTTAGTTGGTCTCCTGTGAGTTCTGCCAGAAATTCAAGTGTTTCATTGAGGTCACAACTCAATATATCTCCATGGCAGCCTCATTTTGAACTTGTTCTGGCTCTAATAGAGATGCATTGAGCTCCTGTGACGTAATTTTTGACTTGCGGCTATTCAGAAATTACAGTCACATGAGACAGAAGTGGCGCCGGTAAAAGGTGAAGCAACTGGAAAGTGAATATATGACAAGGGGCTTACATTTAGGCTGGAGTCATACTGCCGTATGGCTCGCGCAAGGAAAGCAGCAATATGCCTGGACTGGCCACTGCTATCCTGACCTGAGCATGAGCGTCAACGTCATGTAGTTATATGCAGCTGTCATTTTCGGGTCAGGAGAACTGACGGCCAGTCCAAACATTGTCATTCGATCCTTGAACGCCTCATATACGGTGAGCGGATCACAGTATAATGACACTTGGATCCCGGTCGTAGCAGAGCGTGAGCCAAGGGTCATTAGTATATCACATCCCATACTCGTGGATCGAATGCAATATGCTGGTGGAACCTCAGCCTTAAAATGCAACTCCAGCACTTAAAATATTGGTGTTATATTGGATGCTGCCTGATTACAATATCCACCTGGTTCACACCAGAGCCGGTGAGTTTTTATATTATTCATATTGTGTGAGTACTGAGTTGTCCTATTTTTTTCTTGTATTTAGCTGAGCACTTTGGGGACTTTCTGCTTCAATGTAAACAGCTCCATAGAGAATTAAAGGGTTAGTCTAAAGCCAAGCATTGTTCTCCTAACTTCCTATATAATTTATCCCTATAACTTAAGCTTTTTTCTAACATATTTGCTTTAAAAATTCCCTACACTAGCTACACTACCTAACAGCTACTGTGTTTATCTTTCTATTTCCTATCTGATGATATTTCGTGTGAGTGCCCCAGTGCATGCTGGGATACTCACCATAATGACTTCAGAATCACTTCCTTAGCTTCTGCCCCTGCCTGAAATAAAGCATCACATTAGCGATGCTGGCTTCAGGGGCGGGGCTGTCAATGTTGTGTCCCTGAGTGTCTCCAGTCCCCTCTCCCTGCAGAGCACCATCTGAGCCCCTCCCTGCAGTGCACTCCCTAAGGCCAGAGCCACAATTGCGTTTGCAATCCTGCTACTGGATCCTGTTTTTCATCCTGAAAACCTGATCAGGTACCTGACCCATAGACTCCAATGTTAACATTTGTTTGCCAAAGTGCAATCCGTCTACTGGATCCAGTTTTTGAGATGTCAGGTTTTAATAGGGTCTGCAATGTTTTTTGGTGTTTGATCAAAACCTGATCTTTTTTTTTTTACATGGAACCCTATGGGAAATGGATCCTGCCCAGACCAACGCACTAAACAGGGGGAAAATACCTCAATGTCAGACAGACTTGTACTATTATCAGACATTATAATAATACATACCTGCTTTCTGTGAAGCAGTGAGCAGCACTCACCACCCATATCCTGCTGATAACGGATCCTCCACACGAGTGTCTATAGCCATATCCAAAACGGTACAATTGAAGACTGACCTGCCATGGCCAGGCCCCTGGAAGTGCATCATGGCCTCCTACAATGCGGGATCCAATGGAATCTGCCAGTGGACCCTTCCCACAACCTGAAGAGTTGAGAAAGTTATCAGCAGAGTCTGACCAGATTAAATTTGATCTCTTCAATTATTAAATGGGTAAAATTGAAAAGTGTTTGTTAAAAAATAACTTTGCAATTTACTTATTATTAAAAATTATTTCCATTTTTAAATCTGGAGGATTATCTAGTTCTATAGTTTACATCTTGTTGTTAGGTTACCAGCCATTGCTGCAGTCTATCAGCAGTGGACAGTCTCCTAGGCAAAGAGTGAAGTGTGGCGCCCCCACAGTCAGGCCACCACTAATGGTATTGCATGCATTTTACATGTATAGTACCATGCCCAGAGATAAGAGGGGATAGTTTTGCTGAGCCCCCCATTTGCACCCAACACAATCCAAACTCCAGGCCAGGGAGGTGCTGGGTGGAAGAAAGTTACATTCTGGGCAGTCCCCACCTACTGGATGGAGAGAGGAGTTAGGTTAGGGGTGGGTGGTAGAGGAGACAGCTCTACTGAGATCCAGTAGTTGGGCAGCTGGGGAATCTAGTACTACACATGGAGTTAGGTGCTAGTCCCAGGCCTGAGGACATGAATCTGCTGCCAGCTGTTCAGGCTGAGCAGAGGAGCTATCTGCAGAAGAGATACCAGCCCCACTTCAGTTTGGATTCTTTAAGACCAGCCATGAAACTGGAGGTCACTGGGCTTCAGGCACAGTGGCTACCTTAGTGGACCCTTCCCAGGCTCAAGGAACCATATAGGGTGAGAGGACCAGCAAGACTGTAGGGGTGTGCTGTGCCCTCCCATCATGGGAAAGCCCACTAGCGGCGCCAAAAGTTGTACTGCCCCCCTCTATTAACTTCATTGCAAGATGGTGCCTCCCCCCGCAAACATGGACCATCTCCTGCAATGCAAGCTTATGCCCAGAGTGAGCTGCACCTTCAAAAAGGTGGGGACTGGAATCTGCACATGTGGAAGAAGAAAGCAGACATGTTGGAGAATGCTGAAGAAGCAGCAGCATGTGTGGACGCAATGATAGATGTGTACAGAGAATGGTGCGCCAGGATGCACTGCCAAGCCAGAGTATCCACAGCCTTGCAACCCGTCCTATGTGATTGGAAAGAAGAAGGGTGAAGAAATGTGTATAACTGACCGGGATCAAAGAAGGTCTGGCAAGATTGATTTTTAAGAAATTCAAAAATAATTTTATTGGTTAATCAAAAAGACAAGCAAAAGTGCACAAAGGTTAAAAACAATTAAAACAGTACAAAACATGTACTCGCGGCCCACAACACAAATTGAATGTAAACAACCTTATGAGGCATATCACTATTATGGGCGATAGGGTGCTCCTGCCGTTTGCCCACAACCTTATAACCCTGATGCAGGTGACATGATCATTTAACCCTTTGATGGTTTACTCCTTATTTGCATTCTTTGCACTAATATCAGCACATGCAGTCTGGTCAGACCCTTCTGTATTGTTCTCAACCGCATGATCTCTATGCATTGTTCTCAACCACATGATCTCTATGCATTGTTCTCAACCACATGATCTCTATGCATTGTTCTCAACCACATGATCTCTATGCATTGTTCTCAACCACATGATCTCTATGCATTGTTCTCAACCGCATGATCTCTATGCATTGTTCTCAACCGCATGATCTCTCTGCATTGTTCTCAACCGCATGATCTCTCTGCATTGTTCTCAACCGCATGATCTCTCTGCATTGTTCTCAACCGCATGATCTCTATGCATTGTTCTCAACGCATTATCTCTATGCATTGTTCTCAACCGCATGATCTCTATGCATTGTTCTCAACCACATGATCTCTATGCATTGTTCTCAACCACATGATCTCTATGCATTGTTCTCAACCACATGATCTCTATGCATTGTTCTCAACCACATGATCTCTATGCATTGTTCTCAACCACATGATCTCTATGCATTGTTCTCAACCACATGATCTCTATGCATTGTTCTCAACCACATGAGCTCTATGCATTGTTCTCAATCACAGGATCTCTATGTATTGTTCTTAACCATGATTTTTTTTGCTTGGTTACTTTTTGTGATCTCACCACTGGTGCTCTGCAGCCAAACCTTTGAGTTTTATTGTTCATTTCAATTTTTTTGACTACCGTATATTATCTGACTAAAAAAAGCCTTGTGTACAACCTTATTTCAATTTGTGACCTTATAGCCTTTCAGTCTATCAAGCATATTGATGTTCATAAGACATACCAGCGGCTTAATCTTGACCTAAGGGTGTCATCACTGTTCACTTTAATGTGGTGTACATTGAGACACTTTTTATGTGAATTCTTCAAACATCATACCAAGTGATCCATGGCATAGTTTACTGTTCGTGTTGGGGAACACTTATAATACTGTATATCTATTGGTCCTTATGACCCTGACTGGCATGTTGTTCTATCTTTTTGTCACCTAAGGGAATACTCTACTCTTTCATTGAGGTATTTCTGCCTCAGAAGGTTGTTTACATTCAATTTGTGTTGTGGGCTGCGAGTACATGTTTTGTACTGTTTTAATTGTTTTTAACCTATGTGTGCTTTTGCTTGTCTTTTTGATTTACCAATAATATTATTTTTGAATTTCTTAAAAATCAATCTTGCCAGACCTTCTTTGATCCTGGTCAGTTACACACGTTTCTTCACCCTTCTTCTTTCCATGCTTATTATAAACGTGTGACTGGTGGATCACGTTCTAGTGCAGGGGTGGGGAACGTCCGGCCCGCGGGCCGTATTCGGCCCGCCAAGACCTTCTCTCTGACCCCCGGCCACATTGCCGGAGACCGCAGTGCTCGGGCCGGCAGCAGCATTTTGCTGCTACCGGCCCTTTAAACCAGTGCGTACTCTCTAAACAAGCACAGCAGCGTTCACTACTGAACACTGCCTGCACATGAGGGATCACATCTTCACACACAGGCAAGTGCAGAGCCAGCGCGAGGATGTAATGTGCTCCGTCCCTCCCACAGATGAAGAGGTCGGAGCTGCAGCTGCAGTATGTATGTGTGCCCCCCAGTGTGTGTATGTGTGTTCCCCCCTCAAAAGCAGCATGTGCACCCCCTCAGGAGCATCATGCTTGCCCCCCCTCAGTAGCTACATGTTTGCTCCCCCCAGCAGCATCATCATGTGTGCTCCTCATCATGTGTGCTCCTCTCATGTTTGCACCCCCAGCAGCATCATGTGTGCCCCCCCTCAGTAGCAGCATCTTTGCCCCCCAGCAGCATCATGTGTCCCCCCACAGCTATATCATGTGTGCCCCCCCTCAGTAGTACCATGTTTGCCTCCCAGCTGCATCATGTGTGCCCCCCCTCAGCAGCATCATGGGCGCCCCCCTCAGCATCATCATGTGTGCCCCCCTCAGTACCAGCATGTTCCACCCAGCAGCATCGTGTCTACCCCTCCACATAATCATGTGTGCCCCCCCTCAGTATCAGCATATTTGCCCCCCAGCAGCATAATGTGTGCCCCCCCTCAGCAGCAGTGTGAGTGTGTCACCAGCAACAGCGGTGTGTGTGTCACCCCAGCAGCAGCATGTGTGCTCCCCTAGCAGTGTATGTGCCCCTCGTGTGTAGATGTCCTCAGCCGCTGCAGTGATCATATAGGCTGCCATCATCGCCAATGATGCATATGTCCCCATCCTGAATATACCCCCAGCCCTCCCCAGAGCTGTATTCTTTCCCAGCCTCCCCAGTGCTGTATATGCCCTCACGCTTTCCCCCAAAATGCTGTATACTTCCCCAGTCTCCCCAGTGCTGTGTATGCCCCAATCCCCCCAGTGCTGTGTATGCCCCCAATCCCCCCCAGTGCTGTGTATGACCCCAGCCCTACCCAGTGATGTATATGACGCCGCCCTCTCCAGTGATGTATATGCCCTCAGGCCTCCCCAGTGATGAATATGCCCTCAGGCCTCCCTAGTGCTCCATATGTCTCCAGGCCTTCCCAGTGATGTATATGCTCCCAGGCCTCCCCAGTGCTGTATATGCCCTGGCCTCCCCAGTGATGTATATGTCTCCAGGCCTTCCCAGTGATGTATATGCCCCCAGGCCTCCCCAGTGCTGTATTTGTCCCCAGCCCCCCCAATGATGTATATGTCTCCAGGCCACCCAGTGATGTATATGCCCCCAGGCCTCCCCAGTGCTGTATACACCCCCAGCCTCCCCAGTGATGTATATGTCCCAGCCTCCCAGTGATGTATATGTCCCAACCTCTCAGTGATGTATATGTCCCAGCCTCCCAGTGAGGTATATGTCCCAGCCTCCCAGTGATGTATATGCTCCCAAGCCTCCCCAGTGATGTATATATCCCTAGGCCTCCCCAGTGATGTATATGACGCCGCCCTCTCCAGTGCTGTATATGCCCTCAGGCCTCCTGATGTATATGCCCCCAGGCCTCCCTAGTGCTGTATATGCCCCCAGGCCTCCCCAGTGATCTATATGTCCCCAGGCCTCCCTAGTGGTGTATATGCCCCAGCCTCCCAGTGATGTATATGCCCCCAGGCCTCCCAGTGATGTATATGTCCCAGCCTCCCAGTGATGTATATGCTCCTAGGCCTCCCCGCTGATGTATATGTCCCCAGGCCTTCAAGTGATGTATATGCTCCTAGGCCTCCCTGGTGATGTATATATCCCCAGGCCTCCCCAGTGATGTATATGAAGCCACCCTCTCCAGTGCTGTATATGCCCTCAGGCCTTCCCAGTGATGTATATATCCCCAGGCCTTTCCAGTGATGTACCGTATATGCCCCAGTCTCCCAGTAATGTATATACCCCCAGGTCTCCTAGTTATGTATACGCCCCAGGCCTCCCCAGTGCTGTACATGCCCCCAGCTTCCCCAGCACTAAATATTTCCCCAGTGTCCCTAGTGATGTGTAGACCCCTATCCTTCCCAGTGCTATACATGCCCCAGCGATGTATATGCACTCAGTGTCTCCTATGTGAGATATATATTTATATATATATATATATATTATATATATATATATATATATATATATATATATATATATATATATATATACACACACAGCAGTCTTATGGCCCCTTTACACGCAGCTACAGGTAACAGGTTGTCCACAGGTAACTTACTGGTTGCAGTGAAATCATGGAGACATGGTTCTATCTTGTTGCTGTGTACAAATGGAACTATGTCTCTATGATTTCACTGCAACCTGTAAGTTACCTGTGGACAACCTGTTACCTGTAGCTGCGTGTAAAAGGGCATTAGTGTCTCCTGTATGATGTATATACAGCAGTCTCCAATGTGATCCATACACAGCTGTCCCCTATGTGATGTATATGATTTACAAAACTTCTTATCACGAAGAACTGACTGCGCTGTAGGCAACACAAACATGATAAAGCAGCAAGAAGAATATCACCGAACATCACAGCCGCACCAAAGAGGAGTAGCTACAGCTGTCCCAGTAGGGCGAGTTAATTATTTGTTCGCCCAAATAAAGCAGGTAATTTTCAAGGAGATAACTTTGTGCGGCCCTGAAGGATGGTAGAAATTTCCAAATGGCCCTCGGCATGAAAAAGGTTCCCACACCCTGCCATAAACCTACAAATATTATAAAGCACCGCCATAGCCCTCCATATAATATAATGCATCATGCCTAGTACTCCAAATACTATAATGCATCCCCCATAGTCCTCCATATAGTATAATGCACCCCATAGCCCTCCATATACCATACAGCACCCCCATGTACAATATAGCACCCCATATATAGCACCCCCATAAACAGCACAGTACCCCCATATACAGCACACCAATATACAGCACAGTTGCCCCATAAACAGAACAGCACCTCCATAAACTGCACAGTACTCCCATATACAGCACAGAAGCCCAATATACAGTACAGCACCCCCATAAACAGCACAGTACCCCATATACAGCACCCACATATACGGCTCAGCACCCCCCATATATGGCTCAGCACCCCCATATACAGCACAGCACCCCCATATACAGCACCTCTGCCCCATATACAGCACCCCAAATACAGCAGAGCCCCCCCATATACAGCAGAGCCGCCATATACACAGCTCCCCCATATACAGCGCCCCAGCCCCATATACAGCAGAGCCCCCCCATATACAGTACCCTATCCCCATATACAGCACCCCCACATAAGCAGAGCCTCCCATATACAGTACCTCAGCCCCATATACAGCACCCCCACATACAGCAGAGCCCCCCATATACAGCACCCCAGCCCCATATACAGCACCCCCACATACAGCAGAGCCCCCATATACAGAGCTCCCATATACAGCACCCCAAGCCCATATACAGCAGAGCCCCCCCCATATACAGTACCCCAGTCCCATATACAGCACCCCCACATACAGCAAAGCCCCCCATATACAGCACCCCCATGTACAGCAGCCCAGCCCCATATACACCAGAGCCCCCCATATACAGCACCCCAGCCCCATATACAGCAGAGCCCCCCATATACAGAGCTCCCCCATATACAGCACCTCAGCCCCATATACAGCAGAGCCCCCCATATACAGTACCCCAGCACCATATACAGCACCCCCATATACAGCACCCCAGCCCCATATACAGCAGAGCCCCCCATATACAGTACCCCAGCCCCATATACAGCACCCCCACATACAGCAAAGCCCCCCATATACAGCACCCCCATGTACAGCACCCCAGCCCCATATACACCAGAGCCCCCCATATACAGCACCCCAGCCCCATATACAGCAGAGCCCCCCATATACAGTACCCCAGCCCCATATACAGCACCCCCACATACAGCAAAGCCCCACATATACAGCACCCCAGCCCCATATACAGTAGAGCCCCCATATACAGCACCCCAGCCCCATATACAGCACCCCCACATACAGCAGAGCTCCCCCATATACAGCACCCCAGCCTCATATACAGCAGAGCCCCCATATACAGTACCCCAGCCCCATTTACAGCACCCCCACATACAGCAGAGCCCCCCATATACAGAGCTCCCCCATATACAGCACCTCAGCCCCATATACAGCAGAGCCCCCCATATACAGTACCCCAGCACCATATACAGCACCCCCACATACAGCAGAGCCCCCCATATACAAAGCTCCTGCATATACAGCACCCCAGCCCCATATACAGCAGAGCCTACCCATATACAGTACCCCAGCCCCATATACAGCACCCCCACATACAGCAGAGCCCCTATATACAGAGCCCCCCATATACAGCACCCCAGCTCCATATACAGCACAGCCCCCCATATACAGCATCCCAGCCCCATATACAGCACCCCCACATACAGCAGAGCCCCCATATACAGAGCTCCTCCATATATAGCACCCCCTATATACAGCACCCCAGCCCCATATACAGCAGAGCCCCCCATATACAGTACCCCAGCCCCACCCCCACATACAGCAAAGCCCCCCATATACAGCAGAGCCCCCCATATACAGAGCTGCCCCATATACAGCACCCCAGCCCCATATACAGCAGAGCCTACCCATATACAGCACCCCAGCCCCATATACAGCAGAGCCCCCATATACAGCAGAGCCCCCATATACAGTAGAGCCTCCATATACAGAGCTCCCCCATATACAGCACCCCAGCCCCATATACAGCACCCCCATATACAGCAGAGCCCCCATATACAGTACCCCAGCCCCATACACAGCACCCCCACATACAGCAGAGTCACTATATACAGCAGAGCCCCCCATATACAGAGCTCCCTCATATACAGCACCCCAGCCCCATATACAGCAGAGCCCCCCGATATACAGCACCCCAGACCCATATACAGCACCCCACATATAGCAGAGCCCCCCATATACAGCAGTCCCCCAGATACAGAGCTCCCCCATATAAAAGCACTCCCATATACAGCAGAGCCCCCCATATATAGCAGAGCCCACCATATACAGAGCTTACCCATATACATCACCCCCATATACAGCACCCCAGCCCCATATACAGCAGAGTCCCCCCATACACAATACCCCAGCCTCATATACAGCACCCCCACATACAGCAGAGCCCCCCATATACAAAACCCCCATATACAGCACCCCAGCCCCTTATACAGCAGAGCCCCCCATACACAATACCCCAGCCCCATATACAGCACCCCCACATACAGCAGAGCCCCCCATATACAGCAGAGCCCCCATATAAAAAACCCCTATATACAGCACCCCAGCCCCGTATACAGCAGAGCCCCCCATACACAATACCCCAGCCCCATATACAGCACAGCCCCCCATATACAGTACCCCAGCACCATATACAGCACCCCACATACAGCAGAGCCCCCCATATACAAAGCTCCCCCATATACAGCACCCCAGCCCCATATACAGCAGAGCCTACCCATATACAGTACCCCAGCCCCATATACAGCACCCCCACATACAGCAGAGCCCCCATATACAGAGCTCCCCATATACAGCACCCCAGCCCCATCTACAGCAGAGTCCTCCCATATACAGCACCCCAGCTCCATATACAGCACCCCCACATACAGCAGAGCACCTCATATACAGAGCTCCCCCTTATACAGCACCCCCATATACAGCACCGCAGCCCCATATACAGCAGAGCCCCCCCATATACAGTACCCCAGCCCCATATACAGCAGAGCCCCACATATACAGCAGAGCACCCCCATATACAGAGCTCCCCCATATACAGCACCCCAGCCCCATATACAGCAGAGCCCCCCTATAGAGCACCCCAACCCCATATACAGCACCCCACATACAGCAGAGCCCCCATATACAGAGCCCCCCCATATACAGCAACCACATATACAACAAAACCCCCATATACAGCAGAGCCCCCATATACAGAGCTCCCCCATATACAGCACCCCCATATACAGCACCCTAGCCCCACATACAGCAGAGCCCCCTATATACAACAGAGCTCCCCATATACAGAGCTCCCCCATATACAGCACCCCAGCCCCATATACAGCAGACCCCCCCCATAGACACTACCCCAGCCCCATATACAGCACCCCCACATACAGCAGAGCCCTCCATATACAGCACCTTGAGTCCCGATGAACACAGGGTCACTTGATGCAGAGTCCTATTCAAGGAGAGGGGAAGACTCAATTTCAGGTACAATTCTTTTTAATGTTAAAACTTGTGATAAAGTGACAGTGATTCGTGATTACCCACCCTCCCTTACAACACACAAAACACACAATGAATACATCTCAAGTTTGGACCCATCACTCAGACGGTCACCTTCTTGTGTATCTAATATATAAAGCTGAATGTGTGTGTGTATGTGTGTGTGTATGTGTGTGTGTGTGTATGTATGTTCGGGATTAGCATCTACACCGTCGCAACTACAGCCACAACATTTTGCACAGTCACACGTCTGGACCCCGAGAGCGTCATAGGCTATGTTGTGAGGCGAAATTTTAACCCTGCGCGTTCCAGTTCACCAAACAATTTTGCCCCTATCTACATAATGGGGAAAAAGTCACTGTTACCAGTTGACAGTTGTGAAAGAGAGGGGCTTAATGATAGCGCCAAAGACTAACAGCACATACCAGCATATAGTCACTAAGGTGGGGCCCCAACATGAGATATTCAACATGCACGGGGACATGTATACACACCACATGCCCACAAAGAGTAACAGCAAGTGTATAGTCACTAAGGTGCAGCCCCAATATTGGATACTCACCACGCACCCGAACAAACACACACACACCACAAAGAGACACACACAACACAGAGACACACACACCCCCACGGGGACACACACACACCCTATAGCGATATATGCACTCACCCCACAGGGACACACACACACAGACACACACACCACACAGACCCCCCCCCCCCCACAGGGACACACACACATACACACCCTATAGGGACACATGTACTCACCCCACAGGGACACACACACGCCACAAAGAGACACACACAACACAGAGACACACACACCCCACACAGACACCCCCCCCCACAGGGACACACACACACACACACACACCCTGTAGGGACACATGAACTCACCCCACAGGGACACAGACACACACCACAAAGAGACACACACAACACAGATACACACACACCCACACAGACCCCCCCACCCCACATGGACACACACACATACACACCCTATAGGGACACATGCACTCACCCCACAGGGACACACACACCACAAAGAGACACACACAACAGAAACACACACCACACCGCCCCCCCCCCCCCCACAGGGACATACACACCCTATAAGGACACATGCACTCACCCCACAGGGACACACACACACACCCCAGGGACACACACACCACACAGACAGACACAGATGTGCACAAATCACCTCACACAACTCGCCTCATACGTGTGCTATCTTTAATTTCCAAACATAAACATCTGATTAAAAACAGCCAATGTGCAACACATGTGCCATATAGGGAATTAAGGCTGATGTGAGGTAACATATACTGCCCGGCCAGGGGGAGGGTGTACTGTTGGCTGGAGATTTATTAGGCTGTCTATAGCAACCAATCACAGCTCAGCTTCTATTTTCTTACAGGTCATTAATATGACATATTCAAATTCTATTTTGTTATAGCTAACAGCAGTTATTTATTAACCCGGGCGTAGCCGGGTACTACAGCTAGTATCTCTATATATTTCCTCTACCAGTCCCTTAAGGAATTTTTCAGGGTCTATCAGTGGTATATATTCTATATCGAGTCTGATGTAGTGTTTGACACTGCAGTTAGTTCAGGTTATGCGTCCGTTTGTCAACACCTGTCTACGTCAAACAATATATTCAGTCATATGTCCTTTGTACTTATTGAGATTATATTCAGTAATCTCTTATTTCTTTAACCAATAATGTGGTTTAATGCCCTTGCCCTACGCGTTTCATCCCCATTGTAGTCAGGGGCTTATATGTATCTGGTTCAGAAAAAGTGGCATGTGTCCTTGTGTGATATGACACTCCACGGTATTTGTGAGTCACAGACCCAATGCCGTCCGAGTGGTATAGTCCAAGTGGTATAGTCCCTTATTTGTGCAGGGTCCAGGATTTATGTATGGTCGTTTCTTCCTCCTGAAGTATTTTTCGGAAAGGTTACCCTGTGAAGAGGATGGGGAGGACTGAGTCATACTTCCATTCACAGGGTCAGGTTACAACTAGTCCCTTTATTTCCCATTCTCATATGGTGCATCTAATTACTAGATTATTGGATCACCCGAGTCAGTGACGTTAGGAAAAAGTGGGGAGATAATTATAATTATTTGATTTTTGAGTTAGGGATACTCCAGTATCATAATCAGTGAACCCTCTCTTGATGCAGAGGTAGAATGACTGCTGGATTGACCAATCATCACACTCCCTGGCTGGAGGGGTCGGACACTGAGGAGGCAGAGCCAATTGCTGCTGTATTGAAAGTAAAAGCAGCCAGGAGCCTCCTCCCTCCCCAGTCCCGACCGCAGCTGCTCCACACAGTCACTGACAACACACACACAGGACTGCAGAAGCACGGCAGAATGTAATCTGACCGCTCTGCGGCCCCCTGTCTTCAGGGACTCATCACAGCCTGAGCAGAGTGCTTATGTTGGCTCATTGATGATGCGTCCCTGCATGGCATCAGATCAAACATGAATATCTATTGCACAGTTCCATACAACATTTTGTGACACCAAGTTTACATCATAATAAATATTGCACAGACCCATGCAGGTTCATAAATACAGTATATAACTTGGATTACACTTAGGCTACGTTCACACATTTGGGTATTTTGCTGCGCTTTTTTACGCGCGCTTTTTGCCGCGTTTTTCGGCCGCGCAAAAAAGCGCAGCAAAATACGCAGGGGCTTTTACACATTGCGCTTTCTTTACCCCAGAAAGCGCAGTGATGTCACAGAGGGGAGGAAGAATCCTGCTTCCTCCTCCCCTCTGTGACAGCCCCATTAGATTTCACAGTGTATTAATATACACTGTGAAATCTAAATTAAACAGAGGCAAATGTATGTAAAATAAAAAAGAATTAATACATCACCTCGCCGGTGCCTTCTCCCACTGTCCGGTGCCTTCTGCCGCTGCCCGGTCTCCGGTTGTAAGTGAGAGGTGTACTGATAAGACCTGTGGTGACGTCAGAGGGGGGGGGGGGCGTTCCCATCGCTGATTGGCTGTTCGCGGTCATGTGATATGTATCACATGACCGCGAGTGCCCGGGAACGCCCCTCTGACATCACCACAGGTCCTGTCAGAAGAGATCTCACTTGGAACCGGGGATCGCACAGCAGGAGAAGGCGTCGGACAGGTGAAGTATTCATTCTTTTTTATTTTTCAGACACTTGCTTTTGTTTAATTTAGGTTTCACAGTGTGTATTAATACACTGTGAAATCTAATGGGCGGCCACAGCTGTCACAGAGGGGAGGAGGAAGCAGGATTCTTCCTCCCCTCTGGGAGAATACGCAGAAGTAGCTGCGTAAACAATTGACATATCAATTGTTTACGGAGCTGCGTTTTCTCCCGGAAAACGCACTGCGTATTTTTACGTAATGTCTGCACTGCAAAGTGAATTTCCCATTCACTTTGCTGGCAGACAAAAGGCACATTGCGTATTTTGAAAAGCGCGCGTAAAAAACCGCGGCAAAATACGCAATGTGTGAATGCAGCCTTAGAGTGTTAACAAGGTGCAAAGATGAGCACAAATCTGACAGAAAGCCACTTTATAACATGAGACCATATGCAAACAATCACAAAAGGGGTTAAACAAAATTATCCATATTTGCAGTGGACATCAGGGAAAGAACACAATGGGGAAAGACCGGGCAGAGAACCCCGACGCGTTTCGTGGCCTAGGTCAAAAAGACCTATGGCCACTTCCTCAGGGGGATGTGTACCGATGTCCCCCTCAGGCTTTTTATAGTGTTCCCCTCCGGCCGCGTCACCATAAATGTAATTATACTATGATCCATTTATACTTTTGTAACGTTCAAATCATGTGCCTTCCATAAAGGAAAGAAGTTTGTATGTTATTTATGAAAAGAAAAAAAATTGTGTGTTTTGCCTAGCACCTTTGCACTTTCATTGCAGCTCGCGGACGTGCTGAGTTTAACGACCGAGGAATGCGGCGCCCCCGCAGGCAGGCCGCCACTAATTGTATTGCATGCATTTTACATGTATGGTACCATTCCTGGAGGTAAGAGGGGAAAGCTTTGCTGAGACCCCCATATGCACCCAACACAATCCAACCTCCAGGCTAGGGAGGTGCTGGCTGGGCAGAAAAAAACACATTCAGGGCAATCCCCACCTACTGAATGGAGGGAAGAGTTCGGTTAGCGGTAGGTGGTAGAGGAGACAGCTCTAGTGAGATCCAGTAGTCAGGCAGCTGGGAAATCTAGTACTACACATGGAGTTGAGTCCTAGTCCCAGGCCTGAGGGTATGAATCTGCTGCCGGCTGTTCAGGCCAGGCAGAGGATCTAGCTGCAGAAGAGGTACCAGCTGCAATTCGGTGTGGATTCTTCAAGACCAGCCATGAAACTTGAGGTCACTGACTGGGCTTCAGGTACAGTGGCTACTTTAGTAGACCCTCCCCAGGTCAAGGGGCACTGTTATGGGGCCACTCTCATAGGCACTGTTATGGGGCCACTCTCATAGGCACTGTTATGGGGCCACTCTCATAGGTACTGTTATGGGGGCACTCTCATAGACACTGCTATGGGGGCACTCTCATAGACACTGTTATGGGGCACTCTCAAAGGCAATGTTATGGGGCATTCTCATAGTTAGGCACTGTTATGAGGGCACTCTTAATGACACTGTTATGGAAGAACTCTCATAGGCACTGTTATGGGGCACTCTCATAGGCACTGTTATGGGGGCACTCTCATAGGCACTGTTATGGGGGCACTCTCAGACACTGTTATGGAGGCACTCTCATAGGCACTGTTATTGAAGCACTCTAATAAGACACTGTTAAGGGGCACTCTCATAGGCACTGTTATGGGGCACTCTCATTTCCAATGCTATAGGGGCACTCTCATAGGCACTGTTATGGGGGCACTCTCATAGGCACTGTTATGAGGCACTCTCATAGACACTGTTATGAGACATTCTCATAGGCACTGTTATGGGGCACTCTCATAGACACTGTTATGAGGCATTCTCATAGACACTGTTATGAGGCACTCTCATAGACACTGTTATGGAGGTACTCATAGACACTGTTATGGGGCACTCTCATTATCTGTTATGGGGCACTCTCATAGGCACTGTTATAGGGCACTCTCATTTCCAATGCTATGGGGGCACTCTCATAGGCACTGTTATGGGGCACTCTCATAGACTGTTATGGGGGACTCTCATAGGCACTGTTATGGGGGCACTCTCATAGGCACTGTTATGAGGGCACTCTCATAGGCACTGTTATGAGGGCACTCTCATACATTGTTATGGGGGCACTCTCATAGGCACTGTTATGAGGGCACTCTCATACATTGTTATGGGGGCATTCTTAGAATCTGTTATGGGGGAACTCTCATAAACACTGTTTTGGGGGCACTCTCAGAATCTGTTATGGGGGAACTCTCATACACTGTTATGGCGCACTCTCATAGGCACTGTTATGGGGCACTCTCATAGGCACTGTTATAGGGCACTCTCATTTCCAATGCTATGGGGGCACTCTCATAGGCACTGTTATGGGGCACTCTCATAGACTGTTATGGGGCACTCTCATAGACTGTTATGGGGCACTCTCATAGGCACTGTTATGGGGCACTCTCATAGACATTGTTATGGAGCACTCACAGAATCTGTTATGGAGCACACTGTGGGGTGAAGCCTGTAGTTTGGGTTATTGTATAGATATTGAGCCTCCTGTGATACACACACAAATACGCACAGTGAGCAGAGCTAATGGCTTCCTATAGGGAATTTCTCGCCTACCGACTGTCTCATCTCCCAGCACAACCGCCGCCAACAATAGCAGCGCTCCGCTCAGGACGGCGTCCATGTTATGGGCTCATAGGGACGGAGCGCTAATCCGGACCAGCAGAGGGCGCCAGAGGGCAGAGTCTGTACCCGCCGCTCGAGCACTGCAGCTGTGACGTCATTGATTGCAAACGGGGGTTTACAACGGACGTGGAGTCACAAAGGTGAAGTGACGCTGTGCTCCTCAGCGCCCCCTGGCAGCAGTACTCCTCAGCGCCTCCTGCTCGCAGTCTTCCCAGCACCCCCTGCCCGCAGTCTTCCCAGCACCCCCTGCCTGCAATGCTCCTCAGCCCTCCTGCTCGCAGTGCTGCTCAGCACCCCCTTGCCCGCAGTGCTCCTCAGCGCCTCCTGCCCGCAGTGCTCCTCAGCCCTCCTGCCCGCAGTGCTGCTCAGCATCCCCTGCCCGCAGTGCTCCTCAGCACCCCCTGCCCACAGTCCTCAGCGCCCCCTGCCCGCTGTCCTCCTCAGCGCCCCCTGCCCGCAATGCTCCTCAGCCCCCCTGCCCGCTGTGCTCCTCAGAACCCCCGGCCCCCAGTGCTCCTCAGCGCCCCCGGCCCCTAGTGCTGCTTAGCACCCCCGACTCCCAGTGCTCCTCAGCACCCGCGGCCCCTAGTGCTCGCTCAGCGCCCCCTGCCCGCAGTGCTGCTCAGCGCCCCCTGCCCGCAGTGCTGCTCAGCTTCCCCTGCCTGCAGTGCTCCCCAGCCCTCCTGCCCGCAGTGTTCCTCAGCCCTCCTGCCTGCAGTGCTCCTCAGCCCCCAGTCCTCCGCAGCGCCTCCTGCCTGCAGTGCTCCTCAGCACTCCTGCCCACAATGCTCCTCAGCACCCCCTGCCCGAAGTCCTCCGCAGTGCCCCCTGCTGCAGTGCTTCTCAGCCCTCCTGCCTGCAGTCCTCATCAACCCTCCTGCCCGCAGTCCTCATCAACCCTCCTGCCCGCAGTCCTCATCAACCCTCCTGCCCGCAGTCCTCATCAACCCTCCTGCCCGCAGTCCTCATCAACCCTCCTGCCCGCAGTCCTCATCAACCCTCCCGCCCGCAGTGCTCCTCGGTGCCCCCTGCCCGCAGTCCTCATCAGCCCTCCTGCCCACACTGCTCCTCAGCGCTTCCTGCCCGCAGTTCTCCTCAGCGCCCCCTGCCCTCAGTGCTCCTTAGCGTCCCCTGCCCACAGTCCTCCACGGCACCCCCTGACCGCAGTGCTCCTCAGCCCTCCTGCCTGCAGTCCTCCTCAGTGCCCCCTGCCCGCAGTCCTCAGCCCTTCTGCCCACAGTGCTCCTCAGCCCTCCTGCCGCAGTCGTCCTCAGTGCCCCCTGCCTGCAGTGCTCCTTAGTGCCCCCTGCCCACAGTCCTCCTCAGCACCCCCTACCCGCAGTGCTCCTCAGCACCCTCGGCCCCCAGTGCTTCTCAGCGCCCCCTGCCCGCAGTGCTGCTCAGCTTCCCTTGCCCACAGTCCTCCTCAGTGTCCCCTGCCCACAGTGCTCAGCACCTCCTGCCCACAGTCCTCTCCGCCCCGTGGTTGCAGTGCTCCTCAGCGCCCCCTGCCCACAGTCCTCCGCAGCGCCCCCTGCCCGCAGTCCTCCGCAGCGCCCCCTGCCCGCAGTCCTCCGCAGCTCCCCCTGCCCGCAGTCCTCCGCAGCTCCCCCTGCCCGCAGTGCTGCTCAGTGCCCCTTGCCCGCAGTGCTGCTCAGCGCCCCTTGCCCGCAGTGCTGCTCAGCGCCCCTTGCCCGCAGTGCTGCTCAGCGCCCCTTACCCGCATTTCTCTGCAGCGCCCCCTGCCCGCAGTGCTCCTCAGCGCCTCCTGCCCACAGTCCTCAGTGCCCTCTGCCCGCAGTCCTCATCAGCACTCCTGCCCGCAGTGCTCCTCAGCACCTCCTGCCCGCAGTGCTCCTCAGCACCTCCTGCCCGCAGTGCTCCTCAGCGCCTCCTGCCCGCAGTGCTCCTCAGTGCTTCCTGCCCGCAGTGCTCCTCAGCCCTACTGCCTGCCGTGTTCCTCAGCGCCCCCTGCCCGCTGTCCTCATCAGCTCTCCTGGCTGCAGTGCCCCTCAGCGCCTCCTGCCCGCAGTCCTCCTCAGCGCCCCATGCCCGCTGTGCTCCTCAGCCCTCCTGCCCGCAGTCTTCCCAGCTTTCATCTGTCACTATGGATGCCTTAATGGAGGAAGTGAAGCTTTTGGCTAATGAAGACGGCCTTGCCTGACTGCGGGCCTGCTCGGATTCCGTTTCGTCCATCCCCACTCCCACTTCGGGAGTCGTCTTGGTGCGGGGGGGAAACTGCTGCATCTACCCCTGGGTGGCATGCTGACGCCGTCCCCATCCCGAGACACTTGGGATCTGCCACGGATGAGCGCCCTAGCAGGAGTCGTGAAAGGAGGAAGAGGAAATCTAAGGTGGTTTACTCACCCGAGCAATCTCCTGCCAGAAGACCCCGGGAGCCAAAGAAGCGTGGGAGTCTACGGCATCCAGAAGCCCTGACGTATCGCTGGGTCTCGCGGGAGGCCCATGCGGATGACGTCGATTGTCTCCCGGACCGTTTGGTGACAGCTCCATCTAGTGGTCTGGCGGGGCAGCCATCACTGGAACGGACTCGGGGTTTGCCGGCAGAGTCGGTGGTACCCGTTCATCCTCATGGACGCTACTCCAGCGTCAGTCATGGACGGGAACGCCACCATAGGATTGCTTTAGCGTTGGCAGGACCAGCTGCGGCCCAGGCTTGGGCTTCTCACAGGGAATCCTCCAGCGATGACAGGTGCAAGTTCGAGGAATCGTGCCCTCCGGTACAAGGACCTGCTGTGGACCACGACTGCGCTCTCCTGCCCTCAGGACATGGTGAGCCGTCCACATCTGGTGCACGGCACATGAGGCGTGGGATGAAGGGAGGGTTTTTGCCCTAGTGCAGAAGGCAGTTAGTCAGGTCTTGGGCTCTCACGGTATGTAGGCTTCGCCTGTCATGCAGCCCCTTCCGCCTCGAGGTCCCATAGTGTTTCTGAGAGCCTCCTTAAGGAGGCTATTGTTTGTATTCTCCATTGGGCTTTCATCTCTCTCTTGCTGTCAAGGAAAAGATCTGGCAACAGGAGTATTTAAATGTTTTCACATTGCTCCCTAATTACAAGCCAACCTCTGGGTCTGATGGCGGGTTTACACGTTGCGATATCGTAGTACGATTTCAATCAAAAGTCACGTGGTTCAATCGTTGGACCTGACATCGTTCCTGCGTTGTATGGTGTGAACGTCCAATACGATGCAGGAACGATGTCAATGTGATATCGGGGATTGAATGAGCGCGCTATTCAATGCCCCGATATTGAAGGAAGATTGAAGTCGGATCGTGCTGTGTAAACACACAACTACGATGCGATTTGAAACGTCACCCATTCACTCCCATGTTAAGTATGCGATCCTGGGTTGGGGGGCGTAGACATCGCACGGACGTTGTATTCCGATATCGCAGCGTCTAAACATTCAATGCGATGTGGGAGGAACGTGCACTAATTGCGCGCTCCCGCGCCATTGAGTTGCGATATCGCAACGAAATTGAAGCGTGTAAACCCACCATGACAGCAGAAGAGAGGAGAAGCATTATGCTGAGTTAGAAAAAAAAAGACTTTCAAGTCTTTTCATAATTGGCTGCAGGCATTCTCTATATATGCTGCAGTCCTGGGTGAGAAGGAACCAGGCCTCTGTTCTGGCTTATTCAACACCAGGATATAGTTTTGGGGTTCCGCCTGGTTGGCCTATGATGAGGCCTTCTGCCAAAAATTGGGGAGTTAAAGATGTTGGGCTGTGGATTAATCTTATGTTGCCCCAACGTCATGCCTCTCAGAGGGTGTTGACTCAACAGCATCTTAAGAAGGGCATATGTTTCTCATTTAATAATGCTGGGTGCAAATGGCCAAATACTTGTCGGTTTCGCCATGAATGTTCCCGCAGCAGTGGCGCTCACCCAGCATTCAAATGTTTCAAGAAACAGACTGCTGGTTCACAGTCCTCTTGTGCTCGGGAGCCCGGTGTTAAGGGGTCGGACACCGGTGAGGGTGGACGTAATGTGTCTTTGGCTCAACAGCTACCCAGATCGGATGAAGGCGCATTTGCTTCTTGAAGGTTTCTTGAAGGTTTTATGAATGGGTTTTTTGTACCGGACTTTCGGGGGCATGGCTGTTGTTGCGACGACAACCTGGCATCGGTGCGTGGTCACAAATCTGTTGTATTTGACTACATTCAGAAAAAGCTGTCACTTGGCCGTGTTGATGGTCCTTTTTGTTGACCCCTTTTTCTACACTTGCACACTCACTCTTGCACACTCACTCTTGCACACTCACTCTTGCACACATTCTTGCACACTTACTCTTGCACACTCGCACTTACTCACTCTTGCACACTCACTGATGCACACTCACTCTTGCACACTCACTCTTCAACACTGACATTTGCACACTAACTCTTGCACACTAACTCTTGCACACTAACTCTTGCACACTAACTCTTGCACACTAACTCTTGCACACTAACTCTTGCACACTAACTCTTGCACACTAACTCTTGCACACTAACTCTTGCACACTAACTCTTGCACACTAACTCTTGCACACTAACTCTTGCACACTAACTCTTGCACACTAACTCTTGCACACTAACTCTTGCACACTAACTCTTGCACACTCACCCACACATTCACCCTCACACTCACTTTCACACATTCTTGCACACTTGCACTCGCACACTCACTCTTGCACTCGCACACTCACTCTTGCACACTCACTCTTGCACACTCACTGATGCACACTCTTGCACACTCACTCTTGCACACTCACTGTTGCACACTCACTGTTGCACACTCACTGTTGCACACTCGCACTTGCACACTCGCACTTGCACACTCGCACTTGCACACTCGCACTTGCACACTCGCACTTGCACACTCGCACTTGCACACTCGCACTTGCACACTCGCACTTGCACACTCGCACTTGCACACTCGCACTTGCACACTCGCACTTGCACACTCGCACTTGCACACTCGCACTTGCATACTCACTGATGCACACTGACTCTTGCACACTCTCGCACACTCATTCTCGCACACTTGCACACACTCATGCTCGCACACTCGCTCTTGTACACTCAATCTTGCACACTCACTCTTGCACACTCACTGATGCAGTCACTCTTGCACACTCACTCTTGCACACTTACTGTTGCACACTCACTCTTGCACACACTCATGCTCGCACACTTGCAACCTCACACACTTTCACACTCACACACTCAGTCGCACACTTGCACATGCACACTCACTTTTGCACACATTCTTGCACACTCGCACTTGCACTCACTCTTGCACACTCACTCTTGCACACTCACTCTTGCACACTCACTCTTGCACACTCACTCTTGCACACTCACTCTTGCACACTCACTCTTGCACACTCGCACTCTCCCACACATTCACCCTTGCACACTCACACTTGCACACTCACTTTTGCACACTCACTCTTGCACACTCACCTTTGCACACTCACTCACACACTCACTCTTGCACACTTACTTTTGCACGCTCATTCTCGCACACTTGCACAAATAAGTGTAATGTAGGTGATTAGTATTTTTGCAGACTGAAATTGAAAACTGTGTTTTTGAATGAACGCTCTGAGTGAACATAGCCTAAGGCAGGGGTCTCTAACTCTGCTGGGTATATGAGTCGCAAAAGGAAAAAAATTAATTTGGGAGGCCGCACTCTCTGCAGAACAAAGTTACATCTTAAATACGGTAATACCATAGATTTTTTTCACCTTTTAATAATTTCTTTTAATATTTTTGTTTCTCTTATTTCTTGAAATGGCAATCATTGTATGGGTTATGGTACGGTTTTATACCTTAATGTTCTTTCCAATGTGAAACGTTTACTTTTTTGGTTTACTTTACACTTTGGAACCAAAAGAGGGATGACCACAGCTACAGATGTGACCGTCTGATAGCCTAGCTCGACTACCCACCTCTCCTGAAGACCCAACAGCTTTTTGAGAGTTGGGTGGAGAACATCATCTCTGAAAATAGGGTCCCACAGCTGTACCCCAACAGTTTTGAGCAGCACTCAGCCCCTGAGACCACACAAAGGCAGCACATAACTCCCCCTTACTTTGTCACTGGTTATGATTTTACCCTCCAGGGTAGTATGAGGAGGGTCTTGCCGGGGGGATGCAGGTATGGACAGCTGTCTTCATCGAATTAGATGGCTACAGAGGTGAGTTGGCTGATAGCCCAGCTCGACTACTCATCTCTGTTGAAGACACTTTCAGCTCTGTACTCTGAGACCACACAAAGGAGGTGCAAAACCCCTCACTTTGTCACTGGTTGTGATTTCATTCCAGGGATTTGTCCGGAGTGCTTCTTGTGTAGGGATGCAGTTTCTGGACAGCTGTCGTCATCCTTTTAGACAGATAAGAATTAATGTATGTGTGTGTATGCTATATTAGAGGTGAAATTAATGCTTAGCAAAAGACTATGTTTACACAGGGTTTTGATGCGATTTTTGCAGCTTCTTATCACGAGTTTTATTCAAATTAAAAGCGGATTTTCATGGAACCAGCAGAAGCTGAGATTTCATAAGTTTAGTGGATTCCAATATGAAAATAACCTGTGACCTGAAATGTGCAAATTTTCCATTTTGTGATAATTTATTTGTATTGAGATATACATGATGAATTTTACCATGATCATATGTTATCGTACAAACAATATTATAATGACTGTATCTCTCTTTATATATAACCTCTTCTGACATCTCACATATTCTGGTATTGGGTATTGCATCTATGTTAACTCCCACTTATAACTAACCTACTAGTGTATTATCCAAATCTTACTAATTTCCACTTATGAGTGAGGTGACACACCAACCACCCTATAATGAGGCATACCGCTATCAAATCGTTGCAAATTAATATAGATTTAAGCGCTAAACACAGTATATCACCGTGACAACGCTTACAACAAAACAGCGCTACCGTATGTCACTTCCGGCCCGACCGCTCGTCATTTCCAGTCATATGACTGGCCAGCGCAGATAAAACCCCGCTGATACAGAGGCAATGGGTTATTCACTGCCTAGGTACAGACGATGCTGGTGCCAAAGGATCTATGCAGTAAAGAATACTCCCTGAGCCACCTATGACACTTTTTAAGCTAAATATCACTCCTCATTTACTCTTTATATTTTTTTCCAGTGACACCATTATCTTACCCATAATACATAAGAGGGCAAATAAGAACCTTATTAAGGGTTATACCAAGGTTACAACCTGTGGACTAATAGGTAATTACCTACCAACTCATACATACATCATATACCAGCAGGACCCTAGTATATATCAATAGCTATTGCATTTCAGATATAACCAGTGATCCTTTTCCTGAGATCTCATAAAGGGTTAACTACGCAAACCCTCACTTGATACCAGAATTCCTGGGACTACACACCTTCTGTACACAACCAGCCCGGCCAAAGTACCCTTGGATCTTTTACAGCTGTGATCCAGGTATACATAATAGAAATAACAATACAACCTGATATTCAGACAAATGGGGATTCACATTTTCCTTTTACTATAGGTCAAGCAGTTATACCTATACTCCACATTACAGTTAAACTTCCCTTGAATATTCCCCTCTATAAACAGCGACGGCAGGTAATAGGCTAACACACTTTATTCCTCTATCCTGCCACATTTCCATGACTCTCCCACTTCTATGTTCTGTTTTCTGGCTCCACCATACTCGATCATCAGTTTCCTAATTGCATATAACTATAAATATGAGTGGACACTGGTTCTCATTGTATAGTTTGTACAAATTTGTATATATTAGCTTTTTACACTTTCAAAAGCAACATTGTAAAAAGTTTTTTTGTTTTATCTATAGTGACGTTGTGATCACGGCCTGTAGTAGGCCAAAACGTTAACCTGCAATTATTGGGAGAAGTGAACCGGGCACTAACCTGCTGCAGATTCTTTGCAGATAACGGCGGTGTCTGGGATCCGGTGCTCTGCTGGAGAAAAACTCTTGATATTTGCAGAAAGTAGCGGCACACGGATTGGATCCAAAAATTTCCGGCGTTTATTTGTGCATCAAGTTACAGGTGGTGCAGGGAGGGGGGGGGTGCTGAAGGTGCAACGGACCGTTTTGAGGTACTCCTCTTCCACAGGCTAACCGAGTGACTGCTGGAGGCTCCATTTTATAGGAGGATCTCCTGCAGTCCACCGGCTGAGTGAAATTAAAACAATCAATACAAATAGCCTTCATAATAAAACATCGAATAAGACATCAAAATTACAGTGCTATCAAGGGATCTTACCCATTTTTCGGATATAAAAACCTGCAGGGCTCAATAGATTAACTGGTAGCATTACATTACCATAGCAGTTTTACTAAGGCAGTTTTCCTGTTCGATCTATCGTGTCTGACACTATACTGCTCAGGCATGACCAATCTATAGATGTTAATGGATCTGCACTACTGAGACTTAAGACTGCATTACTGGGAGCTGTTGCACAGAGAGAAAAAAAAAAAAAATAAAAAAAAAAAAAACATTTTTTCCCTTCCTTCTCCCTTCCTCACTCCGCGCAACTTAGCTCCCAGTGTGCTTATATTAATAGTGCTTATATACTAATTTAGTCTCCTGTGTGCAGTTTTTTTTTTTTTTTTGGTGTTTAATGCTGAATACAAAGATGATGAGGACTGCTGTCCCCATTGGGGCTCTATATCTACCCTTCCCATATCGCCTATTGTTATCATGTGTGTTTTTGAGCTTTTTAAGTTTTTTTATAACAAGACTTGTACTCTCCCCACATACGGTAAACTGGAAATCCGCAAACATTTCCTTATTTCTTTGTATTTAGACCCAAATGGTCTTATATTACTCTCAAGTTTCCTTTCTATAATAATAATAACTACGCAGCTCAACGAGTTAGACAAGATTAATACCGTAAATAATATACAGATTAAATTAAGAGAACGGCTAAAGGATTATAAAAAAACGGACATATCAATTTTGTCGTTCATACCCAATAAACCTTGCGCATCAGTGTGAATAATCCATTTGGATTCTATTTGAAGGAGGTATCTACCAAAGTCTCCTCCTCTAGGTGATAATGCAGGCTTCTCAAGACCCATAAATGACAAAACCTCTGGGTTGCCTTGATGGTAGTCTCTTATGTGTTTTATCAGGCGTGGGCTTCCCTTTCCAGAGGTTATCGAATTAAAATGTTCCCGAAATATAACCATTCCAGTAAGAAATTACATCAACTGTAGGTCAAAGGGAGTAGTGTACATCGTGAAATGCCCGTGTTCCCACTTCTATGTTGGTAAAACAATAAGACCTTTGTTCCACAGATTTCGGGAACATTTTAATTCGATAACCTCTGGAAAGGGAAGCCCACGCCTGATAAAACACATAAGAGACTACCATCAAGGCAACCCAGAGGTTTTGTCATTTATGGGTCTTGAGAAACCTGCATTATCACCTAGAGGAGGAGACTTTGGTAGATACCTCCTTCAAATAGAATCCAAATGGATTATTCACACTGATGCGCAAGGTTTATTGGGTATGAACGACAAAATTGATATGTCCGTTTTTTTATAATCCTTTAGCCGTTCTCTTAATTTAATCTGTATATTATTTACGGTATTAATCTTGTCTAACTCGTTGAGCTGCGTAGTTATTATTATTATAGAAAGGAAACTTGAGAGTAATATAAGACCATTTGGGTCTAAATACAAAGAAATAAGGAAATGTTTGCGGATTTCCAGTTTACCGTATGTGGGGAGAGTACAAGTCTTGTTATAAAAAAACTTAAAAAGCTCAAAAACACACATGATAACAATAGGCGATATGGGAAGGGTAGATATAGAGCCCCAATGGGGACAGCAGTCCTCATCATCTTTGTATTCAGCATTAAACACCAAAAAAAAAAAAAAAAAAAAAAAAAAAACTGCACACAGGAGACTAAATTAGTATATAAGCACTATTAATATAAGCACACTGGGAGCTAAGTTGCGCGGAGTGAGGAAGGGAGAAGGAAGGGAAAAAATGTTTATTTTTTTTTTTTTTTTCTCTCTGTGCAACAGCTCCCAGTAATGCAGTCTTAAGTCTCAGTAGTGCAGATCCATTAACATCTATAGATTGGTCATGCCTGAGCAGTATAGTGTCAGACACGATAGATCGAACAGGAAAACTGCCTTAGTCAAACTGCTATGGTAATGTAATGCTACCAGTTAATCTATTGAGCCCTGCAGGTTTTTATATTCGAAAAATGGGTAAGATCCCTTGATAGCACTGTAATTTTGATGTCTTATTCGATGTTTTATTATGAAGGCTATTTGTATTGATTGTTTTAATTTCACTCAGCCGGTGGACTGCAGGAGATCCTCCTATAAAATGGAGCCTCCAGCAGTCACTCGGTTAGCCCGTGGAAGAGGAGTACCTCGAAACGGTCCGTTGCACCTTCAGCACCCCCCCCTCCCTGCACCACCTGTAACTTGATGCACAAATAAACGCCGGAAATTTTTGGATCCAATCCGTGTGCCGCTACTTTCTGCAAATATCAAAACGTTAACCTGCTAAGTCACCACCTTCACCTCGATTGAAATAAATTCACTTTAGGAGAAGGAGGACAAGATGGCGATACATGACTGTAGTACTACGAGTTGCCTACAACAAGTTTTTCTGACACCCGGGAAAGAAGCGGTCCTAAGGGCTACTGAACCAGAACTTGGCCAATAGTTGAATGTTTATTTTTCTTTTCTTTTGATCGTTGTCTCTGACTATTTTGATCCTTACTTTTATCTTGATTTTGCCTACAATGCTATAAGTCACAAAGGCTGACTGGTGGGTATCGGGACTCAGACGTTGAAGCCCTATGTTTTATGGGCTTGTACTCTGGCGGATGGAGAGCCGAGAACTTCTATCACATGACCCGATGATTGTGGTGGAGTCGATTTCACGACGGCGGGATTCGCTATATCCCCACTCTCGCTATTCACAGCGGGAGTCCTTAAGAAGAGAGAAGGGAGGAGTGGAGGGGGGAAAGGGGGGAGGGGAGGGTGGGAATTGGGCAAGGTACGCTAAGGTCTATTCCACATAAAAATGTCAAAGATGTTGGGGTACTAGATAAATATGATTGGTCAGGATGCCTATATAAAGTGTTCTCTTGCATGGATAATGAGTAATACCGTAATAAGGTTGCTGAGCTGGAATGTCAGAGGTATATCAGACAAAACTAAACGATCTGCAGTTTTACAGTATGTTAAGATGAGTGAAGCTATGATTATTTGTTTACAGGAGACCCATCTTACAAGTGATACGACAAATTGGCTGTCAAGGCCGTGGATCATGAAAGCATACCATTCTACCTATTCCACTTATTCTAGAGGGGTGTCACTTTTGATAAGGAACAATGCTCACTATGAGGAATTGGAGGTACACATTGATAAGGAAGGCCAGTTTGTGTGGGTAGTATGCAAACTATTTGGACAAAAGATGACGTTGGTGGCTATGTACATCCCACCACCGTATTCCAAAACAAAGTTACAAGAAGTGGTAGAGTTGACTAGAGTGAAAGGAGAACAACCGATTCTCATACTAGGAGATATGAACAATGTGATGAGTGAATGCTGGGACAAACTGAGAATTGGAGAGCAAAATGAACAGATTGATAGATTATCGGCGTTTGGGAATTATGTATCGGAACTGGGTCTGATTGACATATGGAGAGTGAGAAATGGGAGGAAGTGCTTTTCATGTCACTCGGCCACTCACGGTACTTTGTCACGGATTGATCTTGCATTGGGGGATGCTGGCATGAATGGGTTGGTAAGGAATGTTGAATATCTGCAGAGAACGCTGTCTGATCATAGCCCACTGCAGGTCACACTACAGCTGGATGTCAAAAGAGGTGGACAGGGGGTTGGTCCCTACACCCGATGTGGCTTAAAACCCTGGACTTGAATATAATAGAGGATGAGCCGGTTCAGTTCTTTCATGATAATGAGGGGAGTGTGGAGGTAACAGTAGTGTGGGATGCCATGAAGGCCTTTTTAAGGGGGATCTTTATTAGAGATATTGCCCAACGTAAAACCCTCAATAGACTAGATGACCAAGCAAAAGTGGAAGCTCTAAATAGGGCAGAGATGGACATGACCTTGACTCCTACCAGAGAAAACCATGACAGACTCAAAGACGCACAGACAGCGGTGAATGTGATGCATATGGAAAGGAGTGAAAGGAAAAGAGCTTTTCAACAAGCAATGTTCTTTGAAGAAGGGGAGAGAGTGGGACATTTATTGGCAGTAATTTCGTCATCTCAAAGAGAGTGTAACCGGATTTATAAATTGAAGGATGAAGGAGGAAATTTAGTTACGGAAACGCCAGATATATTAGATGTTTTCCGAGAATATTACACCGACCTATACTCCTCTGCTTCAAATGTCAGTGATAGGGAGGTGGAGGAGTTTTTGGAGGGAGTGACACTTCCGGTATTAACTGAGAATGATAGGCGGAGATTAGATGAACCAATAGAGGTTGAGGAGGTGGAAAGGGCTATATCATCTATGTCGGCGAGTAAGGCACCTGGGGCTGATGGGATTCCGGGAGAGGTATACAAAATATTTTCAGAGGTACTGGCACCTAGATTGAAACAGGTATTTGCTACCCGATCTGGAATGGGAAAAGAGCTTTCTCATGGCCCGCAAAACAGCATGTTCATGTGATGCCATGGAAAAAAGCCTGAAGTTGCGATACAGGTGGTACCTTACCCCGGACAAGATACATAGATTCTCTCCAGACACCTCACCACTGTGCTGGAGATGCGAAAAAGAGAGGGGTACGATGTTACATATATGGTGGAGCTGCCCATTGATTCAGGACTTCTGGGTCAGGGTATTTCGTAACTATAATATGGTAATGAGGAAAACCCTGGTAGGCAATCCAGACATGGCCCTTCTGTCTCTGCTCCCTGGCACTTGGAAG
The DNA here is from genome assembly GCA_033576535.1 of Allobates femoralis. Classification (NCBI taxonomy): domain Eukaryota; kingdom Metazoa; phylum Chordata; class Amphibia; order Anura; family Aromobatidae; genus Allobates; species Allobates femoralis. Next base: position 635,534,380 of record JARQOC010000002.1, on the reverse strand, counting down.
GTACAGAGGAAAGATGTTCTCCGATTTTGCATAGCCGCGGCTCGCAGCGTAATCCCCCGCCATTGGAAGGAACGAGAGCCCCCTTCCATTTCAGAATGGTACTTGGAAGTGGAAAAGATACGTAGATACGAGGAACTGTCAGCGGACTTTTCCCAGACCCAACATACATATGTAACTACCTGGACTGAATGGGTCCTGTTCAAAAATGCCCCTAACTTTGGAGACTTCTTTATCTGAATATCCTGGGATGCGGTGCCTCACTTTCCCCTGGAGTTACCTCGGGGGGCTACGTGGCGGGCTGTACCCTTAGGGTCGAGACTCCATTTTCTTCATTCTCCCCTACAGTCTTCTTTCCTTACTTCTTTCTTCTGACTCTCATCATTCCTCTTTCTTCTTCACCTTTCTACCCCCTGGACGAGTGCCAATATATGGTTAGCCGAATAAATAAATGGTCGGAAAATAACCAGGATAAGATATTCCACACCTGGTACCGACATTTCTCTCCCGTAGCGACAGAGGGAGAATATCTCACTGTGTTATTAGAACGGAGAGGGAAGGGAAAAATACGTCTAGTTATTATTTGACGATGTCTTAATGTGATACTTGGCTCTACAGACGAATGCAATTCTTGTCCCTTTCTCTCTGCCTACCAAAAATATTGTTATCTGGATTTCTGTGTTTATATTGTGATTTATGAAAAACTTTAATAAAATTATATTTACCCAAAAAAAGAAACAGGTATTTGAAGGAGCAAGAGATAGAGGGGCACTGGCAAGATCAATGGAGGAGGCAGTTATAGTGGTACTACCTAAGGAGGGGAAAGATCCGGAGTGTGCGGAATTGTATAGGCCAATATCCTTGTTAACATCTGACGTCAAGATACTGGCTAAAATCCTGGCCACCCGCCTGTCTGGTGTGATACAGAATCTTATCCACACGGACCAATCTGGATTCGTCCCTGGCAGGTCGACTGCAATTAATTTGAGACGTTTGTTTCTCAATCTTCAATTACCGGCAGATAATGGTGGCCGGAGAGTGGTGGTATCACTTGACACTAGAAAGGCCTTTGATAGTGTGGAGTGGAGGTACCTGTGGAAAGTAATGGGTCTAATGGGGTTCAGTGATGGATTTGTGTCCTGGGTGAAATTATTGTACTCCTTTCCACGAGCAATGGTTAAGGTGAATGGGGCAAGATCTGGGACATTCAGGCTGTATAGGGGGACCAGACAGGGGTGCCCATTGTCTCCGCTATTGTTTGCGGTGGCGATGGAGCCCCTAGCCACCAAAATCAGAATGACTAGAGAGGTGGCTGGATTTCAATTTGGAGACATTATTGAGAAAATAGCGTTGTATGCAGACGATATATTGCTGTTCCTAGAGAATGCGGGAGAGGCACTGGGAAAAGTAATGGAGATTATAGAGGAGTTCGGCATTATCTCAGGTCTACAGATCAATTGGAATAAATCCTGTATTATGGCAGTAGATGGGGAACTCATAAGGGAGGATATAGCTGACCAGGGGAGACAACTGCAGGTCATGACAAGGTTTAAATATTTAGGAGTGTGGGTGACTCTTCCGTTAGGGAAATATTGGGAGCTGAATGTTATTCCACTTCTGGAGACCTTTAAAAGGAAAATTAATGCCTGGTGTAAGCTGCCTCTGTCGGTGACTGGCAGGGTCAACTTGATTAAGATGGTGTTGATGCCTCAATTAATGTACTTGTTACATAATTCCCCAGTTTGGATAGCAAAGAAAAAATTTCATGGAATTAGCACCATCTTCAGATCACTGATATGGGGCAAGAGGTCTGCTAGGATCAAACTTGAAAACCTTCAGAGGGCAAAGGAGGAAGGGGGATTGGCAGTCCCGAATGCTTGGGTATACTTCTTGGCGGGACAGGGCCAACACATAAGGGGATGGAGAGAACATGATATAGGAGGGTCAACTGGTCGGTTTCTTAGTCATATTTCAGGCAGAAATCCACTGGTTCAGGGGTTAGAGGATGGTACTTTTGATAAGCTGAGTTTGCAATATCCTACGATACATCTCATCCAAAAGAGTTGGAATGCTATTAAAAAAGTGCGCGGTGTGAAGGGATTGACGGTATACTCACCGGTTTGGGGTAATGTGCATTTAAAGGAATTTTATAAAATGGGAGAGATGATACATTGGCAGAAGAAGGGAATAAGGAATCTGGAACATCTAACTAGGGAGGGAAGGTTGCAGTCTTTCTCGGAGTTGAAGAATACCTATAATATACCTTGTGCATGGGAGTTTCAATACTCCGGAATAAAGCATGCTTGGTGGGCACAGCGGAAAATAAAAGACATGACTGTTCAAAAAGATATCACGCTAGATTATGTCTGCATGACAGGTGATTCTAAGGGAGTGATTTCGAGCATTTATAATGACTTACTACATGCCTTTCTGGGACGGTTTACAATTAAAGCCAAAAGCAAATGGGAAGAAGATGTGGGGGAATTATCGGGGGAACAATGGGAGACTATATTAGAAACTGTACCAGATTTATCACTCAGCGAACAGGCTAGACTCTCCCAGCTGTATATAATACACAGGGTCTATAAAACTCCAGTGATATTGTTCAAGGCGGGACTAAGAAGAGATTCTGAATGTCCCAGATGTAGCTCGGACAGGGCTGGATTGTTACATATGTTGTGGTCTTGCCCTCGTCTTGCTGCTTTTTGGATAACAGTGATCTCCAAAATAGAAAGAGCATATGAATGCACAATTGAAAGGAATCCAATAGTATGTGTACTGGGTGAGGTGTCTGAAATCTTGACTTCGGAAACCAGTAAAACGGCCATATCCAGGCTTCTATATATGGCACGAAAACTGATAGCCAGTAGGTGGATTGACGCAGCCCCTCCAACTAGAAGAGAATTCATAAGCTGGACACGACACGTCATCAGACTAGAAGGGAAAATCTATAGAAAAAGAAATTCAGAACATCTATTCGACAAAATATGGGCGCCCTGGTTGGCAATTGTTTAATAAGATACATTGACGATCCAATTCCATGATAAATGGTCAAAAGGAGTTGACTGAAGCGTACTAAGGGGGGGGGTATGGTTGAGGGAATACGATATTTTATATGTTTATTGGATAAGTTGTACAAATACAAAAGCACAATGTATAATATGATGTTGTTATGTAACATGAAAACAATAAAAATAACTGGTTTAAAAAAAAGAAATAAATTCACTTTAAGCAAGGAAGAAACTGTGCAAGTGCATTGATTCTACATTACTTTGAACATAGCCTAAGGCAGGGTCTCTAACTCTACTGGGTATATGGGTCGCACAGATAAAAAAATAAATTTGGAAGGCTTCAGTCTTTGCAGAACAAAGTTACATCTTAATTAATGCCATAGATTTTTTTCACCTTTTGATCGTTTCTTTTAATATTTTTTTTTCTCTTATTTCTTGAAATGGCAATCATTGTATGGGTTATGGTACAGTTTTATACCTTATGTGCTTTCTAATGTGAAACGTGTACTTTTTTTGTTTACTTTACACTTTGGAACCAAAATAGGGATAACCACACTTACAGATGTGACCGTCTGACAGCCTAGCTCGACTACCCATCTCTCCTGAAGACCCAACAGCTTTTTGAGAGTTGGGTGGAGGACATCATCTCTGAAAATAGGGTCCCACAGCTGTACCTCAACAGTTTTGAGCAGCACTCAGCCCCTGAGACCATACAGAGGCAGCATGTAACCCCCCCTCACTTTGTCACTGGTTATGATTTTACCCTGCAGGGTAGTGTGAAAAGAGTCTTGCCGGGGAGATGCAGATATGGACAGCTGTCTTCATCGAATTAGATGGCTGTAAGAGGTGAGTTGTCTGATAGCCCAGCTCGACTACTCATCTCTGCTGAAGACCCTTTCAGCTTTTTTAAGAGTTGAGTGAAGGACACCATCTCTGATTATAAGGTTCCACAGCTGCACCCCCAAGCGCTTGATGCCACTCAGTACTCTGAGACCACACAAAGGAGGCGCAAAACCCCTCACTTTGTCACTGGTTGTGATTTCATTCCAGAGATTTGTCCAGAGTGCTTCTTGTGTTGGGATGCAGTTCCTGGACAGCTGTCGTCATCCTTTTAGACCAGTGGTTCTTAACCTTGTTTGAAGTACCTAACCCACCAGTTACATATGCACATTCACCGAACCCTTATTTAGTGATAAGTCTACATGCAGCCGTTGGGAGTGTGTTGACCTCCATGGCGGAGGCTCAGCTGAAACCCTGAGACCGACACACCATACCCCTGGGGTTCGATCGAACCCCAGTTAAGAACCACTGTTTTAGACAGATAACAATTAATGTATGTGTATGTATGCTATACTAGAGGTGAGATGAATGCCTATCCTAAGGTTATATTCATACAGGGTTTTGATGCAATTTTTGCAGCCTGTTATCATGAGTTTTATTCAAATTAAAACTGGATTTTTATGGAACCAGCAGAAGCTATGAGATTTCATAAGTTTAATGTAGGTGATTAGTATTTTTCCTGGCTGAAATTGAAAACTTCTGTGTTTTTGAATGAACACTATGTGTGAACATAGCCTAAGGCAGGGGTCTCTAACTCTGCTGAGTTTATGGGTCGCACAGAGAAAAAAATTAATTTGGGGGGCCGCACTCTTTGCAGGACAAAGTTACATCTTAAGTAATACCATAGGTTATTTTCACATTTTGATAATTTCTTTTAAGATTTTTGTTCCTCTTATTTCTTTAAATGGCAGTGATTGTATAGGTTATGGTACGATTTTATATCTTATGTTCTTTCCAATGTGAAACGTGTCCCACAGCTGTACCCCAACAGCTTTGAGCTGCACTCAGCCCCTGAGACCACACAAAGGCAGCACGTAACTCCCCCTCATTTTGTCACTGGTTATGATTTTACCCTCCAGGGTAGTATGAAGAGGGTCTTGAGGGAAATGCAGGTATGGACAGCTGTCTTCATCGAATTAGATGGATACAGAGGTGCGTTATCTGATAGTGTCAAGCCCCAGGCTCTGGGGTACTCGGGTATCAGGCTTGGTGGTTGTTAAGGGATGTCACGGGTGGCAGCGCCTGATCCTGTGGCCTGGGTGACACTTCAAAAAGGGATGTAATTACAGGGGATTAGAGTTTTATACAGTTCACGTGACGCCACCTGTAGTGTCTGGTGATGGGTCACCAGCGCCGCCACAGTCCGCCGGAGGTGGATAGGATTGCAGCTGAGTTGGCGAAGCCCCCTACAGGTAGGGAGATCCCTCAGGGGCAGCATTCCTGCAAAGGGAACAAGTTCATGTAGGAAAATACTCGCAGAGGCAAAGTCACTTTCTCCCGAGTACTTTACTGTCAACTTGTAGAAGCATCACATACAGTTCACAGTTCAGCATTAGATGTTACAAATAACAGGTAGCTTTACGGGTTGCTGCAAGTGGATCCCAGGTGGTATGGTGGAACCCTTGGTGTACCTTCGTTGACTAACCCGTGTTCATTCTTCCCCGCCTAGGATGGGCCTATACCCAGTAGCTCCGTGTAGGTAGTACCGGGAGTCCTCTCCCTCGTGGTGAGGAAGCAGGCAGACTGCTCCACTGGCAGGGTGCTGCACTGATAAACAAGCCACAGCAGCCAGTTGCCGACTGCAAAGCTGGACTCTGGCCAGATCCTCGGGCCCGGCGTTCCCGTGGTGGACTGTAGTATCCCCGTGAGTATGGTCGCTCCACTCTGAAGATCTCCCTTTCTCTCTAGGGCCTGTACTTCTCTCGTCGGGCACCCTCTTTCAGGACCTGCTCAAGGTCCCTTCTTCCCTCCGGTTTGGCTTGAAACTGATCCGGTTTGACCTCCTGCCTCGTTCCAATTACCTAAGTCTTCCTAACTCCTCTCCTCCTCCATCTAGCCCAAAGACCAGGGGCAAAAGACCTCCTTTGTCCTCAGACTAGCCTGTCTCAGACGCCCCTTGTCTGATCCAGACTCACTGTCTGACTGACTCTCTGTTCCCCCTAGGGGTGAATATCTCCCCTCCCGGGTAACCTCCCACCGCTCAACTAATGTGGGAGTGCTGGGAATGGGTCCCACCCACCATCCTAGGGTCCACCTGCAGCTGGGGCATTTACACCTCTTTTACGGGTGCAATACCCCTCTGTGACGCCTGCATATGCGGGGCGCCACAATAGCCCAGCTCGACTACTCATCTCTGCTGATGACCCTTTCAGCTTTTTTAAGAGTTGGGTGGAGGACATCATCTCTGATTATAAGGTCCCACATCTGCACCCCCAAGCGCTTGATGCCACTCAGTACTCTGAGACCACACAAAGGAGGCGCAAAACCCCTCACTTTGTCATTAGTTGTGATTTCATTCCAGGGATTTGTCCGGAGTGCTTCTTGTGTTGGGATGCAGTTCCTGGACAGCTGTTGTCATCCTTTTAGACAGATAAGAATTAATGTATGTGTGTGTATGCTATATTAGAGGTGAAATGAATGCTTAGCCTAAGGCTATGTTCACAAAGGGTTTTGATGCGATTTTTACAGCTTCTTATCATGAGTTTTATTCAAATTAAAAGCGCATTTTTATGGAACCAGCAGAAGCTATGAGATTTCATATGTTTAATGTAGGTGATTAGTATTTTTCCTGACTGAAATTGAAAACTTCTGTGTTTTTAAATAAACACTATGTGTGAACATAGCTTAAGGTAGAGGTCTCTGACTCTGCTGAGTATATGGGTCGCACAGAGAAAAAAATTTATTTGGGGGGCCGCACTCTTTGCAGGACAAAGTTACATCTTAAGTACGGTAGTACCACAGGTTTTTTTCACCTTTTAATAATTTCTTTTAATATTTTTGTTTCTCTTATTTCATTAAATGGCAATCATTATATGGGTTATGGAACGGTTTTATACCTTATGTTCTTTACAATGTGAGACGTGTACTTTTTTGGTTTTCTTTACACTTTGGAACCAAAAGAGGGATGACCACAGCTACAGATGTGACCGTCTGATAGCCTAGCTCGACTACCCATCTCTCCTGAAGACCCAACAGCTTTTTGAGAGTTGGGTGGAGGACATCATCTCTGAAAATAGGGTCCCACAGCTGTACCCAAACAGTTTTGAGCAGCACTCAGCCCCTGAAACCACACAAAGGCAGCACGTAACTCCCCCTCACTTTGTCACTGGTTATGATTTTACCCTCCAGGGTAGTATGAAGAGGGTCTTGTGGGGGGATGCAGATATGGACAGCTGTCTTCATCGATTTAGATGGCTACAGAGGTGAGTTGTCTGATAGCCCAGCTCGACTACCCATCTCTGCTGAACACCCTTTCAGCTTTTTTAAGAGTTGGGTGGAGGACATCATCTCTGATTATAAGGTCCCACAGCTGCACCCCCAAGTGTTTCATGCCACTCAGTACTCTGAGACCACACAAAGGAGGCGCAAAACCCCTCACTTTGTCACTGGTTGTGATTTCATTCCAGAGATTTGTCCAGAGTGCTTCTTGTGTTGGGATGCAGGTCTGGACAGCTGTGTTCGTCACCCTATTAGATAGATAAGACTTAAAGTATTTGTATGTATTCTTTATTAAAGATGAAATGAATGCTTAGCCTTAAGGCTATGTTCACATGTGTTGTTGTTGTGTTTTTTGCAGCTCGTTAATGAGTTTTATGCAAATTAAAAGGGAATTTTTATAGAACCAGCAAAAGCTTTCAGATTGCATAAATGTAATGCTCGTGATTAGTTTTTTTCCTGACTGAATTAGAAAATTGCTGTGTTTTTGAATGAACACTATGTGTCAACATAGCTTAAGGCTATTAGTCTGTACATTCATAAGAGCCTAAGGCTATTAGTAAGAGCATCCATTGTAGATTCTCAGCTCCTATGGACAAGCTGAATGTCTTTTTCTTTCCAGGTTGATTCTCCTGAGCATAGTACGGCAGGGGTGGACATACCATTGTCCCACCAGGGCCCAAAAGGCAAGGAGGAGCTATTACTACCCCCGGAGCTGACGGAATTGTGCATTACAAGGAGATATTGGACTACACCAGGGCATCTGCTGTGTCTGCCCCTGATGTACAGATATATAGCAATATGCAGCAGGATATACATGATCCATGGATATATCCGATCGCCACAACTGGGGTCAGGAAGGAATTTCTTTCCCCCCTGAGGTAGAACTCTCCGGGGGTTTTCTTCGCCTTTGGGTGCGGTGGTCTCATCAGGGCTGCAGCAAGTTCTCCGGTCTCCATTGGGCCAGACCTGAGAGTCACTGTGACCTTTAAAAGGAATGTCAACTGGTTTATGCCCCCCAGCTATTACCGTCTGCACCTGCAGCTACATAGCACTATTCTAATCATCCCTGTCTGAGCCAATAGTGTAATGTTAAAGGTGGGAAAAAAGCATTTATACACTTACATTTTCTTATGTAAATAAGACAGTCAGACTGCATCTATCTAGCAGGTTAATCATGAACTCACTATTAACTGCCTATGATAGTGACATGATCGTGAAATCACACAGGCCATACAGCATCTTATCAAATTTGGCATAAATGTTAACTATTAACCTGCCAAACAGACTACATCCTCCAAGGTGTAGTCTGACTGCCTGGTTTACATAAGTGTATAAATGCTTTTTTTCACCTTAACATTACACTGTGACCTCAGACAGGGATGGTTAGAACAGTATTATAAAGCTTCAGGTACAGACAGTGATAGCTGGGGGGCATAAACTAGCTGACAGGTTCCCTTTAATTTACTACAGGGCCAGTAATATTTTCATTACAAATGTTGCTTATTGCTGTTCCAATAAAAAAACAAACTTAATTACAGATTACTGTGTTTTATTTGTCTGCACTTCACCCTACACAGCGACAATTGCTAAATACTCCAGAACTAGAACCAGATTTGGTCGCTGATCCCGCATCTAATAAAGTGTCTCATTTGCTATAGACATGGTGTCCGCTGCTGAAGGACCAGGGGCCTATAGGGGGCACTATAAAGACAGTGCGGGTCACATGACCCCGGCCATTATAACATCACCTGCCTCAAGTTACATCACTATAGGCTAACGGTCTCCATGATGGGGGGGCACTCACATTTTATAGATCCTATATAACACACTACCTGAAAGAAGACTGAGGAGCGGGTCACAGAGACGCAGAATACAGGAGAAAATTGCTAAAAAGGAGCCACAGGCCACAAAAAGTAACCACGGAGTCCTGGGACAAAATTAGGCTCTCAAGAATGATCATCATGGCACATTTACTAAAACCGATTCTAGTAAGGAGAGAAGACATTTGGGGGATTTGTGTCAAAATCTGCACCTATGTTAATCATATACATATCCTGCCTGGTATCTCCCAGAGAGACCTCACCACCCGATGCAGAAGTGAGAGGCGCTGAACAATCCCTTTATGTGTAATAATGTTCTTCAGAAATGCCTCCATCAGAGGAAATGTGATCGCATCTGTCCCACAGGTTGGAGATGAAAAACAATACACAGGCAGAAAATAGACACAAGCAAAGAGAGGCCCAACTATAACTAAATAGAGAAAGGACAGGACAGATTACTTCCGCGACCAGCAACTAAACCCTATAAAAAAAAAAACAACAACTGCTGGATGTGCTGGATGAGCCCACACGGACCTACTTCCCACTAAACCAGCAAGACTCCTGTGAACAATTCCAAAGTCAGTAAAACTGACACTAAACAAAACTCGGAACTACAGATAGGTAATGAAATGGTTAATGGACTAGGAAGAAATTCCTCCCTAACTGAATGCAGGGAAAAAATGACACTTATACAGACAAATTAACAAATCCTACACTTAGAGCAGAAACATGAGTAATTCAGATACAAAAGGCACGAGCCACAGATTTGCAAAAAAACAACCATTCACTTATCTGTAATGGTACCGTCACACGGGGAGATCTCGCCGGCGATGTTGCGGCGATCTCATGAACGCGCACATCGCTGCAGCGTCGCTCGTGAGACGTCACACGTAGCAATCTTACCATCAACCCAGGTCGAACCGGCGATTCAGGAATCGCCTGAATCAACCCTGAAGCGATGTTGGCTTTTCAGATTGCCGTGTCACACAGCACCACCTCACCGTGGCATACAGAATGGATTGCCTGAACACAGACATCGCCTGTGCCATTGCTATCGCCGTGTCACACGGCAGTAGCCATACAGATCGCTCAAGCTACATCCCCTGATTTCCCGACACTGTTGGGAAATCTCTGAACTCAGAAACAGAGATTAATCGCCGTTCAGTTGCCTCGTTACACGCGGCGACGCGCAGGCGATGTCGCTTCAACATCGTCTGAACAGGAAGATCCCGGCGATATCTCCCCGTGCGACAGGCCCATTAGAGATTCAGCAAGGACCAGGAGAAGGCAGGAGACAAGCAGTCACCTCATGAACAATTAACCACTAGCAAAGATCGGCCAAATCAGCACACTTAAATATCCCAGTCCAAACCAACACTCCAGTCATTTTCAGATTCAGGTGATACATCTCTCACAGACAGGGTAGATGCATCACCAGTCTCAACCACACGAGGGAGCTCCAAACCAGAAATTCCATGCAAGGAATCCACAACAGGATGGGGTGTGCGAGTTAGTGGACATGGGGGGCAGGTGAGGAGGATAAGCAAGAGAAAGTAAGTAGATGGTGGTCAGAGAGGGGGAGAGGGGAGGTTGTGGGGTTAGTTAGGGAGCAGAGGCGGGTGAAGATGAGGTTTAGTGTGTGTCCGTCTGTGTGGGTAGTTGTGGAGGACCATTGAGTGAGGCCAAAGGATGAAGCAAGTTACAGGAGTTTGGAAGCTTCTGGTTGATGTGTGTCAATGGGGATGTTGAAGTCACCCATTATGTTGGTAGAAATGTTAGCAGAGAGAAAATGAACAGAGAATGAAGAACAGTTGGTCTATGAAGGCGATGGTGGGGCCTGGGGGTTGATAAATGACAGCCACTTGGGGGTTGGAAGGAGAGTAGATACAGACTGAGTGCACTTCAAAAGATAAGAGGATAAGGGAGGGGGGTGGAGGAATTGGGTTGAAGGTGCAGTTGCTAGAAAAGAGAAGACCCACTCCACCATGTTTGTTGCCAGTGTGAGGTGTGTAGATGAAATGAAGGCCGCCGTAACACAGCGCAGCAGTGAAGGCCGTGTCGGAGGGTGTCAGCCATGTTTCGATGAGGCCCAGGAAGGATAGTCTGCGAGAGGTAAAGAGGTCATGAATGAAGTGGAGTTTATTACAGATGGAACGGGCATTCCAGGGCACTCCAGAGAATGGGGGTGATGGAGAGGAGGTCAGGAGAATGGGTTTTATATTTAAAAGATTGTGGCTGTTTCTTGCAGTGATAGTGATAGGAGGGAGGAATAGTGGTTAATGTTAGCTGTGGAGGTCCAGGATCAGGAGATATGTCGCCAGCGGATAGCAGCAGCAAAGAGAGAGCAAGCAGGTGGGAGAATGTGAGTGGCTTGTTTTGTGTTTCAGCAGGAGCGGTGAGAGATTGAGGAGCAGGTTAGCAGAATTACTCAGGTGGGAAGGTAAGAGGGATGGGGAGATAAATATTTGAGTTGAGAGTGATGGAGTTTGGAAGAGGGTAAGGATTAGTGGAGCAATTACTGTTAGAGCATAGATAAGCATGTTAAAGTGTTAGTGGGAAAGTAAAGTATTGGAGACAGTCAACAGATGGGTATTGCTGGCACCTTCTGGTTTCCTCTGGTTTATCTCTGGAATATCTCTGCAGCCCACTTATTGAAATCCCACTTTGTGAAATCACAAGTTCAGGCTGTCTTCGATGCTTCAGATTTCCATCAGAGGGAGTGCCAATTCGTTTCATGCATGGCATTTCAATTGATATAGAAGAAATACCATTTGTGGCAGCCAGACCGCAGGGTAGCCACTTGATGCTGCACCAAAAAAGGTAAATACAATTATGGGATGTATTAAGAGAAGCATACAGTTCAGATCACGTGAAGTCATTATCGCTCTCTACTCCTCTTTCATCAGACCTCATCTGGAATACTGTGTCCAGTTCTGGGCTCCACATTTTAAAAAAGACATCAACAAACTGGAGCAAAGTCAGAGAAGAGCGACCAGAATGGTGACCGGTCTGCAGACCATGTCCTATGAGGAACGGTTACAGGATTTGGAAATGTTTAGCTTGCAAAAAAGAGGACTGAGAAGAGACTTAATAGCTCTCTACAAATATCTAAAGGGCTGTCACTAGGCCTCTCCAGTTATGTATATGCCACTAGCCTTCTCCAGTGCTGTATATGCTCCCTAGCCTCCTTAGTGATGTGTATGCTACCAGACCTCCCCAGTGATGTATATGACCCCAAGCCTCCACAGTGCTGTTCATGCCCCTTCCTCCCAAGTGCTAAATATTTCCCATACCTCCCCAGTGAAGTATACATCCCCATCCTTCCCAGTGATGTACATGTCCCCAGTGACATATATGCCCTCAGTGCTTCCTATGTAGTGTATTTACAACAGTCCCATGTTTTGTAAATCACATACATGGACACATTGTTCCATTTTATGGCCGTGTACAAATGGAACAATGTGTCCATAACTTCACTGCAACCAGAGATCTGTGACCAATATCTGAACTGATATCTGTGTGTGTAACGTGGCCTTTAAACCCACATAGTTGAGACATACGGGATGTTGTGCATCTGGAGGCAAAAAAAATGCAGTCTTTGCAAACACATGCTGAAATCTGATAATTTCCTTAATCAAACTGGCAAAACTGTCCCCATTAAGACTATGTTCACACACCGTTTTTGATCCCTTTTTTTGCATCCATTTTTGCAGTGAAAAAGTAGTGAATGTATCACTCAAATGGAATCCCAGCAAAGTCAATGGGTTTTCATTTTTTGCTGTTCAGACAGGGAATTTGTGATGAGATCCATTTTTTCTCTTGAAAATTGATCCGTCAAAAGAAAGTGCATGTTAAGTTCACGTCACACGTTTCAATATCGATCACGATATCGCCTGCAATGTCACGTGATTGAGAGCATTAGAACAATTTTGCAATATCGCTTGTGCGGTGTCACAAGCATAGATCTCGTTAACGATTTTACATTTGGCAACGTGGCAGTGATCCACCGCAGAACCCAGCGATCGAGGCCAGCCAGTGTCAGGAACAGGCGAAATCATAAATGAGATCGTTTGCACGGTGTCACACACAACAATGCCGCAGGTTGAACGCTGGTTAATTGAACGACGCACGACGGATTTGAGGTCAGGATCACAAATCTGCGACGAGCAATCAAACGATTTTTCATCCAAAAAATGTTTGGTTGCACACAATGACGCACAAACGATATCGCTTAAGCAATTAAAAAACAGTGACGTTTAAGCGATATCGTTAACGCTATTGAAGCGTGTGACGTGGCCTTTAGTCTCTGTGGCATTTTTCTGATCCACTTTTATCACAGGGAACCATTCTAAATGGAGAGAAAAATAACACAGCACCAAAAGCAGATCAGAAACGGATGATCCATTTTCTGGTGCATTATTTTTAAAAGCTGATCTATTTTTGCAGCAGAAAAAGAGAGAAAAACGCACCAGAAAAAACGGAGTAAAAACAGTTTGTGTGAATATAGGTCATAGATAAACGGCAATATCATGCACGTAGTCTATTTGGTGAAGTGCGTGGTATGGAAGGTGTATTATCTGGGCAGTAGAATATGTCCTCTAAAAAGATGCATAACAAAGCATGTGTCTGCCTCAGAACCTATATCACAAGTGTCTGGCCATAGTTCAATGTCGACTCTTTCAAGACACTTTCGGAAGTCACATGGAGGTAATATAGATTCTTTACGCGTCAACGGTGTCGAGAGGGTGATGAGACCCTTAAGAGGAGGTGACTGGGAGCATGTATTAAGAAACTGGGAGTGTTTTTGGATCTTGGTATTAGATGCCTGATCTCCACTAGGACTCAATTTGAAAAATGATCTCATGTACTATTATTGACATCATTGTGTCAAATTCACATGCTGCGTCTTTTCAAGATGGAGTGTGTACACTTAGACTGTGGGTATATACAATGCAATTTGGAAAGCAGAAATATGTGCCTGTGTTTTCTATCCATCCTAATATTTTTATGGGTGTATGAATCATTGGCTGTTTTTAAGAATTACTGCAATGGTATATATTGCATATGCAGCCACTGCTTCACTTAAGTCACTGTATGGCTATGCATGATGTTACCAAAAGTGACGTAATGAAACAAAATGAAAATGTAACTTGTATGACAATATATATTTATATATTTATGCAGTTGGCAATATTCATGTTCCATTTCTGTATATTGGGACAGTATTTCTTGCTTATTTCTATTTTGATGTACATACGTGCATAGATGGGGGTACGTACAGTTAGGGCCAGAAATATTTGGACAGTGACACAAGTTTTGTTATTTTAGCTGTTTACAAAAACATGTTCAGAAATACAATTATATATATAATATGGGCTGAAAGTGCACACTCCCAGCTGCAATATGAGAGTTTCCACATCCAAATCAGAGAAAGGGTTTAGGAATCATAGCTCTGCAATGCATAGCCTCCTGTTTTTCAAGGGACCAAAAGTAATTGGACAATGGACTCTAAGGGCTGCAATTAACTCTGAAGGCGTCTCCCTCGTTAATCTGTAATCAATGAAGTAGTTAAAAGGTCAGGGGTGGATTCCAGGTGTGTGGTCTTGCATTTGGAAGCTGTTGCTGTGACCCGACAACATGCGGTCAAAGGAACTCTCAATTGAGGTGAAGCAGAACATCCTGAGTCTGAAAAAAAAGAAAAAATCCATCAGAGAGATAGCAGACATGCTTGGAGTAGCAAAATCAACAGTTGGGTACATTCTGAGAAAAAAGGAATTGACTGGTGAGCTTGGGAACTCTAAAAGGCCTGGGCGTCCACGGATGACAACAGTGGTGGATGATCGCCGCATACTTTATTTGGTGAAGAAGAACCCGTTCACAACATCAACTGAAGTCCAGAACACTCTCAGTGAAGTAGGTGTATCTGTCTCTAAGTCAACAGTAAAGAGAAGACTCCATGACAGTAAATACAAAGGGTTCACATCTAAATGCAAACCATTCATCAATTCCAAAAATAGACAGGCCAGAGTTAAATTTGCTGAAAAACACCTCAAGAAGCCAGCTCAGTTCTGGAAAAGTATTCTATGGACAGATGAGACAAAGATCAACCTGTACCAGAATGATGGGAAGAAAAAAGTTTGGAGAAGAAAGGGAACGGCACATGATCCAAGGCACACCACATCCTCTGTAAAACATGGTGGAGGCAACGTGATGGCATGGGCATGCATGGCTTTCAATGGCACTGGGTCACTTGTGTTTATTGATGACATAACAGCAGACAAGAGTAGCCGGATGAATTCTGAAGTGTACCGGAATATACTTTCAGCCCAGATTCAGCCAAATGCTGCAAAGTTGATTGGACGGCGCTTCATAGTACAGATGGACAATGACCCCAAGCATACAGCCAAAGCTACCCAGGAGTTCATGAGTGCAAAAAAGTGGAACATTCTGCAATGGCCAAGTCAATCACCAGATCTTAACCCAATTGAGCATGCATTTCACTTGCTCAAATCCAGACTTAAGACGGAAAGACCCACAAACAAGCAAGACCTGAAGGCTGCGGCTGTAAAGGCCTGGCAAAGCATTAAGAAGGAGGAAACCCAGCGTTTGGTGATGTCCATGGGTTGCAGACTTAAGGCAGTGATTGCCTCCAAAGGATTCGCAACAAAATATTGAAAATAAAAATATTTTGTTTGGGTTATGTTTATTTGTCCAATTACTTTTGACCTCCTAAAATGTGGAGTTTTTGTAAAGAAATATGTACAATTCCTACATTTTCTATCAGATATTTTTGTTCAACCCTTCAAATTAAACGTTACAATCTGCACTTGAATTCTGTTGTAGAGGTTTCATTTCAAATCCAATGTGGTGGCATGCAGAGCCCAACTCGCGAAAATTGTGTCAGTGTCCAAATATTTCTGGCCCTAACTGTATGTATGTTTTTTCCATTGTGTATATTAAGGGTTAAAGGGTTTAACCCCTTACCGACCCATGATGTAGGAGCACGTCATGGGCCGGTTACTCCGGTGCGGAGCTCACATCAAACACCCAACATCTCAGCTGATCTCATCAGCTGAGATGTCGAGCTTCCTGACCGATCGGATCTGGGATTCGATCTGTGCTGTTAACCCCTTGGATCCCGCTGTCAATCACTGACAGTGGGATCCGAAGGTGCTGCGGCGGGGAACGCGTTGTTCCCCGCCTGCACCGGAGATCCCACGATCTTATCGCGGAATCTCTGGTGCTCACGTGACAGCCTGGGGTCCTGGCTTGACCTCGGAAGCTGTCATGGAGCACTTCCTCCACGTATCGCCTTGTTCAGAAACGCCTGATCTATCAAGATATAAAATCAATTAACGAGAGCCATAAACCGCGTAACGGAAAAAAAGGTCCAAACGCAAAAATTACACTTTTTTGGTCGCCGCAACATTGCTATAAAATGCAATAACAGGGTATCAAAACAGCGTATCTACCCAAAATTGGTATCATTGAAATGTCAGCTCAAGCTGCAAAAAATAAGCCGCCACACAGCCCCAGATCTCAAAAAAAAAAAAAGAGCTACGGGTCGCAGAACATGGCACAAAAAGTGCGATTCTGTTTTTTTCAAACTTCTGAATTTTTTGTTTCACCACTTTGATACCAGTAAAAGTATACTTGTTTGGTATCTATGAACTCGTACCGACCTGAGGCATCGCACCGTCATGTCAGCTTTACTATATAGTAAACATGGCAAATAAAAAAACCACAAAACAAACGTGTAATTGCACTTTTTTTTTGCAATTTCACTGCATTTGGAATTTGTTTCCCATTTTCCTGTACACTATATGGTAAAATAAATGATTGCATCTGAAAGTACAACTCGTCCCGCAAAAAACAAGCCGTGATATGTCTATATTGATGAAAAAATTAAAAAGTTATGGCTCTTGGAAACAGGGGAGAAAAAAACAAAAACGAAAAATTCCCGAGTGGTGAAGGGGTTAATGATAATGATGGGATTACCAACACATGTTGGCAAGAAGTCATACCTTAAAGCGAACCTGTCACCCCCTCCAGGCATCTAAAGATAACATAGCCACCTTCTGCAGCACTAAGGCTGCATTCTGACAAGGTGTCTATAGCATTTATGCTCCCTTGATTCACTGAAATAAAGACTTATATAAAATCTGTTTCAAACCAGACCCATGACCAGGAGGCGGGTTTTCATGTGTCTGTCTCCCTCCTCTGTGGTGTCAGTCATCCCTCTCTGCTCTCTGTGCACCGCCTCTAGGGCCATCTCCCTGCATTACAGAGCTGTGTCAGCTCTGCTATAACATAGAGCTGCTGTTATAGGAGACCCCACAGTAGTAAATCTACCGTTGCAGGAGGATCCTGAGCAGGCAAAGCACTGCCTGCTACGTAGCAGCCCTTGAGCTGTCAGCAGTGCAGCAGAGTTGAGTTTGTACTTTAGATCAGGGGCTGAGGAGCAATGCTGCTGGGTACAAGAAACTGAAAGTGAAACCTGCTTAGCTCAAGGGCTGCTACGTAGCAGGCACTGCTTTGTCTGCTAAGGATCCTCCTGCTAGATTTACTACTGTGGGGTCTCTTATAACAGCAGCTCTATGTTGTAGCAGAGCTGACAAAGCTCTGTAATGCAAGGAGATGGCCCTATAGGCGGTGCACAGAGAGCAGAGAGGGATGACTGACACCACAGAGGAGGGAGACAGACACATGAAAACCCGCCTCCCGGTCTTGGATCAGGTTTGAAACAGATTTTATATAAGTCTTTATTTCAGTGAATCAAGGGAGCATAAATGCTATAGACACCTTGTCAGAATGCAGCCTTAGTGCTGCAGAAGGCGGCTATGTTATCTTTAGATGCCTGGAGGGGGTGACAGGTTCGCTTTAATAAATTGGTGTGTTTTTTCACTAGAGCTGTGCTTGGAAAGCTGTTTCCGCTACGTGTGGGACAGGGAGCCAGGCTGGTCTTACATGACTAAAAAAGGCATTTTGTGGGAAAATCAAGCACCAGTTTTCTCAATATTTCTCTGTCTTAACAAGTGGATGCCAGCTGCTTTAGGGTGGAGGAACACTGGCGTGAGACTCGCGCAAGTCTCACGCTTGTAATAAATGCATGTCACTCGCACTGATGTTAACAAATGGCCAGGGCATAGTGGTCCGTTTTACGCAGTCGCCTCTCGCATGTCGCTGGCAATGCGATTCCACTCGCAGCATGCTGCGTATGTGTGCGATTCCTACGCGCGTACGGCCAATGCAAGTCTATGGCGGCGTTTTTTTTCTCGCATGAAGTCAGCACACTATGCGAGTTACATGCGCGAAATACGCTTGTAAATGATCAGCAGAACAGGAAGTACAAGCTGATTCCAATTCTAAAGTGCACCTGCATGCCTCCATGCCTCAAAAAACACCTTACACTCGGATCGCTGTTTGTGACTGAAAAAACGCACCCCACTCGCACCGCACTCGCACACAACTCGCACCGCGATCGCGGACAAATACGCGACGCAGTCGCAGAAATGGCTAGCGTACAAAATGCTCCGTTTTACACGCTCCTAGTGCGCCTCCACCCTTAGGCTGGTTTTACATCAAAGCCTGCATCCCCCTGGATTCCCCTGAATTTCCCGCAATTGACAAACTGTATGCACCTAAACCAGTATAATCACTGATCCATCTCACGGATGAGGGATAGTATCAGTGTGAGAGCTTCCTGTTGCATTCAGATGTGTACCTTTTTTGCAGGATCCGGTGGAAAATATCATGCCATGTCATTTGAAACTTGGTTCTGGCCAGGTCCGGCTCCAGGTTTCTGTGGGCCCCGGGCGAAAAAGTCTCAGTGGGCCCCCTTTAGTACATATCATGGACTATAATATATATATTGCCGCACACTTACCGCAAGCCCCATAGACAATGCATGGGGCTTGCCGCAAATGTGTAGCAAGTGCAGCCGCTAGGCGGAAAATGTGGCATATGCAGATTTTTTTACCGCAACTGCCACATTTTTAAAAAAACGCCTATGTGAAGGCAGCCTTACAGGAACAGTGACTGCCGAAACCAGCAAGAGCTGTTTCTGACAGTGAGTATATTACACATTGTTAGGAGCGGGCTAAAATGCGTTTGCATTCTCTTGCGCTTTTTAAATATACCCTTCAAATGCAAAATGTTGCATTTTTGTACTTCTGAGGATGCGTGGTATATACACAAGCATCCTCAAGCACACAAATAATGCAAGCAGCTCAATGGAGCCACACTGCATTATGGGTGGCACCGCAGCCAAGCGGAGTGTCTGGCCATCCGGATCTCTCTTTCTCCTCACCTTTCTTCTCGCTGCTCCGGTCACTCTGCACATATCAGCACAGTCATGACAACATCGTGCCCCTCCATGCTGAGCTGCAGAATGCAGACAGCGGCAGAAGAGACTCTGGAGAAGAATGCTGCTGGCAAAGGTGGCTGAGACTATAGGAGCGGAATCCGCGGGGGGCTACCACTGGTACACATACCTCGTACGCACGCGGCTCTGCTCCATACACCTCGTACGCACGCGGCTCTGCTCCGTACACCTCCTACGCACGCGGCTCTGCTCCGTACACCTCCTACGCACGCGGCTCTGCTCCGTACACCTCCTACGCACGCGGCTCTGCTCCGTACACCTCCTACGCACGTGGCTCTGCTCCGCACACCTCCTACGCACGCGGCTCTGCTCCGTACACCTCCTACGCAAGTGGCTCTGCTCTGTACACCTCGTACACACACGGCTCCGCTCCGTACACCTCGTACCCACACGGCTCCGCTCCGTACACCTAGTACCCACATGGCTCCGCTCCGTACACCTCGTACACACACGGCTCTGCTCCGTACACCTCGTACACACTCGGCTCCGCTCCGTACACCTCGGGCACACTCGGCTCTGCTCCGTACACCTCGGGCACACTCGCCTCTGCTACATTCACACTGTAAATCCCTCCTGACCCCACACAAACTTCACCTAATTGCTATGCTGGCCATCATGATGCTCAGAGTCCTGCATACACTGAGGAGTTGGTCATGTGACCCCTGACTCCACCCTCCATTGACATCATCACAGGTCCTGTCAGCCCAGAGTGTACAGCTCTGTCGGCTCCCACGGAGGGAGATCTCCGGTGCTGCAGGAGGCTGAGTGCGCCCTCCCTGCAAATGACCCCCCCAGCTGCCCCCTGATCCCTGGATATGGCCCTGGCTGTGGAGGCAGTGTGCTCAGGGGCCCGAGGCTAGGGTCACACTTGCATTGTGACCCTAGCCCGATGCAAGTATTTTCGGCTGCAGCACATAGCTTTTAATGCTATGCACTGGAGCCCATAGAAACCCGATGTTTACCTTGCCAACCATTGGTTGTCAATGTAAACATCGGGTTTCTATGGGCTCCGTTGCTGGCAGCGCATAGCATTAAACGCTCTGCGCTGCAGAAGACAATACTTGCGTCAGGCTAGGGTCACAATGCAAGTGTGACCCTAGCCTCAGGGGCCCGGTGGGCCCCCTCCAAGCAGTCGGGCCCCGGCACTTGCCCGGGTGCTGACGCCGGGCCTGGTTCTGGCCATGCTCAGACCAAAAACCCGTGTCTGGCGTTTAGATCATGCGGGATCCGTATTTTGCCAGATCCAGGTTTAAGAGATTCCTATTGTAATTTAGCGCACATTGCCCTGAATCCGGGTGTTCACAGTTTTGTCACAGAGACCAAAATCGCTGCAAAATGCATTTTTGGTCTCAGTGCAAAAACCATGGAGACCCGGATCAGGGGTAACCATACAGAACTGGGTGCACCTGCATCCGTTTTCGGTCCCACTTACTTTCATTTGGGCCGAAAACGGATGTGGGTGCATCCAGTTTAAGCTGGATTCACACGGATATCGAAAAACAGTAGTATGAAACCAGCCTTACTGAGTGCTTTAGAATCCAAAAGATATTGTGGTGAGCCGCGCAATCACTTTCCCATTTCCTAAGACTTTCTTAAGGTTGCTTCACACGCTAGGATCTCGTTAACGATATCATTGAAACGTCACGGATTTGTGATCGTTCATTCGATATAGTTAGTGCGTCGTTGCGTGTCAATGAACGATGTAGGAAGGAAAAATCGTTGGAACGGTCATCAAAAATTTGAGATCCTGACCTCAAATCTATCGTTCGTCGTCCAATTAATGTCCTGGAAAGCAGCAACATCGTTCAGTGTGACACCTTTTTGAACAATGTCGTTGATATTTTTCCTATTCCTGCCGCTTTGTTAAAACATTCAAACGTTCTTCACCAAATAGCTGGAGCGTTGCCAAATTTAAGATCGTTAACGATATCCTGGCGTATGACAACGCACTAATGATGTCGGAAGGATCCCGGTCACGTGACACAGCTAACGATATCGTTCACCTTTATCCTAGCATGTGAAATGGCCTTTATACTTACATAGTGCCTCTCTCTACAATGTTCAGCGCCGGTCTTCTCCTCCTGTTGGTGACGTCACCCCCTCTGCAGACTCCTCCGGGTCACGCAGAGACTTTTACACTGTAAGTCTAATGAGCATGAGAACGAGGCTCTATAGACTTGTATTGTAAATGAGACTTGTGGCTAACGCATAATGTAGAATGAGCCAGCGGATCTCATTTGTATTGAAGTCACTTAGAAGAGTTGAAGACCGGTGCTGGACACTGAAAAGAGCAGTGGTAAGTGTCTATATTATACACTCATACTACATTATTACATGCATATACACGCACCGTTATTAAAAAAAGTTCTCAGAAAAGTCAGCATAAACAGATTTTCTTTAATTTCTTAAAAAGTGTCACTCAGAAGCCTCACGTTTTTTTTCCTCCTAATTTATGTATGTGATGTAGTCTAAGTGTATTAAAATATACTTATCGCTGTCTTCCCCGATTTCCAGTGCCTCTCCGTTGATTTATTGGCCCACATGGTCTAAGTACAGACCAATCATAAACGGGTTTATACAAGCAGCTAAAGTCATTTTTTCAATATGGAGCCTTGTTTTGGTTCTCCTAGATTTACACTGGAAAAGAAGCACCACTCCACACACTGTGAGCTAGGAATAGCGGTTACATGTGCCGGATCGGCTAGTTAGCACATATAAAATTAGAAGGATGTAGGGAAAAAAAATTATTTAATGAGATTTTTGTAAAAAGCAAGATGGATTTTAAACATGGGTGAAATAATAGTAGTAAAGGGGTTGTGACACAAATCATTTTATGTTTTAATTAATAGATCTTAGACTAAAAATAAGTTCCACAAATGAAAGTGTTAACAAAAATAATGTTCCTGTCCTGAGATATTCTTATAAATGTGCCCCTGTGTAATGTATGTGTCTGACCATGCAGGAACAAGTTGGATATACCACAGCTCCTGGGCAGGGGAGGAAGTAAAAGTGTATACAGAGATATAAAAGTGTATACAGAGATTACAGCACAGGATTGCAGCTGATTCTTTTTGTGATTTAAAACAAGTTTTTTTTTGTCAAGTAATGAAATGTTTTTCATCACAGAAAGAATCAGCTGCAATCCCTGGCTGTAACGTTTGTATAGTCTCTTTTACTTCCTCCCCTACCCAGGAGCTGTGGTATATCTGACCTGTTCCTGCATGGTCGGACACTTACATTACACAGTTGCACATTTATAAGAATATCTCAGAGGAAATTTTTTTAACACATCCAATTGTGGAATTTATTTTAAGATCTATTAGTTAAAATGTACAATTTTTCGTGGCACAAACCCTTAAGTGTCTGTATATACTTATATGAATGAGATTTCATATCCAGGTCAAAGGAGGTTGCCAGCTTATTGAAACAGGCATTATATGCCACAAGAGGAAGACAGGAACTGCTACTACATGGGCCAACTGTTTCCTTCTAACTAGAGATGAGCGAACCTGTTTGGGTTTGGAGTCTGGCTGCTTTACGTTACAAAAGAACTGGAGCAAGCATCGCTGTGGTTGGGTACAGTTGGTGCATGGCCCAATGCAAGCCACATGCAGTGTCTGATCGGCTCACTCTGGGGTTAAAAGTACAGATTTTGGGTGTAGTGTTTCCAATATAAAAATAAATATAATATCCCCACCTTCCCACCTCTGAAAATGCTTTGCTGATGGCTGTCTGGCTGCGGGCAAAGAGCCGAACTGCCAATCAGTGACTTCCATTGAGGTTCAGGTCCTGAACAGTGCGCAAAAAAAAGTTTGGCTGCACCACCTAAACCCAAACTTTCACGGATCAGCTCATGTCTACTTCAAATGTCATATTCACCTAAAGAAACCAGGAATATGAGCCAAAAATCAAACAAAATGTTCTTAATCAAAAGCAATTTTCACAAACGTAAAACACATTAAAAAAATGGAGAATGTCAGTAACTACCAACAAGATCATCCCATACAATATATATTCCCCATTAGAGCGATCATTTACATATGGGGTTGTCCACACATATACATATTACACATACGCTGTATTCACTCCAGCTACTGTCAGTATAGCTCTAGAAACAATGGTATAGTTGCCACATAGAGCAGCAGTGCACTTCTTGTATCCAGATCTCAAATTATATTTCAAGCCTTGATCACAAAAGAGCATAGAAAAGAATAGAGTGAACAGCAAAGATTATCAGTCTATTAATGTACCGTAATAAAATACATTTATTTTACAGGAAAGCTGTTAACATGAAACAATTCTTCCACTGGAAGAGAATACATGCTGAAAAAAACCCAAAATAAGTAAAAACTCATTTTTATATTTTCATGTTTAAAGCTGAATTAGAAGAAAATCTGAATTTGTTAAATAAGAACTAAAATGCCTTTGCTTTGTGTACAGATCTTGGATATGTATTAGCATTTTACCAACATATAATCCAGGAATAATATGTTCTGTTTGTGCACAGCCTTATTGCAGCTATAAAAATTGATCATGGCAAAAAAGAAATGAAGAAACTTGGAGTACGGCCCTTGATCTTGATTTGCCTGTGGTCCAGAAGATTCTGTAACCGTGACTTCTGTTACACACATTACATAAATGCTAGAAATATTACACTTATGATGGAAATCGTCATGGCGCTGATAAGGTATTTTGTATCATGGATTTCACCATCTATATGGTTTGCAGTCCTTGTCATTTGCATTGCAATCCAATCTTCAAAATTTTCTACTCGCGTGTAGACACCTGGGAAATTGGCGTCAGCACAGCCATATCCAAAGCTTGTGATGCCTAACTGGAAGAAGCGCTGGACCTCAGCGATGTAACAGACAAAAGGTCCTCCACTATCTCCCTACAATGTAATGGTAAGAGTTCAGTGTTACCTCCAATAAATGAATATCCAGGTCACATACACATGCAAGAGCTGAATTCAGATGCTTCACAGTCCTTATAGACACTGTCCGAACTGACCACAAATCTCCTGATCCTACACAGACTTCTCTATGCCTATGAAGTTCTCAGTTCAGATCAGGAGACCCGAGGTTGGTCCATACAGGAACCAAAGAGTTAATCATGGCATTGAGTATTCTCATAAACAAAAAAAAAAGATAAATTTTCAGTCAAGAGTCAAATTTTAGTATCAGTGATTTATTTTTGTTCTTTGATTGAGGGAGGCAGGGGGCCATAAAGGTCCCAAATCTGACAATCAGAAAGCACAATGATGACACTCAAGTGCTGTCCAATTAGTTTTGCAGACCCATAGACTTCCATTGGCATGTTGGAGCAGTGATTCAAATCGGAATTGGACAACTCTCCATGTTTTGGCTCCATAAACTATAATGCTTATGTGAAAAATAATGATAGAATGTGTATGTGAACAAAATTGAAGTCTGAATTAAGCCCTAACAATTTACAGATTGAAGCTATCTATATGCAATTCCCATCTAAGTGCAGGACTCAACAGGTTTGAGTGTTATTATTCTATTACAGCAAACCTCAGACTAGTTAGGAAAAACATTTTATTCATACACTAATTACAGGGATCATGTCCCTTTGAATATGATGTGAGGTCTGGTAGGCTGCCTGGTGGAGGAGAAGCTGAACAGATATCTACTTACATATTCTTCCTGTCCCGTATGTCATCCACTTCCGACCTGATGTCCTCCTAGTACTCCTATCAAGAGCTGAGCAGATATTCATTTATATTCCTTCGTTTTTATATGGAAGAGTTCAGTAAACGGTTTACTCAATTGTCAATCATCTCAGTATGTAGTCATACAGTATGCACTGGACTCTAAGGGGTACTTCACACACAGCAATATCGCTAGCGATATAGCTGCAACATCACAGGTTTTGAGACGTAGCAGCGACCTCGCCAGTGATATCGCTGTGTGTGACACGCACTAGCGATCGGCCCCCCGCTGGGAGATCGCTGATCACTAACGAATGCCCTGCATCATTTTTCGATCGGCGATCTCCCACTGGCCAGGCTGCATCACTTTGTGTGACCAGCGATCCCCAGTCTGCGGCCGAGACCCTGAACAATCCCAACGACCTTTGGGTGTCGGCCGCAGAATGGGGATCGCTGGTAAGTCTGCCTGTATGGAATCTCACCAGTGACAACGTAGCGACGCACCAGCGATCTCGGCCAGGTCGGATCATTGTCGGGATCGCTGGTATGTCGCTACATGTAACGGGGCCCTAACAGAGATCCTCTCAGCAGGATTTAGCATTATAGAGTACAGCCATGGCCATAATGGTGCTATGATGCTATGATGCTGATTAAATGCATACCTGCAGTTAAGGAATCCGATCTGTGGTTGCTGAATATACTGCCTCTAATGTTTGCACAGAAAGATTTCAGCTCAATGACCACTTAATTAAATCTCGATCTACACATGCACCACCCCTGGCAGTATTTTAATGAAGACAGGATGTAACTGTCAATAAAACTGGCGTCGATGGCAGCATATGCGCAGATTGAGATTTCAGCTTAATGAAGAGGTCATTGAGCTGTAATATTCCTCAGCGTATGCATCTCATCCAACACCATTTTATTGGAGACTTGCTGCAGAATCATACTGCGCATGCGCTCTCTATCGCAATCATGGCGGTGGCAGCACAGAATTTAAAAAATGAGGCAGGCTCTATAGAATAAGCAGAGTAGGCAGGCAGAGGGGCAGAGTCGAAGAAGACCCTATCCCCAAGTCTCACCACAATGCACAGATGACATCATCATGAAAACCTTAAGGGTACCTTTACATGCGGCTACATTTCTAGGGTGGCTACAGGTAACTTACTGCTTGCAGTGAAATCATGGAGAGATTATTCCATTTGTACACAGCAACAAGATAGAACCTTGTCTCCATGATTTCACTGCAACCAGTAAGTTACCTGTAGCCACCCTAGAAATGTAGCCGCGTGTAAAGGTACCCTAAAGAAGACATTGCTGCTCAAATGGTGAGTGCTGCCTGCTTTTTTCTTCACATGAAAAATATGAAATACCTTATAGAAAAATTGAGACAGTAAAAAAGTCAGATACCACATACATTAGAATGGGACAGTGATCCAAATCAGGAAGGGGGTTGAGTAAGTATATAAATATGTACAAACTGATTTGGTCAAAAAGATTCAGGGGGGGGCGTGGCCTAGCGCTTGGAGCTGATGGCCGCTTAAACGAGGAGCTCCGAGACCCAGGGACTCACAAAAGCGATTATCAGCCCCCTCACCGCAGTTTTCGCTCTGGTGCCCAATCCGAAAGCCGCCTGTAAGAGCTGTCCACCGGATGGAAAGGAGCCGGAGCGGTAAGAGTAAGCAGCCGAGGAGTCTCGTGGATTTCTTTTCCCCAGCGCGCTCCTTCCCGCCATTACCAGCTAATATGGCGCCTCCGCCCTGCTCTCCCTCCCGCTCTACACGGGCTTCTAGTAGAGGATCCGTCTCCTCTCAGCCCTCTGCAGCATTTAACTCAGGAGCTTCCACCGAGGCCCCCATAACACAGTCCGCAATGAGAGAACTTCTGGCCACGCTCAGATCCTCACTTCAGGAGGACATGAGGAGCATGATGGCGGGCCTGAGGGGGGAGGTGAAGGACATTGGAGCCCGCACCTCGCAGCTGGAGGAGATGGGGAGATTAGTCCAGTCTCATAATGCTCTGCTGGACGCGCACGCCGCCTTACAAGAAAAATGGGAAAAGACCTCTCTAAAAACCTTGGATTTGGAGGATCGCTCTCGCAGGAATAATCTTAAACTGCGGGGTATCCCTGACAATATTCCTGCCTCTGACCTAAGTTCACTACTGCAAAGATTTATTGCCTCTGTCCTTCCTGGTCTCCAACCCAAAGAGGTGGTAGTGGACAGGATACACCGTCTCCCAAGCAGCACTGGACCCCTCTCTCCCCCGAGATGTACTAGCAAAAGTCCACTACTATGAGATGAAAGATGACTATTTAAGGGCCCTAAGGCAGGGTGCAGAGGTCCCAGAAGATTTTCAGCATATTGCTGTATATGCGGACTTATCTCCAGGCACCTTAGCTCGGCGAAAAGCTTTTCAACCTGCAACAGCTGCACTCCGTGAACACCATATTGATTACAGATGGGGATTTCCACTCAAGCTTATCATACGACGCAATGACAAGACATATATATGCCTAACCCCGAAGCAAGCTTTATCCCATCTTCAAAAATGGAACTTGACCCCTTCGGAAAGGCTCCTGAGAGACGTCTGGACCCGGAGTGATCGGCGGAATGAGAACATTTAACATTTGATTTAAAAACAAAAAAAAAGTTTCCCTGGGTCTCTCTTCATTCTTCTTATACATTACACCCTAACTTTTATTCCTCCTCTTTTCCCTGCTTAGACTGTTTTTGCTATTTTTATTTTTTATTTTTTTTAGTTTACTCTAACTTTTTTCTAGATTTTCATACCTCTACCACTAGAGGTCGCCCTCAACTAATCTTTCTTCCCTTCTCTAACCTAACCCTGATCTATCTTTCTTTTCATCCTTCTCCTCTCTTTTCTTGTCTTCTCTATTTCAAAGCTCTCTCCTTTACTATCTCTTTTATTCTGCAATCCTCAACGGATTTATTGCCCCTCTGAGTGTTTACCTCTGGACACTCCCTACTATTCTGTTTTCCCTTAATTCTCCCCTAACTATCTTTCTTTTTTTTTTCTCTCACATTTGATCTCAAGTTGGAATCTACAGTCTGTTTCCTTCCTCTCGGATATTTGCCCCTTGGTAACGGGGCTTTCTGAAATCTGGGCGAGAACAGACATAGTGTTGTTTGACCACTTTGTTTAGACTAAAATCGTACTCTAATAATTGTTTGGTTCCCCTCCCTCCCCATCTTTCCTCATCTTTCCTCCCTCCCCCTAACACCTAGTTCCAAATACCCCTTCATTTTCTAATTTTCTAATCTTATTCCAGATTGTGCATAAGTCAATTTTAAGGTCTTGTTTACTTTAATTCACGCATACTATCTCTGGTTTAACTTTACATCTATTTTGCTTTAGGCGGGTTGGGAACTTTGGCCGAGCCATCATGAGCATCAACTTCGTTTCCATCAACGTAAATGGCCTAAATTCGCCTGGAAAACGCTCCCTGGTATGGAAGCAGCTAAAAAAATCTGCGTGCGGACGTGCTTTTTTTGCAGGAGACCCACCTCCTGGCAAAGGACAACCACAGAATGTCCTCTCCTCAATTCACGACGCAGTTGTTTGCTAATGCAGAGAACAAGAAAGCGGGTGTGGCAATTTTCATACACAAGTCCATCGCCTTCCAACTGATTGAACAGGTTAGTGACCCTCAGGGCCGTTTTGTGATGGTCCGAGGCCTGATTAACGGTGCAATGTACTCATTAGTGTCTATATATGGGCCGAACAAAGGCCAGATCAGATACTTCCGCTCTTTGTTCACGAGGTTGGAGTCTATCACGGCCGGTCTTGTACTTGTCGGGGGTGATTTCAACCTACCAGTGAACAAACGACTTGATTGCTCTTCCCCCTCTCAGTGCCGTGGTGAAATGGGTGATCTACTTTTCGATCACCATTTACACGATATATGGCGCTACTCTCATGGTGAGGAGAGGGACTTCACTTACATGTCTCCGCGATTTAAAACCTACAGCAGGATTGACTATTTTTTTAGTAAACGACGCCCTTCTCTCAAGTTGTCAGACTGCCTCGGTGGGGCATATCACATGGTCTGATCATGCTCCCATATCGCTCAAGGTCAAAGATTCCCGGCAGGTTTCTCCACCAAACATATGGAGAATAAATGATCACATGTTATCCTACCCAGAAAATATAACACAAATCTCAACCCACGTAGAGGAATACTTTAATATTAACGACACCCCTGATGTTAACCCTGAAGTTCTCTGGTATGCCCACAAAGCGACAATTAGGGGTTTTCTCATTCAGATGGCCTCGAGGCTTAAAAAAGAAAGGGAAAGAAAGGTTAGAGAGCTTACCCAAAAGATAGCCGACCTTGAGAGTCTTCACAAACGACTCCCTACCCCATGTACTCTGGCCGAACTTACTAAAACACGACAAGATCTACGCTCCCACCTCCTAGCTAAAGCGGAACACAACTTAAAGATACTTAAAGCCACGTATTATGACATGGGGGATAGAGCAGGCAAATTATTGGCCAGACGAGTCAAGAAAAAAAGGAAAGATGCCAGAATTACTCATCTGCTCAGGGCTGATGGTCACAAAATTTCCAACCCTCTACACATAGTGGAGGAGTTTAAAGCTTATTACTCTAACCTTTATAACCTAAGAGAAGATGCGGCCACTCCTCAACCTTCAGAAGACGCTATTCAGGGCTTTCTCGATAAAGTGAAGCTCCCTAGACTATCATCGGAGCAATCCTCCCTATTAAATGCCCCATTTACTGAACAAGAAGTCGCCTCAGTGGTGGGCTCATTGAAAAAAAAAAATTCTGCACCGGGTCCTGACGGTTTCTCCTACCAGTATTACAACATCTTCTTGAAACAACTAGCCCCTAGACTACTAACGGTCTTTTCCTTCTGGAGAAACAAAGGGGCTGTTCGTCAGGAAGGGCTAGAGGCGACAATCGCCGCAATCCCTAAACCTGGGAAACCCACTGTATCCCCGGCAAATTTTTGCCCAATTGCGCTGTTAAATAGCGACCTGAAAATATACGCGAAACTGCTGGCCACACACCTCTTAGTGGTATTACCATCTCTCATTGGCCCAGAACAAGTGGGGTTTGTCCCGGGTAGACAGGCTTCAGACGGCACCAGAAGGGTCATTGACCTGTTGGAACTGATGGAGCGTCGATCTGCCCCCGGTGCACTTCTCTCCCTAGATGCCGAGAAAGCGTTTGATAGAGTGCACTGGGGGTACCTGGAGGCTGTCCTTTATAGATTTGGCATAGTAGGTGGATTTAGGGACGCAATCATGGCACTATACTCCTCCCCCTCGGCGAGGGTTAGAGCATCTGGTTTTCTCATCCCCGTTTGCTATATCCAACGGGACCCGACATGGTTGTCCCTTGTCCCCTCTTATTTTTGTTTTGGCCATGGAACCTCTGGCCGCCAGGGTAAGATCAGACCCGGTGATTAAGGGTCCCCTCGTCGGGGGGAAGGAACATAAGATCGGGCTATACACCGATGATGTTATTTTCATTTGTTCTGATGTCATGGTTACGATCCCTAGAATCATGGAGCTGTTAGTAGAATTTTCTGAAGCCTCCTATTATAGGCTCAACTCCTCCAAATCCCTACTGTACCCGATCAATATTCCTTCTGACCAAGCCCAAAGACTTCGCTCTCAGCTTCCATTTGCCTGGTCGCCTTCGGGGATCCCTTACCTGGGCATTCAGATTCTCCGAACTGATAAAATAGTGCAGCGGAACTTTGACAACCTTCTCCATAATATAAAATCAGGTTTCACATCACACGCGGGTCTCTTTCTATCGTGGATCGCTAGGATACAAATTATTAAGATGGTATATCTCCCTAAAATTTTATACGTCCTTTCCTGCCTTCCACTGACCTTTACTAAGCGGATGATTGCTTCCTTGCAGACGATCTTGGGGAAGTTCATTTGGAACGACAGGCCCCACCGGGTGAGTGCCAAAGTTCTCACTTTACCCATTGACCTTGGGGGAATGGGAGCCCCAAACATACACTCCTATTATACAGCAATACATCTCTCTTCGGCACGTTTCTGGTGGGCTGACGTCCCTCATCCCTTGTGGATGCAGATTGAAAAATCGTTGGCACCTCGTAACTCCACCAAGCTCCTATTAGAGATGTCTTTGCTTAAACCTCACCACAACCACTCACTTCTAAAATCAATGACAACCTTGCTCAAGGTGTGGTCCTTTAGCGGACGAGGCCTTCTTCCCTTCCTCTATAGGCAAATATCAATTCTTGCTGCGGAGCTGTCGGTGGAGTCTCTCTCTCTCTCTTCGTGGAGAATAAAGGGAGTTCTGCACCTTCATCAGGTTTTCGATGGGACCACTCTCAAATCTTTTACCAAATTAGTCAATCAGTACAACCTCCCCCGTTCTTCTTTTTTCTGTTACTTACAGCTGCGTCACTTTCTGATTACTATCACTCTACCCACGGTTGATGTCTCGATGTTTCATGGCTTGGTCCAGAGTTTCTTCAAAGCTTCCACTCCTCCTGGTCATGGTGTCTCTATCCTGTATGGCGCGCTGGCCAGGCGAATTGGCTCTAGCAAACTCCCCTACATGGTCAGATGGGAAAATCTTCTTCAATTCAGTGCCACACTGGAACAATGGGATGTGGCGGCTCGCTGCAGCTCGGCTTACTCGCGGTGTATAAATCATCTTGAGCAGATCAAGAAAATACACATGGAATGGTACCTCACACCTACCAAACTGGCCCGCTTTGCAGGTCATAGCTCTTCTTCTACCTCCGCTCGGGATTGTTGGAGAATGTGTGGCAGTCTGGGTTCATCTTTACACATGTGGTGGTCTTGCCCAGTCACGCAGACCTTCTGGAAACAGGTGGAGGCACTTGTTGTCTCTCTTTCAGGTAGCACTACTCAGCTATCTCCGATTCTGGCTTTGCTGGGTCTGGGATTAGAGGATGTTCCTGCTCCAGTCCGTCCTATTAGAGCAAACATTCTCCTGGCAGCGAGACTCTGTGTGGCCAAATGCTGGAGATCTCCCCGCTCTCCTTCCCTCAAGGACCTGCTGGACACTTTGAACATTCATCTTCAACACGAGCTGGCCCTGTCTCATGACCTTAATTGTCGTTCTAAAATACTGTCCTGGTGGGACCCGTGGGTCTCCTCCTAGTATAATACAGTACACTGCTAATTTCGCTAACTTTATTAATCTTGCTATATTGGAGAATACTATGGACCTATAAAACCTTATTATTCGATCAGCACTAATCTGAATTATTTAGGAACTTAGTTCCCTCCTTTTCCTCCTCCCCACCCTCCCCTGTTTCCCTACATTTTCCCTTTCTCCTTCTAACGGGAACAGTACTTCCCGGTTAATTCTGGTTATAATAAAAAGTTCTTGTTTGATTGTTGCCTCTGGGCAAAATGCCCGTATTTGTATATGTATACGTATATGTATGCTTTGAAATTCTCAATAAAAATTACTGTTCAAAAAAAAAAAAAATATTCAGGGGCAAAGAGTACAAAAATACCTTAGAGTAGAATGTAACAACATACAAAAGTATAATGAAAATTAAAACTAATTCAATTGTTGCCTATAAGAGCCAATAGAGGTAATTATACACTGGTCAAATATGATGAATCAAAGAAGATAAAATAGAAAAATAGAAAAAGTGAAAGCGGAAAAAAGGATATATTACAATAAAACAATATTCTGATAGGAGTATCATTTCTAAATGCTTGGGGGTCACCATCCAGAAGCAGGCTACTGAAGAGTTCACTCATAGTTTTACCCAACTTTTCAAAAGCTACGGTGTCTGGCAGACCTTTAACTCTAATGTTATTCCTGTGTTCTCTATTCTCTTGGTCCTCAAGAGTGGTCTGTATTAAATGGAGTTCCTCTTCTTGTGTTTTCGTAGCGCACAAAAGTGCATTAGACTGTTGGATAATTTCATGTTGGGTGTTCTCC
The DNA here is from genome assembly GCA_033576535.1 of Allobates femoralis. Classification (NCBI taxonomy): domain Eukaryota; kingdom Metazoa; phylum Chordata; class Amphibia; order Anura; family Aromobatidae; genus Allobates; species Allobates femoralis. The sequence continues at coordinate 635,501,256 of JARQOC010000002.1, read as the reverse complement.
AAAACCTCAACCCTGTGGCCCTTTTGTGAGAGGTCTTGTTTGATGTCGACTATTTCTCTGCTAAATGGCTGTAGGACTTTAGCGAGTATCCTCTTTATGAATTAACGGGTCACAGGGCTCTCCATGTCTGAGTCACTATCAGAGTCAGAGTCTGTCTGCCCCCCCAAGGACGAGACGTCTGTGCGAGTTGGTTTAGTAGGTTCAGGCTGAGTCGTCTGCTGTTTTTTTTTTAGAAACTTATCCACATCAGCTTGTGTAATTGAAGGGTTTACTTTAATAGAACTTCTGGGCGTTTTGATCAATATTTTGACTATTTTGGGAGTAATGTAAAGTGAGTAAAAAATTGAAAAAGAGGCGGCACTCACCGGAGTAGATAGGACGGTCCTTTATTCCAAGAACTCAGGGAAGAACAGGGTGCAGGGAGGGGGCACGAAGGGCCAACGAACTACGACGCCGTTTCGCAACACGTGTCGCTTCTACGGGTCCGAGTAACTCCCTGCACCCTGTTCTTCCCTGAGTTCTTGGAATAAAGGACCATTCTATCTACTCCGGTGAGTGCCGCCTTTTTTTCAATTTTTTATGTGCTGGTGCTTTGGTTGTGCACTACCGGATGGGAATATGCCATGACTGGAAGATAATCCGGACTTGACAGGGGTACCGCTTAGTGCCCTGCTTGCCTTACTCTTTATTGTAAAGTGAGCCTTCTCCAGCTGGCAGGTGCAAAAAGAGTTAATAAAGCATTATTTGAATTGTAGGTTGTTGCTTAAAAGTATGGGCTTCGTGTCTTTATCTAAATCTTCTGCTGTCTATATTATTCACCCTTGTATAGCTTTACTGATAGGTCAGCCGTTTATGGGGTTATGGAGAGATCTTTATTACTGAAACAGGGGACGTGCCTGCTGCAGATTTGTGAGGACAAGTTAGGCAAAGGTGTAATTGGACTAAGGCTATGTAATGGTGCCTATAGTCTCTAGAGACCTGGCTCTGGATGCCCAGTTGTTATGTATTAAGCCAGGGGTCTCAAACTCGGCTGGGTTGGTGGGCCGTACATAGGAAAAAAAATGATATCGGGAGGCCGCATTGCTTGTAGCACTAAGTGACATTTTTAGTAATACCAGAATTTTTTGCTCAATGTAGTAATGTCCAAATCCTGATCCCCTTCTTGTAGTAATGTCCCCATCTTGGTCCCCCTCTTGTACTAATATCCCCATCCTGATCCCCTTCTGTAGTAATGTCTACATCCTGATCCTCTTCTGTAGTAATATCCCTCATGCTGATCTCCTTTTGCAGTGATGTCCCCATCCTGGCCCCCATAGTGTAGTAATGTCCCCCATGCTGATCACCTTTTGTAGTGATGTCCCCATCCTGGCCACCATAGTGTAGTAATGTCTCCATCATGTTCCACATATTGTAGTAATGTTCCCATCCTGGTCCCCTTTTGTAGTGATGTCACTATCCTCACCCCCATAGTGCAGTAATGTTCCCCATGCTGGACCTCGTTTGTAGTGATGTCCCCAACCTGGTCTACCTTCTTTTTACACACACACACACACATTCACACATTCACACACTCACACATTCACACACTCACACACAATCACACCCACTCACACTCACGCATTAACTCACCCACTCACACATTAAGGCTAGGGTCACACTTGCAGATTTTACTTGTGTTTTTGAGACTTGTGTATTGTGAAAACGCATGCAAAAACGCATCCATAGGCCCCCATGCAAAAAACGCATGCCCCAATAGCAAAAATGCATGTCTGAATGTACCATTTTCGGGATGCGTTTTTGGCTCAGCACCAAAAAATACTGCAAGCAGCATTTTTTGGTGCTTTTTCAAAAACGCATTTTTTTAACATGGGGCCCTATGGGAAACGCATGCAATTTTATATGGCACTAAATGGTACATGCGTTTTTGCATGCGTTTTTTAAGGGTTCCCCACACCTACCAGCAAAAACGCATGCAAAAATGCAGGCTGCCAAAAAGCACCTTAAAAATCACATGCCAAGTGTGACCCTAGCCTAACTCACACACTTACACATTAACTCTCGCACTCAGACACACTCGCAAGACTCTCACACTCGCAAGACTCTCACACTCGCAAGACTCTCACACTCGCAAGACTCTCACACTCGCAAGACTCTCACACTCTCACTCAGACATTTACACTGTCAGACACATACACACTCACATTAACTCACACACATTAACACACACACACTTACATACTCTCACACACACTCACACACACATTAACACACACACTCCTTTGTAACCCTAACCATGACGGCGGCGGTCCACTGCATGGGGCCGCCCTGGTGCCCGCTGTATTATTACTTCCGGCTGCTTCACTGACAAAATCTGCCACAAGCTCTGCTGCTCTGCAAGTTCAATGCAAGCAGTCAGCCAATGAGAGGCCCGCAGGTGACGTCACATGCCGACGTCACCTGCGGGCCTCTCATTGGCTGATGGCTTGCATTGAACTTGCAGAGCAGCAGAGTAAGTGGCAGAGTTTGTCAGTGAAGCGACTGGAAGTAATAATACAGCGGGGACCGCGGCGGCCCCATGCAATGGACCGCCGCCGGCGTGCTTAATTGTCCACGGTGTTGCACAGAGAAGCCCCAGGGGCCGCATGTGGCCCATGGGCCACGTGTTTGAGACCCCTGTATTGAGCTATGCCTCACTGTCTGGTCTCTGTGGTACAGGTGCACAAACTCACACTCTCTCAGCTACTGTGAGGAGGCCTGGAGGCTGTGCGGTTGATGTGGCAATAGACCGCTACAAAACAGACCAAGGATTTAGAAATGATCAGAGTTCATAGGTCTCTGCGGCCAAGGCCTAAACAGGGGAACTTCCTAGAGATATACTGTGCCGCTTCCTAGACCTTCGAACGAAAGATCTCATGCTCCGGCGCGCAAGAAAGGCTCAGGACATAATGCATGAGGGGCCTACTCTGATGTTCTTTCAGGACATCTCAGCAATCACCCTAAGAAAACGCAGACTCCTTAAGCCGTTTACTGAGGCCATCACCCGTAAGGGACACTGATACCAATGGCTATATCACTTTGGGATCCATTTCACGACTGCCTAGGGCAAGATTCAGTCTGGAACATCTGCTGACATCTTTGAAACTTACAAAGCCCTTGACATAGTATTGCAGACCTACCTTGATCTAGAGGCGTTCCATGCAGCATCCCTCTTGCAACCTCTCCCTCAACCCATGACGTGAAATGTGCTTCTAACGCCGAAATCACAGAGGGTGAAAAGAAAAGCCGCAAAATCCACGCCAATACCAGGGCAATTATCCCTTTGTGTTGCCTTGGATTTTAGAACACGACTCAGCAACAGCTACCCGAAGCAACTGCAAGGAACCCGATCACTTTCCCAATTTACACGCCGCCATTTCGTAGCAATTTTAAGGCAACAGGCACAAAAATCTCCATTGCCAGGCAGTTGCTACCATGCAGTGGCGGCGTGTAAAGGTACCTTAAGTGTACCTATACATGCGTCAACTTTTCTAGGAATTTCACTGGCAACTTACTGGTTGCAGTGAAATCATGGACACATTGTTCTATCTTGTTGCTGTGTACAAATGGAACAATGTCTCCTTGACTTCACTGCAACCAGTAAGTTGCCAGTTAAATTCCTAGAAAATTTGCCGCGGGTAAAGGTACCCTAAGAGATCTTGCAAGAATAAGATCCATTCGATTTCAGAATATAGACGGAGCTCCCACCCGATACCCCCACCATGTAAGCCCCTGTGCACTAATAAAGAAGAAGTTCTAAGTTCTGTGTGCAGCTCCGTCTATATGCCGAAACTGGAAGTGATGTATTGTTGTTAATGAAGGGAGTGTGCACCAGGTAAACTGGACAGTCTAAGTGCAGGACAATGGAAGAAGGTCCCGGGGCACCCAGTAGCCAAACAGGCAGCTGAATAATCTCTCCAGGAAGTGTCAAAGCACCGTGAATGTGGTGCTGGCAACAACTTGAAACCATGAGTGTTTAAGAATAAGATCTATGCTACACTCTCTAAATATGATAGACATTTGGCACTACTTGCACCCAGACGAACGAGAGTACACATTTTATTCAAATCTGGATAAGTCGTATCACCGTATTGATTATACAAGGTGGGCCATCTATATGATACACTTAAATAAAATGGGAATGAATGGTGATATCAATTTTAAATAACTCATGAAAGAATAAAGTTACGTTAAAACCAAGCACATCATTGTTTTTCTTATGAAATTCTCAATATGCTTGATGTGTCACATGACCCTGTTCTCATTAAAAAATAAAGTTGGATCCAAAATGGCCGACTTCAAAATGGCCACCATGGTCACCACCCATCTGGAAAACTTTTCCCCTCCCATATACTAATGTGCCACAAACAGGAAGTTGATATCACCAACCATTCCCATTGTATTTAGGTGTATCCATATAGATGGTCCTCCCTGCCCAACGTGATAAGTTCAAATATCCGCCCATCATTATATTCCCAACAACAATCTATCCAACAACTACATGTGGACATTATGGCCCTAGAATCTCGACATAAAAAGTCATTAGAACCCCAGGCGCTACACGCATTAACAAACATCAACAGCTGAAAAACATTCTTAACCTACAATCCGCAAAATTGTACACCTCATGGAAGATTCAAATCTTTATCCATGGGGATAAAGCATCTAAACACACACTCTCGATTATCCGAAAACCTCAGGCCCACACGTATATACATTCAATTAAGATAAACTGTGTGATGCAATCACTTGAAATTATGCCCAAATTGAGTCCAAGCTTCTAGACTTATAAGGACCCATACATTTTGCCCTGAGACAAGTTGGATCAGGTGAGAGACTGAAGGAAACAGGACATTAAAATCTTTTTGGAATCCCTCAATCTCCCGAAATTAACCAAAACACAGCAACCCGTCTGACTGCACCCTTTACAATAGGTGAGCTCTGGTCTACCCTGTCGAGAATCCCAAAAGGCAAAGCACTTGTGCCGAATGGTCTTCCAGCTTCATATTATAAAGCCTTCCCTCTGTTTTACTCCCTCATCTTCTAGACACGTGCAATGCAGTGTTGAAAGGAAACACGATACCACTTCAAACGTTGGAAGCAAGGATTTCACTGATCTACAAAGAGGGCAAAGATCCCGAACAGTGCGGCAGCTACCATCTAATTTCCCTACTAAATGTAGACTTAAAGCTATTCGCAAGCATGCTGGCAGGTAGAGTCGCCAAACTGCTGCCCTCAGTGATATCCTTGAGCCAAACTGGATTCGTGAGAGGGAGAGAGGGGAAGGATAATGCATTTAAAGTCTTGCACCTAATGCAATATGCCGAGCTCTGAAAATTGCCATTGGTCCTACTTGGGACTGATGCCAAGAAGGCTTTCAACAGGGTAGATTGGACCTTTTTAGTGGAAACTCTCACTAGATTTAACTTTCCAACGCAAGTAACAGATGCAATAATGTAGATGTACACTATACCCTCGGCTCGACTAGAGATCAACGCCTCGCTAACCGACTTAGGCTGGGGTCACATTTGGGTAGGCAATTGCGTTCACCGCATCCAGATCTGGATGCGGTGAACGCAATTGCCTTCACACACATTTTTTTCCCAAAATGTGTGCTGTAAACCGCAATGCGGTAACCGGATTGCTCCGGATGTGTAATCCGGAGCAATGTGGTTACCGTATACTTTGCTAATCCCTGCTGCCGCACGGATAAGCAAAGTGTTAAATGTGTCTTAACACATTAAATATGAATATTAGCTGTGGGCAACATGTCTCTAGGGGTGCCCATCCCCCCTAGAGACATGCTGTCCACTCCTCTCAGCATGTTAAGGGTTAAAAAGCCATTTACAGTAAGGCGGCTATTGTCGGCTTTGTACTAATTTATGAATGAAGCCGTGGCTCCCTGACAGTGGAGCAGATACTGTACGTAATGTAGTATCTGCCGCTGTCCGAGGTCCTGTAGACATGTACATTAGGTCTATGGGCAGCGCACCTCCATAGATCATGTAAATGCATACAGGACCTCGGACAGCGTCAGATACTATACACAGGGCCGCACCGTCCATTGGACAGTGTGAGCCCTATCATTCAGGCGGCAAGAGGCAGGGGGAGCGGCTGTGCAGAAGGGGGCGGCTCCTTATGCACACAGCGTCCCCCTGTCATGGCGCCGGCGGCACCCCCCCTTCCCCGGGTCCTCAGTCGCTGCTGAAGGGGGCAGCAGTGCTGGGCTCCGCCAGCATCCCCCCCTGGTCATCAGCCTGCGGCTCAGGCGGCAGTGGGGCTTGGTGCACCCCTGACTATACGTACATTACCTACAGTATCTGCTCTACTGTCAGGTGAGCCGTGGCTTCATTCATAAATTAGTACAAAGGCGACAATAGCCTGCTTACTGTAAAGGGCTTATTAACCCCTAGCATGCTGAGAGGAGTGGACAGCATGTCTCTAGGGGGCGTGGGCACCCCCTAGAGACATGTTGCCCACAGCTAATATTCATATTTAATGTGTTAAGACACATTTAACACTTTGCTTATCCCTGCGGCAGCGGGGATGAGCAAAATATATGGTAACCGCATTGCTCAGGATTACACATCCTGAGCAATCCGGTTACCGCATTGCGGTTGCCAGAAGTGCTCCGAAAACTGCAGCCTGCATGATTTTTAGCGCAGGCTGCAGATCCGGAGCCGGTAACCGGATTGCATGTAAAGAAATCTGGTTACCATAATGGGCTCCTATGGGGAGCGTTTCCTGATCCGGTTTTGAGCTTTTTGAAAGCTCAAAACCGGATCAGGATTTAAAAAGCCTGCCGCATGTGTGACCTTAGCCTAATTTGTGATAAAAAATGGCACGAGGCAAGGCTGTCCATTGTCGCCAATATTGTTTGTACTTGTGATAGAACCTCTGCTACAAGATGTGCAGCAAAACTCAGAAATTGAGGGCATCTGCATTAGTAATGTGCAACATCAAACCGCAGCCTTTGCGGATGACCTTTTGCTACTGATGTCTAGGCCCTCTAGAGGTTTTCCAGGACTTATAGGTATTTTAGAAACTTATGGTAGCCTCTCCTATTTTAAAATAAATCCAACTAAGTCAGAGGCCTTGGGTTTGAACATGAGCGAGTCTGAGGTGTCCATTCTCAAAGCCAAACTCCCTTTCACCTAGCCATACAAATATATTAAGTATCTGGGCATAAAACTCAGTAACAACGATAAAGAACTTTACACACTTAATATTCACCTTTTTGAATCCACAGCCACTTATAAAAAGTCATGGGAACACCCCTATATATTGTGGATGGGTAGAAAAAAATCTTATTAAAAGTTTAATTCTCCCAAAATATTTATATATCTTTCAGATGGTACCCTATAATATCCTGGACTCCTTTCTTTCTAAGGTAAATTCCCTCTTCTCTAAATATATTTGGCAGAGGAGTAAGCCCCGTATTAACTTTTGGACCCTGACATTGCCCAGAATTAAGGAGGAATGGGAGCCCTGAATATCAAAAAATACTACCAGGCAGCATTACTCTCCAGGACAGTAGACTGGGTGAGAAACACAGATGATTAACTCAAGGTTAAAATAGAAGATTTCATGTCGCCATCGCCCTTGAGATCTGTTCTACTACTCCCCTCCCCAAAAAATCTTTCTGACAAATATTCCAATATCCACTCACAAGCCACTTTGAACCTCTGAAAAAAAACTCTCAAACACTTACCCCTCCCATCTCACCACTTGTTAAACTCCCAGATTTTATACCCACCACCCTACCTAAGAGGAATCCGAACACGAACGTTGCACTAGACCAATTACTAATTGATAGTGCACTACTTCCACTACAAGACCTACGTAAGTTGCCGGGACTTGCGGGCCTCAGTTTCCTGCACTACTCCTCCATACCAGACACTTTGAGACAGCATTTGCAAAACGTAGACCTGAATAGACCACTTACTGAGTATGAGATTTTGAGCACCCGTAAGGCTCGACCTAAAAAAGTGCTCTTTTCGTTGTATCAGATACTACTCTGCTTGGACTAATGTCCGAAGAGAGCATATCTAGCACAGTGGGAGAAAGACCTAGGCATTACTTTCACTGAGCAGCAAACACGCCGCATATATAGTGACTCTCATGGCTCATCGCAGTGCATGAGAATACAGGAAAATTTCTTTAAGATTGTATCCAGGTGGTACCATACCCCAGTACGCACACACAGATGGCACCCAGATACTTCGGACATATGCTGGCGATGTAATAAAGATAGGGCACTTACCTCCACTTGTGGTGGACCTGTTCAACCTTGCAGGGATTTTGGAGTTTAGTCACTGAAACAATATTTGAGGTTCTAAACATACCCGTTAGAGCAGTTTCTGGAGACAGGCTACTAAACTCTCCGCTATGTCCAATAAGACTGCATCATGCCTATCGAGCCACATCATTACAGCAGGCATGACACTAATTCCTACACTTTGATGCACAACTTCTGTACCCACGTTATCCCAGCTATATTGTAAGGTGGACCAACTCTGTTGCATAGCTGAACTGGGGGCTATGGTGAATTTTACAATGGCCTCTTTCCCTGAAACATGGCAGCCATGGATTACTTTCAGATCAAGCCCCAAATACATATCTGTAATCGCGACTTAGGTATATCTTAAAACCAACCAGCCCCCAAGACCTACGCCACCACCATTTCTTCCCTCTCACTTCCCTTGCCCTCCACACCTACACTCCATTTTCCCCCTATTCTTATTCTTTTTTTTCCATCACTATATTGCTATTACTCTTTCTATACTCTCTCTGTCCTGTTAATAGCTTCAACAGATAGAATCTGTTCTTACTAGCATTGCCGTTAGTGGATTTCTTAATCCTCTGATTTTTAGATTTGAACTTAGAAAAACTTTATGTTATCTGAGCACAAGGAACGCTGTTGTCATCCAGACATTCCACTGGAACTTGAGCAGGATTTCAACTTTCCATCCGATAAATCAGACTTCCGATTTCCAGAGTACTGCTTGGTACTCATCATTTGACAGGTCGTTAGACCCGCCCACCCGCATTTGCTTCATGCAAGATATTTCTTCTGCATATTACTTGTTGTAACCACTTCAACTCTATTATTTTTTCGCATTATCTGTTCTATCACATTACCTGTTTGTAAACTGTTTAATAAACAAAAAATTGAAAAGAAAAGAAAAAAGGAGTATCTTCATATATGCATTATGAGCCCCCACAAGTCTTTTTATATAAAGTATCAGAACCCACATAGCCCCCTGTATACCATATGACCCTCCACATAGCTGCCTATATACAGTGTGGACCTCCACATAGCCCCTACAAACAGTATATGCCCTAACAAAGCCTCTATATACAGTATTAGGGAATGAAGTGAAGTAATTGCATCTGCTATTATTCAGAGATGGTGACTTGTGGAAGAAGGAGCCATCGGCTTTATCCACCACCAATGTAACCACTGCTCACTGCATCCTAGAGATGCAGAGAGCAGTGAATTTGGGATACCCGAGATGATCCTCTTGCCACTATTTTCAGCCATTTGGTTGCACTTTACCCAAGTTTGGACTAGACTGACCAGGACCCCACGGTTACAGGACATCATAGATGACTGTGTATATAATCTGTGATGTTCTGTAGCCCGAGCTGGATCAGTCCCGTGTAGGGCTCTGTATAGTCAGGTCTGCAGTATCCATCTGGGACACAATGTGATTTCTGGCGATAGTTTGAATCTTCATACAGATTGGGAGCCGATGACCTAATGCTGAGAGTACAACCCCTGACCTGAACGAAGGGTGAAACTGCTGCAATAAATCCCACTGATCCTCAGAAGAGCTACTGGTGACACCATGCAGCCCACCAGCCCTGGACTTGTGAGGAGAGCAGCCTTCTGAAATCTCTTCATTGTACAAACAACACAATCTCCTGCCCCATCACTATCCTAACCAAGAAAAAACAATATCTGACCTTCCACTGCTCCCACATGGAGGCTCCACTCTGGCAGGCAGAAGAAGACAGCGTAACATGAGTACACCCAGAGTCTAATGAGCTGCGATGCAGCCCGCCAGCACATGTACACATTTACAGGTGCAGTGCAGGCCTCCTGCCTATAAATCAGCAAACGACGGGCGGCCCTTCCCATCTACTTGGGGACAGACCTGGGGGGCAGGTGCTCATCAGCCCAGTCCGCCCCTGGCTGTGAGCAGGGGTGGATTGAGCAGGCCGGTGGCAGAATCAGCAGCTCAGCACCTCTTCGAATTGGCAGTGATGTAAGTGGGCCTCCTGTATGCCTCCTCCAGCACCTGCGGTCTTTTTGCAGCTTTCTCCCACACAATCATGTCATGACGTGCGGGAGGAAGGAGGAGGATGGGGTGGTAGCGGCAGCAGTGGCCTGAAAATTGACATCAGTGGTGCAAAGTGCAGTGCAAACAGTGGGGGATTATAATGGGGCCCCAGGCGACCGCCCAGATTGACCTCATTATAATCCGCTACTGGTCCCAGGGTTTGGACTATCACTAATATAAAATAAATAAGCCATCATTGAACAGGTAATCATTTCTTCCAACAGCAGCAATGCCCCCATAACATGGCTTCTGGCTGGAACTTCGCTCTATTAGGTTACACTTATTTTGTGAGCGTCAATATATTATATATTTTCAGAGCTCATCTACAACAGAACAGGATATCTTTTTCCTCAGTTTAGTCAGGGGTTCACATCCTTTTACAGTTTTCACCAAATTCTATTCTCTTCACTTCAGATCAATGAACCTTTACATCTACGTACCTGGCAAGTGTCGACTCCTCCTGACTCAAAACCAGCACAAATCATATTGTTGGTAAGAAACCCTCTGTACGATCTGCTACTGTTACAGAATGACATAGGAATCCTATCTATTTGTGCCTCCTGCAAAATATCTGGTGTTGTACCTGCAATGTAACACAATTAATTTACTTATTTCTACTAATACAAGACTTCCTTAATAAAGAGGTTATCTAGAACGCGCACCATCTCTGTTCATCATCTGTCAGATGTAAGGTCACATGCTCACATTGAGTATTTGGTGAGTTTTTCACTTCAGTATTTTTAAGCCAAAACCAGGAGAGGAACAATCCGAGGAAAAGTATAATAGAAACTTATCACCACTTCTGTATTTATCACCCACTCCTGGTTTTGGCTTACAAATAAGGATGTAAAAATCTCACCAAATAGTCAATGTATGCACGTAGCCTCAGGGCAATTTAGCCACATCCACTAGAATAAACCAGCACAGTGAATAGAAAAAGCACAATGGTTAGTCGCCCTGAGCGAACTTAGCATGGGCACTTCATGGGAACATGGACCACCTTTCCTTAGCTATATAATTTCATCATCAGTCAGGCGTAAGGCCACGCGCAAACATTGAGTATTTGGTGAGATTTTTACCTCAGTATTTGTAAGGCCGGATTCACACCACGGCATGATCCGATCCGGGGCTGTGATCCGGCATGATCGAATCCGACAGCCTAAGCGCACAGGAAACCACTGCAGACCACGTTTCGGGTGCGCTGATCAAAAGCGCATATCCGGCCCTTGTCAGGAGGTAAGCATTAGCAATGAATAGGCAGCCTAAGCACAGCATGACACTCCGTTAACACTATGTGCTCAGGCTGCCAAGTTTTTAATGAGTCCGTCAGCCTAAGGGCTAATTCTAATGTGACCCTAGCCTTAGCTTGTCGTTTGTGGTAGTAGAAATTATAGACAAAAAGTCCTGAGAAAGTTGTGTTGGACTATCGAGGTTGGATCAAGCGAGCCTCGATGACATCTCTATGTCACATGTGGATATCACCTACAGTTGTGGCCAAAAGTATTGACACCCCTGCAATTTTGTCAGATAATACTCACTTTCTTCCTGAAAATGATTGCAATCACCAATCCTTTGGTATTATTACGGTATCTTCATTTAATTAGTCTTAAATAAAAAAAACACAAAAGAGAATGAAGCAAAAAGCAAAACATTGATCATTTCATACAAAACTCCAAAAATGGGCCAGACAAAAGTATTGGCACCCTCAGCCTAATACTTGGTTGCACAACCTTTAGCCAAAATAACTGCGATCAACCGCTTCCGGTAACCATCAGTGAGTTTCTTACAATGCTCTGCTGGAATTTTAGACCATTCTTCTTTGGCAAAATGCTCAAGGTCCCTAATATTTGAAGGGTGCCTTCTCCAAACTGCCATTTTTAGATCTCTCCACAGGTGTTCTATGGGATTCAGGTCTGGACTCATTGCTAGCCACCTTAGAAGTCTCCAGTGCTTACTTTCAAACCATTTTCTAGTACTTTTTGAAGTGTGTTTTGGGTCATTGTCCTGCTGGAAGACCCATGACCTCTGAGGGAGACCCAGCTTTCTCACACTGGGCCCTACATTATGCTGCAAAATTTGATGGTAGTCTTCAGACTTCATAATGCCATGCACACGGTAAAGCAGTCAGAGGCAGCAAAGCAACCCCAAAACATCAGGGAACCTCCGCCATGTTTGACTGTAGGGACCGTGTTCTTTTCTTTGAATGCCTCTTTTTTTCTCCTGTAAACTCTATGTTGATGTCTTTGCCCAAAAAGCTCTACTTTGGTCTCATCTGACCAGAGAACATTCTTCCAAAACGTTTTAGGCTTTCTCAGATAAGTTTTGGCAAACTCCAGCTTGGCTTTTTTATGTCTCGGGGTAAGAAGTGGGGTCTTCATGGGTCTCCTACCATACAGTCCCTTATCATTCAGATGCCGACGGATAGTACGGGTTGACACTGTTGTACCCTCGGACTGCAGGGCAGCTTGAACTTGTTTGGATGTTAGTCGAGGTTCTTTATCCACCATGCGCACAATCTTGCGTTGAAATCTCTCATCAATTTTTCTTTTCCGTCCACATCTAGGGAGGTTAGCCACAGTGCCATGGGCTTTAAACTTCTTGATGACACTGCGCACGTTAGATACAGGAACATTCAGGTCTTTGGAGATGGACTTGTAGCCTTGAGATTGCTCATGCTTCCTCACAATTTGGTTTCTCAAGTCTTTGGTCTTCTTTCTTTTCTCCATGGTACACACAAGGACACAGGACAGAGGTTGAGTCAACTTTAATCCATGTCAACTGGCTGCAATTGTGATTTAGTTATTGCCAACACCTGTTAGGTGCCACAGCTAAGTTACAGGTGCTGTTAATTACACAAATTAGAGAAGCATCACATTATTTTCTAACAGTGCCAATACTTTCGTCCACCCCCTTTTTTATGTTAGGTGTGGAATTATATCCAATTTGGCTTTAGGACAATTCTTGTTGTGTTTTTTCATTGAAGACAAATTAAATGAAGATAATAATACCAAAGAATTTGTGATTACAATCATTTTCAGGAAGAAACTGAGTATTATCTGACAGAATTGCAGGGGTGTCAATACTTTTGGCCACAACTGTATCTGGATTATTGAAACACTTAATGTGTACATATATATATCATGCTTATATATCCTGTCTGCTGATGATACAGAAGTGTAGGATAGGGTTAATATTTCTGGAGCCAGAAAAGTGGTCAAAATAATGGAAAATGCAGCTTGGTGTTTCCAAGTGTGAGATAATGCACAGAATCCTCGCTCTGAGTAACGTATTGTCTGACTTTATCCAGATGAGAAAACATAAAAGGGACATAACAAAGATCCACAATAAGTGGATATAAACATGCTTGACATAAATCTATAGAAAACTAAAAGTATGAAGGATACAGTATAAGGCAGATGGACTTTTCTATATTGTGTAATTGGGAAATTCACATAGAAATGAATCTGAAAGTGGCGCTGGGCTTCACAGACGGTGCGGATCAAGCTGATCAGCACTCTGCAGAACAGCCACACTAGTTCATCTGCTCAGTTTGTGACAACCCAGAATATTAGTTTGGCTCAGAATTGCTAGGTGTTCAGTACCCAAAAGACACCAATTATTTCCCGCTTTTTACATCACTGATATGGCACTGGATGTGCTCAGGTCCCACACCACACTGAAGATAAACCACTTCTGCCAGTCAGAACTATAGAAATATACTAAGTGTGCGGCCAGGTGGATACAATCCTATCACAGTTCCATATTGCACAGGTATAACCTGTGCCATGGATGGCTCTGACCCTTGCCCTGACATTTTAGCTATTTACAAGAATGATGGTATCATAGTGCCTCCTGGTGGCGCCTCACTAGACAGGCAGAGGGAAGGGAAAATATCCCATCTTATTATACAAAGTCAAATTGTCACTTCAGTGAGGAAGTAGACGAACTCTAATGCCACCTAATAAAGGTAGCAATCCTAAAAGTCACAATTGACTCTTTTTAACAAGCCTTTTAATATGATTTAGGATTTGTGCCAGATCAGAACCCCAAATTGCAGACGCTGCGTTTCATGGTGATTGCCCCTCCCAAGTTATATTAAAGGCTTGTTAAAGAGTTGATTATGAATTTGAGGATTGCTACCTTTATTAGGTGGCATTAGAGTTCATCCACTTCCTCACCGACGTGACAATTTGCATCATTTTTCCCAGAGGAGCATTGTGGCTGTAAGTCTCCTCAGCTGGCAGGCAGAATGCTCTGCACAAGAAGAAGAGCTACTCCCCCAAACCTATACAAAGTCAATGATTAGGCTGCGATCAGATATTAGCTCTAGACAAGGTGATAATAAATATAAACAACATTTTATGTGAACTGGTATAGTGAAAGAGGGAAAATAGTGGAGGGGTCTGGATGTAAAAGGGCTTTTCTGGTTAAAAAAAAAAAAAAAGAATTGTGCTTAAGGCTAGGTTCACTTTGCGTTTGTGCTGTCCATTTAACAGATTCATTTGATAGCAGCATAAACACAATGTAACATACATGCAAATGCATACATAGGCTTCCATTCAACAAACGCATACAAAGGCATGCAAAATAGGCATGCGCTTGTTGAAACACACAGGCAAATGCAGACTGCAGCATTTTTCAGTCCGTTAGAAAACAAATGCAATATAACGCAATGCTACAGATTTGTGCAAATCTGCAGCATTGCGTTATATTGCTTTTACAATAGATAATAGGATAGATAGAAAGATAGATGATAGGATAGAAAGACAGATAGGATAGATAGGAAGATAGATGCAAGAAAAGCATTACCAGCTTCCCTGCTCTGTCTCCCTGCGCTCTCTCTGCTGCTACTGATGCCGCTCATTAGGCTTATGAATATTCACCCACTAACCCAGAAGCAGAAGGAAGCAGCAGAGAGTGAGCAGGGAGACATAGCAGGGAGGCTGGTACGGACAGGAGTGTTTCCCAGTCTCTTCTCCTGCCACCGTAATTCGGCCCGTTACCTATAGTGTCCTGGACCTGTTTTGGGACTGAGGTGGAGGTACCTTCTTGTGGCACTAAGGCTCCCTTATTCCGGTCCCGCAGTCGTACGGTTTGCAGTGAGGTATAGACCGCTCACTGCCTCGTCTCCGGTATGCCGGTTGCTATCCCCAGACGTTTCCAGCCATCTCCAACTGGTCCTGGATCGTCTCCCTCTGTTCTGGGTCCCCTCTTGAAGAGAGGTGCCCTCCTGTCAGCAGCCTGCCAGGCATGTCTTATCTGGCTGCCTTCCCAGCACTACCTGAACTAAAACTCTCCAAACTTCCTGGTTTTCCCACTCTAACCTAGGCTCCACCCCTGGGACTTACTGAATAATCAGTCCCCCTATACTAAGGTGGCCTAGTCCAGAGTGTGTGCCACGGAGGCACTACACCTGCTGTTTGGGGTGCAGTACCTCCCTGTGGCGCCTAGCCATAGGGGCGCCACAGGGGCAGCATAGGAGACCCAGTACCAGACCTAGGAGGATCAGTAAGGCTCAGAAAAAAAATAGTTGATTGAGGGAGTTGTGTTAGGGCTTGTTTATATGCATTTCCTATATACTGCAATAATACTGTATGTCACAGGACTAAGTTGGCAGCCTTATAGCCTGCAGCTACCAGACAACCCATGGGTACCTACAATCATGTTACAAGGGAGGGAACGATGGAAGCCAGTGCACACACCATTTGAATGCTGATGTCAGTGATTTACAGTAGCGGTTAAATAGCAGCAATCAGAGCTGCTGTTGCAGGTGGATGCCAGTATAGTACAGACTTAGCTCCTGCGTCTACTCCATACATGGGGTCCTGACAAAGAATGTAGTATTAGGCTAAATTCACACAGTGTGCTATTGCACCGTTTTTGATGCGTTTTCAGGTGATTCGCTATTGCAAAGAAAATGCAGTGAAATGCAGTTGTGGCGCTCCTGCAGCCCGGTCGCCACTATTAGTTTGCAGCAACCGGGATCGGTAAGTCCAGTCACCCACAAACACACCCAACACACCCTGGTCCCAGAGCGAGCGGGTGAACCTAGGGAATGGGATGGCTCAGGAAGCTGTGGGACAGCGGGGGTAGATAGGTGGTGGGTGGGAAGTGAGCAGGATGCGGTCAGGGGAGCCTAGGGCTGGGCGAATAATCGAAATAATTCGATTAATTCGCCCCCTGCTGTGGCCACGATTGTGGTTTTAACCACAATCGTCAAATTCGATTTAAAATGGCGTCCGGAGCCCTGTTTAGAAGCCGGCCGGATCTTCTAAACAGCGCTCCGGACGCCTAGCGGTAATCCCGAGTGTAACTCGGGGTTGACTTTCACTTTCAGAAGCGGTAACCCCGAGTCACACTCGGGATTACCTGCTGATGGTAACGCTGCCGAGGGTGGAGGACTTGGTTTGGGGTCGGCTGAGCCCCTACTGCTGATGAGCCCCGGGAGGAAGGGGGGGGGGGTGCTGACACGTTCCCAGAACCGCCCGCCGCCGCCCCTGCAGCGGCCGCGGGAAGAGGCCTGGAGGGGGGGCTAAGCCGCCTCTGCTGTGCAGCCGAGGGATGAGGACAGGGGGATGTGCTGACAGGCCGAGCTGGCTGAGCCCGGAACAGCACCACCGCCGCCGCCTCTGCTGTGCAGCCGGGGGATGAGGACCGGGGGATGTGCTGACAGGGCGAGCTGGCTGAGCCCGGCACAGCACCACCGCCGCCGCCTCTGCTGTGCAGCCGGGGGATGAGGACCGGGGGATGTGCTGACAGGCCGAGCTGGCTGAGCCCGGCACAGCACCACCGCCGCCGCCTCTGCTGTGCAGCCGGGTGATGAGGACCGGGGGATGTGCTGACAGGCCGAGCTGGCTGAGCCCGGCACAGCACCACCGCCGCCGCCTCTGCTGTGCAGCCGGGGGATGAGGACCGGGGGATGTGCTGACAGGCCGAGCTGTCTAAATGTTTCCCGGGAACCGAGGTCAGTCACGATAGTTCCTATGTTGTTCTGGCATCCCCTGAGCTACCCGCCTTATATATTGATTAATGACATAGAGAAGGTTACGTGGAGATGTGATAAGGCGAGGTGCTGTGGTGGTGCGTGCTGTGGT
Organism: Allobates femoralis; assembly: GCA_033576535.1. Classification (NCBI taxonomy): domain Eukaryota; kingdom Metazoa; phylum Chordata; class Amphibia; order Anura; family Aromobatidae; genus Allobates; species Allobates femoralis. Next base: position 635,483,780 of record JARQOC010000002.1, on the reverse strand, counting down.
GGTGCGTGTTGTGGTGATGCGTGCTGTGGTGATGTGTGCTGTGTGCTGTGGTGCTGTGTGCTGTGGTGCTGTGTGCTGTGGTGATGTGTGCTGTGGTGATGCGTGCTGTGGTGGTGCGTGCTGTGGTGGTGCGTGCTGTGGTGATGCGTGCTGTGGTGGTGCTTGCTGTGGTGATGCGTGCTGTGGTGGTGCGTGCTGTGTGCTGTGGTGGTGCGTGATGCGTGCTGTGGTGATGCGTGCTGTGGTGATGCGTGCTGTGGTGATGCGTTGTCTGTGGTGATGTGTGCTGTGGTGATGCGTGCTGTGGTGTGCTGCTGTGGTGGTGCGTGCTGTGGTGATGCGTGCTGTGGTGGTGCTGCTGTGGTGATGCGTGCTGGTGGTGGTGCTGTGTGTGTGCTGTGGTGATGCGTGCTGTGGTGATGCGTGCTGTGTGTGGTGATGTGTGCTGTGGTGAGTGCGTGCTGTGGTGTGCTGCTGTGGTGGTGCGTGCTGTGGTGGTTGCGTGCTGTGGTGGTGCGTGCTGTGGTGTGCGTGCTGTGTGCGTGCGTGCTGTGGTGGTGGTGCTGTGGTGATGGTGTGTGGTGTGTGTGCTGTGTGTGTGATGCGTTGTGTGGTGTGTGATGTGTGCTGCTGGTGTGCGTGCTGTGGTGTGTGTCTGCTGTGGGCTGTGTGGCTGTGGTGTGGTGGTGCTGGTTGCTGTGGTGGTGCTTGTCTGCTGTGGTGTTGCTGTGGTGGTGCGTGCTGTGGTGGTGCGTGCTGTGGTGCTGTGTGGTGTGCGTGCTGGGTGGTGATGTGCTGTGGCATGGTGGTGGTGCTGCTGTGGTGTCGTGCTGTGGTGATGCGTGCTGATGGTGTGCGTTGTGGTTGCTGCTGTGTGTGGTGCGTTGTGCTGTGTGGTGCGTGCTGTGGTGTGCGTGCTGTGGTGTGTGGTGCTGCTGTGTGGTGGATGCTGTGTGATGTGTTGGTGTGCGTGCTGTGGTTGCTGCTGTGATCTGCTGTGTGTGTGTGGTGTGTGGTGCTGTGGTGATGGTGCTGTGGTGTGCGTGCTGTGGTGGTGCTGTGTGCTGTGTGGTGCTGTGGTGCTTGCTGTGTGTGTGCTGTGTGTGCGTGTGTGTGGTTGCTGTGGTGAGTGCTGTGGTGGTGGTGTCGTGCTGTGGTGATGCGTGCTGTGGTTGCTGCTGTGGTGCGTGCTGTGGTTGGTGTGTGTGGTGCTGTGCGTGTGCTGTGGTGGTGCGTGCTGTGGTGTGGTGCTGTGATTGCTGTGGTGTTTGCTGTGGTGCTGCTGTGTGATGTGTGGCTGTGTGTGTGTGTGTGCTGTGTGTGTGATGCGTGCTGTGGTGTGGTGCTGTGTGCTGGTGTTGTGTGGTGGTGGTGCTGTGTGTGCGTGCTTGTGATGTGCTGGGTGATGCGTGCTGTGGTGGTGCGTGCGTGGGGGTGCGTGCGTGGTGGGCGTGCTGGGTGGTCTTGCGTGGTGTGCGTGCTGTGGTGTGCGTGCTGTGGTGGTGCTGTGTTGGTGGTGCGTGCTGTGGTGATGCGTGTGTGGTGTGGTGATGGTGCTGTGGTGTGCGTGCTGTGGTGTGGTGCTGTGGTGATGCGTGCTTGGTGGGCGTGCTGTGTGCTGTGGTATGGTGCTGTGGTGTGGTGCGTGTGGTGTGCTGTGTGTGTGTGGTGTGTGGTGGTGTTGCTGGTGGTGTTGCTGTGGTGGTGCGTGCGTGGTGGTGCGTGGTGGTGTGTGCTGTGGTGATCGTGCTGTGGTGGGCTGGCGTGGCTGTGGTGTGCGTCTGTGGTGGTGCGTGCTGTGGTGTGCGTGTGTGGTGGTCTTGCTGTGGTGTGTCTGTGGTGATGCGTGCTGTGGTGTGGTGCTGGTGCTGTGGTTGGTGCTGTGGTGGTGCTGTGGTGGTGCGTGCTGTGGTGATGCGTGCTGTGGTGGTGCGTGCTGTGGTGATGCGTGCTGGGTGTGATGCGTGTGTGTGCTTGTGGTGATGCGTGCTGTGGTGATGCGTGCTGTGGTGGTGCGTGCTGTGTGTGTGGTGATGTGTTGCTGTGTTGTGTGTGCTGTGGTGATGTGCTGTGGTGCTGTGTGTGTGTTGCTGCTGGTGTGGTGCGTGCTGTGGTGATCGTGCGTGCTGTGTGTGTGTGTGCGTGTGTGCGTGCTGTGTGTGATGTGTGACTTGTGTGCGTGGTTGTGCTGTTGTGTGTGTGTGTGTGTGCTTGCTGTGGTGGTGTTGTGGTGCGTGCTGTGTGATGCTGCTGTGGTGGTGCGTGCTTGGTGTGTGTGTGCGTGCTGTGGTGAGCGTGCTTGGTGTGTGCTGTTGCTGTGGTGGTGCGTGCTGTGGTGATGCGTGCTGTGGTGTGCTGCTGTGTGGTGCGTGCTGTGGTGATGCGTGCTGTGGTGTGCGTGCTGTGGTGGTGCGTGTGTGGTGATGCGTGCTGCTGGTGATGGTGCTGTGTGTCGTGCGTGGTGTTCGTGCTGTGGTTGGTGGTGCTGTGTGGTGAGTGTGTGGTGCTGTGTGTGTGCGTGCTGTGGTGTGTGCGTGCTGTGGTGATGTGCTGTGGTGGTGCGTTGCTGTGGTGGTGCGTGCTGTGGTGGTGCTGTGCTGTGTGTGCTGTGTGCGTGCGTGTGTTGCTGTGGTGTGCGTGCTGTGGTGATGTGCGTGCTGTGTTGTGATGCGTGCTTTGTGTGCTGTGGTGATGCTGTGCTGTGTGTGCTGCTGTGGTGATGGTGCTGTGGTGATGCGTGCTGTGGTGGTGCTTGGTGTGTGGTGTGCTGTGCTGTGTGTGCGTGCTGTGGTGGTGCGTGTGTGTGGTGCTGTGCGTGTGGTGTGTGCTGTGTGGTGTGTGCTGTGGTGGTGTGTGCTGTGTGTGTGTGTGCGTGCTGTGGTGGTGCGTGCTGTGGGTGGTGCTTGCTGTGGTGTGCTGCGTGTGGTGGGTGGTGCTTGTGTGTTGGTGCTGATGGCTGTGGTGGTGCGTGCTGTGGTGGGTGCGTGCTGTGGTGGTGTGCGTGTGTGTGTTGTGGTGTGTGCGTGCTGTGGTGGTGCGTGCTGTGTGCTGTGGTGATGCGTGCTGTGTGTGGTGATGCGTGCTGTGTGGTGGCGTGCTGTGGTGGTGCGTGCTGTGGTGATGCGTGCTGTGGTGGTGCGTGCTGTGTGCTGTGGTGATGTGGTGGTGCGTGCTGTGTGCTGTGGTGGTGCGTGCTGTGGTGATGCGTGCTGTGGTGGTGCGTGCTGTGGTGATGCGTGCTGTGGTGATGAGTGCTGTGGTGATGCGTGCTGTGGTGGTGCGTGCTGTGGTGGTGCGTGCTGTGGTGGTGCGTGCTGTGGTGATGCGTGCTGTGGTGGTGCTTGCTGTGGTGGTGCGTGCTGTGGTGGTGCGTGCTGTGGTGATGCGTGATGTGGTGATGCGTGCTGTGGTGATGCGTGCTGTGGTGATGCGTGCTGTGGTGATGCGTGCTGTGGTGGTGCGTGCTGTGGTGGTGCGTGCTGTGGTGGTGCGTGCTGTGGTGGTGCGTGCTGTGGTGATGCGTGCTGTGGTGGTGCTTGCTGTGGTGGTGCTTGCTGTGGTGGTGCGTGCTGTGGTGGTGCGTGCTGTGGTGATGCGTGCTGTGGTGATGCGTGCTGTGGTGATGCGTGCTGTGGTGATGCGTGCTGTGGTGGTGCGTGCTGTGGTGGTGCGTGCTGTGGTGGTGCGTGCTGTGGTGGTGTGTGCTGTGGGAAATGCAGGACATAGCTAAAGTAGATAATAACTGAAGGTAAAGGCAGTTTATAGTTGCTGTGTGACAGGAATTATACTCCAGGTCCTATATTTCATCCTCCTCCCTATATATTCTATACCTGGGTCCTATATCTCTCCCCCTCCTTACAGATTATAGAATACCTGGGTGACTGGTCCTATATCCCCTCGCCCTCCTTACATATTCTATAATATACCTGTGTTCTATATCCCTCCCCCTCCTTACAGATTATATACCTGTGCCCTATATCCCCTCATATATTCTATACCTGGGTCCTATATCGCCTCCCCATCTTTATATATTCTATACCTGGGTCCTATATCCCCTCCCCCTCATAGATTATATACCTGGGGGAACCTGCTCCGTTCAATAGATGCGGTCTCCTTAAAGTAATAGAAAATAGAAAAAAAAAATCGAGATTTAAATCGAAAATCGTCCATAGGTTTAAATAAAATCGAGATTTTGATTTTTCCCAAAATCGCCCAGCCCTAGGGGAGCCCAAGAGAAAGGAACACAAAGGGGTGCACTGGACAAGCCATCCTGGTTGCCAAGGACTACCGGAGCCGCCACTGTACTTGCTTGTAACCTGACGTGCCTGACGAGAGAAGCCAAGCAAACGTGGGGTTGAAACTCAACGTTGTGTCAGACTGTTCATTTCACGCCTGAGGAGAGGTAGACTGAAACGTTGCGCAGGCAGCAGGAGCCTGCCTGAGAGTGTCCCTGATCCAGCTCCGCAGCCAGCTCCGCCCCGCTGGCTCCCCATCACCCCTAATCACCTTAACTCCGGAAGCCCTGGGGACCTGTTCCTCCCGTGCGGAGTTATACCATCTCAGCTGCAACTCCATCATCCCCAGAGGTCCTGGAACGCAGCAGCGGCCCCTACCGGCCGCCTTCCACGGATAGCGTCATGTCAAACTCTTTTACTTTATTGTTTTTCTTTTTACAATTCCCCTTTTTTACTGACCGCCCAACAGGGGACCACGGACCGGGTCATGCCGTGACAGCATCCCCACAGCCCGACGACGACGACGAGAGGGCCCGGTTCTGAGTATCCCACAGCCTCCTCTGGGGCGAGTCACAGTGACATTGACTGTCCCAGCCAAGTTAATGCATTTAAAATTTTGCATTCAGACACAGCATTTTTTGCGGATCCGTTCAAGAACGTATCCGTAAAAAGAATGAGTATGTCAATTGTTTTTGCGTTATCTGCTTTACTCTTTACTCACTTTCTTGCGCTCCCACAGTGATCTCCAGCGATGTCCTCGTTCACGGAGGCTGCAGGACCTGCGAGTTTTCTGTTTCGGGCACGAGGACCTGAAACTGCACCATGTGACTTAGCGACGTCACTCAGTCACATGTGCAGGGTCCTGGAGGCAATGACACTGTGGCCTCTGGGAATGAGAAATTCACTGGGATCACCATGGAAGCGCGGGGAGGTCAGTAAATATCACAGCAGATAACACTACACATTCACACAGACAAGTCTACACTTTGTGAGGATCCATTCTTCCTACAGTTTCTGCACCAACAACGGATCCTCACAAAACAAAGCCCAAATGCGGACTGTGAATGTAGCCTTACTTTGTACATCCGGTAGGGATTAAGGCCATGTGCACACATTGAGTATTTGAGTTTTTTACCTCAGTATTTGAAACGAAAACCAGCAGTGGGTGATAAATACAGAAGTGGTGATTTGTTTCTATTATACTTTTCCTCTGATTGTTCCACTCCTGGTTTTGGCTGCAAAAACTGACGTAAAAAACTCATCAAATACTCAACGTGTCACAAAGCCTAAAGGGGTGTTAGATGGCGGTGATGTCACATCTACTGATACATGCCAGAAGAAATGCAATCGGCACCTATTATTGCATGTCCTGTTGTACAAGATCCACTTCTATGAGCCAATACAGTTTGTGCACGTCTTTTAGGGTTAATTATTTCTAGAATTTTTGTATAGAAAGGTAGGGGCACCGGGCACCTTCAGGGCTATTGGTCTTTCTTATTCCTCCATAAAGACAGACCGCTGTCTTATCCCCAGCCACCTGGTGGTGCTACGCCTGTATCAGCCAGTCAAGCATTTACAGTCCAAGTATAGAAAACAAATAGGCGGCACTCACCGTGTGTTCGTAGGTGCTTTCTTTATTGAAGAGGTGCGGGAGGGGGTGCATGAAGGTACAGACGACAGGTCCTGTTTCGCGGTTTGCCCGCTTCTACAGGTAGAGACCTGTAGAAGCGGGCAAACCGCGAAACAGGACCTGTCGTCTGTACCTTCATGCACCCCCTCCCCGCACCTCTTCAATAAAGAAAGCACCTACGAACACACGGTGAGTGCCGCCTATTTGTTTTCTATACTTGGACTATTTATATAATTTCTGAATCCAGACCCATTACGATTAGCTTTGGCACCAGCTTCCATGTGGAAAGGAGTGATCATCGCAAAATGGTAAATTGTAAGCAATTAAATTAAACTTAAATTCAACCTGTCAGCAAGTTTTTGCTACCCCACCTGATAATTTAGGCAAAGAAACCCTGAATCCAATGATGTATCACAGAGATTACTAGCTGCAGCTGTTCTGACCCAACCAAAGAATTTAGTTTCAGGAACACAGCAGAGCTCTGAGAGCTGTCCCCACCCAGACCAGGCTCTCTATAGAGATTGTGCATTGACTGTGAGATGTCAGTCAAAGAAGGGGGCTGCCATGTCCGTGAAAAAATAGTCCTGTAATGGTAATCACCAGGTGATAAAGCCTTTAGTTTATGTTAACAATAGCACAGAACCTGATAAGAGAGGCACAGTTGTTTCTTGCTTTTTACCTCATGTAGCATGCTGTCCTCAGTTTATAAAGTGAAAACCTGTTGAGAGATTTCCTTTAATGATGCAAACTGAGGTTTATGATTTTACCCATAAACTGAATTTCAATCTAATAAACTAGTACAAGCGATTACCTCCAGCAGACGTTGTCCCCCAGCCGGTTATAAAGCATTTTGTCAACGGGTCTACCTGTAGTGTCCGTGTTGCCAGGCAGATTGGTTGGACGTAATCTGTGTATTTAACTGGATTTTCTAGCTCCAACAAAACAAGATCACTGTCCATAGTTGTCATGTGAAAGGCTTTGTGATATACAATTTGTTTGATTTCGGATATTTGCTGCATAACATCTGGATATGAGAAATCATGTAATCCAAAAACTGCTTTCCAATATCTGGGATTCCTGTGAGCAAAAAGGATTATGATGTCAGCACAGATCAAACATACCGTATATACTCGTGTATAAGCCGACCCGTGTATAAGCCGACCCCCCTACTTTTGCCCCCAAAACCTGGGAAAATCTATTGACTCGTGTATAAGCCGAAGGTGGACCCTAGCACAAGTATACAGCCCTCAGCAGTGTGGTATACAGCAGTCCCAGAGGTATATACAGCAGCCCCAGTGGTAGTATACACGCAGCCCCAGTGGTATATACAGCCCCAGTGGTAGTATACACACAGCCCTAGTAGTATATACATCCCCAGTGGTAGTATAGACGCAGCCCTAGTAGTATATACAGCCCCAGTGGTATATACAGCCCCAGTGGTAGTATACAGGGCCCCAGCAGTATATACAGCCCCAGTGGTAGTATACAGGCAGCCCCAGTAGTATATACAGCCCCAGTGGTATATACAGCCCCAGTGGTAGTATACAGGCAGCCCCAGTAGTATATACAGCCCCAGTGGTATACAGGGCCCCAGCAGTATATACAGCCCCAGTGGTAGTATACAGGCAGCCCCAGTAGTATATACAGCCCCAGTGGTATATACAGCCCCAGTGGTAGTATACAGGCAGCCCCAGTAGTATATACAGCCCCAGTGGTATATACAGCCCCAGTGGTAGTATACAGGCAGCCCCAGTAGTATATACAGCCCCAGTGGTATATACAGCCCCAGTGGTAGTATACAGGGCCCCAGCAGTATATACAGCCCCAGTGGTAGTATATAGCAGCCCCAGTGGTAGTATATACAGCCCCAGTGGTATGGTATATACAGCCCCAGTGGTAGTATACAGGGCCCCAGAGGTATATACAGCCCCAGTGGTAGTATACAGGGCCCCAGAGGTATATACAGCCCCAGTGGTAGTATATAGCAGCCCCAGTGGTAGTATATACAGCCCCAGTGGTATATACAGCCCCAGTGGTAGTATACAGGGCCCCAGAGGTATATACAGCCCCAGTGGTAGTATACAGGGCCCCAGAGGTATATACAGCCCCAGTGGTAGTATATAGCAGCCCCAGTGGTAGTATATACAGCCCCTGTGGTATATACAGCCCCAGTGGTAGTATACAGGGCCCCAGAGGTATATACAGCCCCAGTGGTAGTGTATAGCAGCCCCAGCGGTAGTATACAGGCAGCCCCAGTAATGCAGGGCCCCCCCCCTCATGCTCCGGTCACCTGTAAAGCAAATTATACTTATCAGTGTCCCGCTGTCCGCGCCTGCCGCTGCCGACATCGCGATCCTCCATCTTCACGCGTCTTCTTCCTGTTTCCTGTGTTCGGCGCCGGTAATGACGTCATTGACAGCGACGAACACAGGAAACGGGAAGAAGACGCATGAAGATGGAGGATCGCGATGTCGGCAGCGGCGGGCGCGGACAGCGGGACACTGATAAGTATAATTTGCTTTACAGGTGACCGGAGCATGAGGGGGGGGCCCTGCATTACTGGGGATGCGGGGGCTGCTGTATACAGCAGCCCCCGCACTGACTCGCGTATAAGCCGAGGGAGGTACTTTTCAGCCCAATTTTTGGGCTGAAAAACTCAGCTTATACGCGAGTATATACGGTAATTCACCTCTGTGTAGTAAATGTCTGAGGACTCCACATCCTCATATGAAGGACAGATTTAGCAACAAGTCTATAATGTGACATTATAACATAGCACACAGGGTGTTATACCGCCAGACAGTGCTACCAGTTGGTAAAATGGCGTCTCTAATACGTTTCCTTCACTAACAAATCTATCACTAGACTATCGTGCATTTTATCCCCTAGGGCAGTGATGGCGAACCTTTCAACAACTGAGTACCAAACTGCAAGTCCAAACCCAACAAGATGACAGCATCTGCAAAAAAATTTGATTTTAGTGTTGCTAGTGCCCACTGTAATTCCCTGAAATAGGCCTGACTCCTCCACATACTGAGTGAAGGTTCCAATGCCAAGTTAGGCCCCCTTCACACCACGGTTTTTCCCTGATCAGGTTTGATCAGGTTTGCGTGTCAAAACCAGGAGAGGAATCAGGAGAGGAACCTGCAGAGAAAAACTATCATTGAAAGATTGACACCTGTTCTGAGTTTTGGAGACACTCCTGGTTTTGATACAGAAACCTGATTGAACCTGATCAGGGAAAAAACGTGGTGTGAAGGGGGCTTAAAACCGCAATGGTGGCATTGGGCATCCTTGCCTGGTCCCTTTGTGCAGGTGGAATGGTTCAGAGAGGAAACCTGGCATGTGTATTCTAGGTGTTAGAAATTATCTCTTAACACTTTATTTATGGACCGGTTCCAGGCTATGGGGCAGATGCTGCCTGGAAGATAACTCCACCTCTGGGGCTTATAATAAACTAGATGTGGGCCCGATGCTATCACATCGGGAGGGCAGTGACATGTGATGGGGCAGCATCTGTGGCGCTGGGGGCGGCGGCCGTCTCCCTTGTGTCTCTTCCCCCCTCCCACGGTGCTCTCTCCCATTGTATGTAAATAAATGTATTTTTAGTTAAAAACCTGTTTCTGTTGGGGGGTGGTTAATAATAAAGTGTTAATCGGCAAGCGATTTAATTTTCCAGTGAAAATTGTGTAGGACTTCGCTGTATTTTCTATTCCAGCGCAGGTAAACCAATAACGAGTATAAAGATTTAGGAAGAGGGAAATGGAAAGCAGCTCACCTCACACACCCATTGGATCCCAGGCACCTGGAGAGATGGTTGGGGTCCATCCAATGTTATCATGAAAAGAAAGAAAAACTCTGGTGCCTTCAGTCCGTATTACGGAGTACTTTATTCAAAAATTCTTAAAATCATTAGCATCCTATGCCGGACGCGTTTCGGATAAAAAGTCCTTACTCATCGGCGTACATATACAAAATAAACCAACTTCTTTTCTCCATTGTATTGTAGTTTTGATGATAAAACTGCAATACTATTACCATTGCAAATTTAAACACTTTTTTCTTGCTCCATCCCCCCACTTTTTACTTTAGATAAGCTCTGAGCAGAGAGAATATAGATTTCTCCATTCCTTTACCTATTTATTGTAGTTTTGATGATAACATTGCAACACTATTACCATCGCAAATTTAAACACTTTTTTCTTGCTCCCATCCCCCCACTTTTTACTTATAGATAAGGCTCTGGAAGCAGAGAGAATATAGATATTCTTCCTTTTCTCTCCGGATGTAGCATGTAATACTGTGAGGTTTTGCAGTGGTTCCTCCTTTTTAAGATTCAATAAGGTGGCATGCGATCCGTATGTTATCCTTGGGTTTTCTGCCTCTACTCGTTCTTATCATTTTTTTAACCACATTTCGGATGGGAATGACAGTAACAATTTGTTTCTGTTGCAAATATATTTATACTATCGTATTATTGCATATATGTAAGAGAAAATAATCAACAATTTTTTTAAATTTTAAACATATATATGAAAATGAACGATGGGATATAGTGTGTGTAAAAAAGGAAAAAGCAATAAATGGAAAATAGGAGATTAAATAAATAAATGGATAAATGGTGAGAGCATATACAGTGCCTACAAGTAGTCTTCAACCCCCTGCAGATTTAGCTGGTTGACACATGCGGAATTAACTTGGCATTGTGACATTTGGACTGTAGATCAGCCTGGAAGTGGGAAATGCACTGCAGCCAAAAAGATTTTTTAAAATTTTTTTTTTTTTTTTTTTTTAAAGCGTTAAAAGTTAATTCAGAGGGTCATTTATTATTCAACCCCTCAAACCACCAGCATTCTGTTTGGTCCCCCTAAAGTATTAAGAAGTAGTTCAGGCACAAAGAACAATGAGCTTCACATGTGTGGATTAATTATCTCTTTTGCCAGCCTTTTCTGACTATTTAAGACCCTCCCCAAACTTGTGAACAGCACTCATACATGGTCAACATGGGAAAGACAAAGAGCATTCAAAGGCCATCACAGACAAGATCGTGGAGGGTCACAAGGCTGGCAAGGGGTACAAAACCCTTTCCAAGGAGTTGGGCCTACCTGTCTCCACTGTTGGGAGCATCATCCGGAAGTGGAAGGCTTATGGAACTACTGTTAGCCTTCCACGGCCTGGACAGCCTTTGAAAGTTTCCTCCCGTGCCGAAGCCAGGCTTGTCCGAAGAGTCAAGGCTAACCCAAGGACAACAAGGAAGGAGCTCCGGGAAGATCTCATGGCAGTGGGGACATTGGTTTCAGTCAATACCATAAGTAACGTACTCCACCGCAATGGTCTCCGTTCCAGACGAGCCCATAAGGTACCTTTACTTTCAAAGTGTCATGTCAAGGCTCGTCTACAGTTTGCTCATGATCACTTGGAGGACTCTGAGACAGACTGGTTCAAGGTTCTATGGTCTGATGAGACCAAGATCGAGATCTTTGGTGCCAACCACACACGTGACGTTTGGAGACTGGATGGCACTGCATACGACCCCAAGAATACCATCCCTACAGTCAAGCATGGTGGTGGCAGCATCATGCTGTGGGGCTGTTTCTCAGCCAAGGGGCCTGGCCATCTGGTCCGCATCCATGGGAAGATGGATAGCACGGCCTACCTGGAGATTTTGGCCAAGAACCTCCGCTCATCCATCAAGGATCTTAAGATGGGTCGTAATTTCATCTTCCAACAAGACAACGACCCAAAGCACACAGCCAAGAAAACCAAGGCCTGGTTCAAGAGGGAAAAAATCAAGGTGATGGAGTGGCCTAGTCAGTCTCCTGACCTTAACCCAATTGAAAACTTGTGGAAGGAGCTCAAGATTAAAGTCCACATGAGACACCCAAAGAACCTAGATAACTTGGAGAAGATCTGCATGGAGGAGTGGGCCAAGATAACTCCAGAGACCTGTGCCGGCCTGATCAGGTCTTATAAAAGACGATTATTAGCTGTAATTGCAAACAAGGGTTATTCCACAAAATATTAAACCTAAGGGTTGAATAATAATTGACCCACACTTTTATGTTTCAAATTTATTAAAATTCAACTGAGCAACATAACTTTTTGGTTTGTAAGATTTATGCTTCTGTTAATAAATCCTACTCTCATTTGCAGTTTGAAGGCTCTAACTTATTTGCATCTTATCAAACCACCTAAACCTGCAGGGGGTTGAAGACTACTTGTAGGCACTGTATATTTAACAATTGCAATAGTGAGGAATTGATGGAGGACATCAGGATTATCAATGAGGTACATGTAACAAGAAAGTTATGATGAATAATATAAAGGTACTGAGTGCATATATATACCTTTTATTTATTCTCCTTCTTACTGTAAATTATAAAATGTATACATGTGATAAGTGAATGTAATGAAATTATTATGACACAGAAACTTTTTAACAAAAAAATTTGTTGAATTGTGCTCGCATTTATGAAGTTAACCTGACACCTGCATTCCATTAATTTAATGGGAGCGGGGACTGGAGTTTCTCTTTATATGTGTCGTTTTATTTTGTATATGTACGCCAATGAGTAAGGACTTTTTGTCCGAAACGCGTCCGGCATAGGATGCTAATCATTTTAAGAATTTTTGAATAAAGTACTCCGTAATATGGACTGAAGGCACCAGAGTTTTTCTTTCTTTGCAGGTAAACCAAGCAGCTACTGGCTGCCAACCCCTGCTACCTGGTGTTACCTTCACTGGCAATGAAAAATACAGGGAAGCCCTATATATTTTTTTAGTTATTTAAATAAATAACTAAAAAAAAATTGACGTGGGTTTTGCCATATAACCTGTTGCCAGCCAATGTAATCCGGGAAGCTGGGGGCTGGAATTCTCAGAGTGGTAAGGCCCAAGAGTTCTGGGCCCCCCATGCTGAAAACTGCAGCCAGCAGCCGCCCCAGAATTGGCGCCTCCATGAGAGACGCCAAAACTGGCGGTTACCCCGCTCTTCCGGCTGCCGTGTAGCCGTGGCAGACTGGATAATAAAGGGGATGATGTCAACATTTTTTTGGCAGCTGATATCAAGCCGTAATGCTAATATTAGCTGTCAATATGATGTCACCTGATGGTGGTCTGGTGAGATTTGGGTGATACCCTGCGATGGAACGTCGGGTTCATTTTAACCTTTGTCAGGCTGCATAATTTTACAACCTTAACAGGCTGCATAGGTACAATTGTACCGTCATATATACCTTCACTGTGGGAAAACTTTACTTGGTTTCAGAAACTAAAGTTCATTCAGCTACAAATGTTATGCTTATATCTATTGGCCAGTGTTGTTACTGCTCACTTATGTTGCTGTCAATTAAGTTAATTCAAACTGGTAGTGGCTTCTACTTCTCTTCCTGCCTCCCTCCTCTCATTAGCCATTTTGCTGTTCATCTCATTGCTGTGAGCACACACATTTCATCTATCATCTATGCACATGACGGGAGAAGTTGAAGAGACACTAGCAGCCAAGCCAGAGATAATAAAATACTACAACAAAACAAAAGGTGGCGTTGATGTTATGGATAAAACGTTGGGAGAGTACACTGTGAAACGACGAACATTACGTTGGCCTCTGGCATTTTTCTACAATATGATTGACGTCACTGGGTTAGCATCCTACATCATCTACAGAGAACACAATCCAAGCTTCAGGGCAAAGGATGAACGAAGAAAGTTCCTGAAAGATCTCGCAAATCAGCTGTGTATGCTTGCAATTGAAGATTGTAGTACAAACCGAATGATGATGAGAAACCATTTTCTTCGAGGTGCAGTAGAAATGGTGCTTGGACGATGCATTATGGTAGCATCGCAAGCAGCAGCTGACCCTCAAATACCTCATGGTAGTCGTGGACCCTCCCCTGTTGTTGGTAGTTGCTATGTCTGCCGAGACCTGAGGCAAAAACAACGTAAGACTAGAAAGTCTTGTGTGGTTTGTGTGAAACCCATTTGTGATGAACACTCGGTAGCAAAGCCAACATGCATTACTTGCGAAGAAAATCAATAAAAAAAGTTTCTTACATTTTCTTTTATAATGTAAATGAACAGTTTTTTTACTTGTTTAGAATAGTTAAATAGCGTTATCATTAAAAAAAAATGTATGCTTTTTCCCTTGCATTATCTTCATTCAAAATATATGAGGTACATTTGTACCTATGCAGCTTGTTATGGATGCAAAAAGATCTCGACCCCTTATCTCGGAAGCGGGTGGAGATATTTTATTGAAATTTGGCCAATATATTCTGGACCAAAAATGTAGAGATGTCATGAAATTTCAGCCATCTACGTCTTTTCGAAAAAAAGTTATTGCAATTTTAAAACGGAATAGTTACAATTGTACCTATTCAGCCGGATAAGGGTTAACGGTATTGGAGGACAACCTCTTCCCTTGGTTTCACAGTGCTCCTGAGCTGGTGAACACGGCTAGGAGTAAGGGAGGGGAGGTGCAATGTCAGGGAAAAAAATCACCAGATCTTTTGTAGTTTTGAGGACCTCACCAATTGTTTTAATTACATGTTTTTCTTATGAATAAATTTGCTGCAGTGGCCATTTTTATCCAAAGAAACATGGATTGTTGTCTGAGTTTTATTTAAGGGATAAGGTTGGAGGGAACTCCCAGGAGTTGTAAGATAATTGTTGTTAGTGGTCAGGTCACAAGAATTGACCTTACCAGTCAATTATGAGTCAATTATGCATGTCTATGTGTGTACATGAATATGTGTGTATATATGTGAGTACATGCATGTGTGTGTACATGCATGTCAATGCATGTAAGTAGTGGGTGTGTGTGTCCCTCGCCCGACATCACAATGGCGCTGGCTGCATACATACCTTCGTGCAGTAATAGCCGGCAGGCAGTTACAGCCTATGATGAATGGAGTGTGGCGACCTCTGCAGCCACCAGAGGTCGCCCACACCCCATCTCCACCACAGGCCGCAAGCTGCGGTCTTTCCTGCTGGCTGTTACTGCATGAAGGTATGCATGCAGTTACTGCCGCAGTGATGTCGGGCGAGGGGTGATCGGGTGGGTACTGGTGGTGGCGGGTAGTTCTAGCAGGGGTGGTCCGGCGGCGGGTGATCCTGGCGGGGAGGTCACAGCGGCAGGTGGTCCTGTTGGGGAGGTCCCAGTGTTGGGTGGTCCTTGGGGGGGGGGCTCCAGGCGGTGAATCACTGATGGTACTGCACTAGGGCCTGGTACCACCAGCGGGTGCCATATTGGAACATCCGTTACATGGGTGTTCCAATATAGCGGTCAGCGCGGTGGATTATGGGATCCCCAGACACTTACACGCCGATGCAGGCGTGGAGGGGGCTGCACACAGACAGGAGGAGGAACAGGGCAGCAGGAGGCAGCACAGAGCGGCTGGAGGTGGGGAGAAGCCCCCTTGCAGCGATGACTCCATAACCAGGAATGCCCTCTGGACTCACTATATGTAAACTTTCTAAAATGTATTTCTCAGGGTTCAGAGGGGCTAGAGACATGGGTGAGCCCTTCCCTGAATGCGCCTATTCCTCTCTCTAACCTGTGCGATTGCACTGACTGATGTCGTCTTATACATAGTGTGGGAGATCAATGGTGCAGAGCACCAACGCCGCCCTGCAGGTGATGTCAGTGGAAGTTCCGGGCTTATGACTATGCATAAGTTGCCTGGCAGAGAGACTAATGACATCACCTGCACCACTGATCTCCCACAAGCAGGTATACTGGCTTTTCTCTGATGCCAACTTATCACTATCTACTATCACTATCTACTTATCACATAAGCCAACATCAGTCAGGGACAGTGCAATCGCACAGGGGCTGAGACACAGCTTAGGGCACTAGCTGAGACAGCGCACTTGGGAGAAGGGAGGGGCTGAGACAGCGCACTGCAGAGAGGGGAGAAGGGGGGGTGCTGAGACTGTACTTCTTTTACACTCTGTGTAAACTGACCTTCGGTGCATGTTGCAACTCTGTAACATGTTGATTTCTCTTGCAGAAACGCTCAGTTTTCTGTGCAGATTTTCTGCACAGGTTTGTATTTGATGTGGAAAATCCACAGGTGAATAACGCATATGCGTTTTAGTGCATTTCTGGGGTAGAAGCGCTTCAAAAACATATGCAATTCATACATAGCTATATCCAGGCCTGGACTGATAGGCGGGAGGGGCGGGACTTTTCCCTATGGGCCACCCACTAGTGTGGTGCATGGGCCGCCCACTCCACTGGTCGCAACCCTGCTTTAAATCATTGCCACCGAGCGGCAACGGCATGCAGGGGCGGGGCCATGGATGTGAAGGGGTGGGGCTATTTCCCTAAAGCAGTGACCCACTCACACCAATCAGGATGACAGGTGCAGATCCCAGGCCCTCCCACCTGAGCTGACCATGTGACTCCTGATGCCTTCCCTCCATGTGACATTATGACAGGTCCTGTATGTGAGTATCATGTCTGTGTCTGTCTGAGTGTCTCTGTCTGTCTGTGTGTCTCTACACAATGTAATGACCGGTGGTAAGGCCGCGGGTGTGTGTGTATGTCTGACTTCAACAGAATCTCCATACTCAGATTTAACCGGTAGTAACATCTCTTTACTGTAAAACATATCTATAACACAGTCAACTGATCTAGCTGCACACATGTATATGGTGGAGTCCCTGGATCTTCACTTTATCCGGGTGCGGAGCAAGAAGAAGAAAAAGAAAAAAAAACAAAATGGAGATATCTTTCCCTAACTTTCCCTCAAATCACGTACCAGTCTATCACAGAAGAAGATGTCGCTCCCACGTGGCAGGCCTGGGATTTCACGATGACGGGTCCCGGTGCAGCGCTGAAGGGGGAAACTCCTCAGTCCTCTTCTTTGGTCTCCTTCCGCAGGTAACGGATTTTTGTTAGTCTCTCTCTCTGTCCCGGGGCACACCGATCAGCAGAAGGGAGATCACAGTAGCACAGATGGCTCCCTTATGTCGGTCACAGCCCCTGCACATGTAATCCGGTGGCAATGTCCTGAATTCCGGAGGCAATGTCCTGAATTTGAGTTGGACCCTCGGTAAGACAAGGTCATGCAGACCGGGGGTTGCAACAGCGATCCTCACGGGGTATTTCTTCCAAGAATCCGGCTGCAAAAGAGCCCTATGTCAGGAGACACCACACGCAGGTCTGTCCTGGCTGAGCTCTGGGTCTGTAATTCTCTCCTGCCCTTTCTCTTCCTGGGTAAACAAAAGAGATGGTGGGGGATTTCCACCCTCTGTGATGTGCACGGAGCCTGCAGTGTGTAATGTGCAAGTAGCCTGCAGTCTGTAATGTGTACAGAGCCCGCAGTGTGTAATGTGTACAGAGCCCGCAGTGTGTAATGTGCACAGAGCCTGCAGTGTGTAATGTGCACAGAGCCCACAGTGTGTAATGCGCACAGACCCCCAGTGTGTAAAGTGCAGAGCCTGCAGTGTGTAAAGTGCAGAGCCCACAGTGTGTAATGTGCAGAGCCGCGGTGTGTAATTTGCACATAGCTCACAGTGTGTAATGTGCACGGAGCCCACAGTCTGTAATGTGCAGAGAGCCCGCAGTAGGTAATGTGCATAGCCCACAGTGTGTAATGTGTACAGAGTCGCAGTGTGTAATGTTCACAGAGTCCACAGTGTGTAATGTTCACGGAGCCCGCAGTGTGTAATGTCCACGGAGTCCGCAGTGTGTAATGTGTACAGAGCCCGCAGTGTGTATTGTGCATGGAGCCTGGCGCAGTGTGTAATGTGCAGAGCCTACAGTGTGTAATGTGTACAGAGCCTGCAGTGTATAATGTGTACAGAGCCTGCAGTGTGTAATGTTCACGGAGCCCGCAGTGTTTAATGTACAGAGCCCGCAGTGTGTAATGTGCATGGAGCCTGCAGTGTGTAATGTGCAAGGAGCCTGCAGTGTGTAATGTGCATGTAGCCTGCAGTCTGTAATGTGTACTGAGCCCGCAGTGTGTAATGTGTACAGAGCCCGCAGTGTGTAATGTGCACAGAGTTTGCAGTCTGTAATGTGCACAGAGCCCGCAGTGTGTAATGTGTACATACCTCACAGTGTGTAATGTGCATGGAGCCCATAGTGTGTAATCTGCACGGATGCCCGCAGTCTGTAATGTGCAGAGAGCCCGCAATCCATAATGTGTAGAGCCCGCAGTGTGTAATGTACAGTGCCCGAAGTGTGTAATGTGTACGGAGCCCGCAGTGTGTAATGTGCATACAGCCCGCAGTGTGTAATGTGCATACAGCCCGCAGTGTATAATGTGCAAAGCCCCACAGTGTGTAATGTGCAGAGCCCACAGTGTGTAATGTGCACGGAGTCCGCAGTGTGTAATGTGCATGGAGCCCGCAGTGTGTAATGTTCATGAAGCCCACAGTCTGTAATGTGCAGAGAGCCCGCAATCTGTAATGTGCAGAGAGCCCACAATCTGTAATGTGTACAGAGCCCTGTGTAATGTGCAGAGCCCGCAGTGTGTAATGTGCACAGAGCCCGTAGTGTGTAATGTGCACAGAGCCCGCAGTGTTGGAGCGCTGTGTAATGTGCACGGAGCTCGCAGTCTGTAATGTGCACGGAGCCCGCAGTCTGTAATGTGCACGGAGCCCACAGTCTGTAATGTGCCACGGAGCCCCGCAATCTGTAATGTGTACAGAGCCCGAGTGTGTAATGTGCACAGAGCCCGTAGTGTGTAATGTGCACAGAGCCCGCAGTGTGTAATGTGCACGGAGCCCGCAGTGTGTAATGTGCACGGAGCCCGCAGTCTGTAATGTGCAAGGAGCCCGCAGTGTGTAATGTGCACGGAGCCTGCAGTGTGTAATGTGCATGGAGCCTGCGGTGTGTAATGTACAGCATCAGAAAGTTTTCCTGCGGGCAGAGATTGCTCTCTGTTCTTCCCGATGCCTCCATGGATTCTGTTTCGCTCTGCGCCCAGCACTGGACTTTCTGCCGCCACCTTTCATCTTTCCCATCTTTACGATCTGGCTGAGTCTTGGCTATCTATATCCACAGCCTCTTATCTATATAACACAGCCACCTGGGTATGCTGGGTACAATTCTCCTGTCTACTGAGTTTAATACTCAGTATCTGTATTATTATCTACTATATAATTGTCTAAGGCGTCTGTCTGAAGCTGAAATTGCACGCCAGACAGAGGCCGCTCATTGGTGGCCACCTCCGGCGGCCACCAATGAGCGCAGGCTATGCAAATAGGTGCGTGAATTCAAAACCTGGCGACAGCAACAGGCAGTGTTTTTTTGCAACGGTACGGTGTACCGGAAAATGTGAGCTGGGGGAGGCTGGTGGAGGCTGCAGGAGGGAGCGGGAGATCTCCTGCTCTCGCTCATATAATATGCATCAAGAAGTGAAATTGCTGCTGGAAGACACACCATCCTAGCTGATTTAACTGCATTCACACACACATAAATTCATCCAAGCAGTAGTATACAGCATAGAGTGTTAGCATAGGACCCGGTAAGATGAGAGCACTTTGTCGTAGTTACCGGGCTCTTCCACAGTGGCGCCAATGTTGAAGCTAAGTCTCTCTTTTCTTTTTTCTAGTGCAGTATTTACTGTGATCCCATTTCATATATCCCCTTTTAGCTGTACATATAGCCCTGTGTTTCATTGTAGTCAGTAGCCATTAGCTTTTCCACATTCCTATTATGTTTAGTGTTGCAGCAATTTCACTTCTTGTAATATATTTGTTTTTTGCTTGCACCTAACATTAGGTGTTGCCAGTCCTTTTCCTATATAACATATAATATGCATAGTCGCTCTCCATCACCATGGTGCTGAAACCGCACCATGGTGATGGGCTGGGGAAGAAGCGCATATTATATGGTCCTGCACCCCCCCCTGTGATGGCACATGCCATCCCTATGTAAGATATGGCACCCATGCTGCTGCCATAGTAAAATAATAAACTCTTTGCTTACCTCCTGGCTCCTCCTCCAGCGCTGATCTCCTGGTGTCTCTCCGGTCTCCCTGCTGCTGCTGTGAATGCACGCAGAGATGATGTCACTCTCTGCTGTGCCAATCACATGACCGCACAGAACCAGGAAGTGGAGGAGCTCTGCAGCATTATCTCTGCCCGATCACAGCAGCACGAGGGAGATTGGGAGATCAGCGCTGGAGGAGGGAAGAATAGAGCAGCATAGGGGCCATATCTACACAGGGGGGCATGTGCCACACATAGAGGACGTGTGCCCTGCATAGGGGACGTGTGCCCTGAATAGGGGACGTGTGCCACGCATAGAGGATGTGTGCAACACATAGGGGACGTGTGCCCTGCATAGGGGACGTGTGCCTGCATAGGGGAGGTGAGCCATGCATAGGGGACTGTGTGCCATGCATAGTGGACATGTTCCATGCATAGGAGACATGTGCCATGCATAGGGGATATGTGCCATGCATAATGGATATGTGCCACGCATAGGGGACGTGTGCCATGCATAAGGGATATGTGCCATGCATAATGGATGTGTGCCATACATAATGGACATGTGCCATGCATAGGGGCCGTGTGCCATGCATAGGGCGTGTGCCATGCATAGGGGATGTGTGCCAAACATAGGGATGCGTGGCAAGCATAGGGGACGCGTGCCAAGCATAGGGGACGTGTGACATGCATAGGGGACGTGTGCCACGCATAGGGGATTTGTGCCAAGCATTGGGGACGTGTGCCACGCATAGGGGATGTGTTGCACGCATAGGGGACGTGTGCCATGCATAATGGACGTGTGCCATGCATAATGGACGTGTGCCATGCATAGGGGATGTGTGCCATGCATAGGGGACATGTGCCATGCATAGGGGCCGTGTGCCATGCATAGGGGCCGTGTGCCATGCATAGGGGATGTGTGCCAAGCATAGGGGACGCGTGGCAAGCATAGGGGACGCGTGCCAAGCATAGGGGACGTGTGCCAAGCATAGGGGACGTGTGCCACGCATAGGGGATGTGTGCCAAGCATGGGGACGTGTGCCACGCATAGGGGATGTGTGGCACGCATAGGGACGTGTGCCATGCATAATGGACGTGTGCCATGCATAATGGACGTGTGCCATGCATAGGGGATGTGTGCCATGCATAGGGGCGTGTGCCATGCATAGGGGACGTGTGCCATGCTAAGACGTTGCCATGCATAGGAGACGTGTGCCATGCATAGGCAGGTCCGCACTGTCCAATGGTCAATATGAGCCTTTAGACTCAGGCGGCAAAGAGGAAGGGGGAGCCGCAGAGCAGAAGGGGGCGGCGCCTGCCCCATGCAGCCGGCTTCCTGTGTGACGTGTGCCGGCTGCATAAGTCACAATTCACCAGCGGTGGCTACCGACAGCACCCCCCCTTCCCGCTCCTCATCCGCGGCCACGCGGCCAAGCAACACCCCCCTCTTCACCCCGCTCCTCACCTAGGCTCAGGTGGCAAAGAGCCTTTCTGCACCCCTGTGCATAGGGGAAATTAATCTGAAATGCGTACCAGAAAATATGTTTTTGTAAAAAAAGCACTGTCGACGCATCAGCGACGCGGGATTGCCGTGACAGAGACGACAGCGCTACACTCACATAGCGGGCGGGAAAGCCGACTTCACTGTCGGCTTTCCCGTCCCACTATTTGAAATGAACAGCGATGTGAAAACGACGCACCAGCGATCCCAGCCAGGTTGTATCGTTATCGGTATCGCTGGTGCGTCGTTATGTGTGACAGGGGCTCTATACTTACAGGACTTCTGATGATGTCACAATCATGGCCGGAGCAAGATCACATGGCTGTGACATCACCAGATGTCCTTAAGCTAAACGCACACAGCACCAGGAGCCAGGTACTGCAGACCACTTACACCCACACCCTACACTCACCCACCTCTCACACTACCCTGCACTCACGTCACACTCTGCCCTGCACTCACGTCACACTCTGTCCTGCACTCACGTCACATCTGCCTGCACTCACGTCACACTCTTACCTGCACTCACATCACACTCTGTCCTGCACTCACGTCACACTCTGTCCTGCACTCACGTCACACTCTGTCTGCACTCACGTCACACTCTGTCCTGCCTCACGTCACACTCTGCCCTGCACTCACGTCACACTCTGCCCTGCACTCGCGTCACACTTGTTCTGCACTTACGTCACACTTAGCCCTGCACTCACGTCACACTCACCTTGCACTGACCTCACACTTAGCCCTACACTCACTTTGCACTCACCTCACACTTAGCCTTGCACTCACCTTGAACTCACGTCACACTGTCTCTAACGCAAAATCCACGTCGCTGATTGTTCGGGGCTGGCTGGGCGTGACGAATCAGCGACGCGGGATTTCCGTTACAGCAAAACAGGCACAGTCCACCTTGTCTCCCGGCCCCCCTCTGCTCGATCTCCTGCCTGCTGCTCACCTGCTCCACGCTCACTCCCGGCCGCAGCTCCATGCTCCATCTGCCCGCGCTCACCTAGCTATTCTTCGTCTTCTTTTCATGGCATAGACTCCAGAAATTCAAAGGCTGCAGGGATAGGGGTGGAGTTACCAAAGGGGGTGTCGTAATGCCGTGAACAAGGGCACGCCACCACATCAGGGCTATGCACTTGGACATGCCTACTATGATGACCCCTGTTAACTCTGCCTCCTGAGGCCTTGGAATTGTTGATGTCTATGCTGGAGGAAGAAGAAGAAGACATGCTAGGGTGAGAGGCGGCTGTACAGAAGCCTGGAGCAGGTGAGAACTGAGGGGGCCACCGCTGCACACTCGCACAACCGCACCACCGTACACCCGGACTGCCGTACACCCGCACCGTCGCACACCCACATATTCTAGAATACCCGATGCGTTAGAATCGGGCCACCATCTAGTTGTGTATATATACACTGCACAGTACCACATCTCCTGTCCTGTATACTGGGTGTAATCCTCAATCTCTGTATTATTATGTATATATACACTGCACAGTACCACTTCTCCTGTCCTGTACACTGGTTGTAATCCTCAATCTCTGTATTATTCTGTATATTTACACTGCACAGTACCACTTCTTCTGTCCTGTATACTGGGTGTAATCCTCTGTATCTGTATTATTCTGTATATATACCCTGCACAGTGCTACTTCTCCTGTCCTGTATACTGGGTGTAATCCTCAGTATCTGTATTATTCTGTATATGTACACTGCACAGTACCACTTCTCCTGTCCTGTATACTGGGTGTAATCCTCAGCATCTATATTATTCTGTATATGTACACTGCACAGTACCACTTCTCCTGTCCTGTATACTGGGTGTAATCCTCAGTATCCGAATTATTCTGTATATATACACTGCACAGTGCCACTTCTCATGTCCTGTATACTGGGTGTAATCCTCAGTATCTGTATTATCCTGTATATATACACTGCACAGTACCACTTCTCCTGTCCTGTATACTGGGTGTAATCCTCAGTATCTGTATTATTCTGTATATATACACTGCACAGTGCCACTTCTCCTGTCCTCTATACTGGGTGTAAGCCTCAGTGTCTGTATTATTCCGTACATATACACTGCACAGTACCACTTCTCCTGTCCTGTATACTGGGTGTAATCCTCAGTATCTGTATTATTCTGTATATACACTGCACAGTACCACTTCTCCTGTCCTGTATACTGGGTGTAATCCTCAGTATCTGTATTATTCTGTATATATACTCTGCACAGTACCACTTCTTCTGTTCTGTTGTCAGAGAGGTGGTATTAGACTTTGATTTTCAGCACTTAACTGTTATTTAAATTGATTATACCCAATATGGAGTCATCACTTCTCTTCTGTATAGGTGATGACTTTCCCTTTGCTGTGGATTTGACCGCTCGGACCCCACATTCCCAAGAAACGTGGCTTTGAAGATCACCATGGAAATGGAGCTGTGGTTGATTATTCCCTTTGCTGTGGCTCTTCAGATGAGGCCACGACAATGTAAAAGCAAATTGCACTGGTGGAGCTTCTTTTCTAGGGCAGCTTTTTGGTCCCAGTCCGGCCCTGGCTATATCAATAAAATTTTGGCAAATCAAAATACCAGGAAGTGTAAAATAAAAGCAATTTTATCTAAAGCATAACATACCAACAAGAGACAAAAACCGAAGCGTCAAAAACGCTATAAAAATGCAAATAAAAAAAGCAATGAGAAAAGCAAGAAACCTGATTTAAATGGTGTAGAAATCCTATAACATTAAAAAATCACCAAAGCTCATTAAGGTAATGTAGCCTTAAGGTACCGCCACATGTAACGATATTGTTGCCGATATCGTTCAAAAGTCACGTGTTCTGTGACACTTGAACGATGTCGAAACGACATCGCTGTGTGTGACACTACAAACGATGAACTATCAGTCGTCTGATCGTTCATCGTTTGATTTCAAGACAGGACCTCAAATCTATCGTTGGTCGCCTGGTGGAAACTAGGGTCCCTAGTTACCCGCTGTGTACCTTGGAGACTAGCCTGCTCCCACTTACCGCAGCCTGGCAGCGGGAGCAAGATTTTTTTACATCGTGGAAACGATATTTAAATCATTTCCACAATGTCTCTGGTCCACTGATCACTGGTGAGTCTGCCTGTGTGACAGCTCACCAGCGATCTGAACGATTTTGTTAGCGATCGCGCGTGCATGTGATCGCTAACAAAATCGTTCATCTAATTGATGCGTGTGACAGCATCTTTAGACTAGGGTCACACTAGCGCTAGGATTGCATTCAGGGGGTTCTGTAAAAAGATAGAATCTGGCAGCATTAACGCAGTGTAAGCGTAAAGATAACGCTGCCTTAACGCTGCCAGTACAATCCTATGGGTGACGGACTCCCTAGCGCAGTCAAACGCCGGCATGTAGTTGCCGGAGTTTGAGATCTCGCTCTATTTCCAAGCGCATCACATCCCGGCGTTTGACTGCACTCGAGAGTCCGTCACCCATACGATTGTATTGGCAGAGTTAAGTCAGCGTTACCTTTATGGTTACGCTGCGTTCATGCTGACAGATTCAATTTTTTAAACAGACCCCCTGAACAGAATCCAAATCGCTAGTGTGACCCTAGCCTAATGGGCTAAAACCCCAAAGCACCTAGCCCTGCCTGGACCAATGCACCAAACAATGGGAAAGTACATCAATATTCCTATCTCAAAGTCAGACAGCTTTGTACTATTATCAGACATTATAATAATACATACCTTCTTTCTTTGAAGCAGTGAGCAGCACTCATCACCCATATCCTGCTGATAACGGATCCTCCACACGAGTGTCTATAGCCATATCCAAAACGGTAAAATTGAAGACTGACCTGCCATGGCCAGGCCCCTGGAAGTGCATCATGGCCTCCTACAATGCGGGATCCAATGGAATCTGACAGTGGACCCTTCCCACAACCTGAAGAGATAAAAAGTTATCAGCAGAGTCTGACAAGATTAAATATGATTGTGGAGACACAGCTGTTTTTCAGTGTATGCCATTGGGTCAACCTACATTCACACCCCTCACATTTCTGTATTGGGAGGTGGCGTGGCTGCCAGCCCCATGCTCACCCTACGATCCTGTCCCTGATATACCATTCAATGTGACGGGGGAGTCCAGGCTTGAAATAGCAATAATGTCACCAAGCAGATACAAATACACACTGTGATCCTCTGTTGTATGATGATGCATAATGTGTACTGTTATTGTGAGGCTAGGAGCAGAGGCAAGTCATTACATTGATAGATTCAGCTCTGCATGGTCTCCCTTCTTCCATAGGAACATGGTATCTTCCTATCACATCAACTTTCAATGGATTATCATCACTCCTCACTGGAATGTAGGATGATCCTGCAGCTCCCAGCATCCACATCCCTGACACACCTCCTGCTTTTTGGCCTTACATGAAGCAGCCAGGGTGAAGATTCTGGGTCCCATGGGGTGGGGGTCAGAGCTGAGTATGATTTTCAATCCCAGCTGCCATGATAACATTGTGTCATCATACCACAGACTAAGGAAGTTACCCATGTTGGGACAATTTGGTCACATGGCTACAGACATTGCTATGCTCAGTCCTAAGCTTGTCGCTATTGTTTCTCAGTGGGTGCCCGCCGAAAGCGGGGTGCTGCTGTATTGGAGTAAGTGGCACTGAAAGCCCTGAAGGCATGAACATGTGCTTGGTTATGTGTTATATGCCTTTGATTGTTGGGGATCCAATAAAGCCTTATCATTGTAGTTCCCAAACCTTGTGTTGTCTGAGTACTGTTCCGCCCACGGTTAAGGAGTCTGGGCATTCAGTTGGGATGAGCCCTGTTCCATGCAGTCTTTATAAAGGTGGCCGGGCCAACGGTCGAGAGCACCCACTGATCCCTGTGTCTCCACAATTGGTGGCAGCAGTGGAATACTACTCAGCCTGGTTTATCAAGGGGAGCTGCAGCTGATTGGTGTTCGTCAACACCGTCCAAGGGCTCAAGAACCAGGGAGGCATATAAGCATACCCAGCAGGCCATAAGTAAAGCATATAGGATTTGGCACCATCATGTCCAACCCCATCATGTCCAACCTCAGCCATGGGACCCGAGTCCTCATACAGCCCCAACAGTAAACTGCTTCTACTGGAGTAGTGCCAGATTCGACAATTTGAATACCTGGACACTGACACCGGGTCAGATTTGATCAAGGAATTGGTCTGTTGGGATGCCCAGAATGATCGGGAGGATGATGAGGACCCAACCAAGATTGACACAGAGGATGTAAACTGTGTGCCATATCTTGGATCTAGTGACAGTCTGGAATCAACCCAGTCTCAAACCAAGGTGTTGTTGGCCGCATTGGGGCCCAAATCCTCAACAGAAGAGAGAGCTTATTTTCTGGAATTTGTTTATGCAGTTCCAGCTGCCGACTGTTAGCACCAGCCACTCGAAAATAATTATTCTGCCACCCAGCAGAAGTCCCACCAGGATAAAGGTCTACAAATAGGACCTGTGACTTGCCCAATCCATGGCACTGTTATACATGTGGGCACCTTGGACATATGGATAAAGATTGTCTCCAAATCTGGGGCCCCAAGCCTGGAATCCATCTGCCAGCCCAGTTGGTCCAGGTCAGTCACATACAGGCCCAGGGACTATGAGACACAGATACTGCCATCACCCTGGTAAGCCCAGATATTGTTTTTCCAGAAGATGTTCATAATTATCCATCTTCCTGGCTGAGGGTCAGTGCACGGACATGCCTCTGGCATGTGTACATTTGGGTGGAGGTCCGACCAGGGAGTGGGCGAGGTGGAGCTTATGGACATCGTCCGCACACCTGTTTATTTTGGAGACTGAGCAGGAAGAGGTTGAAGTGGGACTTGTGGATATCATCCCCGCGCCTTTTTTTTCAGGGACTGACCAGGAAGAGGTCGATGTGGGGCTTATGGACAGCCTCCCCACACCTGTTATTGTGGAGACTGATCAGTAAGAGGTTGATGCGGGGCTAATGGACAGCATCCCCAAATTATTATTATCATTATTATTATTTATTTATATAGCGCCATTAGGTTCCATGGCGCTTCACATGAGGATGAGGGAGACAAGAACAAGTACACTAAATCTAGGCGATCAGGACGTACAGGTACAGGAGGGGCAGGGACCCTGTCCACGAGGGCTCACAGTCTAAGAGGGGCGGGTTAGGATACAGTAGGATGGGGGAATGTCAGGTATGGGGCGGTTGCCTGGGTCTCATGGCAGGTTGTAGGCTTGACGAAACAAGTGAGTCTTCAGGTGACACTTGAAGCTACTCAGGGTAGGAGAGTGTCTGACGTGTTCGGGCAGGGAGTTCCAGAGTAAGGCAGATGCCCGGGAGAAGTCCTGGACTTGGTTGTGCGAAGAGGTGATGAGGGGGGAGTAGAGGAGGAGTTCTTGGGAGGAGCGGAGGTTGCGTGAGGGTAGGTATCGGGAGAGCAGGTCGGAGATGTATGGTGGGGCCAGGTTGTGTATGGCTTTGAACGCTATGGTTAGTGTTTTGAATTGGGATCTCTTGGAGACGGGGAGCCAGTGAAGGGCTTGGCAGAGGGGGGGGCCTTGGGAGTAGCGGGAAGACAGGTAGATTAGTTGGGCAGCGGAGTTGAGGATAGACTGGAGAGGTGTGAGGGAGTTAGCCGGGAGGCCATTGAGGAGGTTGCAGTAGTCAAGGCGGGAGATGATAAGAGCATGGATGAGTGTTTTAGCGGTGACATGGGTGAGGAAGGAGCAGATCCGTGAGATGTTCTTGAGCTGGAGCCAGAGGGATGTGGTGAGGGCCTCGATGTGGGGCTTGAAGGATAGGGAGGAGTCAAGGATTACCTCGAGGCACTTGGCTTGGGGGACTGGGGAGAGGGCGCAGTCGTTGATGCAGATGGATAGGTTGGGAGGTGGGGTGGAATTTCTTGGGGGGAAGACTATGAATTCAGTTTTGTCCATGTTGAGTTTAAGGAAGCGAGCAGAGAAGAAGTATGAGATGGCGGAAAGGCATTGTGGGATTTTCGAGAGTAGGGAGGTGATGTCAGGTCCGGACAGGTAGATTTGGGTGTCGTCGGCGTAGAGGTGGTACTGGAGGCCATGGGACTCAATGAGTTGCCCTAGGCCGAGAGTGTAAATGTAGAAAAGTAGGGGTCCCAGGACCGAACCTTGGGGGACTCTGACAGAAAGGGGTAGGGTAAGGAGGAGGTGTGGGAGACGCTGAAGGTCCGGTCCGCTAGGTATGAGGAGATCCTGGAGAGGGCAAGGTGGGTGATGCCATGGGATTCCAGGATCCGGAGAAGAAGGGAGTGGTCAACCGTGTCGAAGGCTGCAGACAGGTCAAGGAGGAGGAGGATGGAGTAGTGGTGTTTGTTCTTGGTGGTCAGTAGGTCGTTGGTGACTTTGGTCAGGGCTGTTTCGGTGGAATGGAGGGGTCGGAAGCGGACTGTAGGTGGTCGAAGTGGGAGCACAAGGAGAGGTGAGAGGACAGTTCGGAGTGGACGTGCTGTTCAAGTAGCGTAGAGGCGAATGGGAGAAGAGATATGGGGCGATAGTTAGAGACAGAGGTAGGGTCAAGTGAGGTTTTTTTTAGGATGGGCGTGATTAGGGCGTGTTTGAAGGCCGAGGGGAAGGTACCAGTGCTAAGTGAAAGGTTAAAGAGGTGGGTGAGGGCTGGGATGAAAATGGAGGTGTGGTTCAGAATGAGGTGGGATGGGAGTGGGTCGTGGGCGCTGGTGGTGAGGTGTGATTTTGACAGGAGGGAGGAGAGTTGGTCTTCAGTTATGGGGGGGAAGTGGCTGATGGAGGAGGAGGGCAGTGTAGGTGGGAAGGGGAATTGTGGGGATAGTGGACCGAAGCTGCTTCTGATCTTGTCGATCTTCTCCTTGAAAAAGGTCGCAAAGTCTTCAGCAGAGATGAAAGGAGAAGGGGGAGGAGCAGGTGGGCGAAGTAAGGAGTTGAAAGTTTTGAAGAGCTGTTTGGGGTTGCGGGACAGAGTGGTTATAAGGGATGAGAAGAACACTTGCTTGGCCGTAACAAGTGCCGTCTTGAAGTCAGTGATGGATTGCTTGAACAGAGCAAAGTGCTCGGGGGTGTGAGACCCACATCTGTTATTGTGAAGACTGACCAGGAAGAGGTTGATGTGGGTCTTGTGGACATCCTCCCCACACCTGTTTATTTGGGGACTGACCAGGAAGAGGTAGTTATGGGCTAATGAACTGCATCCCTATACCTGTTATTGTGGAGACTCACCAGGGAAAGGTCAATGTGTGCCTGGTGGATAGCCTTCCCATACCTGTTATTTTGGGGGATAACCTGGAGGAAATTGAGGGGGACTCATGGATGGCCTCCCCACACCGGTTATTTTGAACATAGACCTGGGACAAGGTCTATCCATCGTGTCATCATACCAAAGACAATTTTAGGAAGATACCCAAGTTGGAACAATTCGGTTACCTGGCCTCAGACATTACCTCAGACATTGCTATGCTCGGTCAGTTTCCTAAGCTTGTCGCTATTCCTTTCTTAGTGGGTGCCTGCCGAAAGCAGGGTGCTGCTGGATTGGAGTAAGTGGCCCTGGAAGCCCCAAACATTCTAATTCCTGGTGAGCCAGCGGAAGGGTGAGAAACTGTTATCATTGTGGTTCCCAAACCCTGTGTTGTCTGAATAGTGTTCCACCCATGGTTAAGGAGTCTGGGCATTCAGTTGGCATGAGCCCTGGTCCATGCGGTCTTTCTAAAGGTGGCCAGGCCAGGGACAAGTGCACCCACTGACCCTCGTGTCTCCAAAGTGATCTCTTAGATTATTATATGG
This sequence comes from Allobates femoralis, assembly GCA_033576535.1. Taxonomy (NCBI): domain Eukaryota; kingdom Metazoa; phylum Chordata; class Amphibia; order Anura; family Aromobatidae; genus Allobates; species Allobates femoralis. Next base: position 635,453,650 of record JARQOC010000002.1, on the reverse strand, counting down.
GTAAAATTGAAAAGTGCTTGTTAAAAAAAGCAGCTTTGCAATTTACCTATTATTAAAAATTATTTCCATTCTCAAATACGGTGGGTTATCTAGTTTTATAGTCTACATCAGGGGTCTCAAACTCGCGGCCCGGGGGCCGCATGCGGCCCCTGGGGCTTCACTATGCGGCCCGCGGCACCTTGGACAACTTAATGATGCATCGCCCCAGTGCAGGAGACCGCTGCAGTCCCCGCTGTGTGATGACTTCTGTCCGCAGCACTAACAAGCTCTGCCACTCAGCAAGATCAATGTCACCTGCAACAGAGCTTGTCTGCGCAGCGGCTGGAGGAAGTCATAGCACAGTGGAGGCCGGAAGCCAGCACAGCAGGGACCATGGCGGCCCCCTGCACTGGAGCGATGCATCATTAAAGTGAGAAAAGTGTGAGTGTGTGTGAGAGGGTGTGTGTGTGAGGGTGAGTGAGGAAATGTGTATAAGTGTGTGCGAGTTTCAGTGTGTGTATGAGTGTGAGTGTAAGTGTGTGTATGAGGATGTGTGAGAGTGTGTGTGAGAGTATGTGTGTGTGTGGGGGGGGGGTTTGTGTGTGGGTTTGTGTGTGAGTGTGATAGAGTGTGTATTTGAGTGTGTAAAAAGAAGGTAAAACAGGATGGGGGGGAATCACTATAATAGTAGATCAGGATGGGGGACATCACTATAAAAGGGGATCGGGATGGGGACAATCATCACTAAAGGGGATCAAGATAGGGACAACACTACTAAAGGGGAATAACATTGGAGACATCACTAGAAAAGGAGATCAGGAAGGGGGACATCACTAGAAAAGGGGATCAGGATGGGGGACATCACTACAAAAGGAGATCAGTATGGGGACATCACTACAAAAGGGGATCATGATCGATGGGGGACATCACTAGAAAAAGGGATCAGGATAGTGGACATCACTATAAAAAGGAATCAGGATAGGGATCATCACTAGAAAAAGGGATCAGGATGGGGGACATCACTAGAAAAGGGGATCAGTATGGGGGAAATCAGTAGAAAAGGACATTACTACAGGATGGGGACATTACTACAAGAAGGAGATCAGGATTTGTACTTTACTACATTGAGCAAAAAATTCTGGTATTACTAAAAATATCACTTAGTACTACAAGGGATGCGGCCCCCCGCTATAAATGTTTCTCTATGTGCGGCCCACCAACCCAGCCGAGTTTGAGACCCCTGGTCTACATCTTGTTGGATAGGTTACCGGCCATCACTGCAGTCTATCAGCAGTGGCCAGTCTCATTCATATACCCTTGCGATCAAAATTAGAGAACAAAACACAATTTCCTTAATATTAAGGTCATTGTGTTGTCCTATGTGAAAATATGATAACATGAGTAAAATAGCAGTAATTTAAGCTTATTTTATAAATTGAATATATTCTAAAGCACAGAATAAAAATGTAAATGAGATAAATGAAAAAGAACACTGATCAAAATTAGAGAACACTTTCAGACATCTGCAAGTTATTGGTATTAATCTGGCACCTGGTGCTTATTTCCTTAATTATCTGACAAACCCTATTTAACTGGCAGCCTTTCCAGTTTGTACTCCATTTGCAAAAACGATGTGTTGTTCCAAAGTGACTGAAACCCTTCAGCAGCAGTCCCCTAAGAAGGCTGGTCATCCTCAAAATGCAAATCCAAGAGAGGACAGTATAATGCGGAGACTCTACAGGGGTAATAATTTCAACACTGCAGCTGGTATAGCTCGCTAAGTCAGCTCTGAACAGGGTAAGGATCTGTCTTGTCATACAGTGTCATGACATTTAAGAGCATTTGGACTGAAAGCCCACTCTGAGGCGACCAAACCTCTCATTAGCAGAAAAAATGAAAAGGCTAGACCCACCTTGGGTAAGGAGCATGTTGTGTGGACAGAGGAGAAGTGCTCCACAGTTCATTTTAGGGATGAAAGCAAGTTTAAAGGGATCCTGTCACCCCCAAAACACCTCCAAAGCTCTTAAAAGCTGTCCCTAGTGCATATTAACACTTTCCCTACACTCCTTTTTGCTCCTAAATGCACCTAATCAAAGTGAAGAAAAAAGTTTTATAAGTACCTCATTATTGATGCTAATGAGTGACTATGGTATTCATAGTCACTCATCCAGGCAGCCCCTCTTCATGATATCACGCCTATTCAGGCGTGATCTTCCTAATAGATTCAAAATCGCGCCTCTCTGCGCGCCTCCCCACTCTCCCATTACGCACGGGCTTCAGTGGGGGCATTATGACGCGATTCGCGTCATTTCCTAGCGCCGGGTGACGTAGTACACCCGTAGTACACCCGCGCCGCTCGCTTTGAGCTTCAAGTGCCTCACTGCGCATGCGTGCGGGAGTGCACTGCGCATGTGTGCGGGAGCCGGAACAGAGCGGCCGGCGATCCGGAGACACAGGCACAGAAGAGGATTCCATTCCTCATAACAACAGTACGGCGGTCCCATTACAAACCCCTAAGTTAGGGGTTTGTAATGGGACCGCCGTACTGTTGTTATGAGGAATCCTCTTCTGTGCCTGTGTCTCCGGATCGCCGGCCGCTCTGTTCCGTCTCCCGCACGCATGCGCAGTGAGGCACTTGAAGCTCAAAGCGAGCGGCGCGGGTGTACTACGTCACCCGGCGCTAGGAAATTACGTGAATCGCGTCATAATGCCCCCACTGAAGCCCGTGCGTAATGGGAGAGTGGGGAGGCGCGCAGAGAGGCGCGATTTTGAATCTATTAGGCTGAAGGCACACTGATCCCTCCAAAACGGCGCGTTTTTGAAGCGCGATATTGATGAGAGTTTGATGCGTGTAATAGTGCTAGTGCGGTGCTAGTGCGGTGCTAGTGGGGTGCTAGTGCGGTGCTAGTGTGGTGCTAGTGGGGTGCTAGTATGGTGCTAGTGTGGTGCGTTTGAGATTTTTTCATTCCTACTGCGATCCGACAAACTAGCACCCTTCTCCTGGTGTCAAAACTGCACTGATTTGCTGCCACTCATTTGTCAATGGGGTCACTTGTGGGGGAGCTCCAATGTTGAGGCACACAGGGGCTCACCAAACACGACATGGTGTCAGCTAACAATTTGAGCTGATTTCCATTCAAATTGTTAGCGGACACCATGTCACGTTTGGAGAGCCCCTGTGTACCTCAGCATTGGAGCTCCCCCACAAGTGACCCCATTTTGGAAACTAGACCCCCCACGGAACAAATCTAGATGCATAGTGAGCACTTTGAAGCCCCAGGTGCTTCACAAATTGATCCGTAAAAATGAAAAAAATATTTTTCTTCCACAAAAATCTTATTTTTTTATTTTTACGGATCAAATTGTGAAGCACCTGGGGCTTCAAAGTGCTCATTATGCATCTAGATTTGTTCCTTGGGGGGTCTAGTTTCCAAAATGGGGTCACTTGTGGGGAGCTCCAATGCTGAGGCACACAGTGGCTCTCCATACGCGACATGGTGTCCGCTAACAATTCCAATTGTTAGCGGACACCATGTCGCGTATGGAGAGCCCCTGTGTGCCTCAACATTGGAGGTCCCCCACAAGAGACCCCATTTTGGAAACTAGACTCCCCCAAGGAACAAATCCAGATGCTGCCACTCATTTGTCAATGGGGTCACTTTTGGGGGAGCTTCAATGTTTAGGCACACAGGGGCTCTCCATACGCAACATGGTGTCCACTAACAATTGTTAGCGGACACCATGTTGCGTATGGAGAGCCCCTGTGTGCCACCAGCATTGCCACCAGCGCAAGGGCAACTGGAAGAGTTGGGGTACAGCACCAGAAAATGGCACCTCCAATGAATGCGCTATTTTCTGGGGTGGCTGTGGGTTGCAATTTGCAGCGTGGGGGGGCCCACAACATTTGGATCTCTCCACGATGAGGATTGCAGCCCCCAACTGCCAAGTTGTACCTGGCTGGCAACCAAGAATATGGCAAAGCTCCATGTCAGTTTATTGGTAGAAGTAATAAAAAAAATGACGTGGGGCTTCGCCATATTTTTGGTCCAGCCAGGTACAACTTGGCAGCTACGGACTGCCACCAACCCCCAGCTGCCTCGTTGTACCTGGCTGGCAACCAAAAATACAGCGAAGCCCATTTTTTTATTTCTAGAACAAATTCTAGAAAAAAAATTACGTGGGGCTCCGCCACATTTTTGGTCCAGCCAGGTACAACTAGACAGCCGGGGGCTGGAATCCGCAGCATGGAGAGGCCCAAGCATTCTGGGCCCCCCATGCTGCGAATTGAAGCCCGCAGCCGCCCCAGAAAATGGCGCATTCATTGAAGCGCCATTTTCTGGCGCTGTACCCATGCTCTTCCAGTTGCCCTGGTGCCGGTGGCAAACTGGGTAATAAAGGGGTTAATGCCAACTTTTTATTGGCAGCTGGCACTAAGCCCGAGATTCATAATATTGGGCCAATGTTAGACCCACCATTAGGAATCTCTTGTAAGTAGTCAATAAATACACACAGAGAAAAATCTTTTTATTTGGAAAAAAAACAAACAAAATTCAGACTCCATCTTTATTAGAAAGATCCGACGTAGTCCATAACGAAGGTCCCACGACGCTCGATAGCCTCCGACGTAGTCCACAACGAAGGTCCCACGATGCTCGATCGCCTCTGCTCCAGAGATTGCAGCAAGGGATCAAGTGTCCTCTTCATACAGCCTCTGGGGTCAGAGTTATGGTGCACTGTATGAAAATGATCTGTCATACAGTACACCATGACTATGATCCCTGAGACTAGAAGAGGACACTTGATACATTGTTGCATCCATCCATCCACCCATCATCCACGCATGTACACATCCATTCGTGCACACACCCACACATGCAGTCACACATCCATCCATGCACGCATCCACGCACGCACCCACACATCCACTAACCCACGCATCCACACACCCACCAACGCACACATCAACGCACCCACTAACCCACGCATCCACACATCCACTAACCCACTAATCCATGCACCCACACATCCACTAACCCACACACCCATGCATCCACACATCCACGCATCCATACACCCACACATCCACACCCACACATCCACTAACCCACGCACCCATGCATCCACTAACCCACGCATCCACACACCCACTAACCCACACATCCACTAACCCACGCATCCACTAACGCACACATCCACGCACCCACTAACCCACGCATCCACACATCCACGCACCCACACATCCACTAACCCACACATCCACTAACATACACATCCACTAACCCACACCCACTAACCCACGCATCCACTAACCCACACATCCACACACGCACCCACTAACCCACACATCCACACACCCATGCATCCACACACCCATGCATCCACGCACCCACGCATCCACTAACCCACGCATCCACTAACCCACGCACCCACACACCCACGCATCCACACACCCACGCATCCACACACCCACACACATCCTCACACCCATGCACCCACTAACCCACGCATCCACACACCCACGCATCCACACACCCATACACCCATGCATCCACACATCCACTAACCCACGCACCCACGCATCCACTAACCCACACACCCACGCATCCACACACATCCTCACACCCATGCACCCACTAACCCACACACCCACGCATCCACTAACCCACGCATCCACACACCCATGCATCCACTAACCTACGCATCCACACACCCACGCATCCACTAACACACGCATCCACTAACACACGCATCCACTAACAAACGCATCCACTAACCCACGCACTCACACATCCACGCACCCACACACCCACGCATCCACACATCCACTAACCCACGCATCCACACACCCACGCATTCACACACCCACTAACCCACTCACTCAATCATTGATTGATTGATTCATTCATACATACGGTACTTACCTCAGGGCGGAGCAGCACTGGAGGAGGGGCGTTCCAGCGAGGAGAGGAGGCAGAGCGGCGGCTACACCGGCGGGATCGGACACGGGGATCGAGGAGCGGTGAGATCGGACACGGGGGGGTGAGGAGGGGGCGGGGATCGAGGGGGCGGGGATCGGGGGGGTGAGGAGGGAGCGGGCATCCTCCCCCGCCGCTAGCAGCGCGGCGGCTGAAGCCGCAAACAGACCCGACATGGGAGGTGGGGGCCATCCAGAGGAGGGGGAGGCCTGAGGAGGGGGAGGGGTAGGGCATCGCGGCGGGTGAAGCCGCAATCAGGTCCCGGCATCGGGCGTGGGGGGCAGTGACAGGTGGGGGCCATCTTGAGAAGGGGAAGGCCTGAGGAGGGGGAGGGCATCCGCTCCCAACGCCAGCAGCGCGGCGTGTGAAGCCGCACACAGGTCCCGGCTGTCACAGAGATCACAGCCGGGATCTATTTCATGCGTTCAACTCGCATGCAGTCGCAGCATGCCGCGACTGAAACTCGCTTTGCGAGTTCAATGCTTAAAATGCGCACCAGTGTGCCCGACATGATAGAAAACCACTTGTCCTAGTGCAATGCGAGTTTATCTCGCATTGCACTCGTGCGAGGCACTGGGATCATGTCGGATGATGTGCCTTCAGCCTTAGGAAGATCACGCCTGAATAGGCGTGATATCATGAAGAGGGGCTGCCTGGATGAGTGACTATGAATACCATAGTCACTCATTAGCATCAATAATGAGGTACTTATAAAACGTTTTTCTTCACTTTGATTAGGTGCATTTAGGAGCAAAAAGGAGTGTAGGGAAAGTGTTAATATGCACTAGGGACAGCTTTTAAGAGCTTAGGAGGTGTTTTGGGGGTGACAGGATCCCTTTAATTTAGTTGGCTTTGATGGGAAATATTATGTTCGTCGATAAACGGGTGAAAGATTCAGCCCAAAGTGTGTAAAGAAGTCAGTGAAAGGTGGTTGAGAAAGTGTCATGGTTTGGGGAATGTTTTCTGCTGCAGGGGAGGGACCTCTTATACAGCTACATGGCAGAGTGAATGCTAGTGTGTATCAGAACCTTCTTCAACAACATGTGGTTCCTTACTTGCATTCAGCACTCAATCAGCCAGCAGTTTTCATGCAGGACAATGCCCCCTGTCACACAGAAAAATGGGTAAACCAGTTCCTTGAAACAGAAAAACATTGAAACAATGAAATGGCCGCCCAGAGTATGGATCTAAACCCAATAGAAAACCTTTGGAAAATCCTTTGTGACAAAGTTATGGCTAAGAAACCCAGAACAGCCACGATATTGTGGAAGAGATTGGAAGAAGAATGGACCCAATAAAACACCACAGCAATGTTGAGAGACTAGTGATGTCTTGTGGCCGCAGATGTGCTGAAGTCATTCAAAGCATAGGCCTGTACAAAGCAAAGGCCTCTACACTTCCTACAGATTGGTGACTCTTGTAACCTTCACGTCACCCGGCGCCGGGAATGACGCGGATCGCGTCACCCAGCCACACTGCAGCCTCGGACGCAATGGGAGAGAGGGGAGGCGCGCAGGGAGGCGGCAATTTGAATCTGTGCTGTAGATCACGCCTATTCAGGCGTGATATGAAGAAGAGGGGCAGCCTGGATGAGTGACTATGAATAGCATAGTCACTCATTATCATCAGTAATGAGGTACTATAATAACGTTTTTCTTCAATTTTCTGGTAGTCAATTTCATAGAATCAGAAAAAATAATACAAATACAGATGATTACATTAAACAGTCTCAAATTTTATTCAAAAAAGTTTATGATAAAAATTATCCGAAAAAATTAATTGTGAGTGCCTATCAAACAATTTTGAAAAAAACTCAGGATGTATGTCTATTAAACCGGAAGGATAAAAAAGATCAAAACGGTGAGGAAATAAAGAAAAATAACAGATGGCAATACAATTTTATAACAGCATATAATCGAAACAACGATGATATTAGGAGGATACTTAATAAATATTGGTATCTACTGAAAAGAGATGCATATCTGAAAAAAATCCTACCAGAAAAACCTAGTATCACTTTCCGCAGGGCACAAACAATAAGAGGTATTATTGCCCCGTTATTTAAAAAAATTATCACAGGGAAACCAGAAAATTAATCAAACAAAAAATAATACAGGTAAAACTAATAAAAATGACAACAAAAAAACTGGTGTAATGCGATGCAATTAAAAAAAGTGCTGCTGCTGTGAAATCATAGATCACAATGCGACAGGAATTCACTGCAACAGCACGGGAGAATCATTCCCAATTACACAGAGACTTTCCTCTGACAGCCAATTTGTGGTGTATGTCATCACATGTGCCTGTGGCATTCAGTACGTGGGACGTACTATCCAGTCCCTGAGAACACGTATGAATGGCCACAGACACAATGCGAAAAATGGCTTCATGAAACATAGTTTGTCCCGGCACTTGTGTTTGAAGCATAATAAACAATTCAATATAAAAGTTACACCAGTTGAGCAAATTCCGGAGAACTGCCCAAACCGCACTGAAAAATTAAATCGTAAAGAATCTTATTGGATTTTTAAAATGGGTTCTCTACACCCGGACGGATTAAATGAGGTGATTGAGGGAATATAATATTAATCCTTCCTTGGATACTGTGTGTTTTCTCACAATTCTAATGTGCACTGTTTTTTTTTTTTTTGTTTTATTTTGTATGTGTATTTTAAATGGATTTCAGACACATACAACAATTTTAAATTTGTTATATAACTATACTGAACATTTTATGCTATTTATGATCAAATTATATTTCACATTTTATCTGTCATAATCAAATTTTACTATGCTCTATATATACATGTAATGTGTTTTTTGTTTTTTTTTTTGTTTTATCTTTAGTATGTGCTTCTGAATATACCAAACTTGTATAGCAGCTATACAGCAGGTGTGTCAGTAACTAACCTTAGTGGTCCACACCCTATTTAGCATAATACTATTTCCTATAAAGCTATCCACAATTTTGGAATACTTTTAACAATATACCTGAGGAAGACATTTTATACTGTCGAAACGCGTTGTATGTGCTTTTCTTAAGAAATATTAAAAAACTCTTTATGAAATTACAAGAAGCTTTGGATCATAGACCTCTGGGAGCGCAAATAGCCTGGTAAAAAACTCTTTTGGTTTTTCTTCAATGTCACTTGCTGCATTTAGGAGGTAAAAGGAGTGTAGGGAAAGTGTTAATATGCTCTAGGGACAGCTTTTAATAGGTTTAGAGGTGTTTTGGGGGTGACAGGATCCCTTTAAGTCGATAAACCGTGGTTATTTTGGAAAACACTGTTCTAGTGGCATGATGTACCCCCTACACAAAAACCTTCAAATGTTGATCAAAGCAGATTACATTCTGTCTGAAAAAATCAAGTGGTCATACATTGTTCTCTAATTTTGATGGCCAGTGTAGAGCTTATAAATGCTTCTCTGAAGCTGACCACATTGCTGGATCAGCAGCCTCAGATTCCTTGTTCTCCTCTGATGCTGCATAGGCAAACGTGTCTTTGTTTGCAGCCTGGCAAAGAGCATAGTTAGGGCCAGCAGCTCCGCTAATCCTTAGGTCTGAACTGTCAATCATCAGGAGTATGCTGACCCATGCAGGAGGCCCCTGAAGATGTAACACCCCCTGTATTATGTCAGCTTTATAGGATTAGTCAGTCTTAAAAGAGTCCAAAGATTTAGTAAAAATGTTATACAGCAATGAATAGAGCAATGGATGACCACTGGAACCACTGCTCCATTGTAGATCACTGTGAGCCCTTAATTATGGGAATCAGTGGGGACCCAGTAAGTCAGGCACACAGTAATCAACTATACCACTTGGGTGATATAACTGAGACAGCCATCCAGCGCAAAGCAAGTAGCGTGCACAGCCCTGAATGGTTAGAAGAGACATACGGTAGCACTCTCATAGGCACTGTTATGGGTACTCTCATTTCCAATGCTATGGGGGCACTTTCATAGGCACTGTTATGGGGCACTCTCAGGCACTTTTATGGGGCACTTGTGGACTCGACGGAGTCTATATTGGCGTGAAAAAAAAGGGGGGTTCACAAGTTGTTAGTGGGGGTCCACAAAAATGTATCTGGTTTCGATAGTAAAGAACAAAAATGTTGGCTTGGCTTTGCCTATCAATGTAGGCAGATAATATTTTAAGAAGGTTAGCGACTGTTACTTGTAAAAATTTGCATATTCGATATTCAGTACAACGCGTGTCGAGACTTGCACCCGCAACGCTTCTTCAGACGTGCAAAGGGACAAAATACGACTTGTGCTGTGCTTGCAATCTTGCATGAACTTGTTTGATTCTTCACCAATATACAGTAAGTACCTGCATATTTGTTATACATACTTTTATTTTATATTGCAATCTAAATACGTAATCACCAACCGACTCTGTCACAGACTTCCAACGTTTATGTCGCTATCCCACAATTCCAAGCGCCGACCGGAAGTCATTAATCTCTGAATATGGTGATGGCTGCACTCCCGCCCATCATCTCCGCTGCACACATCTCTACAGCCCGATCACGCCCGCCAGGTCCCCACACCCTGCAGCCCCTATCCCCCCCCCGGTGCCCCCCAAACCTGCCACGGCTGCAGATTAAACACAGTGTGAATCTGGAGGACCTGTCATGATGTCAGAGTCATGGGTGGAGTCACCGATCAAATGACTCTGACATCATCAAGGGTCCTTTTGCATGGACCACACAAGGGAGCACAGAGACAGCAAAAGAAGGTAAAGAAACAGCAGGCACAAGGGAACACAAAAGAGACAGCACACACAAAAGGGGGATAGAGACAGCTCACAGCACACAAGGTGGGGGTGTTATGATCCGATGACCTAGGAGTAACATAAACAGACTTCACAGAAGTAGTTGGCAACTGCACTGACTGCAGTCCCTGACTAAATACCGCAACTAGAAATAACTGTGGGATGTAACTAACCATGACCTAGACACCTCGACACGGCCGGAGAACTAGCTACCCCTAAAGATGGAAACAGGAAAGTCTATCTTGCCTCAGAGCAGAACCCCAAAAGAATAGCAAGCCCCCATTGGATATTGACTGGGAAACAGGAGAGAAAAGACACACACAGGCAGATAATAGAGTTTACCAAAAGAGGCCACACTAGCTAGATAATAAGAACAGGATGGAATACTATTGCGGTCAGTATTAAAAATACTATCAAAAACCTCTAACAGCAGATAGTACCAAAAAATAACCCTGTGTCTGCTAAGACACGTGCCCTCTATATCTGCAGGAACTTCTGTGAATCAAACTAGAATAAATAGGTTCTAACACCAGCAGAACTGGAAGCAGCAGACAATAGTGAATAGAAATTCATACCTAGGAAGAAAACTTCCTGAGAGCAGGTAAACAAATATGCAGACTAAATATCAACCCACAACTCAGAGCAAGACAAGCAATAAGCAGATCCTCAAGCACACAACATGTGTGCCACAAAATAAAAAAAAAACATTCACTTAGCTTGCAAGGATCCAGCAGAGCAGGAAGAAACCAGGGAGAGATGTGGACACGTCCAGGAATAATTACAACTGGCAGAGATTGATCAGCTCCAACCACCTATATGCTCCAATCCAAAGCAGACTGCCAATCATCAGGATAAGCTGAGGAACTCTCCAAAACACAGCCAGATGCATCACCAATATGAACCACACTAGGGAGCCCACAACCAGAATTCTTCGTCAATGAATTCACAACGAAGGTGGGGGGGGGGGAAAGACAGCTCACAGCACACAAGGGAGGAAAGAAATAGCATGCAAGGGGGAAAAAAGACAGCACGCAAGGGGAAAAGAGAGAACGTATACAGGGGGAAGTTAGCTCAAAGAAGAGAGCATATGAAGTTAAAATCGCGTTATGATTACTAAAACAAACATTTTTTTCTTTACAGGTAGGTAACGGACACGAAACATGGCTGAATCTAAAAAGAAAAGTCGACAGTACAGTGTTGATTATTTGAAATTTGGTTTTCTTCCATCACAGGCAGACAAACGATTGCCTATATGCCTTTTATGCAACAAAGTTTTGAGCAATGACTCTATGAAACCATTGAAGCTCGAAGATCATCTAAGAAGGTGTCATCCTGATAAAATAGGTAAAGATTTAAAATATTTTCAAACATTGAAGGAATAATATGAAAAGAGACCCACTGTGCACAGTATGTTCGCTTCAACGTCTCAAAGCAACGATGATGGCTTGCGGGCATCTTACAATATCTCATTGCTTATAGCGAATTATGGAAACCGCACACCATCAGAGAACAGTTAATTTTACCCGCTGTTGAAGAGGTTTTAAAAACTGTTCTGCACAAACCTCCATTTGATGTACTCAAAAGAATTCCTTTGAGTAACAACACTGTATTGATGAAATGAGCTCTGATATTGAAAGCTTCTTGTGTAATTATCTGCAAACAACTCATTTTTCTATTCAACTGGACGAGTCTACTTTACCTGGTAATGAAGCATTATTATTGGCATATGTTCGATTTGTTATGGACAAAGAAATCCATGAAGAGCTGCTATTCATGAAAACTTTGGAGACGGACATTAAAGGCAAATCAATATTTAATGTCCCGAGTGATTTTTTTAAGGAAAAATGGATTCCATTTACAAACATTATTTCGGTGGCAGCAGATGGAGCTCCTGCCATGTTTGGGCGATATCGTGGGTTTATAAGCCATCTTAAAAGAATTATATCAGGAGTAACTGCAATTCACTGTGTCATCCACCAACAACACCTGGTAGCAAAAAATTTGAGTAATAGATTGCACCAATCGCTTCAATTTGTGAATAAAACAGTTAACAAAATAAGAAGCAATGCATTGAATACCCGTTTATTTGCACAATTATACGAGCAAAATGATGAAGACTTCCGATTGCTGTTACATACTGAAGTACGCTGGTTGTCGAAAGGTGCATGTTTAACAAGATTTTACTCACTTTTTGAATCAGTTTTAGAGTTTCTGGAAAGTAAAGATCCAGATTTACAAGAAAACCTGATCAAACTGAAAGCAGACATCACGTATTTGACAGATTTGTTCAAAAGATGTAATGACATTAACTTGCAGTTACAAGGGGACAGCCTAAATTTAACCAAAACAAAGGGTTTAATGTTGTCTTTTATTGGAAAATTGACATTTATAAAGCAAAATGTTAGTCGGCGCGAATTCTCCCAGTTTCCAAACTTGTCAAAGGCCAGGGTCACATTTGCGGTTGGACCCTGGCCTGCCGGATTCCGGTTTCAACTTAGCAATTTTTCCATCACCGCATAGCGTTTCCGCTATGCGGTGCTGGAAACCGCAGTCCCTAGTTACCCGGTGTTTACCTGCACGACCTGTCACACAGGCAGCGGCTCGGAGGGCGTTTTACAGTGCCGCACAGGAAACCGTTGCAGACACGGTTTCCTGTGCGGCGCTGTAAAACGCCCTCCGAGCCGCTGCCTGTGTGACAGGTCGTGCAGGTAAACACCGGGTAACTAGGGACTGCGGTTTCCAGCACCGCATAGCGGAAACGCTATGCGGTGATGGAAAAATTGCTAAGTTGAAACCGGAATCCGGCAGGCCAGGGTCCAACCGCAAATGTGACCCTGGCCAAAGACAGAATGTCTTGTTGGGGATATTCAGACATACGTTCAACATTTAAATGCCCTGCATGATGACTTCAAAAACAGATTTGAAGATATTCTGATGATGGAAATACCACCATGGATCATCAATCCGTTTGATGAAACGGAAGTGGCGAATGTGGTATTACAAGAGGAGCTTAGCACCAATGAGGAGCTGAAGGTGACATTTAAAAAAAGCTATCAAACATTTTGGCTGCAGGCAGAAATATCTGAAAAATATCCTGGGCTGTGGAAAATTGCGAGAAAACTTTTGATAGCGTTTCCGTCGTCATACCTTGTCGAAAAAAGTTTTAGTGTCGTTACAAAACCAAAAAAGGAGAAAGGATCGAACATCACAGAACGGGGAGATTTGCGGTTATTCCTTACAAAACTGAAGCCAAATTTGTCAATCCATAAAGTACATACATCCCTCCCATTAAAATTATGATTATTTTTTTTAATTGTTGATTTGCATTGTTGAAGTTACGTTATGTTATTAATGTTTAATTTTAATTATATTAAGTCTGTAATCATATTATTTTAATAAATAGAACACAAGAAAATATACTATTTTTATTTTTATTTTTACCACTCCGAATTTAGGGTTGGAACTCAGCCGTGACGCAAATTTCCATCGTTAGATCTATTCTTCACATTTTTTGACAAGTTTCGGGAATATGGTAGAAATGTAGAAATGTCCATCAAAACCAGTAAAATTTTGAAAGTGGTCTAAAAGAAAAAAAGTTTGGTAACCTCTGCTATAGGCTCTATTATGTATGGGGTACTCTCTGGCACTGTTATGGGGCATTCTCATTTCTAATGCTATGGAGGCACTCTCATTGGCTCTGTTATGGGGCACTCTCATAGGCACTGTTATGGGGCACTCTCATTGGCTCTGTTATGGGGCACTCTCATAGGCACTGTTATATTGCACTCTCATTTCCATTGCTATGGGCCACTCTCATATGCACTGTTATGGGGACCTCACATAGGCACTCTTATGGGGCACTCTCATAGGCACTTTTATAGGGCACTCGCATTTCCATTGCTATGGGACGCTCTCATTTGCACTGTTATGGGGCACTCTCAAAAACACAGTTATAGTGCACTCTCATAGGTACTGTTATGGGGGCACTCTGATAGGCACTTTTATGGAGGCACTTTTATAGGCACTGTTGTGTGGCAATCTCACAGACACTGTTATGAAAGCACTCTCACAGGCACTGTTATGGGGTACTTTAATTGCCAGTGCTATAGGGCACTCTCATAGGCACTGTTATGGGCATTCTCAGGCTCTGTTATAGGGCACTGTCAGGCACAGTTATGGGGCATTCTCATTTCCAATGGTATGGGGGAACTCTCATAGGCACTGTTATGGGGCACTCTCATAGGCAGTTATAGGGTACTCTCATAGGCACTGTTATGGGGGCACTCTCATAGGCACTGTTATGGTGCACTCTCAGGGACTGTTATATAGCATTCTCATAGGCTCTGTTATGGGGCCCTCTCAGGCATTTCCATTGATATGGGGCACTCTCATATGCATTGTTATGGGGACCTCACATAGGCACTCTTATGGGGCACTCTCATAGGCACTTTTATAGGGCACTTGCATTTCCATTGCTATGGGACGCTATCATAGGCACTGTTATGGGGCACTCTCATAGGCACTGTTATGGGGCACTCTCATAGGCACTGTTATGGGGAGCTCTCATAGGCATTGTTATGGGGCACTCTCATGGGCAGTTATAGGGTACTCTCATAGGCACTGTTATGGTGCACTCTCAGGGACTGTTATATAGCATTCTCATAGGCTCTGTTATGGGGCCCTCTCAGGCACCGTTATGGGCATTCTAATTTCCAATGCTATGAAGGCGCTCTCATAAGCACTGTTACGGGGTACCCTCATAGGCACTGTTATATTGCACTCTCATTTCCATTGATATAGGGCACTCTCATATGCATTGTTATGGGGACCTCACATAGGCACTCTTTATGGGCACTCTCATAGGCACTTTTATAGGGCACTTGCATTTCCATTGCTATGGGAAGCTCTCATAGGCACTGTTATGGGGCACTCTCATAGGCACTTTTATAGGGCACTTGCATTTCCATTGCTATGGGAAGCTCTCATAGGCACTGTTATGGGGCACTCTCATAGGCACTGTTATGGGGAGCTCTCATAGGCATTGTTATGGGGCACTCTCATTTCCAATGCTATAGGGGCACACTCACAGGCACTGTTATAGAGGCACTTTCATTTCCAATGCTGTGAGGGCACTCTCATAGGCACTGTTATGGGACACTCTCATAGGCACTGTTATAGGGCACTCTCATTTCCATTGCTATGGGGGCACTCTCATATACACTGTTATGGGGTACTCTCAGGCACTGTTATGGGCACTCTCATAGACGGTGTTATGGGGCACTCTAAAACACTGTTATGGAGGCACTCTCATAGGCACTGTAATGGTAGCACTCTCATGGCACTGTAATGGGGTGCTCTCATTTCTAATGCTATGGGGGCACTCTCATAGACACTGTTATGGGGCACTCTCAGGCACTTTTATGGGGCATTACCATAGGCTCTATTATGGGGTACACTCGGGCACTGTAATGGAGCATTCTTATTTCTAATGCTATGGGGGCACTCTCATAGGCTCTGTTATGGAGGTACTCTCGTAGGCACTGTTATAGGGTAGTCTCGTAGGCACTGATATGGAGGCCAGGGGCGGACCTACTGTGGTGCAGCTGGTTCAGCTGCACCAGGGCCCCAACCTGCCCCCATGAACCTGTGTAAGAGGAGAGAGGAGGGCAACTGAGGGATCCCCTGGCTGATCCCGCCTCTCCTCTGCTGCCCCGACTTCCAGGACTTCAAAGCGCGGCTCGGCGCAGCAGGTAGGAGCCGCATCACCCACAGCACCCTCCCTCCCCGCTCCTCACCAACGTTCACTAGAACCCCCCTGCTCCTCACCGACGTTCACTAGCACACCCCCCCTCACTCATCGGCGTTCACTAGCACCCCCCAGCCCCTCCCCCACCTCCTCACAAGCAGCTGCTGTACCAGGGCCCTCCAGGGTCAAGGTCCGCCACTGATGGAGGCATTCTCATAGACACAGCTATGGTGCACTCTCATAGGTACTGTTATGGGGGCACGTTTATGGAAGCACTTTCATAGGCACAGTTATGTGTTAAATCATGATTAAGTTAATTAATTTTCATTTCAAATACTGGGTATAATTATCAAAGTAATAGTCTATTAATTTATTCATATATATCTGTTGATACATTTAAAGGGATCCTGTCACCCCCAAAACACCTCTAAACCTATTAAAAGCTGTCCCTAGAGCATATTAACACTTTCCCTACACTTCTTTTACCTCCTAAATGCAGCAAGTGACATTGAAGAAAAATGTTATTATAGTACCTCATTAGTGATGATAATGAGTGACTATGCTATTCATAGTCACTCATCCAGGCTGCCCCTCTTCTTCATATCACGCCTGAATAGGCGTGATCTACATCCCAGATTCAAATTGCCGCCTCCCTGCGCGCCTCCCCTCTCTCCCATAGCGTCCGGGCTGCAGTGTGGCTGGGTGACGCGATCCGCGTCATTCCCGCGCGCCGGTGCGCATTTTGAAGCTGACAGCGCGGCGCCGGTGTAAATACGTCACCCGGCGCCGGGAATGACGCGGATCGCGTCACCCAGCCACACTGCAGCCTCGGACGCAATGGGAGAGAGGGGAGGCGCGCAGGGAGGCGGCAATTTGAATCTGTGCTGTAGATCACGCCTATTCAGGCGTGATATGAAGAAGAGGGGCAGCCTGGATGAGTGACTATGAATAGCATAGTCACTCATTATCATCACTAATGAGGTACTATAATAACGTTTTTCTTCAATGTCACTTGCTGCATTTAGGAGGTAAAAGGAGTGTAGGGAAAGTGTTAATATGCTCTAGGGACAGCTTTAATAGGTTTAGAGGTGTTTTGGGGGTGACAGGATCCCTTTAACTTACACATATTGCTGACATACAAAGTGTACACGGTAAACTGCAATACTTATACTATCATATAATTGTCTAAGGGTTCTTTGAGTGTGTCAGTCGCTGAAATCGTGCGCCACACAGAGGCAGCTCATTGGTTGCCGCCAAAGTTCAAATTTCGCGCCTATTTGCAGCCTGGCGGAAGCCACGCGTGAGCGCCGCTTCCACAGGTATACACGGTCCGGCAGACGGTGGACCCAGCGCGCGTGAGCCAGCCGGGAGACGAGCGGCGTCAGCCGGTCGTCTCCCAGCTGGCGAGCCGCTTACCGGAGCTCAGCCGCGGCTACCTGCGGCACGGAGGTCCGCGGCGAGTCAGCTGGGAGATGACCGGCGTCAGCGAGCCGCTGATCTCTGTGCCGCGGCTGAGCTCCGGTCGCAGCGGTGGTTACCTTCGCGGCATTCAAACCACGCGCCAAGCCGCAGTACTCTTCTGATTGGTCACCGCGGCGACCAATCAGAGAAATAGCGCGGCTTGGCGCACGGTTTGAATGCCGCTCCTCTGAGAAAAGTGGCGCGAAGTTTGAGTGCCGTTTCTCTGATTGGTCGCCGCATTCAGCGCCGACCAATCAGAATAGCGACGCGCGTTATGGCGCCATATTTCAAATACAATATGGTGCCATGCTGCGAGCTGCTCCTCTGATTGGTCAGCGCTGAATGCGGCGACCAATCAGAGGAGCGGCTTGCGCCATATTGTATTTGAAATATGGCGCCATGGCACGCGCTGCTATTCTGATTGGTCGGCGCTTAACGCGGCGACCAATCAGAGAAACGGCATTCAAACTTTGCGCCGCTTCTCTCATTGGTCGCCGCATTAAGCGCCGACCAATCAGAATAGCGGCGCGCGTTATGGCACCATATTTAATAATAATAATAATAATAATAATAATAATAATTTATTCATTTATATAGCGCTATTAATTCCATAGCACTTTACATACATGAGTAATTCTGTCTCTCTTGGAGCTCACAATCTAAATATCCTATCAGTATGTCTTTACAATGTGGGAGGAAACCGGAGTGCCGGAGGAAACCCACGCAAACACAGGGAGAACATACAAACTCCTTGCAGATGTTGTCCTTAGTGTCCTTGGTGGGAATTGAACCCAGGACCTCAAGACCCCAGTGCTGCAAAGGCTACAGTGCTAACCACTTGAGACACTGAGTACAGTGTATTTGAAATATGGCGCCATGGCGCGCAGCTATTCTGATTGATCACCGCGTTCAGCGCCAACCAATCAAGATAGCGGCGTGTGCTATGGTGCCATATTTCAAATACACTGTACTCAGTGTATTTGAAATATGGCACCATGGCGCACGCCGCTATTCTGATTGGTTGGCGCTGAATGCGGCGACCAATGAGAGAAGTGGCATTCAAACCGCGCGCTGCTTCTCTGATTGGTCGCTGCGTTCAGCGCCGGGCAATCAGAATAGCGGCGCGCGCCGTATTTCAAATACACTGTACTCGGTAGTTAGCATTGCATGGTGGCTCAGTGGTTAGCATTGTATGGTGGCTCAGTGGTTAGCACTGTATATGATGGCTCAGTGTTTAGGTAGCTCAGTGGTTAGCATTGTATGGTGGATCAGTAGTTAGCATTGTATGATGGCTCAGTGGTTAGCACTGTATATGATTGCTCAGAGTTTAGGTGGCTCAGTGGTTAGCATTGTATGGTGGCTCAGTGGTTAGCATTGTATGGTGGCTCAGTGGTTACCATTGTATGATGGCTCAGTGGTTAGCATTGTATGGTGGCTGTGTGGTTAGCACTGTATATGGTGGCTCAGTGGTTAGCACTGTATGGTGGCTCAGTGGTTAGCACTGTATATGAAGGCTCAGTGTTTAGGTGGCTCAGTGGTTAGCACTGTATATGATGACTCAGTGTTTAGGTGGCTCCGTGGTTAGCATTGTATGGTGGCTCAGTGGTTAGCACTGTATTTGATGTCTCAGTGTTTAGGTGGCTCAGTGGTTAGCACTGTATATGGTGGTCATTGTTTAGGTGTCTCAGTGGTTAGCACTGTATATGGTGGTTCAGTGGTTAGCACTGTATATGATGTCTCAGTGTTTAGGTGGCTCAGTGGTTAGCACTGTATATGATGGTTCAGTGTTTAGGTGGCTCAGTGGTTAGCACTGTATATGATGTCTCATTGTTTCTTTGATTTAAGTGAGTCCTCCCACTGAGAAATAGTAAAAATGGAGGCTTAGCTGAGCCCAAGGAAAGAGTGACAAGGTAGGATAGGGACCCATCAGATCTAAAATCACTTTGAAGCTGGTTGATGGGCAAACAGGTATTGGCCAATATGTGTACCAAGAACCTTAGTTTATAAAGATAAAATATCAAAAAAATACATAGACGATAGACACATAGGTAGGTGATAGATACATATTGTGTACTCCTTGCATTATTGTTAAATCTTCATAAATAAACTACATACATATTCTAACTACCCGATGCGTTAGAATCGGGCCACCATCTAGTACATATATATTTATCTAAAGATTGCATCATTCCAGAATCGTCTAGAAGTTTCAATATATAGTATGAACACCTGTTAGAATTACAAAATATAGGAATCTATGGGAGGGGGCACTGTTATGAGGCACTCTCACAGGCACTGTTATAGGGCACTCTCATTTCCATTGCTATGGGCCCCTCTCATATGCATTGTTATGGGGACCTCACATAGACACTGTTATGGCGCACTCTCAGGCACTGTTATGGGGCACTCTCATATGCACTGTTATGGGGCACTCTCATAGGCAGTGTTATGGAGCACTCTCATAGACACTGTTATAGGGGCACTCTCATAGACACTGTTATGGGGCACTCTCATAGGCACTGTTATGGGAGCACTCTCAAAGGCACTGTTATGGGGCACTCTCATTTCCAATGCTATAGGGGCACACTCACACACACTGTTATGGAGGCACTTTCATTTCCAATGCTGTTAGGGCACTCTCATAGGCACTGTTATGGGGCACTCTCATAGGCACTGTTGTAGGGCACTCTCATAGGCACTGTTATGGCGCACTCTCAGGCACTGTTATGGGCATTCTCATTTCCAATGCTATGAGGGCACTCTCATAGGCACTGTTATGGCGCACTCTCAGTCACTGTTATGGGCACTCTAATTTCCAATGCTATAGGGGCGCACTCACAAGCACTGTTATGGGGCACTCTCAGACACTGTTAAGGGGGCACTCATACGACACTGTTATGGGGCGCTCTCATAGGCAGTGTTATGGAGCACTCTCATAGACACTGTTATAGGGGCACTCTCATAGACACTGTTATGGGGCACTCTCATAGGCACTGTTATGGGAGCACTCTCAAAGGCACTGTTATAGGGATCCTGTCACCCCCAAACCACCTCTAAACCTATTAAAAGCTGTCCCTAGAGCATATTAACACTTTCCCTACACTCCTTTTAGCTCCTAAATGCCCTTAGTCAAAGTGAAGAAAAACATTATAATAGTACCTCATTAGTGATGATAATGAGTGACTATGCTATTCATAGTCACTCATCAAGGCAGCCCCTCTTCTTCATATCACGCCTATTCAGGCGTGATCGTCATCCTAGATTCAAAATCGCACCTCCCTGCGCGCCTCCCCACTCTCCCATAGCGTCCGTGCTTCATTGTGGGGCTGTATGACGCGATCCGCGTCATTCCCGGCGCCGGGTGACGTATTTGCAGCCGCGCCGCGCTGTCAGCTTCAAAATACGCACTGCGCATGCGCATGGGCATGCGCAGTGCGGGACTTGAAGCTGACAGCGCGGCGCGGCTGCAAATACGTCACCCGGCGCCGGGAATGACGCGGATCGCGTCATACAGCCCCACAATGAAGCACGGACGCTATGGGAGAGTGGGGAGGCGCGCAGGGAGGCGCGATTTTGAATCTAGGATGACGATCACGCCTGAATAGGCGTGATATGAAGAAGAGGGGCTGCCTTGATGAGTGACTATGAATAGCATAGTCACTCATTATCATCACTAATGAGGTACTATTATAACGTTTTTCTTCACTTTGACTAAGGGCATTTAGGAGCTAAAAGGAGTGTAGGGAAAGTGTTAATATGCTCTAGGGACAGCTTTTAATAGGTTTAGAGGTGTTTTGGCGGTGACAGGATCCCTTTAAGGGGCACTCTCATTTCCAATGCTATAGGGGCACACTCACACGCACTTTTATGGAGGCACTTTCATTTCCAATGCTGTGAGGGCACTCTCATAGGCACTGTTATGGGGCACTTCCATAGGCACTGTTATAGGACACTCATTTCCATTGCTATTGGGCACTCTCATACGCACTGTTATGGGGACCTCACATAGGCACTGTTGTGGGGCACTCTCATACGACACTGTTATGGGGCGCTCTCATAGGCATTGTTATGGGGGCACTCTCATAGGCACTGTTATGGCGCACTCTCAGGCACTGTTATGGGGCACTCTCATACGCACTGTTATGGGGCACTCTCATACGCAGTGTTATGGAGCACTCTCATAGACACTGTTATAGGGGCACTCTCATAGACACTGCTATGGGGCACTCTCATAGGCACTGTTATGGGGAACTCTCAAAGGCACTGTAATGGGGCACTCTCATTTCTAATGCTATAGGGGCACATTCACAGGCACTGTTATGGAGGCACTTTAATTTCCAATGCTGTGAGGGCACTCTCATAGGCACCGTTATGGGGGCACTCTTATAGGCACTGTTATGGGGCCACTCTCATAGGCACTGTTATGAGGCAGTCTCATAGGCACTGTTATGGGGCACTCTCATAGGCACTGTTCTGGGGCACCCTCATAGGCACTGTTATGGGGCACTCTCATAGGCACAGTTATGGGGCACTCTCATAGGCACTGTTATGGCACACTCACAGGCACTGTTATGGAGGCACTTTCATTTCCAATGCTATGAGGGTACTCTCAGACAGTTATGGAGGCACACTCATAGACACTGTTATGGGGCACTCTCATAGACTGTTATGGGGCACTCTCATAGGCACTGTTATGGGGGCAGTCTCATAGGCGCTGTTATGGGGGCACTCATATAGGCACTGTTCTGGGGCACTCTCATAGGCACTGTTATGGCACACTCACAGGCACTGTTATGGAGGCACTTTCATTTCCAATGCTATGAGGGTACTCTCAGACAGTTATGGAGGCACTCTCATATGCACTGTTATGGAGGCACTCTCATAGGCACTGTTATGGGGCACTCTCAGGCACTGTTATGGGGCACGCTCATAGGCGCTGTTATGGGGGCACTCATATAGGCACTGTTCTGGGGCACTCTCATAGGCACTGTTATGGGGGCACTCTCAGACATTGTTATGGAGGCACTCTCACAATCTGTTATGGGGCACACTGTGGGGTGAAGCCTGTAGTTTGGGTTATTGTATACACCAGAGGTCCCCAACTCCAGCCCTCAAGGCCCTCCAACAGTGCAGGTTTTGAGGATCTCCTTAGTATTGCACAGGGCTTGGAATCATTACCTGTGCAGATGATCACATTAGCACCTGTGCAATACTAAGGAAATCCAGAAAGCCTGCACTGTTGGTGGGCCTTGAGGCCTGGAGTTGGGGACCTCTGGTGTACACGATATTGATTGTACATAGACAGGGGTGTAGGTGCAGGGGTTGCGATCGCACCCGGGCCCCAAAAGTCCCTTTGGCCCATAGAAAAAGGTTAATACTATTAAAGATTTCCAATAATTGGGGTCCCCGTTGGAGCTTTCGCATCATGGCCCCTGAGCCTGAAGTTACGCCACTGTACATAGCCCAGTATGTCACCATACATTGCCTGCTGTGATACACACACAATACGCACAGTGAGCAGAGCCAATGGCTTCCTATAGTGAGTTTCCCGCCTACCGACTGTCTCATCTCCCAGCACAACCGCCGCCAACAACAACAGCAGCGCTCCGCTCAGGACGGCGTCCATGTTATGGGCTCATAGGGACGGGAGAGATAATCCGGACCAGCAGAGGGCGCCAGAGGGCAGAGTCTGTACCCGCCGCTCGTGCACTGCAGCTGTGACGTCATTGCAAACGGGGGTTTACAACGGACGTGGAGTCACACAGGTGAAGTGACGCTGTGCTCCTCCGCTCCCCCTGCCCGTCAGTGCTCCTCAGCGCCCCCTGCCCGCAGTGCTCCTCAGCACCCCCTGCCCGCACCTGTTCCTCAGCGCCCCCTGCCAGCAGTGCTCCTCAGCGCCCCCTGCCCGCACCTGTTCCTCAGCGCCCCCTGCCAGCAGTGCTCCTCAAGCGCCCCCTGCCCGCACCTGTTCCTCAGCGCCCCCTGCCAGCAGTGCTTCTCAGCACCCCCTGTCCGCAGTGCTGCTCAGCCCTCCCTGCCCGCAGACCTCCTCTGCGAATCCCTGCGTGCAGTTCTCCTCAGCGCTCCCTGCACACAGTCCTCCCCCTGCCAGCAGTCCTCAGTGCCCTCTGCCTGCAGTCCTCCTCAGCGCCCACTGCCCACAGTCCTCCTCAGCCCCCCTGCCAAGTCCTCAGCGTCCCCCTGCCCACAGTCCTCCTCAGCACCCCAGCCCAAAAGTCCTCAAGCGCCCCTACCCGCAGTCCTCCTCAGCATCCCCTGCCCGCAGTCCTCCTCAGCCCCCCTGCCCGCAGTCTCAACCCTGCCCCATCCTCCTCAGCACCCCTGCCCGCAGTCCTCAGCACCCCCTGCCCGCAGTCCTCCTCAGCCCCCAGCGGACAGTGCTCCTCATTACCCCCTAACTGCAGTCCTCCTCAACCCCCAGCACACAGTGCTCCTCAGTGTCCCCTGCCCGCAGTCCTCAGCGCCCCCTGCCTGCAGTCCTCCTCAGCGCCCCCTGCCTGCAGTCCTCCTCAGCGCCCCCTGCCGCAGTCCTCCTCAGCCCCTGCCGCATCCCCCTCAGCCCCCCAGCGGACAGTGCTCCTCATTACCCCCTACCTGCAGTCCTCCTCAACCCCCAGCACACAGTGCTCCTCAGTGTCCCCTGCCCGCAGTCCTTCTTACTGGTATAACTGCTATTGTGCTTTCTGCTGGTGCAGGAGCCTCAAGAATGTGATCATGTGTTTACTGCAGCCATGGTGAATTGTGGAAAAAGTGCAGCAAATAAGGAATCATATACATAACAATGTGTACATAGCTAGGGGTAGGTGCTGCAAATACATCCCAAGAGAAGTCCTAAGAGCAGGGACCTGGGGCACACATGAGCCTGTGGGATGTAGCAGACACAATAACTTCAGGAGATGGGGCTCAGTCATTACATCTACAGGAGATCACACATGGGGGCTACAGAGTCTCCAGCAGGAGGGTCCGGCCACCTTACACACTGGAAACAGGGTCTCAGCCATACCACATATGAGGGGGCCTCTGTCTCTGTGGGAGACTTCAGCCACTTTCCATTGTACTTTTTATTGGCCCCAGGGCCTATTAAACTAAAAGAGCCACCCTTCAGCAGCACCTATGAAGCGTTTTGTGAAGGTTATCCCCCTCCTCAGGACACCAAAATAATCGTTTTATAAGAAATTACTTTAGGTCCAGGAGGTATACTCCCCTCCCTGGACCTAAACGCCTTTCTGCTGTTACCCCTCTCCTCAACCCTCTGGGACTCTCCTCCTCTCTTCCTTGAGAGTGGTGTCAGCGCCATGCTCCATGAGCTCTGTCCGAGAGCTGAGGTCACATGATGTCTGAACATTGTGCCTGCGCAAACAGCATGACTTTGCCTGTTCCTTTTTTGCCAGATTCCCAGCCCCGCAGCCTGCATAAAGCTTAAGACTACACAGGGCGGGATTTGGTGCCTGTGTTATACACAGACACAATGTTCAGACATCATGTGACATCAGCTTTTGGGCAGAGCTCACGGAGCATGCCTGACAACTGAGGGACCTGCGCAGGTGCCGACCGCCGTCTCAAGCAAGAGAGGAGGAGGGTCCCAGAGGGTCGAGGAGGAGGGGTAACAGCATAAAGGCATTTAAGTCCAGGGAGGGGAGTATACCTTCCGGACCTAAAGTAATTTCTTATAAAGTCTTTATTTTGTTGTCCCGGGGGTGTAGGGGCACAAGAGCCACCTTCACAAAATGCAGCATAGGTTCTTTTAGTTTAATAGTTCCTGGGGGTAAGGGGGGGAGGTGAGAGGTTCCCTTTAACCAGAGGCAAAAGACAGAGAAACACAAATACACACACACACACATAAATACATACATACACACACACATACATACGTACACACACTCGCATACATACACACATACATGCATACACACACATACACATGCACACACACATCTACTTCCATAACTCTCCGGTCCCCTCATCAACTTCTTTGACGATGCCCTCCTATCACGCTCCAGCGGCAGTCATATTTGTACACCCAAGTGATGGGTGTGCATATATTCCGCCCACTGGCTTTATTGGCACATTGCACGGTACTGCTAGTGGGACTGCAGATGCCCACAGCCGCCGCAACTGAAACCGATGCCCCGCCACCGCTGACAATGATAATCTGTCTGAGTAAGTGTGCGCACTTACTCAGGCGGCCACCATCTTTGTATAGCCAAGTGTTCAAGATTGCAGCCGCATTAGTAAGTGTGCATGCCAATGCCATCTTGTACACCAAAGGGGAGAGAGACAGCACACAAAGGGGAGAGTACACAAGGGGGCAGAGACAGCACACAGTGGGGAGAGAGAGTGCACGGCAAGAGAAACAGCCAAGGGGACAGACAGCAAAAGGGGAGAGATAGCACACAGAGGGAAGAGACAGCTCACAGGGGGAAGAGACAGCCCACAGGGGGAGAGACAGCCTTCAGGGGAAGAGAGAGTGTTGCGCCCCACTGGTCGGGACGCCATGGAGGGGTACTGCACCCAAATAAGAGTGTGTGGTATTCCTGTGACTAAGGGAACTGGGATGGTAAAGAAGGGACCCTTACAATACCCATTCATACACACACTAGAGTAGAGGACCGTGGGTGAACCCGCTGAAGGGAAGACCCAGTCCTGTGGGAGAAGTCAGGTAGAAAAAGTGTATGGGTGGGTTGGCAGTAAATGAGTGAGACGGAGAGAGTGAGAGGGGTGGAGTGGAGGACGACGCAGGGGAAGGTCGTCGTGACAGGAAAGAGACCCTAGGGGCACCAGGAGTTACGGTGCACCTGAATCTGGACACGGTACTACCGACCAGAAGGGTCTGGTCCTGTACAGAGAACCGGCTCTGGATATGGTGCGGGAGTTCAACCCCAAACCATTAAAGCGGATGCCCCAAGCTTCTGCAGGAAGCTGCGGCCAAAAGACCCGCCTTATACCTCGAAAAGGCACACCGAACTAGGATCAGGGGACCTGAAGGAAAGTTGCCCACCAGAGACCCAGGGGAGCTAGCTCGACGCTCTGTGCACGGAGGAGCTGCATGGTTATGAGGAGGAGGAGATAGCGCAGTGAAGGGACCGGTAGGGAACTGCAGGCATACCACCAAGAGTCCTGAGTGAATCCTCCTGGTTCCCTGGTGACTACCCAGGCCAGAAAGACCTGAAAAACTGCATCATCTGTCTATCTGCTTTAAGAACTTGCCAGTAAACCCGATCAGAACTAATGACTGGTGTGACGTACTCTATTTCCCTTGCCTGAGGAGCCACATACTGCTGCAATGAAAGGACAAGTGACAAGGCCATGTGGTAAGCTGCCTCCCTGTATAAAAAGTACAACAACGGGCTTGGGATCCTGCTCCATCTTTGGGGAGCGTAACCATCTGGCTGCTCTACCGTTACCCCGAAGGTCTGACCCACAGCCCCGGTAACCATACCGGAACCGTAGGTGGAGTCACAAACTACTTTTATTTTTACTGACTTTTAGCGACCACCAGAGCCACGGGACCGGGCACAGGCCCCCGTGACATCCCCCATGAATCAACACCTTGAACCGAGTATCCCACGGCCTTAGGGTGGGTCAAGAGCGCATGGGGAAAGAAACAGCACACAGTGGGGAGAGACAGCACAAGGGGAGAGAGAGTACATGGGGAAGAGAGCACACAGGGAGAAGAGCAAGCACACGGGAAAAGAGACAACCTAAAAGAGAAAGAGAGAGCACACAGGGGGAGAGCGCACAAGGGGAGATAGAGTTGCACAGTGGGAGAGAGCTCTAAGGAGTGATAACATGAGGGGAGAAGACAGCACAGGGGGGAAAGAGACAGCACAAGAGGGGGAGTGCACAGGAGCATACAGCTCAAAGGAGAGCACAAGGGGGAGAGAGACCACACACAGCGGGGTGACAGCTTAAAGAAGAGCATAGAGGAGAGAAGACAGCACAGGAGGGAGAAGACTGTACACAAGAGGGAGAGCGTATGGAGGGGAGACAGGTCAACAAAGAGGGCACAGAGGGAAGAAGATGGCACCACAGGGGAGAGAGAGCGGACAGGGGGAGAGCGCATGGGAGGGAGGGACGGATGCCACCCGCAGCGCCACAGAGCTCCCCCATCACCGCCCTTCTGATGCGATAGCATTGGGCACCCATCTAGTACAATATAATAGCAAAACATTTCATTAAAACTTAATTTTAAGACTATGTTCAGACAGAGCGTTTGTGCTACGTTTTTTATTGATCTGTATTTTTGCTGCAGTTTCTGCACCAAAAACGGACTCTTGTTTTGTAAAGATGGTTCACAAATGCATCATCTGTTTGCGTTGTTTTTTTTTGGTCCTTTTTCATGGGACATAGACAGACAGACACACAACAGAGACACACAGACACAGGGGCAGACAAATCATTGTTGCAGTCTGTGCAACTGCACAGGGGCCCAAGAGGTAAGGGGGCCCATTTCCACCACCAAAGCTTAAAGAAACTTCTGTCATAGTAAAACAATTGGATTGCAAAGGGCCCATATACGGTTCTTGAACAGGGCCCTTCCCTTTCTTTGTCTGCCACTGCACAGTGTGATGAAGCAGCTTTCTGCATTGCAAATATGTATTCAGGGACTTGTAGTTCAGCAAGTTATGTTCCTGCAATAGAAACCCAGAAAGGTCACTATGGGACTTGTGGTGCCATAAGGGTTATGTTTGCAAGTATGCTGAGATGTGAGTGTTGCTCATACCTTAGTGTGTTTGTGTGAGCACATGTGGGCTGACATAAAGACCATGGATGTCTGGAGAGACTGGCAGAATCTATGAGGGCTCGCTCTCAGTTTGAGGCAGTCACTGTCCTGGAATGCTTGGAAGTGGCTGGCATACTGGAAGACATGCGGTGAGGAGACCATGGGGATGCCTGGAGTGTCCAGGAAACTTCAGACCTACTGAGGGTCTGGAACTGACAGGAGTTGGTGATCGTAGTGAGGCAGTTTCCTGGATGGTGGCTTGCGAGGTCAGTATGTGTTGGTGGTGATGCCTTAACTGACACACTTTAATGAACTATGAAAGTAAATGCCAGGCGGACATATCCGCCATTGGAACAGACTGATATGTCAATAATGTTCCGTTGATGTAAATGAACTTTGCACTGTATGTGGTTTATGATGTGTAAATAAACTGCTGGACTTTGTTTTATGGAAAGTCGAGTCTGTTTGCCTCAATCCCCTATCATTTGAGTGTCCCCAATATGCTCAGTGAGCAAATCACTACAACAGACACACCTTCTTACCATCCCCGCAATCCCTCAATGAGCCCCGGTGATATCTTCCTCCCAGTCACCCGAAGGACCTGTCAGTTGTGAGCTTCTAGGACCTGGCACTGCACCATGTGACTCAGTCACATGATGAGTCACATGGGAAGGACCT
This sequence comes from Allobates femoralis, assembly GCA_033576535.1. NCBI lineage: Eukaryota > Metazoa > Chordata > Amphibia > Anura > Aromobatidae > Allobates > Allobates femoralis. The sequence continues at coordinate 635,424,293 of JARQOC010000002.1, read as the reverse complement.
AGAAGCTCACAACTCACAGGTCCTGCCGCGCTGCCAGGGTAGAAGGAATCACTGAGGATCACCATGGGTTTGCGGGGAGGGTAAGTAATTAGATGTTAGTGGTACAGAAAGTGGAGTTCACCGAATAGGTTACAATTATCAGAGAAAGAGAAAAAAAAACACCACATTTGGCCACTTACAAATATCCAAATATCAGTACACTGATACACTATATGTGGTGCAAAAACAGGGCTTAGAAGGGAAGGAGCGTCATTTGTATGAAAAATTGTCTTGAATCATTAGCTGACACCATGTTGCATTTGGGGAGCCCCTGATGTGCCTTAACAGTGGAAACCCTCACAATTTACCCCTTTTTGTAAAGTAGACCACACAATGAATTTATCTAGATGTGTGGTGAGCACTTCGAACCCTCAGTTGCTTTACAGAGGTTTATAACATTGAGCGGCACACGTCATATCCAGATCTTCTGCTCCACACCTCACAGGCCACCTTTAGAGCATGCGCAGAAGGCATGCTGAAGGTGGCCTTACACCCGGCGGAGTGTGCATCACCGGGAATGACGCGCTCAAGCATCACGTGATGCCGCATCATAGAATTCGGAGCGGGGTCATTTGAAATAAGAAAGCACGCTCATGCAGCAAGGATTACACCCATCGGGGTGTAATTGGAGCGGCGAGGCGGGGGGAGCGCAGCCCTGGGGCACTGCCCCTCTGTCAGAAACGCCCACCTGACAAAAATCATGTAAGTTATTAAAACATACTATTTCACTTTTACAAACGCCCAAGAGCTCAGACAGGGATGATTCAGAAAGTATTTGGGTGCTGCAGGGACAGGTATTGACAGGTTAGGGGCTTACATGAGGTGCAGGTTCCCTTTAACTGCGGTTTAGACATTGTGGGGCTCAGAAGGAAGGGGAGCATTTGGATTTGGGAGCGCAGGTTTTGCCTGTTTTGTTTTTGGGGGGCGAGGAGCCATAGTGCTTTTCCAGAGCCTTTGTGCTACCAGTAACGTGGAAACCCCCTGTATTTCTGTTAACAGATGATGGACCTGAGAGGGGAACTTTTGTTTTTGTGGGTTGAGTGGAATGCTATTTGTGGTGATTTGGGTACAGAACATTTTGAATCTGTTCACATTTATCTTGTGCCTATGCTGAGCACTTACATTCGAGTTTCCAGTTACATCTCCAAAATATGTGATTAAGATGAAAACCCTGATGGATCTATTTATTAATGAGATAGCAGAGTTACTCTGGACTCTTTTTGGCCTCTGTTCAGCTGTGTCCTTCTTTTCAAAGATGCACAAATCTGTGGTTGACCACAGACCAGCAGAAGTGCCATTCAGGGCATGAAACAGGCCGTTGCCCGGCATCCCCCCACATCCCCCCCCCTCCATTGTACTGTATCGAATCCTGCCCTCTTTTTTCTGGACTGTTTTATTTAACATACACTTGAGTGAGCACACCAGGTGCATAGCTGCCTCGTTTAAGACAACTGATACACGGGGAAACTCCCAACACAAAATCCCAGTAGTGCCCAGTCTTTATAATTTGGATCTATTTATTAATGAGACTGCAGAGTTACTCTGGACTCTTTTTGGCCTCTGTTCGGCAGTGTCCTTTTCAAAGATGCACAAAACTGTGGTTGACCGCACTTGCCTAAAAAGACACATAAAGGATAGACACCGACGGACCACAGGTCAAATGGTAGTCCAAGGTGACTCCCTCTGCCTCATTACTGTGAATTTTCTGTTTGGAATTTTGTCTGAATCACATTTTTCAGAGATTTATGAGATTTATATGTAACCCTTGGTGTAAGCGCTCACCTGATACAGATAGCCTGGTGCTATTGAAACACGTTGTGGCCCATACAAGGAGCGAATAATAAAAGGTTTGAAAATCTGCTAATACGTTCCCTTTGCTTTGTGCCTTAGCGCTCATAAACTCCAGTTTCCATTTTCCCTTTGTTTTATGTTATAATCCCTTTGTGGGATCACTGGTGGAGCTGCTTTGGGCCAGGGAATTTTTTAATTCCTCCTCCCTGAGGACCTGTGAAGCACATTAACAACAATAACAGCTGAAGGACCTGTGGTGATGTCACATCTGACTCGGATCATGTGACCTCCTGGAATCACATGGACTGAGGCGGGACTACAGGACAGACATTTTGTGCAGCTTCTGAGCGGGGGCTCCTCTGCTTCCATACACCGGCATACACCGGTGTTGTGCACGACTGCACAACCACCCGGGTGAGTGGCCAATTGGCATGTAATCCATCAACCCCTTAGACCACCAGGTTTCACACATTTCACGTCTGTACCCTTGTTTTATAAGCACCTTACCACAGACACACTATACAGTGCCACCACCCTGGGGCATGTGTGCCAACCTGGGCAGAGCAGAGGGCCACTGAGCCACACAGGGAACAACAGCCCTAGTGTGCCAGTACCTTACCATTATTATATATAATACTTTTTCTAATAAAATATGGTGCATTTTTAGAGCGTTTTACAAGACATGGATAATGACACACTTTTAGCTTTTCATATGATTTTTTGTGATTTTAGACATAGAGTAGTTTGCCAAGTCCATGCCCTTTTTAACAACTTTGTAAGATTCTAGCTTTTTACATTCTAATGAATACATGAGGCTGATGCTGATCTGTTTATTTTAACAATGACAGGGGTTTGTTTATCAACATTGATGACGTATCTGTTTACAATCTGTTTACTATCACTGATGACGTTGTTTCCACATCATTTCCTGCCATTATAAAATGGCGTCAGCCTGTATTACCTGTAAGCTTCTCCCTGAGGAAGTGTGGGGTGCCACACGAAACGCGTAGGAATAAAGGCTCTTTCTTCTACCTGGACTGACATCTGGTCTTGATTGGCGGCACGATATCTCCATCCATCTCTATAACCTATTTTTACTTGACCCACGGGTGGTTCGCTGCAGCCGAGGCGTGTGTAGTGGTTGTGTCACACACAACCACACAAGGTGAGCTCACTTGCTAATACATGTACATCTTTGTTTAATCGGTTAAGACCCTATGTGCGCTGTTTCTTTCCTCTAGTTTTTTCCACGGTTCTTAGTACCTCACCACAGACACACTACACCGTGCCACCACCCTGGGGCATTTGTGCCAACCTGGGCTGATCAGAGGGCCACTGAGCCACACAACAGCCCAATAGTGTGACTGTGTGTTTGACTGTGTGTGTGTGAGACTGTGTGTGTGTGGGCTGTACAAGGGGCCGTGTGACTGGGTGTGGGGGGCTGTACAGAGGGCAGTGTGTGGGGGGGTTGTACAGGGGGCAGTGTGTCTGTGGGGAGGATGTATGCTATATGGAGGGCCATGAAGCTGCATTATTGTGTTATACTACATGAAGGGCTGTGATGCTGCATTATATGATATGTGGGGCTGTGATGCTGCATTATATTATATGGAGGGCTGTGACACTGCATTGTATTACATGAAGTGTTGTGACGCTGCATTATATTATATGAAGGGCTGTGATGCTGAATTATATTCTCTGTGAGGCTGCATTACGGTATTTGGAGGGCTTTGATGCTGCATTATATTCTCTGTAGGGCTTTGAGGCTGCATTATGGTATTTGGAGGGCTTTGATGTTGCATTATATTATCTGGAGGGCTGTGACGCGGCATTATATTATCTGGAGGGCTGTGACAATGCATTATATTATCTGGAGGGCTATGAGGCTGCATTATATTATATGGAGGACTATGAGGTGACATTATATTATCTGGAGGGCTATGAATCTGCATTATATTATATGATGGGTTATGAGGCGGCATTACATTATATGGAGGACTAAGAGGCTGTGTTATACTATAATGGAGGACCATATATACCAGGATAAGGGCATATTCCAGGAGGAGTACCATATATAGAAGAATGGAGGATTTCAGGTAACATCCGGAAAGATGTAGGGCGCTCCCAAAGTGATGGAGTAAAGACTTCTTCTTATTTTTCAAAGGTTTATTCAAAAAAATAATTTAACAACAAAAAAAAGGTTTTGATGCATAAAAAAGGGGGGTCACACAACGCGTTTCGGCTGAATATTTTGTACACACAGCCTTCCTCAGGTATGTCAGAACATAGAATAAATGGTCTTTATATACATATATAGATCAAGTAATCAGCTGTTTAGCCTATTCAAGTGTTTTACCTTAATTGTTTAGAGACGTCACACCCTCTTGGAGAAGTGCTGTTCACTTCAATGTGTGTGGTTAATTAGCTCAGAGGTGAAAATGTATGTATATAGTATATTATAGTCTCCACTCTTATAGTTTTCCTTATTCATAAACAATCATTTTTTTATTAAAAACAAATATGTATATGTTCTTCTTTTGCAGATTATTATTCCATGGAAGAACTGGGAAGAGTGGAGACTATAATATACTATATACATACATTTTCACCTCTGAGCTAATTAACCACACACATTGAAGTGAACAGCACTTCTCCAAGAGGGTGTGACGTCTCTAAACAATTAAGGTAAAACACTTGAATAGACTAAACAGCTCATTACTTGATCTATATATGTATATAAAGACCATTTATTCTATGTTCTGACATGCCTGAGGAAGTCTGTGTGTACAAAATATTCAGCCGAAACGCGTTGTATGACCCGCCTTTTTTATGCATCAAAACCTTTTTTTTGTTGTTAAATGATTTTTTTGAATAAACCTTTGAAAAATAAGAAGAAGTCTTTACTCCATCACTTTGGGAGCGCCCTACATCTTTCCGGATGTTACCTGAAATCCTCCCTTCTGTTACGGTCACACTGGCATTGTGATCCGAATGATCCGGGACGGGGCTGCACACCATAATCGTAGGACTGTAATCATTAGACCAGGCATGGTCAGATAAGCAAGAGACAAGACATCTATAAGGTGAGCAATAAGATTTATTTACACCGCGTAATAGATCCTAACACGCTGCACTCAGATCTGCGCCATTTTTCTTGTATATCTCCCTACCCACCCTTTAGACTCCACAGCCTTGGAGATCTACATATATTGCATATAAAGAAGAATGAGGGACATTAATACATAATGAAGGTGAGAGAGGTCAATTTGTGAGTCTTTATAAGATTTAGAATGTTACATTGGACCCATACATCTGACCAATGTGGGCGTGCAGGGGGAAGCCCAGTTCCAAATTTCACATCGGGGCTCTTCGGACTCTAGCTATGCCACTGCCCCACAGCCTCCCACACAGTGCACAATCGATAAAGGTCATTGACCAAAACGTATGTCCTCTTACATTGGTTTCCCCTTTCGGTCTCCAATTTGCATAACAATTTAGTTAATTCACTGAGGTATCTCTCAAACGTGTGATTTTCTTTATATAAACCTTCAGTTTTTTTATTACGGTATGACTCACCGTAGTCGGGGGGTACACGTAGCGGGCGTTGTTTCTCCTCCAGTCACGGAACCGCGCCTGCGGTGGTGTAGGCCCGGTGGTCCAGATCAATAGGGGAATGGCGGAACAGTGGGGGGGTGATTTGTCTTCGTGACGCCACCTGCGGGTGTTCTGGTAACTTTACCAGCGCTGTTCGGGTCTCCGGGGGATGTTATACAGCGAGATGGAACGCTCCCCACAGGATGAGCGGGAATCCCCGGAGCCGGGAGCTGCGCAAGATGTTGTGAGGCAGCTGCGGGATGCTGCGCGCTGAATCCAGGAATAATGTACAACCACACAAAGTCTCTTTTAGGTACCTTTACTGGATGGTAGTCAGGTACACTCGGACCGGGATAGTGAAGTTGGCACTTATGGAGTTTCACAGCAAGCAGTGTTAGGCTTCCTTTCTCTAGTTCTGGTGCTGAGGTCGGGTGGATGTGGAATCCAGCCGGACCGGGCAGTGTGTTCAATGGAACTTGCTTCACCTGGTTAACAGCACTGAGGGCACTGTAAAAGGGTCTGAGCAGGATCAGTACTCTTCCCTGGGCTCTCGTGGATAGGTGCATCAGGTGGAACAGGTGGCTAAACCTCCTGTTGATGGTGCTGGTTCTCTGTGGTGGCTGGGTAGCTCTCACAGCTTCGGTTCCAGTAACCGATTGATGTGGAAAGAGTCAGGTTAACTCTGTTTTCCTGAGAGGTGCTCTCCTTCTTCCTATTATCCCAATTGCAGGGATCTCCACTGGCTAACAGGCTGGTTGGGCCTAGTGTGTTCCTCATAGGGTGGAGGTTTCACACAGGCTGGCAGCTCTTGTAGCGTCTACCACACTCTTCACAGTTCTGAAGTGACTGCACACTCTCAAGTTTCTCCCTCCAAGACTCTATTTATAGGGGGAACTGGCTCAAAGTGACCAGTGGAGCTCCCCCTAGAGGCTCGGGGTGAAACCAGGTGTTCTAAGGTGTTGTTGTGTTGTTTGGTGTTTGTGGGTTTTGCTGTGCTGTTACTTACTCCATTTGTGCGCTAAGGAATTCTGTGGTGCCCAACAGGTGCCAGGGTGCCACATTCCCCCTTAGTTAACCTCAGTTCTCCCGGCTGAGCAAAAAGTTCTTTTTACAACTTAACACTAAGCATTTTATAACTATTCAATTTACAAAGTCTTAAAGAAAACACAAAAATCACTGAAAAGAAAGTGAAAAATATGAAAAGCAGTCCGTACGGCACTAGTCCATCTGCCGCAGGCTGGAAAAGGTAAAGTTAGTGGTCACACAAGTCCTGTGACTATTGTTCAAAGTTTTTGAAAAGGAAAAAAAGGTAAAGTCCAGGGATACATGGTAAACTTTATACATTCCCTACAGGTGTCTCTGCTTGGGAGGCCGGTACTAACCTTCTATACCTTACCAGGCGCTTTCTGTCCCCAACTTAGTATACTTGGGACAGAGCCCAGTTCCTCCACCCTTCTGTACACTACTTTTTACAGGTTTTGAAAACTGGTTACTATTTACAACACTTACAGGTTACATTTTCCACTACATTTTAAACCCATTCTCCAAGTTTTTGTGGGGGTTGACCTAATGTACTACGTGTGGATCTGCGTAGTGTGGGTGTTTCCAAAGCTGTTGGTGTAGTGTACGAAGTGGTTATTGGTTCTCTACTTCTGCTTTGTGTAATACCATAGTAAGTGCGGAGTCTACCAACTGGACTAACCTCTGTAGGTAGTTGATTAGGAATGGCTTCTCTTACTGTGGGACTAGCAGGCTGACCGATTACAGGAATCTCAGGTTCCATGATAACAGGCTGCAATTCTTGCACTTGGACTTCTTCTTGTTGGACTTGTTGGATTGGATTTGGTTGCTGATCTTCAACAGGTTGATAGAAATGCATCACTGGTATGAGGAATGCTTCACCTATTTGTGGCCAATCAGCTGGTAGATATCCAATTTCTGTAAGGACTAGATTTTCTTTTGTTTCTTCATCTGTAGTTACAGTAGGGTAACTGGTTGCTTGTGGGATTAACTGTGGCGGACATTTCTTCAAATGATCCCTTGAGACAGTCGCAATAGTATTCCCATTGTCTTTGCTAATAACACAAGTTTTTGAGTTGTCATAGTGTGACGGCATAACGGTGTAGGGTATGGATTCCCAATTGTTATCCAATTTGTTGGTTTTTCGCTTTCTTTTTAGCACTACATCACCTATAGCTAGCGGTTCAGCTGAGGCGTGCTTGTTGAAGTCTTTTTCTTGTTTGGTTCTACTGATTTCTAGGTTTCTTTCCACACTTTCTTGTACTTTCCTGTACTTTTCTTGGCGTTGGCTGACCCAGTCTTCATCAGAAGAATCTTCTGTGGGTTCAATGGTTCCCATCTGCAAATCAATAGGCAGTTTACCTGGTCTTGCTCTCATCAAGTAAGCAGGTGTGTAATTTGTCGAACTGACAGGTATGTGGTTGTAAATGTCCACGAGATCTGGAAGTTTCTCTGGCCATTGATTTCTCTCTTCAACTGGTAAGGTCTTGAGCATGTCAATGACTATGTGGTTCATCTTCTCACATAAACCGTTCGTCTGAGGATGATAAGGTGTTGTGCGGATTTTCTTGCACCCATACAGCCCTAAGAATTCTTGGAACAGAGCTGATTCGAAGGCTGGCCCTTGGTCAGTTAAGACTTGGTCTGGATACCCATGGGGGCGACAGAAGTAACTCTGGAACGCTTTGGCTGCTACCTCAGCAGTTAAGTCCTTAACTGGAACGACTACCAGGAATCTTGAGTAGTGATCAACGATGGTGAGAGCTTAGGTGTACCCGGTTCGACTTGGGGTAAGCTTCACGTGGTCGAGAGCAACTATTTCAAGAGGTTTGGTGGTAACAATTGGCTGCAACGGAGCTTTCTGAGTTAGATGGTCTTTTCTTCGAAGGTGACATGGTCCACAGTTTTTACACCATTTGTCAATGGAGCCTCGCATACCGACCCAGTAGAACCGATCCTTCAGGAGTCTCTCCAACTTCTTCCATCTAAAGTGTCCTGCATCATCATGGTATGCTTCAAGGATCATTTGGACTTCAGTCTTGGGAACTGCAATCTGCCAGATGAGTTCATGGGTTCGTGGATTGAGGTATCTTCTGCATAGTTTACCTTGGTAGACGAACAACCTCTCTTTCTCCTTCCACAGGCGTTTAGCATTTGGTGAGGCATCAGAGTCCATATTGGCGTGTTCTTGAGTGATGAGATCCCTTACCAGGCTGACATCTGGATCGTTGGCTTGAGCCTCCTTCCAGTCATGGTGAGGTAACGGGTTCACGGTCCTCTCTACACGGGTCTGGTTTCTCTGATGACATGTTGCTGTACCTGAACGGTGGAAAGCAGGTAGTTCAATCTCTTCCAGGTCATCTATGTCTTCTCCCTCTTCAGGAAGGTGGGGCATTCGGGACAGGGCATCAGCATTGCCGTTCTTGTGACCTGCCCGGTACTTTACAGTGAAGTCGTAGTTAGCGAGTCTTGCTACCCAACGCTGTTCTAGGGCTCCCAGCTTTGCAGTCTCTAAGTGTGTTAGAGGGTTGTTGTCTGTGAAAGCTGTGAACGGGGCGGATGCCAGGTAATGTTTGAAACGCTCTGTGATCGCCCAGACCAGGGCCAGGAACTCCAGCTTGAAGGAGCTGTAATTCTCCGGGTTCCTTTCGGTGGGACGAAGCTTTCTGCTGGCGTAGGCTATCACCTTCTCCTTGCCCTGCTGACGTTGAGATAGGACTGCTCCTAGACCTTCATTGCTTGCATCGGTGTACAATAAAAACGGTAGATTGTAGTCAGGGTAGGCCAGGATTTCTTCTCCAGTTAAAGCATCTTTTAACGTTTGGAAGGACTTGTCCTGCTCTGGGCCCCAGTGGAACGGGGGTCCCCTGATCTTGCCGTTTTTGGATTGACCTACTAGGAGATCTTGCATGGGGGCGGCTATCTTGGTATAGCCTTTGATGAAGCGTCGGTAGTACCCGACCAGTCCTAGGAATTGACGTACCTCTTTGTGATTGATTGGTGCTGGCCAGTCCTTGATGACGGTGACCTTGTCCGGATCCGGTGCTACGCCTTCGGCGCTGACCACATGTCCTAGGTATTGGACCTTGGGTTTCAGCAGGTGGCACTTGGACGGTTTCAGTTTCATCCCGTACTTGGACAGTGACTCGAACACTTCACTCAGGTGCTGGAGGTGATCTTCATAGGTCTGAGAGTAGACAATGACATCATCAAGGTATAACAAGACAGTCTCAAAGTTCTTGTGGCCCAAACAACACTCCATAAGTCTCTGAAATGTTCCTGGGGCATTGCACAAACCGAAGGGCATACTGTTGAACTCGCATAAGCCCATAGGAGTAGTGAAGGCTGTCTTCTCACGATCCTCCTCTGCAACGGCAACCTGCCAGTACCCACTAGTAAGATCTAATGTGGAGAAGTAATTGGCAGATTTGAGTGCAGCTAGTGACTCTTCTATGCGTGGTAACGGGTATGCATCCTTGTGTGTGACTTTGTTGATTTGCCTATAGTCTACGCACATCCTCATACTACCATCTTTCTTTTTAACCAGGACTAGTGGTGCGGCCCAGGGACTACAGCTATCCCTAATGACTCCTGCATTTTTCATGTCCTGAAGCATCTCTTTTGCTTTCTGGTAGTGAGTGGGTGGTATAGGCCTGTACCTTTCTTTGATAGGTGCATGGTTGTTTGTGGGGATATGATGTTGTACCCCTTTAATCCTCCCAAAGTCAAGTGGGTGTTTGCTGAACACTTGCTCATACTCCCGAACTACCCGGTATACTCCATTTTTCTGGTGAGAGGGTGTATTGTCAGTTCCTACACTGAGGTCTTGACACCATTTCTCTAACTGATCTTTGGTGTGAGGGGGTTCATCAGTGACTGTTTGGTTTGAGGATTTTACATCAATCACAGCATCATCTTTTACTTGGTACAATTTTGCTACAGTTGCATATCTTGGCAGTCTGACTTCGTCATCACCATAATTCAATATGCGTACGGGGACTCTCCCCTTTCTTACGTCGACTAACCCTCTGGCTGTCAAGAGCGTAGGACTACTGTCGGACATTACAGGTTCTACTACAGCTTGGTAGTCCTGCCCTCTGAGGCCTATGGCTGCTCGACACCAGATCATCATTTCACTTCTGGGTGGTACCACAATTGGAATGGGATCTGTGACCCTTACTCTGCCAATCTCACCATTTGACAATGTTACCTGTTGTTGATACACCAGAGCTCTGATCTGCTTTTGGATAGCCCTCTTTTCTCTGGGTTTACCGGCTTCAGCACTCTGTTGGAGTAAAAACAACACTTCATCGAGGCATTTGATCATGACATTGGTACCCAATATGACATATGGATCCTTGTGGTTAGGCTTATCCTGGACCACTAAGATACCCTGGTTTTTCAACTGCACCCTCCCCACCTTTACTGTAGCTTCCCACTGTCCCTCTATGGTAACCGGTATACCATTAGTGGCTTCAAGGTTCATCTCGGGATTAGGGGGTTCTAGCTTAACATCTGGCCAGAACTGCTTGTAAAGGGTACTGGGGATGGATGTCACCTGGGATCCAGTGTCTATCAAGGCGGAGATAGCGATGCCATCGATGACGATTGGTAAGTATGGACAGTCTCCCACATACTTGTGTTCCCAGCTGGACGTAGGGCCTGGACAGTCTACTCCTGGGGTTGGCCCTTCTCGCCCAGGGGTCGCTCGTTTAAAGGACGGGATTGCAGATTGCGTCCTCCTAAGTCGTTCTGCTGACTGTTGCGGCGTCTGTCAGGACTGCGGCGGTCTGCAGGTTTTCCTCGCGACGACTGTGTCCTCCTCATCCACGGGACGTCGTCCGGGCTGTCGGCGAGTTGAATCTTGTCCGATGGCCTTGCATCTGTCTTGGGTCTTCTCCCAGCTTGTAGCTTGGCCACGTCTTTTATCAGCTGCTCGACATTAGCACACAGTTGATCAAACCGGTCAGGTGTTACAGTCTGTGCACTGGACTGAATTGCAGGGATTGGAGATGCTGCTGCCGGCACGGAAGGGGTGTCAGTGTACTGCTGATGCTGTGAAGCGGGATCAGGTACTTCAGCGAGTCGTTGTCCCCAAACTGTTAAGTCTCTCAGGGTGTCAAACTCTGCGCCTGGATTTTGTATGGACCACCAGCTTGCTTGCTTTCTATCCTCAGATAGTTTAAGGCCCACAATAAATTGTCCAATTAACGCTTTGTTCTCATCACGGACACCATCAGGATCAACTTGTTTTAACAGTCTGTATGCTTCTTGCAAGCGCAGTGAATAATCAAGGACACTTTCTTGTGCCCCTTGGTTACAACGATAGAATGACAGTCTTAATTCAGCTTCGGTATGGCGCTCAAAGACCCGGGTTAATCTAGCGAATATCTGCTCCACAGATTCCTGAGTTTCTACAGGCCAGATGCGGCTCTGCAGTTCAGCTGCACCGGTTAACTGTCCCATAATAACTGAAGCTCTTTGCTTACCGGTCATCGGGTACATGTCCAGCGCCTGGCATATCTTCCTCTGGAGGTTCTCCAAGGTGCTGGGTACACCGCTGTACTTGGGTAACCAGGTCGCACTAGGAACGTAGGGTAGAGACATCGGCATAATCGGAGCGGGTTGCGGTGGCATACCGCCGACTTGTTGCTGTCCATCAAGAGGTATGTTTTGGGGTGCCGCTTGGTCTAGCGGGGGCACCGCGTGATCGGGAGCCGGGTTACTCATGGTCGCTCCCCCTTAGTTAAGCGTAGCCTTTCCCTCGGTTTCAAACGGAAGTGTCGGCCTCGCGGTGAGGAGTGAGGCACCACGGGAGTTTCCGGTTCCTGCTGCGTACAGGGGAAGTCGTCAGAGCGTGGGGCGGGGCCAATCTTCGCGCCCTCTGCACAGTCACGCCCCTTCTTTTCCCGCCTTTTCGCGCAGCAATGGCGGACCAAATGTACAGTTCGATATTTACAGTCAATAAATAGCACACAATACCCGAGATAACGGGCCTGCTCGTATCCTGTTCGTGACGCCAAATTCTGACTCACCGTAGCCGGGGGGTACACGTAGCGGGCGTTGTTTCTCCTCCAGTCACGGAACCGCGCCTGCGGTGGTGTAGGCCCGGTGGTCCAGATCAATAGGGGAATGGCGGAACAGTGGGGGGGTGATTTGTCTTCGTGACGCCACCTGCGGGTGTTCTGGTAACTTTACCAGCGCTGTTCGGGTCTCCGGGGGATATTATACAGCGAGATGGAACGCTCCCCACAGGATGAGCGGGAATCCCCGGAGCCGGGAGCTGCGCAAGATGTTGTGAGGCAGCTGCGGGATGCTGCGCGCTGAATCCAGGAATAATGTACAACCACACAAAGTCTCTTTTAGGTACCTTTACTGGATGGTAGTCAGGTACACTCGGACCGGGATAGTGAAGTTGGCACTTATGGAGTTTCACAGCAAGCAGTGTTAGGCTTCCTTTCTCTAGTTCTGGTGCTGAGGTCGGGTGGATGTGGAATCCAGCCGGACCGGGCAGTGTGTTCAATGGAACTTGCTTCACCTGGTTAACAGCACTGAGGGCACTGTAAAAGGGTCTGAGCAGGATCAGTACTCTTCCCTGGGCTCTCGTGGATAGGTGCATCAGGTGGAACAGGTGGCTAAACCTCCTGTTGATGGTGCTGGTTCTCTGTGGTGGCTGGGTAGCTCTCACAGCTTCGGTTCCAGTAACCGATTGATGTGGAAAGAGTCAGGTTAACTCTGTTTTCCTGAGAGGTGCTCTCCTTCTTCCTATTATCCCAATTGCAGGGATCTCCACTGGCTAATAGGCTGGTTGGGCCTAGTGTGTTCCTCATAGGGTGGAGGTTTCACACAGGCTGGCAGCTCTTGTAGCGTCTACCACACTCTTCACAGTTCTGAAGTGACTGCACACTCTCAAGTTTCTCCCTCCAATACTCTATTTATAGGGGGAACTGGCTCAAAGTGACCAGTGGAGCTCCCCTAGAGGCTCGGGGTGAAACCAGGTGTTCTAAGGTGTTGTTGTGTTGTTTGGTGTTTGTGGGTTTTGCTGTGCTGTTACTTACTCCATTTGTGCGCTAAGGAATTCTGTGGTGCCCAACAGGTGCCGGGGTGCCACAGGTACATTAAATGTAGAACCAGAGAAATGCCACAGATAGGGGTGAAAATGCAAAATGCTAATTGTAGTTGCGATATGTGAGCTGAATTTCTACACATTATGAAAAAAAATAATGCTAACATTTTCAAACCTTCTTCATTTATTCAGTATATATACAGTATATAAAAAATAGAAAGTACTTAAGTAATAGAACAATATTAGTATCAGCATTATAACAGCTGAGTGTCCTAGCAACAGCAATGACAACATCACAGGTAATATGGCAGCCTTTAAACAGTAGTTAAAATTTTTTTCCACTTTAAAGGGAACACGCCAGGTCATATAATGCTATTAGTTGGCAGATATGAGGTTAATCTGCAGGTTAAAGTGGATCTTCCAGCAGGTTTTTTGTCATGTAATTTTGAGACGGCATGCTGTAAAGGATAGCACAAAAAATTCAGGGACGGGTCTTTTACCATAAAGTGTATTGTTCCCCCAAAAATAAGATGTCCTCATTCAAGTATCATTAAGACATTACAGTTAAAGTAATCTGACATAAAAATTGGAAAACTCAAAATACCATCTTAGATTTATCATTTTTTTTAGAAGGGAAATTAAATACTTTTTAATCAGATTTATTTAATTGCATAACCGTAAATATGGGGTCTTACTGGGCTCCATTTAAATGGTGCTAACACATGTTTATATTTGACATCAGAAAATTTAGTTTTTTCCAGGTATTTCCATGTTTTCTTTGTGAGTTTACATCCATCTCCTATATGTCTCCAAGTTGGATCCAAAATGATCTGAAAAAAGTAATTCCAAGATGAAGGATCTGCAGTTACATGCTCCAGGAAGTAATATGCTCCGCCCTGGAAAAAAAGAAGACAAACAATATAAGACACAATATTTTCTTACAAGAAAGTGAAAGACCATCTCATTTTTAGGCTGTGTTCACACAGCGCGTAATTTTCACCACTTTTTATGCGCGCTTTTTCCACAAAAGCGAATCCACGTCTGCGTTTCCTGACAAAGTGAATGGAAATTCACTTTTGCCGTTCAGACGCTGCGCTTTTTTCGAATGCGCATTTATGGGAGGAAGAGCGTGCGTAAAAAGAATGACTATTTCTTCCATAGGTGCCATTATAAGGAGATGGAATACGCATTATTGTTTGGGCAGTGCTTTATTCCAGCGTGGATGCTGGGGGAATAGCAGGATGTGATGTCACATGGGGGGGTGGAAGAATCCTGTGTTCCTCCCTCTGTGTGATCTGTCGGGGCTGTAGTTTCGCTTTTGCAGTGTATCTACATACACTGCAAAAGCATAATAAAAGTTAACAAAATGTATTAAAAGAAAAAAAAAATACTTACCTCTGCCGTCTGTCCCAGGTCCTGAGGGGAAGACTTCCGATCGCTGCAAGGACCTTAATCATCTGATTGGCCGGTAGCGATCAGCTTATGTGTCACGTGACATCATCAGCTGATCATGACGTGACATCATCAGCTGATCGGTTTAAACCGCCTGCTAAAACTGATTGGTTGCATGTGTGATGTGTCACATGACACATCAGCTGATTGCTACCGGCCAATCAGATGATTAGGGTCCTTGCAGCGATCGGACATCTTCCCCTCGGGACCCAGGACAGCCGGCAGAGAGGCAAGTATTTTATTTTTAATACCTTTTGTTAACTTATATTTCGCTTTCGCAGTGTATATAGATACACTATGAAAGCGAAACTACAGCTCCGACATGTAACACAGGATTCTTCCTCCCCCTGTGTGACATCACTTCCTCCTGCGCTTTTGGTGGAAAAATGCGGCCCTAAACAAACGCGATGTGTGAATGCACTTCGTTTTTTTACCGGTGCTAAAAAACATGGCTGCAAGACACAGGAAAAATATGCCTGCGCAAAACCAACTCCCCAAAAACGCTGCGTGTGAACGTAGCCTAAGAGTCTCATGAGCTCTTGAAATAACATGACCCCACTAACTGTACAGTTGGAGCCAAAAGTTTCAAGACAGACATACATTTTGCTTTTCACAAAGTTTGCAGCAATTGCAATTCATATTAACTAGATTGTAACGAAGAGTGATCAGATGAATTGTAAATAAAACAATGGTCATGTCTTGTTATGAAAATTAACTTAATAACAAAAATGCCACGCAAAAAGGGTAGTTCAATTAGTGGGAAGAACGATTCAAGGTGACCAAAAAAATTTACCAAGTACGGTAATATGACCGTCTCTGAAAAAGGATTCAGTTGTGGAATTAGTTCAACACCAGTGCAGAGCTTGCTCAGGAATGGCATCACAAGGTGGAATAATTGTCGGGCAAACAGAAATGTGGATTGTGGAGGTGCAAGTGAGGAGATTGGTTCATGATCCCGCTAATTGTAGTCCAATAATAACGAGATGCACACTCCCTTTGGATTTTTTGAATGCAAAAGGTAGATTTAATTGATAGAAACAAGCAACTTTCATAGTTTACAAAACAGAAAAAAAACTGCATAGCACTCACAGACTAATGTGAACCGGTGCCAGCAGGGCTGCTGGATCAAATAACTAGAAAAAAATACTCTGCAGCACTCGGTTACTACCAATGATGTACATATGCTAATAAGCTATATATATATATATGAGAAAAAAGTTAAAAACTTACGTTTTTTCAAAAAACTCAAAATCTTATCTTTTTATTTCTGAAGTTCTTGGTACACACATTGTCCAATGTCTGTTTGCTCGTTGACTGCGACAAAGTGACTTCAGGTCCGATCCAGCAGCCCTGCTGGCACCGGTTCACATTAGTCTGTGAGTGCTATGCAGTTTTTTTTTCTGTTTTGTATCTTATGGAGTGGCTGGCTCCATGCTGCAATTTGCACCCTTGTTGACTGCAGGTGATCTAGGGTTGAGATGGATCTGCCCACTGAGAGGTGGGGGGTGGACAAGGAGGATAGGGATATCAGCGTAGGACTCGTCGGACCTGAAGTCACTTTGTCGCAGTCGACGAGCAAACAGACATTGGCCAATGTGTGTACCAAAAACTTCAGAAATAAAAAGATAAGATTTTGAGTTTTTGAAAAAATGTAAGTTTTTAACTTTTTTCTCATATATATATAGCTTATTAGCATATGTACATCATTGGTAGTAACCGAGTGCTGCAGAGTCTTTTTCATTTTTTTCTAACTTTCATAGTTTAACGCATTTCGGCCTAAGATAACAGCCTTCATCACAATAGTTGCTACAGAGAAAAACAGCATAAGGCTACGTTCACACATTGCGTATTTTGCTGCTTCTCTGCATTTTTTACTGCGTTTTCTGTATTTACCTGTGTTTTTTGCTGCTTTTTTTACGCGCGCTTTTTGCAGTGAAAAGCAATTCTGGATACGCAGCCCAGCCAAACCTATGGGTTTTGAAAAAATTCATTCACACACTGCGTATTTGTTCTTTTTTTACGCTCGTTTTCACTGCAAAAACGTGCGCGTAAAAAAAATAACCATGTCAATTATTTCTGCAGTTTTTCTCTGCGTTTTTCCATTGCCCACATGATAAATGGGCTCTGAAAAAGCACAGAGAAAAACACAAGATAGACTGCATAAAAAGACGCAGTGTGTAAACGGAGCCTAAGTATATACAATATTTACAAAGCATTTACATTGTTCAAAAACGTCTACCAGGTTATTAGGAACCAGAGGTCATGTTCAGTGTGAATCATAAAGCCAATAGGCTCTCAAGTTAAGAACAAGTAGATCAAGAGGGGAAAGCAGAGGAAAAGAAATGGATGAGGGGGGGAATGAATAGGAAAGAGGGAGAAATAGACTGAAGAGGGAGAGGAAGGGAAAAATTAGGCAAAAATAAAAATTACAAATAGAGTCAGACCAAGTTTTTGGCCTATGTGGTCAAATAGGAGTCAAAGTCGTATGAGGTATAGGTGATTATCTGAGTTGCTAGAAATGGATCTATATGAACAAGAAGATGAAGATAAGTACATGTATGAACTGTCTACTATATCTGTCACATTAGAATAAAGTACATGTACCCATCTTCATCTTTTTATGTGTCCTATGGATCCATTTCTAGACTCAGATAATCACCTATACCATAGGACTTTGACTGCTATTTTACCACATTGGCCAAAAACTTGGTCTGACTCTATTTCTAATTTTATTTAATTTTTATTTTTATTTCTGCCCAATTCTTCCCTTTCTCCCCCTCTTCAGTCTATTTTTCCCCTCTTTCCTATTCATTCCTCCCCCCCATCTTGTCCCTTTCTTTTCCTCTTGATCTACTTGTTCGTAACTTGAGAGCCCAGTGGCTTTATGACTCATACCGAACATAACCAGATGTTGTAACCTCTAGCTCCTAGTAATCTGGTAGACTTATTTGAACATTGTAAATACTTTGTAAACATTGAATATACTTACGGTATGTTGTTTTTTTTCTATAGCAAGTATTGTGATCAAGACCATTCTCTTACGCCGAAATGTGTTAAACTCTCAAATTGCTTGTTTCTATCAATAAAGTCTACCATTTGCATTCAAAAAATCCAAAGGGATAGTGCATCTCATTATTATTGGACAACAGGTATGGCATCAGGCAGGTGTCTGAGCTTCTGCATACACAAGGAAGTGAAGGCTTTAGAATGACTGGTGTAAAGAAGGGCATCGAAGAAGCTACTTCTCTTCAAGAAAAACGTCAATGACAGACCAACATTCTCCAGATAGTACAGGGATTAGAATGCAGAACTGGGGAAAAGTTATCATCTCTGATGAGGTTCCCTTCTGGCTGTTTTGGACAGATAACATAATTGTAGGACAAAGAAAAGCTAAGTGCTACCTTGAGACCTGTGTCAGGCCATAAAACACCCAACCATAAAATACTCAGACCATTCATGTGTGGGGTTGCTTTTCATGGAAGGGAGTGAGCTGATTCACAATTTTGCAGAAGTCTTCAAAATATGGGTCAATAATATAATTATTGAGTCTTTACATAAACCTGATGTATTTATTAATAAAAATATTACAACTTATGAAATACTAATAGTACTTCAGTAAAGGCCGCTTTACACGTCACGATATCGCAGCGCAACTACGATAAAAAGTCACGTGGTAGGGGCGTTGCAGTTGATATCGTTCGTGTGTTGTGTCGTGTAAATGGGCAACGCAACTCAAAAGAGATGCAACTACGATACCGTTTTGGAGTTGTTCATGCTCTTCAACCGTGCAATATTGGCTAGTCGATCTGGCAGGATCGTGCTGTGTGACAGCGCAACTACGATTTGGAGCGCAACTTCCCCTATTCACTGCAATGTTAATTGGTCGTTCCCTCAGTTGCTCAGACACAGTGTGCAAGAGGGGCATACAACATTGTAGTTGTGTTGCATGCCGATATTTCCCTGTCCTATGCGATTTTGGACAAATGCCAAAAACGTGCGCGCTCCCGTGAAGTTGTATGCAATATCGGAACGATATTGCGACGTGTAAAGCGGCCTTAACAGAAATATTCGACTAAAACATCTAAAGTCACTGAAACAGCAAGCATTGTTAAAACCAAAGGGCTGTGTGAACATGATGAATTGTTTGACGCTAGGTTCTAACAAAGTGGATGGGATTCATAAAGACTTCATAGCCACAGTGTTTTTGTTTTGTTTTTTATTCAACCTATCTACATATTTTCCCCAGACTTTCATTACATGTGGAAAATCTGCAGGTGAAAATCGCATACAACTTTTTTATGGTTTCCTGTGGCGAAAAAGCACCAAAAACGCATGTAATCAGCACATAAGTATATCAATAAAGGTTTGTCAAAGAAAATACCAGGAAGTATCAAAAACAAAGCAGCTTTATATAATGCATATTATATTACTACTCAAAAACGCAATTAAATGCAATGCAAGTAACCGGGTTTAGATAATAAGTACAGAAATGCTTCAACATCGAAAACCTACCACAAGCTTATCACAGGAACATAGCCAAATTTTGTAAGTTTAAAAAGTTTAATGACGGCTGGAAAATCATGTTTTCTGCTCATATTCTAAATGTACTGACTGCATTTGAAATTAAAAGATGCATAGCCGTCACAAAGCCACTAATCCTATTAGTGTCACCCGTGGCCTCATCTGCACTCACTGGCAGTAGATTTACCCACAGTGCTGTATATGGCTCTCTGTAAAGTAGTGTTCCCATATGGACCTATAATAATCTATTGTCACTCTGCTTTGAAAAACATAATTCAACTATATTTTTCAATACATGGTAATGCATCAAAATAGGTAAACTAATTTTTATAATGTGAAGTATATTCAACTATATAGAATGCAGTTAGACAGTGGTGTGTCACTTTAAACGGAACCTGTCAGGTCATTTTTTTCCCCCAAAACCTATCACTAGCTTTCCCTACAACTTCCTACTACATCCCTATTCATTCCTGTCTGACCTAAATGTTGAAGTATACATTGGAAAAATGCTATTTATCACTTACATTTTTCCCCATTCTGAGGGCATTCCTAGATTGTGGGCGATCTCTCCGGGTCCATTCTCCCCCGTCAATCTGTGCTTTCATGCCCCGGTGGGTGTGATAATTCAGAAGCGTGAGCCCAAGTTTCAGATTAGGTGGGCGGTTCCTTCCTGGTATAATGCGCTGCTGCTCTTTATTTCCGGTCCTGTGCATTGTAGGAGATTATCGAGTGTACTGGACGGTTTCGGAATTGCGCACTGCGCATGCTACCGAACCGCCAAGTATAACCAATACACTCACACACTCCGCAGGACCAGAAATGATGTGCAGCGGCGGTATACCAGGAAGGAACCACCCACCTAATTTGAAACCCCGGACAGTGCTTCTGAATTAATTATCACCCCCACTGGGGTGTGAAAGCACAGAGCGAGGGGGGAGAATGGACCCAGAGAGATTGCATACAGGTCGCCTACAGATTTAGGAACACCCTCAAAATGTAGGAAAATGTAAGCTATAAATAGGGTTTTTCAACATGTATACTTCACATTTAGGTTAGACAGGGATGATTAGGGATGTAATAGGAAGCTGCAGGATAGGTAGTTGTAGGGTTGGGGGCAAAAATGACCTGACAGTTTCCCTTTAAAGGGAGCCTGTTAGGTCTGATAACACTATTAATCTGCACATATAGAGTTAATCTGTAGTATAATAACATTATAAAGGTGTCCGGCTGTAGTTCTGAAAGTACAGCACCAGGAAGAAAATGAACTTTATTTCTCCCTGGAGCTGCTGGTTTTCAATAATTCCTGGAATGACTATAGTCACTGCAGACAGCACTGATAATGGCAGCTGGATGACCGCCCGGACACAAACTGACAGCCGGCCCTGCACTGAATTGCTGCAGAGCCACTTTTGTTTGGACAAAGCAATCATTCAAAATTTATGCTGATTTGTGATAAAATTAGATGAATTTTCAGATCCAGACTGTCATGCCAATGCCCGATTATTGTGATCTCTCTCTAAATCTACATGTAAAAGCATTGCCAGAATTAGATCAGGATATCCCATAACAGGATTATTGTACTCTGCTCCTGAGGTCTGCACTATTGTCTCTGGTTGCATAATATAGAAGTCACAATGGCTAACCATGATCCTGTGTAGTGGAGCTTTTATGTGGCTTCTCACACATAATCTAGGTCACAGGCCACCAAGAAAAAAAGAGTTAATCACTTGGGTTGTTACAGTAAATCAGGGTCAAAAGTCACCTAACTCATTCACAGGCTTGGTAAGGAGTGGCTGATCCTGGAACTGTGAAACGATTTGACAAACAGACAGGAAGATTCTTCCAGGACAGACGCATTCTATACTATCCATAACATCAATGTGCTGTCTCTCTTTTTTTTTTTACAGAGCCAGTGAATTGTGTTGGCAAATTTGATATGTAATGGGAATCAAATTGGGACCCTTAACAATATTGCCACTATTAACCCAACATCTTTCACAGCGGTAGTCACCCAGCTTTTCTGGCAAATGTGCTTATTTATGCTGTGATATATCTCCTCCCCTTATTTTTGTAAGTCTCAAAAGGTGTTCATAGACTTAAAGTAGTATACAGGTTAACGTTGCCACCTGACCACAGGATGGGGGATAACTTTTGGACTGATGGAGTCCAGCCACTGAGATTACCACTAAATGTCAAAAACAAGGCAATTTTGGCCCCTACCTGAATAAAGCTGTAATGCCCATTCTCAACCAAACATAGAACAAAAGTGCCCCTCTCTGGTAATCGGAGGGGGTCTTAGCTTCAATCTAGAAGTTATCACCTATCCTCCTGTATATTGGGATGGGGTGGGAGTGGGGAACTCCAGGCCTCAAGGGCCTCCAGGCCTACAGTGCACGTTTTCAGGATTTCCTTAGTATAGCAAAGGTTATAATTGAATTATCTGCACTGGTGACGATTTCAACCCCTGTGCAATGCTAAGGAAATTCTGAAAACATGACCTGTTGGGGCCCTTCGAGGCCTGGAGCTTCCCACCCCTGCTGTATATAGATGATAATTTTTTGTAATTTAATTGCCCCTATTAATATACATTTTAAATCAAATATTTACTGCGTGTTTGGTAACATAAAGCATAAACTCACAGGCTTCAGGACTCTATAAATTTCTGCCAGGATGCCATCAACATTTTCCACAGAGCAGAGTACCAATGTACAGACCACCACATCCATGGAACCGCTGGCTACTTGAGGCATATTCTCGCCTGGAGCTATCAGAAAATCCTGGAAACGCACATGATCATTCTCAGCCAGGCTCTTTTATAAGGTATGTCCTGAAGTTTGGGTTAGGGTCCACACACGTCACTATGCATCCTGAAGGATAGAACTGGAAGTTGGCACCGGTGCCACAACCAAGCTCTAGAATCTTTAGCTTTCCAGAGGGCCTTTTAAAATCACTCAAGGTGCTGAATAATTCTTTCTTGTAATCCTTCATATATTTGTTGTAGGTCTTGGTGACTCTATTCAGGAGATAAGGCAGCCCCTTCTTAGCTATAGGATTCCACAGACCCAAAATGTAAAGGATGTGTATTGGCAGTGATAATAGCAATACATATCTGGCAGAATAATATGTGTAGAGCCATGTTCTGTGAGTGTAGGATGTAATGTAAGCTGCTTTCTGAGCTTCTATATGATGTGCACAACACTGAGCAGAAGGTGTGACCGGGGAACGGCTGCCTCCTCCTTCTGCTTCTGTTTCTGCTGCTAGGCCATGGAGCAAAAACATGTCATTGAGGCAATATAATATCACAGATAATTACTGTTCCGAAACAATATAGTAACTGATGATACAAAAGGTTCAAAGAGTATGAATCGTCACATAGACCAGACATTTATACTATTATTCCAATGTTAATGGAGTTCATGTTATTCCATGTCTGCCAGAACCTCAGAGTACGAAAACACAGAAAGTCACCAAGTATGTGCTCCTACTAGGTACAGAAGAGTAAAGCTCCCGTCACACACAACGACGCAACAGCGATCCTGAAAACGATAACAATAGAGTAGGGATCGTTGGTGCGTCGTTACCTGGTCACTGGGGAGCTGCAAACAGGCAGATCTCAGGGACCAGGGAGCCACCTCCACATCGCTTGGAAGCGGGAGGACACTGGTAACTATGATAAACAGCGTCGCGCGCTGCCTAGATACCCGGTGTTTATCATAGTTACCAGCATCCTCCCTGCTTAGCGCTGGTAACCATGATAAATAGTGGGGTATCTAGGCAGCACGCGCTGCCTATATACCTGGTGTTTACCATGGTCACACGCAGCGATGCGTGCTTATCAGCGGGAGCGCAACAACCAAAAATGACCCAGAGCACTTTGTAATGATCAGCACAGATCTCACAGCAGGGGCCTGATCGCTGCTAAGTGTCACACGTAGCGAGATCGTTAGCGAGATCGCTGTTACTCACAAAACCTGTGATGTTAAAAAAATCTCGCTAACGATCTCGTTATTGTTACGGGGGCTTAAACCACTATCTGACACCAACCACTGGTGGTGCTCTATATTTGTTAGGCCAAAGACAAACAGTCATTTTTTTTCTTGATGAGCCCAGGACTAGGGGTACTCGGACACTGGGCTTGGGTCTAATGGATGAGACTGGGAGAATCACGGGTGGTCAGGTTCCCGATTCCATCCCTGCTGTCATTTGTTAGATGGTGGGGAGGAAATATTTATAAGGGAACGTGATGCCACCTGTGGATCCCAGTAATATGGGTACCGGCGCTGCAAGCCGGCCGCTGAGGTGATGGTAGGTGAAGCAGAGAGTGGTCCAGCTCCCCACAGGAGGAGCTTTTACCTCAGGGCAGCGGTGATGGAGGATGATGATGAGGGGGATGAGGGGAATAGTTGTTGCAATTCCTACCCTCAGATGCGATGCTGGTGTTGGTGTTGGAGCCCTCCGGGCACCGGCGAGAAGTACCACAGAGACCAATTCAACTCAAACTCCTGTTTACTGGGTACCGGCAGATGTTAAACGAAATACGGTACAGTCTGGTTTACCGGGTGAATCAGGGTCCCTCTTATGGAGTCTCTAGATGTTCCTTCAGTCTTTCGGGGTCTAATCTGTCCTTCTCAGTCTTTTCCACCCTCGCAGAGCTCTCCCGCCAGTCCTACGGTCTGTAGCCAGTAGGCAAGGTTTGGTTCCTTACGATACGGACGGGAGCAGCAGGAAGCACAATCTCTCCCGCCACCGGAATTCGGCCCGTTTCCTCTGGTGTCCTGAGGGGTGAGTTGCCTTTGTGGCGCTAATGGCAACCCGATTACTATGGGTCCGCAGCTCGTCAGTTTGCGGTCAGAGGTGAACTGCTGACCGCCTCAGCTTCCCGTGCTGCCGGTGCTACCCCCAACGTGACACTACACCTGCTCCAACCATTGTCCGTTGGTCTGTCTGCCCCATTTAAAGATGGGGATCCCTCCTGTCAGCGGAACTGACAACTTACAGAGATATCACATTTGTTGTCAGAGTGTAATACCTCTCTGTGGCGCCTAGGCAGAGGGGCGCCACACCCCCCTTGTGAAATACACCCATCCGCGGGTGTTAAAACCAAACTGGGTATGAGTTGACATTTTTCATATGCAAAACAAACAATAACATTTTTAATAACAACAAGTATTCTTGGATTCTTCCCGTCCGGAAGGCGCATTTCTTATACCGTTGCTAACAGTCCAGCAAGTAAAAGTCTCTGTAGGCTGTTAAAGTCACAGTACACACAAACATTAACCAGTGGTGCTACGGCGTAGGAGTCCTTGGTACTGCAGGGGTCTCTTTCGGCATAAGTACTGTAGGCTTCCTGGCCCTGGGGTCACTGGGTTGGCAAAGATTTTACTCTCCCTGCACAGCTCCTTACGCCATTTCCACCCTCTTTATTATTGTGTACCGGACTTTACCTGCTCTATATTCGTTTCATATACTAGCACACAATAAGACAATATACACTATAGTAGTGCTGCAAAAGAAAAGCCATTTAACTTTTTACACTGATATACAATACCAGGACTGTTCATCACTCCTTTCCTCTGCTAACCCGGATCGTATACCACCCCCAGGGTCCTACATGGCGTTTGTAGATGATGATGTTGCCTTTCGTGTCATCCTGGAA
Organism: Allobates femoralis; assembly: GCA_033576535.1. Classification (NCBI taxonomy): domain Eukaryota; kingdom Metazoa; phylum Chordata; class Amphibia; order Anura; family Aromobatidae; genus Allobates; species Allobates femoralis. The sequence continues at coordinate 635,399,154 of JARQOC010000002.1, read as the reverse complement.
CTGGGGCCTCCCGACGGGTTGCCAGGAGTGTGGGGTCGGGGCTGGAGACTGGTATTCACATCGCTTCATCTCCATACCGACCCAGTTTTGTTGTTGTTCCAGGTGAACGGCCCACCATAGCTCGCGGGGCCCGGACACCTCAGCGCCGCCGGCTGCTCCTTCCTCTCGGTCCCTCCTCCCCACTCAGGTCGAGCTCTTCGGAGAACCGGATCAGGCTTTCGGTTCGGCGGTCTCCTTTCTTCCGGGCTCTATGCTCGCTGGATCCTCCGGTATGGTGCTCGACCCGCCCCCTTGTTTGTTTGATAGCAAGTGGAGTGGGGAGACACTTTGACGCCTCTTACTTGGCCCATCTATGCTGAGGGGCCGAGGCACGCCCCTGGGCCAGCACATAGTTCTTTTTACATCTTTACGCCCGCCCACCACGAAAGTCCTATAGGCAAGTCCTTTGGGCCTTTCCGGAGCCCGCCACTACCTTCGTCACTCCTCAGCAGAGCCGAGGGAAGGGGCTTATTTTCCCGCTCTTTACTCTTCCTGTAGTGACGCAGTTTAAATTGTGAAGCAATGTAATGGCGGCTCTACTTTGTAATCCACAGTAACAGTACAGAGTCAATATAATAAAGTCTTAAGGCACACTTTACCTGGTAAATACCAGGCTGGTTCAAATCCTGTTCGTGTCACCAGAAAATGATGAGCCCAGGGCTAGGGGTACTCTGACACCGGGCTTGGGTCTGATGGATGAGACTGGGAGAATCACGGGTGGTCGGGTTCCTGGTTCCGTGCCCTGGCTGTCATTTGTTAGATGGTGGGGAGGAAATATTTACGAGGGAATGTGACGCCACCTGTGGATCCCGGTAATATCGGTATCGGCGCTGCAAGAGAGCCGCTGAGGTGATGGTGGGTGCAGCAGAGAGTGGTCCAGCTCCCCACAGGAGGAGCTTTTACCTCAGGGCAGCGGTGATGGAGGATGATGATGAGGGAAATAGTTGTTGCAGTTCTTACCCCTCAGATGCGATGTTGGTGTTGGAGCCCTCCGGGCACCGGCGGAAGAACCACAGAGACCAATTCAACTCAAACTCCTATTAATTGGGTACCGGCAGATGTTAAATGAAACACGGTACAGTCTGGTTTACCGGGTGAATGTTGCCGGTTCAGGGTCCCCCTTATGGGGTGTCTAGATGTTCCTTCACCAGTCTTTCGAGGTCTAATCTGTCTTCTCAGTCTTTTCCACCCTCGCAGAGCTCTCCCGCCAGTCCTACCGTCTGTAGCCAGTAGGCAAGGTTGGTTCCTTACCGGTACGGACGGAAGCAGCAGGAACGCACGATCTCTCCCGCCACCGGAAGTCAGCCCATTACCTCTGGTGTCCTGAACCATTTTTAGTCCTGACAGGTGAGATGCCTTTGTGGCGTTAACGGCAACCCGATTACTATGGGCCCGCAGCTCGTCAGTTTGCGGTCAGAGATGAACTGCTGACCGCCTCGGCTTCCCGTGCTGCCGGCGCTTCCCCCAACGTGACCAGCCGGCTCCAACCAGTCCTGGTCCGTTGCCTTCTGTCCTGGGCCCCCACTTTAAGATGGGAATCCCTCCTGTCAGCGGTACTGTTAGGCTCGTCTTCCCTGACTGCTTTCCCAGCACTGTCTGAGGTAAAACTCTCCTAACTTCCTGGTTTTCCCACTCTAGCCTAGGCTCCCCCCCTTTTTGGGACCTATTAAATAACCAGTCCCCCCTATACTAAGGTGGCCTAGTCCTGAGTGTGTGTGTAATGAGACACCACAGTTAACCCTGAACTGGCAACTTACAGGATATCACATTTGTTGTCAGAGTGTAATGGTGGTTTACACACACCATTTATCTGTTCATATCTGAACAACTCTGTTGCAGTGAAATCATGGATACATTGCTCCATTTTGTGCTGTGTACAACATGGAGCAATGTATCCATGATTCACTGCAACAGGATTGGTTCAGATATTGAACAGATAAATTGGTGTGTGTAAACCACATCATACCTCTCTGTGGCGCCTAGCCAGAGGGGCGCCACATTCTAGTGCGTGAAAAACAAAAATATAATTTTCATTGGCATTTGATCAGTATGTCAGTTTTCACCATCAATCATTTTGTCGTATACCAAAAGAAGAAAACTTCTAAGGCCAATGTTCCCATTTAAGGTTTTGCTGCAGCAAAAACACAGCAAGACCCTAGGGGTCTCTCAAGGTTTCTCCTGATTCTAGATTTCTTGGCAGGAAGAAATTTTCATATTCTGCGATTTTCCCACATTTTCTGCTACGTGTTTGTGTTTTTTGCTGCATTTTTTCTCCACTTTGGCCATAGAACCTTGCCAAAAATGCAGAAAAGAATTTTCATGCTCATTCTTTCATAAACACATCACACTCTGTGGTGCTTCCACTTTCTGCAGAGATCAAAGACCAATGTGTGTGGACAGCTTTTCCCTGGATCAGGCCTCCTTCACACATCCATGCAAAACACGCATGTGTGAAATAGGTCGCTTTTAAGGGCCCGTGTGTCCATGTATCACGCATGTTGGGTTGTGCGTGTGCAGTCCCAGATAGGGATACTGACAGCATGTGTTTGTAAACTCACCTGTCTCCAGCACTGCCTGTCCCTCTCACTTCAGGGGCGCTGCAGCTCTGAGAGCAGTGAATTTTTCATGAGACTAATGAGCAGCTCCAGAAGTGAGAGGAACAGGCAGCGCTGGAGACAGGCGAGTATGACATTCTTTATTATTCAGCTACAAACTCTTGGCTCATGTCCGTACTCACATAACATCCGTGTGCTGGATGTCTTTTGCATGAACCCACTGACCTGAATGGGTCTGTGCTGCCAAAAATGGACATGTCTCCATGTGGAGCACACGGACATACATCTGTTCCACACAGAGACACGGTCCATGCAGAAAAATTAACATTTGAAGGGGGCCATACGATGCTGAGGTTGGTTTCTTATTCGTCCAATTTCTTATTCGGGCTGAAGTTGGTTTCTTATTCGGCAGTTTCTTATTCGGCTATTTTTTATTTTCTGATTTGTACAGGTTCAATTAAAAAAAAACACATTCTAAGTATATAACACTATGCAGTCATGTGCCCTGTTGTGAATACACTTAAAAACGGATCCAAAAATTAGAAGACTGGCACATAAATGGGCATCAAAGTGGGCACTGAGGTATGGTATTGAAAGCGTTAAATGGCTTTGGGCCACTGATCTAACACCTGATTTACATACCTAGTGTTGCCCCACATCAAATTCATGTCACTCCAGCTTGGCCCAAATAGGTTCTGGGCATCAAAACTGGCATCAATGTGAGCAAATCGCCCATTTTCACAGATTTGAATAATTAACAGCTGTTTTTGAGGGGTTAAATGGCTCTAACACCTGATTAACATACCTAGTGTTGCCCCACATCAAATTCATGTCACTCCAGCCTGGCCCAAAAGGGTTCTGGGAATAAAAACTGGCATCAAAGTGGGCAAATCGCCCATTTTCACAGATTTGAATAAGTAACAGCTGTTTTTAACGGGTTAAATAGCTTTGGGCCACTGATCTAACACCTGATTTACATACTTAGTGTTGCCCCACATCAAATTCATGTCACTCCAGCCTGGCCCAAATGTGTTCTGGGCATCAAAACTGGCATCAAAGTGGGCAAATCGCCCATTTTCACAGATTTGAATAAGTAACAGCTGTTTTTAACGGGTTAAATTGCTTTGGGCCACTGATCTAACACCTGATTTACATACTTAGGGTGCCTTCACACTGCGGCAGCGTCCGGTCCGGGGCTGTCAGGATTGACAGCCTGGACCGGAGTTTTGCTGCATAGGAGACTATCGGGCTGCACGGAGCTGGATCGCGGCGGGTGTTAATTATCTGCTATCCGGCTGCTGTGTCGCCGGATGAATCCTGCAGAAGTCGGGATTTGTCTGCCGACTCCAAAAACGTTGCATGCACCGTTTTTGGAGTCGGCAGACAAATCCCGACTTCTGCAGGATTCATCCGGCGACACAGCAGCCGGATAGCAGATAATTACCACCCGCCGCGATCCAGCTCCGTGCAGCCCGATAGTCTCCTATGCAGAAAAACTCCGGTCCAGGCTGTCACCCCTGACAGCCCCGGACCGGACGCTGCCGCAGTGTGAACCCAGCCTTAGTGTTGCCCCACATCAAATTCATGTCACTCCAGCCTGGCTTAAATGGGTTCTGGGCATCAAAGTGGGCAGAGACCCAATATTCACATATTCACAGATTTGAATAAGTAACAGCTGTTTTTAACGGGTTAAATAGCTTTTGGTCACTGATCTAACACCTGACTGACATACCTAGTGTTGCCCCACATCAAATTCATGTCACTCCAGCCTGGCCCAAATGGGTTCTGGGCATCAAAACTGGCAGCAAAGTGGGCAGAGACACAATTTTCACAGATTTGAATAAGTAACAGCTGTTTTTAACGGGTTGAACGGATGAACGGCACCCTCGATGAGGTTTCGCCACTCATCCAATGCCAATTTTATGGCCAGCAATTCATGATCCCCAATAGAGTAGTTGCGTTCCGATGAGGTAAATGCTTTGGGGAAAAACCCGCAGGTGACTAACCGATCAGAAGAGGATTTCTGGGAGAGGACAGTCCCAGCTCCTATGGAGGAGGCGTCTACCTCTACTATGAACTGTCTGTTTACCTCTGGTCGTGCAAGGCAGGAGCCTCGGAGAAGGAGCGCTTTAAAGTGGAAAAGGCGTTCTCGGCCTCTGGGGTCCAGTCGCAGGCTTTTGTACCCATACTGATGAGAGCTGTGATGGGCTTGATCACGGACGAGAAATGGGGAATAAATTGCCTGTAATAATTTGCAAAACCAAGGAACCGCTGAATAGCCTTAGTCCCCACAGGATCCATCCATAATCCGGAGTTTGAGATGTATCCGAGAAAGGGCAAAGAGGTCTGCTCAAAGACATATTTCTCCATCTTGGCATACAACCGATTCCTCCTTAGTCGCAGGAGGACTTGGCGCACGTCTCGTCTATGAGAGGACAATTCCGGGGAGAAGAAGGGGATATCGTCCAGATATACCACCACACACGTGTACAATAGATCACGAAAGATGTCATTGTCGAACTCCTGAAACACTACGGGAGCGTTACACAACCTGTACGGCATGACCAAATACTTGTAGTAGCCGTCAGCCGTCTTCCATTTGTCTCCGGCACATATGGCTTGTGACTCGGCTGGAGACAACAGATAGATTCGTCTCCTGGGTGGTGTAGTGTGGCGCCCCGCAACGAGTGCGTCACAAGAGGGTATTGCAGCCATAAATGCAGCCGCAATATTCTCTGACTCAGCAATGATCCGGTTAACATAGAAATCCAACCCTACATGCATCACCTAGAACAGAGGGCCAATCATAGGTCCTGGGGGTGGAGTGTTAGGGAAGTGTAGTAGAACACACAATAATCTAGAGAACAGATGAGAAGGAGTCTGAAGTCTAGAGCAGAGCCTAGAACACAGAACTTGGAGAGGAGCGGGGGCTCCGCACCCCGTGCGGGCCCCTGGGCCGTCACCGGTCGGGTGTCAGCACCTGAGGCCTTAACTACCGGGACTGGGCATTATCTACACGGGTTCCCAAAAGACTCCCGTGCCCAAACTTCACAGCCGGTTCACTGGTACCGAAGCTGGCAGCAGTTCACCTCTGCTACGCGAACCAGAAGCGTGGAGGAGCAGCTTCACAGGAGCACCCCACCACCAGCCAACTTCCAGTCGTCTAACCAGCGGTGTACCCACCGAGGGATCCAAGGCTCCCCAAAACATCCACAACGTACATCATGGATAGGGCATTGAAGCAGCCTCCCCGTACCCGACCTGGTATTCCTGGGAGACACTGGCAACCAATTAGTTAGAATGGAGGAACACTGCGGATTTCTAAGGGACACCATCACTGCTGAGTCCACCCGGTCTACTACTCAACCACTGTATGCCATGTACTGCCTGCTGGTTACAGTAAAGACCCGTTGCAGAGACTTTCTGTGTCCGTGCTTCCTTATGAACTGTCCGTCCGCACTACAAGGTAACCGCAGCTGCCGCATAACATCTTAAGCAGCTCCAGCCTCCGGGGATCACCGCTCAGCCTGTGGGGAGCATAACATCTTGCTGCTATCCATCCCCCGGGGGCTCCGCAGCGTCGGTAGTCCTTACCAAATCTACTCATAGGTGGCGTCACGAATAAATTAAAAACCCCTTTAATCTGTTCCACCAAGACGTCTTCAACACTTTTGATCTGCACTACACCGGGCCCCACTACCGGCAGGCGCGGTCCACCCGTGACAAGGAGGAAGGAAGCATCGCCTGTCTAAACCGGAGTCCCGGCCACGGTGAGTCAGAAAATGGCGTCACGAACAGGATACGAGCAGGCCCGTTACCCAACGGGTATAATGTGCTTAAAATGGACTTTATTGTCTACAATTTGGACTTTGTTCGTCCCTAAAAGAACTTTCCCGCCTTTTCACCATTGGGTCAAGATGGCCCCTAAGATGGCGTTCCCGCCACAAGAATCCGCCACGTGCAAGCCCAGGAGTGAGTCAACCCCCCCCTCATCGTGGGAGGGCTAAAGACAAAAGGCGCCAAACTCTTTTTCCGCCCTGATTGCTCGAATCAACCATGGGGGCGGACCCCAAAGACTTTTCCCACAATTGGACTACAAAAGCCCAGAGGAAATGGGAGTGTCAGGCAGACCTTCTTCACCAGCTCTACCAGAACGCTTACCGGTTGAACGGGTGTGGTTTCCCTCCAAGAAGAGAATGGCCAGCATGAGACTCCAAGACCTAATGTGGGAGGTCGAGGCGGAGGCCAGAGCAGCCATAGGCCAACCGGGTCCGGGTCCTGGCCTTACCGTAGACGGCAGCCCCGACTTCTGGCTAGAGGCTCTACAAGACCTCCGGGTGCGACTAATCGAGACAGTGGAATGGACGATTCGCAGCTGGAGTGCGACCCTAGGCAGAAGACTACACCATGCGATGCAGCAGAGCCGACCGGGTACAGCTTCTCCAAGCCCAGACGACATCGCCAGCTTTTCAACCACCTCACCGTCCGCCCCCACCTGTCCTGCTTCGTCACCGGAGCCCATAGACTGCATCATTCCTGTGAGGACCACAGCTCGACCCGTTCCAGCGGTTGAAACCGCAGCCGACCCCGTTCCAGAGCCGGAGCTTCCAATACGCTCCCACGAAGAAGCTGACACCTACCTGGTTCCACCTGCGGAACCCGCGACTAGTTTCTACAATGCCGAGACTGTCGCCTGTTTCTCCCCTGAACCGGAGGCCTCCTCTGCAACTACAGAGGCCTACCTGGTGACCGGGATCGAAACACCACTTCCCGCTGCTACAGAAGAAGAGGCAGGCAGCCTGGAAGTCCTGCACAACGACCCCGAGGAGAACTTTGCAGCACAGCCACCCATCGATCCAGAGGATTCCATTCCATCGTCTTCGTCAGCCGAGCAGCCCGACGTAGTCATCGAAGGAGAGGTCGAGGAGGATGACGACGAGACCTACAGTCCAGCTGAGGATCTTTACACCGGGTTCGCCTGGGGAGACACAAAGAATCCTTCTGCCGGGCGAACAGCTCGGGTGCACTGGTCGGGTGCCGCCGCAACAGCATCTTCTCCGGTTCCGTTGAACCGGGCTCCACTCCAGACTGCCCACCAAGCTCGAGCGGTTCAACAACCAGCACGCCGTAGTGACTTGATCCACACGCCGCACCACTCCGACGAAGAGGTACGTCGTATCCGGAGAGACGAGTGGCACACTCGACTGCAAGCCAACATGCAGGCTCGCGCCGAGGCCCGCCGCCAATCTCCATTGCCTGAACAATTCCGTAAAACCGGGCGGGTAAGCACCTTTAACTTGTCCACCGGGTGGGGATTTGTAAGGGAGGAGGGTGTGAGTACCGAAGTATTTGTGGGGCGTCGTGATGTGGAATCGCACCTACCGTGAGGTCATCCAAACCGAGACTTGTATAGAGGGGACATAGTAACCTATGAGCGACATGTATGCTGTGACGGGTGGTTCGCTATACGAGTCCGGAACACTGCCCTCCATAAGTGACTTATGTTGTTTGAACTTTTCTACTAAAGAGACTTCTTCCTGTTTGCGAAGTAACACCGCGACTTGGCGGCTACAGCCTGAACTTTTATTCTAAGGACAGCCGACCGCCCGCCGGGTCCGCGCAATGTGTTAACCTGTTTATTTACCTCACTTTTATGCATACAATGACTTGTCATTAATAAAAGTGTATTACCTGTTATAAAATATAAAAACCTCTGTAATGTGGGTAGTGTGACGCTTGGGGACAAGCGTATTCAACCAAGGGGGAGTGTGGCGCCCCGCAACGAGTGCGTCACAAGAGGGTATTGCAGCCATAAATGCAGCCGCAATATTATCTGACTCAGCAATGATCCGGTTAACATAGAAATCCAACCCTACATGCATCACCTAGAACAGACGGCCAATCATAGGTCCTGGGGGGTGGAGTGTTAGGGAAGTGTAGTAGAACACACAATAATCTAGAGAACAGATGAGAAGGAGTCTGAAGTCTAGAGCAGAGCCTAGAACACAGAACTTGGAGAGGAGCGGGGGCTCCGCACCCTGTGCGGGCCCCTGGGCCGTCACTGGTCGGGTGTCAGCACCTGAGGCCTTAACTACCGGGACTGGGCATTATCTACACATGTTCCCAAAAGACTCCCGTGCCCAAACTTCACAGCCGGTTCACTGGTACCGAAGCTGGCAGCAGTTCACCTCTGCTACGCGAACCAGAAGCGTGGAGGAGCAGCTTCACAGGAGCACCCCACCACCAGCCAACTTCCAGTCGTCTAACCAGCGGTGTACCCACCGAGGGATCCAAGGCTCCCCAAAACATCCACAACGTACATCATGGATAGGGCATTGAAGCAGCCTCCCCGTACCCGACCTGGTATTCCTGGCGACACTGGCAACCAATTAGTTAGAATGGAGGAACACTGCAGATTTCTAAGGGACACCATCACTGCTGAGTCCACCCGGTCCACTACTCAACCACTGTATGCCATGTACTGCCTGCTGGTTACAGTAAAGACCCGTTGCAGAGACTTTCTGTGTCCGTGCTTCCTTATGAACTGTCCGTCCGCACTACAAGGTAACCGCAGCTGCCGCACAACATCTTAAGCAGCTCCAGCCTCCGGGGATCACCGCTCAGCCTGTGGGGAGCGTAACATCTTGCTGCTATCCATCCCCCGGGGGCTCCGCAGCGTCGGTAGTCCTTACCGAATCTACTCATAGGTGGCGTCACGAATAAATTAAAAACCCCTTTAATCTGTTCCACCAAGACGTCTTCAACACTTTTGATCTGCACTACACCGGGCCCCACTACCGGCAGGCGTGGTCCACCCGTGACAAGGAGGAAGGAAGCATCGCCTGTCTAAACCGGAGTCCCGGCCACGGTGAGTCAGTAGCACCAGGAACCAGATCAATAGGGCAATCATACGGCCGATGAGGCGGGAGGACCTCTGCCTCCGTTCTGTTGAAGACATCCGCGTACTGCCAATAGGCAGTTGGAAAGCCAGGAAGAACAGAAGCCGGTTGCTGGGAACCGGGTGGCAGAACAGACTTCAGGCATCTCTCATGGCAGAGAGGACCCCACTGCAGCACGTCCCCTGAGCGCCAGTCCAGGACAGGTTCATGAACCCAAAGCCAGGTAAGCCCGAGGAGCAGGGCATGGGAGAGACCAGGCATATAGAAGCTAATCTTTTCTCGGTGTAGAGCCCCGATCAGCCCCGATCTGCACCTCCACCTCCTCTGTCACTTTGGGGACGATCTCCTGCAGCGGTCTGCCATCCAACAATGCAATCACGTGAAGCGTCACCAGAGGTATAACAGAGATTCCGAGTTGAGTCACTGCCTCTTGCCTAATGAAATTTCTTGCTGCCCCAGAATCCACGTAGGCTAGCTCAGAAAAGCGTCTCTGCGGACGTATCACCCGCTCGGGCAGGGTGAGGCGTTGAGAGGCATCGCTCTTGCCTAGGACGGTCTCTTTTACATGACCTAGGCGGAGGACTTCTCCTGGTCTTTCAAGACAATACCGGCACCGGATGGATCTCCTCTCCTGGCGGTTTCACGGGAGCGCTCTTGGAAACACAAGTTGATGCGACTGACTAGTGAGATCAAGTCCTCCAGCTGGTCTGAGATATCCCAACCCGCGAGTTCGTCCTTTATTCTGCCGTCCAGGCCACGTCAGAAAGCTCCGGTCAGCGCTTCGTTATTCCATCTCACCTTGGAGGAGAGGATGCGAAAACTAATGGCGTATTGCCCAACGGTGAGCGTCCCTTGACGGAGGTTGAAGAGTGAGTCCGTAGCAGGTGCGACCCTCCGGAATGTCTCCAGAAAGGTCGACAAGTGGGAGACCACTGGGTCATCATTATTGAGGGGTGTCAGATGTGTGTAGTGATTTCTATATGGGCCACATGTTGTGTCAGATATTTCTGCTACCATTAATTAGAATTTAACATGACCACTTATATGTATTTTTAGGCATCACTACAACACCCGTTAGGCCGAGAGATTGTTAGTTTCGTCAACACACGCCAAGCTACACGCCATATGAAAAGGATGCTGACTTCAATGACGCTCCTTGTTGAAGGTCTTTAATGACACTTGAGAAGAAGAAGTCAATGAGTCTACTGATGAACGCACGGATAATCAAATATAGCGCCTTTGCCACGGCCAGCCAATCAGAACGCAGTACTATCCACCAATCGCCGCCGACGGGGCGCAGAAAGCACAATGCCCAGGCACGTCTATGGCCTTGGTTGCGCGACTGCTGAAATCCAAAACAACATAGTTATCGTGGTGTCACACGGCACGATCCTACCACATCGCTTGAGCAACATCACCAGGTTTTTTATCATGTTCAAAACCTGGCAACTCCGCACAAGCGACTTATCGTAGTTGAATCGCCCAGTTGCACGGCACGACGCACTAGCGATATCATCTGCAACAGCGATGAACACGTGACTTTTAAACGATATTGCGGGCAATATCGTTCGTGAAACCTTAATGGTGGGTTTACACACACCAATCATTGTGTCCAATATCTGAACAGATCTCTGGTTGCAGTGAAATCATGGATACATTGCTCCATGTTGTACACAGCCACAAAATGGAACTATATGTCCATGATTTCACTGCAACCAGAGATCTGTTCAGATATTGGACACAATGATTGGTGTGTGTAAACCCACCATAAGGTTTTGCTGCGTTTATGCTGCAGAAAACCATACGTGTGTGAAAATTTCCATATACTTGTATGGGTGATTCTGATCTGTAACTAGGATCAAACACAGATATGTGTGTGTGGACCGCAAAAAAATGAGCCATGTCAACAGCGCCATTTCCATTAAGTGTTTTAGAGATCCTGGAAAATTGTCTTTAAGTTAAGGAATATTATGAAATAAATACTAGATGTGGGAAAGAAAGACTCTGAAAAAACTGTAAAAACTTTAACCACATGGAAAACAAATTCTATACGTAGCAGAGAAAATGTAAAGTCATGGTGAGTAGAAGATTTGGAACATGTGACTTCTGGCCTATGTGTGGTAACAGCTGCTCTGTATCAGGTTACGCTATTGCAGAGCTGACCTTGACATTGTGCAGGGGTTTAAGCATGAGAAGACTGATATATTTTTCCTAAAGTATATTAGAAAAAATCTTATTACTATTTGTGTAACAGCAGAAAACCTTAAGGGTACCTTTACACGCGGCTACATTTCTAGGGTGGCTACAGGTAACTTACTGGTTGCAGTGAAATCATGGACAGATTATTCCATTTGTACACAGCAACAAGATAGAACCTTGTCTCCATGATTTCACTGCAACCAGTAAGTTACCTGTAGCCACCCAAGAAATGTAGCCGTGTGTAAAGGGGCCCTTAAGGTACCGTTACACGTCGAGATATCACACGCCCTGCAATATCGCCCAAAAGTCACGTGGTGTTCGCAATTGCAGTTGATATCGCTAGTGCGTCGTGTTACAGGGCGTTGTGACTGCAATAAATCGCTGGAGCGACATCGCCAGGTTTTTTCTCACACACTTAAACCGGGCGATATTGCATATGCAATCTGGCATGATCGAGCAGTGTGACGATACCACAACGATGTTGTTTGCGATTTCACAGGTTGCGCAACCAAGGCCGTAAGCGTGCCTGTGAGTTGTGTTTTCTGCGCCCCATCTACAGCGATTGGTGGCTAGTATTGTATGGCGATTGGATGGCCCTGGTAACGGAGCCATCTTTGATTATCTGTGCGTACACCACTACATTCATTGACTTCTGCATCTCAAGAATTATCCATAAATGCATGTAGACAAGGCGAATCATTTCAAAAACATCCTTTACTATTGTGGATTACCTAGGCGCGTATTGACGATGCTAAAAACACAGCGTCTTTGAACCAAGAGTGTATGTTCTGGCAAAAAGTGCTATGTCAGCATGTCAAGTCGTCAGTGATCCTACCTGCAATCTTCCATCCTACATGGAACACGTATATGAAAATTTAGACACATGTAAAACCCCTTATAATAACTGGCAGACATGTCTGCCATGTCCGACGCCTGAGCGTTGTGGTCTTGCATGTAATGTGACGCCATGGTGTTTAGTGTGTTTACCCACTATGTGCGGGAGACTCCTTTGCGGACGTAGAAGTCTCCTCAGCGTACATACCGTGCGCCGTGACGTCATTACGTCGTTGGGCGTCTGGCCCTGCCTTCTAGGTGCTCTTCACTCCCCTGCATAAAGATGTCTGCCACACAGTGCTCTGCAACATAGGGAGAAACAGAGCTCCTCATACTTTATGAATATCTGGATAGGCTGTACTACTGGTGTGAGTTACCGCATCAGCACCCATGCCTGCATAAGATGCGCATTGTGCGCAAAGTGAAGAGGGCCCTGCTTAGGAGACTGGAAGTGGTGCGGACGCCTAAGCAGATCATTAAGAAGGTGGAGGACATGAAATACAAGGCGAGGGACCGCATTGCCGCCATCCATGCCCGCATCCACACACTGCTGTGGTGAGTATTCTTTCCCAACACATACACACGTTTACTCACAGCACAATATACATGATTTTGTGTACATCGAAGGTCACCCTGTCAGTGTGGCTGAACTGATGATGCTGATGCATGATGACTGTTCAGGTGCTGGCCCTGCAGATACACGGTTGAGGCCCTTCAGGCAGTCATGTGTGTAGCATGCCATACACTCAGCATTCTTGTTGACACTTTATAAAAAACACACATATGTGTGTCTCAAGCTTGAAATCAGCATGTTCATATTATCTGTGATGTCATGGACCACATCATACAAAATGTTACAAGTTCAAACAACCCCTACATATAGCACCCCATAGCCTTCTGGTTGTTGGAGACATAAGTATAGTCCCCATAACTTCACTGTTGTCTGCGTTATGGGCAACTAAACACCCACTCACTGTTACCTCATGTTCTTCATATGTCCTGTTCTTCTCACCAATCATTGATTAGTATGTTGGCAAATATCCTGTCAGTGTGGGGCTGTGATTGTGGCACCATGTGTATTCTAAAGTTAAGGTTAAAATTTGCAGCTGACCAAGCTTGATCTCACAATGTGTGTCACCAGAACGTATTGGCCCAACAGTAAAAACCTGTGTGGACTGCATGCCAATGACACTCCTGATAGTGGCACGTACATATATGAGCGTGCTAACATTGTTCAGATGTTGCAGTCCCCATGTACCCAAACAAAAACATTTCTACACACATTATGTCATTCCGCCCCAAAGTCCATTTGGCTGACATTTGCATATGTGTATTTTAGGAGACCAAAAAGCTAAATGCGACCAAAAACAACAGTACACTGCAGTAAAAGTATTAAATGCAAGTGCAGTATAAAAAATAGTATAACAAATACAGGGTACTTAGTCTATCCGTTTTTTTGCGCAAAAAAAGTTATATCAAGCCACGTCACTAACTTCAAAGTGTACCCATCTCTGACGCGGTCCTAACTGTTGTATTAAAAAACCTGACTAGTGTGTATACTTACCAGTAAGCAGGATCCAGCAAGACCTGTGTCTGAGATGGACTGAAGGCGACGGGGCTCTATGTGTGCAGGGCCCAGAGAAGGGGCGGGAACTTCATCTCTTGCAAAGCAAGAGGCAACTTAATTAGAAACAAATGAGTCCTGCACACAAGGAACAAGTCTGTAAGAACATGTTCACACCGCCAACATATTTGGAGACCAAAAAGCTAAATGCGACCAAAAACAACAGTACACTGCAGTAAAAGTATTAAATGCAAGTGCAGTATAAAAAATAGTATAACAAATACAGGGTACTTAGTCTATCCGTTTTTCTGGTCATCATAATGGGAGACCCAGACAATGGGGTTTAGGGCACTGCCCTCCGGAGGTCACACTAGGTACTACAAGTTTGTAGACACCGCCACCTCCGCTTATAAACCCCTACCGCAGGGAACATCCTCAGTTTTAAACTTAGTGTGCTCGGAGGATCACGCTTTGCTTGCACTTCACTGCATTCTCACTACTTACGTGATGGCGTCTGAAGACAAGGTAATAAGGTCCCAGTCGGGACCGGTGACAGCCTCCCCGCTCACCCTTAGTGGCACACGCTGGTGGAGGTACCGGAGGGCCTAGGGCCTGGACACCTGGTGTTCTCCCGGTACGCTGTTACACTCCTCTCTATCCCTCTCTGGGGGGCTCTGGTGAGTGGGAGATGGGAGCCTTGCACAGCTCCGCTCCGTCCGAGGCCTCCCTAAATGGTGCTTACAGACCGGACTGGAGCCAGCCCAGTCCGAGGCCTCCCTAAATGGTGCTTACACTCCGGACTGGGCTGAGCGGCCCAGTCTGAGGCCTCCCTAAATGGTGCTTACACTCCAGACTGGTGCTGCACCCCCGTCCGAGGCCTCCCTAAATGGTGCTTACAGACCGGACCGGCACTGAGGCACTCTGTGTCTCCTGTGTGCCTGGGGGTAGTGTCTGGCACTTTATGTGCTTCATGACACTCAGACCGCGCGTTACCCTCGGGTCCGCGGTTCTGCGGGTGTACCCTGTGCTGGGGTCACCCTGGCTGACCGCCCTGTGTGTCACAGGGGCTGAGGCCGTAGGCTGCGGATGTGTGACATGTAATTGCAGTCTGTGTACATTGTTTTTTACACTGTTTCCCGCTCTGCGGGCTCCAGCTCCCTCATGAGAAGGATGCTTGGAGGATGGGATGCAGCCCGTGCGGTGACGTCACCGCGGGGCGTGTGTGTGTGTTTCCCGCGTGTCTTCGGCGCCGCCCACAGTTTCTCTGTCGGCGGCCATCTTTACCCTCACTTCCCGGCTGGGAACTGTATGCAGCGTGCGTCTGCACTCCAAGAGGGGAGACCGGAAGACAGCGCGGAGGTCACACACACACACCGCTCCCTCATACCGCTTTACAGCGGTCGGTAAGCCACCGGGATTCCCGGTTTTATTGTCTGCAATTGGGCTTATCTACCCCTACTGTGACCATGTCCTCAGCTGGGAAGCGTGCTGCTAAGGCGGCCGAGACCACCGTTACATGTGCTACGTGCAATGGAACACTGGTGGAGGGGTCCTGCAATAACTGTGGACGCCCAGAGGCCCGGGCTGCAACTACTGGGTCAGCAACCCCGGTGCTATACCCCGAGGTTCAGGTGATCTCAGGGCCTTGGGAGACTCAGAACAGGATCAATGAATCTCTGTTGTCTCAGCTGTCCTCCATGTCGCAATCCCTGGAGGCACTTAATAGGAGACTGGATAGCCCAGCTACTCCTTCCAGTTACCCCCGGGTG
The DNA here is from genome assembly GCA_033576535.1 of Allobates femoralis. NCBI lineage: Eukaryota > Metazoa > Chordata > Amphibia > Anura > Aromobatidae > Allobates > Allobates femoralis. Next base: position 635,383,295 of record JARQOC010000002.1, on the reverse strand, counting down.
TCTCCCTCTTCTGCTGTGAGACCCCTTAAGCGGGCTCGTCGTGAGGCTTCACCCGAGCTCCAGACTCTCTCTGAGGAGGAGCGTTCCTCTGATGGTGAGGAAGATGATGGGGGTTCGACTTTCGGGTCTGTATCTGTGTCTGAACCACCAGATGGGGTGGAGGATCTGGTGTCCTCTATCAACGAGACCTTACGTCTCGTGACACCCCCTGAGGAGGTGACGGTGCACCCGAAGGAGGTCTATCAATGGCTGCGGCCGGAGGCTAGACCAAGTGGCTCCTTTATGGACCATACTAATTTTGGAAGGGTGGTTAGAGCTCCCAGGTTACATCCTGGGCGGCGTTATGTCCGTAAACCCAAGGACAATCGCTTCCCCTTTCCCCAGGAGGTGCTTCAGGAGTGGTCGCAGTCCCCGAAGGTGGATACTTCCATGACCAGGATTGCTGCACGCTCCCTTTTCTCTGCCTCTGATAGCTCCTCACTGAAGGATGCTACTGATAGACAGGTCGAGCAACTCGCCAAGTCTTCCTATGAGGCGGTGGGGTCGTCATTTGCCCCTAACTTTGCCACGGTCTGGACCTTACAAGCGATTACTACCTGCTTGGATGGTATCACTGACCTGGCAAGGTCCAGTCCAGAGGTCCTGGCACTTACCGAAAGGGCAAGGGCCTATGCGGACTACGCCAGAACGGCGACTCTGGAAACTGCTACTCGCTCAGCTGTGGCTTCGGCCAATGCTATAGCGATCCGCAGGTTGTTGTGGCTGCGTCTTTGGGACTCAGATGCCACATCTAAGAAGATTCTGCAGAATCTTCCTTTCGCTGGCGACAGGCTTTTTGGCACAGAGCTGGATAAGCTAATTAAGGATTCTGCTGAGTCTAAAATACCGCAGAATAAACCTAAGCCACGGTATACCGTTAAAAGGAACCCAAAACAGTGGTCCTTTCGGTCCAGCTCACAGTCATCAGCACCGTCCGCTCGCACGGACCGAGGGGGCAAGCCCGCTTCTCAGTGGCGCTCTAAGAGTCGTCCAAAGAAGCCGGCGGGGGCAGCAGCTGCCACCCCCAAACCCGCCTCTACATGACTCGCTCTCTCTTCCTGCCTCCCCACAGGTGGGGGGCCGCTTGTCTCGCTTTCAGAACGAGTGGCTACTTCACGTTTCAGATCAGTGGGTTCGAGACGTGGTCTCGCGAGGTTACAGGATAGAGCTGACGTCAAAACCGATATCCCGATTCCATCGGTCGGTTCCCTCCCCAGAAAAAGCTCAGGCCTTTTCTTTGGTGTTGGAGGGACTCCGCAGAGACGGAGTGGTGGTCCCGGTGCCTTCCGGGGAGAGGTTCAGGGGTTTTTACTCCAACCTCTTTATAGTCCCAAAGAAGGACGGATCCTTCCGCCCGGTTCTGGACCTGAAGTTGTTCAACCGCCACGTGCTGGTTCGGAAGTTCCGTATGGAATCACTGCGCTCAGTGATCGCGGCTGTGTCACAGGGGGACTTCTTGGCGTCCATAGATATCAGAGACGCTTACCTTCACGTGCCCATTGCACCGGCTCACCAGCGATGGTTGAGATTTGCAGTGGGGGAGGAACACTTCCAATTTGTGGCGCTGCCGTTCGGCTTGGCCTCGGCACCGCGGGTGTTCACAAAAGTGATGGCCTCCATGATGGCTCTCCTGCACGTGCAGGGCCATGCCGTCATTCCCTATTTGGACGACCTGCTGGTCAGGGCGCCATCGGAACACCTCTGTCAAGCGAGCCTGGATGTGACCATGCGGTCTCTGGAACAATTCGGTTGGCTCCTCAATGTTCAGAAGTCAACCCTGGTTCCGACTCAGTCCTTGACTTATTTGGGCATGGACTTCAACACGTCCTCAGCCCTGGTGTCTCTGCCACAATCCAAACAGGTGGCGATCCGATCGGGAGTACAAGCGGTGCTCCTGTCGCCACAATCATCCCTTCGTGGGTTGATGAAGCTGGTGGGTCGCATGGTGGCAGCGATAGAGGCGGTGCCGTTTGCACAATTTCGCCTCCGTCCTCTCCAGCTGGAGATCCTACGCAGGTGGGACAAGAGGACGATCTCGCTGAATCGGCTGGTGACACTGTCACAACCGACCCGAGATTCCCTGCAGTGGTGGCTTCAACCACATCACTTGTCGCGGGGCCGGTCCTTCATAAAACCGTCTTGGTTAGTGGTGACCACCGACGCCAGTCTGAAGGGCTGGGGTGCGGTGTTCTTACACCACAGGGCCCAAGGCCTCTGGACTCTGTCGGAGTCGGCATTGCAGATCAACGTGCTGGAGATCAAGGCGATCTATCTAGCACTCCTGGCTTTTCAGAGATTCCTCTCAGGACAACCCATCCGGGTTCAGTCCGACAATGCGACGGCCGTCGCTTATATAAATCATCAAGGAGGAACCAGGAGTGCAGAGGCTCTGGCCGAAGTCCACCGCATCCTATCCTGGGCGGAGGACAACAACTGCCTGATCTCCGCAGTTCACATCCCAGGGGTCGAAAACTGGGAGGCCGACTATCTGAGCAGGCAGGGGATGGACGCCGGAGAGTGGGCCCTTCATCCAGACGTCTTTCGGGACATCTGCAGCAGATGGGGCACTCCGGACGTGGATCTGATGGCCTCACGGCTGAATCATCAGGTTCCGCAATACATGGCGAGGTCATGGGACCCCCAGTCGTTGGGAGCGGACGCCCTGATCTTGACTTGGTCCAGATTCAATCTACCATATGTGTTCCCTCCTCTGGCTCTGATTCCCAGGGTGCTGTGGAAAATCAGGTCGGAATGCAGGGTAGCCATTCTAGTGGCTCCAGACTGGCCCAGGAGGTCCTGGTATCCGGACCTGTGGCAACTGTCAGGCGGACACAGGTGGGCTCTTCCAGAACGCGCAGATCTTCTCGCGCAAGGCCCATTCTTCCACCTCAATTCCAAGGCCCTCAGGTTGACTGCATGGCTCTTGAGGCCTGGCTGCTGACATCCAGGGGGTTCTCCCCTACAGTGGTTGCCACTATGAATCGGGCTAGAAAACCAGTTTCCAGGAAAATGTACCACAGGACGTGGAAAATCTTTTTTACCTGGTGTGCCTCTGGGGGCCGGTCCCCGTGGCCCTTGTCCTTCCCGACACTGTTGGCATTCCTACAGTCGGGTTTGGAGTTGGGATTATCCCTTGGCTCCTTAAAGGGTCAGGTCTCAGCACTTTCTGTGCTGTTTGACAGACGATTGGCGCTTCTCCCGAAGGTCCGTCAATTTCTGCAGGGGGTGTCGCGGATGGTTCCACCCTACAAAAGACCTCTGGATCCGTGGGACCTTAACATGGTCCTGGCGGCTTTGCAAAAACCGCCATTTGAGCCTCTGAGGGAGGTTTCCCTTTCTCGGCTGTCCCAGAAGGTGGCTTTTCTGGTGGCGATTACATCTCTGAGGAGGGTCTCAGAATTGGCTGCACTTTCGTGCAAGTCTCCCTTTCTGGTGGTTCACCAAGACAAGGTGGTGTTGCGTCCACGGCCGGAATTCTTGCCAAAGGTGGTTTCAACGTTTCACCTGAACCAGGAGATTGTTCTCCCGTCATTTTGTCCCGCTCCCGTTCATCAGGTTGAGCGCGACCTCCATACTCTGGATCTCGTGAGAGCTATACGCATTTATGTGTCCAGAACCGCCTCCTTTAGGAGTTCGGATTCTTTGTTTGTTCTTACGACAGGTCGCTGTAAGGGGTCCGCGGCTTCAAAGTCAACCTTAGCCAGGTGGATTAAGGCTTCCATTCAAGAGGCTTACCGGTCTTCTGGTTTGCCTCTCCCGGTGGGATTGAAGGCTCACTCTACCAGAGCCGTAGGTGCCTCATGGGCCTTGCGACATAGAGCATCTGCTCTACAGGTGTGTCAGGCGGCCACTTGGTCCAGCCTACACACTTTCTCTAAGCACTATATGGTGCATGCCCATGCCTCTGCGGATGCAAATTTGGGCAGGCGGGTTCTACAGGCGGCGGTTGCCCACCTTTAAAAGGGAACCATGTTATCCGTCTTGTTGAGGAACTCTTCCCGCCCTGGGGTATTGCTTTAGGACATCCCCATTGTCTGGGTCTCCCATTATGATGACCAGAAAAAAGAGAATTTTGTTTACGTACCGTAAATTCTTTTTTCTTTAATCATCAATGGGAGACCCAGTACCCACCCAGTTGTTCCTTTGCATGTTTTGCATTGACCCTGTTCTCCGTTGAGACAGTGTTTGCCGGGTTGTTGAACCGTTTGTGCACGGCATTCTTCCCGATGTTTCGGGTGTGGTTTATTTTCCTCCTCGCAGCTTGTAGACCAAACTGAGGATGTTCCCTGCGGTAGGGGTTTATAAGCGGAGGGGGCGGTGTCTACAAACTTGTAGTACCTAGTGTGACCTCCGGAGGGCAGTGCCCTAAACCCCATTGTCTGGGTCTCCCATTGATGATTAAAGAAAAAAGAATTTACGGTACGTAAACAAAATTCTCTTTTTTTTGCGCAAAAAAAGTTATATCAAGCCACGTCACTAACTTCAAAGTGTACCCATCTCTGACGCGGTCCTAACTGTTGTATTAAAAAACCTGACTAGTGTGTATACTTACCAGTAAGCAGGATCCAGCAAGACCTGTGTCTGAGATGGACTGAAGGCGACGGGGCTCTATGTGTGCAGTTAGTTGGGTGGGTTAGTTGATTCTGGTAAGTGTCTGACCAAAACAAAGTAGTTTGTTAATGTGATTGTCTTGTTGGGCAATGTGTAAATGCTTTGATCCCTCATGTGTATGTGTTTCATTGATTTATGTGTAGGCGGAAGACCTGCTGCCCTGGGGTGGGCCGTAAGCCCCTCCCCGGAGAATATTCTGGAGGATTTTGTTGGTAAGTAATTTTTGTGTCACCCAAGCAATTTTGCCCACCCACATGTTTTGTAATTTTAATGATGGGTTTGTTAAACCCTATAGGTGTACCATCATTGAGGGACCTGATGCTGGCCCACTAAGAGGCCCACAGACAGCTGTGGCATGCAACGGCACACCTACACCAGCTTGGTGGTCTGATCGAGAAGGTCCTTCGGTATCAGAAAGGCCATGGCCCTGGGGCCAAGAGTAATCTTTTTTAAAATGAAGTTTTATTGGCCCCGTTAAACATTTGTTGTTGGCATGTTGCCAAAATTTTCCAAAAAAACGAACAATAATTAAAAAAAATATTTAGATCAAATATGGTGGTTACCAAACCCATAACCAAAATTTTTAGTAACCTAAAAATAAAAAAAGGGTTTGGACTTGGGATCTGGAAAAATAAATATTTCCACCTTCCCACATCATTTTCTACTTGCCTTATTTCACAAACCACCGCTAAAGAACTGTTCAAACAAATATGTGTTTGTCATGTACGACACAAACACGAGAAAACACTGTGTATGTGGTACCCTACACGTACATGTATGCAGTGCAGGCCTCAAAATACACGCACAACTAGGAACACACACAGTGCATGTATGCTGAGACACATACCCAATAGAAATTTTGAGCTTATAAGGAAAAATTACCAAGGTTATGTCTACACGACACAAAATCTTTGTGTTATACACTCAACGTCTACTTGTGGCCCTGGTCCCGGTTACAACTTCAACACCCATGTAGGATGCAGTGAACACCTCAATAAACCTCTAATGCCCACCCATGTAGTATCAATGTAACGTCATTCATATAGCTCACTATGTGCTAATGTCTATGTGCCCTGAGAAGGTCACATACATCTGTGTGTTGTCTTAAACACACATCAAAACCCATTCACACAATAACCCATTAGTACCAGCAAAATAACACACAATTGTAAGGATAACAAAAATTTTAATACCAACAAAGGACATCAAACAAATTACAACATTTGCTGATGTAAAAAAATAATGTATGGTATACAAGTAACAATAAATCAAACATTTGGGTAGCGTCCCCAATACTGATTGTACACATCTGCAGGATCCGATGTGGCTGGTTGACTCACATCCCTTGCGGGAAGTGGGTTTGCTCGATGCTGAGGGAAAGGTCTTCCAGTATCCCTCGGCACCTCAGGAGTAAGTCCAGGCACAAACATAGCCGGAGGCGGGTAATGGGACGCTGATGGCTCCTCCGGAGGCTTAGCCAAGATTGTACGTGAGTTCAGTGTCCCATCCTCCACCGCCTCCAGGGCAAGGTATATGACCCTTTTGACATCTCGGCGTTGTTGATGGTCTAGCCGGGACACCCGTTCACTGACTAGTTGCCCAATCCCAGTGCTAGGGATGTTCTCTAGGTTGAGCAGCTCCCCTCTTGGCCCTCTTGGCCCAGTCGCCCAGCTGCGTGGCAGTGGTCTCCTGCTCCGAACCCCTGCACTGGCCTGATTATGCGGAATATGCCATTCCGGGGGTGCACAACTCTGAATACTAGATGGCCCATCTAGACCTAGCATAAGCTAACAACAAGAACATGACCACATGGAAGTGGAGTGAGTGCTAATATCAGCCCATACAGATAGAAGAGATGAAGAGGATGAGCAGTGAACAATACATACCGTCAGTCCTGCAGTGATAGAAGAGGAGACGCTACCACATCGTTGCATGTGAACTTGTGCAACAGCGCTGATCAGCCACATCCATCTTTTAAAGGGCGCACAACCAATGAGATCGCTGAAGAGTCGCCCAATCCGTATCGTCGGGCGTGGCAACGCAAAAGCACAAAATACAATTGGATGACGCTAGCGCCCTGTAATTGGCTGCTTCCTACATAAAAATAAGGAATGCCTGAACAATGTGGTGTTTGCTGCACAGAGCCATTGAGTATGTATTGATGTGACCACATGTTTCTGTACATGTGGCCGTCTTAAGTGTGTTGTGTAAATTTTAAACTACCTCTACTTTGTTGTACTGACCACCAGGAGCTCCTGGGCCATTCGGCCTCTGTTAACAGTTCATGTGGCCTTAATGGTCCATATTAGAAAGTGTGTGGCTGGTTTCAACGTGCTGTATTGTGTGTCGTCAGTGAACATCCATTTTGAGTAGGTAACCCTGGCTTCACCACAACAGTGTGGCCATGTGCAAATATGCCCTATATACCAATGCCATGCAATGTACTACCACTGCTTGACCACACACATTGGATGCTCAATGATTCCAGGCCATGCAGCTTTGTTGACTCATCATGTGTCATTTATATGTACACACAAATGCATCTGCAAGCATGACCCTCTTGTGATGGTTAATGTAGTTTCCACTATAATGTGATTTTCTGGACGTGACCTTGCTTTGGTGAAATACATAATGAGTGTTGCCATCCCTGGGAGCCATATTTTTCTTCTACTGCCTTTCGGTATGTATATTATTAAAAGGGTGTTCATGAGGAGTAGGATGGGTTAACATATTTGATGTAGGTGTTATGTTGATAGTCACACTGTAGTGGCTTAAATAAACAAGGATGCAAATATTTGTATGGTGTGTAACCTTACAGGCCAACCATGTAAGTGTGTATTGGACGGTTATGACAGGACTATGTGCATGGGGTACTTCATGTTATGTTGTCTTGCAATGCCTCCATGTGCTCATACTAATTTGTTTTCCGTTCACATTCACAGAGCCTTGCTAACAGACATTTGACGTCATGCATCGTGCAGCGATGGCAGTAGTGGCTGTGGCCTTGGTGGAGGATGGCTTGTTGACGGATGAGAGAAATGAGAGACTGCGGAGGTGTAGATGACGGCGTATGTGGTCTTGGGATTGGCTCCTTCAAAGGTGCCACCTGAGTCACATGGGCCTTGTCCATCAGCTGGAGGACAGGAATCCGCAGGACTTCTGGAACTATCTCCGGATGTCCGAGGACTCTTTCAAATTCCTATTGGAATTGGTTACACCACATATTGCCCGTGAGGACACTGTGATGCGTCCAGCTGTGCCAGCAGAGGAGCGTTTGGCCGTGACTCTGCGTTTCGTGGCAACAGGGCGCTTGATGACTGACCTGCAGTATTCTGCTGCTGTCTTGAGCCCACTGCTGAGCCACCTAATCCCTGAGACGTGTGAGGCCTTTGTGAGGTGTCTGCTGCCATCCTGTATGTGGTTTTCAACTACCCCTGCGGAATGGTTGGAAGTTGTCACTGGCTTCCAGGAGAGGTGGCAATTCCCAAACTGCGGTGGGGAATTGGATGGCAAAGATGTGAGGATCACACAACCCCCAACTGCGGGTCGTATTATTATTATTATAACTATAAAGGGTTTTTCAGTGTGGTCCTCATGGCCCTCGTCAATGCAAACTATGAGTTCCTCCTCGTGGATGTGGGGATGAACGGGTGTGTTTCTGATGGGGGGTTTTGGCACACACCTCCTTTGGTCAAGACCTTCGGAGCGGACGCCTGAACTTACCCCCAAATGATGACACCTCTGAACATCTTAACTTTGCCTTTGTGGGGGATGAGGCCTTCACACTTCACGCCAACCTACTGCAGCCATATCCCCAGAGAACTATCACCCCTGAGCAACGCCTTTTTAATTACCGGCTATCCCTGCCTCGTCATATGGTTGAAAATGCGTTCGGGATCATGGCCAATAGATTCCGCGTTTCATAGTGCTTTAAATATGAAACTGGAATCTATCCAAATAGTAGTGATGGCGTGCTGTGTGCTGCATAACTTTCTGCGTCGTAGGGATGCTACATCATACACGCCAGCAACTTATGTGGATTCAGTGGCCCCCGAAACTGGGGAACTCATGCCAGGTGAGTGGCTTGCAAACGACCCTGGCATAGCGCCACTCCAACCGTTGTTCCAGGGCCGACATGAGCAGGATGCCAGAAGCAGCAGAGACAGCTACTGCTCCTACTTCAATGGCCCTGGGGCGGTGGCCTGGCAGGACCACCAGATGTAGGGTGTGGGTAATGGGTCAGCACAGTGGAATGTATGTTCATTTGTGTTTTCAGCGTAGCTTTATGCTTAGCTAAGTGTAGTAGATGGTTTTATTCTTGCTTTATTTCAATATTGTTGTTTATTTTTTCTTCATATGATGTATTTTGTGAGAATTGTGACATATTAATTGTGTAATGACAACACTTAATTTGTTGCTGTGTGTTTCATGTTGTTATTTTTATTTGTGTGGCCACAATCATAATATATGATTTCTGATCAGACAAACGTGTGTGAGTATTTAATTTCTACCTGAGGACCGTAGCACATAGCATTAGGCTGTGCTCAGAGGTGTGACAGTACAATGTTATTTAAGGGTCAGTGCACCATTGTGTGCACATGTACAGTACACAGGTGTAGAGGTTGGCCGCACATTGTATGCTGTGTGTGGGTTTCCCTGTCCAGATAGATGCATGTAGACAAACATGGACACTTGCATTGTGTGCGATTGTAAGATATGTACATGTCTGTACACACATACATACATGTATGCACACACATAGTTCATACATGCTACATAATGTGCATACACATGTACATACTTGTTGTGTGTAGCTTACCTACTTCAACAGAAGACGTACACAATGTCCATACATATTTGCAGAAAACACTGCACTACACTAGCGCTGCTGTCTGACAGTTTGGCGACGCCGTCGTGTGTTGCTGGAGCTGCTACACATGACAAATGACATCAGTAGCGAGATGATATAATGGGCAATTGCATCCATATCGGCACCATGTTGTCTGAGATGGCTGACCAATGGTAATGCTCTTTCGCCGTACGATCGGAGTGGTCTGGCGCGGTTGAGCAAACTCAGTTACGCCTATGTAGGCTGGGTCAAACAGTACGCCCACATTGCTGATGTGGTTGTGCTGTGTGATGCCGCAACTACGATCGTCAACATCGACTCTGCAATTTGTCAGGCGAATTCCGGGACGTCGGATCGTCACAGGTTGCGTGTGCAATTGCAACATGTAACATCTCCTATGCGATCTTGGACAAGTGCCAAAAACGTGTGTGCTCCCGTGAAGTTGCAGGCGATATTGCAGCCATGTTGCGACGTGTAACGGTACCCTCACAAACAGTGTTTATATTCATGTACAACAGTAATTTAGCTTTAAAAGCTCTGCTTTTAAGTAGTGTTTTTATTCCACAAATGCTGTTTGCAAAAGGGAAAGCAATATACCGTATATACTCGCGTATAAGCCGAGTTTTTCAGCCCAAAAATTGGGCTGAAAAGTACCCCCCTCGGCTTATACGCGAGTCAGTGCGGGGGCTGCTGTATACAGCGGTATAAAGCAGCCCCCGCATCCCCAGTAATGCAGGGCCCACCCCCTCATGCTCCGGTCACCTGTAAAGCAAGTTATACTTATCAGTGTCCCGCTGCCGTCCGTGCCCGCATCTGCTGACATCGCGATCCTCCATCTTCATGCATCTTCTTCCTGCTTCTGTGCGCGTCGCAGGCAATGACGTCATTACCGGCGACGCGCACAGGAAACAGGAAGAAGTCGCATGAAGACGGAGGATCGGGATGTCGGCAGATGCGGGCGCGGACGGCAGCGGGCACTGATAAGTATAATTTGCTTTACAGGTGACCGGAGCATGAGGGGGGGGCCCTGCATTACTGGGGCTGCCTGTATACTACCACTGGGGCTGCTGTATATAGGGGCCCTGCATTACTGGGGCTGCAATACCACTGGGGCTGCTGTATATAGGGGCTGCAATACCACTGGGGCTGCTGTATATAGGGGCCCTGCATTACTGGGGCTGCAATACCACTGGGGCTGCTGTATATAGGGGCTGCAATACCACTGGGGCTGCAATACCACTGGGGCTACTGTATATAGGGGCCCTGCATTACTGGGGCTGCAATACCACTGGGGCTGCTGTATATAGGGGCTGCAATACCACTGGGGCTGCAATACCACTGGGGCTGCTGTATATAGGGGCTGCAATACCACTGGGGCTGCAATACCACTGGGGCTGCTGTATATTGGGGCTGCTGTATACACCACTGGGGCTGCAATACCACTGGGGCTGCTGTATATAGGGGCTGCAATACCACTGGGGCTGCTGTATATACCACTGGGGCCTGCTGTATATCATACTGCTGGGGCCTGTATACCACTGCTGGGGGCTGTATACCTGTGCTGGGGTCCACCCTCGGCTTATACGCGAGTCAATAGATTTTCCCAGGTTTTGGGGGCAAAAGTAGGGGGGTCGGCTTATACACGGGTCGGCTTATACACGAGTATATACGGTATGTTTTTACCGTATTAGCCACTAGGTAGGAAAATATTAAAATCTGAGAGTCCCCAGTGGTTGATACCTTTTGATAGTTAACTGAAAAGATGATAATAAATCTCACCCAGGGGGTAAGGGAGGTGGCTTACAAAAAAAAGGCAAGCCCACAGGGGAGGAATAAAAAAACAAAAACAAATAGTGATTTCATGCTGCACACGTCAATCACCTGCTCACTGATTTACAGGTGGTTAAATCCTGGTGGTTGGTTCCCTTTAGAGTGTGTGCTCATGGTCATAATTGCAGCGATTTGGACGCAGCGTATTGCTGCTGCGTCCAAAATGCTGCATTGTACAGTATAATACAAAAAAATCCATCTATATACATAATCAGCAGTTTTGCGCTTCTGGCCACTGTGCTGCTATTCCAGAATCCTTTGTGACGCTGCGAGCGATGGCGCGCATGCGCCATCGCGAGCCGCCGCTTCCTGGCCAGAAACGCAAAACTGCTGATTATCTAACTAGATGCCGATGGATGATAGGGCCGGACAACATAAACCCCCAAACCCACACCACTGCCTGGTCCACGCACCGCCCGCTGCTCCACCGCTCCCCTGCCCCATGCTCCCACTCCCCCACCGCTCACCCCGCCACTCACCCCACCATTCTCCTCCTTGTTGCATTGACCTCCGACATTGCATGACAGTGGGGGGCGGAGTTAACAAATGACGTCATAATGGGTGTGACCGAGGACACTCCCACGACATAAGGGCAGTGGCTCTCTGTCACGCCCATTATCACGCCCCTATGTTAACTCCGTCATTCTCGCCCATTCCATTTTCCACCTCAATGCTGCAAGGAGAATAATGCGGGGCTGAGCTGGAGCATCCACCCTACTGCTACTCACCCCCTACTGCCCTTCTCATGCCCCTCATTACCCCCCCACACTACCACACTGCCCCTGCTTATCACCGCCACTCACCCACATTGCCCCTGCTTACCCCCACACTGCCCCTGCTCACCCCTCTTACCCCTCTATGCCCTCACTCCCCACACTGCCCCTGCTTACCCCCCTACTCACCCACACTGCCCCCACTCACCTACACTGTCCCTGCTTAGCCCACCCCACTCTGCCCCTCCTTACCCCCACACTGCCCCCATATGCCCTCACTCCCCACATTGCCCCTGCTTATCTCGCTACTCACCCACACTGCCCCCACTCACCCACACTGCCCCTGCTTTGCCCCCCCACTCACCCACACTTCCCCTGCTTACCCCCCCACTCACCTACACTGCCCCTGCTCACCCCTCTTACCCCCCCATGTCCTCACCCACTTACCCACACTGCCCCTACATAGCCCCCCCACTCACCCACACTGCCCCTGCTTACCCCCCACTCACCACACTGCCCCTGCTAACTCCTCTTACCCCGTATGCCCTCACTCACTCCCCACACTGCCCCTGCTTACCCCCTACTCACCCACACTGCCCCCACTCACCCACACTGCCCCTGCATAGCCCACCCCACTCACCCACACTGCCCCTGCTTACCCCCCTACTCACCCACACTGCCCCCACTCACCCACACTGCCCCTGCATAGCCCACCCCACTCACCCACACTGCCCCTGCTTACCCCCCTACTCACCCACACTACCCCCACTCACCCACACTGCCCCTGCTTACCTCCCCCCACTCACCCGCACTGCCCTGCTCACCCCTCTTACCCCCCCACATGCCCTCACTCCCCACACTGCCCTTGCTCATGCCCCCACACTGCCCCTGCTTACCCCTCTCACCCCCCAACTGGCCTCAATCACCCACACTGCCCCTGCTCAACCCCCAACTCACCCACACTGCCCCTGCTCATGCCCCCACTCACCCCACATTGTCCCTGCTTTGCCCCCACCCACTCACCCACACTGCCCCTGCTATCTGTCTATCTGTGTATCTATTCTAACTTTTTACAGCATGGGAAAGACCATGTTAAAAATGCATGACATACACATGACATACACATGACATACGTATGCTAGGTGAGGAAAATAACATTCACTAGCATGTCAAAGGGATGAAAAAAACACATGACAGTTGCATGACCTTCTGCTACTTTTCTCCACAAGGATCTTGGTGATGCAAGATACAAGGATGTGAGCATGCCCTAATGGTGACACTGCAATTAGAGTACTATATATGCAGCAAAAATGGATATATACACTGCACATGCGCACACACACATATATATACTTTATACTGTATGCAGGGCCGGCTCCAGGTTTCTGTGGGCCCCGGGCGAAAAGGTCTCAGTGGGCCCCCTTTAGTACATATCGCGGACTATATATATATATATATATATATATATATATATATATACATATATATGCCCGCAAACGGGTAGCAAGTGCAGCCGCTAGGCGTAAAATGCGGCAGATGCTGTTTTTTTTTACCGCAACTGCCACATTTTTAAAAAACCGCCTATGTGAAGGCAGCCTTACAAGAACAGTGACTGCTGAAACCAGTAAGAGCTGCTCCTGACAGTGAGTATATTACACATTGTTAGGAGCGGGCTAAAATGCATTTGCGTTCCCTTGAGCTTTTTGAAAATACCCTTCAAATGCAAAAGGTTGCATTTTAGTGCATCTGAGGATTCTTGGTATATACGCAAGCATCCTGAAGCGCACAAATAATGCAAGCAGCTCAATGGAGCCACACTGCCATATGGGTGGCACCACAGCCAAGCGGAGTGTCTGGCCGTCCGGATCTCTCTTTCTCCTCACCTCTCTTCTCGCCGCTTCGGTCTCCTCCGGTCGCTCTGCACATATCAGTACAGTGATGACAACATCGTGCCCCTCCATGCTGAGCTGCAGAATGCAGACAGCGGCAGAAGAGACTCTGGAGAAGAATGCTGCTGGCAAAGGTGGCTGAGACTATAGGAGCGGAATCCGCGGGGGCTACCACTGGTACACATACCTCGTACACACGCAGCTCTGCTCCATACACCTCGTACGCACACGGCTCTGCTCCATACACCTCGTACGCACGCGGCTCTGCTCCGTACACCTCGTACGCACGCGGCTCTGCTCCATACACCTCGTATGCACGCGGCTCTGCTCCATACACCTCATACGCACGTGGCTCTGCTCCATACACCTGGTACGCACGTGGCTCCGCTCCGTACACCAAGTACCCACTCGGCTCCACTCCGTACACCTCGTACACACACGGCTCTGGTCCATACACCTAGTACACACTCGCCTCTGCTACATTCACACTGTAAATCCCTCCTGACCCCACACAAACTTCACCTAATTGCCATACACCTATTACACACTCGCCTCTGCTACATTCACACTGTAAATCCCTCCTGACCCCACAGAAACTTCACCTAATTGCCATACACCTAGTACACACTTGCCTCTGCTACAATCACACTGTAAATCCCTCCTGACCCCACACAAACTTCACCTAATTGCCATACACCTAGTACACACTCGCCTCTGCTACATTCACACTGTAAATCCCTCCTGTCCCCACACAAACTTCACCTAATTGCCATACACCTAGTACACACTCGCCTCTGCTACATTCACACTGCAAATCCCTCCTGACCCCACACAAACTTCACCCACCCAATTGAGCATCATGATGGGCAGCACAGCAGAGTCCTGCATATACTGAGGAGCTGATCATGTGACCCCTGACTCCTCCCGTCCATGTGACATCATCACAGGTCCTCTCAGCCCAGAGTGTGCAGCTCTGTCGGCTCCCATGGAGGGGGAGGAGGGAGACCTCCGGTGCTGCAGGAGGCCGAAAATGACCCCCCAGCTGCCCCCTGGATATGGCCCTGGCTGTGGGGGCAATGTGCTCAGGGGCCCCTGAGGCTAGGGTCACACTTGCATTGTGACCCTAGCCTGATGCAAGTATTTTCGGCTGCAGCTCATAGTGTTTAATGCTATGCGCTGCCAGCAACTGAGCCCATAGAAACCCGGTGTTTACCTTGCCAACCACTGGTTGCCAATGTAAACATCGGATTTCTATGGGCTCCCTTGCTGGCAGCGCATAGCATTAAACGCTCTGCGCTGCAGCAGACAATACTTGCGTCAGGCTAGGGTCACAATGCAAGTGTGACCCTAGCCCTCAGGGGCCCGGTGGGCCCCCTCCAAGCAGTCGGGCCCCGGCACTTGCCCGGGTGGGCCGGGTGCTGACTGTATGTGTGCATAAATATACTCAAAATATACTTGTATAAGTATAGACACACAGAAAACATACATATATATTCCTGTGTATGTGTGTTTATGTGTATATATAAACAGTGTATATACACACACATATACTGTATAATAGTATTCAGACCCCTTTACATTTTTCACTCTGTTTCATTGCAGCCGTTTGGTAAATTCAAAAGAGTTAATTTTTTCTCATTAATGTACACTCTGCACCCCATCTTGATTGAAAAAAAACCCCAGAAATGTAAACATTTTCACAAATTTGTTAAAAAAGAAAAACTGAAATATCACATTGTCATAAGTATTCAGACCCTTTGCTCAGTATTAAGTAGAAGCACTTTTTTGAGCTGGTACAGGCATGAGTCTTCTTGGGAATGATGCAACAAGTTTTACACACCTGGATTTAGGGATCCTCTGCCATTCTTCCTTGCAGACCCTCTCCAGTTCCGTCAGGTTGGATGGTGAACGTTGGTGAACAGAGATTTTCAGTTCCCTCCAGAGATGCTCAATTAGGTTTAGGTCGGGGCTCTGGCTGGGCCAGTCAAGAATGGTCACAGAGTTGTTCTGAAGCCGCTCCTTTGTTATTTTAGCTGTGTGCTTAGGGGCATTGTCTTGTTGGAAGGTGAATCTTCGGCCATGTCTGAGGTCCAGAGCACTCTGGAAGAGGTTTTCATCCAGGATATCTCTTTACTTGGTTGCATTCATGTTTCCTTCAATTGCAACCAGTCATCCTGTCCCTGCAGCTGAAAAACACCCCCATAGGATGATGCTGCTACCACCATGTTATACTGTTGGGATTGTATTGGGCAAGTGATGAGCAGTGCCTGGTTTTCTCCACATATACTGCTTAGAATTATCACCAAAAAGATCTATCTTCATCTCATCTGACCAGAGAAACTTATTTCTTATAGTCTGGGATTCCTTCATGTGTCTTTTAGCAAACTCTATGCAGGCTTTCATATGTCTTGCACTGAGGAGAGGCTTCCATCGGGCCACTCTGCCATAAAGGCCCGACTGGTGGAGGGCGGCAGTGATATTGACTTTGTGGAACTTTTTCCCATCTCCGTACTGCATCTCTGGAGCTCAGCCACAGTGATCTTGGGGTTCTTGTTTGCCTCTCTCACCAAGGCTCTTGTCCCACGATTGCTCAGTTTGGCTGGACAGCCAGGTCTAGAAAGATTTCTGGTGGTCCCAAACGTCTGCCATTTAAGGATTATGGACGCCACTGTGCTCTTAGGAACCTTGAGTACTGCAGAAATTGTTTTGTAACCTTGGCCAGATCTGTGCCTTGCCACAATTCTGTCTCTGAGCTCCTTGGGCTGTTCCTTTGACCTCATGATTCTCGTGTGGTCTGACATGCACTGTGAGCAGTGAGGTCTTATATAGACAGGTGTGTGCCTTTCCAAATCAAGGCCTATCAGTTTAATTAAACACAGAAGGACACCAATGAAGGAGTAGAACTATCTCAAGGAGGATCACAAGGAAATGGACAACATGTGACTTAAACATGAGTGTCTGAGCAAAGGGTCTGAATACTTATAATCATGTGATATTTCAGTTTTTTCTTTAATAAATTAGTAAAAATTTCAACATTTCTGTTTTTTTTCAGTCAATACGGGGTGCAGAGTGTACATTAATGAGGGAACTTTTTTGAATTTACCAAATGGCTGCAATGAAACAAAGAGTGAAAAATTTAAAGGGGTTTGAATACTTTCCGCACCCACTGTATATACTGTATATACTACTACATCTCAATCAATTAGAATATCATCAAAAATCAAAGTAATATTGCCATGTTTCAGGGTGTTTGTGGGC
This sequence comes from Allobates femoralis, assembly GCA_033576535.1. Classification (NCBI taxonomy): domain Eukaryota; kingdom Metazoa; phylum Chordata; class Amphibia; order Anura; family Aromobatidae; genus Allobates; species Allobates femoralis. The sequence continues at coordinate 635,366,106 of JARQOC010000002.1, read as the reverse complement.
GCCCTGAAACACGTTGACTAATAAATTAATATTATATTCACCATTTGACGTGTCGTGGAATGCAGCAGCACGGTTTTAAAACCTTCATCCACCCTACTTTAATTTTCTGAGATAATGACCTTTGGGTTTTCACTGGCTGTAAGCCATAATCATCAACATTTACGCCGCAACCGTACCGCAAGTGCAGCCGGTATGCGGTAATCGTGGCAGATACGGTTTTTTCACCGCATCTGCCGCGATTTGAAAAAAACGCTGATGTGAAAGGGCCCTAACATAGGTACACATATAATACAAAAGTGCAAATGTTACAAATACTTAAAACCATTAAAGAACACGGTCCAAAGTTATAGGGATGAAAATTCAATAAACTAGGATTAAATCAGTCCGCTTATTCAGACCCATAGAGTGGGAGGTTTCTAGCATAAGGATCCAATGAGCCTCCCGCTTCAGAAGACTCCGCCTCCAAGCCCTGCCTCTTTTTGGTCTGTGTACTCTTTCAATGCCGTAGAATTCAAAACTGCTCAAGTCCCCTCTATGGATCTGAATGAAGTGATGTGACACATTAGATGGATTTGGAGCATCCGGATTAATGGAATCTCTGAGATGCTCATTGATGCGTTGCCGTAGCATTCTGGTCATACATCCTACATACAAACAGTTACAGATGTTACATCTAATGACATATATCACATATGTACTGTTACAGTTAATAAACTGTCTAATAGTGACAGGTTTAGATGCTAAAGTGATGTAGAATTCTTTTTTAGGCTTCGCATATCAGCATATTCCACATTTATTAGAGCCACATTTAAAAAAACCTTGTAAATTTTTTGTTAGTTCTCATCTGCACAAGGCTTGGTGACAACAGCCTAGATAGGGTTGGGGCCTTTTACGGCCTTCTTTTAGAATGTTACACAACACTGGATCACCATTCAGCATAGGGAGATTTTTTTTATGTACTGCAGAATATGAATTTAGTTTAGGAGGTAGATTTTTCTCTCTAACAAATATTTTTTTATCTCATGATATTCTTTGCTGAAAGTTGTGACCAAAGTTGGTTGGAACCTATTGATTTTTGCATCCTGTTTGGCTCATTCAAGATTTTTTCTCTCTGTATAGGATCTACAGTTCTAATTGCTCTATCAAGGACCCACTTCTCATATCCTCTATCTTTTAACCTAGTGAATATCTCACTTTTTTCTCCGCACATAAAATTCCTGTTCAGAACAGTTTCTTTTGGCTCTGAAGATCTCCCCTCTGGGGATGTTTACTTTAACATGACGGGGTGGCAAGAATCAGCTCTTAAAATTGTGTTTCCAGAGGTTTCTTTACGGAAAGTACAGGTTTTTATCTTGCCACCACTTGCATCTGCTGAGATGTTCGGGTCCAAGAAACTTGTCGTTTTCCTGCAGAAATTATACATGAAGAAAATATTGCACTGGTTATTGTTCATATAGTTAATCATGTGTGGAATTTCCAAAACATCTGTTGCCTATATAATAACTACATCATCGATGTATCTAGCATATGTGACCACACATAATTTGAAAGGATTTTTTTCTGTAAATATATTTTGTTCCTCCCACCAGCTTACATATATATTTGCAAACGAAGGGGAGAATTTCGTCCCCATTGAGGCTCCCCTTCGCTGCAAAAATATTTCTGGTCATACATGAAGAAGTTGTGTTTCAATAGAAAATCTATAGCTATGTGAGATACTGCTGTTATCCCCTGCTCATGATTGATGCAGGATTAGAAGGACTCGATATCACATGTGATCCAAGTATAAGAGTCATGCCAGGTTGTCCATTCAACAAGAACAGTAAATGTGTCATATCCTTAATGTATCCAGGGCATTGAAACACAACTTCTTCATGTATGACCTGAACTAAGATCTGAACTAAGACAAGCAATAAACATAGGGAAGGTCAGCAGATGACCTATCCCCATATTTTCAACAAACATAGGATATTTTATATGGAAATTAATAAGGTGTCAGATAGAATTAAAAACGGTGATAAACATATACATATATACAGTATATATATAATATATAAAAAATACACAAGGGTCGGCTTGAGGATAAAAATAATCAAATATAGCATAATCCTCTTATTGTGTGACCTTAACCTTCACTGTGGATAATAGTCACTATATTAGGCCAGTTAGAAGATGGGGACCTGTACGAGCAATGATGAAGCTATCTAAGCAACCTCCTTATGGACAGAATCTAAATAGGTGGACAATTATGTTACTAAAAGAAACAACTATAGGTAAAGTGCTCGTTCATACCCTTTGGATATATACTTTCGAAGTTATAGATCCATCTCGTCTCCTTTTGGAGTAGGATCTTGTCTAAATCACCCCTTCTCTGTGAAGGTCTGATCACCTCTAGAACTCTAAATCTTAAGGTACCGTCACACGTGGCAATATTGCTATGTAATTTCCCTGGCAATTTGCTGGTTGCAGTGAAATCATGGACACATTGTTCTATTTTGTTGCTGTGTACAAATGGAACAATGTGTCCATGATTTCACTGGAACCAGCAAATTGCCAGTGAAATTGCCTAGCAATATTGCCATGTGTGACGGTACCTTTAGATCCTTTGAACTACCATTGTGGTATTCATGTACATGCCTCGGGGGTGTCTCTGTTATGTCTGATGTCCCGTAGGTGTTCACCCAGACGTTTTCTTAGTTCTCTTTTGGTCTTTCCAACATAATCTTTTGGACAAGAACATGTGATCCTCACAAGGGCCAGTGATCCCAAAATGGCTGGCCCTTCAAAATGGTGGACCCCTTTTATATGGCCCCACCTTGTGACTCCCGACCTTCTAATCACTCCTCCCCCCTTTTCTCAAATAATGCCCACCACTGTAAAATGTCCCTAATCTAAGCCTCCACCCCTTTTACTATAATTAGATCCCACTATTAACCCTTCAGCTAATAACCTCCCCTTCTAATCTACCTAGAAACTCTCTCCCCATTCCCGCCTTAACCCTTTCATGTTGGCCTCCCTTTATTCTTTCCGGCCTCTCTATACTCCAAATTGAGTTATCAGCCCATACGTCTAATGGATGACTCTGCCTTCCTTTTCCTGTATGCTACATATGTAATATTGTATACTTTAAACTGGCATTACCACCTATAGGGTCAGCTATAAGGAAAGCCACCGTTGAGTGGGGGCACCATAAACATTTAGGGTGTTATCACCTCCACTGCCAGGCAGTAACAGCATATAGGTATAGATAGAAATGCAGAAAGCTTTTTTGACTGTATCCTTATACAAAAATTGTCCAAAGCGTATGCTACCCCAGTATTGTATATATCACTTGTTTGTATTCTATGTTTGGGTCAAAAGACCATTTTAATGAAGTATCTAATAAAGAAATCTTTTAAATGTATTATTTTGAAGTTGGTAGTAAAAATCTGTAGTCGTTAGAGATAAAAATCTACCTCCTAAACTAAGTTCATATTCTGTAGTACATGAAAAAAATCTCCCTATGCTGAATGGTGATCCAGTGTTGTGTAACATTCTAAAAGAAGGCTGCCTCTTTACTACCCGTGAGGCCCCAACCCTATCTAGTCTGTTGTCACCAAGCCTTGTGCAGATGAGAACTAACAAAACTTGGTTAAATTTACAAGGTTTTTTAAATGTGGCTCTAATAAATGTGGAATATGCTGAAATGCGAAGCCTAAAAAAGAATTCTACATGACTTTAGCATCTAAATCTGTCACTATTAGACAGTTTATTAACTGTAACAGTACATATGTGATATATGTCATTAGATGTAACATCTGTAACTGTTTGTATGTAGGATGTATGACCAGAATGCTACAGCAACACATCAATGAGCATCTCAGAGATTGCATTAATCTGGATCCTCCAAATCTATTTAATGTGTCACATCACTTCATGCAGATCCTTGAGGGGACTTGAGCGGCTTTGAATTCTATGGCATTGAAAGAGTCCACAGACCAAAAAGAGGTGGGTCTTGGAGGCGGAGTCTTTGGAAGCGGTAGGCTCATTGGATCCTTATGCTAGAAACCTCCCACTCTATGGATCTGAATAAGCGGACTGATTTAATCACATTTTATTGAATTTTCACCCCTATAACTTTGGACGGTGTCCTTTAATGGTTTTAAGTATTTGTAACATTTGCACTTTTGTATTTTATGTGTACCTATGTTAGATTAAAATGTGTACAGCTGGCTAATCATGTGACCGACAGGGGGTGGGGTTCACCCAACCCCAGGGAGATTTAAAAACACTGGTCACCACACTAGGTTATGATTAAGAGGTAATTTACACCTCGAAACACATAAACCAGTGCCTGGTCACCTCATCATATGCCTGAATTGTTTTGCCTCGTTTCCCTGTGATTTTAACCCTGCTGTTCTGTTCGGGTCATAGTGACCCGTAGACAATTTTTTGTGGCCCTGTAGATATATTTCTATAAGTTTCTAAAACTTGTGGTTACTTGACTTTTCCTCATTTGGGGGGACCTATCTATGAGTATTTTTTTTTGTTTACTTTTAGCTACACGCCGATTTGTACACTTGTCGTGTTCGGGTCATAGTGACCTGGCATCATTTTTACAGCTGTGAGGCCATATGTTCAGTGAAACAAAGGAGTTATAACCTCAGTTGGGTCTATTTATTGCATCTACTATTGTATATCAATTTATCTATTTCCTAAATTATTTCAATGGGGTCGTACACACAATCTGCCGGGTGTAAGCATTGAGATCTGCGAACCATAAAAATGGCTTTATATTGATTATTTTTGGTGCGCAGTCTATACTAATATGTATACTAAATAATATATACTGTATAATAAACTACTTGTGTATATTCTGCGCAGAATGGACTGCGCAGAACGCGCTGTGTAAAAGGGCCTTATTTTGTAAAGCTGAGCTCTAAACTTCTCCAATTGATTTTTTTCTGCTAAGTAAGTCTGAACTACCGCAAGGTATCTTGAGTAAAAGAAATGTACATAGTTCCATGTTCTACTTTACTGCAAATACAACAATTGTTGCGTATGTTCCAAAAAAAAATAAACAAGTAATACTAATGAGTACGAACCACCATGATAATGCAGTAAGTACTCGGAAAGATAAAAAACCTAACATGATCTTGGACTATAATGCAACCAAAGGTGGTGTAGACACATTAGATCAGCTCATTAGTACATATACCTGCAAAAGAAAAACAAATCGGTGGCCTATGATTCTGTTTTACAACATTCTGGATTTGTCGGCATACAATGCTTTTGTGTTGTGGAGGGAAATCAACCCGAATTGGAATATAAACAAACTCCATAAACGAAGACTCTTTATAGAAGAACTTGGAAAAGCACTGGTTAGGCCGTATATTGAGGAAAGAAAGGTAACACCGAGAATGGAAGGAGCAGCAGGCCTTGTACAGAGCATCCAGCAACATGCTCAGGAAAGTGAAACCATGGCCTCCACAACCACTTCTACCCCCATGGGCTCTACCAGCGGTGCTTCAAGAATAAAAAGAAAAAGGTGCAGCTATTTCCCTTATTCTTGTGATAATAAAACAAGTATTACATGTTCTGGATGTCAAAAATTCTTATGCAAAGCCCATGTTTATTGTTGTTCATTCAAGAATATATAAAGTAATATTACCATGTGAATATGTTCAAATTGAAGTGTTTATTATCTTTATTTTTTTTTTTACAAAATGTTTGATTTGCTAGTTTTGGTTTGTTTTTTTACCACATATGTGTAGTTTGCTATTTTTCATTTTGCTGAATAAAAAAAACAAAACATTTCAATTTCATTTTTCTTTTTTTTTTATTTCCAAACATGTTCCCATACAGTCTAGTAAGCAAAAGGTATAAAAATAATTGAGTTAGAGTATCTAAGATCAAGATTTAATAAACCGGGTCATGGTGACCCAGGAGTAATACAAGTGTATAGTACATGGGAACAGAACAGCAGGGTTAAAATTGTGGAATAAAGATTTTGGAATCAACCAGCTGGTGCCGGGACCTCTCCTTAACTTGTGGATTATACCCTGGATTTTCTGCCGTGCACAAAGGGACAGGTGACAGGGGATTCCCCCCTTGATTGACTACCCAAGGATAGCATGCAGTATAAAGTCTGCCACTGCACATATTCCTTCCAAACTGTATTTATTCAAAAAAAAATTGGGAGATTTTTGGCAAATAATTGATCAATTGTTTGATCCACTCTGCCTATGTCAAGACAAATGTCATTAGGGCAGTCCTACTCTGTATATTATTTATTTCATTTAAGTTGCGCCAAGCAGCCTCCTACATAGATAAAAAGCAGATAAAAAGTACAAAAAGCAGCACTTAGGCCTGTTTTAGGTTGCTTCCACATCAGCGTTTTACGCTGATCGCGGCAGTTGCGGTGAAAAAAACGCAACTGCCGCGATTATCGCATAACGGCCGCACTTGCGGTTCACTTGCGGCAAGCCCCATACAAAGTCTATGGGGGCTTGCGGCAGGTGTGGCAAGTGCGGTATCGGCACTTGCGGCAGGTGCGGCATACCGCGTTTTTTTCACGGCCGCACCTGCTGCAAGTGCCGATACCGCACTTGCCGCACCTGCCGCAAGCCCCCATAGACTTTGTATGGGGCTTGCCTCAAGTGAGCCGCAAGTGCGGCCGTTATGCGGTAATCGCGGCAGTTGCGGTTTTTTTCACCGCAACTGCCGCGATCAGCGTGAAACGCTGATGTGAAAGCAGCCTAACACTTGCATTTTTTGTCTTACATCTCAATCTGTCCTAATCCTGAACCATCCTGTTCAGTCATGTGCCCTTATACTTAAAATGGGGCCGCAGGGACATCAGGTGGCATCAGGTTTTCAACAGGTCCTGACGACTGCGTTGTTTTAAGCTCCTCCCCAGCCTCAGTACATTGCGAATTTGAGGGCAGTAAAAATCCTGATGCATCCAGATGTGGTGCAATGGCTCAAAATGATGCATGGTTTTCAATAAGGCCAAGCAGTATCTGACACTGAGCATTCCCAGAGTAGTTCCTGCACCTCACCCCATCTCAGAAAAAGGGATTGTGCCCTATGTTGTTCTGCAAAAATTTAAAACAGTCGGTGGTGCAGTGTGGTGTTGGTGGATGGAACAAGACATGATGTCCCAGATGTGCTCGATTAGATTCAGGTCTGGCGGCGCATGATGGAGGAACCCGTAGCCTGTATTAAACATATCAACTCTGCTAGACATTAAGGCTACATTAAAACATGAGATATTGGAGAATATCCTTTTTGGATGCTACGTACTTATCTGATATCTGAGGTGACCCCACACATGCTCATCCATTGGATTGTATAAGAATCTATTGGAAGAGTGTGAGACCTCATTGGATGAATGCCCCTGATGAATATCCCATGTTAAGATATTGAGGAGGAGAAATGTGTTAGGAAGTTAATTTGCAAGGTCAGTCACATCTCTGACAGATAATTTGTCTCGCCTAAGAAAAATATATTTCCAGGGCTCAAGTCAATAAATATGAAGGAGTTTTCTATGAGGTATTTATACATCTGCGGAATCTTATTGACATTATTTGTTCCAGTGCTAACCTTTATAGTCCGGCATTGTCTTAAAGATTAGCATATCTTGATTTGAGCACCATTTTAGGCACCTGAACGCACTACATCGGCACCTGAGGTCTGATCCCCTACCTCTTTCATACCTCTACCCCTTTAAGTAGCGATAACATTTTCTGTATATCCTGTACTCTTATCACTGCTAGTTAAAGTATACAAGGGATGGAAAGTCATCGCGGAACGGGGACACCAGACTCGCATTTTTAGGGTGTCGACCTCAATTGCAAGGTAAGGCAAGAGAGGGACAGAATAGCAAACAGCACCTACCCTGTATAGGTGGCCAGGATTTTATTGTGTGTACATTTATGATTTTTGTGTTGTATGTCCACTGTTATTTTCTATTTTAAACTATTCTAATAAATAATGATTTTTAACTTTTTTCATCGGTATATAATTTTGATTATCCCTTATATGCTCAATAAGCTTTGGTATTTAATGGGGATCATGTATACCAAGATAGGGACATATATACCAGGATGAGGAAATATATACCAGGATGGGAAACATATATGCCAGGATGGAGACCATATATAAAGGAAAGATGGTCATGTATAACAGAATGAGAGCATATATACCAGAATATATGAGAAATGTATACCAGGAAGGGGATCAAATATGCCAGGATGGGCCCAGGATGAGGATTATAGATACCCGGATGGAGGATAACCTGGATGGGGATCATATATATTAGGATGGGGATCGTATATACCAGGATGGTGACATATATAACTCTATATGCCTGCTGTATGTATTGCACGACTCTCCTGAGCTAACAGTGATAGCTGCACAAACATACACTGTCCCCTCAACTCAGGAGAGTTGTGCGTTATATACACCAGAGATATAGAGTGTGGGCAGGCATATAGTGAGAGCATGGGGCTGACGGCTACGTTCCTCGTTCATTACACTAGCAGGAAGTATCAAGGGGCTGGATTGTAGGATGATCAGGGAGCCCCTTACTGCCATGCCCCTGCCACCCCTCTGCTCTCTGCAGCAGCATGAGACTGAATCTCCTCTGTGACCTCTAGGTCCCTGAGGGAGGGGTAGGTACTGAAGAGTAGATATGATTTTATTGATTTATAAGCGATCTAAACAATCTAGAACGGTAGTGCCCTGCTCAGCTTCACCATGTAGGAGAGCAGGGACAGTACAAAACTTTTAGTTCCCTTTTAAGGCTCTTTAATGTCTGAGGTTTTTATGCATATAGGCAGTCATTAAGGTATTAAAATGGAGACAAAAAAATTCTGTCTGGCAAAAGTTCCCCACTCTTCCATTCAGTCCAGTTCCCAATGGTCAGCCTCCCACTTATCAATAACACATTATTTCAAAACTTGTAAGAGGTTAATCCACGCTACCGAGAACCGGCGATGTACGATTAGAAATGTAATATGTTGAAACAATCGATAATGATTAGTGATGCTCGGCGCTACTCGTTACTCGCATGAGTATCCCGGTACTCAGGATGCTCGGCGAGCACCGAGTACCGCCAAGATGCTAGGACTCTTCACCAATAATTATCGCTCTGACACAAATACACAGCTCCCTTCAGTGCACACAGTGAGCTGGCACCTCACAGAGAGCAGATTGATTGTTAGGGTCGCTCTGGGGGCACAGCAAGGTGTTGTATGCTGCGATGATTTGAAAAAGCCCCCCTCCCGCCCTTTCCCAGAAACACTCGTTTTATAGCCGAAAGTCTGTGGGCAGAGCCTGTCACCAATTGACTTCCATTGGGCTCGGTGCTCGGTTGAGCACCCGAGCATCTCGAGATGCTCGATCCAAGCATCGAGCACCCGAACATTTTAGTGCTCGCTCATCACTAATAATGATGTACATCTGTGATTTTGTCTGAAGAAGCGTTCAGCCCCAAAATCTGGCAGTGCGGATTAACCCCTTTTTTTCTCATCATTCCTAATGTAAGTAACTGTGTGGCACCGTCGGCATGGTCCCCATGGCCAGGGCTCATCACATGCAGGATCAGGGTATGATCCTGTTCACACTGGCCGGTTTTATAGTGGATGACGCTGTGTGAACCTATCCGGAACACAAGGAGTTAAATGTGATAGTGTGTAATGTGAAGATGAAACATTCATGAGACTAATGAGCGGCTGTGAGTGGCTTATGAGACTAATGAGGCCCTGAGGAATGTAATGGGTGCTGATTACTGACAGCCCAGGTGGGTGTGTCAGGTGGGTGTGTCCTAAGTAGTAGCAGCTCAGGTGGATGTGTCAGAGTGGGCGTGGCAGGCACGATAAGAGCCTGCCAGCTGAGAGATTGGGAGATTCATTATCAGCCAGAGATCAGCCTGAGAGTATGGTGATCCTGATGAGCAGCCAGAGTGCAGAGCAGTCCAGGCCTCTGTGTGCATGAAACGATGGGAGCATGCAAGCTCCATGCCGGTGCCTAGGACCAAGGTCGTGACAGCTCCTGGAGTGGGGAAGCCGTGGCTGAACCCGGTGGATACTGGCGTATGGCTGAGATACGTCCGGGAAAAGAGCCTTTGAGGACGCTGGGTGTACCCATGACCCAGGTAGCGAGACCCGGATCCATGCCCGGTAAGAAAAGCAGTTCCTGAATGCTTAAGTGAACTGTGCACCTTGTGCATGAAATGTGCCAGGCAGGCATAGCCTCCCTTAGGTCCGACTAGATAGTCAGTAAGGGACCTGTTGAACTATGTGTATATGTTATGGCTTAGATAGAAAGGCCATGTGCGGAGTCTGTGGGAGAGCCCCAGCTGGAGTGCATGGCATTGGAGGCGTTCCGTCCCTGTGGGATGAGAGGGAGGCTTGCCCTGCTGCTTGCAGCGGGTACCTGTTCCTCAACCAAGGCTTCTAATGGTGTTGGTGTGCCTGTGGCCAGACACAGGGGTCACGAAAGCTCCTAGAAGGGTAACCATGGCTGATCTGGGAAGGTGCTACTCAGACGCAGAGTACAGTTGTCGACCAGGATACCTGCCATGATTTGGAGGTTTAGTGGCGACTGGTGGCCCGTACCATGGTGACGCGTGGTTAGCCTTGATTCTACGGTTGACCAGGTCCCTGAGCGACTCAGGGAGAAGTTATTATTGTGGGGAACTTCAACTACCCTGAAATACATTGGGGATCAGAAACCTGCAGTTCCAGCAAGGGTAATAAGTTTTTGAAAACTATGAGAGACAATTACCTTTCACAACTGGTTCAGGACCCAACAAGAAGGGGGGCACTGCTGGACCTAATATTAACCAACAGGCCGGACCGCATATTAAATATACGGGTTGGAGGTCACTTGGGTAATAGTGATCATAACTTAATAAGCTTTCAAGTATCCTTTACTAAGACGTGTAGTAGAGGGGCTACAAGGACACTAAACTTCAGGAAGGCAAATTTCCAACGGTTGAGAGATGATCTTAGTGCAATAAACTGGGACGATGTCCTGAGACATAAAAGTACACAACACAAATGGGAGATGTTTATTAGCATCCTGAATAGGACCTGTGCACAATATATACCCTATGGGAATAAGCATGCTAGAAATAGGAGGAAACCACTATGGCTAAATAAAGCGGTAAGAGGTGCAATCTGTGACAAAAAGAAAGCATTTAGGGAATTAAAGCAAGTAGGTAGTGATGAGGCATTAAATAAATACAGAAAATTAAATAACATTTGTAAAAAGCAAATCAAGGCAGCAAAGATTGAGACAGAGAGACTCATTGCCAGAGAAAGTAAAAAGAATCCCAAAATATTTTTTAACTACATAAATAGTAAGAAACTAAAAAATGATGGTGTTGGCCCCTTTAAAAATAGTCTGGGTGAAATGGTGGATGAGGATGAGGAAAAAGCCAATATGCTAAATGACTCAATTAAATGTCACCTGCTTAACCCAAGAGGAAGTACGGCATCGTCTAAAAATCACTAAAATTGACAAATCCCCGGGCCCGGATGGGATACACCCCAGAGTGCTGCAGGAATTAAGTACTGTCATAGATAGACCATTATTTTTAATATTTAAAGATTCCATAATAACAGGGTCTGTACCACAGGACTGGCGTATAGCAAATGTGGTGCCAGTATTCAAAAAGGGGACAAAAACTGAACTTGGAAATTATAGGCCAGTAAGCTTAACCTCTACTGTGGGTAAAATCCTAGAGGGTTTTCTAAGAGATGCTATACTGGAGTATCTGAAGAAAAATAACCTCATGACCCATTATCAACATGGTTTTACGAGGGACCGTTCCTGTCAAACTAATCTAATAAGCTTCTATGAAGAAGTAAGTTCTGGACTGGACCAAGGAAATGCAGTGGATGTGGTGTATATGGACTTTTCAAAAGCTTTTGATACGGTGCCACACAAAAGGTTGATACATAAAATGAGGGCAATGGGGATTGGGGAAAATATGTGTAAGTGGGTTAAGAACTGGCTTAGTGATAGGAAACAAAGGGTGGTTATTAATGGAACACACTCAGAATGGGTCACAGTTAACAGTGGGGTACCACAGGGGTCAGTGTTGGGCCCGCTTCTATTTAATATATTTATTAATGACCTTGTAGGGGGCATACAGAGTAGAATCTCAATATTTGCGGATGACACTAAACTCTGCAGGGTAATCAATACAGAGGAGGACAATTTTATATTACAGGAGGATTTATGTAAACTAGAAGCTTGGGCTGCTAAATGGCAAATGAGCTTTAATGGGGATAAATGTAAAGTCATGCACTTGGGCAGAGGAAACAAAAGGTATAATTATGTGCTTAATTGTAAAACACTGGGCAAAACTGGCACTGAAAAAGACCTGTGTGTATGGGTAGATGACAAACTCACATTTAGTGGCCAGTGTCAGGCAGCGGCTGCAAAGGCAAATAAAATAATGGGATGCATTAAAAGAGGCATAGATGCTCATGAGGAGAACATAATTTTACCTCTATACAAGTCACTAGTGCGACCACACTTAGAATACTGTGTACAATTCTGGTCTCAGGTGTATAAGAAAGACATAGCTGAACTAGAGCGGGTCCAGAGAAGAGCGAAAAAAGTCATTAGAGGACTAAGGGGTCTGCAATACCAAGACAGGTTATTAAACTTGGGGTTATTTAGCTTGGAAAAACGAAGGCTTAGGGGTGATCTTATAATAATGTATAAATATATGAGGGGACAGTACAGAGACCTTTCTAATGATCTCTTTACTCTTAGGCCTGAGACTGGGACAAGGGGGCATCCTCTACGTCTGGAGGAAAGAAGGTTTAATCATAATCACAGACGCGGATTCTTTACTGTAAGAGCAGTGAGACTATGGAACTCTCTGCCACATGATGTTGTAATGAGTGAGTCACTACTAACATTTAAGAAGGGCCTGGATGCCTTTCTTGAAAACTATAATATTACCAGTTATATATACTAGATTCTTTGATAGGGTGTTGATCCAGGGAACTAGTCTGATTGCCGTACCTGGAGTCAGGAAGGAATTTTTTCCCCCAATGTGGAGATTAGTGTTGCCACATAGGTTTTTTCTTGCCTTCCTCTGGATCAACATGTTAGCCTATGGGTTGAACTAGATGGACTTAAAGTCTTCCTTCAACCTTAAAAAAAAAAAAACCTATGTTATGGTCATGGAGGAGCCACAGTCCATGGGTGTAGTATGATGGGCTGTGAGCGGATGTGAGGATGCATGGGGTCCATGAATATTGCAGGATGGATCACATGTGGTATGTAAGGTCCCGGTCAGGCAGGAACCATGACTACGGGGTAAATATGGAGTCATCGAGCTGGGTGACTAAAGTTAGGCGGCGGGTACCGCCATTGGGACCCACAGGACCCCTTGATATGTATATATATGGTAAACTTATAAATGTATGTGTAAAGTGTAGATAGGCCGGAGGCCATGATCACCACGGGAGCTGTCAGTAGAGCTCCAATGGGGACAGAGAGGTGGTTACAGGTCCCGGGTAACTATATGATGTTAGGTGCAATATATGTGTTATGTAATGTTCTATGTAAATGTGTGGTGTATTTATGTATGGTGTTTATAATCAATGTGCAATGTGTCAAACATGCTACCCGGGTTATGTTATTTATATGTGAAGAATAAACGGGTAGACATTGGTTAAATTATAAACACGTGTTTTGTCGTTATGCAAGCGGGTTCCCCTGATGCTACCTCACATAACAAGTAGACATCTTTAGCTGATCACTTTTCTGGTACATTTACACGCCGCTACTGAAGGTAGCAACAGGTAGGCACCGCACGTGCGCGTTTTCAACGGTTGCTAACAGTACCTGATACCGCAATTACACGCCGCCACAAGGTGCTACACAGAAGGTATTTTCGGTCCCTGGAAGTGCCGACGGGTGCCGCAGGTTACCTTCTGTTGAGCACCTTCCCTGATTTACACAATCACAAGGGAATCTGGGTGTACATATTGTGCGCCGTAACTACATAGGCGTGACAGAGTAGTGTATTACGCGGCGCTCGTACGGTGGACAATGCAATAACATCATGATTGGCCAGCCAGCGCAGGGAGGCTGCCTAATACATGACACTATAGCAAATGTGTAGTGTGACTGGTCAGATCGTTAAATATGTCGCCCTGTGCACAGACAGCCAATGGGTACACAATAGTCCCCACCAATGATAGCTGATGGGGCGTGGTATACATGACGCTCAAGCACGCCACAGGGAACTCAAATACTGTACCTGTGCCCCGATTACACGCCGCTACCATAGGGATTATACCTGCTTGTTTTTCAGCACGGCTGAAAGACAGGTATCCAAAGAGACAGGTGGCAACAACCTGAATTACACGCTGCCACTTTGCGGTGTTTTGAAGGTACAAGGTACAATTGTCTCCAACACCTGCCGGTTTCTACCTTTCAGTAGCGGCGTGTAAATGTTCCATTAGAGCTCATTATCCACTTTTTCTACACTGTGTCAAATAAAGAAAAAGTGACAAATTGTCACTCAGCACAGAAACAGAACCTTTCTTTTGTTCCCCCAATGGAAAACAGTATCCTCAAAAGTAAAAAATATATTACAGTAGTAATAATGTTCCCTAATTGACCTCCTATAGTAATTATTATGTTCCCCACTTGCCACCGTAAACTAATATTGTATGTTCCTTATTCTGGCAGGCACACTGTTACTATGTTATCAATCGAGTCATTATAATATGGTCTATACTGGGCCCCTTCCTTAAGTAATGTCATCCCTCCTGGACCCCTTCCTTTAATATTGTCCCCCATCTTTTAACCTCTTCCCTTTCTTGGACATACTGGTATGTCCTATTTGTCAGTGCATTTCCGACCTTGGACGTACCAGTACGTCCTGGTGATCATGGTGTCTGCATGAAGGTGCCTGCTCTTTCTAACAGCAGGGTGCCTGAGCACTAGCACTGAGCACTTTCACTAGGAAAGGTTTTGCTGCCCCCCCTCGCAACTACAATCACTGCGATTAGCTGTTCAACTAAACTAAAGGTACCTGTATAGAGTCAAGCAACATTTCCCAGGTTGCAAAGACAGGAAGGTTAGGAAGGTTGCAAAAGATTGCCAAGGACCACCGAACAGGGATAAGGAAGGACATTACTTGGCAATGCGACACCTGCTCCGACAAACCTGGGTTTGGACTACTAGATTTTTTTAAACACCTTACACGTGCCAACATGACATACTTTACACCACTCACATATGCCAATCTGCTGCACACTATACAAGTTACTTATACCAACACACAGGGGCGGACTGGCCCGGCGGGAGATCGGGAGATCCCCCGGGGGGCCCCGACACTTTTTCGCCACGCCCACTTAGCCACGCCCCCATACCCCCCCCCTGAGCCCTGCAGGCAGATGTGTGAGGCCCCCCTGTACTATCACTAATCATGTCGGCGCACTGCCGATATGATTAGTGATTATGTTCTTGTCTTGCAGCAGCAAAGCACGGAGAGAGCTCTCCGTGCTTTGCCTGCTGTTGCGGTGCCGCCCAGCCTCCTCTGCGCAGCGCGACACTGCCGGCGCGTGCGCAGATGGAGACAGTCTCAGCCTGCGATGACTGCCTCCAGCCAGGCTGTGCGTGCAGGTGCCGGCAGCGTCGCTACAGAGGAGAGGGACCCGCCGTCGCCCCAGCAGACCTGCAGACAGTCAGGCCCATGCCATGATGCCAGGGTGACTATAAAAGTCCGGGGGGGGCCGGGGGTAGGAGGCTTGGGTGAGGGAGGGGGGGGTCGTCCTAGTAACTGAGTGACTGAGGAGCCCACTCTGCCATAAGTGATGGGCTCCTCAGCAATCAGCCTGGGGCCTGGGGGTCCCAGACCGTGCTCCAGCCTCCACCATCCAGTCTCACCTGCTGGGGGCCTGTAGTGCTGTGCAGCATTTAGTGTGAGGAGATGCTGCTGCTGCTTCTACTACTGCCCCCAGCATGATGCCCTCAGGGAGGTCCCACAAGGCATCACAGGCTGCCTTAGTATGAAGCAAACACTGTGGGAGCTCCCTGATGGCACCATACTGGGGTGCAGTGAGAGCCTAACCTCACAGAGCCCCATGATCTCTATTTACAATCCCTGACTGGACCCCATGATCTCTATGTACACCCCTGAGTGGGCCCCGTAATCTGTATATACGCCTCTGAGTGTGCCCCATGATGATCTCTTTGTGCGCCTATGTGTGGGCCCCATGATGATCTCTATGTACGCATCTGAGTGGGCCCCATGATCTTTATGCACGACTATGTGTGGGCCCCATGATCTCTATGTGCGCTTATGTGTGGGCCCCATGATCTCTATGTACGCATATGTGTGGGCCCCATGATGATCTCTATGTAAGCCTCTGAGTGGGCCCCATGATCTCTATGTACGCCTCTGAGTGGGCCCCATGATCTCTATGTGCGCCTATGTGTGGGCCCCATGATGATCTCTATGTACGCATCTGAGTGGGCCCCATGATCTCTATGTGCATCTCTGTGTGGGCCCCATAATCTCTATGTACGCCTCTGAGTGGGCCTAATGATGATCTCTATGCATGCCCCTGAGTGGGCCCCGTAATCTGTATATGCGCCTCTGAGTGGGCCCCATAATCTCTATGTACGCCTCTGAGTGGGCCCCGTAATCTGTATGTACGCCTCTGTGTGGGCCCCATGATGATCTCTCTGTATGCATCTGAGTGGGCCCCATGATCTCTATGTGTGACTCTGAGTGGGCCCCATGATGATCTCTATGTGCGCTTATGTGTGGGCCCCATGATGTCCTCTATGCACGCCCCTGAGTGGGCCCCGTAATCTGTATGTACACCTCTGAGTGGGCCCCATGATGATCTCTATGTACGCATCTGAGTGGGCCCAATGATCTTTATGTGCGCCTCTGTGTGCGCCCCATAATCACTATGTATGCCCCTGAGTGGGCCCGTAATCTCTATGTATGCCTCTGAGTTGTCCCCATGATGATCTCTATGCACGCCCCTGAGTGGGCCTCGTGATCTCTATGTACGATCACATCCCTGACTGGGCCCCATGATCTCTATGTACACCGCTCACTCTGCCCCATGATCTCTATGTACGCCGCTGACTCTGCCCCATGATCTCTATGTATGCCTCTGACTCTGCCCCATGATCTCTATGTTCTAGTGTAAAGGCACCGTTACACACAACGATATCGCTAACGATATCCTTGCAACGTCACTGGTTTTGTGACGCTGCAGCGACCTCGCAGTGATATCGCTGTGTGTGACATGCTGCAACGACTGGCAATCAGCTAGCTGATCGTTGCGGAATGGACGGGACCATTTTTCAGGCGTTGGTCTGCTGCTGTCATGCATGCATCGGCATGTGTGACAGGGTCCAACGACCAGTGATGTTCATTCTGACAGGCTGGGTAAGTGGGAGCAGGCTGGTAACCAAGGTACACATCGGGTAACTAGGCACAGCGCTGTGCTTAGGTACCCGATGTGTACCTTGTTTACCAGTATTATCGCTGCTCGCTGGTGAGTCTGCCTGTTTGACAGCTCATCAGCGACCACACAGCCATGTTCCACCGATCCCGGCCAGGTTGGATCGCTGGAACATCGCAGTGTGTAATGGGACCTTTATTCTGTGCCTGCTCATCTCTGTCAGCAGCCATATTTGTCTGATGGCAATGATGTAGCAGAGCTGAAGACAGAAGATCTGTGGATTACATCAGAGCGAGGATTTTTTTATTTTATTGAAGATTGAGTCTCTAAATGTGTTTTGTGTTTGATTTTTCTTAAAAAATATTTTTCTCTGTGTTGTTTTTTTTCTCTTTACTAGAAATTCGGTGGCCATGTCTAGTTTGGCGTGACGCCATGAATTTCAGGCTTAGTACAAGCTTATAATATAAAGCTGGTACTAATCCCATTATTACCCAGCGTGCCACCCCCCACCAGGGCCGCTGGAAGAGCCAGATAAAACACCTGGAAATGGCGCTATGATGAATGAGCCAATTCCAGGGGTGGCTGCGGGCTGCTGTTTTCAGAGTGTGCGGCCCAGAATGCTTGGGCCTTACCATGCTGAGAATCCAAGCCCCAGCTGCCTAGTTTTAACTGGCTAGCAATCAAAATATAGCGGGAGCCCATGCATTTTTTTTTTAAATAATTTTTAAAAAACATTGAGCTTTCCTGCCTTTTGATCCCCAGCCAAGGTAAAGTCAGGCAGCTGGAGGTGGCAGGCTGTAGCTGTCTGCTTTATCTGAGCTAATAATCAAAAATTCCGCGGAGCGCTATGTCATTTTTTTTTTATTGTTTATTTTTTTTCCACACTTATGTGTGTGTGACAGACCCAACAGCTAATCACAGACACTGACACAGAGAATGGACGTCTGTGATTGGCTGCTTGAGTAACCTGAAAGCAGCCCAAACATAGTACCATACTAGAATGTATGGGCTGATTGCAGATTGCTCAAACAGCCAATCATAGACGCCCATCCTCTTTGACAGCATCTGTGATTGGCTGTTGGGTCTGTCACACATAGAAGTGTGAAAAATCATTTTTAAAAACATGATGTAGCGCTCCACAAACTTTTTGATTCTCACCGCAGGTAAAGCAGACAGCTACGGCCTGCCACCCCCAGCTGCCTGGCTTTACCTTGGCTGGTGATCAAAAGACAGAGAAGCCTAATATTTGTTTTAAACTTATGTAAAATATTACAAAAAAAAATTATAAATATGTGGGCTCCCTCCATATGTTGATGGCCAGCCAGCAAAAACAAGGCAGCTGGGGGCTGGGATTCTCAGCATGGTAGCGTTCTTGGCCCCCCACACTGATAATCGCAGCCCGCAGCCACCCCTGAAAATGGCGCATTCTTCATAGCACCATTTCCAGGCACTTTAGCCGGCTCTTCCAGTGGCTCTGGTGGTGAGTGGCACCTTGGGTAATAAAAGGGTTAGTACCAGGCCAGCTTTGTATTATCAGCTGGTACTTAGCCCAAACTTCATGGTGTCATGCCAAATTAGACATGTCCACCATGAATTTCAAGTAAACAGAAAAAAAAAACTGACATTTTTTAATTGTTAAAAATAAAACACAAAACACATTTAGGGACTCCATCTTTAATTAAAAAAAATCCTCGTTCCGACGAAATCCACGGGTCTTCTGTCTTCAGCTCTGCTACATCTTTGCCATCAGACAAATATGTCTGTCAACAAGGATGAGCAGGCACAGAATGACACTTTAGCACTGTTACTGTGCAGTGCAGCACTATGTTTCTTTTTTTGTCATTTCAATTAGTGTAGAAATCTTGGGAAAAGTGTGGATTGTGCTCTGGAAGTGATCAGTTATAGCTAACTATGTTATTTTCTGCAGAGATAAGTCCTGCATAGAAGACGTGATATCAGTCCTCACCTAGAGACATCACTGGTGAGTATGTGTATTACTTATACACACACACTGACACTATATACAGAGCTACTGTGTATAATATCAATGGTGATCATTGCATTACCTGTACACTGACACTATATACAGAGCTTTTTTACATTTTTATTATTTTAGTATTATTTGTCACTATGTGGTGGCATTATGTGCTTTAATCATGACATGACGGTATTTGTCCCTTGTATGTAGTATTATTCAATCACTATGTGGTGGCAATATGTGGTCTCATGTTGTGGCAGTATTTATACCTTACATGTGGTAGCATTTGATCACTATGTAGTAGTATTACATGATTTGGTCATGGTGTAGTGGTATTTGTGTATTGTATGTGGCATTATTTGGGCACTATGTCATGGTAATATGTGATCTGGTCATGGTGTGGTGGTATTTCTGCCTTCTATCTGGTAATATTGGTCTTGGTAGAGTGGATTGTGGTCAGACATTTCTTTTATCTGATATCACTAAGCGGAAACTTCTTTATTTCCAATAGATATTAAATACTTGGATGTTTAACCCCTCCCTGTCCTGTGACACAGCAGCAGAGATGCAGTTACAGGGGTTCGCCAGAGAAAGCAAGTTGAGCATCTGGTGAGATTTTCACCTCAGTATTTATAAGACAAAACCAGGAGAGGGTGAGAAATGCAGAAAACAATGACCTCTGATTGCTCCACTCCTGGTTTTGACTTACAAATATTGAGGAAAAAACTCATCAAATGCTCAAAGTGCCACATTCTTCTGATGGTGCGGATTCCACCAATAAATAGGTGATCACCTTCGTAACCCGTGCATCGCTGGAAACTTGTTTTCACCAAAATATCCCTTTAATGCAAACTGCAGTAATTGTACATCACAGTAATGGTGAGCGCACATTGATGTGCAGGAGCCGCCTGGGTTTTAAAGTCCACGCTACACTATAATAGGTATAACGGATAACAGGTAATTGTATTTAGCTGAAGAATGGGTGGGCCTGCGGGGGCCCGCGTGGGTGGGTCCCCGTGGGCCCGGGTGGGTCCGCGTGGCCCGGGTGGGTGGGCCCCTGGAGTCAATTTTCCTGGTGGGCCCCAGATACCCCAGTCCGGTGCTGCCAACACATAAAATTCCTTTACAGGAAATCATTAGATCAATTCCAAGAGTCACTTGAGGGGGGTTTCCACTGTTTAGACACATGAGGGGCTCTTCCAACGCGACATGACACCGGCAGACCATTCCATCAAAATCTGTGCTCCAAATCATCGTTTCTTCTATTCCAAGCCCTGCCGTGCACCCAAATACTGGTTTTCCACTACATATGGAGTATCAGCATACTCAGGAGAAATTGCACAACTAATTTTAGGGTCCAATTTTTCCTGGTATCTTTGTAAAAAAGGAAATATTTGGTGCTAAAACAACATTTTTGTGAGAAAAAGAAAAATCACATTATTTAATTTTCACTAATCTATGTTGTAAGATTCTGTAAAGCCGGGGTGGGTTCAAACGTGCTCACCCCGCATCTAGATATTTCCTTAAGCTGCCTAGTTTCCAGAATGGGGACACATGTGGGGGGGTTCCTTTGTTTAGGTACACAGGGGCTCGCCAAACTAGACATGGAGTCCGCTAAAGATTCCAGAAAATTTTCCGTTCAAAAAAGGAAAAAGGTGCTCCTTCCCTTCTGAGCCTTGCCGTGCACCCAAACAGTTGTTTTTTCATCCCATATGAGGTGTCGGCATACTCAGGAGTAATTGCACAACAAATTTTGGGGTCCATTTTCTCCTCTTGCTCTTATGAAACTGAAAACATTGGGGTTAAAGCTTTAACCCCAAATCCCTCCACTGGCTCCCAATTCCCCAACAAATCCAGTTCAAACTACTAACACTGACCTACAAAGCCGTCCATAACCTGTCCTCTCCCTATATCTCTGAACTAATATCCCACTATCTTCCCTCACGTAATCTTCGATCTTCCCAAGAACTCCTCCTGTCCGCCACACTCGTTTCTTACCCTTACGCCTTCAAGACTTATTCCGAATATCTCCCATTCTCTGGAATTCTACTCCCAAGCACATCCGATTATCCATCATGCTTGGATCCTTCATATGGATCCTGAAAACCCATCTCTTCAGGAAAGCTTAGTCTGCAATGACCACGCTGTCATCTAACCACCATCACCATCAGAGCGGCCATCTCACCATCACCACTACCGGAGCTGCGGCACCCCTGTCCTACTGTCTCCTCCCCATTGTGCTGTAGAATGTAAGCCTCCAAGGCAGGGTACTCCCTCTGTACCAGTTGGTCACTGTTAATTTGTTCACTGTTGTTCATGTACAACACCAAGAAATTCATGGTGCTATATAAATAATAATAATGGAATTATTATTATTAATGTATTATAGCACCATTTATTCCATGGCATCTTACATGTGAAAAGGGGTATACACAGTAGTGGTAAGTACCAGGCCCGGACTGATAGGCGGGAGATTTGGGAGTTTTCCCGATGGGCCGGTGGTTGTGGAGTGGGCGGGGCCATAGCGCCCGCCCTCCAGCCGCAGGCCAGCTTTTAAATGATTTTGCGTCGGCCGCCACCCGCCAGCATACCGGGTCTGGGGAACGGCGGCGGCCGCTACCTCTTCACAGTCACAGACACACCAATCGGCGGGCAGCCCTGGCAGCGGCTCTTAAGGAGAGGCGCGGCTGTACAGCATGTTCTTTGTGGGTGGAGAGAGCACACACTCTGCTCTCCAGCCCACGAAACGGATCGCGGCCACCCCTGCCATTACCAGGTGGGCCCGGCCCCGTGTGCAGGCAGTGGAGCTGGCCTGCAGGCAGCAGCCGGTGACTGTCTCAGTCATAGACTGAGTCTACTCCTCACTCCTCCTGTGACCCTTCTCAGCTGCGGACCTGGGGGCTGCCAGTGCGGGACACAAGCAAAGTTGAGGCAAGACACTTTCACTTTTGTCTGTCTGACCTGACATGTGTGAGTGTGTGTGTGAGACAGGCTGCTGTATGTGTATTTGTGTGTGTGTGAGACAGGCTGCTGTATGTGTATTTGTGTGTGTGTGAGACAGGCTGCTGTATGTGTATTTGTGTGTGTGTGAGACAGTTTGCTGCATGTGTATTTGTGAGTCTGTGTGTGAGACAGGCTGCTGCGTGTGTATTTGTGAGTCTGTGTGTGAGACAGGCTGCTGGGTGTGTGTGTGTGTGAGACAGTTTGTTGCGTGTGTATTTGTGAGTCTGTGTGTGAGACAGGCTGCTGCGTGTGTATTTGTGTGTGTGTGTGAGACAGGCTTCTGTGTGTGTATTTTTGTGTGTGTGTGTGTGAGACAGGCTGCTGTGTGTGTATTTGTGTGTTTGCATGTGTGAGACAGGCTGCTGTATGTGTATTTGTGTGTGTGTGAGACAGGCTGCTGTATGTGTATTTGTGTGTGTGTGAGACAGGCTGCTGTATGTGTATTTGTGAGTCTGTGTGTGAGACTGGCTGCTGCATGTGTATTTGTGAGTCTGTGTGTGAGACAGGCTGCTGTGTGTGTGAGACAGTTTGCTGCGTGTGTATTTGTGAGTCTGTGTGTGAGACAGGCTGCTGCGTGTGTATTTGTGAGTCTGTGTGTGAGACAGGCTGCTGTGTGTGTGTGAGACAGTTTGCTGCATGTGTATTTGTGAGTCTGTGTGTGAGACAGGCTGCTGCGTGTGTATTTGTGTGTGTGTGTGAGACAGGCTTCTGTGTGTGTATTTGTGTGTGTGTGTGAGACAGGCTGCTGTGTGTGTATTTGTGTGTGTGTGTGTGTGTGTGAGACAGGCCGCTGTGTGTGTATTTGTGAGTCTGTGTGTGAGACAGGCCGAGCGTGTGTATATTTGTGAGTCTGTGTGTGAGACAGGCTGCTGTGTGTGTATGTGTGTGTGTGTGTGTGTGTGTGAGACAGGCTGCTGTATGTGTATTTGTGTGTGTGTGAGACAGGCTGCTGTATGTGTATTTGTGTGTGTGTGTGTGACAGGCTGCTGTATGTGTATTTGTGTGTGTGTGAGACAGGCTGCTGTATGTGTATTTGTGTGTGTGTGAGACAGGCTGCTGTATGTGTATTTGTGTGTGTGTGAGACAGGCTGCTGTGTGTGTATTTGTGAGTCTGTGTGTGAGACAGGCTGCTGTGTAGTGTATTGTGACTGTGTGTGAGACAGCTGCTGTGTGTGTATTTGTGTGAGTGTGTGTGAGACAGGCCGCTGTGTGTATTTGTGAGTCTGTGTGTGAGACAGGCTGCTGTGTGTGTATTTGTGATTTGTGTGTGAGACAGGCTGCTGGTGTGTATTTGTGTTGTGTGTGAGACAGGCTGCTGATGTGTATTTGTGGTCTGTGTGAGACAGGCTGCTGCATGTGTATTGTGAAGTCTGTGTGAGACAGGCTGCTGTGTGTGTATTTGTGTTGTGTGTGAGCAGGCTGCTGGTGTGTATTTGTAGTCGTGTGTGAGACAGGCTGCTGGTGTGTATTTGTGTTGTGTGTGAGACAGCTGCTGTGTGTGTGTGTGACAGTGTGTGACTGCGTGTGTATTTGTGAGTGTGTGTGAGACAGGCGCTGTGTTGTGTATTTGTGTGTGTGTGTGTGGAGACAGGCGCTGTGTGTGTATTTGTGAGTTGTGTGGAGACAGGCTGCTGTGTGTGTATGTGTTGAGTTGTGTGTGTGAGACAGGCTGCTGTGTGTGTATTTGTGTGTAGTGTGTGAGACAGGCTGCTGTGTGTGTATGTTGTGTTGTGTGTGAGACAGGCTGCTGTGTGTGTATTTGTGATCTGTTGTGAGACAGGCTGCTGCGTGTGTATTTGTGAGTCTGTGTGTGAGACAGGCTGCTGCATGTGTATTTTGTGAGTCTGTGTGAGACAGGCTGCTGCATGTGTATTTGAGAGTCTGTGTGAAGACAGGCTGCTGTGTGTGTATTTGTAGTTGTGTTGAGACAGGCTGCTGTGTGTTGTATGTTGTGTGTGATGGACAGGCCGCTATGTCTGTATTTGTGGTATGTGTGAGGACAGGCCGCTGTGTGTGTGTGTGTGTGTCAGTGTGTGAGGACAGGCCGCTGTGTGTGCATTGTTGTGAGGCAGTGGCCACTGTGTGTGTATTTGTGTGTCTGTGCGTGAGGACAGGCTGCTGTGTGTGTATGTGTGTAGTGTGTGTGAGGACAGGCCGCTGTGTGTATGTGTGAGTGTGTGTGTGTGAGTGTGTAGAAGTTGTGTGTTTGTGGGTGTGAGACAGGCTGCTGTTGATGTGTAGTGTGTGTGAGGAAGCCGTGTGTGTGTATGTGTGGAGTGTGAGAGCGGCTGTGTGTGTATGTGTGGTGTGTGTGAGACAGGCCGCTGTGTGTATTTGTTGTGGTGTGTGTGTGAGACAGGCTGCTGTGTGTGTATTTGTGGTTGTTGGAGACAGGCGCTGTGTGTGTATTTGTGGTCTGTGTGTGAGACAGGCTGCTGTGTGTGTATTTGTGGTTGTGTGTGAGACAGGCGCTGCATGTGTATTGTGTTGTGTGAGACAGGCTGCTGTGTGTATTTGTGTGTGTGTGAGACAGGCTGCTGTTGTGTATTTGTGAGTCTGTGTGTGAGACAGGCTGCTTGGTGTGTATTTGTGAGTCTGTGTGTGAGACAGGCTGCGTGTGATTGTGTGTGGGGGACAGTTTGCTGCGTGTGTATTTGTGAGTTGTGGTGAGACAGGCTGCTGTGGGTTGTTGTGTGAGTGTGTGAGACAGGCGCTGTGTGTATGTTGTGTCGTGTGAGACAGGCTGCTTGTGTGTATGTTGTGAGTCTGTGTGAGACAGGCTGCTGTGTGTGTATTTGTGTGTGTGTGTGAGACAGGCTGCTGTGTGTTATGTGGTGTGTGTGAGACAGGCGCTGTGTGTGTATTTGTGAGTCTGTGTGTGAGACAGGCTGCTGGTGTGTATTGTGATCTGTGTGTGAGACAGGCTGCTGTGTGTTATTGTGAGTCTGTGTGAGACAGGCTGCTGATGTGTATTTGTGAGTCTGTGTGAGACAGGCGCTGTGTGTGTATTTGTGTGTGGTGTGAGACAGGCTGCTGTGTGTGTATTGTGTGTGGTGTGACAGGCCTGCTTGTATTTGTGGCTGTGTGTGAGACAGTGCTGCTGTGTGTGTTGTGAAGTGTGTGTGTGTGAGACAGGCTGCTGTGTTTTGTAGAGTTGTGTTGAGACAGGCTGCTGTGTGTGTATTTGTTGTGTTGGTGAGACAGGCTGCTGTGTGTGTATTGTGTGAGTTGTGTGGGACAGGCCGCTGTGTGTGTATTTGTGAGTCTGTGTGAGACAGGCCGTGTGTATGTGTGTGTGTGAGACAGGCGTGGTGTTTGTGTGTGGACAGGCTGTGTGTGTATTTGTGTGGTGTGTGTGAGACAGGCTGCTGTGTGTGTATTTGTGTGTGTGTGTAGACAGGCTGCTGTTGTGTATTTGGTTGTGTGAGACAGGCGCTGATGTGTGTATTTGGAGTCTGTGTGTGAGACAGGCGCTGGTGTGTATTTGTGTTGTGTGTGAGACAGGCCTGCTGTGTATTGTGAGTTGTGTGAGACAGGCTGTTGTGTATTTTGGTTGTGTGAGACAGCTGCTGTGTGTATTTGTGGTGTGAGACAGGCGCTGTGTGTGATTGTGAGTTGTGTGTTGTGAGACAGGCTGCTGTGTTGTATTGTGGTGTGTGTGAGGACAGGCCCCTGTGTGTGTATGTGTGTGTGTGAGGACAGGCCGCTGTGTGTGTTTTGTGTGGTGTGGTGGCAGGTGCTGTGTGTGTTTTGTGTGTGAGAGCGTTTTTTGTGGTGGGGACAGGCTGCTGTTGTGTATGTGGGGGGGGGGGGGGGGGGGGGGGGGGGGGGGGGGGGGGTGTGTGAGACAGGCTGCTGTGTGTGTATTTGTGTGTGTGGTTTGAGACAGGCTGCTGTGTGTGTATTTGTGGTGTTGTGGTGAGACAGGCTGCTGTGTGGTTTTTGTGAGTCTGTGTGTGAGACAGGCCGCTGTTGTGTGTATTTGTGAGTCTGTGTGTGAGACAGGCTGCTGCGTGTGTATTTGTGAGTCTGTGTGTGAGACAGGCAGCTGCGTGTGTATTTGTGAGTCTGTGTGAGACAGGCTGCTGTGTGTGGTGTGTGAGACAGGCTGCTATGTGTGTATTTGTGAGTCTGTGTGTGAGACAGGCTGCTGCGTGTGTATTTGTGAGTCTGTGTGTGAGACAGGCTGCTGCATGTGTATGTGTGTGTGAGGACAGGCCGCTATGTCTGTATATGTGTGTATGTGTGAGGACAGGCCGCTGTGTGTGTGTGTGTGTGTGCCAAGTGTGTGAGGACAGGCCGCTGTGTGTGTATTTGTGTGTCTGTGCGTGAGGACAGGCTGCTGTGTGTATGTGTGAGTGTGTGTGAGGACAGGCCGCTGTGTGTGTATGTGTGAGCATGTGTGAGGACAGGCTGCTGTGTATGTGTGAGTGTGTGTGAGGACAGGCCGCTGTGTGTGTATGTGTGTGTCAGTGTGTGAGACAGGCTGCTGTGTGTGTATTTGTGTGTGTGTGTTTGAGACAGGCTGCTGTGTGTGTCTTTGTGTGTCTGTGTGTGAGGACAGGCTGCTGTGTGTGGATTTGTGTGTGTGTGTGAGACAGGCTGTTGTGTGTGTATTTGTGTGTCTGTGTGTGAGACAGGCTGCTGTGTATGTGTGAGTGTGTCTTTTTATGTGTGAGTGTGTGTCTGTGTGTGAGGACAGGCCATTGTGTATGTGTGAGTGTGTGTGTGAGGACAGGCTGCTGTGTGTGTGTATGTGTGTGTGTTTGTGTGTGAGACAGGCTGCTGTGTGTATGTGTTTTGTGTGTGTTAGACAGGCTGCTGTGTGTATGTGTGTGTGTGAGGACAGGCTGCTGTGTGTATGTGTGAGTGTGTGTGAGGACAGGCTGCATGTGTATGTTTGAGGACAGGCTGTTACATGTGTGTGGGACCGGGGCAGGTTGCTGTGTGTGTGGACAGTCTACTGCTACGTGTGTGGGGGCCAGGGCAGGCTGCTGCATGTGTGTGTGAGGACTGGCTGCTGTGTGTGGTGGTCAGGGCAGGCTGTTGCATGTGTGTGGGGCCGGGCAGGCTGTTACGTGTGTGTGGGGTCCTGGGCAGGCGCTACGTGCGAGTGGGGGCTGAGGCAGGCAGCTACGTGCGTGTGGTGGCCGGGTCAGGCAGCTGTGTGTGTGTAGGGGCCAGGGCAGGCTGCTACGTGTGTGTGGGGGCTGGGCAGGCTGCTACATATGTGTGTGGGGGGGCCGAGGCAGACTGCTGCATGTGTGTGGGGGCTGGATCAGGCTGCTACATGTGTGTGGGTGACTGGGTAGGCTGGTGCATGTGTGTGGGTGACTGGGGCAGGCTGCTATGTGTGTGTGTGTGTGTATGTGAGAGGGCAGGCTGCATGTGCGTATGTGTGTAATCCTCAGTATCTGTATTCTTATGTATATATATTGCACATTACTGCTTCTTCTGTCCTGTATACTGGGTGTAATCCTCCGGATCTGTATTATTCTGTATATACACACTGCACAGTACCACTTCTCCTGTCCTGTATACTGGGTGTAATCCTCAGTATCTGTATTATTCTGTATATATACACTGCACAGTACCACTTCTCCTGTCCTGTATACTGGGTATAATCCTCATCATATGTATTATTCTGTATATATACACTGCACACTACCACTTCTCCTGTCCTGTATACTGGGTGTAATCCTCAGTATCTGTATTATTCTGTATATATACACTGCACACTACCACTTCTCCTGTCCTGTATACTGGGTGTAATCCTCAAATAAAAAAGGCAAGAAGCCAGCGCTGCCTAAGGTTAGCACGCAATACAAAAAGTGCATGTGCACATAATTTCTAACTGTACTTTAAACTGAGACATTTGGCAAACAATTGATCAATTCTTTGAGCTACCCCGCCACGTCACGGCATTCTCAGATGGGGCAGTCCTACTCTACATTTTTTAATTCGCTGTGCCATTACGGCCACAGTACCACTTCTCCTGTCCTGTATACTGGGTGTAATCCTCAGTATCTGTATTATTCTGTATATATACACTGCACATTACCACTTCCCCTGTCCTGTATACTGGGTGTAATCCTCTGCATCTGTATTATTCTGTATATATACATTGCACAGTACCACTTCTCCTGTCCTGTATACTGGGTGTAATCCTCGGCATCTGTATTTTTCATTATATATACACTGCACAGTACCACTTCTCCTGTCCTGTATACTGGGTGTAATCCTCAGTATCTGTATTATTCTGTATATATACACTGCACAGTACCACTTCTCCTGTCCTGTATACTGGGTGTAATCCTCTGCATCTGTATTATTCTGTATATATACATTGCACAGTACCACTTCTCCTGTCCTGTATACTGGGTGTAATCCTCGGCATCTGTATTTTTCATTATATATACACTGCACAGTACCACTTCTCCTGTCCTGTATACTGGGTGTAATCCTCAGTATCTGTATTATTCTGTATATATACACTGCACAGTACCACTTCTACTGTCCTGTATACTGGGTGTAATCCTCAGTATCTGTATTATTCTGTATATATACACTGCACATTACCACTTCCCCTGTCCTGTATACTGGGTGTAATCCTCTGCATCTGTATTATTCTGTATATATACATTGCACAGTACCACTTCTCCTGTCCTGTATACTGGGTGTAATCCTCGGCATCTGTATTTTTCATTATATATACACTGCACAGTACTACTTCTCCTGTCCTGTATACTGGGTGTAATCCTCAGTATCTGTATTATTCTGTATATATACACTGCACAGTACCACTTCTCCTGTCCTGTATACTGGGTGTAATCCTCTGCATCTGTATTATTCTGTATATATACATTGCACAGTACCACTTCTCCTGTCCTGTATACTGGGTGTAATCCTCGGCATCTGTATTTTTCATTATATATACACTGCACAGTACCACTTCTCCTGTCCTGTATACTGGGTGTAATCCTCAGTATATGTATTATTCTGTATATATACACTGCACAGTACCACTTCTCCTGTCCTGTATACTGGGTGTAATCCTCAGTGTCTGTATTATTCTGTATATATACACTGCACAGTACCACTTCTCCTGTCCTGTATACTGGGTGTAATCCTCAGTATCTGTATTATTCTGTATATATACACTGCACAGTACCACTTCTCCTGTCCTGTTGTCAGAGAGGTGGTTTTGAACTTTGATTTTCAGCATTTAAATGTTGCTTAATTTGATTATCCCTAATATGGAATCATCACTTCTCTTCTGTATAGGTGATGACTTGCCTTTCGCTGTGTATCTGACTGCTGGGAACCCACAATCCTGAGAAATGTGGCTTTGTAGAGCACCATGTGAATGGAGCTGTGGTAGAATGTATACTCTGCTGCACCATTCACATATGGCTCTTCAAATAACTCCTTTAAGAAAGTGATGAGGCCACGGCAACTTAAAGGGAACCTGTCAGGTAGTGATAGCCTGGGGGCCTTTATGGAGCTGTCCCTGAACCTTCCTGTTACTATTCTAAGTATCCCTTTCTGTGCTAAATATGCCCTGTGACTGTGTAATAAAAGCTTTTTATCACTCACTCATTAGAATGATAATGATCCAGGGGGCTACCATTGCTAGACCCCCTGGGCGTCCTCTCTGTGCCCCATGGCCGCCTCCTGTATAGTCTATCATGCTCTGATGGGCGTGATGTTGACATCCAAATGTGCACCCCCCAGCCTGGCTCGCTCCACTCTGCAGAATGGCGGGTATGAAGCCGAGTGTTGTCACTTCCGGTACTCATCCACAGAGCTGCGCATTGCGCATGCTCTGTGGAGCACATTACGTTAGCTCATCACAGATATCATCACAGATGAGCTGACGTAATGTGCTCCATAGAGCATGCTTACTGTGCAGCCTGAAGTCCGGCCTGCGGAGTGCCGGAAATGACGCGTTTGAGTGATAAAAAGCTTTTATTACACAGTCACAGGGAACGTTTAACACAGAAAGGATAGTTAGAGAAGTAATAGGAAGATGCAGGGGCAGTTAGTGAGAGCCTGGGGGGGGCTTTATGGAGGTGACAGGTTCTCTTTAAAAGCAAACTTCACTGATCGCGGCTAATGGGTGATATAGTGTGTGGGCTGGTGGGGTTTGTTTTCCAGGGCTGCTTTCTGGTCCCAGTCCGGCCCTGGTAAGTACAATGGAATGCTTTGTTCTGTTAATCGTTCAGGGGTTGTCGTAATTTTCTTTTTTTCCCCTCCAGAGCCTTTCTATTTCCTTTCGCAATCTTTCATTTTGGCTCCAAGGAAGGGATTGTAATGCATTGTGAAGTATTAAACATAAACAGACATAGGGGCCAGTTCATCAAGATTGGAATTTCATACGCCATTTTTAATGAAGGGCTCGCTAAGGCTGGTTTCAGACTTGCGGACCCCTCCGCAGCGTCCTATGTTTAACATGGGGACGCAAGTGCCTGCGCTCTGATGCAGATTGGCGTGCGCACCCTGTGGCATACTGTGCACAAATCACACACTCTAGTCCGGACCCTAAACGCAACATGTCGCGTTCCTGGTGCAGACTAGACTGTGTGATCTGTGCGCCGGCATCCACATCCACACAAATCACATATTGCAGTGAATGGATGCGCACGGCCATCTACACTCGAGCACAGGCACTTGCGTCCCCATGTTAAACATAGGGACGAGCGGTGCCTGCGCTTCCCCGATGCAATACGCTGCGGCAGGGAGCGCAAGTCTGAAACCAGCCTAACTAAGGTTTGGGGCAACTCTTGAAAGACCATCAATATTGACACAGTTGCAATTAACGAGGCTGTTGTTCCAAGTCTTGATGCCTAGCTAGTGCATTAGGTGGTTTTGTACAGTCTGGTTGTTCTTGTTGTATACAGCTTATGATTATTATTGAATATTGTTTTGTTTCATATAATCTTATTAAATAAAGCAAAGTTTAACAAAAAAACAAACAAAAAATAAAGTTCTTGTTGGAGTATTGTGTGCCAAATTCATTGCCAGGTACATACCACTAAGGCTGGTTTCACGCTGCGGTCAGATCAGGTCAGGTCAGGTCAGATTTTGTGTTTCAAAACCAGGAGAGGAACTTGCAGAGAAAAAGTATAATTGAAAGTTTGACACCTCTTCTAGGTTTTGGAGTCACTCCTGGTTTTGAAGCACAAAACCTGACCTGATCTGACCTGATCTGACCTGATCTGACCGCAGTGTGAAACCAGCCTTAGTGAATTCGACACATCTTCTCGGCTACAAGTGGCTCAAAACATTGTGGCCTTTTAAAGCATTTTGCACCAGCTTTATTCTGTAAAAGCATTGATGAATCACCCATATAATTTTTACTTGAGAAGACCGAAACCAGTCTGTGTTTATATTAATATATTTACGATTTATTGATAACACTTAGGCTGTATTATATCATTGTCCAAATTGTTATTAAAATTCAATAGGCACCAAAGATTATAATAATGATGAAAAATAGAAAATAAAACATTCCCCCCAAAACATGAAACATATAGCAATGGTACGGGCTACAATAAACATCAGAATAATACCCCATACAAAAGAATATGCCACTCCTAATATATAAAGCGCCACACCAGCATTTTTTTTTAATTTCAGCACTGGAATGGTGTCAGTAATGTCTGTCCCCTGGCCCTGGTAATGTACTTCAGTTCTTCACGGCACCGCTCCGATTCTACTCTCCCGTCCTGTGAATGCAGCTCCTGACTGGAGGTCAGAGCTAATGGTCACAAGCTCTCAATGTAAGCCTCATTCTGGCTCTCATAGACGTACACTGAAAAGTGACCTTCGGCTCACCCAGCAAATACTGGAGTGAATAGCAGAATACGACTGGAGCGGTGCCGAGAACACAAGAAAATGTTGACGTCAGTATATTACCAGGGACAGGGGTCTTACATCAGTGCCACCTCCCCAGGGCTGATTTAAAAAAATAAAAACATTGGAGTGGTGTTTGAAGGAAACACCAGACATATAGTGAACAACACAAAAAAGAATTGTGTAAATGGGAAAATTGTGCAAAGTAATAATAGCTTAACCAAAGTGGTCTTTATTTCACAGCATATCCAATAATATGAGGCTTAACAAGAGTCATAGATATGGGAGCGGTTATGTGACGCAGGTTCAACTCTGAGAATTTAGCATCCTCCAGGTCTTTCCATGTTGTCTTTCTTACGCTGCAGCCATCAAAAAGCAACTTCCAAGACGGATTCAGCACTTTCTGAAAAAAAGCAACCCAGCTGGATTCATTTACGTCGGCCACGTGTTCTATGAAGTAGAAAGCTCCACCCTATAATAAGAGAAATAAAAAGTTAACTTTTATATAGTACTTTTTATAGCATTAAATTCAAATCCTAATATACCGTAATTGCATGGATGTATTATGATATAATTTCTGGGGTTAACAGGACCATTTTAAAAGGACTATAGACTGTCACTTAACTGGTCATCATAACCAATTGTTGTCTTTCCTACTCCAGCCTCTTCTATAAAAGACTAAACAGAAGCTAGGTTTGGAAACGTAAAATAAAACAAAAGGAATTGTTGTTGCCTACCATCTAGGAATAATATTTAGCCTGTCTCCCCCAATTGTTACAGCTAGAGATGAGCGAGTAGCGAAATATTCGTAATCGCTATACTCGTAACAAATACTTTGTAATACTCGCATACTCATCCAAATAGTGAGTCTAATGTTAGCCAATTAGTGATAGGCTCCGCCCACACACTTCCAGCTATAAAACAAGTATTTCCGGGACAGGGCGGGAGAGTGGACTTTTTTGAGTTTTCACTGCATACAACACCTTGCTGTGCCCCCCAGAGTTAGCCTAACATCTAGTCTACTCTCACTGGGCGGCAGACTCTCTTGGTGTCCTGAAGGGACCTGGCAATATGTGTCAGATTGTTCACAATCCACATATCACTCACGAGCACCAGCGATACTCACCGAGTAATGAGTATCACATACTATCCGTGTGAGTAATGAATAGTAACGATTACACTCACTCATCACTAGTTACAGCCTATTTAGACAAGATGATAATATTGGATGTGGATGACTTTTAATCACCGTTATCAACAGCCAATCGTCACATGTAACAGGTCTTGTTCTGCCATTAACAAGGTATTCTATCAGCATATGGTGATTATATGAATGATCTTTTTGACCACACAGTATTCTAGTCAGCAGGCCAATAAATGACCGCTATATGGTTTGCATCTAGCCTACCAGCAGTCATTTAAAGGCCTGGACTGGCATGTGCAAATGCAGTTTTATGTAGCTACATATTTTAGAGTTAAGATGTAAGATGCGCAGGACCCTTGTCCAGTGGCCATGTTGGGAGTCTGCTAGGCCAGAACATCCTCCAACCTACACCTATCCCTGGAACACACTTCAGTACACAGCACAGCCACAATCAGGGGTATGCATAGGAATCATGGAGCACCATAGCAAATGTTCTAATTGTCCTCCCCCCAATAACAATAAAAACTAAATTGGTGGGATTACAGAAGAAGATATCTCACAACTTTGCAGTCCTTACAGAGTAATTTTGATTCCCCATTCCCCTTTCATAGCATCCATAAACTATGATTCCTACAAACGTGCCCCAGAAACATTGTATGATAGCCCCACTTTACGCACACACACACACACACACACACACACACCACACACACACACACACACACACACACACACACACACACACACAGTATGATGATGTTACTGTACCCCTCTTCAACTCTACCGGCAAACTATTGTGATCCCAACAGTATGATCCCCCAACTGTAACCCCCATACAGCCCTCCGTGTGGTAGAATATTCCTGCATTCAGTATAATAGCCACCACACAGCCCTCCACACACTAAAACGGACCCCACATAAACCTACACACAGTATAATTGCTTGCATACAGTATAATGGTCCTCCTTCTACATAGCATAATGAGCCCCATATAACTCTGCATTATAGCATAATTGGGCCCCCATTGCCTTTCATATAGTATAATGGGCCCCACATTGCCTTCCAACTAGCATAATGGACTCCATATAGCAAAATAGGCCCCACATAGCATTCATTATAGTATAATGCATCCCATAGTCCTCCATATAGTATAATGCAACCTATAGTCCTCCATATACAGTAGTGTGAAAAAGTGTTTGCCCCCTTCCTGAATTCTTATTCTTTGCATGTTCATCACACTTAAATGTATCAGACCACTAAACAAATTTAAATATTAGGCAAAGATAATACAAGTGAACACAAAATGCAGTTTATAAAAAAAGTCTTTATTATTAGGGTAAAAAGAAATCCTAACCTACAGGGCTCTGTGTGAAAAAGTGATGGCCCCCTAAACCTAATAACTGGTTGGACTACACTTAGCTGCAACAACTAAAATCAAGCATTTGCGATAACTAGCAATGAGTCTTTTACAATGCTCTGGTGTAATTTTGTCCCTCTAATTTTTGCAGAATTGTTGTAATTGAACCATATTGGAGGGTTTCAGTGCATGTGACCCACCCCAGGGCCTATGGGGTACATGGATCCCGAGCGTTGATTTATGGGTGCTGTCACTGGTGGCCGGTGCCAGGTCCGTGGCCCTTGTGGTCGCTGAAAAAGGGGTTAATAAAGAAAAAATATAGTTTGTGACGCCACCTACGGAGTCTGGTCAATACACCAGCGGTGCTGCAGACCACAGGGGATAATGGATAGGCAGCCAGATGATGTAACTCCCCACAAGTGGAGCGGAGTCCACAGGGCAGACCTCAGTAGTAGAAGAAGACTATCTTGAAAGACGTGTCGGGGTAGCCCCTGAACACGTGTCATAACCCCATAGCATGGGTGAGTTCTGGGCTCTGTGATAGGCTAGTGTGGTTTTTACTGTATTTATTTCTATATATATATACTATTCTGTAAGCCTGATGGATATCTATGTATACTGCCTATAACTGTATTCTGCTATGGGGGTCTGTGACCTGTTCACCCTCTCTGTAACCTGCCTTGGTTTTTATGTATGTCCCCAGTATTTTTACTGATTCACTGACATTACAATAAATATATGCACTTGCAATTGGTGGATCTTGTTGATATTTGTACTGGGTTTGTAGCTTTAGAACTCCATTCTCAGGTTGTTCATCTTCTTCTCAGTAGTACTGGTTGTCGTAGTAGAAATAAAACACGGGAGACTTCTTGCTCTGCACAGGGGACTTCTCAAGCAGTTCACAAAGTACACAGTCACAGGTAGCTAGCTGGGAAGTCACCAAAGGATGCAGTCTCTCTGAGGCCCCCAATGATGTTCCTTCAGATTTCACTCTCTGTCCTTCTTTTTCACTGCGCTCTCTTTACTATCAGTGCGCTGCCCTGCACGGAGCCCTCTTACTACCAGGCCCGTTGGGTATGTACAGGTTACCCTTCGCTCTAAGGGGCTCAACCCAGTTTAGAGCTCCTGGTGGGGATGTGCATGTCGGACGAGGTCGGGGCTATATAAAAGGCCTACGACTCACCGGGTTTGGTGGCTCAGAGCTGAACTTTCCTGCACCGCACTTGGAGCCGGTTCTCCGTCTTGGACTGGGTTCCCTCCCGGACTGGCTATCGGTACAATCCGGCACGGGGCTTGCACAAGCCAGGGATTCCCCTTCTGTCTGGGTTGCTTCATTTTACTGGCACCCTCCACTTGCGAACCTCACAAGGTCCTCTCTCCTCGACTTCCCTCATGGTTCTTTACTCCACTCCGACTGGCTAACTGTCCTTCCAGCTCTTTTCACTACTCCTAGCCCTCCCACCGAGACTGGTTACCCTTGTAACGGGTTTAGCCAATTGGTCTCCTAGCTCTAAGTGTATGCGGGGATGAGGGCCTCAGGTTTAACATTATCATCCTCTGGTGACAGGGATACCATACACGTTAGTTTGGGTGCAGTACCCCTCCTCTGGCGCACTGACCAGTGGGGTGCCACACATGAGCCACCTTTTTAAGGTCATACCACAGCATCTCTATCGGATTAAGGTCAGGTCTTTGACTAGGCCACTCCAAAGTCTTTTTTTTTTTTCTGAAGCCAGAGGTGCACATGCTGGTGTGTTTTGGATCATTGTCCTGCTGCATAACCCAAGTGAGCTTCAGCTTGAGGTCATGAACAGATAGCTGGACATTCTCCTTCAGGTTTTTTTGTCAGACAGCAGAATTCATGGTTCCATTTACCACAGCAAGTCTTCCAGGTCATGAAGCAGCAAAACAGCCCCAGACCATCACACTACCAGCATCACATTTTACTGTTGGTATAATGTTCCTTTTCTGAAATGCTGTGTTACTTCTATGCCAGATGTAATGGGCCATATACCTTTCAAGAAGTTCAACTGTAGTCTCATCAGTCCACGGTGTATTCTCCCAAAAGCCCTGGAGATCATCAAGATGTTTTCTGGCAAAACGGAGATGAGCCTTTATGTTCTTTTTACTCAGCAGTGGTTTTTGTCTTGGAACTCTACCAAGTAGGCCATTTTGGCTCACTCAATTTCTTATGGTGGAATCATGAACACTGACTTTAACTGAGGCAAGTGAGGCCTGCAGTTCTTTGGATACTGTTGTAGAATCTTTTGTGATCTCTAGGATGAGTTGTCACTGCACTCTCGGGATAATTCGCTGTGGTTCTCTGGAGTACCAAAGCTTTAGAAATGTCTTTATAACCTTTTCCAGACAGATAGATCTCAATCACTTTGTTTCTCATTTGTTCCTGAATTACTTTGGATGGCAGCATGATGTATAGCTTTTGAAAATGATTTGGTCTACTTCAGTTTGTCAGGCAAGTCCTATTTCATGGAGTTTTTGGTTGAGAACAGATGTGGCAGTAATCGTAATCATTCCTGGTTGTGGCTAGGTAAATTGAACTTAGCTTTCCAAACACGAGAAATGACAGTTGAAACAAATTAAGCCGGGGGGGGGGGGGGGGGAGGGTGCAATTACTTTTTCACACAGGGCCCTGTAGGTTTTAATTTTATTTTCCCTTAATAATAAAGGCCTTTATTTATAAATTGCATCACGTGTTTATTGTGCCATCTTTGTTCAATATTTAAATTTGTTTGGTGATCTGAAACACTTAAGTGTGTCAAACATGCAAAAGAATAACAAATCAGGCAGGGGCAAACATCTTCAAATAGTATAATGCACCCTTCACAGTCCTCCATATAGTATAACGAACTACCAATTGTCCTTTATATAGTGATATGGCCTACACAGTGTACTTACTGATTTAAAAATAAATACATATTCACCTTTCCCCTCCTGCTCTAGTCTCGCTAGCGAATGTTCTGAAGCTGTCTCACTGCTATGCTTAAACGACATCATGCTCTCTGCGCCGAGATGTCAGATCTCAGACGCAAAAAGGAGGATAATGGAGGAAGAGAGTTGACAGCTCCCCGTTTTACCATTGCTTTCAACTTCATAGGAATCCACGATGCTAATACACCATGTTCCAATTTATTATGCAAATGTTCCTTCTCTCTGATTTTCCTAAATGGTCGGCGCAAATGACAGTCAGTGTAATAAAAGTCATCACCCGTTAGAGAATACATCGAATTTTATTGAAGAAACCTCCCAATGATAACAGTATAATCTTCAAAATTAAAAAAAACTCTAAAAGCACTGTTCCAAATTATTAGGCACAGTAGAGTTTCTAAACATTTGATATGTTTGAAGGAACGGAAAATGCTGATTTGTTGAATTTGCAGCATTAACAGGTCACATTCACTGAAATAAAAAGCGATTTAACTCCAAAACATCCTAACAGGCCAAGTTACATGTTAGCATAGGAACCCTACTTTGATATCACCTTCACAATTCTAGCATCCATTGAACTTATGAGTTTCTGCTTGTATTTCTTTGCATGATGTCAGAATAGTCTCCCAGAGCTGCTGTTTCGATGTGAACTGCCTCCCACCCTCATAAATCTTTTGCTTGATTATACTCCAAAGGTTCTCTATAGGGTTGAGGTCAGGGGAAGATGGTGGCCACACCATGAGTTTATCTCCTTTTACGCCCATAGCAGCCAATGACACAGAGGTATTCTCTGCAGCATGAGATGGTGCATTGTCATGCATGAAGATGATTTTGCTCCTGAAGGCACGTTTTTGCTTTTTGTACCATGGAAGAAAGTTCTCAGTCAGAAACTCTATATACTTTGCAGAAGTCATTTTCACACCTTCAGGAACCCTAAAGGGACCTACCAGTTGTTTCCCAATTATTCCAGCTCAAAACATGAATCCTCCACCTCCTTGCAGACGTTGCAGCCTTGTTGGGACATAGTGGCCATCCACCAACCATCTACTACTCCATCCATCTGGACCATCCAGGGTTGCTCGGCACTCATCAGTAAACAAGACTGTTTGAAAATTAGTCTTCATGTGTGTCTGGGCCCACTGCAACCGTTTCTGCTTGTGAGCACTGTTTAGGGGTGGCTGAATAGTAGGTTTATGCACCACAGCAAGCCTTTGAAGGATCCTACACCTTCAGGTTCGAGGGACACCAGAGGCACAAAGCAGCTTCAAATATCGGTTTCCTGGTCTGTAAGGCCTTTTTAGCAGCTGCTCTCAATCCGATGAACTTGCCTGGCAGAAACCTTCCTCATTCTGCATTTATCTGCACGAACACGTCTTTGTTCAGAATCAGCCACAAATCTCGTCACAGTATGA
Source organism: Allobates femoralis (assembly GCA_033576535.1). NCBI lineage: Eukaryota > Metazoa > Chordata > Amphibia > Anura > Aromobatidae > Allobates > Allobates femoralis. The sequence goes on along the minus strand of JARQOC010000002.1, from coordinate 635,326,961 downwards.
TGATCACGCTTAAGTTTTCTTGCAATTTCTAATGTTTTCATCCCTTGTCCAAGGCATTGCACTATTTGTTGCTTTTCGGCAGCAGAGAGATCCTTTTTCTTTCCCATGTTACTTGAAAACTGTGGCCTGCATAGTATTGTGGAACACCCAGTTTTCCTTTTATTGGGCTCACCTGCCAAACTAATTATCACAGATATCTGAGATTGATTTCAATGATCCAAAGAACCCTGATACACAATACCATCAATGGGTTTCATTGAAAAAAAAAACAAAAAGCCCTATGACACTTAAAACCAATTTGCATATTAATTTGGAACATGGTGTAAAGTTGAAAATGCAATGTCAAGGCGTAATGGCAGGCAGGGTGGCCCGATGTAGTCACTGGCACTGGAGTCCCCTGGCTCACAGGCCCCAAAATGGTACACCTCTGGCCCAATGTATGTAGCTGAGTACATGGTGGCTGACCATGTATCAAAGTGTCTTGAGTTAATAAGTAAAATCTACCTTTAAGGCAGCGACATTGTATAGAGTCGGTTGTCGAGCCCACTGGGACGAGGGTACTCGGTACCGGACCGGGTCTTTACTGGGGAAGTCACGGGCGGTCCTGGTCCGGAGCGTCTCCCGGGCCCTGGCAAATAAAGGGGAATATTTACAGGGGATTGTCAGTCGTGACGCCACCCACTTGATGCGGCCAGTGATGGGGGCCGCCGCTGCTGCAGAACCTCCGGGGATGATGTAATGGCAGCTTAGGTGGTATAGTTCCAGTGGGTAGAACTGTGTTCCCCGGGGCAGTAAGGGTTAAGGCTATTGTGGAGTGTGTAGCACACTTACTTTGCAGACACTGCAGGGATCTCTCCTCTTGGCTGGTGCTGACAGGCTGTATCCTGTATGGAGAGAATCACTTTCATGCAGAAACACAAGGGAAGCAGTTCCAGGGTTTTCTGTGTTTACTCTCAGTTCTTCCAGTCACTTTACAGCTCATTTACAGTTCTTACACAGTTCAAGTACAGTTCTTAGTACACGGGCACATTCTCCCTCTCCGGGTTCCCTTTGCTCCCTGCAGCCAGGCCTCTCTCTCTGTGACCCCTCACACAGTCTGCAGTGTCCTTTCCGGGCTATAACGGTCTCCGTCTCCACGTGTGTGTGTGAAACGCTGGACAGTATGGCGGTGACTCGGGCCCCTGTGAGTCCTTAGTTTGTCACTGAGCTGCCTGTCCTTTAGGGTAGGGATCTCAATCTGGAACTAAGACCCCTCGTTGTGTTGTTTGGGGATGCCGGGTAAACTACGGTCCCCTCTAGAGCCGACACTCTACTTCAGCCCAGCCTCCAGCAGTCCTCAAGCCTGAGGCTCTACCAGGCTCCTTTCTCTCTGTGTCTCCTGGTATATAGGAGGGCTACTCCGCCTGCAGTCAGTTGCTTTAGCTGTAGTTCTAGGGCCCCAGGTATCAGCGTCCCTCTCGGCTCTCTCACACTCCTGGGGATCCGGCTCTGGATAGGCTTTCTCTCTCCTCTGGCTCACACTGGCTCAGTACAGATTCTGCGTTCCTTATGCCCTCACTCTTCCAGGACATGTGGCTTTCTCCTGCTCAGCTTCAGCTCAACCTGCTGCTGTTCTCTGGCCTTGCTCCTCAGCTTCTGGTCTTTGCTGTTCAGCTCACTGTGGCCTACTGAACACCTTCCTCCTCCCCCTTTCCTATATACTGTCAAGTCACCTGACTACGGGTGTGCCCAACCCACTCCTCCAAATCCACCACCCCTCAATCTCATAGAGTCTCTAATCTCAGGGCTGGATGCTACCTTCTGTACGTGGGTTGTGTGGGCTGTGAGGGTGTTGGTGTGCAACAAGTGTCCTACCTGCCTGGCTGCAGTTCCCTTTTATGGCCTCCTGGACGCAGGGGCGCCACACTATGAATATTAGATAAAAGGCTTTCTCATTAAAGTGCTAATAATAAGTTCACACCAGAGGTGGAAGGGTTAAAGTTTAGAAGTCTTGGCAAGTACTGTTCTCTAAAACCAGCCAAAATCACTGCATACAACTGACCTTTGAAACATGAAATATGTGATTGACATAATAAACTTAGAACTTTGTACCATATATTTCACACTGGTACTGTATATTAAATGACAATATGACTTTTTTTTTTGCAACATTTTCAATTCTGAGAAATTTTTCACAGCAAAAGGAAAAGAATATTAAAAAATGTGCAACTCACAGACAACTGCAATAAGGATAAAACAGACGTTATAAAAGAAAAGTGTAGGACCAAAACTTGTAAACTGCTTTAACAATGCAAAAATAGCAAGTAGCAGCTGAAGCCCACAGTAAAAAAGAGGGTTTATGAAGTCTGGACAACTAATTTATGCAATCTCACCAGTAGAAAGTGAAGACAAGCTGGCATTTCCACAATAAACTTAGAAATTGATTTTCTTTATTCGTGCAATTTGATTAAAAGATTACATGCATAGTTCCACATAGACCCCTCTGACGCGCGCTAACACTATATGTGCCCTTAAATGGCCCTAAGAATAATAACTCCGGAAACATATCAGAGAGTCTATATGGAACAATGCATGTACAGTTGTGGCCAAAAGTATTGACACCCCTGCAATTCTGTCAGATAATACTCAGTTTCTTCCTGAAAATGATTGCAATCACAAATTCTTTGGTATTATTATCTTCATTTAATTTGTATTCAATGAAAAAACACAAAAGAGAATGAAGCAAAAAGCAAAACATTGATCATTTCACACAAAACTCCAAAAATAGGCCAGACAAACGTATTGGCACCCTCAGTTTCTTACAATGCTCTGCTGGAATTTTTGAATGCCTCTTTTTTCTCCTATAAACTCTATTTTGATGCCTTTGCCTAAAAAGCTCTACTTTTGTCTCATCTGACCAGAGAACATTCTTCCAAAACGTTTTAGGCTTTCTCAGGTAAGTTTTGTCAAACTCTAACCTGGCTTTTTTATGTCTCGGGGTAAGAAGTGGGGTCTTCCTGGGTCTCCTACCATACAGTCCCTTTTCATTCAGTCGCCGACGGATAGTACGGGTTGACACTGCTGTACCCTCAGACTGCAGGGCAGCTTGAACTTGTTTGGATGTTAGTCGAGGTTCTTTATCCACCATCCGCACAATCTTGCGTTGAAATCTCTTGTCAATTTTTCTTTTCCGTTCACATCTAGGGAGGTTAGCCACAGTGCCATGGACTTTAAACTTCTTGATGACACTGCGCACGGTAGACACAGGAACATTCAGGTCTTTGGAGATGGACTTGTAGCCTTGAGATTGCTCATGCTTCCTCACAATTTGGTTTTCTAAGTCCTCAGACAGTTCTTTGGTCTTCTTTCTTTTCTCCATGCTCAATGTGGTACACACAAAGACACAGGACAGAGGTTGAGTCAACTTTAATCCATGTCAACTGGCTGCAAGTGTGATTTAGTTATTGCCAACACCTGTTAGGTGCCACAGGTAAGTTACAGGTGCTGTTAATTACACAAATTAGAGAAGCATCACATGATTTTTCTAACAGTGTCAATATTTTTGTCCCCCCCTTTTTTATGTCTGGTGTGGAATTAGATCCAATTTGGCTTTAGGACAATTCTTTTTGTGTTTTTTCATTGAAGACAAATTAAATGAAGATAATAATACCAAAGAATTTGTGATTGCAATCATTTTCAGGAAGAAACTGAGTATTATCTGACAGAATTGCAGGGGTGTCAATACTTTTGGCCACAACTGTACGGTAATCTTTTAATCCAATGCAATCTTGGAAGTACCAGCTCGTCGTCTTCATTTTCTACTGATTAGAAGCAATTTATTAGTGCCCGTTTACTTTCAAGGTAACTTGCAATGTATAATGCCAAGCTTACCTACCCATCACTCAACAAAAGGATATAAAATGGGGAAAAGATAAAAGGATAATATGAAGATTGCTCAGAGGGTCAGGGAATAACTGCTCAAAGTTGAGATGGAATAGGAGAATTTTGTTGTTTGAATTTCTGGCTATCTAGTAAGAAAGTTTACAGGACAAAGGAAAAGAAAAAGAAAGGCCGTTTTACAACATGGTTTTCTGTGTTCAGGTCTGGTCCAGTGTGAATCGGACCCAACCTGATCAGGTTTTGCCACCATGTGTCCCCATGGTGCCGGATTGGTCCTATTTGGCCATCCGGTTTCGTGCTTTTTCTCCCTGATCAGATTTTGTCTGGTTTAGAACCTGAGACAAAATTGGAGTCAGCATCATTTTTTGCCTCCGATGAAAAAATCTGACAAAATCATAACATGGGAGTCTATGGGCGCCGGATCACCCCGGATCTGTTAAAAAATCAGATTGTTTCCTGGATGCCATGTACAGAACAGCGCAGGCTCTGAAATGCAGCCATGCTCATTCAGCACCATGGACAGCTACATTTCAGAGATGCGGCTTTAACGTTCAGCACCATGGAGAGCAGCACTGCACAGACGGCTGAGATTTCAGCACCATGGACAGCTGCATTTCAGAGATGCGGCTTTCACGTTCAGCACCATGGAGAGCAGCACTGCACAGACGGCTGAGATTTCAGCACCATGGTCAGCAGCACACCACATGCGGGCTGAGATTTCCGAACCACGGACAGCAGCAGAAACGAACAGAAACGAATCCAGCAAAAGAACAGCATCGGAGGGCATATTTGCCCACACTTTCTGGTCATCCTGTGCTGTCAGGTTCTGTCCGGTGGATCCTGCAAAACACCGGACAGAACCTGACAGCTGAAAACCGTGGTGTGAAACCGGTCAAAGAAAATGAAGACCTGAATAGTCAAATTATCTAAGTAGTAACTGTACTCAGAATGATGGGTGAAAGAAGGCCAGGCAAAAGAAGCATTTCTACCACGGTCAGCCCACGAGGGTCAACTTGACTGGAACATATCCAATTTATCTAAGTATAGCAGTCAATTAATTATTGATCATATAGCAAGACATAATTTTGGAGATATCTATGATTCTGTAATAATCTGCTTCATGACCAGGAAGATACAGGAATTCAGTGCATTGGAAAAACGGGATATGTTTGTAATGTTCTTCTTAGAGTGATTCCCTTAAGGATTTTTGATTGCCTTGTTACCAAGAAGTACTAAGATAAGGAAGTAAGCACCTGTAGGGTTCATGGTAATGTCCCTGGGTATCTGGCACATCCAAAAGCAATATGAAGAGTATCATTGATGTAGCCTGTGCACTGTGTGCAGCCCCACAGGGGACCAATGGGTTATGTAGTCCATTTCCATATCCAAAGCAGGTGGAATTGTGCAATATGATGCGCTATTGGACTACAAATGGGCCCAAAAACTATAATAACACAAGGGCCCTTTTCCATCTGTGTTCGCCAGTGAGAGTATTCCAGTGCCCTTTGGCTTATATCAAGCAGCATTTTAATACTGGAGGACCTTAATTTTGATTTCAAGCATCAATGTGTTAGCAGCCCTGCAGTACTGGAAGGCCATATTTGTGACTACTCAGCTACTGATAATTTCCAGATTCTCATTTATGGAAATATTCAGCTGACGGTCGAGTAGTAATGGGCGAACTTGAACTGTAAAGTTCATGTGCCATTCCGGATACCTAATGTCCTAATAAACAGACCCCAAACACGGATTTATCAGGGGAGTCCATGTTACTGTACAGGTTTAGCCATCCGGCATAGCTTGTTCAAAGGCTGCAAAGCCAAACCGCACAATTTCCTGGTATGGGAATTTCTGGTCCCATCACAACCATGCCAAGTACTCGTGTAATGACCAGAGGTATGAATAAGATCCAGTGAGTCACAAAATGAGACAAAGGCAGAAATAAGTAACACTCTCTTTACTAAATAGGGTTGGGGTAGAATTCAGGATATGATGCAATACTTATAACTTCCCATAAGACTACTTTAGCTATTATTCACATTCACCCAGAATAAAGCTAGGATCAGTGTGCCAATTCCAAAGTTTCCTGGTTATATATACACACCGGTAATTTATACCAAAAACAGTGAATAATCTGGTTAATCATATTGGACTAAGCAAGGTGTTTAATGTGTTAAAAAAATCTTTAATATTCATAATAATTGTGCCCATCATGTCTCTAGGGGGTGCCCACCCCCCTAGAGACATGCTGCCTACTGAGGTGGGCATGTAATGGGTTAATATCTCATGCACATGGTGCGCTAACCAAAGATCTACTGTAAAATCCTTCAGGACCCTGGACAGCGGCACATACTATACATACATTACGTATAGTATGCGCACCGCTGTCAGTGGAGCCGCAGCTTCATTCACAAAATTGTACAGAGCCGATAGGAGCCAGCTTACTGTACAATAGATATTAACACATTACATGCCCACCTGAGTAGACAACATGTCTCTAGGGAAGGTGGGCACCCCCTAGAGACATGATGGGCACAATTATTATGAATATTAAAGCTTTTTTTTAGAGATTTTACAGTTTGCTCATCCCTGCAGTAGCAGGGATGAGCAAACTGTACAGTAACCGGATGGCTCCGGATTACACATCCGGAGCAATCCGGTTACCGGATTGCGGCTTCAGCAACACATTTTTCATGAAAAATGTGTCTGAAGCTAATTGCGTTCACCGCATCCGGATCTGGATGCGGTGAACGCAATCCTCTATTAAAGTGTGACCCTAGCCTAAGTATAACATTGGACAGAGTGCTATCTGACAAAACATTGATCTTATAGCACTTGGCCATGTTATACGCCAGTGTGAGTGAGCCCTTCAAATGACTTGCTATCCATATTATATGTTCAGGCTTTTGTGTTTCTTTTAAATGCTTCAGGCCTTAGGCTGCATTCACACATTGCGTATTTTGCCGCGTTTTTTTACGCGCGCTTTTCAAAATACGCAATGTGCCTTTTGTCTGCCAGCAAAGTGAATGGGAAATTCACTTTGCAGTGCAGACATTGCGTAAAAATACGCAGTGCGTTTTCCGGGAGAAAGCGCAGCTCCGTAAACAATTGATATGTCAATTGTTTACGCAGCTACTTCTGCGTATTCTCCCAGAGGGGAGGAAGAATCTTGCTTCCTCCTCCCCTCTGTGACAGCTGTGGCCGCCCATTAGATTTCACAGTGTATTAATACACACTGTGAAATCTAAATTAAACAAAAGCAAGTGTCTGAAAAATAAAAAAGAATCAATACTTCACCTGTCCGACGTCTTCTCCCGCTGTGCGATCCCCGGTTCCAAGTGAGATCTCTTCTGACAGGACCTGTGGTGATGTCAGAGGGGGGCGTTCCCGGGCACTCGCGGTCATGTGATACATATCACATGACCGCGAACAGCCAATCAGCGATGGGAACGCCCCCCCCCCTCTGACGTCACCACAGGTCTTATCAGTAGACCTCTCACTTAGAACCGGAGACCGGACAGCGGCAGAAGGCACCAGACAGTGGGAGAAGGCACCGGAGAGGTGATGTATTAATTCTTTTTTATTTTACATACATTTGCCTCTATTTAATTTAGATTTCACAGTGTATATTAATACACTGGGAAATCTAATGGGGCTGTCACAGAGGGGAGGAGGAAGCAGGATTCTTCCTCCCCTCTGTGACATCACTGCGCTTTCTGGAGTAAAGAAAGCGCAGTGTGTGAAAGCCCCTGCGTATTTTGCTGCACTTTTTTGAACGGCCGAAAAACACGGCAAAAAGCGCAGCGCAAAAAAGCGCAGCAAAATACGCAAATGTGTGAACGCAGCCTTAAGGCTACATTCCCACGATCCAAAGACACAGAGTCCTGGACGAAGATGTGCTCACATACAATGGCATCTGGCACGTTGGAGAGTTGTTCTCATCATGGATGAAGTTTTTACTGTTACAAGGCAGATAATAGACTGGCAAATGGTGGTCACATATGATACTGACTGGTTTGCTGACCCTCTTCGACCCCTCAATACTGTAAAACTGAACATTTTAGGCTTCATTCACACTGCGCGCTTTTGGTCAGTTTTTGGTCTGTTTTTGGTCGTCAGTTTTTGTAGCCAAAACCAGGAGTGGAACAATCAGAGGAAAAGTATAATAGAAACACCTGTACCACTTCTGTATTTATCATCCAGCCCTGGTTTTGGCTACAAAAACTGATGAGCAAAAACAGACCAAAAACACACAGTGTGAATGGTGCCTTAGAGTGGCCTATCATGGCCAACCAAAGGCACACCGGTGCTATAATCTTGTTGTCTAATCAGCATTTTGATATGCCACACCTGTGACTTAAGCCCCCGTCACACATAGCGAAATCGCTGTTGCATTACAGGTTTTGTGACGCAACAGCGACCTCGCCAGCGATCTCGCTATGTTTGACACGTAGCAGCGACCAGGCCCCCGCTGTGACATCGCCAATTGTGTCGGAATGGCCTGGACCATTTTTTGATTGTCGGGTTCCCGCTGGGCAGCATGCATTGGTTGGAACGTCGCCGAGTGTGACGGGACCCTTAGATGCATTAATTTGGAAAAAGGAGATGTGCTCATTAACACATTTGGACAAATTTGTATATATTTGTATTTGAGAGAAAAGGGCCTTTTGTGTACATAAAAACAAAGTCTTAAGGCCCCGTCACACCTGGTGACGGGGCTGGAGATGTCGGCAGTGACTGGCGGGTGCGTGCACGTTTTTGGCACCCCGCCAGCGTCGCCGTCCCCCGTTTACACAGGGCGACATCTTCAGCATCTCGCCGGCAAGCTGACAGGCTGCATCGCCGCCGGGGTGTCTGGAAACCCCAGCGGCGATGCAGGACAATGGGAGCATATGGCTCCCATCGCCTGACAGGTCGCCGGCGGCCGGTTACATGGGGCGATATGTGCACATCGCCCAAGATCGTTAGCCTGGTTTCAGAGCACTGCTCTGAAACCAGGCGACCTCCTAGCGGCGCTGACATCGCCCCTTTAAATGAGGCGACGTAGGGGCGATGTAGCTGCCGATAGGCAACGTAGGGGCGTGGCCTATGTAATTGGCGGCGATGTCGCCCCGTGTGATGGGACCTTTAGGGTACCCTTGCACGACACAATATTGCATGCAATTTCACTGGCAATTTGCTGGTTGCAGTGAAATCTTGAACACATTGTTCCATTTTATTGCTGTGTACAAATGTAACAATGTGTCCATGATTTCACTGCAACCAGCAAATTGCCAGTGAAACTGCATGCAATATTGCCGCGTGTAACGGTACCCTTAGATCTTTGAGTTCAGCTCATGTAAAATGTGAGCTAAAACAAAAGTGTTGCTTTATAATTTTGTTCAGTATATAAAGCCAATCAACCTGGCAGACTTATCCAATATAGGGAATAAGACAAAAATTAGGTTTATTTACAAATGCCTAAATGTGATCCCACAAGAGATAGGAATTTTACATTTCACTGACTTTCATAAAAGAGTCACGTACTTTTTGAGTATTAAGTAACCTGCAAGTAGATTTCAGGGAATAAGTTTACACTTGGCATCTATTCACTCACTGTGTATTTACCCTGAAAGGTTAACGTGATCAAGCATGTTTCACAATAAACTTTTGTTGGTTAAAATGATTTGTAAACTGTCAGGACTAATGGCCACTTACACACACCAACTTCTGAACAGATCTCTGGTTGCAGTGAAATCATGGACACATTGTTACATTTGTACACAGCCACAAAATGGAACAATGCGTCCATGATTTCACTGCAACCAGAGATCTGTTCAGAAGTTGGACACAGAAGTTGGTGTGTGTAAAGCGGCCCTAAGGATAACAATGGCAGCCTATGCACAACTGAACGGTTTATTACAGATCTTCCCTGCTAATGGATCACAGCTGTGGAGGAGAGAGAGATTAATCTCCTCCAGTTTGTCTCGGTGTATATCACACTGCAGTCAGATGACATCTGAGTGCAGTCCGATGTTTCGCTTGCACCCATAGACTTTTATGGGTACGGGTGATCCAAGACTTGCTGCCAAACAGCATGAACAAACTCGCAGATAAACAATGAGGTGATGTCTAGAACCGACGAGTGCAATCCCATAACACATTGGATTGCACTTGCACCATTGTTAAATGCTAGTGGAGCGAGGCCTTAGTTGAATATAAGTATATTTCCCAACTTTTTCTGTAGCATTTCCATAGTCTCCCATTCACCAGATGAAGGCTAAAAAGGTGTCCTTTCAGCACTGTGCTTTCTCATACAGAGGGGTACTGCAATAAGACGTATTAGATGCGATATTAGTCTTTTTACAATGAGTCCCAATGGCGTTGGATGACTCAGCATCAATCCTGATGGTAGCCACTGTTGGGCATATACTGTGGGTGAAATAAGTATTGAACACGTCACCAATTTTCTAAATGTATTTCTTAAGGTACTAGTGACATGAATTTTCTCCCCAGATGTCTGTAACAACTTATCCAATCCACACAAAGAAATCAAACCATAGGTGCCCATAAATTTAGTTATGTGTAATAATGCAAAATGACATGGGAAAAGTATTAAACACATGAAGATTGAGAGATGGCCACAAACGTACTGTAGACGAAGCTTAAGAAACGCTCAAGAATTCTGTATCAACCTACTCAGGGACATGCACTATAGACCAAAAACAACAGGGAAGATTTACTATTACGGTGTATCATTTAGATAGCATAGATAAGGTAGTCAAAAAATGTTCCAAATCTATCATAGTGGAGCACACGGTGTGATAGACATCTTTGGTGCAATGTAGATTCTTTCTATTTTTATATCACTACTTGTCTGATACATTTAAAGACAACCTTCATTTTAGAATGTTTAAGGGACCAGGCTTTTGCTTCTTCAACTGAGAGCAACATGATGTAGGAAAAGAGAACCTGATTCTAATAGGTTTCACTTAGTTTAAGGTTTGCAGCAGTTGTGACACAGTGTTCTTAAATGTAGCATGAAGCAAAGCTTAGAAACCTAATGTCTCCTGTCTGTGTATGTTGTCTATTGACAATGAGCTGCTTATCAGAGGAGGGAGCATGGTCAGACTACGTCTCACGAGCGGTAGTCAAAGCAGTGTTAAGGTCCTGGTGATAAAACCTTTACTATAAATAAACAACAGCACACAGCTTGATTAGTGAAAATTTGCTAAATTCAGTCTTATAATCTCTACAGTATGCTGTCTTCAGATTAAATAGCAAAAACCTGCTGACAGATTCCCTTTAAACTGGCCACACTATGGAAGAGTGGATGCAGAGCTTAATAAAACATTTTTACTTTTTAATTCTGCCCCTCTGTTGCAGAGCTATTAGCTTGTAAAGTTTAGGTTGTAATATGATAAGTCCAAATGAGTGTTTCCAGAGATTTCATTCTGGGGTTATGTACTTCTTTCCCTGCATAATCCTTGACGAATCATTAGCATGTGGCAAAATAGTAACAGGCAGCCTGAGCTACTCATTGGCCTCACTGCAAAGCCTTCTGCAATTACAAAGTGCCTGGGACTGGGCAAACATGGGTGTGATTACAAACACCTATCCACTTTCTTCTCACAGTAGTCAGTGTGGAGGGAGGAGCAGTACAACAGCACAGCTGAGTTTTGTGTCATTACAAACAACTCTGCAGCTCTTCTTTCACAATGCTGTCATCTCTGATGTATTGCCCTCACTCAGCAATGTCTTCAATATTATAAAATCTGAAGAAGTTTAGTAATCACACTAAATTCGTAACACTCAACTTGAAAATACTTTACTCCAGTACATATAATCACACACAGCTCTTCAGTGAGAGCATGGCTGTCTGGCATACACAGGAGAAAGCCTTCTCTAAGCTAAAGTGTTTTTTTAATGTGCTTCTTTCTATCTCTTCATATGATGAATGGTTGATTTTTTCCATCTTTGCTCTTTCAATAGTACATATTAACTTATTTGCATTCTGTAACTAGGTAGGATTTATCCAGCTGCTTGCACATGTGGCGCCCCTCTGGACTGGTCGCCACAGTGATGCTACATTACTCCACGGTGTAGTGTCACCATTTCCAGGTGAAAGGGGTCACAAACCCAAGACACAAAATTGCACACAACACCAACTCGCCTCTTCCGACAAGCCTACAACCTACTGTGAGCCTCGGTCTGCCAAACCACTGCACGACCAACCCTACCCTCTCCTAATGTATCAACACCTGCCCCCACGTAGATTGTGAGCCCTCGCGGACAGCGTCCTCTCTCCTTCTGTACCAGTGTGCCATATGTTGTCCATGTACCTTGTATTTGTCTTTGTATACCTTCTCCACATATAAAGCGCTATGGAATTAATGGCGCTATAATAATAATTAATAATAATAATCCCATGTCAAGGCTGGGGGGTTCGGGTGGACCCTTTTTAGGGAGGACCCCAACTCTTGGCTGGAGGAGGGGTTAGCAGAGAGAGTTTAGAGAGAGAGAGGGAGGAGAACATCGGAGGAGAGCGTCCGGAGCGGACGCAGGACGGAGAGCATCCTAGGGGACATGGGAGTGGGAGATCCACCAGTATGCCTCGAATCTGGCCCGACCCGAGTTGGGCAGAGGTACCGGTTGCCTGAAGGAACCAGCCCCGATCTGGTGGGAGTGCTGCACGCTTCAGCCAGGAAAACCGGAGGCCATCGTTTCGGCATGAGCAGTGGCTACCAACCGTGGATAATCGCCAGTACGTTGGCTAGAACTAGGGTCAGGGGACGTGCCGACGCAGTCGCCTGACATGGCCCGTAGCCATCAGCCTGGGACCCTATCCACGAAGGTGCTGGAAAGGAGGGAGAATATACAGTGGGGGAGAAGAGCAAGCAGGAAAGGCTATGAATGGTGTCTTAGCAGAGTGACCATTATCATCTGGGAAACAATCTGGCTGAACTTTGGAGGAGCACAGCACCCGGCTGGGTAAACTTGACGGATTAATAAGTAAAGGTAACGAACTGCACAAACTGTGTTTGCCTCCTTCTTCCTCACCCTGCGGTGTTCTGCACCATCACCAACCCAATAAACTATTCACATAATCCCTGGGGCCCTGCTCCACCTGTGGGGAGCTATACCATCCCGGCTGCGCTACCATCTGTCCCGGCAGTCTTACCCTACAGCTCACCCTACCCATCTCTGACTGAATACCACAGGTGGCGTCTCAAACTATCCCTTGTAAATAATCCCCTTTGACTGCACACCCAGGGCCACGGAGCTGGGTCACCGCCACCATGACCATCCACCGAACCGACCAGCCTGGTTTCCGAGTATCCCACGGCCCTAACGGGTGTTGCATATATTTACATATAGTTTGAGATAATCCATTTGGATTTTAAAATAGGTTTTCAATAAAATTTTATACTTTTTCTCCAGCTTTTTTTCTGTGGTTATGTGGCACCCTAGGAGTCTGGTTGCCACAATGGCATTGCCTCCTTCTTGGGGGGTGATGTCATGCCTTGTAGCAAGAAGGGGTCCCCTAATCAGGTAATACCAGCATCCAATACTTTTCCTGACTCCAGACCAGAAGGGGGTGCTTTGCACTCGAGTTCATGGGAGCTACCCAATAAATTCTGGCCTAGGGTTGGGGCTAGGCAGAACGTTAGGGAGGAAGCAGTGTGAACAGACATCCTGGGGACTGGAGCTGGTGGAGCTTGTCCCAGGACAGTGGAAGGCTAGTGAGCTAGAGGAGTCGAGGAGAACCTGGGGAGTGGAGCTGTGACCGGGCTCGCCCCAAAGGAAAGCGCTAGAAACCGGACACCGGAGTTGTTTGGGTACTGAAGCCCAGCAGCAAAATCTGGAGGGCAGAGGATTGCAAGTCCCCTTGCCCTACTCAACACCCGACGGCAAAGCAGTGCTGAACCTGACAGCCACATAGGAGGCCCTTACAATCAACCCCTAAGGGGAGATTTTGAACTGGTTTAGCCTGTTTGCTGTGCCTATCATTGCACTTCTGGCTTGTATGTCCATTGTGACACCTTCTGATTGGAGGCCCTGCATTTTGTGGTCTGGTTAACAGTGATGGATGTCTGCCTTGACCTGTTACATCATACAGGGGTATCATTCCCCCAAAAACCATCAGATGTGTCTTGCCTCTGATTAGGTGTTTCAGTGGAAATCTATATTTTATCTAGATTTACCTGTAACAAGACGAGTTACAACATCATCTCAAACCTTCTGATGAGCCCCATTACATAGGACAGGGCGAAAACTATATGGACCCGCAAGGAATCCCCTGAGGACTATACAGTAAAATTCTGGACTATCAAGTTAAGTCTAATTGAGGACTCCCTTCTCCATCACCCCATTTTGCCAGATAGGGCAAGTTCAGTGTGAGCCACCGGTGAATGGGGGCACCTCGAATTAGTACGTAAAATCTCCACTGGTAGGCAAGAGCAAGATATAGGGTCTTGATAGGAATTTCTTTGGGGTGGTCTAATGATTGTGTTCCTACGTGTGGTGTGTTGTGTTTTCACTGTCTATTACAAAGAATTAAAAAGGTGACAAAGAGATTTTTTTATCATATTGAAGTTGGTAATTCAAAATTAATTTCATAGGGCAACCAGGCCCACAGAGTTGGCGAGACAAGTATGTAGGGGGATGACCTGTCCTACCAGTCGTGATTGAGGGCATCCCGCTGAACGCTTTACTGGACACTGGATCCCAGGTGACAACGATGCCACATATCCTTTATAAGCATTATTGGGCTGACTCTGACCTGACCCGCAGTCTAGATGATGACTTGACAATAATTGGTAACAATGGTCAACCTCCACTACAAGTGGGGTACAAAGAGGTGGCTATAAAGGTTGGCCGAGTAGAGCTAAAAGCTCAAGGTTTAATTGTTGTAGACATTGATCGCCGAGAATGCAATCCAATGATGACTCTAGGTACCAATGTGATAGAAAATTGTCTTACAGAGATTATTGCTCTATTACAACAGGTAGCCGAAATTGCCAGTTCCGGTGAGCAGCGAGTCCTGCAGAAGAAAATCAGGGCTCTGATGTAGAGGCAGCAGGAGGAGCTGTCTGGTGGAGAAGTCGGTGTTGTAAGAGTAAGTGATCCATTTCCCATTGCAATACCTCCAAGGAGTGAAATGTTAATCTGGTGTCGGGCAGCAATAGGCCTCAGAGGGCAGGATTATCAGGCCCTGGTAGAACCCATGTACTCAGTCAGAAGGCCCAGCATCCTGACAGCTAGGGGGGTAGTTGATGTCCGCAACGGAAGGCTCCCTGTACGCATCTTGAATTGTGGGGAGAATGAGATCAATCTGCTCCGGTATGCTACAATTGCTAAGCAGTTCACCGTCAGTAACAACGCCATAAAGGCACTGGAACCCTTGATTCCGTCCGACCAGGCAGAGGACAATGGCGCCAACGAGCAGCTAGAGGATTGGTGTCAGAAGTTACATGTAGGCACTGATTCCAACCCTTTACACCAAAAGCATGGAGATTACTGGGTAGTCTGAGAGTATGAGCAGGTCTTTAGCAAACACCCAGTAGACTTTGGGCAGGTAAAAGGGGTTAAACACCATATCCCCACCAGAGATCATCCACCCATTAAGGAGAGGACCCGGCCTGTGTCTCCAGCTCATTATCAATGTGCCAAAAGAATGTTACGGGAGATGAAGGAGGCTGGGATATTCAGACATAGTTGTAGCCCCTGGGCAGCTCCATTAGTCATGGTAAAGAAAAAGTATGGCACAATGAGAATGTGTGTTAATTACAGGCAGATTAAGCATATTGCACATAAGGACGCATACCCATTACCCAGCATTGAGGAATCCTTAACTGTCTTAAAATCTGCTATTTCTACACTTTAGGTCTCATTAGTGGGTATTGGCAGGTTCTCGTAGCAGTGGCGGACAGAGAGAAGACCTCGTTTACAACACTCATGTGGCTCTGCAAGTTACACTGCATGCCATTCGGGCTCTGCAACCCACCGGGAACGTTCCAGCAGTTAATGGAGTGCTGCCTAGGACATAAAAACTTAGAAACTGTCTTGTTTTATCTGGACGTCATCATCTACTCCAAGACGTACGAAGACCATCTGGAGCACCTGGCCGAGGTGTTCGAGGCTTTGTCCAGCTTTGGCCTGCAAAACAACGTGACAACATTAAAGCGAACCTGTCACCCCCTCCAGGCATCTAAAGATAACATAGCCACCTTCTGCAGCACTAAGGCTGCAGTCTCAGAAGGCGTCTATAGCATTTATGCTCCCTTGATTCACTGAAATAAAGACTTATATAAAATCTGTTTCAAACCAGATCCAAGACCGGGAGGCGGGTTTTCAAGTGTCTGTCTCCCTCCTCTGTGGTGTCAGTCATCCCTCTCTGCTCTCTGTGCACCTCCTCCAGGGCCACCTCCCTGCATTACAGAGCTTTGTCAGCTCTGCTACAACATAGAGCTGCTGGTATAAGAGACCCCACAGTAGTAAATCTAGCAGGAGGACCCCGAGCAGACAAAGCACTGCCTGCTACATAGCAGCCCTTGAGCTGAGCTGTCAGCAGTGCAGCAGAGTTGAGTTTGTGCTTTAGATCAGGGGCTGAGGAGTAATGCTGCTGGGTACAAGAAACTGAAAGGGAAAACTGCTCAGCTCAAGGGCTGCTAAGTAGCAGGCAGTGCTTTGTCTGCTCGTCCTCCTGCTAGATTTACTACTGTGGGGTCTCCTATACCAGCAGCTCTATGTTGTAGCAGAGCTGACAAAGCTCTGTAATGCAGGGAGGTGGCCCTGGAGGCGGCACACAGAGAGCAGAGAGGGATGACTGACATCACAGAGGAAGGAGATAGAGGCTTGAAAACCCGCCTCCCGGTCTTGGATCTGGTTTGAAACAGATCTTGTAAAAGTCTTTATTTCAGTGAATCAAGGGAGCATAAATGCTATAGACACCTTGTCAGAATGCAGCCTTAGTGCTGCAGAAGATGGCTGTGTTATCTTTAGATGCCTGGAGGGGGTGACAGGTTCGCTTTAAGCTCCACATTGGGGAAAAAAATTCCTTCCTGACTCCAGATACGGCAATCAAACTAGTTCCCTGGATCAACGCCCTATCAAAGAATCTAGTATATATAACTGGTAATATTATAGTTTTCAAGAAAGGCATCCAGGCCCTTCTTAAATGTTAGTAGTGACTCACTCATTACACCATCATGTGGCAGAGAGTTCCATAGTCTCACTGCTCTTACAGTAAAGAACCCACATCTGTGATTATGATTAAACCTTCTTTCCTCTAAACATAGAGGATGCCCGCTTGCCCCGTCTTAGGCCTAGGTGTAAAAACATAATTAGAAAGGTCTATGTACTGTCTCCTCATATCTGTATATTGTAATAAGAGCGCAGTTAAACCTTATATTTTGTAAACAAAGTAACCCCAAGTTTAATAACCTGTCTTGGTATTGCAGACCCCTTAGGGTAAGTGTACACTTACCCGGCGGTTTGCTCGGCGGCAGCTGGCGGAACCCGCCAGGAAGCTCCGGCGCCGTCCACCGGCTTCCTGGCGGGTATGTGCGGCGGGAGCCGGGCGGGTGTGCGGCGGATGCACAGCGTGTTCTCGGCGGCGATTCTGCAGCGGCTGGAAGCAGCACATGATTCTGCTTGCAGCCGCTGCAGAACCGCCGTTTTTTTAGAACATGCTCATTCTTTGCTAACCCGCTGGGAAACCTGCGGGTTAGCAACGGATGACGCTGTGTAACCGCCGGTGTGTGCACAGCCTTGGGCGGTGTGCATTAGTTTTAATGTTAATCCAAACGCTGGTTTGGATTAACATAAATTTAAATAAAACTAATGTAAACAAAACGGCGGTTTACACAGGTAAACCGCCGAAAACCCGCCCAGTGCGCACATAGCCTTAGTCCTCTAATGACTTTTGTCGCTCTTCTCTGGACCCGCTCTAGTTCAGCTATGTCTTTCTTATACACCGGAGACCAGAATTGTACACAGAATTCTAAGTGTGGTCGCACTAGTGACTTGTATAGAGGTAAAACTATGTTCTCCTCATGAGCATCTATGCCTCTTTTAATGCATCCCATTATTTTATTAGTCTTTGCAGCAGCTGCCTGACACTGGCCACTAAATGCGTTCGCCGTCCACCCATACACCCAGGTCTTTTGTCATAACAGTTTTACCTATAGGGCAAGAGGAACAAAGGTATTACATTTTAGATATTTAATCTGAAAAGTAGACAGTGTTTAAAAATTTTTACAAAATATGTTACAAAAGGAGAACAAAACAATACAACACATAGAATTACAAAAAGGATAAACAAAAGAGAATTTTAAACCTAATGTCACTAAAATTATTCAGAGTTTAGAGGAGGGAGGTTCACCTTAGGGAAAAATGGACAGAACCCACAGCAAACTGTACTTTGAGGGCCGACAAAGGACCAAACCCAATTTCTGCTTTTTGTTATACTAAAAAAATATACAACACAACACTTGTTGTTTTTTCCTATTTTTCATGTCTGAACTCAAAGATCTAAAAGTTTTGTACTGTTTCCAATAAAACAATAAGACGTACCCTAAAAAAAATTCCTAGCATGATTTTTCAGGATTTGTAAGGATGCTCGAAATATAAAATCTACTTTAAAGGGAACCTGTCACCTGGATCTAAGCCCCTACACTATCACTACCTGTCCCTGCACCTTCCTAGCAGCTCCCTATCTATCCCTCTCTGAGCTAAATCCGCCCTATAAAACTGCAGAAAAATAACTTATAACTTACAGCAGTCCCTGAGGCTGGGGACTGAGAAGGCGGCGCCAGGCTCCATTCAGCCCCTCCTCCATGCAGCAGCACACGCCCCACTGGGCGGCATTATTCTTTCTTCATCGCCGCCTCCTGCATTTGGAATCTGTGCTTTACACCTATCATGTTGTGGTGATGCGACCTCGATGTGTCCCCTGACTGAGACACAGCATATGGGAGATTGTATCTTCTGCTCGGTAGCAGCACACACAGGGTGAGCTGCTACTGGAGCTAAGTGCTGATTGAAATCACTGACCCCCAGGTGTGCGGGTGAATAGGAGATGATATGTGCTGCCCTGGGCTGTGGGGAGGGGGTGGAGTGTGTCAGGACAGCAGCAGGAGCTGCTGGGATTGTATGAGGTTCTACTCGGCTGTGCCCCGGTGTAACAGGCCAGACTAAACCCCCCGACCAGAATATACTCGGGGTTAAAGTGGCCTAGGCCAGATTATACCCCTCCGTATACCACAGCAGCTTTAGATCAGGGCTCCAAGCAACACATGGGGGCCCGAGGCAGCCCAAAGTGGCCCCAGGCAGCAGAAAGTGGCCCTACGCAACATACAGGGGCCCCAGGCAGTGCTAGGGCCCCAGGCAGTGCTAGGGGCCCCAGGCAGTGCACGGGGCCCCAGGCAGTGCACAGGGCCCCAGGCAGCACAAAGTGGCCCCAAGCAGCACAAAGAGGCCCCAAGCAACATACAGGAGCCCCAGGCAGTACTAGGGGCCACAAGCTACACACAGGATCCCAGGCTACACACAGGGGCCCCATGCAGCATACAAGGACCCCAGGCAGTGCACGGGGCCCCAGGGAGTGCACGGGGCCCCAGGCAGTGCACGGGGCCCCAGGCAGTGCACAGGCCCCAGGCAGCACAAAGTGGCCCCAGGCAGCACAAAGTGGCCCAAGGCAACATACAGGGGCCCCAGGCAGTACTAGGGGCCCCAGGCTATACACAGGGTCCCAGGCTACATACAGGGGCCCCATGCAGCATACAAGGGCCCCAGGCAGTACAAAGGGGTCCCAGGCAGCGCATGGGGGCCAGAGGCAGCACACAGGGGCCCCAGGCAGCACAAATTGGCCCCTGGTGGCCCACTGCCTGGGGCCCCTGTATATTGCCTGTGGTCACTTTGTGCTGCCTGGGGCCCCTGTGTGCTGCCTGGAGCCCTTGTGTGTAGCCTGGGATCCTGTGTGTAGCCTGGGATCCTGTGTGTAGCCTGGGGCCCCTGGTACTGCCTGGGGCCCCTGTATGTTGCCTGGGGCCACTTTGTGCTGCCTGGGGCCACTTTGTGCTGCCTGGGGCCCCGTGCACTGCCTGGGGCCCCGTGCACTGCCGTGGGGCCCCGTGCACTGCCTGGGGCCCCGTGCACTGCCTGGGGCCCCGTGCACTGCCGTGGGGCCCCGTGCACTGCCTGGGGCCCCGTGCACTGCCTGGGGTCCTTGTATGCTGCATGGGGCCCCTGTGTGTAGCCTGGGATCCTGTGTGTAGCTCGTGGCCCCTAGTACTGCCTGGGGCCCCTGTATGTTGCCTGGGGCCTCTTTGTGCTGCTTGGGGCCACTTTGTGCTGCCTGGGGCCCTGTGCACTGCCTGGGGCCCCTAGCACTGCCTGGGGCCCCTGTATGTTGCGTAGGGCCACTTTCTGCTGCCTGGGGCCACTTTGTGCTGCCTCGGGCCCCCATGTGTTGCTTGGAGCCCTGATCTACAGCTGCTGTGGTATACGGAGGGGTAAAATCTGGCCTAGGCCACTTTAACCCCGGGTATATTCTGGTCGGGGGGGTTAGTCTGGCCTGTTACACCGGGGCACAGCCGAGTAGAACCTCATACAATCCCAGCAGCTCCTGCTGCTGTCCTGACACCCTCCACCCCCTCCCCACAGCCCAGGGCAGCACATATCATCTCCTATTCACCCGCACACCTGGGGGTCAGTGATTTCAATCAGCACTTAGCTCCAGTAGCAGCTCACCCTATGTGTGCTGCTACCAAGCAGAAGATACAATCTCCCATATGCTGTGTCTCAGTCAGGGGACACATCGAGGTCGCATCACCACAACATGATAGGTGTAAAGCAGGTGGGAGATTCCAAATGGAGGAGGCGGCGATGAAGAAAGAATAATGCCGCCCAGCGGGGCGTGTGCTGCTGCATGGAGGAGGGGCAGAATGGAGCCTGGCGCCGCCTTCTCAGTCCCCAGCCTCAGGGACTTCTGTAAGTTATAAGTTATTTTTCTGCAGTTTTATAGGGCGGATTTAGCTCAGAGAGGGATAGATAGGGAGCTGCTGGGAAGGTGCAGGGACAGGTAGTGATAGAGTAGGGGCTTAGATCCAGGTGACAGGTTCCCTTTAAAATTAAGCCCTAGTTAGAGTTAAAGCCCTAGTTACAGTTGAAGTCAAGTCAATTGATAATAGACTGCAGGACAGATAGAAAAATATATATTAGGGTGTTTTCACACTAGCGGTTTTTTCAAATCGCGACAGATGCGTTTTTTTCACCGCATCTGCCGCGATTTGAAAAAAACGTTGATGTGAAAGGGGCCTTAGAATCTGTGAGTCCTCAGTGGTTGATACCTTTTAATGGCTAACTGAAAAGATGGTAAGAACAAGGAAGCTATCGAGACACTATGGCCTCTTCATCAGGCTTAATAATGACACATGAAGACACCATATTGTCTCTAAAGCTTCCTTGTTCTTATTATCTTTTCAGTTGGCCATTAAAAGGTATCAGCCACTGAGGGCTCTCATATTCTAATATATACTTTTCTATCTACTGGGTAACACGGTACAAACATCTTTTGCAGGACAGATACTTCATCAAGGAAAGCTGACATCCCAAGAAGAATCACACTGAAAAGACCCCATGAGATGCAAATCATAAAAGACAATTGCCAGGGTCTCACTCACAGAATGGCTAGTTCTGCTAGCTTCACTCCACTCCTGAGCCTATTATATAGCGTTGTGATAGCTTCCATTCACATGGAGGAGCCAACCACTACACTTGGGTGCAGTGGAACGCAGAAGAGAGCACCTGGAACGCCTAGGTACACTAACAGCATGTAGCAAAGCTGTGACAGGAGTGACACCAGGACGACAATCTGATCTGTGTGTGATCACCCAGCACTTGTCAACCTTTATTGTTTTGGGTCTCATAGTCTTTTTAGTGCAAATATTTGGGGGGCATCTACTTTTCTTTTTGGGTCTATCCATCCTTTACTAGTGTAAATAATCATATGTAAACAGACAAACAAGAACTTTACCTTAATAGTATATACATGAGTGTAAAAAGGAAGAGCTATTTTGTTAAGTACAAGAAAGGAATTATGGCAGATTCTAAGAGCAAAAATCCTACTGCTTTCTGCAAAGAGAAGATGTAAGATAGCTTAATGTTCTGAAAATGGCGAGTAGAGTATGATAACCTCAGTCAAAAGGTGAAATGCTAAGAAGTGCAAGTGTGAGTCAGGTCAGTAGCATTTATTTTCTGAGCTGGAAGATACAATCTGAAAGGGTGCCTTCACATTGCGGTCAGGTTCGATCTGGGGCTGTCAGGAGTGAACCTGACAGCCCCAGACCGGATCAGCACACAGAACCGGAGGGCTAATATGCCCTCCGGTCCGGTGTGCAGCCTGACGCAGCTGCCGCTGCTGATGATTCAGGACCACGCCTCGCATTGAGCTAGCCGCGGTCCTGAAATAACAGCGGTGTGCAGGTGTCCGGTTCCCGGATCGGGGCAATCTTGCCCCATAGGCTCCCATGTTAAGGGAGCGCCGGATTGCCCCGGGATGATCCGGGGAAATCCGGGAGGATCCAGGAGATGCCAATTTTGGGGCGATTGTTCTCCCCGGACACAAAATGTTGCAGGCAACGTTTGTGTCCGGGAGAAAAATCCAACTTCTCCCGGTTTTCTTCCAGAGAGATGAAAGCCAGATGGCAGATAGCTGCCATCCGGCTCCATCCGGCCCCATAGGATGTGTCTTCAGAATCTGTGTCATTATCTGCCTGACGAAGGGGCCACAGTGTCCCGAAAGCTTGCTATGTTTACCATCGTTTCAGTTAGCCATTAAAAGGTATCAACCACTGAGGACTCTCAGATTCTAATATTTTTCATTTCTATGCCATATGTCGTCTCCAAAGGAGTTTCAGAGAATTTAGCAATACATCCAACCGGCCTCACAACTGCAAACCAAGTAATGACACCAGCCCTCGACTTCCACATCCAACTTCTTGACCTTCATGATCGTCTGAGACCAGCCACCTAAACAGCTGATGCAGCATTGTGTTCACAAAGCAAATAATTTCTGCACAACTTGTCAGAAACTCCGAGAATCTGGTTTCTCGTCGTCCTCATTGGAGTCTCCAACTGATTGCAGACTGTCCTTGTAACTAGCTTGAGGGGATAAATACTCACATATAGTGGCATCCGGCACATTGGAGAGGTGTTCTCTTCAAGGATGATACTGTAAAATGGCATGTTTTAGAATGGCCTTTTATTGTGGCCAGTCAAAGGCAAAACTTTGCACTAATCATGGTGTTTAATCGGCATCTTTATATGCCACACCTGTGAGGTGATTGGATTATTGGATTATGTTGGCACCACAGAAGTACTCACTAACACAGATTTAGACAAATTTGTGAACAGGATTTGAGTGGTAAATACATTTTGTGTACATAGGAAGTTTTAGATCTTTGATGAGCTCATGTAAGGGCTGTTGTGGGATATGCTCAGCCCTTCTGAATTTTATGAAATATCCAATTTACAAGATATCATCAGCCCTGGAGGTCCTAGGTGGGCACTATTGTCATCATGTTTCTTAACATGATTTTACTTTTCTAGGAAACATAATATGTTTACTATCATTGATATGATTGATCGTGATGCCAAAAATGTGCCTCCTATAAATATCGGATCGATAAAAACCCCAATATTCATATCTGTACACCGGCAACAGAGAATCTACCAAGGATGCTTTGATGATAGGATGGTTATGCCAGAGAAGGTAGTTTTCCTCCTCTTCATAAACAAATCTCAGACTTGCTGTCTCTTTCCCAAGCATTACCCATCTACACCAGGTGGTGCTAGCTGAACAGGGGACAAATGTAGTGTTGTCTCTCACTTTCTTCCTACAGTTATAATTAGTTTACCCTCCCAAGCTATACTTAATCCCATATGTTTAGTGTGGGGGTAGATATTTCTATGACATATAGGCTATGTGTTTTTGGAGAGGTCCTCTTACCTCTTTGCTGGACTTCCTTTGTGAGTAATTAGGAGCATAAATAAAACTGCCAAAAAATGTTTAAATAAGGACTATAAATTGAATATAAGAGTTGGGTAAATTAATTTGCAGAACTCCGAGACAAATACATAGTAACATAGTTTTTAAGGTTGAAGGAAGACTTTAAGGCTATGTGCACATCTGACGTTTGTGCATCTCTGCAGTCCGTCCAAAAACCTGGGTTTTTTTAGCAGAAACTGAGTTTTCTGTGCTCAGCAGTGTCCCTCGTTTTTTGCTCGTTTTCCTCCCGGTTTTACAGCGTTTTTCTCGGCGGTTTTCTCGGCAGTTTTGAAAACTGAGTTTTTTGTGCACTTGATCAGCTGAAACCGCTGGAAAAACGGAGGAAAGAAATCACTTGCTCTATTTTTGGAAAACCGGTGGAAAAACTCAGTTTTGACTGAGAAAACTCAGTTTTGACTGAAAACGACCAGAAGAAAACAGTTCTAGTGAAGACAGAGTTTTCTAAAATCCATTGACTAGCATGTTAATCCAACCGGAGGATAGGATTAACATAAATTAACATAAAACTGAGCAGAAAACGCCGACGGAAAACGTCCAAAAGCAGCCCACAAAACGACTGATGTGCACATACCCTAAGTCCATCTAGTTCAACCCATAGCCTAACATGCTGATCCAGAGGAAGGCAAAAAAAACCCATGTGGCAACACTAAGCTCCACATTGGAGGAAAAAATTCCTTCCTGACTCCAGATACGGCAATCAGACTAATTCCCTGGATCAACGCCCTATCAAAGAATCTAGTATGTATAACTGGTAATATTATAGTTTTCAAGAAAGACATCCAGGCCCTTCTTAAATGTTAGTAGTGACTCACTCATTACAACAGCATGTGGCAGAGAGTTCCATAGTCTCACTGCTCTTACAGTAAAGAATCCGCATCTGTGATTATGATTAAACCTTCTTTCCTCCAGACATAGAGGATGCCCCCTTGTCCAGTCTCAGGCCTAAGAGTAAAGAGATCATTAGCAAGGTCCCTGTACTGTCCCCTCATATATTTATACATTATTATAAGATCACCCCATAGCCTTCGTTTTTCCAAGCTAAATAACCCCAAGTTTAATAACCTGTCTTGGTATTGCAGACCCCTTAGTCCTCTAATGACTTTTGTCGCTCTTCTCTGGACCCGCTCTAGTTCAGCTATGTCTTTCTTATACACCGGAGACCAGAATTGTACACAGTATTCTAAGTGTGGTCGCACTAGTGACTTGTATAGAGGTAAAATTATGTTCTCCTCATGAGCATCTATGCCTCTTTTAATGCATCCCATTATTTTATTTGCCTTTGCAGCAGCTGCCTGACACTGGCCACTAATGGTCAGGTCAACATTCCATGGCTGCTTAACTGGAGTCCAGGGAACTGACTTCTACTAGCATTCTCAACTTCTGATTAACTGGGTTTGCACAATGTTATCATTGCAGTATGACACACAGACATGTCAACCAGGCCAGCTACTGTAATTAAAAAAATAGCGATACCGGAAGATAGGTAGTTTAGAGGGCTGTTGGCCGGCAACCATGAAATCTTGACCTGGTTGATACAAGATTTGTTATATAAAAACACCCCAAAAGTGGCTTTATATGTGACTGCATGCATAACGCTTAATACTTTATAAATGGGATGTGCATGTCAAAGTAAAGCATTTTTCTGAAACTCAATCTGTGCCAAGCAAAGTAGTAATCAACCATCAAAAGACATACATAAATCATGCATAGATATTGAGATAGTCAAGCTTTGGGCCAAACTCATGTCATGTTGAAATGTCTACAGTCATTAAGATTGAAATGAAAATAAGATATCATTAAGTCTTGCAAAATCTTGCAGTCTTGCAAGCTGTCTGCTGTTCGTAACAGCCTCTGACAATAGCCGCTTCTGTTCGAGAACATGGGGCAAGGACACACTCCATGTTCTGGGACAGCAGAAACATAGCTATTATCATGTTGTTACCAACAGCAGGGAGCAGGTATAAGGTGAAGTAATTGGTGTGCACATTGGGTTGGTTTGAGATGCTAGTGAACAGATTGTGTAGAATCTTTCTGACAATTTAAAAGAAAAGATCACTGCACCCTCCAAATGTTGAATGGCATCTATTATATAATCACGAATGGGATTTTTGCCCCTTTTGAGTCCGCTCAAGCTGCGAGTCAATGTCGTCATGTGGATACAACCGAAGCATTGGCCGCGCAGCGGCCATTGCGAGCAGTTCTAAGGCGACTCGCTATGCCCGCGCAGCGGGCATGGCGAGTCGCCTTAGCAGCGCGAAGCATTGCCCGCGAAGCGGCCATTGCGAGTCAGAGACTCGCTCTGCTAGAATCCCGATGCATGTGCATCGGGCACCCAGCTAGTAATTTATAAAAGTCTATAATGATGCAAAAATACATGCGACAGTGGATGTAAAAGACGTTTCACCAGATTGGTTTTGGTCACAGAGTCGATGTAACCCTAATTCCAGCCGCTAAGTAGTTCTAATGTGGAGAGATCTGGATCCAGGCTCTTGATATTGTGAAGTCTTGTGTGAAAAGTACTCCAGGTCTATTCTTAGTAGTTTAAGGTTCCAGAATTTGGAATTATGAGGAGGTGTGTATTCCAGATATCAGGCAAATGTTATTCTGACCCAAACTACTTGTGTCCAAAAGATTTTGGGTACTCTAAAGTAACAATCCTTTGTATGTAAAGAGTAATTGGATGATTCCTTACTGCTGAGTATAGCACCAGTTATATTTCAGTTCTAGACAGGAATTGGTCCAGAGCTAAATGTTATGGGCCAAGTACAAATGGAAACACTGGGGGCAGGGGGAAAAGGGGAAGGGGGGTGGAATTGTGCTCCCAAGGGTGTGAGGGGTAATGTAGGTATGCCTAGGTGCAGATGGAGACACTCACTTGCGAGGAAGAGGTAAAGGCCAGCAGTCCTGTACTGTGGCCATTGGAGTTAGGGTATACAACGACTCTGTGACAAAGACCAATCTGGTCAAAATGTCTTTTACTCTCATAGACGCATATATTTTTGCAGCATTAAAGACGTTCATAATTTTTGCAATTCCAACATGAAGTGTGCAGTGTTCTTTTCTTTTGAATTACATCTAAAGACTAACTGTTGGGACATGGCATGGTGGCGCTGCTGGCGCAAGCCCTGCACTCTCTGATGTTGATCTTTAAATTTGCAGCATTGGAGAAGCACTAATTTTTCCCAGATTATGCGCTTAAGTGATCAGGCCAGATCCTGATTAAGGGTGCATTCACATCTGCGTATATAAAATCGCCTTGATTCTCAGCCAGGAAAAGTAAGAGAGTGTCTGCGTTTTTTTTTTCCTCACCTAGCATCCATATAAGTCATGTAACTGCATTTTTTTTTCTCGCCTACCATCCGTATATTATAGACTACAGACTGGCCCCTTATCTGGAGTAGCTACCAGACCCCAGAGTCTGCAAGATCCTGAGCCGATATAGATTCATGCCCACAGTCTGGCCATCGAATCTGGCTGACACAGGCAGAGCTACAAGCCCAGGGAAGAAAGACTGTGCCAACACTGTGACCAGGAGGCTCTGGAGGACGAAACCCACTTCCTGCTACACTGCTCCAAACACTCAGCAATGAGGGATACTCACTTCAGGAGACTCTCACATCTCTTCCCGGATTTCATCACTATGAAGGAGGAAGAGAAATTGACATGTCCCCCCCCCCCCCCAGGGCTTTGGAGTACTCGGAAACAGGCTATGATATGTCTGAGGAGTCACGAGGGTCGAGACCTGGCTCTGTGAACCTGGCAGTGTCAATTAAAAGTTTGGGGAATGATGGTTTAGGGATAGTTGTCGTGATGTTACCGTGGTGTTCGGCTACTGATGCCCGATGCTGCAGTGCAGGACCTCTGGGGATGATGGATTTGCAGCTTTGGTGGTATCGCTCCCCAAGGGTGGAGCGGTTCCCCAGGGCAACTGGTGTGGTCTTTGGCAGTGGTAGGCCAGCGGGGCTGTTCTACCTGGAGAGGGGGATCAGAGCGTCTCTCAGGCAGGCCTTCTGCGACCTGTGTGTCTTATCAGTCGCCGGCTCCGCAGGCGGGGAATAAACAGTCTCACACACAGTTCTGGAGATCAATACCTGGTTTACTCAGCAGTTCTTTCAACAAAGCCGCCTTACACTGTACTTTGCCAAGTCTCAGTTCAGATAGTCCCCAAAGAACCGGGATAGCTCGTCCAAGACACCTCTTTTATGTTCCTTCCTCTTGGGTTGTTCTCTTTTTCTCAGCGCTAACTGTCCTGCCTCTCTCCTGCTTGCGCCTCTGCACACAGTGCCCCAATCCAGCAGCCATGGGTCCTGTCAGGCGACTGGCACCAAGTCCCCTGACGCTAGTACAACTACCTTCTCGGTGAATGTGTTGGGTGTCGGCCACAGCTCTTTTGACCTTGTGGCCTTCGGTTCCGTGGTTGGAGCGTAGAGTCTCCTTGACACCTTCAGGGCCGGTCCTCGGGTTCCCAACCAGCCCTTCTGTCTGACTCCGGTCAAACTTGGATTCGGGAGCATGGGTGGTTCTGTCTGCCTCTGCCCCTAGGGCTCCCCCTGTCCACTTGCAGTCTGCTGTTCCGGGACCCAGGACAAACTCCTCGCTGCTCAATTTCTTTGGGTCCTCACCCCTTGATGTTCTTTCTTCTTCTTCTCACTATCGACTGACCTGAACTAACTTCCCACCTACCACCTTTCTTCCCTCCGTCCCCTGGCTGAGCTCTCCCTCTATGGGGTCTCTTGGATCGGGTGTGTTGGGTGCTTTGGTGGGTGTCTCAGAGTTACCATCCTGTTTCCCAGAGAACAGAGATACCACACCCGTGGAGTGGGTGCAGTACCCCTTGTGGCGACCAGACCACAGGGTCGCCACAAAAACATATCCTGTTGGTAGAAGAAGGAGGCGCAGTGGAGATAGCAGCGCGGTATATCAAAAGATAACTATGATATGCTATGGATTCTATTGCCCGCACCCTGGTTCTGCCCCCATCCACCTTTCCTACAGCCCCTACCCAACATCCATTCCCCACAGTCCCTATCTCTACTCACTTTTGTACACTTGCTTTGGCAAAACTAATGTGTATTTTGTCCTGCCAATAAAGCTTCTTTGCTTCTTGAGGCCATGTGCAACACGTTCAGTATTTGATGAGTTTTTACCTCAGAATTTGTAGACAGAACCAGGAGTGGAGCAATCAGAGGAAAAGTCTAATAGAAACACCTGCACCACTTCTATATTTAATCTTCCACTTCTGGTTTTGGCTACAAATCCTGAGATAAAAAAACTCATGAAATACTCAACGTGTGCACTTGGCCTGAATCTCATGCAAGTGCTGTGTGACTGTGCATTTTTTTAAAGGCGAGAAAAAAAAACGCACACTCACGCAGCACTTGCATGACATACGAATGCTGGGTGTGGAAATAACAAAAAAAACATGTGTGACACTCTTACTTTTCCTGGTTGAGATAGACTATATATGCAGATGTGAACGCACCCTTAAGGGAAGTTGTGGTCACTTGTTTAGCTTGTTATGCACAGATGTCATCCAGCAAATATCGCGCAGAGATAACTGTATTGTGCAAGACAACACAATACATTCAACCCCTTAGGCTGCTTTCACACAGCGTTTTTGTGCTGTCCGAGGGGATCAGACTTTTTGCTGCGCCCGTCGGACAGCAACGGATCCAAACTGATGACTGCAATCGGATGCCAAATAGGCATCCGATTCTGATATTTAGCAGCATCCGTTTGGATCCTCTCTCCTATCCCTGCTCCTCCTGTCATCTCGTCCCCCTCCTCTCTCTCTCCTGTCACCTTTCTCCTCTGTCTCCCCTCTTTGTCCCCTCTGTCTCCCCTCTTTGTCCCCTCTTTGTCCTCCTGTTGGCCCCCTCTTTGTCCCCTATGTCTCCCCTCTTTGCCCCTCTCTTTGTCCTCCCTCTTTGCAGAGCTTAAAAAATAAAAAAATCATTATTCTCACCTCTCCACGACACCCGCGGTGCTTCCAGCTTCTCTTCTGATCAACAGGACCTGGCGTGATGTCACAGTCACATGACCGGTTACCGCGGTAACCGGTCATGTGACTGCACTGAGACGTCAGGCCAGGTCCTAGAAGCACAGAGCGCAGGAGGCATCACTGGATCGTGGAGAGGTGAGGATAATGATTTTTTTATTTTTAACCCTTTCATTTCATTGAATATCACTTCTGCAATGTATGAATATACATTGCAGAAGTGATATTAGATGGCACACAGCGATTTTAGTGTACTGAGCATGCTCAGTACACTAAGATCGGGTCCGAGGAGACATCAGCTGTTTCCTCGGATCCGCGCTCCATAGGCCCCATGTTATTTGGCGCGGATCAGGTCGGATCCAATTCGGTCCGATTTGACCCGCTGTGCCAAAAATCGCAGCAGGCTGCGATTTTGGGCACAGCAAAAAATCGGCCAGAATCGGATCTGACAAAAATCCGATGCCAATAAGGCCAAATCCGATGTGATCCGTGCCCATAGGATAAAATGGGTCCAAAATCTGATCCGTGGCTGTCCGTTTTACAACGGACAGCCACGGATCACAGGAAATCGCTGTGTGAAAGCTCCCTTAGTGACCGAGACAAATATTTTAATTCTGACTAGTGTTACTTTATGTATCAAAATAAGAAAAAAAAAATAGCATCACTCACTGTCCCAAAGTACAGGACCTGTTGAAGCATGAGGGTCACGTGAAATAGCCGTCGTCCTCTTGTTCCCTACCCCCTCCCTTTTTGTATGTTAATGCCGCAATAAATCCAGCAGGTTTTGGGATGGTGAGTCCTGCTATTTTCTTCTTTATCTTTTCCTAGTTTTCAATTGCATCGTGTGCAGCAGCAATGCCCTCCAGGTCTGTGTGAAGCCCTGAGCCCCTATGTTGGTCTCTAGGTGTGCCAAAATGTGTTATTATTTATTTCAATCACTTTATGTATCAATAACTCTAAAAAGCTTTAACATATTACAGTGATTTTCACATAGTTTTTTTATGACACATACTTTCTGTTTAGGTCAATATGTTTTGTGTTTATAAAAATATAAGAAATTTGACAATTTTCATTATGGCCACTTTATACGTCCCAACATCGGTCCGATGTTGGATACAACGCCGCGGGAGCGTGCTTTTTCTGGGCAGAATTCCAAGATCGCAAAGGAGATGTTACACAGCGCGATATCGGCAGGCAAAGCAACAGCGATGTCTACGCCCCCTTGAACGGCTGACCCAGGAACGACCATTTAACATGGGAGAGAATAGGGGACGTTGTACTTCACATCGTTGTTGGGCTTTTACACAGCCCTATCCAGCCAAAACATCCATCCAATATCGGCACGTTGGAGAGCCTGCTCATTTGATCCCCGATATCGTTTTGGCATCGTTTGTGCATCGTATTGGTCATTTACACCATACAACGCACAAACGATATCGGGGCCAACGCACGAACCACGTGACTTTTTGTCAGAGTTGGACGCCGATATCGGGACATGTCAAGTGGCCATAAGTGTAGTAATATTCAAATTTTCATTGCTTATCCCTTAAATCCAGATAGTCACACTCTCAGGGATTAATATTATATAATATTATTATTAATAAGTTGTCTGCCCCTGTCCTGATTGATATGGACTGATGCATGCGATGAAAGAAATACACCGATAACACAATCAGGTGTAAGCTCTCCTCAGCCCTCCTCAAGGCACAGCTCCAAAGTGAGTTTTTTATTGATCACACATGGGTTTTAACAAAAGCTCTCTAAGGGGCTCGGTTTACACAATGGGGACAAAAGGAATGCATTTATTGGTGGGACATGGTCTAGTCCATGGAGGGGGATTGTTCATGAGGTCATCAAGGTGAATTAGGGTATGTGCACATCAGTCGTTTTGTGGGCTGTTTTTGAACGTTTTCCGTCGGCGGTTTCCGCTGAGTTTTATGTTAATTTATGTTAATCCTAGGCACCGGTTGGATTAACATGCTAGTCAATGGAGTTTAGAAAACGCTGTCTACATTAGAACGATTTTTGTCTTGACGATTTCAGTTTATTCACCGGTTTTCCACCGGTTGTCAAAGATAGAGCAAGCGACTTCTTTTCAGCGTTTTTCCAGCGGGTCCAGCTGAACAAGTGCACCAAAGACCAGTCTGGAAAACGCTAAGGAACACGCCGGGGAAATCGCCAAGAACACGCTGTGCGACCGCTAGTAACCCGATCGCAAATCGTTAGCAAAACGCTAACAAAACCAGGGACACTGGCGAGTTCAGAAAACTCAGTTCTGCCATTCTCCACCGGTTCCCGGTCGTTCTGCAAAGATGCAGAAACAACTGATGTGCACATACCCTTAGTCCTTCAGGTCTCCAAAAGTTAGTTTGATCCGTGAAGCCATCTGATGAGGTGTCATTCTGTGATTGATCACTCTTTGGCTAGGGTCACATCGGCGTTTTTTGTTTAAAATCCTGATCCGGTTTTGAGCTTTAAAAAAGCTCAAAACCGGACCAGGAAAGGCTCCTGATAGAAGCCTATGCAAAACACCGGATGGCTTCACAAGCCATCCGGTGGCCGGATCTGGCACTGCTGCCTGCGTTTAAAATCATGCAGGCAGCAGTTTTCGCAGCGTTTACCGGGACCGCACTGCGGTCACCGGATGGCTCAGGATGTGTAATCCCTGAGCCATCCGGTAACTGCATAGCTTGCGGTTCCCGATCTGGCAAGTTAATAAAGAGTTAAAATAGCTGACCTAAATGACTTTTTGAGGTCTGTAGGGGGGCTTAGACCCCCCTACAGACCGGCCGGCGACTTCTATAGTGTTCTTGTACAATTTCTCAATGGTCACAGGCTCTTCGGAGCCCGTGCATGTCACCCAAAGGGGCCCCCCCGTATCACTATACTGGGGTGCATAGACCCTGTATTACAAATAAGCTGTATTGATGTCTAGTAACGGTTAAATGTGTACATTTGCATTGTAAGTATATACTTACAACATTCTTTCGTAGGCAGAGTGAAGGAAATCCATGGGCGGGGCTGTGTGCAGCAGCCTCCGCCTGCTCCTTCTTGATGCCCGCCCCCTCTGGCCGTAATCCAGTGTTTTGAGGGCGGGGACGTCGTTAAAGGGGCGTGGCTAACTATGTGCCGCGGTTAGCCACCCCCTTTAACGACGTCCCCGCCCTCAAAACACTGGATTACGGCCAGAGGGGGCGGGCATCAAGAAGGAGCGGCGGAGGCTGCTGCACACAGCCCCGCCCATGGATTTCCTTCACTCTGCCTACGAAAGAATGTTGTAAGTATATACTTACAATGCAAATGTACACATTTAACCGTTACTAGACATCAATACAGCTTATTTGTAATACAGGGGTCTATGCACCCCAGTATAGTGATACGGGGGGGCCCCTTTGGGTGACATGCACGGGCTCCGAAGAGCCTGTGACCATTGAGAAATTGTACAAGAACACTATAGAAGTCGCCGGCCGGTCTGTAGGGGGGTCTAAGCCCCCCTACAGACCTCAAAAAGTCATTTAGGTCAGCTATTTTAACTCTTTATTAACTTGCCAGATCGGGAACCGCAAGCTATGCAGTTACCGGATGGCTCAGGGATTACACATCCTGAGCCATCCGGTGAACGCAGTGCGGTATTCAGCACACAGTTTTGAAAAAAATGTGTGTGCCCGCCATTGCGTTCACCGCATCCGGATCCGGATGCGGTGAATGCAATTTAGGTTTCCAATGTGACCCTACCCTTTGTCTTGACTGCAGCTTTGTCTCAGAACATGTGGTGATGTGGCAGGAAATGGGAGCCATATTTGTCTGATACAAACTTATGTAAGGTGGAAATAATACACTCTATAGATCATTTCTCCCATGCCCTTATAGCTTACAGTTAATCAAGTATTTTGATCCTATGGCTCTCCTCAACAACACCACACAAAAAAAGTTAATAAATAGCGTTTACCTCATGTCTGCTTTACATAAGCACCATTTGTAAAATGTTATTTTATGTTGTTAAGATGTTAGAAGGTTTACAAATGTTTGTGTCATTTTTGTCAGCTGATCTGTTTGTGTATGCTTTTTTCATGTACCCAGAATCGGAGACTCTTCCGATTTTGGGCTGCCTTCAAAAAAGCGGACACAATCAGACAAATGGATCCGTCACAGTCCACATCAAATAACATGGAAGTCTATGATGACGGATCCTTGAAAAAAATGGTTCCGTAAAACGGATCTGTTTTGCCGTACTGAGCATGCTCAGAAGCAAGGTATAGCTCCTCCAAGCCCTATGTCTGCTAACTGATGATGGATCTGATAAAAAAAATTATCCGTGGACATCAGTTGGCATCCCTTGGCACAGACCCGTGCCTGTTGTGTGGTCCTTGAAAATCAAGGATCCACACGGATGTGCAAAAGACGCATTGTGAAGGCGGCCTTACCGGCAGCCTCTAAGGCCCCTTTCACACATCCGTGCCTCCGACACGTGTACAGTCCATGCCGAAACATGCCAGAGGCACAGACATATGGAGACACATGACATTTTATGGCCCCTTTCACATGTCCGTGAATCAGCACGCATCATGTCTCTGTGTGGAGCAGATGTGTGTCCGGGTGCTCCACACGGAGACATGTCCGTTTTTTGGCTGGCAGCCCATGCCCATTCAGGTCAATGGGCCTGTGCCAAAACATCCTACACAAGGATGTCATCTGTGTGACATCCGTGTGCACAGACATGAAGAAAGAGTTAAAAGTTAAAAAATGTCAGTTTATTGTGGAAGCATGGACTGCTTTTGCTCCACAAAGTCCTGCAGACGGATGTTTACAGTGTAACATCCGTGATCACGGACCACGGACAAAAGCTAAAAGTGTCAAAACAAAGAATTTCATACTCCCCTCCTTTCAGCACTGACATACAATTTCACTTGCAATTTGCTGATTGCAGTGAAATCATGGACACATTGTTCCATTTTGTACATGGCAACAAAATAGAACAATGTGTCCATTATTTCACTGCAACCAGCAAACTGCAAGTGAAATTGCATGCAATGTTGCAACGTGTAACGCAGGGGTCTCAAACTCGCGGCCCGAGGGCCGCATGCGGCCCCTGGGGCTTCACTATGCGGCCCGCGGCACCTTGGACAACATAATGATGCATCGCCCCAGTGCAGGGGGCCGCTGTAGTCCCCGCTGTGTGATGACTTCTGTCCGCAGCACTAACAAGCTCTGCCACTCAGCAAGATAAATGCAAGCTGCCAGCCAATGAGAGGCCCGCAGCTAACGGCAGAATATTACGTCACCTGCGGGCCTCTGGCTG
Source organism: Allobates femoralis (assembly GCA_033576535.1). Classification (NCBI taxonomy): domain Eukaryota; kingdom Metazoa; phylum Chordata; class Amphibia; order Anura; family Aromobatidae; genus Allobates; species Allobates femoralis. The sequence continues at coordinate 635,291,732 of JARQOC010000002.1, read as the reverse complement.
GCAGATTGCATTGATCTTGATGAGCAACAGAGCTTGTCTGAGCGGCGGCTGGATGAAGTCATAGCACAGTGGAGGCCGGAAGTCAGTACAGCGGGGACCGCGGTGGTCCCCTGCACTGGAGCGATACATCATTAAAGTGAGAAAAGTGTGAGTGTGTGTGTGTGAGGGTGAGTGTGTGAGTGAGGATGTGTGTGTATAAGTGTGTGTATGAGGATGTGTGAGTGTAAGAATGTGTATGAGGATGTGTGAGAGGATGTGTGAGAGGATGTGTGAGAGTGTGTGTGAGAGTGTGTGTGTGTGTGGGGGGGGTTTGTGTGTAGGTTTGTGTGTGAGTATTATAGAGTGTGTATTTGAGTGTGTAAAAAGAAGGTAAAACAGGACGGGGGGAATCACTATAAAAGTAGATCAGGATGGGGGACATCACTATAAAAGGGGATCAGGATGGGGGACATCAATATAAAAGGGGATCGGGATGGGGGACATCATCACTAAAGGGGATCAAGATGGGGGACATCACTACTAAAAGGGAATGGGGTGGGGGGATATCACTAGAAAAGGAGATCAGGAAGGGGGACATCACTAGAAAAGGGGATCAGGATGGGGGACATCACTACAAAAGGGGACCATGATCGATGAGGGACATCACTAGAAAAAGGAATCAGGATGGTGGACATCACTAGAAACAGGGATCAGGATAGGGATCATCACTAGAAAAAGGGATCAGGATGGGGACATCACTAGAAAAGGGGATCAGAATGGGGGACATCAGTAGGAAAGGACATTACTACAGGATGGGGACATTACTACAAGAAAGGGATCAGAATTTGTACTTTACTACATTGAGCAAAAAATTCTGGTATTGCTAAAAATATCACTTCATCCTACAAGGGATGCGGCCCCCCGCTGTAAATGTTTTTCTATGTGCGGCCCACCAACCCAGCCGAGTTTGAGACCCCTGGTGTAACGGTACCCTTACTCTCACTTCCGGTGCCGCTCATTAAGCTCATGAATATTCACTTCACTGAGCCTGAAAGCGGAACAGAAGTGAGAGGAGCAGCGGCGCTGGAGGGAGGTGAGTATGCGGTGACAGGCTGTCAGTGTGCTATCTACGGATGGCACATGGACAGCAAACATGTCCCATGATCCATGACACATGATACAAGCCCCGTCAACAAACGGCCTTGACCCACACGTCCGTGGTGTCACAGATGTGTGAAACAGACCTAAGCAGGGATCTCAAGCTCTAGGTCTCGAGGACTGCACACAGTGCAGGTTTTTAGGACCTCCTAAGCATTGCACAGGTGATAATTGAATCAACTGCACAGGTGATGATTGCAACCCCTTTGCAATACTAATGGTGGGTTTACACACACCAATCATTGTATCCAATATCTGAACAGATCTCTGGTTGCAGTGAAATCATGGACACATAGTTCCATTTTGTGGCTGTGTACAACATGGAGCAATCTGTCCATGATTTCACTGCAACCAGAGATTGGTTCAGATATTGGATACAATGATTGGTGTGTGTAAACCCACCATAAAGGCCACGTCACACGCTTCAATCTCCATCAAAATATCGCCTGAAAAGTCACGTGATCGAGATCACTAAAACAATTTATTGATATCGTTTGTGCAGTGTCACAGCATAGATCTTGGTAACGATGTGAAATTTGGCAACGCGCCAGCGATAGTGGGCACTACTCAGCGATCGACACTATCTAGCGTCAGGAATAGGTGAAGTCGAGAATGAGATCGTTTGAGAGGTGTCACACAGTACGATGCAGCAGGTTGAGTGCAGGTTAATTGAGTGATGAATGATGAATTTGAGGTCCTGCTCACAAATCTTCAACCAAACAATCAAGCGATTTTTCACTGAAAGATCGCTCTGTTACACGCAACGTTGCACAAACGATATCGCTCAAGCGATCAAAATTCCAGATAGCTTAAGCAATATTGGTCACTATATTGAAGCGTGTGACGTGGCCTTAAGGAAATCCTGAAAATCTGCACCCTTTGCGGCCCCTGAGGCCTGGAATTTGGGATCTCTGATCTAAAGGCCCCGTTACACGCTGCGATGTTCCAGCGATCCGACCAACAATCCGACGTGGCCGGGATCGCTGGGACATCATTATCTGATCGCTGGTGAGCTGTCACACAGGCAGACTCACCAGCGATGATCAGCCACTCTGCGCCCGACACCCGATAGTTGTTAGGATCGTTCAGGGTGCTGGGTGCAGAATGGATCTTTGGTCATTGCCAATGCATGCGTGACAGCGGCAAACCAACGACGGAAAAATGGTCCTGGCCATTTACCAACGATTAGCGATCTGATCGCTGGTCGTTGGTACATGTCAAACACAGCGGCATCACTACGAGATCGCTGTAATGTCACAAAATCCGGTGACGTTGCAACGATATCGTTAGCGATATCGTTGTGTGTAACGGGCCCTTAAGGGTTTAAACTGCCATGGTCGGTGCCAACACCTAGAGTAAGGACCTCTTTACACACACCAACTTATCTGTCCAACTTCTGACCAACTTGCTGGTTGCAGTGAAATCATGGACACATAGTTCCATTTGTACACAGCCACAAAATGGAGCAATGTGTCCATGATTTCAATGCAACCAGCAAGTTGTTCAGAAGTTGGACAGATAAGTTGGTGTGTGTAAAGTGGCCTTAACTAATGCAGCTGTAATGTACAGGTGACTGCTGCTGCATTTTCACACCTCGGGGGATACTATTCCCTTATATCTCAGGTCAGTTTTATGTCATACTAGTAAAAAGGCCCGATGCAATTGCATCGGGAGCGCGGTGAAATGAATTGTGTGTATACAGGCGGGTCAGTGGGTATGAGAGTATAGAGGCGGTTGTGTGGGTAGCAGAGTATGGAGGCGGCTATTGTGGGTAGCAGAGTATAGAGGTGGCTGTGTGGGTAGCAGAGTATGGAGGCGGCTGTGTGGGTAGCAGAGTATGGAGGCGGCTGTGTGGGTAGCAGAGTATGGAGGCGGCTGTGTGGGTAGCAGAGTATGGAGGCGGCTGTGTGGGTAGCAGAGTATGGAGGCGGCTGTGTGGGTAGCAGAGTATGGAGGCGGCTGTGTGGGTAGCAGAGTATGGAGGCGGCTGTGTGGGTAGCAGATTATGGAGGCGGCTGTGTGGGTAGCAGAGTATGGAGGCGGCTGTGTGGGTAGCAGAGTATGGAGGCGGCTGTGTGGGTAGCAGAGTATGGAGGCGGCTGTGTGGGTAGCAGAGTATGGAGGCGGCTGTGTGGGTAGCAGAATATGGAGGCGGCTCTGTGGGTAGCAGAGTATGGAGGCAGCTGTGTGGTGGAGGGGTGAGGAGAGATGCGGCTCAGTGGTGGAGGGGTGAGGAGAGATGCGGCTCAGTGGTGGAGGGTTGAGGAGAGATGCGGGTCTGTGGTGGAGGGGTGAGGAGAGATGCGGGTCTGTGGTGGAGGGGTGAGGAGAGAAGCGGCTGCGTGGTGGAGGGGTGAGGAGAGAAGCGGCTGCGTGGTGGAGGGGTGAGGAGAGATGCGGCTGCGTGGTAGAGGGGTGAGGAGAGATGCGGCTGCGTGGTGGAGGGGTGAGGAGAGATGCGGCTGCGTGGTGGAGAGGTGAGGAGAGATGCGGGTGCGTGGTGGAGGGGTGAGGAGAGATGCGGCTCAGTGGTGGAGGGGTGAGGGTAGATGCGGTCTGTGGTGGAGGGGTGAGGAGAGATGCGGGTCTGTGGTGGAGGGGTGAGGAGAGATGCGGATCTGTGGTGGAGGGGTGAGGAGAGATGGGGGTCTGTGGTGGAGGGGTGAGGAGAGATGCGGGTCTCATTACAGACAGTATACACACAGTATAGAGACATTAGAGAGAGTATAGAGACATTAGACACAGTATAGAGACATTAGACACAGTATAGAGACATTAGAGACAGTATAGACACATTAGACACAGTATAGACACATTACACACAGTATACAGACATTAGAGAGAGTATACAGACATTAGAGAGAGTAGACACATTACAGACAGTATAGGCACATTACAGACAGTATAGACACATTACAGACAGTATAGAGACATGACACAGAGTATAGACACATGACAGACAGTATAGAGACATGACACACAGTATAGAGAGATGACAGACAGTATAGAAACATCAGAGACAGTATAGACACATTGTATAGAGACATGACACACAGTATAGAGACATGACACACAGTATAGAGAGATGACAGACAGTATAGAGACATCAGAGACAGTATAGACACATTGTATAGAGAGATGACACACAGTATAGAGACATGACACACAGTATAGAGAGATGACAGACAGTATAGAGACATCAGAGACAGTATAGACACATTACAGACAGTATAGACACATTACAGACAGTATAGAGACATGACACAGTATAGAGACATGACACACAGTATAGAGACATGACACACAGTATAGAGACATGACACACAGTATAGAGACATGACACACAGTATAGAGACATGACACACAGTATAGAGACATGACACAGTATAGAGAGACATGAGACACACAGTATAGAGACATGACACACAGTATAGAGACATGACACAGTATAGAAACATGACACACAGTATAGAGACATGAACACAATATAGAGACATGGCACACAGTATAGAGACATGACACACAGTATAGAGACATGACACAGTATAGAAACATGACACACAGTATAGAGACATTGACACACAATATAGAGACATGACACACAGTATAGAGACATGACACACAGTATAGAGACATGACACACAGTATAGAGACATGACACACAGTATAGAGACATCAGAGACAGTATAGACACATGTATAGAGACATGGCACACAGTATAGAGACATGACACACAATATAGAGACATGACACACAATATAGAGACATGCACACAGTATAGAGACATGGCACACAGTATAGAGACATGACACACAGTATAGAGACATGACACACAGTATAGAGGACATGTATAGAGACATGACACACAGTATAGAGACATGACACACAGTATAGAGACATGACACACAGTATAGAGACATGACACACAGTATAGAGACATGACACACAGTATAGAGACATGACACACAGTATAGAGACATGACACACAGTATAGAGACATGTATAGAGAAATGACACACAGTATAGAGACATGACACACAGTATAGAGACATGACACACAGTATAGAGACATGACACATTGTATAGAGACATGACACAGTATAGAGACATGACACAGTATAGAGACATGACACACAGTATAGAGAATGACAACAGTATAGAGACATGACACAGTATAGAGACATGACACAGTATAGAGACATGACACAGTATAGAGACATCAGAACAGTATAGACACATTGTATAGAGACATGACACACAGTATAGAGACATGACACAGTATAGAGACATGACACACAGTATAGAGACATGACACACAGTATAGAGACATGACACACAGTATAGAACATGACACACAGTATAGAGACTCATGACAATAGACACTTGTATAGAGACATGACACACAGTATAGAGACATGACACAGTATAGAGACATGACACACAGTATAGAGACATGACACACAGTATAGAGACATGACACAGTATAGAGACATGACACAGTATAGAGACATGACACAGTATAGAGACATGACACACAGTATAGAGACATGACACAGTATAGAGACATGACACAGTATAGAGACATGACACAGTATAGAGACATGAACACAGTATAGAGACATCAGAGACAGTATAGACACATTGTGAGATTGAGGCAGGAGCACTGTGGCAGTCAGGGGTCCAAGGGAGTCCATTTTGGCACCAGGTAATTTGAACACTCTAGTATTCAATATATGATCATTTAATGACCGTTTTAATATAAGTGTGATGGTGCTGTAAATATATTATTTCTGTTCCCCTGATAGTAATTTGCTGCTACTTTTGTGCTTTTTTTGTAGCCCACCCTAGTACTTTGTGCATGATAGGGACTGTGTTCCCGCTTAGGACATGTTGTGTATGATAAATAATTTTTATATGAATTAAATTTAATTAATAAAGTAACTTTTGCCATAAAATATTGGATGTGCTGATTCACTATAAAAATATGAACACAGTTTAATCTGTGGTGATATTTTGTAAAGGTAAAACGTATTTGAGGTGAAGCACCTAATTTTAGGGGGACCTTTTTATGTGTATAAAAACTGAACAATAACTCATTTTAGGAACTTTAAACTTTATACTTTGTCATTTAAAATATACCCTCAATCCTCCCCAATCGACAGCAGTGACCACAGTACAACAGCTTCCCTGACTTATTGTAATGGTCAATGATGCCTGTGATTATAGACCATGTTCTTTTAAAGGGCATAAAATTTTTTTAAGTGCCTTAAAATTAAACCTATACCTATTTATGGGCAGACGTAGATTTGTGTTATACAGTAATTATTATTTATTATTTTGTTTTATTTAGCATAGTTTCAGCTGATGATTGGATGTGACAGCAGGCAGTCATTGGTGATCTCTAATAACTGTTCATGTGAAATTTTAGAGCTCAGTCAAATGGCCATATAATATAACATGGACAATGATTGCATTACAATGCTCAGACTGGACGGTGGCTCTCCTGACTTGAGCATGACAGACTCATGTATTTCTATGCAGCTGTCATACCTGGGTCAGCAGAGCCATGGTCATCTGACTGCACTCAGTCACACGAGTGTATGCATTGGATGAGTGCAATCTAATAAAAATATATAGATCAGTTTATGCAAACAAAAAAGAGATTACCGGACACTACTGACCACACTTTTCAGCCTAATCAGGTTACACTGACCACCGGTGTTGCTCAGCCAAATATAGTCCAGCAAACATCATAAATTGAAGAAAAAAGTGGCACTCACCGGTTTCTTTATGCTCTTTTTATTCACCTATTCCAGGTGGGCGTCATACGCAGGGAGGGGTGGAGGGGTGGACAACGGCACCGTTTCACAGTGATTTCGCTTTTACGGGTCTGTGCACCACTCCAATTGGCCTACACAACTGCGTTACCACCAAGCCACCAATCGCCGCAGATGGGGCACGGAAAACAGCACGCTCAGGTTTGCCTACGGGATTGATTCCAGAATGTTTGCGCTCGCTTTCTACATCGCTATCGCCCTGTCACACGCCACGATGCGCTGAATTCGCCTGGTGGTTATCACCTGATTTCTCTGCAGAGCAGGGTAATCAGGTGACGCTCCACTGGTGATTTCTCGCTGTAGAATCGCCCAGTCACACGTCACTACGCACATGTCATGTGGTTTCCACATTGCCGAATTCAAGAATTCCCAGTGATCTCGCCGGCGATATCGCGGCGTCTGATGGTACCTTTATAGATCTGGAACTATGTGGCAGATATTAAAAGTTCCTACCAATCTACATGGTTGTCTTGACAAACAAACATTGCTGTTCTATGACTCAATTGTACTTACACTAACATTGCCAACCATTCAGGATACCATGCTGAATTAAAAATTCTTAGGCTACGTCACACGATCAGTAATAACAGCGTTTTGGTCGCTGCATGTTGCTGCTGCGTCCAAAATACTGCATTCATCAAAACAAGTACAGTGGATGGGATTTCTAGAAATCCCATGGTCACTATGCTTCTCACCTCTGCAGCGTTATTTCAGCTGCCGTGCATGTTACTGTGCCTCCGCAGCTCCACGGGCATGTTAATTTCATACTGCGGAGTCGGAAGCGATCTTCACCAGGTGAATGTAGGAAATAGCTGCCCTGTACCCAATGCAGATTGTGGACATTGAGCAGTTGCGTTCTCCGTGCGTTCACTCACGGCTTCCCTCAGGTTCAGAGCTACTGCTAGTGTGTCCGGATTATCTGCACATATTATACATAATTCCCATATCTGTAAGGGCCGCTTTACACACACCAACTTTTGTGTCCAACTTCTGAACAGATCTCTGGTTGCAGTGAAATCATGGACACATTGTTCCATTTGTACACAGCCACAAAATGGAGCAATGTGTCCATGATTTCACTGCAACCAGAGATCTGTTCAGAAGTTGGACACAGAAGTTGGTGTGTGTAAAGCGGCCCTAATGGCCACTTTACACGTGGCTACATTTCTAGCTTATCCACAGGTAACTTACTGGCTGCAGTGAAATCATGGAGACATGGTTCTATCTTGTTGCTGTGTACAAATGGAATAATGTCTCCATGATTTCACTGCAGCCAGTGAGTTACCTGTGGATAAGGTAGAAATGTAGCTGCGTGTAAAGGGGCCATAACAGCTTTAGAAGACAAACATTTTACTCGTAACAAAAGATACAGTTACAAATATTACACAACTCACCGGCCTGAGAACCCTCTTGACCTCTTTCACTACAGCAGGTATATTCGGCACAGAACAAACCAGCAAGGTGCACACAACGACATCCATAGAGCCATCAGCGATAGACGTCATGTTGTCAGCAGAAGCTACCACAAAGTCCTCATATATAAGATGGTCATTTTTTGCTTGGTTTTTGCTTAGGAACGTTTGGAAATTTGGGTTGATATCCAGACAGGTCACTTTGCAGCCCCTGGGATAATACTTGAAATTGGCACCTGAGCCGCAACCAAGTTCTAGGAGCCGGAATTCTTTGGATGGACCCGAAAAGTCAGAGATATTGCTAAAGAGACTTCTTTTCTGATCATCCATCCGTTTGTTGTATGTTTCACAGAATCTGCTAATAAAGTGAGGAAAGTATTTCTTCATAAATGAGTCCCAAATTCCAAGATAGTTAAGGATGTGCACAGGCAGCATGATGACAGCCGCTATAAACTGCAAGAGGAATATGATCACAGACATGATGCTGGAGGGAATCTACATACAGCACTGACAGTCAATTCAGAGTGAGGCCCAGCCTGGATTATTTCTAGGCATTTATTTACGGTTCGTAGATCCACCCCCAAAGAGGGAGGAGGACTGCACAATACTGGCTCTGTGGAAAGTTCTTCCTACTAGCTCAGCGTGCACTATTCACATCCTATATTCACATTCTATAACCTTTCTATACCTAACAGTGACACTATAGACATGCACACATGTTGTGATAGGAGCAGGAATCAGAAAATGTGGGTTATATTCAGCTTTGACAACAGTCGTAAGTCAGAAATACTCTGATATCCACAATAGAGATAATTCCCAATAATTGAAAAGATCGGGCACCGCTGTCAGTCAGCACTTGCATTTGGATCTACAGACACCACTGTTATTGACCACCAGAAGCCACACTTGGTTTCACATTGCGATTTTGTTAAATCTGATGCTGATGGATGAAAATCGGACAGCATCGGATCCGAATCAGCACCCATATTATCCAATGGGGATCGGATCGGACTTGGCATAATTGCCATCCGATTTGCCTCTGATCCGATTCTGTCTGACTTTTTGCAGGAGCAAATCGGATGGCAATTATGCCAAATCTGATCCGATCAAATGCCTTTAACATGGGGCCCTATGGAGCAGGGTCCGAGGAAACCTCTTATGCCTCCTCGGACCCGATTTTAGTGTACTGAGCATGCTTAGTACAAGCTCAGTACACTAAAACTATTGTGTGCCGCCTAATTTCACTTCCGCAATGTATATACATACATTGCGGAAGTTAAATATAACTAAAATCAAGTGTTTAAAATAAAAAATCTTTATTCTCACCTGCCAGTGCTCCCCCGGCGTCTCCATCAGCTCCCCGCTCAGTAGGACCTGGAATGATGTCACGAACCGATGACGCTTCTGACGTCAGCGCAGGTCCTGTAAAACCAATCGGGAGTTCTATGGACACGTCGGGGGAGTGCTGACTGGTGAGAATAAAGATTTATTATTTTGGAATGACAGGAGGAGCGGGGAGAAGAGGAGAGGGGAGAACAGGGGGACAGCATGGGGAAAACAGGGGGACAGCAGGGGACACTAGGGCAAAACAGGGGGACTGCAGGGGGAAAACAGGGGGACATCAGGGGACACCATGGCAAAACAGGGGGACAGCAGGCGACACCAGGGGGGCAGCAGGAGACACCAGGGTAACAACAAGATGACAGGAGGCAGAGAGGAGGGGATGCGAGATGACAGGAGACCAAACTGATCCTGCAAAATGTCGGAATTGGATGCCTAATAGGCATCCGATTGCAGAGATCAGTTTGGATTCGATGCTGTCCGATTTTCACTGTGTCAGGTGACCGGCTCTGTGACATCACTACAGGCTCTTCAGCCAGCAGAAGATGAGGAAAATGTCATAGCCCTGCAGCAGCTGCTGTAAGGTAAAGTATACTCTGGAAGGATTTTTTTATTTATTTACACATTACGGAGGGGAGAGCACAGGGGGGAGGATAGAAGAGGGACAGATAGGGACAGACAGGGAGTGACAGGGACAGATAGGGTTAATTATGTTCTGAGCACTGCCTCTGGGCATGCTCAGTACATAAACACGGAGCTGACATCGGATCCGAGTTCAACTCGGATCCGATGTCCATAGGCTCCTATGCTATCGGGGCTCGGATCAGCTCTGATCCAAGGCTGTCCGATTTCATTCTCGGACACAAAAACGCAACAGGCTGCGTTTTTGTGTTCGTGCTGAAATCGGACAGGATCGGATGATGCCAAAATCGGATGTCAAAAGGCACACATCCGATCCGATCCGAGCCCCATAGGAACACATAGGATCCGATTTCGGATCCGAGTGTATCCGTTTTGAAACGGATACACTCTGATGCCTTGAAATCGTGATGTGAAACCGGCCTCAGTTAGTTGAAAGACTGAGATCTTAGCTGAGGCAAGATCTTGGTGTCCGTGGGATTGTACAGTGTCCTTCCTTGGTTGGATCCAGTGGACTCTATCTGGACTATTTCTTCCGTTAGCCTGGCATCAGGATTGCCGGGTGACGCCCCCGGAACTGCTCCTTGGTTGTGGACTTCTTACAGACTCGGCAGAATTGTCTTCATTTGTGCGGTTCCATTTTCCCTGTTCAATAAATCTAGTTGGATTGATCATTGGCCTGGTGTCCCTTTCTGCTCTGTCGCACACCCCGCCACAGCATCTGCTACTTTATTGTCTTTGCCTGGGACATGCTTATCTCTAAACCACACGTTAAACTGTAAAAAGCGCAAGATCAGATGCCAAAGCAATGCCAACACCGGCAACAAGGAAGAAGATAACAAATTAACTGCATTGACTACCGACAAATTATCCAACAAAAATAGAATACGTTTGTTTTTAATGATACAACCCCAAATCTCGATCGTAATAACAAATAACATAATTCTAATAATGATAATTTTGTGTCTTTCCATGCTGTAGGGCAATCCAATGTACACCATTACAGGCTGGAAACTACACCAAAGCCCAAACGATCTGATTCGTCCATGTATAGTTAGATCTCTATATTTCAGATGTCGGTGTCCTGCGTCAATGAGATAGTAGAGGAGCACCACAGAGTCATGAAGATACATATAAACATATCATATGGGTGCTCACCATGCCATGTAAATTAATCGTGCAAGACCAGAAGAAGCCATGGCACATAGAAGGAGCACACCCGAGTAATTATATGTGTACAAATTATTTATTAGGTTCAGACACAGTGACAGACAAATTAAAACCAATTAAAATTCACAATGGAACAATGAATCGGTGTCCTGCCACATCATTTTCCTGTCAAATGTATGTAAAAAGGTTTGCCAAACCAACAAATCCTCTTTAATTTACTTGGATATCCCAATGAAATGTTCAGGTCTCTGAATACCCTGGGTCGTCAGGGAAAGACTCCTTGAAAAGACTCAACCTATGGGAATTATGCGGTATGCAAATACCAGTAAACCCAGGGATTGCACTTGCTTTCACTTAATTTTTTTAACCGCTATAAACTGATCGATGAAGGCTGTCACCCTTGCTAACTTGCAAGACTTCCAGCAAGAAGTTGGTCTACCTGATCGTGGTTTGGTTTTTACAGAGCCCCTGATTTTAAATTTGCTAATCACAGTTTGAACACTGCTGACTGGCATTATTATTTCCTTGGATATCTTTTTGTATGCCTTTCCTTTTTTATACAGTTCAACTATCTTTTCCTGTAGATCCATTGACAATTCTTTTGCTTTCCCCATGGCTCACAATTCACAAACCTCAGTGGCTGGATGAAAGATGCAAGTGACTCACCGTTGCCAGGTTCTCAGGTCTCAGGCGATGAGGCACTTGTCACGGTTCCGCGCCTGAGGCTGTGGGGCCCGGTGGTCAAAAAGGGATTAAAGGATTGGGATAAGTCTTGGTTGTCGTGACGCCACCTGTGGGAGTCCGGTGATGGCACCGGCGCTGCTTGGGCCTCCGGGGATGTGCGGCAGCTAGATGGGATGCCCCCCACAGGATGAGCAGGAGTCCCCGGGGATAGGAGCTGTACTGGATGGAATACGGCAGCTTGGGTAATTTGCTGAGCAAGGTTAAAAGCAGTTCTTGAAGAAATGCACTGACACAATGCTCCTCTGTAACGGGTCTTTACTGTAAGTTCGGTGCGGTACACGGTATACAGTTTGTCAGGTAACGGACTGGGTGGTCCCAGTGATGAACAGTCTCTGTCCAGAGCTCCACTGTGTTCCTTCTGTTACTAGCTGTCCTATTCTTGTTGCCGTTGCTGCCTTAGTGCACCAGTTCAAGGTACTGGGAATCTCTATTTGGATCACCTCAGCCCAGGCGTGAATCCAGGCTGTGAAGGGTCCAGAGGCCGAATGGTAGGTACCCTGCTGGTAAGACTGCTGGGTTAGCGGCTGTAGTGAGGCGCTCCTAAAAGGCTACTCCGTCACTCCGGTTTTGCTGGCCAGCGGTAGACGACTGACTGCCTCAGTACCGGTGTCCGGTAGGACTGGGGCATGGGTGTCTTGGACCCCGTTGCTTCATTGCTATTTTGCCCGCTTTCTTGTCTGGGTCACCATTTGTTGGTGCCCTCCCGGTTAGGTTGCCTTTCCAGGGCTGCACGGCACTGTGCAGACACCTGCTCCTTTCTCCTTCTTCCACGTTCTCCAACTCCCCTCTATTCTTCCTAACTTCCCCCCACACTACACCTTATACTCCTCCCACCAGGACCTGATTGGCCCTCTACCTCTGAGTGGTGCATGTGGTGTATGGAGCTCTGGATTTAACCATTTCATCACTGAGACGGAAGATATTACATCTTCAGTCAGGGATGCAATACCTTCCTGTGACGCACTCGTTGCGGGGCGCCACACTAGAGTCTGTCTGGATCCCAGAAACTCACTCAGCTTTTATGCACAGTCACTGATTACAAGCAAACAGGTCACAGGTGAGATTGTCATTAGCCATTCAAACCCATTAGTGTCAACCTCTGTGCATGTTATCAGGCCAAAATCACCAGGGTATGTGAACTTTTGATCAGAGTCATTTAGATGTTTTTGGTTGTGATTATGATTTAAAAAGAGACAACACAGTAGTTTGACAATAAATGGCTTCACCCAACTACTATCCATGATTGGAAAAGGTTTTTGTGTTATCATTCATATTCTTTAAAAAAAGACCAAGAAAGCAAAAAATCTGGTGGGGTATGTAAACTTTTGAGCACAACTGTACATTAAATACCTCCTGTATCAAACTACCCACTTTCTCCCATAGGTCAGACAGCTGGGAACATGTCCAAAACATATGGAGCAAATGTTCCCCTTCTTCCCCACACCAAGGACATTTATTGTATGATCTAAGTTTCATTTTAAATAGGGCTTTTGGGATTCTATATACCCTGTGGACCAGTAACAGCTGAGACCTCCTCTGTTTTGTATTTATTGAGGCAATTTTTTTTAGACTCCAGTACATTTTTCCATTCCTTCTCTGAGATTGGTCCCACATCTCTTTCCCATCCTATCCTGGTATTAGTCACAGGGTCTCCAAGTATTACTAACATTAGAGAGTTGTACAAGGGATAATGCCCTTCGTTGCCTTGCCTGAATCAAAACCCCATTATATGAGATCAGAGATATTCTACTTCACTCCAATGGCATGTCTCAAGTGTAGGTATTTAAAAAAAGATGAATTAGGGAGATTAAATCCCTGCCTAAGGGTACTTTCACATCAACGTTTTTTTTAAATCGTGGCAGATGCGGTGAAAAAAACACATCTGCCGCGATTACCGCATAACCGCTGCACTTGCGGTGCAGTTACGGCAAGCCCCATAGAATGTCTATGCGGGCTTGAGGCAGGTGCGACAAGTGCGGTATCGGCACTTGCGGCAGGTGCGGCCGCAAAAAACCGCTAATGTGAAAGCAGCCTAAGTTCTTCAAATGAGCAGTAATGTCCCTCTCGATATAACTAGTGGCCATATCTCAGACCCTGTTTTCTCCACTCTCCAAATCCTTCAATATGCAAAAGTTCACTCAGCTTTGGATTACTCCATATGGGCGTATACCTAGAGCATTCCTTCATACACAGCAAGGTCTAACAAGTCTGCCACGTCTTGTGTATAAGGAGAATTGTGGGATGACCATTTAACTGAGTCTTAAATTGGTGTGATTCAAGTTTTTCGAGTAGAAACGTCTTCCATATACCATGTTACAGCACAGGTTCCCTTATCTCTTGGTTTCCCTCCAGGCCCTGGCCATTTAAGTGTTGAAGTTGAGAGGTCAAGGAATGGCTGTAATTATGTGGTAGCACTAGCCCACCCTGTTCCTTAGGTAACTGCACTTTTTTCAAGTTTAATTCCTGGGATTTCTTTTTCCATAGCAAGTCTCTAAATATACTGTGCATCCTTCTGAACCAGTATTTGGGGATCCATATCAGGGAGTCATGGAGAATGTATAAAATAAGGCATTTTTTAATAAAATTTGTCTTTCCCAGGGCAGATGTTTTCCTCAAGCCTCGACCAAACAGATCAGATTCAGTATATTCGTACATTCGTACATTCATATTTAAAGGAACGTTTATGCCAAAGTATTTAAAGCTCTTAACTACTGGAATATTGTGAAAAGCAGCGGGGGCCAGGCTCACATTGCCATGAAGTGGGAGCATCAGACATCAGACCATTAATTTCCAAAGACTCCAAACTGCTCTATTTTATTTTTTGGTACTGTAGGGATTTGGGTACATCACTTAGAAACAGCAGCACATCGTCTGCATACAGAGCTATCCTCTCCTCTTTTTCACCATATTTGAAACCTTTTGTATCTGAATGACTCCTCACAATACAGATCAGTGGTTCAATGGCTGGCGCAAAAATCAATGGGGACAGCGGGCAGCCCTGTTTAGTGCCACTAAATGAATCTATGCTGTTTGACATTCCCCCATTAGCACTATCTCTTGCTGTGGGGGCTTCATATAGTCTTGGGTCAGGTTTAAGTCTTATTGGTGGTCACCGAAGGGTTCTTCTGATACCTATTTATTATCCTCCCTCATCCTTTTACCAATCCAGATGCTTTATTTAAAATCTTGCATCATTTGACATTTTTTTGTTAACCCTCAGAGTCCCTGGCACCATTATTATTTATTGTGGTGCTTCCATAACACGTAAACTTAACTGATGCATAACTGTATAATAATGTACACATAAATCATAGTCTTGGGTTAAAAAAGATGGCCACAGCTTTATTAATTTTTTATACAAAACAAAGCTATAATCCAATCAGTTTTTACTGGATTTTTATGCCATCCCACCACACCGGCCACTGTTCACCAGTGAGCATGTTATTTTCAGGGTCATCAACTACTGCCTAGGGAGGATGTCGTACCATATCTTTGGCCTTCTGACCACCGCCACCCAACAAAAAGAACGCATGCTCAATCTTATCTTGTAAACCGGATAATAAAATGTTGCTGATGGCGGATAAGCAGGTTACCACAAGAGCTTTGCTGTCAGTTAACCTTAGCTCACATTGCTGATTGTGCACGATAGTGCTGCTGTTTCAGTATCTCCCACCAATGACATGCTGTAATTGGTTAGTCACATTAACTAACCAATCACAAGATTGAGTCCAATATAGGAAAAAAGAGAAGCGGCACTCACCCTTTTAGATGCCAAATCCTTTATTATGCTGCAAAATTTGTTGGTAGTCTTCAGACTTCATAATGCCATGCACACGGTCAAGCAGTCCAGTGCCAGAGGCAGCAAAGCAACCCCAAAACATCAGGGAACCTCCGCCATGTTTGACTGTAGGGACCGTGTTCTTTTCTATGAAAGCCTCTTTTTTTCTCCTGTAAACTCTATGTTGATGCCTTTGCCCAAAAAGCTCTACTTTTGTCTCATCTGACCAGAGAACATTCTTCCAAAACGTTTTAGGCTTTCTCAGGTAAGTTTTGGCAAACTCCAGCCTGGCTTTTTTATGTCTCAGGGTAAGAAGTGGGGTCTTCCTGGGTATCCTACCATACAGTCCCTTTTCATTCAGACACCGACGGATAGTACGGGTTGACACTGTTGTACCCTCGGACTGCAGGGCAGCTTGAAGATGTTTGGATGTTAGTCGAGGTTCTTTATCCACCATCCGCACAGTCTTGCATTGAAATCTCTCGTCAATTTTTCTTTTCCGTCCACATCTAGGGAGGTTAGCCACAGTGCCATAGGCTTTAAACTTCTTGATGACACTGCGCACGGTAGACACAGGAACATTCAGGTCTTTGGAGATGGACTTGTAGCCTTGAGATTGCTCATGCTTCCTCACAATTTGGTTTCTCAAGTCCTCAGACAGTTCCTTGGTCTTTTTTCTTTTCTCCATGCTCAATGTGGTACACACAAGGACACAGGACAGAGGTTGAGTCAACTTTAATCCATGTCATCTGGCTGCAAGTATGATTTAGTTATTGTAAACACCTGTTAGGTGCCACAGGTAAGTTACAGGTGCTGTTAATTACACAAATTAGAGAAGCATGACAAAATTTTTCTAACAGTGCCAATACTTTTGTCCACCCCCTTTTTTATGTTTGGTGTGGAATTGTGGCACCCCATGGGTTAATGTGCCACAATAACATCACATGGGTTCCCTCCCCACAACACACTGACAAACACTAGCACCTCTGGGCCAGGAGGGGGAGCACAAGCTGCTCTCTTAAATACTCCAGCTCATGAGGAAGTAGCTGAGTGCTGTACAGGACAGTACTGTGAAGAGCACAGTTTAGTGCAGAGTTCAGTTCCTGGAGAACTAAGAGAGACTGCAGTGACAGAGAGAGGCTGTGCTAAGCTTCTCTGTAGTCTGCTCACGATTCCAGGCCTAGTGAGGGACTGAGGAAAGGAGAATTACAAGCAGACAGACACTCCTGGGAGCTTTAGTGCAACCATTACTCGCCCCAGAGAAGCGCACAGAACGGACACCGGATCCGGTACTGTGACTGACACACAGCACGGTGAATCCAGGAGCAGTGGGGATTCTAGACGCCCACAGTACCAGAGCAAAGCAACACGGCGGGGTCAGCACAGCACAGAGGACTCAAGATGCCTAGCCAAGTGGTACCAGCAGAACAGAGAGAGAATGAGGCAGTCCCAGCAGCTCAGCTAGAAGCAGCAGCCAGGACACACACACACACACAGTGCAGCACGAGGAAGCTGATGACCCGGACAGGGTGGGAGGAAAGCATAGCCCAGTACAGACTCCGTGAACTATAATCTGCAACAACATCTGCAGTAAAGCTTTGGAAAACAGCAAAACTGTGAGTCTGTGTATTGATTGCAACCTTTGCCCTACATCCAACAGCAGAGAGGTCCCACATGAAGAGCTACAAGCCTGTCAGCTCTGCACACTGGCTGGAAGAAAGCTGCAGCATCAGGAGAGGAGGAGAATTGCACCTTTTACTACAAAACAGTGCAGCACGAGGAAGCTGATGACCCGGACAGGGTGGGAGGAAAGCATAGCCCCAGTACAGACTCCGTGGACTATAATCTGCAACAACATCTGCAGTAAAGCTTTGGAAAACAGCAAAACTGTGAGTCTGTGTATTGATTGCAACCTTTGCCCTACATCCAACAGCAGAGAGGTCCCACATGAAGAGCTACAAGCCTGTCAGCTCTGCACACGGGCTGGAAGAAAGCTGCAGCATCAGGAGAGGAGGAGAATTGCACCGTTTACTACAAAACGTGAGTGTGTGTTCTTTAACCCCGTCTCCACTATCCACATCCATTATAGACTTTACCATTACTGCCCCGGGGAATACAGTTCTACCCACTGGAACTATTCCATCTGCGCTGCCATTACACCATCCCTGGAGGTTCTGCAGCAGCGGCGGCCCATCACTGGCTGCACATAGTGGGTGGCGTCACGATAGACTATTCTCCCCTGTAAATACACCCTTTTATTTGCCAGGACCCAGGACACGGTCCGGACCAGGACCACCCGTGACTTCCCCAATAGCAGACGCGGTCCGGTACCGAGTACCCTCGTCACAGTGGGCTCGACAAACCTTGCGTCACGAACAGGATCTACCAAGCCCGTTAAAACGGGCAGCGTGTGCCGTGATTGATGTGAAAACTTATTTTGAACTGCGCCATCTGAACTGTATTTTTGAAAAATCCGCCATTTTGCTGCGCGCGGCGCGCGGGAAAGAGAGGGGGCGGTACTTTGCATTGGCGCGTACCCAGCCTCCTCCCTTGGTGCTGACGACATCCGGCCGGGAAGAAGATCCCTGCTGCACCCCGGAACCTCCCAGAGACATCCGGACGGAAGCGGAAGACGGAGGGCGGATATTAACTAAGGGGGCCCAAGATGTCGCAGCCCGATGCACAAGACGGCGACGGAGCTGTCGGTGGAGCTGCAGCGCCGGATCCAGTGATAGTACCCGGCGGTGCAGCGGCGCAAGGAACAGCACCGATCATGCCGTTCCTGATGCCGTATACTCCAGGGGCAATGTGGCTGCCCCAATACTCCGGTGAGCCTAATACATTAACTGACTTTATGCTAAAGATAAAAGAGTATTATGTGATGTATCCCCTCACTGAAGCCCAGCGTGTAGGAATGATAATGGGACAATTAACGGGCAATGCACGGCGAGAGGTTGCGTCCTCCCTGGACACAGATAAGGACACTGTAGAGCATCTAGCAGCTAGACTGAAAGCAACGTTTGAATCTGCTGCTGATACCCGGGCTAAGATGAGGTTCTTTGCATGCCACCAGAAACCTAAACAGAGTGCCAGAGACTTTGCCTTGAACCTGCAGGAAGCACTCAGAGCCCTTAAGCTGGCAGAACCTGCTTTAGCCCCGGGAGCTGATAAAATGCTACTTGATCAATTCATAGAGGGCCTCCATTCCCCTTTCCACCGAGGCAGTTGAGCATGATGCTGCTGCAGAACCCTGACATGACATTTACTGAGCTGAAAGATAGAGCTATTCGTCTGCAGCAGCTAGAAGTGCCCCAGGAGTTAATATTTGTCCCGGACACTGCAGCAGCACCTCAGCAGCCGACAGCGCCAGCGACATCTGCTATGTCAGCAACTGCTGCTGAAACTGGAGAATCAATTTCTAATGCCGCCCTCAATCAAAAGCTAGATGCCCTGACAGACACCGTGATCTCTATGGCCAAAGTCATCAAGGAACTGTGAGAGTCAAAGCCTGCACCCAAGATCAAGTCGGCGACCAGCTGAGAGGATGTCCTGTGGATGAGGCCCAGAAGATTCCCTGCAGCAAGAGGACAACCCAGCGATCGCTATCACCCGGATGGACAGCCCATTTGCCGTTGTTGCCAGAAACCAGGCCATCTTGCTCGTGAGTGTCCTTTAAATGACGATTCCCTGGGCAGGCGGGCCACTCCCCAGGAATGAACACTCAAGGCCCTTCAGCCTGGTTTGACAGATTCGTGGGAGGACAGCCATTGATCCCTATCATGTTGAATGGCATTCCCTTCAGTGCCTTGCTGGATACCGGGTCCCAAATAACATCAATCCCACATGTTCAATATAAAAAGTACTGGGCTGAACACGATGTTCCCTGAGGAAGGAGCTCGGATAGAGGCTCTGAAACGCGTAGGATAGAATAAAAGAAAAATCTGCCCAGTTAACTCTTTGTTTCCTGGTGATTCTTGGTGGCAGCGTGGGCAATCCGGCATTTTGTCCCATTACACCATGGCTAAGTTGTACACGGTTGATAACAACAACATCACAGCCATCGAGCCCTTGGACCTGTCAAGTCAGGCGGATGACAATGGCTCAGGAGAGAAGCTGGAGGATTGGTGCCAAAAGTTGCATGTAGGTACCAGTTCTACACCTCCCTGTCACAAGCATGGAGTATACCGGGTAGTGAAGGAAAATGAGCAAATATTCAGTAAACACCCGTTAGACTTTGGGCAAATTAAAGGGGTAGAGCACACTATATCCACAGGTAACCATCAGCCTATAAAAGAGAGGTATAGTCCCTTACCACCAGCTCACTACCAAACCACCAAAGACATGCTCAGAGAAATTAAATCTGCAGGGGTAATAAGAGACAGTTGTAGCCCCTGGGCAGCACCTCTAGTGTCAGTTAAAAAGAAGGACGGGACCATGAGAATGTGCGTAGATTACCGGCAGATTAATCGCATCACACATTAGGACACATACCCATTACCTAGGATTGAGGAGTCATTAGCTGCATTAAGATCTGCTAACTACTTTTCCATCCTTGATCTGACTAGTGGGTACTGGCAGGTTCCTGTGGCCGAGGCCGACAAGGAGAATACAGCGTTTACTACGCCGATGGGCCTCTGTGAGTTCAATTGTATGCTGTTCGGACTCTGCAACACACCCGGGACCTTTCAACGCCTGATGGAGAGCTGTCTAGGACATATGAACTTTGAAACTGTCCTCCTGTACTTAGATGACGTCATAGTCTACTCCAAGACGTATGAGCAACATCTACAAGACCTGGCAGAAGTGTTCGAAGCCTTATCCAAATATGGAATGAAAATCAAGCCGTCCAATGTCACCTTCTCAAACCAAAGGTAAAGTACCTGGGACATGTCATGAGTTCAGGGGGAGTAGCACCGGATCCTGATAAAGTCACAGTGATAAGGGATAGGCCAAGACCTACAAACGTGAAAGAAGTGAGGCAATTCCTGGGACTGGTAGGCTATTATAGAAGATTTATCAGTGGATTCACGAAGCTAGCAGCTCCCCTGAAAGACATCCTGATAGGACAGTCAAGAAAGTCATCCCGTAATCCTCCGTTCCAGTGGAGTGAAGAGAAAGAAGACTCCTTCAACAAGCTGAAAAGTGCACTGACGGGAGAAGAGATTCTGGCATACCCTGATTGCCATCAATCCTTCATTCTTTACACGGATGCCAGCAACGTGGGACTGGGAGCAGTGTTATCACAGAAGCAAGGAGGCAAAGAGAGAGTTATTGCCTTTGCAAGCAGGAAGCTCCGGCCTACAGAAAGAAATCCCGAGAACTACAGCTCCTTCAAGTTAGAACTACTGGCAGTAGTTTGGGCTGTGACAGAACATTTTAAGCATTACTTGGCAGGTGCAGAATTCACCATCTACACGGATAACAACCCGCTGACTCACCTGGATACAGCAAAATTATGGGCATTGGAGCAGAGATGGATAGCCCAGCTATCTAATTACCACTTTGTCATCAAATACAGGGCAGGTTGCAAGAACGGGAACGCAGATGCCTTATCACGGATGCCACACCTGAGAGACGTGGAAGAGGAACCGGAAGAGATTGAACTACCGGCCTTTCATCGTTCAAAGGTAGAAGATTCTCAACCCGGCGTCTACCAAAGAGAGCAGGAAGTAAACCTCAACCCGTTAAGACACCACGGATGGGCTGACACCCAAGATTCTGATCCAGCTGTGAAGCTAGTGAAAGAACTGCTTACGCGACAAAGTGCAAACCCTGGTCAGAATGCCCCAGCTGAGGCCGTACAGCTCTGGAAGGACAGAGGCAAGTTGTTCCTGTATCAAGGGAAGCTCTGCAGAAGGCATATCAATCCCAAAACACATGAACTGGTCTGGCAGATAATCGTGCCCAAGAGAGACATCAGAATGGTCTTAGAAGCCTACCATGACAGTGCAGGTCATTTCGGATGGAAGAAGTTAGACGCAATTCTGAGAGAAAGATTCTATTGGATTGTAATGAGAAGATCCATTGAACTATGGTGCAGAAGATGTGCCGCATGCAACCTCAGAAGGAAAGATATACAGAAAGCTCCACTTCAGTCAATAATAACCAAGCAGCCACTCGAGCTAGTCGCGTTAGACCACGTCAAGTTGTCACCAAGCCGGTCAGGCTATGTCTATGCCTTAACCATCGTGGACCATTATTCACGCTTCTTAGTGGTAGTACCAGTCAAAGATCTAACAGCGAAGACGGCAGCAAAAGCATTCCAGACGCATTTCTGTAGACCACATGGTTACCCAGAACAAGTCCTTGCAGACCAAGGTCCAGCTTTTGAATCAGAATTATTCAAAGAATTCTGCAATATGTATGGTTGTAAGAAGATTCACACAACAACGTATCATCCCCAAACAAATGGTTTATGCGAGAAGATGAATCATATTGTAATTGAACTGTTGAAGACAATACCAGAATCTGAAAGAAACCAGTGGCCAGATAAATTACCTGATTTGGTAGACTTATACAACCATGTTCCAGTGAGTTCTACAAACTGCTCTCCAGCCTACCTTATGCGTGCAAGACCCGGTAAGCTACCAATTGATCTAGAAATGGGAATTGAAAAACCAGATACAGAAATAGAAGAATCAGATTGGGATACCAAACGTCAGAAACAGTATCAACAAGTCCAAGAATGTGTAGAGAGAAACCTACAGCAAGCTAGAGCAAGACAAGAGAAGACCTTTAACAAACATGCTAAAGCAATGCCATTACAAGAAGGTGATCAAGTGCTCAAGAGAAAGAGACGCACTAACAAATTGGATAATCAGTGGGAAACCGTCCCATACACAGTCTTACCATCTAACCTAGACAATGTAAAAACCTGTTTAATAAGCAAGGATAACGGAAGAACTTCAGCAATCGTATCTCGAGATCAACTAAAATTGTGTCCTGAAACCCTGAAAACACCTGAAGTCATAGAACCCGTACAGGTCCAACCTACTCAAGAGAAAGAAAAAGAAGAAGAAGTATTTCACACGGTACTAGGAGATTTCCCTAAAACATGGCCAAATTATCATGGAGCGGTTGTCATACCAATGATTGCATCCCTCCAATGGTGGACCCAAAACCAGAACCCGTGTTACCAGAAGAAGACCCAAGACTTGAAGAACTGGAAGTAGAATCTGAAGAGGAAGAACAAATTCCTGATCCTAGTGAACTTGCCAGTCCTGCAGTCAGATCATCATCTGTCGTAGTACCAACCACAACACGTAGGTACATACCCACTAATACTAATAGCCCATGTGCAAGCAGTATACCCGTTTTACGCAGATCAGAGCGTAGTACCCAAGGTCAGTTACCAGTTAGGTACAGAGAGTAAAACGCCATTAAATGTGTAATGTAAATATGTTTGTTTAAATGTAAAGTAAACGTAAATTGAACCCTGTAGACTGTGTCCAAGAGGGTGGAGGAACTGGATTGACCCCCATGTATATTAAGTTAGGGAAAGAAAGTGCCTGGGGGGGGTGTAGCGAATCCAGGCCTCCTAAGCAGAAACGGCCGTGGACAAATGTATATAGTTGTTGCAACGTTAAAAAGCCCAGTACCTACATAGACTATCCTGTATGAACTTTGAACTTTTCTTATTTGCTTATGGACCATATATACCACGGACTGGTTGTGGTAAGAACTCTCTTGTGAATATACTTATCAGCCCCGAGGCAATAGACTAAACCCCCGGAAAGACTGCTTTTTGAACTTTTTGGACTCTTTTTCAAATTTTAGTGATTTTTGTACTTTTTACTTTTAAGTCTATGTAAATATAAAATGTGTTAACTTTTGTTTACTTGTTTTTCCACAGTCCCGGAGTACTGTATTTAACTTAGGGGGAATGTGGCACCCCATGGGTTAATGTGCCACAATAACATCACATGGGTTCCCTCCCCACAACACACTGACAAACACTAGCACCTCTGGGCCAGGAGGGGGAGCACAAGCTGCTCTCTTAAATACTCCAGCTCATGAGGAAGTAGCTGAGTGCGGTACGGGACAGTACTGTGAAGAGCACAGTTTAGTGCAGAGTTCAGTTCCTGGAGAACTAAGAGAGACTGCAGTGACAGAGAGAGGCTGTGCTAAGCTTCTCTGTAGTATGCTCACGATTCCAGGCCTAGTGAGGGTCTGAGGAAAGGAGAACTACAAGCAGAGAGACACTCCTGGGAGCTTGAGTGCAACAATTATTCGCCCCACAGAAGCGCACAGAATGGACACCGGATCCGGTACTGTGACTGACACAGAGCACGGTGAATCCAGGAGCAGTGGGGTTTCTAGACGCCCACAGTACCAGAGCAAAGCAACACGGCGGGGTCAGCACAGCACAGAGGACTCAAGATGCCTAGCCAAGTGGTACCAGCAGAACAGAGAGAGAGTGAGGCAGTCCCAGCAGCTCAGCTAGAAGCAGCAGCCAGGACACACACACACAGTGCAGCACGAGGAAGCTGATGACCCGGACAGGGTGGGAGGAAAGCATAGCCCCAGTACAGACTCCGTGGACTATAATCTGCAACAACATCTGCAGCAAAGCTTTGGAAAACAGCAAAACTGTGAGTCTGTGTATTGATTGCAACCTTTGCCCTACATCCAACAGCAGAGAGGTCCCACCTGAAGAGCTACAAGCCTGTCAGCTCTGCACACGGGCTGGAAGAAAGCTGCAGCATCAGGAGAGAAGGAGAATTGCACTTTTTACTACAAAACGTGAGTGTGTGTTCTTTAACCCCGTCTCCACTATCCACATCCATTATAGACTTTACCATCACTGCCCCGGGGAATACAGTTCTACCCACTGGAACTATTCCATCTGCGCTGCCATTACACCATCCCCGGAGGTTCTGCAGCAGCGGCGGCCCCATCACTGGCTGCACATAGTGGGTGGCGTCACGATAGACTATTCTCCCCTGTAAATACACCCTTTTATTTGCCAGGGCCCGGGACATGGTCCGGACCAGGACCACCCGTGACTTCCCCAATAGCAGACGCGGTCCGGTACCGAGTACCCTCGTCCCAGTGGGCTCGACAGAATTATTTCCAATTTGGCTTTAGGACAATTCTTTTTGTGTTTTTTCATTGAAGACAAATTAAATGAAGATAATAATATCAAAGAATTTGTTACTGCCATCATTTTCAGGAAGAAACTGAGTATTATCTCACAGAATTGCATGGGTGTCAATACTTTTGGCCACAACTGTAGATTAGAGCGGTTTAATCCCGAAAGCTGGAACGGTCAGACACAAACACTGACGCGTACAACGTGTTTTGGCGTATACTACTTGGAGCTACAAGCCACTGAATGAGCCAATGAATGCAGACAAGAGTTGGTTTTTAGCTGGACACTGAGATTAGAGATTAACGCCCTGCAGGTGGACTGGTCAGACACAAACGCTGACGAGAATAGCGAGTCTATTGGCGTATCCTAATTTACGCTACAACCTACTCCTGCCTATAGAGAGCTAAATTAATCCCTAAAAGCACTGTTTTGGGATGGATGGATGATATTTCCAGCCTGTACACCAGCCCCAGATGTGATGCAGGCTGGTATACTGGCACAACGAAGTTTGCTATATACTCTGCCTCCCTGCCTGCCTGTAAACAGCTCTATTAGTCCTCAGAAGGACTGTTGTGGTAATTAGACTGGCTGCCCTGCGCCAACACTAGCTGAAAGGCCGCATATCTTTCCCTCAAGCAGAAGCAGGTCTCCCTACACTGACTGTCTATGGAGCAGAGAGGCGAGCACAGCGCGGTCAGGTCTTGTTCAAATATTTTTATTGGATGATTTTTTAACAAAACAGCAGGACATAAATACAGGAAAATCAGAAGGGTGACATACACACGTAAATATAGGGGTAGTCAATGGTATTAACCTTAATACGGTAGGTAAGCGCGGTCAGGTCTTATAAAGACCTGATGACACTGTGCGGCCAGCCAATCACTGTAATGCCACAGCCAACATGGCTGTGGCATTACAGTGTCTGTCAGCCAATCCCTGCATGCGGGCTGGCTCTGTAAAGAGCGCCAACATGCAGGGAGGTGGACCCCGAGCATAGCAAGAGTTTCGTGAGATTACGTGGTGCTCGCCGAGTACCCGGAGTACCGAGATATTCGTGCAAGTACCGCGCAGTGACAAGCATACTTGCTCATCCCTAGTTAACAGATCTTTCGCTAGGCAAACAGCGGGGTCGCTGTCTTGCGTTTCCTTCCACCTGTGATGAGGTAACGGGTTTAGCGTGGCCTCTTGACATTTGTTCTTAGCACTCTGGTTACACTGGGATACATTGTGGTGGTGAAAAGCCGGCAGCTCTATCTCTTCTAGCTCATCCGAGTCTTCTCCTGCATCTGCCAAATGAGTGATTCTTGACAGTCCATCAGCATTGGCATTTTTGCGGCCATCCCGGTATTTGATGGTGAAGTCATAGTTCGACAACCGGGACATCCATCGCTGCTCCAGCAATCCCAGCTTCGCAGAGTCCAGGTGGGTAAGTAGGTTGTTGTCTGTGAAGACGGTAAACTTTGCAGCCGCCAGATAGTGCTTGAATCGTTCTGTGATAGCCCAGACTAAGGCTAGGAACTCCTGCTTGAACGAACTGTAGTTTTCTGGGTTCCTCTCTGTAGGACGGAGCTTCCAGCTTGCATAGGCAATCACACGTTCTTTGCCCTTCTGCACCTGCGACAACACTGATCCCAATCCCATGATGCTGGCATCTGTGTACAGCACAAACGGTAGGGTAGGCCAGGATTTCTTCACCGGTCAGGGTCCACTTCATCTGCTTGAAGGAGTCTTTTTCTTTCTCTCCCCATTCAAATGGAGGGCCAGAGGTCTTGCCCTTCTTGGTCTGGCCAACCAAGAGATCTTGCAAAGCTGCTGCCACCTTCGTAAAGCCCTTTATGAACCTCCTGTAGTATCCTACCAGTCCCAAGAACTGATGTACTACTCTGACGGTTGTTGGTCTTGGCCAATCTTTGATGACGGTGACCTTTTCGGGGTCTGGTGCCACACCTTCTGCACTGACTACATGCCTGAGTTACTGAACCTTCGGCTTCAGCAAATGGCACTTTGATGGCTTCAGCTTCATACCATACTTCGACAATGCTTCAAATACCTTGGCTAGGTGCTCCAGATGTTCTTCAAAAGTTTTGGAGTACACAATGACATCATCCAGGTATAGTAGCACAGTCTTGAAGTTTCGGTGCCCGAGGCAACACTCCACCAGCCTTTGGAACATTCCCGTTGCATTACAGAGTCCAAATGGCATGCTGTTGAACTCACACAGGCCCATCGGTGTCGTGAACATGGTCTTGTCCCGATCTTCTTCTGCCATGGAAACCTGCCAATACCCACTGATAAGATCTAAGGTGGAAAAGTAATTAGCCGCTTTCAGTGCAGCAAGTGATTCCTCAATTCGGGGTAATGGGTAATCATCTTTATGTGTTATGCAGTTTATTTGCCTATAATCACACACATCCTCATTGTGCCATCTTTCTTTCTTACTAGGAGAAGTGGAGCTGCCCAGGGGCTACAATTATCTCTAATAACCCCAGCCTCCTTCATTTCCCGTAACATATCTTTCGCACACTGATAGTGAGCTGGTGGTACAGGCCTGTATCTCTCTTTTTATGGGTGGATGGTTTCCTGTGGGTATGTGATGGTGTACCCCTTTTATCCGCTCAAAATCTAATGGATGCTTACTAAAGACCCGTTCATATTCCTGTACTACCCAATAAACTCTGTGCTTTTGGGGTGGAATCAGTGCCTTCATGCAGCTTCTGACACCAGTCCTCCAGCTGTTCCTTGTGGCTGTTGTCTCCCGCCTGGTTAGATGGGGTCAAGGGTTCCACTGCCTGGATCGAGTTGTTGCTGACAGTGAACAGCTTGGCAGCGGTAGCATATCTGGGCAGTTTGACCTCTTCTTCTCAACAGTTTAATGGAGACAGCAATTTAACTGTCTGTGGAGCGCTAGGATCAGGAAGAGTCAGGGAGATGGAAATATTTGTAAAAAGGTTTTATTAACCTCTTACAAGCCACAACCCATTTCCGCAGCACAGCGCTGCTTTCATCAGGTGTGCAAGTCTTGCGGAAATGCATTGTGGCTTGTAAGAGGTTAATAAAACCTTTTTACAAATATTTCCATCTCCCTGACTCTTCCTGATCCTAGCGCTCCACAGACCGTTAAATTGCTGTCTCCATTATCCATACCTTCGGGTAATACCGGCAGGAGCAGCTCTGGGCAGGAGGAGAATCTTCAAACATCGGTCCTAAACCACAGGACCTGGAAGAAGCTTGCATTCACCACTGAAAGACCTGTAATGAGATATTTCGGGTTTGGTCACATGACTGCAGCATAGATATGCCAGCTGTCCCTGCAAACACCTCCAAGGAGGAGGCATAACACTGAGGCGATACACCGCAGTTGTGCAGGGTGTGTACAACCACCTATGGTGAGTGGCTACACGGCCCCTTCCAACAAGTTTCTTTTGTTTAAATTTCCTTCATATGCACTACCACCCGGCTTTCTTGTCTCCGCAGTTTAACACTCATACAGGTACCCTCCCCTTCCGTACATCAACTATCCCCCTGGCTGTCAGGATCGTAGGCCTACTCTCTGAGTACATGGGCTTTACCATTGCCTGGTAATCCTGCCCTCTGAGACCCATCGCTGTCTGAAACCATATCATCATTTCACTTCTTGGGGGTAGCACAATGGGGATCGGGTCACTCACCGGTACACTGCCAATTTCCCCACCAGACAATTTTACCTGTTGCCTCTGCAGGAGGGCCTTGATCTCCTTCTATAGGACTGGTGCTGGCAGTTTTGGCAATATGTTGAAGTAAGAAAAGCACTTCACCTAGACAATTTTTAATCATATTAGTGAGTAGTATGATTTGTGGATTTTTCTCACCACAATCAGTTTCAACCACAATAAGTCCTTGACCTTTTAACTCCATCCTCCCCACTTATAATGTTACTTCCCTGAACCCTACTTGATTTACTGGTAGTCCATTAATAGCATATATAGTAAGGTCCTGGTATGTGCGGGTGAGCTCAGAATCGGCCCAAAATCTTTTGTAATATGCGGGATTGTTGTCACCTGCGTGCCGGTGTCCAGTAGTGCAGATGTGGTAATACCGTCCAGCACGATAGATAGGACCGGCCATCCTCCCACATGTCTATCGCGCCAGTCTGATGGGCCTGGTCGTCTTATTCCTGGGGTTGGCCCTGGGTTCCAGGAGTTGCTGTTTTAAAGTACATGACCTGGAAAGGTGACCCGCCTCGTTGCAATGGCGGCAGATAGGTTGTCCTAATGAGTCATAGTGGTCGCTGGGTCTTCCTCAGGATGATGGAGTCCTCATTCCTCGCATCCACGGGACGTCCTCGGGGCTGTCAGCCAGGTGGATCCTTCCTGATGACTTGGGCTTCTGTTTGAGCTGCATGGCCTTTAAGATCATGGCCACATCCTTGCTTAGCTGCTGCACCTGGGAGTGCAAGTCATCAGAAGCACCAGGTGTTACAGTCTGCCCACTATTCTCTGCTGTGGTTAAGTAAGAGGGCGCCACCTCCAGGGGAAAGGTGACAGATTGCCGCAGCTGAGGTGCAGGATCTGAGGTCACAGGGGTTTGTAGCCCTGTAATGGCTCGGTTCATCAGGATTACAAACCCTGCGTCTGGATGTTCTAGGGCCCACAGGCGGCGCAACTGCGTACGATGGATTGGTGAATGTAACCCCTGCAAAAACTGTTCAGTCAGCATTTTATCCTCCTCCTGCACACTTTCATGATCTATCTGCTTGGAGTGCCTCCTGGAAATTCAAGACATAGTCCCATATGCTATCCTGTGGCCTCTGTCTGCAATGAATGGTAAAACCTCATTCTTAACTCAGCCTCCGTGCGGGTTTCAAAGGCAATTTTTAGGTTAGATCAAATATCAGAAACCTAAATATTTACTGTGTCTGGCCAGGACTCGACCTCATGCTCTGCTGCTCCCATTAAATGTCCTAGCATAACAGATGCTCTTTGCTTGCCAGTCATTGCATACATGTCCAACACATTGCATATCTTTTTACTAAACCCAGCCAGGGTATCTTGTTTGCCATCATATTGCGGTAACCACGCCGCTCCCGGGACATACGGCAGAGAGATCGACATGATCGGTGCCACAGCTCCAGGTGCTGCGGTTCCTCCGCCGGCTGAGGTCCTTGTCCGCGCTCCCTCTCGCGGTAAATTTGGATTAGGCACCGTGGCATCTGTATCCCTTTGCGCATCCATTCTTGCTCCCCCCTAATCAACTTCAGCCAGTCTCTCAAGAAGAAAAGCAATCAGCGGCTCCTCAGGCGGTGAATCGAGCGCTTGGGTATTTCCGGATCAGGCCGCTGCGCTTCGTCGGCTTTCGGCAGAGTGCGGGGTGGGGCCTGTCTTTGCGCCCTTTCAACAGTTACACCCATTTCTTCCCGCTCTCCGTGTGGCGCAGTTATGGCAGCCCAATTTAACAGTTCAATACAGTCAATGCACTGCACACAGTACCTGTCGGTAACGGGCACGCCGTCCTGTTCATGATGCCAGAAGCTGACCCACCCCAGGGCTGTGGGGTACTCGGTTCCAGGCATTCAGTTCACGGCAGATGTCACTGGGGCCTGTTGCCCAGTCCCGTGGCCCTGGTGGTTGCTGAAAAGAGTCAATAAAAAAAATGTAAATAGTTTGTGACGCCACCTACGGTTCCGGTAATGTTACCGGCGGTGCGGGACAGTCCTCTGGGGTGACGGTGGAGCAGCAAGATGGTTACGCTCCCCATAGGTGGAGCGGGATCCCCAGGGCAGTTACGAATGCTATGGTTTTTACACAGGGAGGCAGCTTACCACACAGCACAGTCACTTGTCCTTTTCTCTGCAGCAAGTGTGCGGCTCATCAGGTGAGGGAATTGCAGGACAGTCAATGGAGGGAGAAGGATCAAGGGCCATAATAATAGACACACTCAAGGTTGATGTTTCCGTACCTTTTACTGATATTGCAGGCATAGTCCAGGGTACAGTGTCTGATGGTACGGGTCTGGGTGGTCTGGTAACAGTTCAGGATCTCCACACTTGGTGAGTATGAGGCCTTCTTGCTGCGCTGTGTGTGCTTTTTGTCCCAGGCTGTCTGAAGCTAAGCCCTAACCCTCTCTTGTAGTCCTCACTTGTATAGCAGGCTGTGAGAGCTCTGCTGCGGGCACCGCTGTATCCACTGCGGTCCTGGGCTTTGCTAAGTGGCTGTCCCTCAAGTGCTGCTAGGGCCAGGAGACCTGGAGTCTCCCTGGCCCCCAGTCTTTTCTGCTGGGCACAGACTCCAATGTCCAGTTTCACGCGCTGTTCCTTTGGGGTGAACCAGTATGGCTCCACTCCCCTGCTACTACTACCCCTTACCTCCAACCCTCATTCTAGGGCCCCTCACGCAGATTAGTAGTGCTCACAGATACAGGCTTAGCATAGCTCCATCACCAGGATGCCTTCACAGTCCTCCCAAAAACTGCACAAACTAACTCCGCCCCCAGGCCTGAATTTATAGGGGAGCTCACCTGAACTCGGCCTGTAGAGCTCCCCCTTCAGGTCTGGAGTGGAAGGTGTTGTTTACCTGATTTGGAGATCCTTCTCTGTCCCAGGTGTATTTGTGGCAACCGAACCCTGAGGTGCCACATTATCAGGCCAAAATCACCAGGGTAGGTGAACTTTTGATCAGGGTCATTATGATTTAAAAAGAGAAAACACAGTAGTTTAACAATAAATGGCTTCACCCAACTACTATCCATGATTGGAAAATGTTTTTGTGTTATCATTCATATTGTCTGAAAAAAGACCAAGAAAGCAAAATATCTGCCAGGGTATGTAAACTTTTGAGCACAACTGTACATTAAATACCTCCTGTATCAAACTGCCCACTTTCTCCCATAGCACAAAGCTCTCACTGATCTCAGGGAGACCAGTTGAGGAAAATACTGCGGACAGCTGGCTAAAGCACTCAAACACAGTGAAATCCATGGTGCATTGCCCCCTGGGAATTTGAATATGCAAATGTAGTGTGTGGAGCCTCGTTTAAGTCTCAAACTCGGGACTAGCCCGATATACCTCTAGGGAAGGACCTAGCCCTGGGGTGTACTTCTTGCGGAGACCACCATAACCACCATATTAAGTGTCCCTTTCAGTCACTATCCCTCTCAGTTACGAGCTTAAGGATATGACAAGAGAATTACCAAAGCCAGGTATCCATCCACAGACAGCTGTTTCGGGGTATTGCCCCTCATCAGTGGATTCTGGCTAGGTGGGAGCAATGCCTGGTAGACAAACATCACAAAGCTCTCATTGATACCCCGAAACAGCTGTCTGTGATGGATACCTGGCTTTGGTAATTCCCTTGTCATATCCTTAAGCTTGTAACTGAGCGGGATAGTGACTGAAAGGGCCTCTTAATATGGTGGTTATGGTGGTGTCTGCAAGGAGTCCACCCCAGGGCTAGGTCCTTCCCTGGAAGGATAACTGGCTAGTCCAGTGTTTGACACTCTTAAACGCGGCTCCATGGACTCCATTTGCATATTCAAATTCCCAGGGGGAAATGCACCTTGGATTTCACTGTGTTTGAGCGCTTTAGCCAGTTTCCCGCAGTGTTTTCCTCGACTGGTCTCCCTGAGATCAGTGAGAGCTTTGTTATATTGGTCTACCAGGCATTGCTCCCACCTAGCCAGAATCCTATTGCACACTGATGAGGGGCAATACCCCGAAACAGCTGTCTGTGGATGGATACCTGTCTTTGGTAATTCCCTTGTCATATCCTAAAGATCGTAACTGAGCGGGATAGTGACTGAAAGGGCCAGTGACTGAAAGGGCCACTTAATATGCTGGACCCAACAAGAAGGGGGGCACTGCTGGACCTAATATTAACCAACAGACCGGACCGCATATCAAATATACGGGTTGGAGGTCACTTGGGTAATAGTGATCATAACTTAATAAGCTTTCAAGTATCCTTTACTAAGACATGTAGTAGAGGGGCTACAAGGACACTAAACTTCAGGAAGGCAAATTTCCAACGGTTGAGAGATGATCTTAGTGCAATAAATTGGGACGATGTCCTGAGACATAAAAGTACACAACACAAATGGGAGATGTTTATTAGCATCCTGAATAGGACCTGTGCACAATATATACCCTATGGGAATAAGCATGCTAGAAATAGGAGGAAACCACTATGGCTAAATAAAGCGGTAAGAAGTGCAATATGTGACAAAAAGAAAGCATTTAGGGAATTAAAGCAAGTAGGTAGTGATGAAGCATTAAATAATTACAGAAAATTAAATAACATTTGTAAAAAGCAAATCAAGGCAGCAAAGATTGAGACATAGAGACTCATTGCCAGAGAAAGTAAAAAGAATCCCAAAATATTTTTTAACTACATAAATAGTAAGAAACTAAAAAATGATGGTGTTGGCCCCTTTAAAAATAGTCTGGGTGAAATGGTGGATGAGGATGAGGAAAAAGCCAATATGCTAAATGACTTTTTTTCAACAGTATTTACACAAGAAAATCCCATGACAGACAATATGATCAGTGATAACAAAAAGTCTCAATTAAATGTCACCTGCTTAACCCAAGAGAAAGTACGGCATCGTCTAAAAATCACTAAAATTGACAAATCCCCGGGCCCGGATGGGATACACCCCAGAGTGCTGCAGGAATTAAGTACTGTCATAGATAGACCATTATTTTTAACTAGCTGTGAGCCCGATGCAAATGCATCGGGATTCTAGAACGTGCATTAATTTGATTATAGTAGTTATAGCTGGTGTGAGTACTTTTTGGGGGGGTGTGAGTATTTTTTGGGGGTGTGTGAGGACTTTTTGGGGGGTTTGAATACTTTTTGGGGGGGTTGAATACTTTTTTGGGGGGGTTGAATAATTTTTGGGGGGGTTGAATACTTTTTGGGGGGGGGTTGAATACTTTTTTTGGGGGGTTGAATACTTTTTGGGGGGTTGAATACTTTTTGGGGGTGTGTGAATACTTTTTGGGGGGGTTTGAATCATTTTTTGGGGGGTTGAATACTTTTTTGGGGGGGTTGAATACTTTTTGGGGGGGTTGAATACTTTTTTTGGGGGGTTGAATACTTTTTTGGGGGGTTTGAATACTTTTTGGGGGGGTTGAATACTTTTTGGGGGGTGTATATAGTATATATATATATATTAGTATTATGTTTTATTTTATTGTTTATTATTTTTTTTTTTTTTTTATTTTGTTAGTATTTTTATTATTATTAAATTTATTAAACCGCACTTGCCGCATCTGCCGCAAGTCCCCCTATACTTTGTATGGGGATTACCGCAACCGCGCCGCAACCGTTACACTTGCGGCGCGGTTGCGGTAATCCCCATACAAAGTATAGGGGGACTTGCAGCAGGTGCGGCAAGTGCAGTTTTGCAAAACCGCACTTGCCGCACCTGCCGCAAGTCCCCCTATACTTTGTATGGGGATTACCGCAAGTGCGCCGCAAGTGTAACGACTCGCTGGCGCCGACCAATGAGAAGCGCGGCTCAGGCAGCGACTCGCAATGGCCTCGAGGCCATTGCTCGCGCTACCTGACCGGTAAATCGCTAACTTTGAGGCCGAGCCTCTGGTTCGATTTTCGGCCAGCGACTCGCAATGGCCGCGGCCGCTGCGCGGCCAATGCTTCGCCGTGGTGACTTCACAGAGTGAAAAAGCCACGGTCTTCTCGGGGTCCGCCACGGAAGTGCCTACGGCAATTATATAGTAGATAGGGGATCTGAATACATAGTTAGGGGTCTCATATTGATATAGGGGGTCTGAGTACATAGTTAGGGGATCTCATTGATATAGGGGGTCTGAATACATAGTTAGGCGGATTTATGTACTGTTAATCCCATAATTCATGCATAATTGGAGGATAAAACGCCTAATTTTCCTACAGAACATGAGGTAATAGCTGCAGTGTGATGGGTTGCTATGGGCAACAGTGAATGCCTCATAGACACGTTCCTGAGCCTCCTCTGGGTCTCTCTGGCGCCCCCAGCGTCCATCACTGGAACTGCATCCCGGGCTCCGTGCAGTGAATGGGCAGCGATGAGAGGACTCGGCGTGAGGAGGAGGAGGCGACTGATAGGCCGGAGCGCGGACACTGAGCAGCCTCACCGGAGACAGTGACCGGGAGCCGGGCCTGCACCCGCCACCTCACACAGGAGCCCGCCCCGGAGAGTACAGCGCCTCGTCCCGTCCTCCGCCCCCGGGAGCAGAGCGCCTCGTCCCCGTCCTCCGCCCCCGGGACATGGGGGCGCCGCTCACCCGGCTGCTGCTGCTCCTCACTCTGCCCTCCGGGTGGTGACCGCCGCCTCCGCTCCGATCACTGCGTCCTGTGGATCTATCCTGAGCCCGAGCCATGGGGGCCGCCACCAAGCTGGCCTTCGCAGTCATCCTTATCTCCTGCTCCTCAGGTGAGAACCGGGAGGGGTATACTGTGTATAGGGGAATGTGTGCTCGTACTCAGCCTGCGCGAGCAATGGCCTCGCGGCCATTGCTCGCGCAGGGCAGCGACTCGCATTGGCCACTACGCGGCCAATGCTTCGCCGTGGTGACGTCACAGAGTGACAAAGCCACGGCGATTTCGGGGTCCGACACAAAAATGCGTACGGCAATTATATAGTAGATATTTAAAGATTCCATAATAACAGGGTCTGTACCACAGGACTGGCGTATAGCAAATGTGGTGCCAATATTCAAAAAGGGGACAAAAACTG
This sequence comes from Allobates femoralis, assembly GCA_033576535.1. Taxonomy (NCBI): domain Eukaryota; kingdom Metazoa; phylum Chordata; class Amphibia; order Anura; family Aromobatidae; genus Allobates; species Allobates femoralis. Next base: position 635,255,873 of record JARQOC010000002.1, on the reverse strand, counting down.
AACTTGGAAATTATAGGCCAGTAAGCTTAACCTCTACTGTGGGTAAAATCCTAGAGGGTTTTCTAAGAGATGCTATACTGGAGGATCTGAAGAAAAATAACCTCATGACCCATTATCAACATGGTTTTACGAGGGACCGTTCCTGTCAAACTAATCTGATAAGCTTCTATGAAGAAGTAAGTTCTGGACTGGACCAAGGAAATGCAGTGGATGTGGTGTATATGGACTTTTCAAAAGCTTTTGATACGGTGCCACACAAAAGGTTGATACATAAAATGAGGGCAATGGGGATAGGGGAAAATATGTGTAAGTGGGTTAAGAACTGGCTTAGTGATAGGAAACAAAGGGTGGTTATTAATGGAACACACTCAGAATGGGTCACAGTTAACAGTGGGGTACCACAGGGGTCAGTGTTGGGCCCGCTTCTATTTAATATATTTATTAATGACCTTGTAGGGGGCATACGGAGTAGAATCTCAATATTTGCAGATGACACTAAACTCTGCAGGGTAATCAATACAGAGGAGGACAATTTTATATTACAGGAGGATTTATGTAAACTAGAAGCTTGGGCTGCTAAATGGCAAATGCGCTTTAATGGGGATAAATGTAAAGTCATGCACTTGGGCAGAGGAAATAAAAGGTATAATTATGTGCTTAATTGTAAAACACTGGGCAAAACTGTCACTGAAAAAGACCTGGGTGTATAGGTAGATGACAAACTCACATTTAGTGGCCAGTGTCAGGCAGCTGCTGCAAAGGCAAATAAAATAATGGGATGCATTAAAAGAGGCATAGATGCTCATGAGGAGAACATAATTCTACCTCTCCTCTATACAAGTCACTAGTGCGACCACACTTAGAATACTGTGTACAATTCTGGTCTCCGGTGTATAAGAAAGACATAGCTGACCTAGAGCGGGTCCAGAGAAGAGCGACAAAAGTCATTAGAGGACTAAGGGGTCTGCAATACCAAGACAGGTTATTAAACTTGGGGTTATTTAGCTTGGAAAAGCGAAGGCTTAGGGGTGATCTTATAATAATGTATAAATATATGAGGGGACAGTACAGAGACCTTTCTAATGATCTGTTTACTCTTAGGCCTGAGACAGGGACAAGGGGGCATCCTCTACGTCTGGAGGAAAGAAGGTTTAATCATAACCACAGATGCGGATTCTTTACTGTAAGAGCAGTGAGACTATGGAACTCTCTGCCACATGATGTTGTAATGAGTGAGTCACTACTAACATTTAAGAAGGGCCTGGATGCCTTAATTGAAAACTATAATATTACCAGTTATACATACTAGATTCTTTGATAGGGCGTTGATCCAGGGAATTAGTCTGATTGCCGTATTTGGAGTTAGGAAGGATTTTTTTTCCCCAATGTGGAGCTTAGTGTTGCCACATGGTTTTTTTTTGCCTTCCTCTGGATCAACATGTTAGGCTATGGGTTGAACTAGATGGACTTAAAGTCTTCCTTCAACCTTAAAAACTACCGTATGTTACTATGTTATGGTGATCTCCGCAAGGAGTCCACCCCAGGGCTAGGTCCTTCCCTGGAGGGATATCTGGCTAGTCCCGTGTTTGAGACTCTTAAATGAGGCTCCACAGGCTCCATTTGCACTTTCTCCCATAGGTCAGACAGCTGGGAACATGTCCAAAACATATGGAGCAAATGTACCCTTTCTTCCCCACACCAAGGACATTTATTGTCTGATCTAAGTTTCATTTTAAATAGGCCTTTTGGGATTCTATATACCCTGTGGACCAGTAACAGCTGAGACCTCCTCTGTTTTGTATTTATTGAGGCAATTTTTTTTAGACTCCAGTACATTTTTCCATTCCTTCTCTGAGATTGGTCCCACATCTCTTTCCCATCCTATCCTGATATTAGCCACAGTGTCTCCAAATATTCCTAACTATAGAGATTTGTATAAGGGATAATGACCTTCGTCGCATTGTCTAAATCCAGAATCCCATTATATGAGATCAGAGATATTCTCCTTCACTCCAATGGCATGTCTCAAGTGTAGGTATTTAAAAAAAGATGAATTAGGGAGATTAAATCCGTGCCTAAGTTCTTCAAATGAGCAGTAATGTCCCTCTCGATATAACTAGTGGCCATATCTCAGACCCTGTTTTCTCCACTCTCCAAATCCTTCAATATGTAAAAGTTCATTCACCTTGGATTACTCCATATGGGCGTATACCTAGAGCACTCCTTCATACACAGCAAGGTCTAACAAGTCTGCCACGTCTTGTGTATAAGGAGAATTGTGGGATGACCATTTAACTGAGTCTTAAATTGGTGTGATTCAAGTTTTTCGAGTAGAAACGTCTTCCATATACCATGTTACAGCACAGGTTCCCTTATCTCTTGGTTTCCCTCCAGGCCCTGGCCATTTAAGTGTTGAAGTTGAGAGGTCAAGGAATGGCTGTAATTATGTGGTAGCACTAGTTCACCCTGTTCCTAAGGTAACTGCACTTTTTTCAAGTTTAATTCCTGGGATTTCTTTTTCCATAGCAAGTCTCTAAATATATTGTGCATCCTTCTGAACCAGTATTTGGGGATCCATATCAGGGAGTCATGGAGAATGTATAAAATAAGGCATTTTTTAATTTTTTAAAATTTGTCTTTCCCAGGGCAGATGTTTTCCTGAAGCCTCGACCAAAGGGATTAGATTCAGTATATTCGTACATTCGTATTTAAAGAAACATTTATGCCAAGGTATTATTGTGAAAAGCAGCGGGGGCCTGGTTCACATTGCCATGAAGTGGGAGCATCAGACATCAGACCAATTAATTTCCAATCTGGAAAAGACTCCAAACTGCTCTATTATATTTTTTGTGTACTGTAGGGATTTAGTTACTTCACTTAAGGCCCAGTTACACAGTACGAGATCGTGAACGTCACCGGTTTGGAGTCGTTCAAACGACATCGTTAGGACGTCGTTGCAAGTTACACCGAGATACGACTATGATAAATCGTTGGATCGTGGATTGCAGTTTTGAGAACATGTTCTCAAATCAAACGATCCACGATCATCCAACCTGCTGCATCGTTGTGTGTGACACCGCGATGACGATGTTGTTACCGACTTCTCCTATTCACAACAGTGAACAAGTATCGTTCGCTGGGTTGTGCGAATGATAGCTGCTTGCCACATCATTGGTGCGTCATCCACGATATCTAGATGTGTGACATCTCACCAAAGATGTCAAAAAGCTGTCCTTACGACCGCGCGCCCATGAGATCGTTGGTGATATCTTAACGATCTTGGAGCATGTAATGGTACCTTTAGAAACAGCATCACATCATCTGCAAACAGAGCTATCCTCTGCTCTTTTTTCACCATATTTGAAACCTTTTATATCTGAGTGACTCCTCACAATACAGATCAGTGGTTCAGTGGCTGGCGCAAAGATCCCTGTCTTAATCCCTGGCCCTGTCTAGTGCTTCTAAATAAATCTATACTGTATAATATGCCCCTATTAGCCCTATCTCTTGCCTTGGGGGCTTCATATAGTCTTGGGTCAGTTTTAAGTCATGCTGGTGGTCACTAAAGGGTTCTTCTTATACCTATTTATTATCCTCCCTCATCCTTTTACCAATCCAAATCCTTTATTTTAAATCTTGCATCTTTTGACATTTTTTTGTTAACCCTCGGAGTCCCTGGCACCTTTATTATTTATTGTGGTGACTGCTAGATGCTTCCATAACACGTAACGTAACTGATGCATAACTTTATAATAATGCACACAAAAAGCATAGTGTTGGGTTAAAAAAGATGGCCACAGCTTTATTGATTTTTTAATACAAAATATAAACCAATCATTTTTTACTATATTTTTATGTCATCCACTGGCCACTGTTCGCCAGTGAGCATGTTATTTTCAGGGTCATCAACTACCACCTAGGGAGGATGTCGTACCGTATCTTCGGCCCTCTGACCACCGCCACCCAACAAAAAGAACGCATGCTCAAAGTGGCGGGAGCAATCCCTTTGTATGTAGTTGTTCATGTTTGGACTGTTTTTAATAGTGGGGTTGCTTTTCATCTTTCTAGCTCTTGTGGGCCATATGTGCTTGCCTGAGCTTGACCGTGGCAACCAGCCCAGGATAAGTCCGCTGATGACATACACAGTATAGAAACGCGTCGGGAGGCACCATGCACTTCTAGATGCCTGCGACTCTGGAGTATGGTAATTTCTGTTGTCTGTTTGAGACAGTTTCTGGAACAAAAGGTCCAGGGAACAGCGCAGTCATCACTAGAACGACCACAGGATGGATGAGATCATTCTGGTTATTTCATGCTAGACGTTTTGGGGCATAATAACTTGCCTTATGAGTCATTAAATTATACACAGAGATAAACACTTGAGTCAGGTTATAACAGTATTAATTTGATGCTCTAACTACCTCTATTGGTTCCCTGGGGTTGATCACTTGAGCTTTGTATCATCCCGGGTGATTCCAAATCATTTGTGCACTGATTTTTAAAGTTTTGTAGGTTATAACAACCTTTATAAACTTATTAAGTAAGAGTTAAGTTTTACATATTCATTATTCTTTTTGTCACCATACTCTTCTGTATCATAATTTCAGTTGATGGTGACCTAGTCTAATTGTCCCAAAGGGAATTATATCGTTAATGGGTTAAGCAAAGCCCCCTTAATGCTACCTTAACTTACATTTCCATATTTTGATTTTTTTACAATCTCTTTCAAGTGGAGTTTTTCTTTTGAGGCCAAAATGGAAATAATTTTAAGTTTTTTGTGATTGTGTTTTTATCGCTAATTCTTCTTATCTCTATCATATAATAAGGCACTGTTCAAATCTACAGCTTTCCCAAGAACTTTATTAGAGAAATATAATAATCTACAAATATGACAGACATAATTTTTGCTACACCACCATCCAAAATTTTATTAAACCTTCCTGGGGACAAAAGATTAAAATAATAATGTTACATAGAAAATAAAGCAAACAAACTTTACTAATCAATATAGCACGAGTATGGGTTACAATATCAGTAGAACAATACTGTAATCTTCCCCATCATTTTTCATGTCTAAGCTGATTAAGTGATGCCATTTTTATGTTTAGAGGTTTACAAACAAAATAAATAAAATTTGTCAACTACCAGATCTAAAGAAACACAAGACAAAAAATAACACTAATTTATTTTTAAGGCCTCATTCACATGTCAGACTTTCTCGTACTAGTGCTATCCGAGGGGCCATTTGGGGCCTATGGAGCCATTTACATGTCCATTATTTTTTGTGAACCGAGGGGTCCACAGAAAATTGGGGAGACAAGTCCGATTTGTATGTGATGATAATGTTGAGAAAATTTTTATCATTTTTATTTTGAATGTTCAAAAAGACAGTAACATTTTAAAATAACCATAGCATAATGTCAACATTCATTTAGTGAAAGAGAAACAACAGAGGTGAACCTGGGTGGGGAGAAGAATGAGAGAGAGAAAGAAAGGAAGGGGAGGGGGGGACAGGTATGGGGCAGAAAGGAGAGGGGTCGATGGGAAGTCCTGTTCAGACCCTGGTTGTAAGCATAGAGAGGAAGCCAGTGGTGTAACTTGAAACTCATGGGCCCCAATGTGAAAGCTCCAACTGGGCCTCCAATTATTGCAAATCCTTAATAGCAATAGTCTTTTTCTATAGGGCAATGGGACTTTTGCGGCCCTCTTGGCTCCAGAGCCTGGGTGCAACTGCAACCCCTGCACCTGTTGTAGTTACACCCATTTGAAAGCTTTTCTAATGAGAGTGGCTATATGTGGCATAGGTGTTAATTACGTATGGAGCAAAAAGTGAATTGCTATAATGGACAGGTTCAGCTTAATTGAAAATGATTGTTTTGGTATAGATGCCATTTATTCCAGCGTTCAAGAGGTGTTTTGATCTTAAGGGGGTGTCACACGCGTCAATGTCGTCAGCGATCTGATCGCTGACGACATTGACGGCTGATTGCTGGTGAGCTGTCACACAGACAGACTCACCAGCGATCAATTGACCAGTGACATCATGGAAACGATTTAAATATCGTTTCCACGATGTCCTGCTCCCGCTGCCAGCCTGCTGGAAGCGGGAGCAGGCTGGTCTCCAAGGTAAACTGCGGGTAACTAGGCAGCGCGCGCTGCCTAGATACCCGACGTGTACCTTAGTTACCAGCCTCCTCCGCTCACCCGGTGAGCGGAGGAGGCTGGTAACTAAGGTACACAGTCGGGTATCTAGGCAGCGCGCGCTGCCTAGTTACCCGCAGTGTACCTTGGATACCAGTTCCCAGCGCTTGTGAGAGGCGCTGGGAGCTGGAATATCGCTAGTCCTGGTGTCACACGCAGCGATGCTGCGTGTCCACCGGGCGACAATCGCCAGGTTTCTGAGCTGGTTCTGAAACCTGGCGATCATCAACCAGCGATTTATCGCTGGTTGATGCAGTATGTCACACGCGTCAATATCGCTGCAACGTCACGTGCAGCCGATATCGTGCAGGCGATATTGACGCGTGTGACACCCCCTTAAGAGTGACACAATTGGATTTTCTCAAAAGGTACAGGTGAGTTTTGACTCATTAATTCCATCTAGTAAGGAAGGGGGGAATTTTTTTCTTTCCAGGTAAGGCTGGTTTCATATCACGATTTTTTTCCTGTCTGTGTGGATCCTGTTTTTTGCAGGACCCCACGAACCGGATCGGATGTGTGCCTCAGATGCCATTTCTGAGTCCAGGATTTTCACGAATCTGGACACAAAAAAGCCTGAGCCCGCAAAGTGCAGGCAAACTAGGCACTTTCACTCCCGCAATGAATATACATACATTGCGGGAGTCAAGCAAGGGTTAAAAATAAAAGAAAAAAATCCACCCCTCTCCGATGTGTGTCCCGCGATGTGCGCCATCTATTCCAAGCTTAAGGACCTATGTATCAGCTGACTGGGCGAGGCAGGGCAACCCGATCAGCTGATTGGTCACATGACGTGTGTATCAGCTGACTGGGCGAGGCAGGGCAACCCGATCAGCTGATCGGTCACATGACCTGTGTATCAGCTGACTGGGCGAGGCAGGGCAACCCGATCAGCTGATCGGTCACATGACCAGATCAGCAGAATGGTTTAAATCTCCCTCCCACCAATAGGTTTTGGGAGGCACGTGATTTAAAACGCTCGGATGATGCGGTCATGTGACCGATTAGCTGATCGGGTACCACCGCCCCGCCAGGTCCTTAAGCCCTCAGAACTAGATGGTGCGCATCGCGGTACATGCCGGAGAGGTGAGGATATTTTTTTTATTTTTAACACTTTCTTTAGTTAATTTTACTTCCGCAGTGTATGTATATACAGTACATACAATATATATTGTATATACATTGCGGAAGTGAAATTAAACAGGAACAGAGCAGTTTTAGTGTACTGAGCATGTTCAGTACACTAAAATCGGGTCCGGGAAATGATCCGATGTTTCCCAAACCCGTGCTCCTTAAGCCCCCATGTTAATTGCCGCGGACCGGGTCAGATTCGATTCTGTTCGATTTGGTCCGATGTGCCCAAAATCCCAGCAGTCTCCGATACTGGGTACAGCAAAAATCGGATAGTATTGGATAAGTGACAAATTGGATTGCAATAGAGCACCAATCCGTGCTCATAGGGACGCATGGGGGCCAAATCGGATCCGAGGCCGTCTGTTTTACAACGAGGAGCCACAGATGCCCAAAAAACGCAATGTGAAACCAGCCTTAAGGCACCTTCACACGTGGCAATATTGTTAGGCAATTTCACTGGCAATTTGCTGGTTGCAGTGAAATCATGGACACATTGTTCTATTTTGTTGCTGTGTACAAATGGAACAATGTGTCCATGATTTCACTGCAACCAGCAAATTGCCAGTGAAATTGCCTAGCAAAATTGCTGTGTGTGAAGGTACCCAACATTGGATGACACTTGTACCACATTTTGATCAAACTCTGTTCAGAATAATAAGTCAATTTTTGTTGTTGGTGGAAAAATTGGACATGTGAAAGAGGCATAACAATGATGTCAATGGGAAAATTGTGCAATTGAATAAAAGTTTAGCCAGTGTGGTCTTATATATGTATTTATTTCACAGCATATCCTACAATATGAGGCTTAACAAGAGTCATAGATATGGGAGCAGTTATGTGGCGCAGATTTAACTTTGAGAATTTAGCATCCTCCAGGTCTTTCCATGTTGTCTTTCTTACCTGCAGCCATCAAAAAGCAACTTCCAAGACGGATTCAGCACTTTCTGAAAAAAAGCAACCCAGCTGGATTCATTGACGTCGGCCACGTGTTCTATGAAGTAGAAAGCTCCACCCTACAATGAAAGAAAAACATGAAAGCATTTTTATAGGCATTTTTATCACATTAAATCCAAAATCTAATATAGTTGTATGGATAAGTTATGATAATGTGTGTTCATATAATCTGTATCTTCACTGGACACTAATTGGTTATTATAACTAGTTAAGTGTTCTTCCTTTCCTGTTTCAGCCCCTGGTATAAAAGATACATACGATAACATGGAAAATGTTGTAAACACAAAAAAAAATTCTGATCAAGACCACCAGTTATGGCGGGTTTACACGTCCCGATATCGCGGCGATATCGGAGGCAACGGCGCGGGAGCGCGCATTTTTTCAGCCCTTTTCCCGATATCGCATCGGCGGTTTACACGCTGCGATATGGGAAACAACGTCCCTCCGATGTGTACGCCCACCAACCCAGTAACGACCATTTAACATGGGAGTTAATGGGTCGCGTCGGCGTACAGATCGGAGTTGGGCTGTCACACACCTACGATGCTGCTACAACGGCCATGGATATCGGGGAGTTGAATAGCTCGGCTATTCAACCCCGATATCGTTTTGGCATCGTTCCAGCATCGCGTTGTACGCTCAAACCGTACAACGCGCAATTGATATCGGGTCCAACTCGCGACCAACGTGACTTTTTGTCGAGTTGGGTCAGAGTTGGACGCCGATATCGCGGCGTGTAAACCCGCCATTAGACGACATGATAAAGGAGGAATGAGCATTTGTAGGATGCAGGCTTGCAATCACCAGCTGAACAAGCAAAGCACTTGTTTGTCAACTGCAATAACTTTAAGGGTATGTGCCCACATAGTGGTTTAGTGACGTTCAAACCGTCAGTAAACCGGTGGAAATTTGCAGGAGCCTAGAGTACTGAGCTCTGAAGTCTCCAGCTCCGTTTCCCAGCGTTTTTTCAGTGTGTGCACAGCGTTTTTCAGTCGGTTTTTCCGGTGGTTTTCTATGGAGGATTTTGTTCATGAAAACGATCAAAAACCGCTGAGAAGAATTGACATGTTGTATGCTCCTAAACCGCTAGGAAACCGCTCAACCTTTGGCAGATCCGCTCACATAAACCCACTATGTGTGCACAGTGTTTTCTAAATTACATAGGGTTACTTGTAAATCCTAACGCTGCTTAGGATTTACATAAATTTAAATAAAACCTATGCTAAACCGACTGTTAAACCACTATGTGGGCACATACCCTTAAGGTACCCTACACGAGGCAACGTTGCTGCGATGTTGCCAGCAACTTCACGGGAGCGCGCACGTTTTTGGCACTTTTCCAAGATTACCTTGGAGATGTCACATGCAGAGATATCGTAGGCAACGCAACTATGATCTTGAAAGCAACTTTCGTTCGCTGGGTTTTGTTCAACCCAGCGAGCGATCCTTAACAATGTAGTGAATAGGGGAAGTTGCTTTCAACATCGCTATTGTGGTGTCACACAGAGCGATGCTAGCAGACCGCCTGAGCAACATCGCCAGGTTTCAGAACATGTTCATAAACCTGACAACTCCACTCAAGCAACTTATCGCAGTTGAATCGCCCTGTCACACGTTGCAACGCACTAGTGATTTCACTTTTGGGTGATGTTGCCGGTGATGCTGTCTTGTGTAATGGTACCTTTAAGGAGATTTCAGAAATAGTTGTTTTCGCTAGCTCATCATCCTGTGTAAACAGGTGATAGTCTACCAATAACGTGTTTTTTGGGGCATAGAACAATCATAGCCCCTATCATTCTGTCCACACAGAATTCTTCTATAAAAAGGCAGTTAAACAACTGCTGATTGGCTGCATGACAGTACAATACACATGGCCGTGTTCGCTGTGTGTAGCCATGTCTGCTATACAGATATCACGTGGTGGATAGCCCTGTACAGCTGCTAGAGGAGTGACTTTGAGGGCATATGACCCTCTACCCCCCCTCCTGACCCAATCCGCCCCTGCACTGCACCATATAATATACTTTGGCTACACTCGGGCCAAGCTGCAGTACAAGGCACAGCCACAAAGTATACGGCTGAGTATATGGTGAGTGACCAAGTGTTAAGTGTCTAAAGTACAATAAATTAAATCTACCTTTAAAAAGAGTGATGTGGTATAAAGAGTATGAATATTCAATAGCACAGATGTGTCTACTAAACTGCACATAGTAACAGCAGCAGTTGGATGGGTTAATCTGTTTGCAAATCAAGGTGAGTCCTGCTCTGTAACACCAGCCAAAATCAATGCATACATAAGACTTTGAAACAGCAAATATGCGACTTACATAATGTGAATGGTGTTGGTCACTCCAAAAACTTAAATTAACTACTCAAACATTCATGTTAGGGACTTATCCCTTATAAAACTCATACTTGTATTGTAGATATGACTGATTTCATTTAATATAAAAACAGTTTTATTAGATCTACATGTGAGGCGGCAATGGTGTATCCTTGGCATGGCCAAGAGTTCAGAGCACTTTTCCACACCCTCAATTATATCCTCCCCCTTCCCTTATGCTAATTGTGCGCACTTAATTTGGAGCACTGTCAGAGCAAAGTCCCCAACCCTGACACTGCAAGAGCAATGCCTGTCCAGGTGAATGTTCATTCCTCCCTTGTGTAGCAATGGCTCACACAGGATAACAAAGCAATGGGCAGCCACTGCTGACCGGAGGGGGAGATGAGGACATATCAGAATCGGCTGCCTTTTGTAAATACACAAAATTAATTTATATCAGAAAATAAGCAAATCTCAAACAAAAACAATCAGGACAATACATTGACCGATTAAAAGAAAAAAATCTGAAATTGTAAATTGTTTGAGTAGTCAGCGTAAATGGATGACAATTGTGAGAGCTTGCTGAAAGCAATTTCTTAGTACAGATTTACTTCCAAGGTGACTTGCAACATAATGCAAAGCTTACATAGTCATCACTCAACAAAAGTTAATCAGAGGTGGAAAGAAAGTGAGATAGTATGAAGATTTCTCACAAGATCAGGGAACAAGAGCTGAAAGGCTGCTTTCACTTTTGTGATTGTGTCTGCATGGGTAGGGCATGCAGACGCAAATGCAGTGCAAACACTGCCATACTGATGTGAACGCAGCAGAGAATCTCCGCATGCGTTCACATCAGTAGGGTACCCGGCCAGCCAATCAGCTGACATGGCGGCGGCAGTGAGGTGGAGATCAGCGGTGGAGATCTCCTCCTCTCGGCCGCCGCTGATCTCCCGACGGTGTCGGCGGAGAGTTTTGAAGAAACACTGATCTGACAATTGTTTAAATCACCCGCACCAACACCGAATAGGTGATGTCGGCGCGGGAGATATTTAAACAGCTGTCAGATCAGCTGTTTCTTCAAATCTCCCGCTCCAACACCGCTGGGAGATTAGCGGCGGCTCTAGCTGACCACCACAACATGCAAGCGCAAAAAGGTTACATAGGATGCAGGAAGTTCATGGGCAGCGCGCACGGCGAATGCCTGGGGGTAGGAGGCACTACGCAGGCGCGGGATTCTAGGAGACAAGGAAGAGGAGGTGGCGCATGGAGAGCAGAGAGGGATGACTGACACCAGAGAGGCTGGAGATAGATGCTTCAAAAGCCCGCCTCCCTGTCTTGGGTCAGGTTTGGCACAGATTTTATAAAAGTTATTTTTAGATTTTAAAAAGTTTATTTCAGTGAATCTGAATCAAGGGAGCCTAAATACTATAGCCACCTTCTCAGAATGCAGCCGCCTTAGTGCTGCAGAAGGTGGCTATTTTATCTTTAGATGCCTGGGGGGGTGACAGGTTCGCTTTATGTGATTTTCTCCTACTTTCTGACAGTGTAGGATTCTGGGTTGGACATCTTTGATGAAGGCAGGAGGTGTGGAGAGGTCAGAGGAGCGTTGGACTTCATTTTTTCCCCCACACTGTCTGTGTGGATGTTCTTGGACTGCAGCCAATCAGGGAGCATAAAACATCCACAAGTTGAAGACGCAAGGGCTTTTGTCATTGGCTGTCGAAATCACATATCTGCTTCTTATATCAAGAAGAGGTCATTTGCCATCGTTGCCATTTTGAGAGCTTTACTGTGCTGCCGCCACTCTGTGTTACACAATCGCATAGCTAGATACTTGATCGTATTTTATATAGCATATCAGGGCAAGAGTGTCCATCCGGACACGGGCATTTTATGCTGTGAACAAGTGTGATTACTAAATCTGTTTGCATTAGGAAAGTCGCGATTTTTGCATACAGGAAGGGAATCCAAATCCTTTCCCCTAAAAAGGCTCTGTTTGGCCTCAAGCAAATGCTTTCCAAATATGTGTGCATAAAAGATGAGTGGGAAATCCTGAGGTTGTGGTGGAAAGGGAAAAAAGGTTTTGGAAAAGGAGGTGGCTTGGTGTTGGAGGTGACATGGGTTTGCTACTACTAATGTTACTGAAATGTAGAAACAAACATGGTTTGTCATCGTATCCTAAGCAAGTGACAACTTCGTTACTGGACAGCTATTCCAGTCTCTTTGTTTGCCAGCAGAGAGCATATGAGTTGTGATGAGGCCCAGGTGTTGCTTAGTTCATGGAACGTACAAGTGGCCTGTCACCTGCTCCTCCACCTAACATCACAACAGACGTCTCAGAGGTGGCGTCCTATTACCCTGTCACCGTGTCACAATCTCAAAAAACCCCCAAACTGCACAAGAGGTGATTACAGAGATGTCACACATTTATCCGGGCATCAGAGGTCTGCTACAACATACTCAGAAGGAAAGCATCTGCACTATGCCCAAATCTTTTGGAGTTGGATCCAGGTTAAGATCAGTATGGTCACAGTAGAATCCGACCTCGTCACTAGACGTTAACTCCCGGGGGATGAAAGTGATGATGACTCATATACCTGAGGAAGCACCCGCAATGAACTGTGCATTCAGGCAGGAAGTGGAAAGGGTGACTCTCATGGTGAGGAGTGGGAAAACAGCGAGCAAGATGATGAAGAGGTTCTGGATCACTTGGAAGAAACCAGAGTGTCACCTTCGGGGAAGGCGCCTGACTGCCACTGGATGTGGTACGAATTCCTGGGTGAAGCTGTCCTAGTTTAACCAACCTATACAGGGATTGTCAGGGGCAACCAGGGGGTCTAAATACCACAGTGCTAGTACAGGGGGTGGCTCGTGGGTACCCATATACGATAGAAAGGTGGAAACCACAGTACAGGCCTGCTGGAGAGCGGAATGCTCCACTGGAGTAAGTAAGGAGGCCTGACCAACAGTCAGCAAGGAAAGCAAACTTACTTAATAATCAGGCACCTCCTCAGTGAGGTGGTGATATCCCAAGGATGGGTGCTTTGGTGAAGGGGCTTGTTCAGTTGGGCTGCCGGCCAGAGTCACAGGGAGGGCACGGCCGCTAGTGCACCGCTCATGACACTCTGAACTGACCCTGCAGTGTACTGGTGCATGAGCTGGGCGGTACAGAAGAAGGGGACCGGCGACGTTCGAGACACATACGCTGGCCGATGCCTTTTCGGCAGAGGTTCCGTGGATGTCACCAGGAGAGTGAGCTGGATGTGCCAGGGGACTACAGTACTCACCTCATCCCCCTCCAAAAGCGTGCTAAGATCTCGCAGTATATGGGGCATCAAGTGCTCCAGACTCAGTCCTCTCTCAGACGAACCCACCAGTCAATCAGGAAGAGGGTTTTGCCTTACTCTCATCATGACAAGGATTCTGACCTCATAGATGTTCTCGGAGCTGAGAGGTTGGCATTGTGCTGGAGATGGATGAAACGAAACACCACTGTTTCAACAAAGAACATGAAAGAGTTAGTGATCGAACGAGTTCTCAATCGCTTGCTATAGGACGGCACCTTCAGCTGTGTTCTGGAGAAAGAATAGCCGGAGAAAGACGGTGCATAAGCGTTTTATCGGATGTCTGTTCATCTGTGGAGCTTTGAAGGGCATCTCTGGTCTCTCTCAGATTTGGAGAAGTCTGCGGACAATGCATCATGCCGCAGGTTGTGAACGCTGAGGAGATCGGAGAGGCAAGCATGATTCCCGAATCAAAAAGGTATTTAGCAACGACTCACTGAGTGATTGTTAAGAAATTGCCAAGATGGAATGGCCAGTTATCGCGATGAGATTGGCGATTGCCAAAGGTAGGTGGTGAGGATTGTAATGCGCTCACCTCCATCAGTGTACATCTTGCCACATGTATGCAATCCTTGAACAGCCGGTCGAGGGTGCATACTGCTGTGTGAGATGTGAGCAAGCTGTGCATTTGGAAGCCCAGATACTGGATCTAAATCAACAGCTGGTGACACTGAGATGATAGACAATATGGAAAGGAGTCAGCTGCTCACTGAACAGCTGTCAATGGGATAGATGTGAGGGAGTATGGTAGCATGGAGCTGCAGGACTGTGAGTCAGCTAGCTGGGTGACAGTTAGAAGGTGGGTAGAGGGAAGAGTGCCAAGGAGGCTGGCCCTCATCTGGCACACCCCAATAAATTTGCTAAATTGGCAGATCAGGGGGGAGGTGTCAGTACAGGGATAGCACTGCTGCAGCAAGGCATGACCTCTGAAAGCCAGAGGAGTGTCTGCTCCAATAAGGGGGAAAACAGGAGAGCAGGGCAGGCCAGACAGGTGCTATTAGTGGGGGACTCAATTATTAGAAGAACAGATAGGGCAATCTGTCACAAAGACAGGGATCGTCGAAGTGTGCTGCCCATCTGGCGCTCGAGTCCGGCACATCGCTGATCGGGTTGACAGATTACTGGGAGGGACTGGTGAGGACCCAGCGGTCATGGTGCACATTGGCACAAATGACAAAATTACAGGTAGGTGGAAGGTCCTGAAAGATGATTTCAGGGAATTAGGCTGCAAGCTTAATGTAAGGACCTCCAAGGTATTATTCTCTGAAATACTGCCTGTACCACGTGCCACACCAGAGAGGCAATGGGAGATTAGGGAGATAAATAAGTGGCTCAGGAATTGGTGTAGGAAGGATGGGTTTGGGTTGAGAACTGGGCCGACTTCTCTGTTGGCTACAGGTTCTATTCTATGGACGGGCTGCACCTCAATGGGGAGGGTGCAGCTGTGCTTACGGAGAAAATGGCTAGAAGGTTGGAGGAGTGTTTAAACTAGGGATTGGGGGGGAGGGTATTCATTATACAAGAGGGGAAGATAGTATAAATACCGTGTTTCCCCGATAGTAAGACCCCCCCGAAAGTAAGACAGGGTGGGGGGGGACGGGGGGTCTGCTAATGTAAGACCCCCCCGAATGTAAGGCAGGGTAGGGGGGAGGGGGGATCTTACTATCGGGGAAACACGGTGGGGGGGTTTACATACATACATACACACGTACAGACACATATATACACACCATACACACCACACACACCACACACACACATAGCACCGCTTCTTACCGGGTCCGGTGTGGGGTCCCCGATGGTCCTGTGCCGTCCTCTGTGCTCCGGTCCGGTCCCCGAGATGATCCGCTGCCGTCCGCCGTGTTCCGGTGCCGGTCCTAGGCTCCATGGTCCCTGCTCTTCCGGAGTTCAGGCCTAGCTCCGCCCAGGTCATAGTGTGGGCCAATCAGCATAGCGGCGCTGACGTCAGAGGCAAGCGCCCGATGACGCTTGCTTGAGCGCCGCTATGCTGATTGGCCCACACTATGACCTGGGCGGAGCTAGGCCTGAACTCCGGAAGAGCAGGGACCATGGAGCCTAGGACCGGCACCGGAACACGGCGGACGGCAGCGGATCATCTCGGGGACCGGACCGGAGCACAGAGGACGGCCAGGACCATCGGGGACCCCACACCGGACCCGGTAAGAAGCGGTGTTATGTGTGTGTGTGGTGTGTGTGGTGTGTATGGTGTGTATATATGTGTATATATGTGTATGCATGTGTCTGTCTGTATGTGTGGGAATGTGTGGATGGATGGCTGCAGTGTGTGGATGGATGGATGGATGGTGGGGCCTCCAATGTAAGGCCCCCCCCGAAAGTAAGACAGGGGGCCACTTTTGGCCACAAAAAGAATGTAAGACCCTGTCTTACTTTCGGGGAAACACGGTAGTAACCTGGGCACAAGTAATGAAATTGGGGGTGGCATGGGGGGTGGGGTTAGAACAGTCAATATAGTAGGAAGAAATAGCGGTAAAGAGAGGTGCATAAAGTACATGTATACTAATGCAAGAAGCCTCACCAACAAAATGGAGGAATTAGAATTAATTTTGTTGGAAAATAATTATGACATGGTTGGGATATCGGAGACATGGCTGGACGAGAGCCATGACTGGGCTGTTAATTTACAGGGCTATAGTCTGTTCAGAAATGACCATACAAATAAGCGAGGGGAAGGTGTGTGTTTATATGTGAAATCATCCTTAAAACCCATCCTTCGTGATAATATATGTGAATCTAATGAAAATGTAGAGTCCCTGTGGGTGGAGATAAGTGGAGGGAAAAAAAATAAATTACTGATAAGGTACCTTTACACGCCGCCACTGAGGGTAGCAACAGGTATCCACCGCACGTGCACGTTTTTAACGGTGGATACCGATCGCCGATGCCGCATATAGACGCCACCACTGCGTGCTCCACTGAAGGTATTTGCGTTCCCCCGAAGTGCCGACATGTCCTGTGGCTTACTTCCTGTTGAATACCTTCCCTGGTTTACACGCCGCCACCACAAAGGAATATGGGCGTACATATTTTGCGCCGCAAGTACATAGGAGTGACATAGTTGTGTATTACGTGACGCTCGCATGGTGATTGGACAACGCAATAGCATCATGATTTTGCCAGCCTGCGCAGGAAGACTGGCTAATACATGACGCCATTGCAAATGTGTAGTGTGACTGGTCAGCTCTTTAAATATGGCGCCCTGTGCAGGGACAGCCAATGGTTACACAGTAGCCCCCACCAATGATAGCTGATGGGGCGTGGTATCCATGATGCTGTGGCACGCCCCTGGGAATTCACTAGGTGACGCAAATACCTTGCCTGTGCCCGATTACACGCCACCACCATAGGAATTGTGCTCAGAAACAGGTATCCGAAGGAACTGCAGGACACAGGAAGGAATTTCCCGATTTAGACACCGCCATTTCGTAGTGATTTCATGGCAACAGGCACAATTGTCCCCAGTGCCTGGCAGTTTCTGCCTTCCTGTGGCGGCGTGTCAAGGTACCTATAGAGGTTTGTTATAAGTCTCCAACAATAATGGAGGTGGAGGAGAATATCCTCATAAAGCA
Source organism: Allobates femoralis (assembly GCA_033576535.1). Lineage (NCBI taxonomy): Eukaryota > Metazoa > Chordata > Amphibia > Anura > Aromobatidae > Allobates > Allobates femoralis. The sequence goes on along the minus strand of JARQOC010000002.1, from coordinate 635,238,312 downwards.
AATAGATGAAACAGCGACTCAGGGAGAAGTCATTATTATGGGGGACTTCAACTACACTGAAATACTTTGTGGATCAGAAACCTGCAGTTCCAGCAAAGGTAATAGGTTTTTGACAACTATGAGAGACAATTACCTTTCATAACTGGTTCAAGACCCAACAAGAAGGGGGGCACTGTTAGGCCTAATATTAAGCAATAGGCTAGACCGCATATCAGATATACGGGTTGGAGGTCCCTTGGGTTATAGTGATCACAAAATAATAAGTTTTCAAGTATCCTTTAATAAGATGTGTAGTAGAGGAGCTACAAGGACACTAAACTTCAGGAAGGCAAATTTCCAACGGTTGAGAGATGATTTTAGTGCAATAAACTGGGACGATGTCCTGAGACATAAAAGTACACAAAGCAAATGGGAGACGTTTATTAGCATCCTGAATAGGGCCTGTGCACAATATATACCCTATGGGAAAAAGCATGCTAGAAATAGGAGGAAACCACTATGGCTAAATAAAGTGGTAAGAAGCGCAATAAGTGACAAAAAGAAAGCGTTTAGGGAATTAAAGCAAGTAGGTAGTGATGAAGCATTAAATAAATACAGAAAATTAAATAACATCTGTAAAAAGCAAATCAAGGCAGCAAAGATTGAGACAGAGAGACTCATTGCCAGAGAAAGTAAAAAAAATCCCAAAATATTCTTTAACTATTGTTTCAGTAATTTTTATTGGTTTGAAGTATCACAAGAAAAATAACAAGTAGATTACGTTAATCATAGACATATCCAAGTACAATACTTTACATCAAATTAGACAAATATCAGTAGATTGTCTCGTTTCCAAGTAAATCAAATAACAGGTAGTAATGTTACATAGTTGGATTGCGTTTTAGCAAAGTCTTAATTATTAAATATACAACAAAAAAGAACATTTGGGTCTAAAGTGAGAATAGCTCACTTAATACTAATTGTCTACATTTTAAGCTATGTATCAGGCAACTGTGGTTCCGGCTCAGCTGTAACTTGATAGTAGCTGAGGTAAAGGAACCTAACTACTGTTATGAAGAACAATAACAACAACTAATCATTACACTCTGATGGCAACTCAAATTGCTGCTCGAGTTTTATTCATTTTTTTAAGAAAGAGGGTGGAAGGGGGGAAGGGACCTTAGGTTCTCCTGGTGGTAACAAATCTGATCAAGATATTTGATCCCTTGGATATTGATTTTAAAATTATCCACTCAACTGGGTTTTGTAGGCCATTATCTTTAATTTTGTTTAAAATTCTATGACGTTCCGGTCTCTCTGACTAATGAGAAAGAGGGTAAATTAGATTCCAGATTAGAATATTCTTTAACTATTAACCTTTTATAAGACGCACTTTTTTCCCTCCAAATTTTGGAGGAAAGTGGGGGGTGCGTCTTAAAAAAGGAATGTAACATTCTTTGCAGTTTCATTTCTGCAAGCAACGTTTTTGTGTCGGTGAGAAAAATCTGAATTCTCCCGGATTCTCCCGGAGAGATGGAAACCAGGTGACAGACAGCTGCCATCCGGCTACATCCGGCCCCATAGGATACTATGGGGCCAAAATCCAATATGGGGCTGTCTGGCTTAAGCTGACAGCCACGGATCGGATCACACCCGCAGTGTGAAGCCGGCCTTAGGGTGGCTTCACACTGCGGTCAGGTCCGGTCTGGGGCTGTCAGGGAGGAACCTGACAGCCCCGGACTGGTTCTGAACACAGAACCGGAGGGCAATCCGGCCCCATAGACTCTCATGTTAGGGAGCGCCGGATTGCCCCGGATCCTCCCGGACAGATGGAAATCAGATGGCGGATAGCTGCCATCCAGCTCCATCCGGCCCCATATGATGCTATGGGGCCAAAATCCGGTCTGGAACCGCAGTGTGAAGCTGCCCTTAGAAAACCAACAGACTCAGCATTCATGAGCTGCATGTTTTTGAGTCTGTGTAATTGAATAATTAATTGAAAGGGGAAATAATAGCAGTGTGGAGTTCAATTAGTGAGTTCAATCATTCTGTGAAGAAACAGGTGTAATTCAGGTGGCCCTTATTTAAGAGTGAAGCCAGCACATGGTGTACATGCATTTCTTTTTAAAAGCCTGTGAAATATGGTCGTTTGAGACATTGTTCAGAAGAACAGCGTACTTTGATTAAAAAGTTGATTGGAAAGGGTAAAACTTATAAAGAAGTGCTGACAATGATAGGCTGTTCAGCTACATTAAAATCATCTCCAATGCTTAAAATGGAAAGCAAAACCAGAGAGACATGGAAGAAAACGGAAGACTATCATTCGAATGGATCGAAGAATGCCAGAATGACAACGGCTCAGCCAATGATCAGCTCCAGGATGAGCAAATTCAGTCTCAAGTTACCTGTCAGTAATGGTTAGAAGATGCCTGTGTGACGCTAATCTATTAGTAACAAGTCCCTGCAAAGTCCCACTGTTAGGGTGGAGGCACACTGGCGTTGAACTCGCACGAGTTTAATGCGAGAAAAACTCGCATTAAACTCGGACCTGTATCTTTCAATGATACAGGTCACATTAATGCGAGTGTCCGGCATTAAACTCGCTTTGCGAGAGCAATCCGAGTGCAATCGCAGCATGCTGTGATTGCACCGCGATTGCCTCGTGCGAGGGGCCATTAAAAGTATATGGGTGCGAGTGAAAGTCGCACCCACACAGCACACGGTGCGAGAGTCGCAGCCGTGTGCTGTCAAAATCACTGGCCCCCCTGCAGTCCCCATACAGTTACAATAATGTTTCATTGCTGTGACAGCAGCAGTGAAGCAGTATTGTATGTATAATTTATTATTTATTGCAAAGTTACACTTTTCAGCTTGATTTTACAGGTTTTTACCATGTCGGCTGTTCATGACTTCATTCTGCACTGTGCTACCGATTAAGGGGTTAATCAGACGCAGGTGTCATGACACCATCTGTCCAGAGGTTGTCCTCCCCCCCTGGATACATGGTGACATGACATCATGTGTCTGAAGTGGTTAATTATTCTGTAAACCAGGTTTCAGTGTATGTCGGGTTTAGAGATGTGACAGAATAAGCCGGTGATTTGTGAATGGAAGCTGCAGCACCATGGACAGCTCCTTACAAATCACGGCTCTTTCTGTCACATCTCTAAACCCGACATACACTGAAACCTGGTTTACAGAATAATTAACCCATTCAGACACATGATGTCATGTGACCATGTATCCAGGGGGGGAGGACAACCCCTGGACAGATGGTGTCATGACACCAGCGTCTGATTAACCCCTTAATCACCGGCTTAAAACCCCCTCGGTAGCACAGTGCAGAATGAAGTCATGAACAGCCGACATGGTAAAAACCTGTAAAATCAAGCTGAAAAGTGTAACTTTGCAATAAATAATAAATTATACCTACAATACTGCTTCACTGCTGCTGTCACAGCAATGAAACATTATTGTAACTGTATGGGGATAGCAGGAATGCTGTTCCGTGGTCCATCAAGACCATGGACAGCAGAGAAAAAAAACAACACACACACTCTCACACCTCACACTCGCACCACATACACTTACATACAGCCAGGCACACTCACCACACGCACCACACTCGGACCACACTAGCACTACACTCGCACCAAACTAGCACTACACTCGCATCACTGTCGTGCATCAATCACGCTCCGTGTTTGGTGCACGACAGTGTGCCTCCACCCTTAAAAAAACGACTTGTACTGAATCTGGCACAATGTGCCAAAGAAAACATCAACTGGCCTAAAGAGAAATGGAGAAACATTTTGCGGACTGATGAAAGTAAAATTGTTCTTTTTGGGTTGAAGGGCTGCAGACAGTTCTTCAGACGACCCCAAACTCTGAATTCAAGCCATAGTCCACTCTGAAGACAGTGAAGCATGATGAATCAAGCATCATAATGTGGGCATAGTTCTCTTACTATGATGCTGGGCATATTTACCACATACCAGGGATCATTGGCCAGTTTGCATATATCAAAATACTTGAACAGGTCATGCTGCCTTACGCTGAAGAGGAGATGCGTATTAGATGGATTTGTCAACAAGACAATTACCCTAAACACCACACTAAATGAGCAAAATTTTGGTGCCAGTCCAACAAAAGTAAGGTTATGGAATGGCCAGCCCAATCCCTTTAAAGACCTTAAAGGGAACCAACCACCAGGATTTAATCACCTGTAAATCAGTGTGCAGCAGTAATCACTCTTTTTTTATTTATTCCTCCTCTGTGGGCATGGCAGTTTTCTGTAAGCCAAACCCCTTCCCGATTTGGCTTATATCAGACTGCCATGCCCACAGGGGTGGAATAAAAAAAAACAAATAGTGATTAATGCTGCACACTGGCTGCACTGATTTACAGGTGGTTGAATCCTGTTGGTTGGTTCCCTTTAATCTGATAGTACACTTGTGGGGTGACATCAAAAATGCTGTTTTTGAGGCACAGCCAACAAATACATTTCTCTTCATATTTTGATTTAGAAATCAGTTGGAATATTCCCAAGGCATGGAAATAAAAATTATAACATTTTTGGGCTTAACATACTCCTATTATTTTGTATACAACTGTACAACTGGTGTGTGTGGGTGTGGGTGTGTGTGTAGGGGGGTTGTTGGCCCTCCATGGCTCTGCACCCTCATTTACACATCCTTGCCAGACAAAGTTTAAATTGTAAGCTATGCCTGGTTTTGTTTCACTTCCTTGTTTGCCACATACAGTGATAGGAGATTAGTAATAGGGGTCCATTCATATTAAAAGGTACACTTTGACATAGTTGGATTTTGCACTCTGATCAACAAACAATGCCTACCTTTATTAAGGTTTACAGCAATAGCAGAGATCATATATTCATTAATCTCAGTGTTCAAAAGCCCGAAACCAAGTAGCAAAATAGATGTTTCCAAGAGGGAAGAGATTAGAAGACATGCCGTGTCAGGTGACAGTAGTAAAGCATAAAGACGATCTGCGCTGCTGTATATGAATGAAGATTGACCAACATCTTTAAGGAAGCAGTGTTTATTTCAACGCATTTCAAGGCTGTCCCAGCCTCTTCTTCAGGAATACACCAAATAATCATTTAGTGTATTCCTGAAGAAGAGGCTGGAACAGCCTTAAAACGCATTGAAATAAATACCGCTTCCTTAAAGATCTTGGTCAATCCTCATTCATATACAGCAGCGCAGATCGTCTTTATGCTTTGTCTCTATGATCTGTGGTAGATGTACGGCCATCCATGTGGAATGGTGGATCCAGCAGCAGCTCTATAAGGCATTTATACCAGTTGTGAGTCACACAACAGGGCAAGGTGAGCAGTATATTCACTGATTATTGACCATAATAAGGAGATAAGACCCTATTGCGCCCTTGTCTGACCCTGTTTAGGTGATATTAGGTGACAGTTGTGGCACAGTTACAAAATATAAAAGTCCCAGTTGGCAGCGAAGGGGAGGAGACGGCGCCTAGCCTTGGAAAGTGCAGTTGTGTGAGCAGTAGAACAGGCTTCCAGCTGAACATTCATAACCTGAGCAAAATAGAAGATTGCACCTTAAGAGTGACCAGTGCTAAAGGAAGACCAATCAATGATAGTCAAGTACTGAAGGCCGTGACCTGTCCAAGAGAGGGACCAAGAGCCGATGGTAAAGCATCAAAGACTGTGATCTGTTTGAGAGGGGGACCAAACGCCAATGGTCAAGCACCAAAGACCGTGACTTGTTCCAGAGGAAGATCCCTGATCAAATCAAAGAGATGATCCGGCCATTATGCAGGACCGTTCTTGTGAGCTGTTGTTTCTAGTCCTAGCCTTACAGCACTAAGTGGAAACTGAGGCCACGCCACAAGGAACGAAGGCGGCCGGCATGTTAGTGAAGAAAGTTACCACTAATTTGGATTTGTAGCCTAGAGGGCTGTGACGCAATTCCTTTAGCGACTGTGTGCTGATTAGTCTACTTTAGATAGTTGACGAAAAGGACAGTAATAATCACACTCCCTTGGTAGAGGGAATAAGTGTTAAGATAACGTTAATGGTGACTGTAATTAGTGATGAAGTAATGTGGGAATAACATTGTGTTCCTACTCTGTATATCTGTATTGCCAAATTACTCCCGGCGACATAATTTGTTTGCCATCACCTGTGCCATTTCCTTGTACCATACTTAAGGCACTATTCCTCTGTGTAAGGTAAATGCCTTTCATTAAGTTACTACAGTGCCAGCCTAATAGACTAAAAGGCTAAGGCTGGCTTCACATCACGATTTTTGCACGTCCATGGGGATCCTTGAATTTCAAGGATCACTCAGACAGGCACAGATCTGTGTCAACAGATGCCACTGATTCCCATGGATCCGTGTTTTCCACGGATCCGTCATCATTTAGCAGAGATAGTGCTGTACCTTGCTTCTGAAATTCGCTTTACAGCAAATCGATCTGTTTTACAGATCTGATTTTGTTACGGATCCGAGATACATAGACTCCCATGTTATTTGACGCGGAACGCAATTGATCCGTTACGGATCCGTGGTGTACGATTTGAGTCACGGACACCAAAATCGTAGCAGCCTACGTTTTTGGATCCACGACAAAATCGGAAAGCTACGGATGGTGCTAAAATCGGATGCCAATAGAGACACATCCGATCCGACCCATGGTCCATAGAGATACATGGGAGGCTACATCGGATCTGTCACTGTGTGTATCCGTTTTGACACGGATAAACTCGGATGCAGCAAAATCGTGATGTGAAGCCAGCCTAAGTGGCCACGATCAGTATACGCTGCATTCGGATGCAGCATGTTTTCTCCTGTAGAGACTCTGGAATAGCATATTCTCACATCCCCACAATCTGCAGCTTGGAAATCCACACCCGCACTGTGCTAGCTGTACTGTAAACACATCGTTTTTGGGTGCAGTGAAACTACGCTGCAATCCAAGACGATGATACTGCTGATCATGGGCACTCACCTTAAAAGACATGAAACCTGAATGAGAGTTAAGATCTCTTGAGATAGACAAGATCAAGGAGGGGCCAAGAACCATTAGGAAAATTTGATGGAGATGAATGAGCAGGAAAATTAAGAACGTTTATGCTTGTTCTTTGATGAGTCACTGACAGCCAGACTGCACAACTATAATTTATATGCATTTCTTGCAAATTATTTGGCAAAAAGTAAACTTTCCCAAATGTTTTGTAATCTGCTTACGGTGGGTCACACACAAGATATTGGCAGATAGTGGTTCACAGATCTATGGGTGCAGTGAAATATGGCACATGGTTCATTTGGCGACAATGGAGCAATCTGTCATGATTTCACTAGCAACAGAGATCTGTGAACAATATTGCCAGATATCTGTGTGTATGAACCACCTTTACTATAGTCGTACAATGATTTATGAAGGTGTAATTATGGAGGAATTCACATGTTGCAATCTCGTACTGAAATTTCCACTGATGTGTACTTACAAAATTCTGTATTGCTGCAAAACAATTGTTCTCATCTCCGAAAGTGTTTATAGTTGTGAAATTACAACAAGGAATTTGCCGCATGTGAATCATTCTAAGTCATGATTGCACATGGTTTTTTCCAGCTTTGGAGCAGATCCTTCAAATTTACATAAAGTTAAAATATTATGGCTTTATTTTATTAAGGAAGCTAATATATGCATGTTTTTCTCTTTTAAGTCTTTTCTTCAGTATGAAGAAAAGCAACCGGTCAATTCTTTGGGTGTTTCAGGCAGGAATAAGCTTCAATTTGCTCACCAAACTAGAAGAGTTTCACAACCTTTCCAAACTTGGGGTACACCTGATGAAAAAAATTACCTATTGGACACCCTTACTAAATAATTTGTACAAATTAAAAAAAACATACAATTTACACCCCTGAAAATTAATAAACATATATTGTACCTCATTTGTTAAAAAATAAATACTGTTTCTAATTACACACTAAATACAATTGGTGTGTGTGTAAGAATATTTACTTGATGGGAGCTCGGTGCCATTGCTTCGGGAGGGACTGTGATGTCCTGATGGGGGCATGCTCTGTGATGCTGGGCAGGGCCGACTCCAGATTTTTGTAGGCCCCGGGCGAAAGAGTCTCAGTGGGCCCCCTTTAACACATACTGGCTGTATATATGTAATATAAAGGGTGCGGACTGTATTATATATCAATATGGATAACCCCATAAATATAATCCCTCTTGTGCTCTCTCCCCTCTCTGTGCCTGTCACCCCCTCGTGCACTGTCTCCCCCCATGCGCTGTCTCTCCTCTGTACGCTGTCTCCTCCCTGTATGCTGTCTGTCCTCTGTATGTGTCTCTCCTCTTCTGGACTGCACCACCAATAGAGTTATCCCGAGGGGCGTAACTTGAAGCTCAACTTGAAGGCCCCGATACAAAAGCTCCAACTAGGCCCCCAATTATTGCACATTTTTAATAGCAGAAGGCTACATTCACACTGTGTGTTTTTGCAACTGTTTTTCGCATCTATTTTGCGCAGTGCAGTGCACAAAACGGATCACACAAATGAATTCTCAGCAAAGTCAATGGGTTTTCATTTTTGCCTCAAGCATCGAAAAGCCCCCTGTGTGACTGAGATAATCGGCTATGGAGTTTTGGCCATCAGAAGCCCCCTGTGTGACTGAGACCAGCGACTATGGCATTATGGGCATCAGAAGCCTCCTGTTTGACTGAGCTGCTCAGGGTACTGTGCCCCTTCAGCTCTGCACCACTGTTGGGTGATATTACCACCAGGGCCCTTCTTATAGACTAAAAGGGGCGCATCGCTGTGAGGACACAACTGCCCTTTTGTGGCCATGATGTCCGGAGAGAGGGGAACTTTGGGGGGAGAGGGCTGAGACCTGTAGCTAGTACAGGGTGCCCTGGGTGCCAACACAGCCTCACCCTGCAGCCCTTCTGCCTCTCCTACTGACATTACACAGCAGCACAGCATACCCATGTGTCCAAAGATGGCAGCCGTGTGAGTAAGTGCACATGTGCGTTCCGGGTCACGCTGACACCATCTTTGTGTACCCAGGTGTTTAAAAATGGCGTTCACTTGAGTTAGTGCGCATGCGGCCCGGGTATGCACATAAGAACTTACTCAGGCGGTGTGGATGTGCGGCAGCGATGTGTGGCAGTGTTTTTGAGTGACGGCAGTTGCGGGCCATCACTTGAGTGTGCAAATATGGCTGAGGCCACCGATGCGTGAGAGAAGGACAACCTGATGCTGAAAGTTGATGACAGACAGGATAGCACAATTATGTAAGTAGATATTTGAAAATATAACATGATACTGTGCCCTATACATACAGTGTTGGCCAAAAGTATTGACACCCCTGCAATTCTGTTAGATAATACTCAGTTTCTTCCTGAAAATGATTGCAATCACAAATTCTTTGGTATTATTATTTTCATTTAATTTGTCTTCAATGAAAAAAAACAGAAAAAGAATTGTCCTAAAGCCAAATTGGATATAATTCCACATCAAACATAAAAAAGGGGGTGGACAAAAGATTGGCACCCTTAGAAAAATCCTGTGATGCTTCTCTAATTTGTGCAATTAACAGCACCTGTAACTTACCTGTGGCGCCTAACAGGTGTTGGCAATAACTAAATCACACTTGCAGCCAGTTGACATGGATTAAAGTTGACTCAACCTCTGTCCTGTGTCCCTTGTGTGTACCACATTGAGCATGGAGAAAAGAAAGAAGACCAAAGAACTGTCTGAGGACTTGAGAAACCAAATTGTGAGGAAGCATGAGCAATCTCAAGGCTACAAGTCTATCTCCAAAGACCTGAATGTTCCTATGTCTACAGTGTGCAGTGTCATCAAGAAGTTTAAAGCCCATGGCACTGTGGCTAACTTCCCAAGATGTGGATGGAAAAGAAAAATTGTCAAGAGATTTCAAAGCAAGATTGTGCGGATGGTAGATAAAGAACCTTGACTAACATCCAAACAAGTTCAAGCTGCCCTGCAGTCCGAGGGTACAACAGTGTCAACCCGTACTATCCGTCAGCGTCTGACTGAAAAGGGACTGTATGGTAGGAGACCCAGGAAGACCCCACTTCTTACCCCGAGACATAAAAAAGCCAGGCTGGAGTTTGCCAAAACTTACCTGAGAAAGCCTAAAACATTTTGGAAGCAAGTTCTCTCTTTTTAGGCAAAGGCATCAACATAGAGTTTACATGAGAAAAAAAGAGGCATTCAAAGAAAAGAACACGGTCCCTACAGTCAAACATGGCGGAGGTTCCCTAATGTTTTGGGGTTGCTTTGCTGCCTCTGGCACTGGACTGCTTGACCGTGTGCATGGCATTATGAAGTCTGAAGACTACCAACAAATTTTGCAGCATAATGTAGGGCCCATTGTGAGAAAGCTGGGTCTCCATCAGAGGTCATGGGTCTTCCAGCAGGACAATGACCCAAAACACACTTCAAAAAGCACTAGAAAATGGTTTGAGAGAAAGCACTGGAGACTTCTAAGGTGTCCAGCAATGACTCCAGACCTGAATCCCATAGAACACCTGTGGAGAGATCTTAAAATGGCAGTTTGGAGAAGGCACCCTTCAAATATCAGGGACCTGGAGCAGTTTGCCAAAGAAGAATGGTCTAAAATTCCAGCAGAGCATTGTAAGAAACTCATTGATGGTTACCGGAAGCGGTTGATCGCAGTTATTTTGGCTAAAGGTTGTGCAACCAAGTATTAGGCTGAGGGTGCCAATACTTTTGTCCGGCCCATTTTTGGAGTTTTGTGTGAAATTATCAATGTTTTGCTTTTTGCTTCATTCTCTTTTGTGTTTTTTCATTTAAGACAAATTAAATGAAGATAATAATACCAAAGAATTTGTGATTGCAATCATTTTCAGGAAGAAACTGAGTATTATCTGACAGAATTGCAGGGGTGTCAATACTTTTGGCCAACACTGTATGTTGTGGTTGAAATAAGTATTTGAACACGTCACCATTGTTCTAAGTAAATATATTTCTAAAGGAGCTATTGACATGAATTTCTCACCAGATGATAACAAACCATCCAATTCACACAGGCAAAGAAATCAAACCATAGAGTTCAATAAATTTAGGGATCTGTAATAATGGGAAATGACACAGGAAAAAAGTATTGAACAACTTGCTGAAATGTATTTAATACATTATACATTTGTTGGTGGGTGATGACAGCTTCAAGTGTGATGTTGGACCATTCTTTAACACAAATAGTCTTCAAATCCTGAACGTTTTGTGGGCTCCTTCTATGAATTCTGACCTTAAGTTCTTTTCGTAAATTTTCTATTGGATTCATGTCAGGTGATCAGCTGGGCCATTCTAGCAGCTTTATTTTCTTTCTCTAAAACCCATTGAGAGATTGCTTTGCTGTGTATTTAGGATGATTGTTTTACTGAAATGTCCAGTCTTGTTTCATCTTCATCTTCATCATCCTGGTTGATGGCACAAGATTTTTATCAAGAATATCTTGGTACATTTACCCTTTATCCTTCCTTCAATTGTATAAGGTTTGCCGGTGCCGTATGCTGAAAAGGGGTCAACATCTGCATTATTCTATTCTTCCAGTGACATTACCCGACCAGTTCTAATTAATGGACATTGTGTGGATGCTTTGATGGACTTAGGAGGGAAACTAAGCCTGGTCAAGGAGGATAGGTAAGAGAGATGAGCGGTCCTGTGGATGTTCAGGTTCTGGTGGTGCAGCCGGACTTTTTTTCCGTGTTCTGTTTGGGACCAAAAATTAAAGGGAACCAACCAGTAAGATTTAGAGCTATAAAGTGAAGCCAGTGCCTTACAGGCTATGGAATACTAAGAGCAATCACACCTTTACTTCAATGATTGCATGTATGATTGCTGAGATAAGAGTTATCAAACATCAGGAAACAAGTGAAGCACTTTAGCATAAGTGCAGCACAGCGTCACTACGAGGAGTTGGGTTATTTTTATTACTCCTCAGTGGGCTCTAAACCAAACCCTCTCCCCTCTCTCTCTCTTCCTCTCTTCCTCCCTCACTGTCAGCATATACCAGGCAGTGGCACAGGATGTCTGACATCGGATGGGACCAGAAGTGAGTGAAAGGAGAAGCGGCAGAATGGAACTGGAAGCAAGCAAGCAGCGGGAGACAGTTAAGATCATCTGTGTAGCAGCTTTAGACACCTATAAAGGTGTTTTCTATGCATTTAATGTTGCCTGCCATTGATTTTAATGGTGTTTGGTGAGTTTGGCAAATTGTTCATCGAACAATCCGGCGATCACTCACCACTTGGCGAAAGCAAATTTGAACCCTGAGGTGTTTGCTCACCTCTAAGGCTGCTCTCTCAGCGGTATCTGAAATTCATACCAGATCTGGCAGGTTTGCTGCATCTGCCGTGCAACGGAACGCTTACAGCAAGCCCCATTCATTCCCTATGGGGCTTGTGGTCAGGTGCTGCAAGTGCGGTTTACCAGATCCAGCAAATCCGGCACTTGCGGTAAAAGAAAAAAAAAGGTTGCAGTAAAACTGCAGCAAATCCGGATCCCTGAGGATTAAATCAAGATCCCCTGATAGACAGTTTCCTGCGGTTTACATTTCCATCAGGAAACAAAACAATCTGTTTCAATGTGTGTGCATGACTTTTCCTGAATCTCATAGGTTTTGCTGGGAATCAAAAATGCTTGTTTTTTTATTTGCCTAAAAGCAAGGAAAAAAAAGACACTAAAAACCACCGGAAAAATGCAGCAAAAACAATGTGAACAAGCCTAATAGTTTCTAAAGGGGCTATTCATAGTAATGTAAAGTATTTTTCTGCAACTAAATCTGTGGCAAGCAAACCAAGAGCAATCAACCATTACAAGTCACATAGAAAAAGAAAAATATAGTCTGAGAAAGCATAAATTGGAATTCTATTAATGGGAACCTGTCATGTCCCCTATGCCCTCTGACCCAGGAGCATTCGTATATGTATAGCTAATCTCCCTGCCTAACCAGCCCTTTATCATGGTAGTCACATAAATCCATGTTTAAAAAAAGTATTTATAAGGCCAGCTTCACACTGCGGGTGTGATCCGAGCTGTGTCTGTCAGTTGGAGCCAGACAGACCGGACCGGATTTTGGCCCCATAGTATCCTATGGGGCCGGATGGAGCCAGATAGCAGCTCTCTGCCATCCGGTTTCCATCTCTCCAGGAGAATCCGGGAGAATTCCGATTTTTCTCACGGACACAAAAACGTTGCTTGCAACGTTTTTGTGTCTGAGGAGAAAAACCTCCCCTAATTGCCTTCTCCCGGATTCTCCCGGATCCTCCCGGATCCAGGGCAATCCGGCGCTCCCTAACATGGGAGCCCATGGGGCTGGATTGCCCCGATCTGGGATGATCCGGGAACTGGACACCTGCGGTTGCACGCCGCTCTTATTTCGGGACCGAGGCTAGCTCCCTGCAAGGTGCGGTCCTGAATCATAAGCAGCGGCAGCAGCGTGCAGCTGCACACCGGACCGGAGGGCATATTAGCCCTCTGGTTCTGTGTGCTGATCCGGTCTGGAGCTGTCAGGTTCACCCTGACAGCCACGGATCGGATCACACCCTCAGTGTGAAGCTGTCCTAAGCTCCGTTTTTTTAATGCTAATTAGGTCTTTGAGTAGTTGATTGCCTGTTGTGGGGCTCATCTTGTATTATTATATCAACCGCTACCTTGCTAATTAGGCCTTTGAGTAATTGATGAGGCTTTTGATTCCCTAGATGAGTAGGCCCAATGTGGATGTGAATATGATTAGCAATAGTCTGCGTCATTGTTAGCTCTCTGCAAATCGTGCGCATAGCTCTATTCGGCAGAGTCATTGAGCCTCTGATGCCAGGCATACGCTTCTCAGCTTCAGAGGCGCATTGTGCATGACTGGAGATGCAGAAGACGGCTCACAAACAAGCCGAAGAACAACCATGTTTACACTTCTGGACATGACCAGTGAACCTCTGAAGCTGAAAAGCAAATGCCTGGCATCAGAGGCTCAATGACGCTGTTGAAAAGAACCATGCGCATGTGCAAGATTTGCAGGGAGGTAGAGAGGATGCCGGCTTTTGCAAATCATGTTATCTTGTTTGCAGTGGCTGTGACGTAAAACAAGTTATTAAATAGGCAATTCAATGTTTTTCATTTCAGATAAAATCATCTGCAATCCCCAGCTGTATTGTCTGTATAGTCTATTACTTTCTCCACTGCCCAGGAGTTGTGGTATATCCAACATGTTCCTGCATGATCAGACACATACATTACACAGGAGCATATTTCTAGAAATATCTCGGGACAGGAACATTATTGTTTACACATTCAATTGTGGAATGTATTGTTATTCTAAGATTTAATAATTAACCCTGCCCCTGTGTTTGTGTGTGCCCCTGTGTGTGTGTGTGTGCCCCTGTGTGTGTGTGTGTGCCCCTGTGTGTGTGTGTGTGTGCCCTGTGTGTGTGTGCCCCTGTGTGTGTGTGCCCCTGTGTGTGTGTGTGTGCCCCTGTGTGTGTGTGTGTGTGTGTGCCCCTGTGTGTGTGTGCCCCTGTGTGTGTGTGCCCCTGTGTGTGTGTGTGCCCCTGTGTGTGTGTGTGTGTGTGCCCCTGTGTGTGTGTGCCCCTGTGTGTGTGTGCCCCTGTGTGTGTGTGTGCCCCTGTGTGTGTGTGTGTGCCCCTGTGTGTGTGTGTGTGCCCCTGTGTGTGTGTGCCCCTGATACCATATTTGGGGATGATTTGCTTTTTGCTTCATTCTCTTTTGTGTTTTTTTCATTGAAGACAAATTAAATGAAGATAATAATACCAAAGAATTTGTGATTGCAATCATTTTCAGGAAGAAACTGAGTATTATCTGGCAGAATTTCAGGGGTGTCAATACTTATGGCCACAACTGTATATATATATATAAATCTTATTACTACATAAAGTTGTTTACTTGGGTACCTGCATACATTGTTTCTTTAGTTCTGGGCTATGGACTGTCAGGGAAGCTACTGTATCTTCATCCGGACATTTGTACTTTTACATTGTATTACAACCATATTGCAGCATATAGTTATTGATTAAAGCACTTTTATATTTTTATTTGAATGCTGGATGCCATTTTGATTGGAATGTTATTGAATCCTTGTCCGGATACCTTTTATCTGTAGTTATTACTGCATTAAGCATTTGGCTATTTGATATAATGGTCTGCTCTGATTACATTTTTTGTGTCTTATTCTTCTTTGATTCATGTTTTGTGTTTCCTCTAATAAAATTGATTACTGTACTTTACTTGGGCCTCTAGGCTTCCATTTTGTCTTTGGTAACATATAATGTCTGATTTGCAAAAACGCATAGTGAATTTGCTAGGATATATTAAAACCGGATTGTAATGTTTCAAAAGTAGGACGACCGTAGACTGAGGATCAACTATATCAGCAAAACAAAAGAGCTGTTCCTTGAAACTTGGCATAGTCAAACTACTCTCCAAACTATCAGGTAAAACCGGGTTAAATAAGAAAGAAGATATGGTGAAGTATTTTCACATTAATGGGAATTTTTTTGAAGAGGTATCCCAGACTTTCTTAGTGAATGTTACAGTGTTGGCCAAAATATTGACACTCCTGCAATTCTGTCAGATAATACTCAGTTTCTTCCTGAAAATGATTGCAATCACAAATTCTTTGCTATTATTATCTTCATTTAACTTGTCTTCAATGAAAAACACAAAAAGAATTGTCCTAAAGCCAAATTGGATCTAATTCCACACCAAACATAAAAAAGGGGGTGGACAAAAGTATTGGCACTGTTAGAAAAATCATGTGATGCTTCTCTAATTTGTGTAATTAACAGCACCTGTAACTTATCTGTGGCACCTAAAGCCCCGGTCTCACATAACGATGTGTCAGCAATGCCGACAACGATCAGCATCGTTGATGCATCGTTGACACATCGTTATCAGGTCGCTGGTGAGCTGTCACACTGACAGACTTACACCAGCGACCTCTGGGCAGCCAGATCGTTGGTACCCAGCGTCCGCTCGTTCCCTGCATCCTGGGAGCGGACGGACGCTGGTAACCATGGTAACAGCGGGTCTCTCCTGCACTTAGAGACCCGCTGTACAGTATAGGCCGGTCACATGATACTGACCTCATCATAGGTCCTTTACCCCTGAGATCTCCATTACAGAGATGCCGGTATGGGAGCCTCTGATGCCGGTGAGCCTCGGGGGGGGATTTCTTTATTTAGAACAAGGAGAGGGATAGGATTAGGGTTTAGGATAGGGGATAGAGTAGGGAACAGGGAAATAGCAGGGAGAGATGAGAATAGTGAGGGACAGGATAGGAGAGGATGCACCCGCTCGCTCCCCGCAACCCGGAAGCGGGCGGGTGCCGGTAACCATGGTAAACAAGCGGGTCTCTAAGCCCGCTTGTCACCCTGGATGTCATGTTACAGCGCTGCTGTGCGGCGCTGTGACATGGCGGGGGATCCTGACAGGTCGCTGATCGCTGCCCCCGCCGGTCACACACACCGATGTGTGGTGACCAGCGGGGGGGCCAACGACCAAAAAATGGTCAGGAGCCCTGTGCAACGATCAGCGACCTCACAGCAGGGGCCTGATCGCTGCTATCAGTCACACGCAACGATATCGGTAAGGATATCGTTCCTACGTCACAAATAGGACGATATCGTTACCAATATCGTTATGTGAGACCTAGGCTTAACAGGTGTTGGCAATAACTAGATCACACTTGCAGCCAGTTGACATGGATTAAAGTTGACTCAACCTCTGTCCTGTGTCCTTGTGTGTACCATGGAGAAAAGAAAGAAGACCAAAGAACTGTCTGAGGACTTGAGAAACCAAATTGTGAGGAAGCATGAGCAATCTCAAGGCTACAAGTCCATCTCCAAAGACCTGAATGTTCCTGTGTCTACCGTGCGCAATGTCATCAAGAAGTTTAAAGCCCATGGCACTGTGGCTAACCTCCCTAGATGTGGACGGAAAAGAAAAATTGTCAAGAGATTTCAACTCAAGATTGTGCGGATGGTGGATAAAGAACCTCGACTAACATCCAAGCAAGTTCAAGCTGCCCTGCAGTCCGAGGGTACAACAGTGTCAACCCGTACTATCCGTCGGCGTCTGAATGAAAAGGGACTGTATGGTAGGAGACCCAGGAAGACCCCACTTCTTACCCCAAGACATAAAAAAGCCAGGCTGGAGTTTGCCAAAACTTACCTGAGAAAGCCTAAAACGTTTTGGAAGAATGTTCTCTCTTTTTGGGCAAAGGCATCAACATAGAGTTTACAGGAGAAAAAAAGAGGCATTCAAAGAAAAGAACACGGTCCCTACAGTCAATCATGGCGGAGATTCCCTGATGTTTTGGGGTTGCTTTGCTGCCTCTGGCACTGGACTGCTTGACCGTGTGCATGGCATTATGAAGTCTGAAGACTACCAACAAATTTTGCAGCATAATGTAGGGCCCAATGTGAGAAAGCTGGGTCTCTCTCAGAGGTTATGGGTCTTCCAGCAGGACAATGTTTGGAGAAGGCACCCTTCAAATATCAGGGACCTGGAGCAGTTTGCCAAATAAGAATTGTCTAAAATTCTAGCAGAGCATTGTAAGAAACTCATTGATGGTTACCGGAAGTGGTTGATCGCAGTTATTTCGGCTAAAGGTTGTGCAATCAAGTATTAGGCTGAGGGTGCCAATACTTTTGTCTGGCCCATTTTTGGAGTTTTGTGTGAAATGATCAATGTTTTGCTTTTTTCTTCATTCTCTTTTGTGTTTTTTCATTTAAGACACATTAAATGAAGATAATAATACCAAAGAATTTGTGATTGCAATCATTTTCAGGAAGAAACTGAGTATTATCTGACAGAATTGCAGGGGTGTCAATACTTTTGGCCAACACTGTATGGGACCAAACATGAGGGAAATCTAACTTGTTTACAGTATGTAAGGTAGGAATTTGGGTGTACCAGGAACAATGATAATTTCTCTACTTCCATCCATCTAGATAAAGCTCTAAGAGCAGGCCAATCTGGTATAAGATGTAAACAAGTTGCCCAATAATATTTTAATACTGCCTGTTACACCCAATCCACCCCTCATTTAACTACTGTAGTTAGCATAATTTGTTTTTTAATCTTATGCCTTTTTTGGGTCCATATGGATAGATGACTAGATATCTTTAAATTCCCTGTAATGAACACACATAGAGTTTTAAATCAGTATAAAATAGAGATAACAGCAAACTGTTCCATGCATTGAATAACCACTTAAGTTCATTAAATTTAAGTGGGACATTTTGTTGATGTAATGATTTATTACTGGAAGTCAGATGAACCTCCAAATATGTCAGTGAAATATCTTTCCATCTATAATCATAATTTACCTTTCGTTGGCATAAAATGTTGCCAATATTGACCTTGTAACCCAAAAAGTAGCCTATTTATCTTGAGTGTATGCAAATTTAAAAGGGTAACATAGACTTGGGTTAATGTAAAATGTATGTCATTAGAAAATAAAGACAATTTAAGTTTTTGAACCTAAGCATTACTACAAGAATATCTGAGTTAAGGTGTATAGTAGCTGCCAATGCCTTTATGCACATGACAAAAAGGAAGGATAATAATGGACAACCTGGTTGAGTACAGTTACGAATTTGAAAGGGGTGGGACATTGATTTGTGTCAAATTAAGCATGTCAATAAGATCTATTACCTTTCTTGGATTCTAACTAGAGATGGGTGAACTCAAAGATGTTCAAGTTTGCCGGATCCAGCCAGACTTAAAAAAGAGTCTGGTTTGAAACGGGCTTGACCCGGATCCCAAACCTTATATAAGTTTATGGGGACCCAAATCTACGCTATAAAATGGCAGCTAGTGAGGATGCAAAATGAAGCAAAATGGTAATTAACCAAGCCTCCGTGCACATCTCACAAACTTGCTTCCAGATCTGCTTATTAAGCCTCATACATATACACTGCCCCCCCCCCACCTCTGGGACAGTATCTGTGATTGGCTGTTGTCAGACACCCTCTGTACCGGTGTCTGTGATTGGCTGCCATACCAACAGTAGTGTAAAAATGTAATAGTTTGAAAAAATGGTGTTGGATCCTCCGTATTTTAGATTTTCAGCGCAGATAAAGCAGACAGCTGCGGTCTGCAGTCACAAGCTTTATATTTGGCTGGGTATTAGAATATGGGGGACTCCACACGGTTTTCTTTTTTAATTATTTAAATAAATATTTTTAAAAACAGAATGAGGGAGCCCCCAATTTCGAAACATAGCCATGATTATTGGGCCCTCCCCTTACTAAATATAACAAGCCCGCAGCCACCCCAGAATTTGGCACACTCATTTGTTGAGCAAAATCTTGGTGCTTACTCAGTTCTTCCCGATTGCCATGGTGTGGTGGCAATTAAGATAGTATAAGGGGTTAATGACAGCTGTGATTTGTCAAAAATCACAGCTGCCATCAAGCTCTAGGTTAGTTATAGGTGGGAATCTATAAAACCCCCATCACTAACCTATGAGTAAAAAGAGATAAACACGAACACAGAAAGATCTTTATTTGGAATAAATATAGAAAGAAATCGGTTGTCAGCTCACTTCCTCCTTTGCACATCCTCTTGGCTGCATGGATCACTGGGTAGGCTGGGTAAAGAATAATACATCCAGCGCCTTTCAAGGATGAATGTTGCCAGAAAATCCAAGATTTCTTTAAAACATCAATTTATTTCTTCATTTAAAAAAAGATGTAGCAGTGGGTCAGGCAGTTCAACTGTAGGGAAGGAATCTGGCCACTAGAGGGCTTTTGGTGTCTTTCCTAGGCTTGTATGTGCTGCCAGCAATATGGTGTTGCACAGGTCTGCACAAGGTCCAGTCACAAAAATGTCCAAAAATTTAGAAGAAACAGACGGCACTCACCATTGGATGAAGGTTCTTTTAATCCAAGTGCTCCGTTAGGAGGTGCGGGTTACAAACATTATGTGGCGGGGAGGGAGGTGCGGGGAGGACGACGGGCGCACATTTCGCCTGGTTAGGCTTCCACGGGTCCAATGATTCTGTGTAGGAAGGAGCCCCTCCTTATCCTGGGAGTGAGCTGATTACATCACACAGTGGGGTGTATGGATAAATACACAAGTGCTTAAATAAATAATTTTACAAACACAGCGAAGCATGCAGCATTATATGAAAGACATAACTTACACAGTCTATGTAGAAATCTTATAAATCTCTATTTAAATATAAATATAAATTGTGATCACAAGAAGTGGAGACTATGAGTTATAGCAGCGTATACCTGCAGTCTCCAAAGTTCACCACCAGATGGCAATCTGAGTAAGGTTGTATGTTCCAATGTCTGAATAAAACCTTCAATTGAGGTTATATATGAAACGTGTTTAGTTATACAAAGACTAAATACATCAGGTATGATATTACATGACTACTCCTAGATTATATTTGAATGACAAATTAGATATGGCGATCTTTTTATAACGAATAGCCAGATTCATTTAAAAAAAATTACATCCTATAGTATTGTATAGTTGGAGAAATTGAATACTTTTGCATAGTAATATCCTTCTTGAAGCATATTCATTCATTCATTCATTCATTCTTTATTGATAAATTTAGAGGCTGATTTGTCCAGTCTGAAGTTGAATTTTTCAACTTTCTATTTGTCTACATATACATCTTACCATCTTTTCTGTTTGTAATAACATATGAAAAAAATAATGATCTTCCCACCAAGATCGGCATCGAGAGTTATTATGTACCTTCCATATAGTATGGTTCTTATTTTTTCAAGGTATGCAGCATGACGCCTCCTAGATTAACACAGCTGTAATTTATAACAAATTTTATAGTAAAATTACTTAAAAAATAAAAGAAAACCGCAAATCAAACGCATATGCTATGCCAAATGCGGGATTACAGCAGTGATACCTGGAGGAAGAACAAGAAGAAGAAGAAGAAAAAAAGAAAAAACTTTCAGTAGTTTTAAAGTGTCGCAGATTTTTAACACTGTTTTGGAATTCTTTGCATACACATTTTTCACATTTTTCATACTTTTTTATGTATATAAAATAAATATTTGATATAATCTTGTAGTCATGCAATATCATACCTGATAAATTTAGTCTTTGTATAACTAAATATGTTTTATATATAACCTCAATTGAAGGTTTTATTCAGACATAGGAACATACAACCTTACTCAGATTGCCATCTGGTGGTGAACTTTGGAGACTGCAGGTATACACTGCTATCTACTTACATAATTACGAGTTTTTCGTTTCCGGCCACTGTGCCGGTATTCCAGCATCCTTTGCGGCGCTGCTTGCCTCACACTTCACAAAGCACCCACTGACCTTGTGGAGACCAGTGGAGGATAACACTGCAGGCACCAGTCAAAGCACTCAAACACAGTGAAACCCAAGGTGCATTGCTCCCTAGAATTTGAATATGCAGATGAAGTCCATGGAGCCTCGGTTAAGAGTCTACAACATGGACACCAGCCAGTTTCCCACCAGGGAAGGACCTAGCCCAGGGTATTAGAAGCCCTTAAGTCACTATCCAGCCCTTGCGAGCTTGAAGATATGGCCAGGGGTTTACCATGGACTAGGTATCCAACCACAGACAGCTGTTTCGGGGTGTTGCCCCTCATCAGTGTGGCGCAGGATTCTGGCTGGATGGGAGCAATGCTTGATAGACAGACATCACAAAGCACCCACTGACCTTGTGGAGACCAGTGGAGGATAACACTGTGGGCACCAGTTAAAGCACTCAAACACAGTGAAACCCA
This sequence comes from Allobates femoralis, assembly GCA_033576535.1. Taxonomy (NCBI): domain Eukaryota; kingdom Metazoa; phylum Chordata; class Amphibia; order Anura; family Aromobatidae; genus Allobates; species Allobates femoralis. Next base: position 635,216,517 of record JARQOC010000002.1, on the reverse strand, counting down.
AGGTGCATTGCTCCCTAGAATTTGAATATGCAGATGAAGTCCATGGAGACTATGGGGTTTACCAGGGACTAGGTATCCAACCACAGGACAAGCTGTTTCGGAGTTGATGTTGCCCCTCATCAGTGTGGCGCAGGATTCTGGCTTTGTGATGTCTGTCTATCAAGCATTGCTCCCACCCAGCCAGAATCCTGCGCCACACTGATGAGGGGCAACAACTCAGTTGCGCACAGAACCAGTCAAAAACTGTCTACGTTGCCCTGGGCTCTGCCATTAACTCTCTCTGCCTCATAAGTGACTGCTGCCATTAAGTCTCTCTGCCTCATAAGTGATTGCTGCCTGCTTATTTTACCTGTCAAACACTCGTGCACTCAACCAGTCCTAAACTCTCTAAGTCAGAGTATGATGCTTTGCCATTATTTTAGACATCTTAATAAAAAGTATTCTTTTACTTCTTTACTGTTTTTTTCAAATGCAAAACCATCACATAAAACAGGTTTTTTCCTAACCACAAAGAGTGTCAGACATCTCTACTGCTCCGGTTTCCACCACTAAACATACACAATATTCATTTCACCGCACTCCTGATGCGATAGTATCGGGCCTTTTTACTAGTAAATCATAGTCTCCACTTCTTGTGATCACAATTTATATTTATATTTAAATAGAGATTTATAAGATTTCTACATAGACTGTGTAAGTTATGTCTTTCATATAATGCTGCATGCTTCGCTGTTTTTGTAAAATTATTTATTTAAGCACTTGTGTATTTATCCATACACCCCACTGTGTGATGTAATCAGCTCACTCCCAGGATAAGGAGGGGCTCCTTCCTACACAGAATCATTGGACCCGTGGAAGCCTAACCAGGCGAAACGTGCGCCCGTCGTCCTACCCGCACCTCCCTCCCCGCCACAAATGTTTGTAACCCGCACCTCCTAACGGAGCACTTGGATTAAAAGAACCTTCATCTAATGGTGAGTGCCGTCTGTTTCTTCTAAATTTTTATACACTCATGATTGTAGAGAATGCATAAAACCAACACGTTTCAACCTAAAAACAGGTCTTAATCGTGGAGCTACCCCAAAGTAGTCCAACATATGATGTCCCATGACGGATCTGACTCTGCTACATCCCAGAGGCTGCAGTGTTGAAAAATACTTTTTACTGCAGCTTCTGTGACCACACCGACTGCCACGGGGAAGCCCTCAGCTTTGAGAAGCAGTGACGTCACTGGAGGGCTTCCCTGCTGCCATCAGTGAACTTCACTAAACTTCATTGAACCCACTAACGGAAAGCCAGATTGCGGGACATGGCTTCACAGCATGGGCAACTACAGCTGTGAACTCTGCTGAACCTGCTGCTGGATTGTGGAACATAGCCATGTCCTGCAATATGGCAGCGATTTCACTGATGGCAACAGGGAAACCCTCTGGTGATATTACTACTTTTTCATAGCCGAGGGCTCCTCCATGACAGTCAGTGTGGTCACTAGATGCACCACTCTTGGTGCTTTGTCCCGGGTCTCCCTTTGCCATGGTACATTAGCAAGTTGAGCAATGGTATTTGGAGTTGATGCCAGCTGGATAATGTCAGCTGACATTAAGCCCAGAGCTTAGGAATGTTGAGGTGTCAATGAGATACCCAACATTACTAATGTGCAGTGCAGTTCACACTCGTGGTATGGCCCCTGTGTGACATTTTAAGTCTGAAATGCAGTAATCTTTGTGATAGTACCACTTGTCAGACTGCCACCACTGCCTGCATGTCTGCTCTCACAGCATATAGGGGATGCTTTCTGTGAATGTGACCCCCATATGCTTGTATAAATGTCCAGGGAGGGCTGCAGTTGTGGTAAAAGGGCTCAAGGAATCTTCTTGCCCCCTGGCTACCTCCACAGAGACTTCTAAAGCAGGGGTAGCAAACTTCAGTCCTCAAGGGCTGCAAACAGTGCATGTTTTCAGGATTTTTATAGCATTGCACAGGTGGTAATTTTAATCACCTGCACAGGTAATGATTCCAACACCTTGTGCAATGCTAAGTAAATCCTGAAAACATGCACTGTTGCGGCCCTTGAGGACTGAAGTTGCCAAGCCCTGTACTACAGGAGTGTGTGTAGTGTCTTGCATTTCCTCACCTGAAACCTTCAGGCCAGAGGTCTTTGGCTTGTTCTCAATCTGTAGGGGAGTAGTACAGACAGTACAGCACACAAGGAATGGAGTTAAAAAGCTTTACTGTTGCATAGCAAACCACCAATGCTCAATCCTCTCCATGTCAGCCTCCTGCTGCCACTCTTCGACATCCTCTGCGGTGGTGACTCGAATTACCCCACTGCGTACCACCCCTTGTGGCTCTTTAAGTTCATGAAGGTGAACTCGTCCCCAACATAGAGGGTGTGGAGTCGGGAAGACACATGGTCATGCTGCAGGGTGGACCAGTTGACAGAGCGCCTGTCACCAGTCACATCTTCGGCTAGGAACCCAAACACCCTCTTCTGGAAGTTGGTCACTCCCTGTGTACATTACTCCTCAAAGTGGTTACACTTAGACCCCTGCAACAATTCTCAGGCAAGGGCACCTGAGAGCCTAATTTCTTCCAAAAATGACAAGGCCTGGAATGGTTCATGCCTAATAGGATACTTGCCGGAAGGGGGTAGGATACCCCACATGGCATTCTCCCATTCAAAAGCCTCTGACAGGAGTACTATTGAAGGCAGGGAGATAAGTGTTTTTGTCACTACTACCCCCTCATCGTCCTCATTGTCGTCCTCCTCCTCGATTTGCCTTTTCACTAGATGCAGGTTTAATAAGGCCAGGCATACTGCAGGATCTTGCCTCCGACCTCTGGAGGTCCTCGCTGACATACAGAATGGCTCACCACCTCCTGACTCTGAGCTCCATTCTGGTGGGACCTCTTCAGGCATGTGGGACCAGCACTAGATCTTGACTTTGCTGCAAATCAGGCTCAATGCGGGATGCACAGTCACACGCCAGCTCGCATATTTTGCCTGGCTCCTTATTAGTCCCTTCATGGGGTGAGCTGCAAAAGGCAATTGACTTACAAATCGCATTCCCCATGACACAGGTAACACTTGGCATTATGGATATGGGTATTGATTTTTAAACCCTGACATATTTGGAGTCGAAATAAGAAAAATAAACTATTTTTTTAGCTCATCAATTCATCTGGAATTTTGAATAAGACTAGTGAACAGACAGGTCCAAGATTAATGATATAACACACTTGTGCACATGCCAAAAATTTGTATTCTAAACATATGGAAGGAAATGAAGGGATTGCACATATTCAAGAAGCAATATCCATATTTTAGTGTTTTATGAGTGTGGACAGATCTATAAGACCATGTATGACAACCATATAATGGCCATATTTTTATCTGAATTGCTAGCACAGAAGTGTAGAAGAGGTGGCATTGCACACTGCTGACCCTCTGTAATAAAGGTTTTCTCTCTAAAAAAGTAAAATAACATTAAAAAAATAAAAAGCTCTCAAAGAGAGATTTGAAGGTTTCTGGATTTCACAGCTGCTGGCACATCTGGTTCTCTTCCAAAAGGTTCACAGTCTGCAGGTGTCCCAACACCTGCAAACTCAAGGAAGCTTACAACAATTTATTTTAAAGCTCCCTTAAATTCACCATGTTGAAAGAAAGTGGTAAACCCGGTGGCTGAGAACTCTTCTATCATTCGGCCACTAGGTCTTCCGGTAAGCATTTTGGCCCCAAACCTTCAAGTTTGCTTATCTTTAGTAAAGACCATTAAATTTAGCTGTAAGCAGATGATTAGAGACTTTTGGTAAGGACAGTTTTGGTAGAGTTAAATATTTTAGTTAGGCTAGTGGTAATAGGCAAAGGGACTGAAGGAAATATGAGGGAATAGGGTTACTGGTGCAGGTACTAGGATGAGAAGATGAAAGGAGCCAGATAACTTCTTCTGTGACTGGATCGAAGACCGAAAGTGACCAAGGAGAAGTGTAAATGGGAGAAAAATGCATAATATTATGAAGCTGGGAAGAAATTTATTGTCCTGTATTGTCAAGTTTTTCTTTAAAAAAAAAAAGACCAGATCATCAATGCTAAGTTTGGTATTTGGGGCCTGTACTCTTGGATAAAGGTGAGAGTGGAAAGTGTCAAACAGTTGTTTAGGTTTTTTAGCTAATGAGGATGAGGGTGTCGAATTAAGCTTGTTGGGAGAGGTTAAAGGTAGCATTATTTGTTTTAAGCATAAACATTTAATGGCTGACATCTTTATCGAGATTGCATTTTCTCCACAGGCGTTCAGCGCACCAGGAGCACTGCTGGAGAAAATGTGTTTGCAGCCTTTGCCAGGGTTGCCACTGTCTGTGCTGAGTTGTTCTAGGTGTAGAAGGTGCAGCTTCATCCAGGGCATTTTGCAGTGTTTTGTTATAGTGTTTCAGAGCAAAGTCAGTACATGAGAGAGAAAAGATTGAGGCCAATGATTACTTCAAATTCTTTCTGGGTGTTAATAGCATGTATATTCCTATAATTGTGGTAGTTGGGGGTGTCCTTATTTGGTTGATGGTTCTTGACTGAGAATGAAAGAAGGTCGTAGTCAGGAAGCAGAATAGGGGCGTTAGTAAGGTCATGCACTGAGCAGAGTTGGGAGAAGATCAGGTCCAGCATATTCCCATCTTCACGAGTAGCAGACTTACTAAATTGTGAATAGCCAAGAGAGGAGGTTAGGGATAAAAACAAATGGTAGATGAGGAGAGGGGATTATCAATAGGAAGATTAAAAAGTCCCCCATGATGAGATTGGTGAGGTCACAGGCTAGAAAGAGTGGGAACCAGGTGGCAAAATGATTGAGAAACTAATCGGGGGAGACCTGGAGAGAGTTACACAACCACCACTCGCAGGGAGAAGGGCCTGTAAAGTCTGACAGTGTGGACCTCAAAAGAAGGGAAGATAGTGAGGGTACAGGAGGGATAACCTGAAAAGCACAATTAGATGAAAGCAGCAGACCAACACAGCCAATTGATCTGTTCTCAGGTCTAGAGGTATGTGAAAAATGTAGGTCACCATACGAGAGGGCAGCACTGGCAGTGGTGTCTGACTGATGAATCCAGGTCTCAGTAAGACCTAGGAGGTTTAGTGAATGTGTAAGTGACTCACCCCTGGCAGGGACCGTGGGGTACTCAGAACAGGGCCGTCTTGTCGTCTGGGCTGCAGGATGTCACGGTGGCATGACCCGGTCCATGATCCCCTCGTCGGGGCGATCAGTAAAAAGAGGAATTGAAAAATGGATGAATATAAAATAAAAACAAAAGTTTTGGCGTGGCGCCATCCGTGGGATAGCCGCTACTGCAGTCGGGACCTCTGGGGATGATGGGAGTAGCAGCAAGGATGGTTTCAGCTCTCCACAGGAAGAGTGGGTCCCAGGGCAACCATAGAGTCTAAGGATATGATGGATTCATTGGGGGTGCAAGGACATAATGTATGGAATAACTGACAGACACAGGGGGTAACAGTCTCCTTTACTGAAGTCAGAAGCAGGGCACAGTTCACAAGTGGTGTTAGGGGTCTGAAGCCTGGAAATAAGTTCATGTTTTCCACACCTGGCAAGTCCTGAAGGCTCCCTATTGTGCTACTCCCTGTGGGCCCTGGCTGCTTGAAGCTGTGCTGTGACCCTCTCCTCTCGTCTGTTCTGGCTGTGTGGCAGGCTGCTTGAGTCCTTTTGGTCTTATTTTGTAGAGCCCCATTGGTCAGCGCGATACAAAAGGGTACTGCACCCTGAACAGAAGGTGCAGTAATCTTGTCCTGGAAGGGGGTAATGAAAGTCTGAAGCTCCCCACCACACACATACACCTAGAGACAGGGGCCAATTGGACAGCCCGTTACCAGGGTAACCAGTCCCGTGGGAGGAGAGCTACGGTATATAGTGAGTGGGAAAAGAGCGGGATGCAGAGGAGGAACAGAAAGCAGAACCTGAGAACAGTAGAACAGAGAAGCAGGAGAGAGGGGAGGAGAAGAAGAAGTAATGGGGAGGACACCTCAACCTGGTGACCCAGACAGAGAGGGGCAGATGGAGGGTGACTGAACACCTTGGCCCAGTCCAAAGTCGGGTACCGGCTCCAAAGCAGTGCAGAGGTCCAGCTTCATAGGAGCACGATCCGTCCGACATATGCGCCGTCCCCACCTGAAGCACCAAACTGGGTTGAGCCCCTTAGAGAGAAGAAGAGTATCTCATATCACCCAACAGGTCTGGTAGTAAGTGGGATTCGTGCAGGGCAGCGTGAGGCAGAAGGAGTGCACAGAGGTAGGACAGTGGAAGAGAAAAGAAGGGACATAGCTGGAACTTCAGACAGACCTTGCCTTCTGCCAGGACCACCCCGTCCACTACCCTGGCTGTAAAAAACGCATACCCTGTAAGCTGCAGATTACCGGAGTAAAGACCTGTGCAAAGCAAGCAAGTGTCTGTGTTTCTTTCCTGGTGAACGGTGACATTCCAGTCTCATGGCAGAGACTGTGCTGCCCTATTCTTATCATCACACTACACTGCCCGGGGGACCCAGCTCTACCTGTAGGGAGCTACAACACTTTGCTGCCATCCATCTCCCCGGAGGTCTGCAGCAGTGCCGGTGCCATCACCGGATCTACAGGTGGCGTCACAACATTCCTTTATAAACTTTTACCCCTGTAAATACCCCCTTTTTACTGCCAACCCAAGGGCACAGACTGGGCACCGGCCACCGGGGACATCCCTGCACCAAACCGCCCAAGATCTGAGTACCCCAAACCCTTGTTGGCCCGACAACTCTCCTTTCACTGCGTCTCCCTCAACTCTCTTTGGTGCGGCTGTGTGTCCTGGCCTTGTGGTGGCCGAGGAACTTGGAATTACCTACCCTTCGGTATTGGCTGCTGGGCATAAAATCTCTTGTGACCTCAGACTCCAGTGTCCGTTCTGCGCTCGGTGATGGGGTGAGCTGGCTCTGCTCCACTCCCCACACCTTTTCTCCACTTCCTTCAGACCCTTACCTACGGATCCCTCACCCTGGCTATTCAGTTTCCTCGGACGGGCCTAACACGGCACCCAACTGTAAGATGTCTTCTACAGCCCTCCTGGGAACTGAACTGCCTAACCCCGCTCCCAGACGAGAATTTATAGGGGACCTGCCCTGAACTCGGTCTTTGAAGCTCCCCCTTCTGGCCTGGGGTTGGGAAGGTGTTGTGCATGTGTTTCGCCTGAGGTGGTACTTTTCCTTGCTTCCAAGCTTAATGTTGTGGGAACCGGACCCTGGGGTGCCACATAAGCAAAGAGAAATAGATGCAGGAGAGTATTTTTACATGATGACCACGGGTTCCAAAGGGCACTGTTAAAGGAGACAGAAGGAATGCAAAGAATAATGAGATTTCTGGGGTCTCTGAATGTAGCAGGGAAGAAGTTAAACATACTATTGTAAGAAGGGCCTGAATTAGGTGTAATATCTCCTGCTACTAGGGAGGGAGTATAAAAAGAGTGAGCAGATGGTTAAGTGATTTGTGATAGCATCTATTGTGTGGCATGGTAGAGGTGAATGGATCTGGATGGTTGAAAATTCTAAATAGAGCATGAGCATTGTACATAGGAGAGGAAGGAGACAGATACAGATGGAGTGACCAGAATATGTTAAAGGGTATTAGGATTGAAGATATGAGGGATTGAACCAGCTACCACATAAATGATACAAATACATATGGTGAATTCATTTTGCAGCACAAGCTAACAAGGATCAAGTTTGTTTGATTGTCTTGCATGACTTAAACGTCTCCAGTCTAACTGCCATGCATAACAGCATGGTATATTGATATATGCCCCCTGCATGAATGCTTCCTCTAGCTGGGTCTATATATTTAGGGAGGTTTGTGCTTAGATGTAGGGTCAATTTACTGTGTTAATCGATCAACTAACTTAAGAAAGCTGGAGGCAATGAAATGTTAGACAAATAAATATGCTTGTATGCCAACATGGATCATAAAACCTTCGAAACAAGTTAGGTGACCTTTCAGCAACCGAGTATAAGGTCAGTAAAATGAATGACATAAATATCATTAATACAGGCTGGAAAGATGGGCTAATGCAGCAGATGAATGAGATAGGGCTGATTGAATTATACCAAAGTAACTTATTTATTTATAAACATGTACAGTTGTGGCCAAAAGTATTGACACCCCTGCAATTCTGTCAGATAATACTCAGTTTCATCCTGAAAATGATTGCAATCACAAATTCTTTGGTATTATTATCTTCATTTAATTTGTCTTCAATGAGAAAACACAAAAAGAATTGTCCTAAAGCCAAATTGGATATAATTCCACACCAAACATAAAACAGGGGGTGGACAAAAGTATTGGCACTGTTAGAAAAATCATGTGATGCTTCTCTAATTTGTGTAATTAACAGCACCTGTAACTTACCTGTGGCACCTAACAGGTGTTGGCAATAACTAAATCACACTTGCAGCCATTTGACATGGATTAAAGTTGACTCAACCTCTGTCCTGTGTCCTTGTGTGTACCACATTGAGCATGGAGAAAAGAAAGAAGACCATAGAACTGTCTGAGGACTTGAGAAACCAAATTGTGAGGAAGCATGAGCAATCTCAAGGCTACAAGTCCATCTCCAAAGACCTGAATGTTCATGTGTCTACCGTGTGCAGTGTCATCAAGAAGTTTAAAGCCCATGGCACTGTGGCTAATCTCCCTAGATGTGGACAGAAAAGAAAAATTGACGAGAGATTTCAACGCAAGATTGTGCGGATGGTGGATAAAGAACCTCGACTAACATCCAAACAAGTTCAAGCTGCCCTGGAGTCCGAGGGTACATCAGTGTCAACCCATACTATCCGTCAGCGTCTGAATAAAAAGGGACTGTATGGTAGGATACCCAGGAAGACCCCACTTCTTACCCCGAGACATAAAAAAGCCAGGCTGGAGTTTGGCAAAACTTACCTGAGAAAGCCTAAAACGTTTTGGAAGAATGTTCTCTATTCAGATGAGACAAAAGTAGAGCTTTTTGGGCAAAAGCATCAACATAGAGTTTACAGGAGAAAAAAAGAGGCATTCAAAGAAAAGAACACAGTCCCTACAGTCAAACATGATGGAGGTTCCCTGATGTTTTGGGGTTGCTTTGCTGCCTCTGGCACTGGACTCTTCACCGTGTGCATGGCATTATGAAGTCTGAAGACTACCAACAACTTTTGCAGCATAATGTAGGGCCTAGTGTGAGAAAGCTGGGTCTCCCTCAGAGGTCATGGGTCTTCCAGCAGGACAATGACCCAAAACACACTTCAAAAAGCACTAGAAAATGGTTTGAGAGAAAGCACTGGAGACTTCTAAGGTGGCCAGCAATGAGTCCAGACCTGAATCCCATAGAACACCTGTGGAGAGATCTAAAAATAGCAGTTTGGAGAAGGCACCCTTTACATATCAGGGACCTGGAGCAGTTTGCCAAAGAAGAATGGTCTAAAATTCCAGCAGAGCATTGTAAGAAACTCATTGATGGTTACCGGAAGCAGTTAATCACAGTTATTTTGGCTATTTTGTGCAACCAAGTATTAGGCTGAGGGTGCCAATACTTTTGTCTGGCCCATTTTTGGAGTTTTGTGTGAAATGATCAATGTTTTGCTTTTTGCTTCATTCTCTTTTGTGTTTTTTCATTAAAGACAAATTAAATGAAGATAATAATACCAAAGAATTTGTGATTGCAATTATTTTCAGGAAGAAACTGAGTATTATCTGACAGAATTGCAGGGGTGTCAGTACTTTTGGCCACAACTGTATATATACAGGGTGGGCCATTTATATGGATGCATCTAAATACAATGGGAATGGTTGGTGATATCAACTTCCTGTTTGCAGCACATTAGTATACGGGAGGGGAAAACTTTTCCAGATGGGTGGTGACCATGGTGGCCATTTTGAAGTCGACCATTTTGGATCCAACTTTATTTTTTTCAATAGGAAGAGGGTCATGTGACACATCAAACGTATTGTGAATTTCATAAGAAAAATAATGGTGTGCTTGGTTTTAACGTCACTTTATTCTTTCATGAGTTATTTACAAGTTTATGACCACTTATAAAATGTGTTCAAAGTGCTGCCCATTGTGTTGGATTGTCAATGCAACCCTCTGCTCCCACTCTTGACACACTGATAGCAACACTGCAGAAGAAATGCTAGCACAGGCTTCCAGTATCCGTTGTTTCAGATGCTGCACATCTCGTATCTTCACAGCATACACAATTGCCTTTAGATGAGTGATGAGGCAAACTTTGTGAATGGTGAACAAATGGTTAACAAAGAAAACCACCGCTATTGATCTGACAGTAACCCACAGTGGATAGATCCCTCCAAGACTGTTGGAACACAAAAATTGATGGTATGGTGTGGTATATGGGGTACAAAGATAGTGGGGCCATTCTTCATCAATGGAAACCTCAATGCCACTGGATATCTCAATCATGTAGCAATTTCAGATATCCAGTGGCATTGAGGTTTCCATTGATGAAGAATGACGCCCGCTATCTTTGTACCCCATATACCACACCATACTATCAATGTTTATGTTTACGTTCTTGGAGGGATCTATCCACTGTGGGTTAGTGTCAGACCAATAGCGGTGGTTTTGTTTCTTAACTTCACCATTCACAAAAAAGTTTGCCTCATCAATCATCTGAAGGCAATTGTCTATGTTGTGAAGATACGAGATGTGCAGCATCTGAAACAACGGATACTGGAAGCCTGTGCTAGCATTTCTTCTGCGGTGTTGCTATCAGTGTGTCAAGAGTGGGAGAAGAGGGTTACATTGACAATCCAACACAATGGGCAGCACTTTGAACACATTTTATAAGTGGTCATAAACTTGTAAATAACTCATGAAAGAATAAAGTTACGTTAAAACCAAGCACACCATTATTTTTCTTATGAAATTCTCAATAAGTTTGATGTGTCACATGACCCTCTTCCCCTTGAAAAAATAAAGTTGGATCCAAAATGGCCGACTTCAAAGTTGATATCACCAACCATTCTCATTTTATAGATACCACCAGTCTCCTCCTTGTTAGCATGGCCGGATGCAGGTGACACAATCGCCCCCATTGCTTGGGTTGCAGGAGGCTGAGCACCGGTATTCAGACATCTGTGTTACCTCCCAGTGGAGCTGGCAGCCTGCTTCTGGGTGCAATGGATACTTGACCTGGCTGATTTTTGATAAGTTTTTTTTTCTGAGTTTAACCCCTTCACCCCGGGCCTATTTTGACCCTAATGACCAGGCCATTTTTGTCAATTCTGACCAGTGTCCCTTTATGGGGTAATATCTCTGGAACGCTTCATTGGATCCGAGCGATTCTGAGATTGTTTTTTCGTGACATATTGGGCTTCATGTTAGTATTAAATTTAGGTCGATAATTTTTGCGATTATTGGTGAAAAAATTAAAAATTTGGCAAAAGTTTTGAAAATTTTGCAATTTTCAAATTATGAATTTTTATTCTGCTAAACCAGAGAGGTATGTGCCACAAAATAGTTAATAAATAACATTTCCCACATGTCTACTTTACATCAGCACAATTTTGGGAAAAAAAAAATTTTTTGTTTGGACGTTATAAGGGTTCAAAGTTCATCAGCAATTTTTCATTTTTCCAGCAAAATTTACAAAACCATTTTTTTTTGTGACCACATCACATTTGAAGTCCCTTTGAGGGGTTTACATGACAGAAAACACCAAAAGTGACACCATTTCAAAAACTGCACCCCTCAAGCTACTCAAAACTACATTCAAGAAGATTATTAACCCTTCAGGTGCTTCACGGGAACTAAAGCAAAGTGGAAGGAAAAAATGGTAATTTTAATTTTTCCAACAAAAATGTTCTTTTAGCCTCAATTCTTTCATTTTCACATGGGCAACAGGATAAAATGGATCCTAAAAATTGTTGGGCAATTTCTCCTGAGTACATCGATATCTCATATGTGGTCATAAACCACTGTTTGGGCACACGGCAGGGCTCAGAAGGGAGGGAGGGCAATTTGACTTTTGGAGCTAATTTTCCGTTCAAAAAGTCAAATGGCGCTCCTTCCCTTCTGAGCCCTGCTGTGTGCCCAAACAGTGGTTTATGACCACATATGAGGTATCGGTGTACTCAGGAGAAATTGCCCAACAATTTTTAGCATCCATTTTATCCTGTTCCCCATGTGAAAATGAAAAAGTTTAGGCTAAAAGAAAATTTTTGTAGAAAAAAAAGTACTTTTTCATTTTTACGGATGAATTTGTGAAGCACCTGGGGTTCAAAATGCTCACCACCCATCTAGATAAATTCCCTGGGGGGTCTAGTTTCCAAAATGGGGTCACTTGTGGGGGAGCTCCAATGTGTAGGCACACAGGGGCTCTCCAAACGCGACATGGTGTCCGCTAACAATTTGAGCTGATTTTTCAGTCAAATTGTTAGCGGACACCATGTTGCATTTGGAGAGCCCCTGTGTGCCTAAACATTGGAGCTCCCCCACAAGTGACCCCATTTTGGAAACTAGACCCCCCAGGGAACTTATCTAGATGGGTGGTGAGCATTTTGAATACCCCAGTGCTTCACAAATTAATCTTTTATAATGAAAAATTTTGTAGAAAAAAAAAGTACTTTTTCATTTTTACGGATGAATTTGTGAAGCACCTGGGGGTTCAAAATGCTCACCACCCATCTAGATAAATTCCCTGGGGGGTCTAATTTCCAAAATGGGGTCACTTGTGGGGGAGCTCCAATGTGTAGGCACACAGGGGCTCTCCAAACGCGACATGGTGTCCGCTAGCAATTTGAGCTGATTTTTTAGTCAAATTGTTAGCGGACACCATGTTGCATTTGGAGAGCCCCTGTGTGCCTAAACATTGGAGCTCCCCCACAAGTGACCCCATTTTGGAAACTAGACCCCCCAGGGAACTTATCTAGATGGGTGGTGAGCATTTTGAATACCCTAGTGCTTCACAAATTAATCTGTAAAAATGAAAAAAGAAAATGTTTATGGAAAAAAAAGTACTTTTTCATTTTTACGGATGAATTTGTGAAGCACCTGGGGGTTCAAAATGCTCACCACACATCTATATAAGTTCCCTGGGGGCTCTAGTTTCCAAAATGGGGTCACTTGTGAGGGAGCTCCAATGTTTAGGCACACAGGGGCTCTCCAAACGCGACATAGTGTCCGCTAACAATTTGACTGAAAAATTAGCTCCAATTGTTAGCGGACACCATGTCGCGTTTGGAGAGCCCCTGTGTGCCTAAACATTGTAGCTCCCCACAAGTGACCCCATTTTGGAAACTAGACCCCCCAGGGAACTTAGCTAGATGGGTGGTGAGCATTTTGAACACCCCGGAGCTTCACAAAATAATCTGTAAAATAAAAAAATATTTTTTTTGTGGAAAAAAAGTACTTATTCAATTTTACAGATGCATTTGTGAAGCACCTGGGGGTTCAAAATGTTCACAACTAATCTAGATACGTTCCCTGGGAGGTCTAGTTTCCAAAATGGGGTCACTTGTGGGGGAGCTCCAATGTTTAGGCACACAGGGGCTCTCCATACGCGACATGGTGTCCGCTAACTATTGGAATTGTTAGCGGACACCATGTCGCGTATGGAGAGCCCATGTGTACCCAAACATTTGAGCTACCCCACAAGTGACCTCATTTTGGAAACTAGACCCCCCAAGGTATGTATCTAGATGCATAGTGAGCACTTTGAACCCCCAGGTGCTTCACAAATTGATCCGTAAGAAGGAAAAAGTACATTTGTTTTCACACAAATTTTCTTTTTTCATTTTACGGATCAATTTGTGAAGCACCTGGGGGTTCAAAGTGCTCACTATGCATCTAGATATGTTCCTTGGGGGGTCTAGTTTCCAAAATGGGGTCACTTGTAGGGGAGCTCCAATGTTTAGGCACACAGGGGCTCTCCATACGCGACATTGTGTCCGCTAACTATTGGAATCATTAGCGGACACCATGTCGTGTATGGAGAGCCCCTGTGTGCCCAAACATTGGAGCTCCCCCACAAATGACCCCATTTTGGAAACTAGACCCCCCAAGGAATGCATCTAGATGCATAGTGAGCACTTTGATCCCCCAGGTGCTTCACAAATTGATCCGTAAGAAGGAAAAAGTACATTTTTTTCACACAAATTTTCTTTTTTTATTTTTACGGATCAATTTGTGAAGCACCTGGGGGTTCAAAGTGTTCACTATGCATCTAAATACAGCGAAGCCCTTTTTTTTTTTCTAGGACTAATTTTAGAAAAAAAATGGCGTAGGGCTCCGCCATATTTTTGGTCCAGCCAGGTACAACTTGGCAGCTACGGACTGCCAGCAACCCCCAGCTGCCTCATTGTACCTGGCTGGCAACCAAAAATACAGCAAAGCCCATTTTTATTTTTTTTCTAGGACTAATTCTAGAAAAAAAATGGCGTGGGGCTCCGCCATATTTTTGGTCCAGCCAGGTACAACTTGGCAGCTACGGATTGCCACCAACCCCCAGCTGCCTTGTTGTACCTGGCTGGCCACCAAAAATACAGGAAAGCCCTTTTTTTTCTTCTAGAACTAATTTTAGAAAAAAAATGGCGTAGGGCTCCGCCATATTTTTGGTCCAGCCAGGTACAACTAGGCAGCTGGGGGCTGGAATCCGCAGCATGGAGAGGCCCAAGCGTTCTGGGCCCCCCATGCTGCGAATTGCAGCCCGCAGCCGCCCCAGAAAATGGCGCATTCATTGAAGCGCCATTTTCTGGCGCTGTACCCAGACTCTTCCAGTTGCCCTGGTGCCGGTGGCAAACTGGGTAATAAAGGGCTTAATGCCAGCTTTTTATTGTCAGCTGGCACTAAGCCCGAGATTCATAATATAGGGCCAATGTTAGACCCGCCATTAGGAATCTCTGGTAAATAGTCAGAAAATACACACAGAGAAAAATCTTTTTATTTGAAAAAAAAACACAAACAAAATTCGGACTCCATCTTTATTATAAAGATCCGACGTAGTCCACAACGAAGGTCCCACGACGCTCGATCGCCTATGACGTAGTCCACAACGAAGGTCCCATGACGCACGATCGCCTCCGACGTAGTCCACAACGAAGGTCCCACGACGCTCGATCGCCTCTGGTCAATCCAGAGACTGCAGCAAGGGATGAAGTGTCCTCTTCTTACAGTCTCTGGGGTCAGAGTTATGGTGCACTGTATGACAATGATCTGTCATACAGTGCACCATGACTATGATCCCAGAGACTACAACAAGAGGACACTTGATCCCTTGTTGCACCCATCCATCCACCTATGCACCCATCATCCACGCACGCACACGTCTATGCACACACACATCTATGCACGCACACGTCCACACACATGTCCACACACGCACACGTCTACGCACACATCCATCTATGCACACATCCACGCACGCACACGTCTATGCACACACACATCTATGCACGCACACGTCCACACACATGTCCACACACGCACACGTCTACGCACGCACACGTCTACGCACACTCACGTCCACGCACGCTCATGTACGCTCACGTCCACGCATGCACCCCCTATCCATTCACCCACCATCAATTCATTCATTCATTCATACATACATACATACATAGATACATACACATACATACATACATACACATACATAGATACAAACATACACATACATACATACATACACACATACATACACATACATACATAGATACATACACATACATACATAGATATACATACATACACATACATACACATACATGCATGCATGCATGCATACATACACATGCATGCATACACACACATGCATGCATACACACACATGCATGCATACACACACATGCATGCATACACACATGCATGCATACACACACATGCATGCATACATGCACATGCATGCATACATACACATGCATACACACACATGCATGCATACACACACATGCATGCATACACACATGCATGCATACACACACATGCATGCATACACACATGCATGCATACACACACATGCATGCATACACACACATGCATGCATACATACACATGCATGCATACATACACATACATGCATACATACACATACATACTTACCTCCCTCGTTCCACCGATGAGCAGGAGGAGGCCGGGAGAGGAGGCGGGGCCACAGACCGGCGGGCCGGGCAGAGAAGGAGGAGCTGCAGCAGCGGCGGCGGCGGCAGCAGCGGCGGGTGCACGGAAGTGTGCAGCCGCCGCAGGAGGTGAGGGGGGGCCAGGCACAGGGCCCGGAGGTGGGGGCAGCCTGGGGGGGAGTAGTGGAGCAGGGGACCAGGCAGTGTTGCTGGCGGGCGCACGCGGGTGCAGCCCGCCGGCACATACATTGTAATAGAGGGGGGCGGGCGGTTGGGGGGGACGGCGGGGGGGCCCTGGACAGTCCTGGAGCTGGATGGGGGGTGAGGAGGGGTGGGCACTTGCCGATCCGCCCCTCCAGATCTGATTGGAGAGCTCCAATCAGATCTGGAGGGGTGAATCCCTGTGATTCCCTCCGATCGGCAGTTTCACTTTTAAACTGCCGATCGGAGGGGTCCTGGGCACGGGGGGGTTAATCCACCCCCTGTGGGGTCATCTACAGGTTGTCACAGAGCAGCAGCATCTGTGACACCTGAGCGACCCCACTCACAGGAGCTGCAGCAGCTCAAATCTGCCAGGACGTTGTGCAACGTCCTGTGTCGGGAACGGGCAGAAACACAGGACGTTGCACAACGTCCTATGTCGGGAAGGGGTTAATGTCCTATTTCCTTGATTTTTTAATGTTTGGTGGTTTTTCCACTAAACAAGAATAAGGTTAACATATGATTAGGACTCGCAAGCGTGAAGGCCCTTGACAGTGGGTTACGAGCTTATGTTGTATTGGCCAAAGTATCTACTAACACCTCACATTTTTATATATAGTGTTTTGTTGCATCTTTTTTATCCTTTTGCAGTTTGAGGTTGAGCCCTCTGGGGTGGCGTCTGTCATTTGTGATGCATGTATTGGTGCAGAGCCGCCCACCTGGCCTTATAGCATGCGTGTGACCAACAGGCTTGGCTCTGACACTGTGTTTCACATGTACGTGTATGACTGACGCTCTTTTGGTAACCTAGTGTCTATAGATACCACCAGTCTCCTCCTTGTTAGCATGGCCGGACGCAGGTGCCACAACCACCCCCATTTTTTGGGTTGCAGGGGACTGAGCGCCGGTATTCAGACATCTGTGTTACCTCCCAGTGGAGCTGGCAGCCTGCTGTTGGGTGCAATGCATACTTGACCTGGCTGATTTTTGGTGAGTTTTGCATCCATATAAATGGCCCACCATGTAGTTTGTCAGGGGTTCTATATATTTGTGTTAACATGGTGTATGTATAATAACATGGATCCGCCTAATCTGTGATGTATGTGTCAAATTGTGCTTGGTTAAGCACAAAGGTGTCTGTCTATGGGGTATACTGTATGTCAGCTTGAAAAAGACCATATAGGTAGAACAATTGCCGTTGTCATTACTATATGGAGTAATAAAGGACTTTTATATGAAATTTCCTGATGAGCGCTGTCTTTGATTGGTTTTGTTCTTTAGATAGTAAGGGTATGTGCGCACTGGCCGGGTTATGGCCGTTTTATCAGCGGAAACCGCCGGTCGGTTTTCATTAGTTTTATGTAAATTTATGTTAATCCAAACCGGCGTTTGGATTAACATTAAAACCAATGAAAACCGACGCCCGCTGTGCACACACTGGCGGTTTACACAGGCTCATCTGTTGCTAAACCGCAGGTTTCCCAGCGGTTTAGCAAAGAATGAGCATGTTCTATAAACCGCCGGTTCTTCAGCGGCTGCAAGCAGAATCATGTGCTGCTTCCAGCCGCTGCAGAACCGCCGGCGAGAACACGCTGTGCAACCGCCCGGCTCCGCCCGTCACCCGCCCGTCACCCCCGCACATACCCGCCAGGAAGCCGGTGGACGGCTCCGGAGCTTCCTGGCGGGTCCTCCCAGCCGCCGCCGCCACTAACCCGCCCCCGTGTGCACATACCCTTAGTCTACAACAGTGACCAAAGTGCTATGGCTTCCCTGACACATTGTTACGGTCAATGATGCTTGTGATAATAGACATTAAATGACAAAACCATACCATATTCTTTTAAACAATGAAATATACACCAGCTATACATTCCAATTTCTGTAGAACTCTTTGCCCATGTAATAAAAATTCCACATATTACACAACTCACCGCGCTGAGAACCCTCTTGACCTCTTTCACTACAGCAGGTATATTCGGCACAGAACAAACCAGCAAGGTGCACACAACGACATCCATAGAGCCATCAGCGATAGACGTCATGTTGTCAGCAGAAGCTACCACAAAGTCCTCATATATAAGATGGTCATTTTCTGCTTGGTTTTTGCTCAGGAACTTTTGGAAATTTGGGTTGATATCCAGACAGGTCACTTTGCAGCCCCTGGGATAATACTTGAAATTGGCACCTGTGCCGCAACCAACCTCTAGGAGCCGGAGTTGGTGAGTGGGACCCGAAAAGTTGGGGATATTGCTAAATAGATTTCTTTTCTGATCATGCATCAGTTTGTTGTATGTTTCACAGAATCTGCTAATAAAGTGAGGAAAGTATTTCTTCATAAATGAGTCCCAAATTCCAAGATGGTTAAGGATGTGCACAGGCAGCATGATGACAGCCGCTATAAACTGCAAGAGGAATATGATCACAGACATGATGCTGGAGGGAAATCCTACATACAGCACTGACAGTCAATTCAGAGTGAGGCCCAGCCTGGATTATTTCTAGGCATCTGTTTACGGTTCGTAGATCCACCCCCAAAGAGGGAGGAGGACTGCACAATACTGGCTCTGTGGAAAGTTCTTCCTAGCTCAGCGTGCACTATTCACATCCTATATTCACATTATATGGACTTTCTATACCTAACAGTGACACTATAGACATGCACACATGTTGTGATAGGAGCAGGAATCAGAAAATGTGGGTTAGATTCAGCTTTGACAACAGTCGTAAGTCAGAAATACTCTGATATCCACAGTAGAGATAACTTTAAGAATTTATAATAAAAAAAACTGCAAAGAATCTTGATGGAAAGTCTGCACTTTCTATACTGAACAACAATTTTGCTTTTGTTCCCATTTTTTATGAGCTGAACTCAAATATCTAAGATTTTTTCTATGTACAGAAAAGGCATTTTTCTCTCAAACACTGTTCACAAATTTGTCTAAATCTGTCGTAAGTTACCGTTACACGCCTCAATATCCTAAAGGTACCTTTACACGCCGCCACTGTGCCTAGCAACAGGTATCCACCGCACGTGCACGCGCACATTTTTAACGGTGGATACCGATCGCCGATGACACATATACACGCCGCCATTGCGTTGTCAACTGAAGGTATCTTTGTTCCCCGGAAGTTCCGACAGATCCTGCGGCTTACTTCCCGTTAAATACCTTCCCCACTTTACACGCCACAAAGGAATATGGGCGTACCGGTGCAACAGGTACAACATATAGGCGTGCCACACTCCGTCACTCCGCGCCCAAACTGCAACCATTGGCCAACACAATAGCGTTCTGATTGGTCAGGGCGCGAAGGGCGGATGGCGAATACGTGACGCAATAGTGTTTGGATTGTCACACGGAATAGGCGCTTGTGGTGTAGCGAAGTGTGCCGATATGCACTTAGGAGACGCTCACGCGTCACACAGGAGCGTTTTACAGTCACACAGTCAGTGCGTTACAATAACTATGTGTGCGTCTGGATGTAAATGTGTGAATAGAGCCACAATGCAAATAGTATATGTGCCAACATATGTCAATGGCATTGAGCAGCTGACATGCCACATGTACATTATGTGTGTGTCTGCACATGTGCTGCACTACTTACTTAAACCTACATGCCACACAATATCATGTGCTGCATCAATGTGTTGTGTCCAGGTGACCCTCTGCCTACACCACACCACTATGGTTTTGTACACACATTTGTCACATACACTGTTGACCCAATACCTTAACATGGCTCATGCCTACCCACACATAATGTGTCTCGTACCCAGCCATAGGTGCCAATGGGTGTCAAAGCACTGGGCACAACACAAACCTTGATCACACTGCCCTCAAACCCAAAGTAATCAGGCTCACACATAGTAATTTGGATCCACAAAAATATATGTATTATTTACATGCGCATAAATGTACAAATTAAAAGACAGAAAGGGAAGACAATGGACATTAAAACATCATGTAACATTGTAAACATAAATCAAACCCAGAAACAGAAATACATAATAAACTTTCAAACAATGATAAAGTGTGCACCACTCACATAACACAAATAAAACCTAAACTAACTAACTAACTAACTAACTAACTAACTAACTAAAACATGTGTACACCATGGCCACCATTTGGTCTCCTCACAGCACTAGCCCCACTACACATGCTGGTTCTGCCAGCCCACTACCCCAGGGCCATTAAAATAGGAGCAGTATGCGTCTCTACTGTTCCTGGCCTCCTGCTAAGTGCGACCATGGGTCAGCGGCTGGAGTGGCGCCACACCATGGTCGTCATCACGCCAAGCCCCTGGACAGACCTCCCCTGTTGTGGGGTCCACAGAATCTACAAAACTTGCCGGCGTGTATGATGCTCGATCCCTACGACGCAGGAAGTTATGCAGCACACAGCAGGCCAGCACTAACGCGTCAATAGACTCCAGTTTCATATGCAGAGGCGCATGAAAAACCCGGAATGTATTCGCCATGATTTCAAACGCATTTTCAACCACACGGCGGGCCCGGGATAGCCGGTAATTGAAAATGCATCGCTCAGAAGTAAGGGTCCTCTGGGAAGATGGCTGCAGTAGGTGTGCCTGAAGTGGGAACGCTTCATCCACCACAAACGCAAAGTTGAGATGATGGCTTGTCTCTTGATTTGAGGGCACATTCAGCCCACCTCTCCTTAGTTCTTGTGCCAAGTCGCAGTGGGCGAACACACCCCCATCTGAGATTCGCCCGTTCATTCCAACGTCCACGTAGAGGAACTCATAGTTCGCATCCACCAGGGCCATGAGGACTATACTAAAATACCCTTTATAATTATAATACAAAGAGCCCAAGTTGGGGGGTTTAGTAATCCTCACATGCTTACCATCCAAAGCGCCACCGCAGTTTGGGAAGTTCCACCGTCTTTCAAAGCCTCGGGCTACTTGCATCCATTCTGCGGGTGTTTCTGGCAACTTCATGTAGGATGGCAGCAGAGCACTCCAGATGGCCTCACACGTCTCGGGGATCAGGCGGCTCAGCAGGGACAGGGATACACGTGACGTGCATGTGAGGTCGGTCCTTGACCGGCCTGTAGCCAGGAACCGCAAAGTAATCGCCAAACACTCCTCAGCTGATACAGATCGACGCATGACAGTGTCCTGACGGGCTATCATTGGCCCTATGCGCTTCAAAATGAATGTGAACGAGTCCTCCTACATACGGAGGTAGTTTTGGAAATCACGTGGATTATTATCCTCCAGCTCACGCAACAGCTGCATGTGGCTCCGGGTGTCCCGGCGGAGAAGCCAATCCCGACTCCACACACGCCGTTGTCTGGGACGCATCAACCTTTGATATCTATCTTTATGTGTGTGGACGTGGCAACTGAGGGGGGGGGTGTGATGCGAAGTGTAGTGTCGGAGGGTGTGTGGAGGAGTGGGGAGTGTGAGTGGAGTGTGTGTTGGGCCCCAGCTTGTACAGATGGCGGGAGACGGGCTTCCAAAGTGGCCATATTGGAACACTCAGAGTGGGTGCAGAGGCTACTTCAGCCAGGATGTGACGTAGCATACCGTTACATCCTGACGGAAGTAGCCTTAGGGTTTTATTATAATAGATTATTTTTAATACAAAAAAAAATGTGCCACCTTCCCTTTAATATATAGTACTGTGTAAAAGTTAGTTTAGTTGCAGGTGTGAAAATTCCTATCAGATTTGAGTTTGCTCCCCTGAGGAGTGAAAACTCATTATGTTAATCAGCCTATGTTGATGTATACTGCCATCCTTTTGGTCAGTGAAGTCCAATGTGTGACATTGCACTGTATACAAACAGTTTTTGCAAGTTAGGCCTTCACTTCACTTTTGCCAAGTTACTGGACTTAGCTCTCTGCTCCTTCCTTGACGAAGGCGTGACGGTATCCTGATCACTCTCTGTACAAGAAGTGATCTATTTGTTTATTTACATCTTTTCTTGGACATTAAACTCAAAGATGATTGCCAGGAAGACTGAAAATCGCACCTGTCTGCTCTGCAAGTTCTGCATGAAGATGAAAAACAAGCTCCCACAACACCTCAAGAATCAACACCGCATGATGAATATCTCAAAAGAGGAGATTGATCGAGAGGTTGAAGATGAAAAGGCAAACTGTTACAAAATTATTTAGTATGGTTTATTTTGAAGATCTGGACTTTCAGGCAAGCCCCTTTTCTGATCCACAAGAATTCTTTGCAGATTTCCTGAAGCGCAGAGGGTGCGCCATTATTGGTAGGCCATCTAGACATCCGCAACATGCTGAGGAGGCTGAAGTCAATGGAGAGGCTGTGGAATCTGAAGAGGCTGACGATAATAGTGAGAGCCTTCAGAAAATCTCCAATGTTTCACTATGTAAGAAGATGGCCCAGGCTGGTATGACATCACAACACAACGAAGATTCCCCGATGCTATCTCTATTTCAGAGGTACATGAAAGCACGCGTTTCTGAACATAGCTGTAAATTATTTATTACCAGCGTGGTTAGGTTTCTAAAGTTTGTTAACTCGGATGTCGTGTCGATGGATTTTGTTAAAGACATTCCCTGCAGATACCCCGGTCCGGTACCGAGTACCCCGTCTCAGTGAGCTCCACAGAGACTTTTCGCAGAGGCTGGCCACACAGTAAATCAACTACGCTATAGGGTGATAGATGATGCCCCACCTCTCAGACGAGAGGGAGATAGGGTGTCCCTCCTTAAAAAGAAAGAACTTGGGTGGATCTTTAAATTAGATACTTTAACACCAAGAGGTATGAATATAGAATTGATCAGCGAGGCTGCTTGCTTAAATAATCCAGTGTATCCTTAACATCTAGGTAGAGATGGGCGCATCCTAAATTACTCGGAATCGCTAGACTCTAATGAGTCGGAGTCTGGGACTCGCTACTCATTGCGAGTCTAGCGTGTCCAATGTAAATGAATGGGGAAGCGAGTAATTGCGAGTAATTCCGACAGCGGCTGTCACTGTAAACCAGATTCTCCTGGATTGTACCGATCAGGGTGCAATCCGGGGCCCCATAACATGGGGCTCTTTGGTCCCTGATTGCAACCTGACCAGCTGCAATCTAGTTTTAATCAGGTTTTCTACTTTTGCCCTTCCTGCCTGGATTTTCAAATGAACAGCTGACTCAGGTCAGCTGTTCATTTGAAGTAGCAGTGCTGGCAGGGTTCATGTGAGTTCATGCTTGCCTGCATGAACTCACATGAACTTTCCCAGGGTGCACAGCTCTGCTACATCTCTGGTGCAGGTTCTCTACCAGAGATGTAGCAGAGCTAAAGAAGAACCCTGGATTGGACTACGGCGGACGGAAGAGGATTTTTTTAAAATAAAGTTGGAGTCCCTAAGTGTCTTTTTGTTTCAGCTATTCATTTGAAAAACCAGGCGGGAAGGTCA
Source organism: Allobates femoralis (assembly GCA_033576535.1). NCBI lineage: Eukaryota > Metazoa > Chordata > Amphibia > Anura > Aromobatidae > Allobates > Allobates femoralis. The sequence goes on along the minus strand of JARQOC010000002.1, from coordinate 635,192,785 downwards.
AAAATAGAAAACCTGATTAAAACCGGATTACACCTGGTCAGGTTGCAATCAGGGACCATAGAGCCCCATGTTATGGGGCACCAGATTGCGCCCTGATCGGTACAATCCGGGAGAATCCTGTTTTCAGTGACATTTCCCTTAATTTACATTGGACTCGTTGCTGTGCGAGTAATCTCCTGGAAACTCGCAGAGTATCGAGTCCTGCGAGTCCACTACTACTCGCAGAGTAACGAGTCCTAAAGGGTAGATTCGCCCATCCCTACATCTAGGATGTTTTTTTGCAAATTCTTCTACTTGTACTGTTTTTAACATTGTTTTTACATTTGATCCCAGACTGACCCCTTGATGATTTCCCATGGATGAGAAAATGGGGATGATGTTGTAAGTTTATGTGATGGAATACAAAAGGGTATGTCCTTGTTCCTCCTTATCTATGGATTGTAAGAGTGAAGGTAGGAGTTTGGGTCCCCCTAATAACTTACTATACTGTTGGTATTGATGATTATATAATGAAGAGGGGTACCCAAATATACCTGATACGCAGGGGAATATGTAAATATGTCCCATGATTTTTGTAAATAATGATGTGGGTTATAGTATACCAATACTAATGTAAGAAAATATTTCAAGTTCTATGTCCGTAGGATTAACAACATCTTATGAGTATGCATTCACTGGGAAAGGGAAAGGGAAAAGGCTAATGATTAAGGAAGTTGTGTCTTCCGAAACGCGTCTAGCGCCCAGCTAGCACGCTGAATGATTTTATAAATTTCACATAACAATAAAGGACAAAATTTTATGAAGACAAGCACCGGTGGTTTCCACTTTACATCTTATGAGTATGGTTATGAACATACATTTGTTATACTTACATGTACCACCTATTTGTGGCTGGAGTTTCTATAACAGGACCACGTAAAAATCCCAAGACCGATCATGGACTAAGTGAACGGACTTTCAGCTCTTGCCTCCCTAAGCCTATTTATAAACTGAATCACTGGATTTTCTTATTCAAATGTTTTCTTCAGCTAGAAAGACTATTTTCTTATAAGCCTTGTTGTGCAGTGCTCTATAACTTCCACTAGAGGGAGACAGACACCAGCAGTGTCTAAGCTGAATAAAGTCATAATAGTATTCATCATTTATATAACGCCAATATATTCCACAGAGCTTTACAATTGCGAGGTTTATATACAAACAGTCATAAGTAACAGTTATAGATAATACTTAATAAAAGCAAAAATAATAATGACCCTGCCCGAAAGAGCTTACAATCTACAATGAGATGGGGGTGGCACAAACTACAGGTGTTTATTTACAACAATAGTCCAGCCATCTTGAAGAAATGATACATAAAAACTGTATGAGCTGTCATCAGCCAATATCTGTAGTCCTTTTGGGTTTGGTGATGTTTGATGGAGACTTATGTTCAGAGAAATAGTGAATGGGCTATATATATAAAGGACTCTGGATTAGGGAGCATCATAGGCTGCCCTAGAAAGTTGTGTTTTTAGGGAAATATTAAAATCTAAAATGTTTCTATCTACTGGCTAACACTGTACAAAGATATGTTTTTAGGGAGCACCTAAAACTATGTAAATTGTAAATAGTTTTAATTTCTTGGGGGTAAAGCATTCCAGAGAACTGGTACAGCTTGGGAGAAGTCTTAGAGTCGAGAGTGGGAGGTTTGGATTAAGGCAGATGTTACTCATAGCTTGACTGCAGAATGTAGAGAATGGTTGGGGTGATAGACAGAGATGAAGGAGGACATGTAGCACTGTGAAGGCTTTGTGGGTGAGAACAAACAATTTGAATAGGCTCCTATAATGTATGTGCAGCCAGTGCAATGATTGGCACAAGCAAACTAGGAGGAAAAGATTTGTTTAGACAGATTGAAGTTCAGGGATAACCAACATGGCTACTAATAAAAACATTTCTCCCCCCTTTGAACTCAGCTGCTAACTTGGGAGATTTTGGGTAGGCTAGAATTAAACTCAGTACTTACAATGGTAGTCATGTTGGTGATTATGTTACTTTGCCTAAAATCACTAAGGAACATCCTCCAATAAAGCCCTGTTATGCAGGATCCTAGGGGGTGGAGCTTGACACAAGCATTACCTTTATGGCATACATTGTCTGCTTCTGTCATACTCTGCCCACTCCGTACCTGATTTATCAAAAAGGGATTTTTTGCCCCTAGCAACCAATGCAGTAGTCCAAGCAAAGCCAGGGTTTTTTTTTTTTGCTAAGTGAGGAATTACTACCAACATTTTATAGCCAAAAATCTTGGCTGTTAAGAATTAATCCCCAAAACACATGTTATCTTTGATCCTTTTTGGCTTGATCGGTGCTGACAGAATGGTAACTGTTGGCAAATATGCTAAGGAGGGCGAGGAGGACACAAGGATTCTGTTTTTGTCCATTTTGAGTCCTAAAATCACACTCGGCTCCACCTCATTGGCAGATTTAGCAGCAGAACTGGCCTTGTTGCCCATAGCAACCAGCAACAATGCAACATTCCGAGCCGCATTAGGACCAAAAGCTGAGCTGTGATTGGTTGCTACAAGCAACAAAGTTATTCTAAATCAGGCCGGACACTTCATTTTGCCCTCTGCAGTGCACTCCTTTCAGAGAACAACAGAATATTTGACATTTTGGGATATTTCTAGATTTTGAGTAGAAATTATCTAGAGGCAGAATCTGATGTGATCTGATGTTTTTTTGTTGGCAGTTCACAGATGCAGGTATCGCCCTTATTAAAGCTGATGGTTGAGACGTAAGAAGAGGACGTCTCCAGACAGCGATGGCTCTGAACAAATCATCCACCTGTGATCAATGCATCAGAATAAATAAAATCATCTTTACAGTGGCAGGAGATAATAGATAGGGCCACGTCACACACACACATATTTGTGCAGATATTGTTTACAGATCTCTGGTTGTAGTGAAATCATGAACACATTGTTCTATTTTGTGGCTGTGTACAATGGAGCAATGTGTCCATGATTTCACTGCAACCAGAGATCTGTGAACAATATCTGCACAGATATCTGTGTGTGTGACGTGGCCCATAGACAAATGTAGCAGATATTGGTGTCCTGTGATCTCATGACGCAGCGTATTCAGGTTGAATTGCCAAGACAGATATGCTGGGACTTGTAGTGTTCATACACATCTATATACTGCTACAAGTCTAGAAACAGAGTAATATTATATATCATGATATATACATATAGAGTATCTCAGAAAAGTGAGTACACCCCTCACTTTGTTGTAAATATTTTATTCTATCTTTTCATGGGACGACACTGAAGATCTGACCCTTTGATACAATGTACAGTAGTCATAAGAAATGAGAATCCAAGGGGTTCTGAACATAGTAGTGGAACAACTCAATATAATATTAATTACAGGAGAACAGGAGTTAATAGTACCCTTATTTTAAGGTTTTAGTAAAGTGAAGTTTACAACAAAGTACTTGCTTAGTGCTTGTTCTTATTGGAAAATATCCAAAATTGTTGTGCAGTAATCACTAAAACCATATACAATACATAGATCAGGTGAACACACAAGGGTGACAGGCACAGAGGGCTGTCTGTACAACCAGGCAATGGTTAACAAGTTAAAGTGCTGAGTGCATGGGGACAGATGTCCATAGGGTCAATGGGTAGCATATCAGGGTGGGGATACAATAATACAATTACTTCATGACACAATGTAGTACATAGCCATCCACCATCCCATAATATGCATTGAAGTGTCAAGTCTGTCTGGACCATACAAAACCCCTGCAGACCCAGACACGTGTTTCGTGGACATTTATCAAGGGGGCTGTGTAACCATTGTGATGGGTGAGTTGCAGGGGTTTTGTATGGTCCAGACGCACTTGGCACTTTAATATAATTAATGTACAGTAGTCAGTGTGCAGCTTGTATAACAAAGCAATGTGGTGTCCTCTTTATAACAAAGCACAGCCAATAATGTCTAAACCGCTGACTACAAAAATGAGCACACCACTAGAATGGGCAAATTGTGCCCAATTAGCCATTTTCCCTCCCCGGTGTCATGTGACTCATTAGTGTTAAGAGATCTCGGATGTGAATGGGGGGCCGTGGCATTATATTTGGGGTTATCACTCAGGGGTGGTGAGTCCTGTTAGTGTTCAGATCATTCGCCACACACTGCAGAGGGAGGTTACAAGGGGTGGAGGGGGGGGTCCGCCTGTCAGAGCTCAAACCATATGCCTCACTCTGTTGAGGTTACAGGGGTGGGTAGTCCTCCTGTCAGTGTTTAGATCATACACTACACACTGCAGAGGTTACGGGGGGTCTGCCTGACAGTGCTCAGACCATACCATGAATATTCATTGCAGTGAACTGCAATGGCCAATCACAGACGTTCACTCTCAGTGAGAGCATCTATGATTGGCTGTTGCACTCACACTGCGCCCCCACAATCTGTACCAGTGTATGTGCTTGGTTGCCATACACTTTAGTGTAGTGCTGTCATAGTGTGTAAAATAAATAATTATGGGATTAAAGAAGAGTTATGCCATAAAAATAGGAATCACCACTGAATTAGAAAGATAAACAGTATTTTATTAAGTACACACATAAGGACACTGCAAAACAGCCATAAAAACACGTAGTAAAAAAATCCATAAAACCAAGTACAAATTGACAAGACTCTTGCATATCTATCTGATAAGCACCAGCGTGCTATGTAATGATTTTGGGTAAGGATGGGGGAGTAAGGGGAAAATTGTAACTGCGGTAGAGTATAATAACACAATCAAGACCTGATATGACAAGTTAGAATCACAAAGTTCTTAAAAAAAGTGGTGCCAGCAATGTACATCACACTTTCCAAATACATTCATGTAGTATAACTTTGGTGGGAAAACCAACCATAAATCCCTTACAATAAGTTAAAATAAAGCAACATAATTTAGACTTACCGTATATACTCGTGTATAAGCCGAGTTTTTCAGCACATAAAATGTGCTGAAAAGTCCCCCCTCGGCTTATACACGGGTATATACGGTAATAGCTTTACAGCTTTACAGCGCCACCCCCCTGGTATCCCGCCCCCCCCGTATATACAGCCCCCGTGGTATCCCGCCCCCCCCCGTATATACAGCCCCCCCCCGTGGTATCCCGCCCCCCCCCGTATATACAGCCCCCCCGTGGTATCCCGCCCCCCCCGTATATACAGCCCCCCCGTGGTATCCAGGGCCCCCCTTGCTGCACCTGTAAAGGAAGATATCAGTATACTTATCGCTGCCGCCGCCGCCACTCCGCTTCTCGGTCACCGCGCTGCTCCGGCCGGGTCTTCATGTTTCCTGTTCCTTCTCCGGCGCTCAGGAAATGACGTCATTGTTCGAGCGTCGGAGAAGGAACAGGAAACATGAAGACCCGGAGCATCGCGGTGACCGAGAAGCGGAGCGGCGGCGGCAGCGATAAGTATACTGACATCTTCCCTTACAGGTGCAGCAAGGGGGGCCCTGGATACCACGGGGGGGCTGTATACAGCTGGGGCTGCTGTATACAGCTGGGGCCCCTGTATACTAATGGGGGGGGAGGTCTGTATACCCCTGGGGCTGCTGCTGTATATACCCCCTGGGGCTGCTGCTGTATATACCCCCCCTGGGGCTGCTGCTGTATATACCCCCCCTGGGGCTGCTGCTGTATATACCCCCTGGGGCTGCTGCTGTATATACCCCCTGGGGCTGCTGCTGTATATACCCCTGGGGCTGCTGCTGTATACTACCACTGGGGCTGCTGCTGTATATACCCCCTGGGGCTGCTGCTGTATATACCCCCTGGGGCTGCTGCTGTATACTACCACTGGGGCTGCTGCTGTATATACCCCCTGGGGCTGCTGCTGTATATACCCCCTGGGGCTGCTGCTGTATACTACCACTGGGGCTGCTGCTGTATACTACTACTGGGGCTGCTGTATACTACTACTGGGGCTTCTGTATACTACCACTGGGGCTGCTGCTGTATATACCCCGTGGGGCTGCTGCTGTATATACCCCCTGGGGCTGCTGCTGTATACTACCACTAGGGCTGCTGCTGTATACTACTACTGGGGCTGCTGTATACTACTACTGGGGCTTCTGTATACTACTACTGGGGCTGCTGCTGTATATACCACTGAGGCTGCTGTATACTACTACTGGGGCTTCTGTATACTACCTCTGGGGCTTCTGTATACTACCACTGGGGCTGCTGTATATACCTCTGGGGCTGCTGTATACTACCACTGGGGCTGCTGTATATATCTCTGGGGCTGCTGTATACTACCACTGGGGCTGCTGCTGTATATACCACTGGGGAGGCTGCTGTATATACCTCTGGGGCTGCTGTATACTACCACTGGGGCTGCTGTATATATCTCTGGGGCTGCTGTATACTACCACTGGGGCTGCTGCTGTATATACCACTGGGGAGGCTGCTGTAACATTGCTGGGGCCTGTATGTACCACTGGGGAGGCTGCTGTATACCACACTTCTGGGGGCTGTATACTACCACTGGGGAGGCCTGTATACCACTGCGGGGGCCTGTATACCACACTGCTGGGGGCTGTATACCTGTGCTGGGGTCCACCCTCGGCTTATACACGAGTCAATAGGTTTTCCCAGATTTTGGGGGCAAAAGTATGGGGGTCGGCTTATACACGGGTCGGCTTATACACGAGTATATACGGTATATGTCTAAAAAATATATGTATAGACAACCCTGGCAAAAATTATGGAATCACCTGGCTCGGTGGATATTCATTCAGTTTAATTTTGTAGAAAAAAAGCAGATCACAGACATGGCACAAAACGAAAGTCATTTCAAATGGCAACTTTATGGCTTTAAAGGGAACCTGTCACCTACCTAAAGCCTCCCAGCCTATCACTACCTGCATCTTCCTATTACTGCTCTAACTATCCCTTCCTGCCCAAAAATCTGACCTTTGATGGTTTAATAAAAGGTTTTTTATACTCACTAATTAGTATGGTAATGATTCGGGGGGGCTAACGTTGGTAGTCCACCTGGGCAGCGTCCTAATGTCACCTTTGCCGCCTCCTTTGTTTTGTATCATGCCCCGATGGGTGTGATATTTACATGTGAATGTGCGCTCCCCCCACCTGGTTTGTCCGTCGGCTGATTTCTGGGAATGATGCTGAACGCATCATTTCCAGTACTCCATAACGCTACTTCGGGGTCAGCAGTACAGATGCTCTGTGGAGAACCGTACGTCAGCTGATCACAGCTCAGCTCACACCGCCGTCGCTCATGGACATGACAGTAGCTGCAAGGCTTCACTTACTCGAGCTTTGAACTCAGAACCCTTGATCACAGACCCACAAGTCTTCTCCTTGAAAGAGCTATTCCCATGGCTCACTAATAGATTCTATAGTGATTATAGTCTCCAGCCTGACCTTAACCACAGGTTTCAACAGACCTCTTCCTTAAAGTTGTCCTTATTTTTTTGTTACGATCCTTGAGAAAGGCCAAGATTTGGCCGAAACGTCGCATCAGTGTATCAAATCTATGTGGCAATAAAAAGGACACTATTTTTCACTAGCAACCTGTGTTTTTGTTCTACATTATTTGGTATGCCCAGATACTCTTCCAGTTGATACTATTTTTACTGGAGCACCCAGAAAAATGACAGAGAGCCTGTCTCTACTCTTTTTTGCAAAATATCAATGTAAACTTGGGCATTTATTGAAGATGTCATGACATCCATCTCCCCAGTGCCTTTACCTGACATGCAGTCCTTATCATCAATGACTGTGGAAATTTGCATGTTCTCGTCAGGCAGTCATCTGTATAAATCTCATTGGAACAACACCAAACAAAAGTTCCAGCATCATCACATTGCCCAATGCAGATTTGCGATTCATCACTGAATATGACTTTCATCCAGTCATCCACAGTCCACGATTGCTTTTCCTTAGCTCATTGTAACCTTGTTTTTTTCTGTTTAGGTGTTAATGATGGCTTATGTTTAGCTTTTCTGTATGTAAATCCCATTTCCTTTAGGTGGTTTCTTACAGTTTGGTCACAGACATTGATTCCAGTTTCCACACATTTGTTCCTCATTTGTTTTGTTGTGCATTTCCTGTTTTGGAGGCATATTGCTTTAAGTTTCCAGTCTTGACGCTTTGATGTCTTCCTTGGTTTACCAGTATGTTTCCCTTTAACAACCTTCCCATGTTGTTTGTATTTGGTCCAGATTTAAGACACAGCTGACTGTGAACAGCCAACATCTCTTGCAACATTGCGTGTTGATTTACCCTCTTTTAAGAGTTTGATAATCCTCTCCTTTGTTTCAATTGACATCTCTCGTGTTGGAGCCATGATTCATGTCAGTCCACTTGGTGCAACAGCTCTCCAAGGTGTGATCACTCCTTTTTAGATGCAGACTAACTAGCAGATCTTATTTGATGCAGGTGTTAGTTTTGGGATTGAAAATTTACAGGGTGATTCCGTAAAGAATATTTATACCGTGTTAGCCAGTAGATAGAAAAATATATTGCAATCTGAGAGTCCTCAGTGGTTGATACCTTTTAATGGCTAACTGAAAAGATGGTAAACATAGCAAGCTTTCGGGACGCTGAGTTCTCTTCTTCAGGCTATTAATGACACAAATTCTGAAGACACATACATTTATACATAAGCAATAGAAAAAAAAAAAATAAGGGAAAGAAGAGAAAAGAAAAAAAAAGGCAAAACAGTGTTATATGCTCTGGTGGATATGACAGGTGACGCAAAGCAGGGTCGGCTAAGGGAGGGGTGGAGGAGCAGGAACAGAGAAACCAGATTTCTATGATAAGCAGAACCAATTGTATTAGGTAGATGGTTAACAACCCATGGAGGCCTGAAATACTGTCAGCAATAGGTCCTCTACCAGAAGGAACCATCCTCGCCACCATGGATGTGGAGTCTCTGTATAGCAACATCCCACACCAGGATGGATTAAATGCCTGCAAAACCTTCCTGGAAAACACAGGGATTGATGCTGACTCTGTGGTAGAACTCACAAAATTCATCCTCACGCACAATTACTTTACATTTGACGACAACATATATTTACAGGAGACTGGCACAGTAATGGGAACAAAATGGCACCACAATATGCAAACCTTTTCATGGCCAAGCTTGAAGGTGACTTTTTATCCTCTTGCCCCATCAGGCCTCTGGCCTACTACCGTTATATTGATGAAGAAGTAAGTTCTGGACTGGACCAAAGAAATGCAGTGGACGTGGTGTATATGGACTTTTCAAAAGCTTTTGATACGGTGCCACACAAAAAGTTGATACATAAAATGAGGGCAATGGGGATAGGGAAAAATATGTGTAAGTGGGTTAAGAACTGGCTTAGTGATAGGAAACAAAGGGTGGTTATTAATGGAACACACTCAGAATGGGTCACAGTTAACAGTGGGGTACCACAGGGGTCAGTGTTGGGCCTGCTTCTTTTTAATATATTTATTAATGACCTTGTAGGGGGGCATACAGAGTAGAATCTCAATATTTGCAGATGACACTAAACTCTGCAGGGTAATCAATACAGAGGAGGACAATTTTATATTACAGGAGGATTTATGTAAACTAGAAACTTGGGCTGCTAAATGGCAAATGAGCTTTAATGGGGATAAATGTAAAGTCATGCACTTGGGCAGAGAAAACAAAAGGTATAATTATGTGCTTAATTGTAAAACACTGGGCAAAACTGTCACTGAAAAAGACCTGGGTGTATGGGTAGATGATAAACTCACATTTAGTGGCCAGTGTCAGGCAGCTGCTGCAAAGGCAAATAAAATAATGTGATGCATTAAAAGAGGCATAGATGCTCATGAGGAGAACATCATTTTACCTCTATACAAGTCACTAGTGCGACCACACTTAGAATTCTGTGTACAATTCTGGTCTCCGGTGTATAAGAAAGACATAGCTGAACTAGAGCGGGTCCAGAGAAGAGCGACAGAAGTCGGGGGGTTATTTAGCTTGGAAAAACGAAGGCTTAGGGGTGATCTTATAATAATGTATAAATATATGAGGGGACAGTACAGAGAACTTTCTAATGATCTCTTTACTCTTAGGCCTGAGACTGGGACAAGGGGGCATCCTCTACATCTGGAGGAAAGAAGGTTTAATCATATTCACAGACCCGGATTCTTTACTGTAAGAGCAGTGAGACTATGGAACTCTCTGCCACATGATGTTGTAATGAGTGAGTCACTACTAACATTTAAGAAGGGCCTGGATGCCTTTCTTGAAAACTATAATATTACCAGTTATATATACTAGATTCTTTGATAGGGCGTTGATCCAGGGAACTGGTCTGATTACCATATCTGGAGTCAGGAAGGAATTTTTCCCCCCAATGTGGAGCTTAGTGTTGCCACATGGTTTTTTTTTGCCTTCCTCTGGATCAACATGTTAGGCTATCGGTTGAACTAGATGGACTTAAAGTCTTCCTTCAACCTTAAAAACGATGTTACTATGTTACTATGACATCTTGATCATCTGGACGGAGTCTGAGCAACAGCTGAAGACGTTCCATGAACACTTTAATCAATTTCACCCCACCATTATCTTAACACTCAACTACTCCTGCACTGAAATCAGCTTTCTGGACACCATCATTAAGCTACAGAACAATGAAATAGAGACATCCTTGTACCGGAAATCAATTGACCGTCCAACATATCTCCGATGGGACAGCTTTCATCCAAAGCACATAAAAAAACTCTATTGTGTACAGCCAGGCCATCAGATACAATCGGATATGTTCCAACCCTACAGATAGAGACAATCACCTTGATGGCCTCAGAAAGACCTTTTTGAACCAGGGCTACCATCCGAGAGCAATTGAGAACCAGATTACAAGAGCCACCAGAATATCAAGGAATCATCTCCTACATTATAAAACTAGAGAAGAAAACAACCGAGTTCCTCTTGTAGTCACCTTCAATCCGAGTCTGGAGGTGCTAAGAGGAGCTGCACAGAAACTGCAACCACTCCTACAAAAGATGCCCGACTAAAATCAATATTTCCGGATCCCCCACTCTTGTGCTTTAGACAACCTCCGAATCTAAAAAACATCATTGTCAGAAGCTCCCTGTCCTCTCCAGCAACAACAGGAACCTTTCCCTGCAACCAGAACAGGTGCAAAACCTGTCCATCTATAATGACAACGGACACAATAAGGATTCCTGGGACAGATCAGGACTACAAGATCCCAGGTAACTTTAGCTGCACCACAAGCAATGTGGTGTATTTAATCATATGTACCAAATGCCCAACAGGTGGCATGTACATAGGGGAGACCGGATTACAATTCAGAGCAAGAATGAATTCTCATCCCCACTCAATAAAAGAAAAGCGTATGGACCTACCTGTGGCGAACCATTTTTGCAGCCCTGACCACAACACTGAATCCGATATGAGGCTGCTCATTTTAAAGAGTAACTTCAAATCTCAGAGAGAGAAGAATTTGGGAATACAAATTGATAACAACCTTCAACACACTCAAAACCGGATTAAATATTTCACATGGATTTATGGGATTTACAGACATTTGGGGATAGCAGATTCATGCATTTTCTATATAAAATGAAAGTGCATTTGGAGACAGCTTGCGACACACTGAAATTATAGGACTATGAACTCTTGACACTTCTGTGAACTCTGTCACTTAGTCTGCTTTCCACAACTTAACTAAGTATTTCAGGCCTCCATGGGTTGTTAACCATCTACCTAATACAATTGGTACTGCTTATCATAGAAATCTGCTTTCTCTGTCCCTGCTCCTACACTACTCCCTACCCGACCCTGCTTTGCGTCACCTGTCATATCCACCAGATCATATAACACTGTTTTGCCTTTTTTTTCCTTTTCTCTTCTTTCCTTTATTTTTTTTCTATTGTTATGTATAAATGCACATTTTTTTTTTCATGATTTCTTTTAGTGTTTCTTAAAGCCATAAAGTTGCCATTTGAAATGACTTTAGTTTTGTACCATGTCTGTGATCTGCTTTTTCTACAACATTAAACAACTGAATGAACATCCTCCGAGCCCGGGGAGTCCATAATTTTTGCCAAGGGTTGTATTCACAGTTTAGGAGTGACTTGTAATAATAAGAAAAGTTTGTCTAGTTTGTTGGACATCACTTGTTTTATGATATTATTTCTAGTCAGCTACTATTAAGCTGATGTGCAGTATTAAAAGTGTTACTAATGATTTGCTTGTTACCTTCTTTTGCATATAGACGTCAGATTGGTCTTATATCTGACTTGCTCCGGGCGAGGACGATAGACTACTCGGAACCAGGCCCTCTCGAGGTCGTCTGGGCTTGCGGGATGTCACGGTGGCGTGACCCAGTCTGTGATCCCCTCGTCGGACGAGCAGTTAAAAGGGGAAAATTGGAAAAATGGAGAAAAAATAAAATTAAAATAAAAAATGGAAGAGTGTCGTGACGCCACCCGTAGAATGTGGCCGGTATAGCCCCTGCTGCAGTCGGGACCTCCGAAGACGATGGAAGTAGCAGCGAGAATTTTTGAGCCCTCTGCGGGAAGAGCGGGTCCCCAAGGCAACCGTATAGTCTGTGGTAGTGCAGGGCTCCTTGGTGGTGCCATCAGGCAGTCTTTGGCTGGCAGTTCAACAAATCAGTCTACCTCTCTTCAGGCGCACTAATCACAGTCTCACACAGCACCGAGCTTTCACCTGGTTTACTCACTTTCTCAGCAGATGGTTAGTTTACAGACAGTACTGTTGTGACTCCAGTGTGGTCTAAGCAGCAGGGATGGCTCATCACTATCACCCCCTTTCATATTCCTTCATGGGACTTTTTGGTCTGTCCGCACGCTAGCTACGATCCAGCAGTCACAGGCTTTCAGTGGGCGACTTGCCAGGTCCCCTAGCCCTAAGAGGACGGCCTTCTTTTCACTGCACCGGAGGTTGTGTCGTGGGACATAAACACCCCGTACCCCGCCGGGGTTCATGGTTGGTGCATACAGCGTCGTGGCCACTTCAGCAGAGGTGGCACTCTGGTTCCGTCCCACAGTGTCCCGCTAATTCAAGCACACCTGGACTCCTTCTTCTCTCTCACCACCGTCTACAGCTTTGCACCCGGACTGGCCTCACGGTGGCACAGGTCGCCTGGTCCGTGTCCTCTCAGTCCTGTATGATGGTGTTCTCTCGCCTCTCCTTCCAGTGACTGGACTTCACTCCTCGACTTCGTTTGGCTGACTGAACTCACTCCACTTGGTGTTGTTTACTTTTGTTGCCTCCCTTAACCAGGTCCTTTCCTCACTTTACACCCTCCACCTGGCTCCTCCCATTGCTGGGCATAGAGTCCCTAGTCTTAGGGCGTGGGTGTGTTGAGTGTGTTGGGTGTATGTTTGGACTGACCGACTTACCAATCCTGGCTGCTGTGCCATCTATTGGCGACCGGTCAGCAGGCGCGCCACATATCCTCCTCGATAAGGTTAGTGGTACTTATATAGTGCCTTGTGACCTTTAATAACAAATATCTATAAGTGCTTGTTCTCTATGTGTGCCTAGGTCAGGAGATATATTATTGTCACATTGTAGGATCCTTTGTGTGGATCAGCTGTCCGGTGGTTCCTGGGTTGTAGGTTCTCTGGGTGGTCCTATAATATACATATCCTTTCAGATCATGCTAATTGCCTCGCTACTCAATTTTCATGCAAATCAAGTAGTGCACTACATATTATTAGACTTAATGTTCCCTGTTAGCTCTCCAATCCTGTTGTGTCTCTGTTGCTCTATGCGGCGTTGGTCCTAAGCAGAACGCCTGAGGATGCCAAGGGTGCGCTCCTTGGCCACGGGCGCACACTTCCTCATTCGTAGGTCCGCTGATACAACGTCACTGACTACGAGGTGGTCATGTGGTGGAGTGGGCGGAGAGTGGTGGGGATCCGTGCTATGTCTAGCAGCCTCTAGCTGTCAGACTGACATGTTTCGAAGGCTCGACCTTCTTTCTCAAGGTTCTTGGCAGCTACCTAACATCCCTGCTTTATATATATGGTGCCTTGATTTGCTATTGGGTGCTGGGCCTTCCTGTTTTCTTGCGGAATGTCTCTATTGTAATTCTTATTGGACATTGTTATTTGTTATAAAGGTTTTGTTTTCAAGGTTGTGTCTAATTTCTTTATTGCATGTGTCTCTGATGATGTACATTCATTTATGTGCTTGTTTTAACTCTGATAGGAGGATGAAAATTGGGTAGCAAGGCAATAAGCATGATCTGAAAGGATATGTATATTGTAGGATCACCCAGAGAACTTACAACCTAGGAACCACCGGACGGACAGCTGATCCACACAAAGGATCCTACAATGTGACAATATTATATCTCCTAACCTAGGCATACATAGAGAACAAGCTCTTATAGATATTTGCTATTACAGGTCACAAGGCACTATATCACCACTAACCTTATCAAGGAGGATATAAGATCAATCTGATTTCTATCTGCAGAACAAGGTAACAAGCAAATCATTAGTATCACTTTTAAGGCTGGTTTCCCACTGCGGTTGGATCAGGTCAGGTCAGGTCAGGTTTTGTGTTTCAAAACCAGGAGTGACTCCAAAACCTAGAACAGGTGTCAAACTTTCAATTATACTTTTTCTCTGCAAGTTCCTCTGCTGGTTTTGAAACACAAAACCTGACCTGACCTGACCTGATCTGACCTGATCTGACCGCAGCGTGAAACCAGCCTAATACTGCATACAGCAGCTTAATAGTAGCTAACTAGAAATAATACCATAAAACCAGTGAAGTCCAAAAAACTAGCCAAAGGTTTCTTATAATTACAGGTCACTCCTAAACTGTGAATAGCCTCTAAGAAGAAAGAGGAGCCTACACACCTGTGATCCATTCAAATAAGGATTTTGCACAAATAAGTGCATTGTGATTTTATAATTGTACTCCTTTTAGTTCATTAAATGTATAGTTTTTAATAAAATCCTGAAAAAGGGCTGTATCAAACATAATAGTCTTCATTATTGCCAATATCATAGATTTAGCGCTGAGCCTTAAAAATATATATATAGATGCTGTGGGAAGTAGCTGCCCTTAAAGTGATCCTAAACCCAGAAACTGACTTCCCTTATCTTTAGACCTGTCCCTGCACCCCCTCTTATCATTTCTAGCCATCCCTTTTGCAGAAAAAAATCGCTTTTGTAAAGTAAGAGAAAAGGTTATAATACTTTGTCCTGTGTGAGTTCTCTCTTTCTGTGGAAGCCGAGATGGGACGGGCCTGTCTGCTGCTGCCTGGTAATTATGCATGCCCCTCTCTGCTTCTAAGAGCCTGGCCGCGTCATGAAAGGGGCGGGGCTAAATCACGGCATGCCGGAGCATGTGTGCAAGCAATAACCCCAAATGTAACACCCAGGGCCCCCATTCACACCTGAGACCTTGTAACACTAATGAGTCACATGACACTGGGGTGGGAAAATAGCTAATTGGGCACCATGTACTCACTTTTGTAGCCAGCGGATTAGACAATAATGGCTGTGTTGTTATATAGAGAACACCGCATTTACTGCTATACAAGCTGCGCACTGACTACTGTACATTAAAGGGTCAGATCTTCAGTGTCGTCCCATGAAAAGAATGAATAAAATATTTGCAAAACCTGAGGGGTGTACTCACTTTTGTACTAGCCATTGGTTTTGACATTAATGTCTGTGTTGTTATATAGCGGACACCATATTTACTGTTATACAAGCTACACACTACTATCCTTTGTATTGTATACTGTATAGGTATATATTATAATATTACATATTACTCCGTTTCTAGACTTGTAGCAGTGTATAGATGTGTATGGACACCATAAGTCCCAGCATATCTGTTTGGGGAATTCAGCCTGTATATAAGTTAGATAACGCGGCGTCATAAATCACAGGACCCCAATATCTGCTGCATTTGTCTATTTATTATCTCCTGCGGCTCTAACGATGATTAACAATTCTTTTTCTATTCTGATGAATTGATCACGGGTGGATGATTTGTTTGGACCCATCGCTGTCGGGAGACGTCCACTTCTCGCTTCTCGACCATCGGCTTTAATAAAGGCGATACCTGCATCTGTGAACTGCGAACAGAAAAATATAGCAATATTTCTACTCAGAATCTAGAAATATCCTGAAATGTTACAAATTCTGTAGCCCATAGCAACCAATCACAGCTCAGCTTTAGCTCCTAATATGGCTCGGAATGTTGCATCGTTGCTGGTTGCTATGGGCAACAAGACCAGTTCTACTGCTAAATCTGGCAATGAGGTGGAGCGGAGCATTATATCAGGTAAAAGATGACCAAAAAGAGAATCCTTGTGTCCTTCTCCGCCCTCCTTAGCATATTTGCCAACAGTCAACTTGTCGTCAGGATTGATACAGCCAAAAAGGATCAAAGCTAACGTGCGTTAACTGACAAGATTTTTGGCTTTAAAATGTTGGCAGTAATTCCTCACGGGGCAAAAAAAAGCCCCTGGTTTTGCTTGGACTTTTGTATTGGTTGCTATGGAGAACAAAGTTTTTTATTTTGAAAAATGAATCTCGGAGCATGACAAAAGCAGCCAATGAACACCTAAAGGTAAAGTGTCACGCTCCGCCCCCTAGGATCCTGCACTGATCATAACGGTTATTTTTTAGATGTTTCTGAGTGTTTTGAGAAGAAAGTAAGGTAATCACCAACATGACTACCATTCTAGGTACTGAACACACTCCTGGCCTTCCCAGAATAGCAGTTTAGTGTAAAATAGGGAGCAATGTGTTTATTAACAGCCATATTGGTTATCCCTCAGCTCCAATCTGTCTAAGCAAACTTTTTCCTCCCAGTTTGTCAGTTTTTAATTTTTATATTTACCTATTCTACGGGTCACATGGTGATGACGGTGATTCTATAGATGTTATGTTGATATTGTAATGTTGTTTTTTGTAATGACATCACAGATGAAAAAACTTAGAGTTAGCAAATCGCTTAGGTCATCAGGCCACGCCCTCTGACTAGTTACAGGAGCCACACCCACTTGCTCTGTCATCGTATTGTGAGGTCGTAATAGTCAACGGCTATAAAACTCCCTCTGGAGCCGCGTGGCCCTCATTTCATCATGTGACTCCATCATCTGCCTCCTGGTCTGTGGAGAAAAGAAACAACCATGCCATCAAGACTGGGAAAAGAAGACAGCGGGCCCAGGAGACAACGCAGAACAAGGAGGAGCCCCCATAAATGCCATGCTGGCCGTAAAAAAGGAAAGTATATATGCCATCCGAGCTATATAGATATGCTGCATAGACACATAGATATGTGGCACCCTGGCACCTGTTGGGCACCACAGAACTCCTTAGGGCATGAATGGAGTAGTAACAGCAAAGCATCACTCACACAAAACACAACAACACCTTAGAACACCTGGTTTCACCCCAAGCCTCTAGGGGGAGCTCCACTGGTCACTTTGAGCCAGTTCCCCCTATAAATAGAGTCTTGGAGGGAGAAACTTCAGAGTGTGTGCAGTCGCTACAAGAGCTGCCAGCCTGTGTGAAACCTCCATCCTATGAGGGACACACTAGGCCCAACCAGCCAGCTAGCCAGTGAGGAAACCCTTGCAATTGGGGTCAGAGGAAGAAGGAGAACACCTCTCAAGGAAAACAGAGTTATTCTGACTCTTTCCTTATTAACCGGTTACTGGAACCAAAGCTGTGAGAGCTACCCAGCCACCACAGAGAACCAGCACGCCTAACAGGAGGTTTAGCCACCTGTTCCACCTGAAGCACCTACCTACGAGAGCCCAGGGAAGAGTACTGATCCTGCTCAGACCCTTTTACAGTGCCCTCAGTGCTGATACCCAGGTGAATCAAGTTCTATTGAATACACTGCCCGGTCCGGCTGGATTCCACATCCACCCGACCTTACTAGAGAGAGAGAGAGAAGGAAGCCTACAACAACTGCTTGCTGTGAACCTCCAGGATTGCTGACTTCACTAACCCGGTCTGGCGTACCTGAAAACCACAAGTAAAGGTACTAAAAAGACTTTGGCGTGTCTGTGTCTGACTCCTGGGCCTAACAGCAGTATTACCGCAGCTGCCTCACAACATCTTGTGCAGCTCCCGGCACCGGGGACTCCCGCTCATCCTGTGGGGAGCGTCCCATCTTGCTGCCTAACATCCCCCGGAGGCCTAGCAGCGTCGGTACAGTTACCAAACACCCGCAGGTGGCGTCACGAGACAAGATTAACCCCTACTGTTCAGCCATTCCCCCCTATTGATCTGGACCACCGGGCCCCACAGCCGCAGGTCCAGTTCCGTGACAAGGAGAGTAAACGCCTGCGACGTGAACACCCCGGCTTTGGTGAGTCAGAATTTGGCGTCACGAACAGGATACAAGCAGGCCCGTTATCACGGGTATTGTGTGCTATTTAATGACTGTAAATATCGATTATGCCGATATTTCTGCCTTACGTTCCGAGTGCGAACTGGTTACCTAAGTACAGCGGTACACCCAGTACCTTGGAGGCCTTCCAGAGGAAGATATGCCAAACGATGGACATGTACGCTATGATCGGTAAGCAGAGAGCTTCAGTTGTTATGGGACAGTTAACGGGCGCAGCCGAGCTGCAGATCCGCAGCTGGCCTATAGAAACTCAGGAATCTGTGGAGCAGATATTCGCTAAGTTAACCCGGGTTTTTGAGCGCCATACCGAAGCTAATTTAAGACTATCATTCTGCCATTGTAAACAAGGGGCACAAGAAAGTGTCCTAGATTATTCACTGCGATTGCAAGAAGCCTTAAGACTGTTAAAACAAGTCGACCCTGATAGTGTCAGAGATGAAGACAAAGCGTTAATTGGACAATTTATTGTGGGCCTTAGACTATCTGAGGATAGGAAGCAAGCAAGCTGGTGGTCCATACAAAATCCAGGCGCAGAGTTTGACACTTTGAGAGACTTAACAGTTTGGGGACAATGGCTCGCTGCCGTGCCTGATCCCGCTTCACAGCAGCAGCAGACTGACACCCCTTCCGTGCCGGCAGCAGCATCTCCAATCCCTACGGTTCAGTCTAGTGCACAGACTACAACACCTGACCGGTTTAAACAACTGTGTGCTAATGTCGACCAGCTAATGAAAGACTTGGCCAAGCTACAAGCTGGGAGAAGACCCAAGACTGATGCAAGGTCATCGGACAAGATCCAGCTCGCCGACAGCCCTGACGACGTCCCGTGGATGAGAGAAAAACACAGCCGCCGCGAGGAAAACCTGCAGACCGCCGCAGTCCCGACAGACGCCGCACCAGTTAGCAGAATGACTTAGGAGGACGTACTCAACAGTCCCGTCCTTTAAACGGGCAACCCATGGGCGAGAAGGGCCAACCCCAGGAGTAGACTGTCCAGGCCCAACGTCCAGCTGGGAACACAAGTATGTAGGAGACTGTCCCTACTTACCAATCGTCATCGATGGCATCACTATATCCGCCTTGATAGACACTGGATCCCAGGTGACATCCATCCCGAGTATCCTTTACAAGCGGTTCTCGCCAGATGTTAAGCTGGAACCCCCAAATCTCGATCTGAACCTTGAAGCCACTAATGGTATACCGGTTACAATTGAGGGACAATGGGAAGCTACAGTAAGGGTGGGGAGGGTGCAGCTGAAGAACCAGGGAATCTTAGTAGTGCAGGATAAACCAAACAACAACAATCCCTACGTAATACTGGGTACAAATGTTATGGTTAAATGCATCGATGAAGTGTTGTTTTTACTCCAACAGAGTGTTGAAGCTGGCAGACCCAGAGAGAGGAGAGCAATCCAAAAGCAGATCCGAGCTCTGGTTTATCAACAACAGGTAACATTGTCAAATGGTGAAAGTGGCAGAGTGCGGGTTACAGATCCCATTCCAATTGTGGTACCACCGAGAAGTGAAATGATGATCTGGTGTCGAGCAGCCATAGGCCTCAGAGGGCAGGACTACCAAGCTGTAGTAGAACCTGTAATGTCTGATAGTAGTCCTACGCTCTTGACAGCCAGAGGGTTGGTCGATGTGAGGAAAGGGAGAGTCCCCGTACGCATATTAAATTATGGTGATGACGAAGTCAGACTGCCAAGATATGCAACTTTCGCAAAATTGTACCAGGTTAAAGATGATGCTGTAATTGATGTAAAATCCTCAGCCCAAACAGTCACTGATGAACCCCCTCACTCCAAAGATCAGTTAGAGAAATGGTGTCAGGAGCTCAGTGTAGGAACTGACAATACACCTACTCACCAGAAAAATGGAGTATACTGGGTAGTTCAAGACAAATAAAGGGGGAGCCAGCACAGTCAGAAAAATTGGAAAAATAAATAGTGTAAATACACATATTTTTTCCATACTGCACAGTAATAAGACATTTCGCAAAAGATTAAATAATCTTTTGAGCCACTCTTCCATGTCAAGGAATGTCTCAGATAGAGTGGTCCTATTCTATAAATTTTTAATTTTTGTTGTGTCCTAAAACAGCAAAATACATATAAAATGGACCATATAAAGCAATCATTCACCTTATGCATATCAGACCATGCTTCCAAGGTGTCAGCCTAGGTCAGTGAATAGAAGCCAACTGAGGCCCAGACACCTGCAGCCTGCACCACAAATGCCTGGGCTATTTCACAGTTAACCCTCACTGGACCACACCAGCACTCATGGATAGAAGCAAAGTTAGGTTCAGGTGAATGAAGCTAAATCAAACTTAGCCTGAGGGCAGAGTGTGATAACTGTGTGTGTGAACAGTTACTAAAATTACTAACGTCAATGCAGATGGAAACGGACAGAATCTGGCGTGCACGGCAAAGTGGTGGTCAGCCACTAGACCATTCAAAGTGAAGTAAAGGGGGAGCCAGCACAGTCAGAAAAATTGGAAAAATAAATAGTGTAAATACACATATTTTTTCCATACTGCACAGTAATAAGACATTTCGCAAAAGATTAAATAATCTTTTGAGCCACTCTTCCACGTCAAGGAATGTCTCAGATAGAGTGGTCCTATTCTATAAATTTTTAATTTTTGTTGTGTCCTAAAACAGCAAAATACATATAAGGCTAAGTTTGATTTAGCTTCATTCACCTGAACCTAACTTTGCTTCTATCCATGAGTGCTGGTGTGGTCCAGGCATTTGTGGTGCAGGCTGCAGGTGTCTGGGCCTCAGTTGGCCTCTATTCACTGACCTAGGCTGACACCTTGGAAGCATGGTCTGATATGCATAAGGTGAGTGATTGCTTTATATGGTCCATTTTATATGTATTTTGCTGTTTTAGGACACAACAAAAATTAAAAATTTATAGAATAGGACCACTCTATCTGAGACATTCCTTGACGTGGAAGAGTGGCTCAAAAGATTATTTAATCTTTTGCGAAATGTCTTATTACTGTGCAGTATGGAAAAAATATGTGTATTTACACTATTTATTTTTCCAATTTTTCTGACTGTGCTGGCTCCCCCTTTACTTCACTGGGTAGTTCAAGAGTATGAGCAAGTGTTCAGCAAACACCCACTTGACTTTGGGAGGATTAAAGGGGTACAACACCATATCCCCACAGGCAGCCATGCACCTATCAAAGAAAGGTACAGGCCTATACCACCCACACACTACCAAAAAGCAAAAGAGATGCTTCAGGACATGAAAAATGCTGGAGTCATTTGGGATAGCTGTAGTCCCTGGGCAGCACCACTAGTCCTGGTTAAAAAGAAAGATGGTAGTATGAGGATGTGCGTAGACTACAGACAAATCAACAAAGTCACACACAAGGATGCATACCCGTTGCCACGCATAGAAGAGTCACTAGCTGCACTCAAGTCTGCCAACTACTTCTCCACATTAGATCTTACTAGTGGGTACTGGCAGGTTGCCGTTGCAGAGGAGGATCGTGAGAAGACAGCCTTCACGACACCTATGGGCTTATGCGAGTTCAACAGTATGCCATTCGGGTCGTGCAATGCCCCAGGAACATTTCAGAGACTAATGGAGTGTTGTTTGGGCCACAAGAACTTTGAGACTGTCCTGTTATACCTTGATGATGTCATTGTATACTCTCAGACCTATGAAGATCACCTACAGCACCTGAGTGAAGTGTTCGAGTCACTGTCCAAGTACGGGATGAAACTGAAACCGTCCAAGTGCCACCTGCTGAAACCCAAGGTCCAATACCTAGGACATGTGGTTAGTGCTGAAGGCGTAGCACCGGATCCGGATAAAGTAACCGTCATCAAGGACTGGCCAGCACCAACTTCTCACAAAGAGGTACGTCAATTTCTAGGACTGGTCGGGTACTACCGACGTTTCATCAAAGGCTATACCAAGATAGCAGCACCTATGCAAGATCTTTTAGTAGGTCAATCCAAAAACTGCAAGATCAGGGGACCCCGTTCCACTGGGGGCCAGAATAGGAACAATCCTTCCAGAAGCTCAAAGATGCTCTCACTGGAGAAGAAATCCTAACCTACCCTGATTACAATCTCCCGTTTTTATTGTACACTGATGCAAGTAATGAAGGTTTAGGAGAAGTCCTAGCTCAACGCCAGCAAGGAAAAGAAAAGGTGATAGCCTACGCCAGCAGAAAGCTCCGTCCCACAGAAAGGAATCCGGAGAACTACAGCTCCTTCAAGCTAGAGTTCCTGGCCCTGGTCTGGGCAATCACAGAGCGTTTCAAGCATTACCTGGCATCCGCCCCGTTCACAGCTTTCACAGATAATAACCCTCTAACACATTTAGAGACTGCAAAGCTGGGAGCTCTGGAACAACGTTGGGTAGCAAGACTCTCAAACTATGAATTCACTGTAAAGTACCGGGCAGGTCACAAGAACGGCAATGCTGATGCCCTGTCCAGAATGCCTAACCTTCCTCAAGAGGGAGAAGACATAGATGACCTGGAAGAGATTGAACTACCTGCTTTCCACTGTTCAGACACAGCAACGTGTCATCAGTCAAACCAGAAACATGTAGAGAGGACCGTGAACCCTTTACCTCACCATGATTGGAAGGAGGTTCAAGCCAACGATCCAGATGTCAGCCTAGTAAGAGAGCTGATAACTCAAGAACACGCCAACATGGACCCTGATGCCTCACAAACTGCTAAACGCCTATGGAAAGAGAAAGGAAAGTTGTTTGTCTACCAAGGTAAACTATGCAGAAGATACCTCAATCCGAGAACCCACAAACTCATCTGGCAGATCGTAGTTCCCAAGACTGAAGTCCAAATGATCCTTGAAGCATACCATGATGATGCCGGACACTTTGGATGGAAGAAGCTGGAGAGACTCCTGAAGGATCGGTTCTACTGGGTCGGTATGCGAGGCTCAATTGACAAGTGGTGTAAAAACTGTGGACCATGTCACCTTCGAAGGAAAGACCACCTAACTCAGAAAGCTCCGTAGCAGCCAATTGTTACCACCAAACCTCTTGAAATAGTTGCTCTCGATCACGTGAAGCTTACCCCAAGTCGTACCGGGTACACTTACGCTCTCACCATCGTGGATCACTATTCCAGGTTCCTGGTAGTAGTCCCAGTTAAGGATTTAACTGCGGAGGTAGCAGCCAAAGCGTTCCAGAGTTACTTCTGTCGCCCCCATGGGTATCCAGACCAAGTCTTGACTGACCAAGGGTCAGCCTTCGAATCAACTCTGTTCCAAGAATTCTTAGGGTTGTATGGGTGTAAGAAGATCCGCACCCCACCTTATCATCCTCAGACGAACGGTTTATGTGAGAAGATGAACCACATAGTCATTGACATGCTCAAGACCTTACCAGTTGACGAGAGAAATCAATGGCCTGAGAAACTTCCAGATCTCGTGGACATCTACAAACTCATACCTGTCAGTTCAACCAACTACACACCTGCTTACTTGATGCGAGCAAGACCAGGTAAATTGCCTACTGATTTACAGATGGGAACCATCGAACCCACAGAAGATTCTTCTGATGAAGATTGGGTCAGCCAACGCCAAGAACAGTACAGGAAAGTACAAGAAAGCGTAGAAAGAAACCTAGAAATCAGTAGAACCAAACAAGAAAAAGACTTTAACAAGCACGCCTCAGCAGAACCTCTAGCTACAGGTGACTTAGTGCTAAAAAGAAAAACCAACAAATTGGATAACAGTTGGGAATGTGAACCCTACACCGTTATGCCATCACAGTATGGCAATGCAAAAACTTGTGTTATCAGCAAAGATAATGGGAATACTTTTGCAACTGTTTCTAGGGACCATTTGAAGAAATGTCCAGCACAGTTAATCCCACAAGTAACCAGTTATCCTACTGCAGTAACTACAGATGAAGAACAAAAAGAAAATCTAGTCCTTACAGACATTGGATACTTATCAGCTGACTGGCCACAATGCGATGGAGCATACATCATACCAGTTATGCATTTCTACCAGCCTGTAGAAAATCAACCAATTCCAGTTCAACAGGAACAAGTTCAAGTGCAAGATATGCAGCCTGTTATTTTGGAACCTGAGATTCCTGTAATCGGTGAACCTGCTACTCCCACAGTAAGAGAAGCAATTCCTACACAACTACCTACAGAGGATAGTCCAGTAGAAAGACTACGCACTTACTATGGTCTTACACAAAGTAGAACAAGAACCTCTTCGTACACTACACCAACAGCTTTGGAAACACCCACACTACGCAGATCCACACGTAGTACATTAGGACAACCCCCAAACAAACTTGGAGAATGGGTTTAAAATGTAGTGGAACCATATTACCTGTAAGTGTTTGTAAATAGTAACCGTTTTCAAAACCTGTAAAAAGTGGTGTACAGAAGGGTGGAGGAACTGGGCTCTGTCCCAAGTATATCAAGTTGGGGACAAAAAGCGCCTGGTAAGGTAAAGAAAAGGTTAGTACCAGCCTCCCAAGCAGAGACACCCGTAGGGAATGTATAAAGTTTAAATATATGTGGACTTTACCTTTTTTCCCTTTTCATAAACTTTGGACAATTGTCACAGGACTTGTGTGACCAAAACTTTACCTTTTCCAGCCTGCAGCAGATGGACTAGTGCCGTATGGACTGCTTTTCACCTTTTTCATATTTTTCCCTTCCTTTTTAGTGATTTTTGTATTTTTCTTTAAGTCTCTGTAAATAACTGTTTATAAAATATATAGTGTTAAGTTGTAAAAATGACTTCTTGCTCAGCCGGGAGAACTGAGGTTAACTAAGGGGGAATGTGGCACCCTGGCACCTGTTGGGCACCACAGAACTCCTTAGGGCATGAATGGAGTAGTAACAGCAAAGCATCACTCACACAAAACACAACAACACCTTAGAACACCTGGTTTCACCCCAAGCCTCTAGGGGAAGCTCCACTGGTCACTTTGAGCCAGTTCCCCCTATAAATAGAGTCTTGGAGGGAGAAACTTCAGAGTGTGTGCAGTCGCTACAAGAGCTGCCAGCCTGTGTGAAACCTCCATCCTATCAGGGACACACTAGGCCCAACCAGCCAGCTAGCCAGTGAGTAAACCCTTGCAATTGGGGTCAGAGGAAGAAGGAGAACACCTCTCAAGGAAAACAGAGTTATTCTGACTCTTTCCTTATTAACCGGTTACTGGAACCGAAGCTGTTAGAGCTACCCAGCCACCACAGAGAACCAGCACGCCTAACAGGAGGTTCAGCCACCTGTTCCACCTGAAGCACCTACCTACGAGAGCCCAGGGAAGAGTACTGATCCTGCTCAGACCCTTTTACAGTGCCCTCAGTGCTGATACCCAGGTGAATCAAGTTCTATTGAATACACTGCCCGGTCCGGCTGGATTCCACATCCACCCGACCTTACTAGAGAGAGAGAGAGAGAGAAGAAAGCCTACAACAACTGCTTGCTGTGAACCTCCAGGATTGCTGACTTCACTAACCCGGTCTGGCGTACCTGAAAACCACAAGTAAAGGTACTAAAAAGACTTTGGCGTGTCTGTGTCTGACTCCTGGGCCTAACAGCAGTATTACCGCAGCTGCCTCACAACATCTTGTGCAGCTCCCGGCACCGGGGACTCCCGCTCATCCTGTGGGGAGCGTCCCATCTTGCTGCCTAACATCCCCCGGAGGCCTAGCAGCGTCGGTACAGTTACCGAACACCAGCAGGTGGCGTCACGAGACAAGATTAACCCCTACTGTTCAGCCATTCCCCCCTATTGATCTGGACCACCGGGCCCCACAGCCGCAGGCGCGGTTCCGTGACAAGGAGAGTCAACGCCTGCGACGTGAACACCCCGGCTACGGTGAGTCAGATGCACACGTAGATAGATAGACACATAGATAGAAACATAGATACATATACAGATAGACACATAGATACATATACAGAACGATACATACCGTAGATATACAGATACATAGATAGGTATAAGCATTTCTAGCAATGGTGCACAGATGCTGAATTCATCATGAATTTGGTGAATCTAAGTCCAGCAAAATCTTCATCGAGACTGGAGTGCATTACACCAATCCTGATGAATGGGGAACATAATGTGTGAACATGGCCTTACAGGGGCTGATAGGTCTGGAAAACCCCTTTCTTAAACGAGGACTCAAAGGCAATCATTTATGAATCCTTTGTTTTTATTATTTTAAACTGTAACTGTGCTGGGAATATGGGCCACACAGAGAAACAAACAGCTTTTTGAGAGTTGGGTGGAGGACATCATCTCTGAAAATAGGGTCCCAGAGATGCACCCCAACAGTTTTGAGTAGCACTCAGTCCCTGAGACCACACAAAGTTTCCCCCAACCTCACTTTGTCACTGGTTGTGATATCATCCCCCAGCTTGATCACCACTCAGTACTCTGAGACGGTCACTGGTTACGATATCATGTGCCAGGGATTTGCCCAGAGTGCTTCTTGTGTTGGGGTGCAGGTCCTGGACAGCTGTCGTCATCCTATTAGATAGATAAGAATGAATGTATGTTAGTGATGGGCGAATCCTAAATTACTCGGAATCGCTTGACTCTAGCGAGTCCGAGCCCGGGTCTCGCTACTCGTTGCGAGTCTAGCGAGTCCAATGTTAATGAATGGGGAAGCGAGTAATAGCGAGTAGTGTGCGATTTACAAATCACAGATGTGTCTCGGAAGCTTCAGCCTGAAGCAATCCTAGTTTTGCCATTGATTTGCATTGGACTCGCTTACTGTGCAAGTAATCGCTGGGAAACTCGCACAGATAAGA
The DNA here is from genome assembly GCA_033576535.1 of Allobates femoralis. Classification (NCBI taxonomy): domain Eukaryota; kingdom Metazoa; phylum Chordata; class Amphibia; order Anura; family Aromobatidae; genus Allobates; species Allobates femoralis. The sequence continues at coordinate 635,165,564 of JARQOC010000002.1, read as the reverse complement.
GTCCTGTCTGCTCTGTGTGCTGGCTGCAGCAGCTCCAGGGTCCTAGAGCCCGCCTGCTGCCTGATGTAGCAGAGCTGAGATTGTTCTCAGTCTGCTCATTCCCTGTGCATAGATATAGATGTCTATGCACAGGGAATGAGCAGACTGAGAACAATCTCAGCAGAGAGGGACATCGCGTTTTGGACTGCGTCGGACGGAAGAGGATTTTTTTAATTAAAGATGGAGTCCCTAATGGCTTTTTTTTTTATTTCTAATAAAAAATTTTCTCTGTGTTGTGTTTTTTTAAAACAATTTAATAGAAATTCATGGCGGTCATGTCTAATATTGGCGTGACCGCCATACATTTCGGGCTTAGGGCCAGCTGATAATACAAAGCTGGCCCTAACCTCTTTATTACCCAGCGTGCCACCGCCACCAGGGCCGCTGGAAGAGCAGGGTTCAGCGCCAGAGGATGGCGCTTCAATGAATGCGCCATCTTCTGGGGCGGCTGCGGGCTGCAATTTGCAGCGGGGGGTGCCCAGAAAGCTTGGGCATCCCTGCGCTGCGGATTCCAGCCCCCAGCTGCTTAGCTGTACCTGGCTAGACATAGAAATTGCGCGGAGCCCCACGCATTTTGTTTTAATTATTTCATGAAATTCATGAAGTAATAAAAAAAAAGGGCTCCCCTATATTCTTGTGTCTGGCCAGGTACAAATAGGCACCTGGGGGTTGGGGGCAGCCCGTCGCTGCCTGCTGGATCCGGCTGGTTCCAGAAATACGGCGAAGTCCATGTAATTTTTTTTCTGAAAAATCAATAAAACAATCCTAAAAACGGGACTGCATCTTTATTAACCCCTCGCCCATGGTCCAGGGGTTAATAAAGATGCAGTCCCTTTTATTTACATTGTTTTATGGATTTATCAGAAAAAAATTTCACGTGGGCTTCGCCGTATTTCTGGAACCAGCCGGATCCAGCAGGCAGCAACGGGCTGCCCCCAACCCCCAGGTGCCTATTTGTACCTGGCCGGACACAAGAATATAGGGGAGCCCTTTTTTTAAATTATTTCATGAATTTCATGAAATAATAAAAAAAAAAATGCGTGGGGCTCCACGCAATTTCTATGTCTAGCCAGGTACAGCTAAGCAGCTGGGGGCTGGAATCTGCAGCGCAGGGATGCCCAAGCTTTCTGGGCACCCCTCGCTGCAAATTGCAGCCCGCAGCCGCCCCAGAAGATGGCACGTTCATTGAAGCGCCATCCTCTGGCACTGAACCCCGCTCTTCCAGCGGCCCTGGTGGCGGTGGCACGCTGGGTAATAAAGGGGTTAATACCAGCTTTGTTATACAAGCTGGTATTAAGCCCGAGATTCTTAATGTCAGGCCACATTTGACCCAGCCACTAAGAATCTCCAATAAAGGGTTAAAAAAACACAACACAGAGAAAAAATTTTATTTGAAATAAAAAAAAAAGCCATTAGGGACTCCATCTTTAATTAAAAAAATCCTCTTCTGTCTGACGCAGTCCAAAACGCGATGTCCTCTCTGCTACATCCCCTGTGCATAGATATAGATGTCTATGCACAGGGAATGAGCAGACTGAGAACAATCTCAGCACTGCTACATCATCTCTGTGAGCAGGCGGGCTCCAGGACCCTGGAGCTGCGGCAGCCTGCACAGAGAAGACAGCTGGACTCGGCTCGCAATGTAACAGCAGTTACTTTGCGAGTTTCCCTGCTATCACTGGCACAGTAGCCGAGTCTAATGCAAGACAATGGCAATCCTAGTTTTGTCAGCGTTTGCCATTGATTTGCATTGGACTCGTGCGAGTAAACGCTGGGAAACTCGCAGAGTACCGAGTCCTGCGAGTCCCTTACTACTCGCCGAGTAACGAGTCCTAGCGAGTAGATTCGCCCATCCCTAATGTATGTGTGTATGCGTTATTAAAGGTGAAATGAATGATTAGCCTAAGGCTTTGTTCACATAGCTTTATCTTCTTTCTAATGTAAAAGGTATACTTTTTTGGTTTACTTTACACTTTGGAACCAAAAGAGGGATGACCACAGCTACAGATGTGATCGTCTGATCGCGTAGCTCAACTACCCATCTCTCCTGAAGACCCAACAGCTTTTTGAGAGTTGTGTGGAGGACATCATCTCTGAAAATAGGGTCCCACAGCTGCACCCCAACAGTTTTGAGTAGCACCCAGCCCCTGAGACCACACAAATTTTCCCCCTCCCTCACTTTGCCACTGGTTGTGATATCCTCCCCCAGCTTGATGACCACTCAGAACTCTGAGACAGTCACTGGTTACGATATCATGCGCCAGGGATTTGCCCAGAGTGCTTCTTGTGTTGGGGTGCAGGTCCTGGACAGCTGTCGTCATCCTATTAGATAGATAAGAATGAATGTATGTGTGTATGCTTTATTAAAGGTGAAATGAATGCTTAGCCTAAGGCTATGTTCACATGTGTTTTTGCTGCGTTTTTTGCAGCTTCTTATCATAAGTTTTATGAAAATTAAAAGCTGATTTTTACAGAATTAGTAAAAACTATGAGACTTCAAAGTCACCAACGGCCTACTGACCGCCAAGAACAAACACCACTACTCCATCCTGCTACTCCTCGACCTGTCTGCCGCCTTCGACACGGTTGACCACTCCCTTCTTCTCCGGATCCTGGAATCCCTTGGCATCACCCACCGTGCCCTCTCCCCCTCTCCTGGATCTCCTCATACCTAGCGCACCGGACCTTCAGCGTCTCGCACTCCACCACACCTCCTCCTCACCCTACCCCCTTTCTGTCGGAGTCCCCCAAGGTTCGGTCCTGGGACCCCTACTTTTCTCCATTTACACTCTCGGCCTAGGGCAACTCATTGAGCCCCATGGCCTCCAGTACCACCTCTACGTCGACGACACCCAAATCTACCTGTCCGTCCCTGACATCGCCTCCCTACTCTCGAAAATCCCACAATGCCTTTCCGCCATCTCATCCTTCTTCTCTGCTCGCTCAACATGGACAAAACTGAATTCATAGTCTTCCCCCCAAGAAATTCCACCCCACCTCCCAACCTATCCTTCTGCATCAATGACTGCGCCCTCTCCCCAGTCCCCCAAGCCAAGTGCCTCGGGGTAATCCTTGACTCCTCCCTATCCTTCAAGCCCCACATTGAGGCCCTCACCACATCCCTCCGACTCCAGCTCAAGAACATCTCACGGATCCGCTCCTTCCTCACCCACGACACCGCTAAAACACTCATCCATGCTCTTATCATCTCCCGCCTTGACTACTGCAACCTCCTTCTCAATGGCCTCCCGGCTAACTCCCTCACACCTCTCCAGTCTATCCTCAACTCCGCTGCCCGACTCATCTACATGTCCTCCTGCTACTCCCCTGTCTCCCCCCTCTGCCAAGCCCTTCACTGGCTCCCCGTCTCCAAGAGATCCCAATTCAAAACACTAACCATGGCGTACAAAGCCATACACAACCTGGCCCCACCATACATCTCTGATCTGGTCTCCCGATACCTTCCCTCACGCAACCTCCGCTCCTCCCAAGAACTCCTCCTCTGCTCCCCCCTCATTACCTCTTCGCACAACCGAGTCCAGGACTTCTCCCGGGCATCTGCCTTACTCTGGAACTCCCTGCCCGAACACATCAGACACTCTCCTACCCTGAGTAGCTTCAAGTGTCACCTGAAGACTCACTTGTTCCGTCAAGCCTACAACCTGACATGAGACCCAGGCGACCGCCCCATACCTGACATTCCCCCATCCTACTGTATCCTAACCCGCCCCTCTTAGACTGTGAGCCCTCATGGACAGGGTCCCTGCCCCTTCTGTACCTGTACGTCCTGATCGCCTAGATTTAGTGTACTTGTTCTTGTCTCTCTCATCCTCATGTAAAGCGCCATGGAACCTAATGGTGCTATATAAATAAATAATAATAATAAGTTTAAAGTTTTCCCTGACTGAATTTGACAACAGCTGTGTTTTTAAATGATCGCTACATGTGAACATAACCTAAGACTAAATGGTTGTAAATGCAGAGCATCCATTGTACTTGATTGTCAGCTTCTAGGAACAAGCTGAATGCCTTTTTCTTTCCAGGTTGACTCTCCTGAGCATAGTACAGCAGGGGCGAATATACCAATGTCCCACAAGGGCCCAAGAGGCAAGGAGGGGCCATTACCTCCTTCACACCCAGCGGAAATGTGCATTACGAGGAGATATTGGACTGCACAAGGGCCTCTGCTGTGTCTGCCCCTGATGTACAGATATACAGCAATATGCAGCAGAACAAACTTGATCCAGGGAGATGTCCGATCTCCACAACTGGGGTCAGGAAGGAATTTCCCCCCCCCTGAGGTAGAACTCTCTGGGGGGGTTTTTCGCCTTACTCCGGATCATTGGGTGTGGTGGTCTCATCAGGTCTGCAGCAAGTTCTGTGGTCTCCATTGGACCGGACCTGAGAGTCACTGGGACCTTTAAAGGGAACCTGTCAGCTGATATATGCTCTCCAGCTATCACTGTCTTTACGTGCAGTTTCATAGCACTATTCTAACCATCCCTGTCTGAGCTCATAGTGTGATGTTAAAGGTAAAAAAAATCATTTATACACTTACATTTTTTTATGTAAAAGAGGCAATCAGACTACACCTTGGAGGAGGTAGTCTAAGGACCTGTGTGATGTAATGATCATATGACAATAGTGGGCAGAGATAAGCAAGCAAATCATTATACTCTATGAAGACTTATCTCCGCCTATTGTAGTCACATGATCATCCCACAGGCCATACAGCATCTTATAAAATTCAGCAGAAATGTTAACTATTAAGCTGCCAGATAGACTACATCCTCCAAGGTGTAGTCTGCCTCAGTAAATGTAAGTGTATAAATACTTTTTTTTCACCTTTACCATTACACTATGAGCTCAGACAGGGATGATTAGAATAGTGCTATGAAGCTACAGGTACAGACAGTGATAGCTGGGGGAAAAATCCTATTTTAACCTTGGCACTCCGAAAAAAAGGGAAGGACATGATAGTTGCTTTCCAAGTGTTTTTTTAATTTTTCTTGAGGAAATGTGTGTGGTTTCCAAAAACACGGACCTTTAGGCTCAGCATGAGTCTTCGTCAGTAAGACAATCTGTACATATAGAATCACAAAAAAACACAACTTTGCACAAGAAAAATAAAAAAAAACTTGAAAAGCAACTATTATGTCTTTCCCTTTTTTTCTGTGTGCCAGGGTTAAAATATGATTTTTACTGACTAACCATTACCCTTGAGCACCTAACAGTGGTTGAGCTTGATTCTATCCTTTGTAGTAATAGCTGTGGGTGCAAAAATTAGCTGACAGGTTCCCTTTACTTTACTACAGGGCCAGTAATATTTACAATGTTGCTTATTGCTATTACAATAAAATAAACTAGATTACAGATAATATACTGTGTTTTGTGTTTTATTTGTCTGCACTTCACCATACACAGCGACAATCGCTAAATACTCCAGAACTAGAACCAGACTTTACTGCTGATCCGGCATCTTAGGCTGTGTGCTCACGGTCCAGTGTCACTGCGTCTTGGACGCAGTGGCTCCAGACCAGAGGGAAGACGCAGGTGCTCGCAGGGAACCCGCAGCCGCCCCTGTACTCACCATCTGCGATCAGCGCAGGGCGGTTTCCCCCTGCGTGCAGCCAATGAACATGCTGCGGGGGAGCAGAATTCTGTCAACCTGCACCACAGCTTGTCAAAACACTGCGGTCGGGTGCAACATAGTGAGGATGGGATTTGTTCAAATCCAATCTGCTATGCTGCTTACTGTACTACATAGTGTTTTGGACGCAGCAGGAAGACTCTGTTTCCAAAATGCTGAGTAGACTGATTGTATGCACACACCCTAATAAAGTGTCTCATTTGCTATGCACATGGTGTCCGCTGCTGCAGGACCAGGAGTCTATAGGGGGCACAATTTACACAGAGCGAGTCACTTGACTCCGGCCATTTTAACGTCACCTGTCCCAAGTTACATCACTGTGAGGTTACGGTCTCGGTGATGGGGGCACTTACATTGTATAGATCCTATATAACACACTAACTGAAAGAAGACTGAAGAGCGGGTCACAGAGACTCAGAATTCAGGAGACTTAGGAAAAAGAAGAAAATGGCTAAAGAGGAGTCACAGACCACAACAAGTAACCACGGAGTCCAAGGACAAAATGAGGTGCTCAGGAATGATCCCAATGTGCATTCGCTAAAACCGGCTCTAGTAAGGAGAGGAGCACCGGATCAGATTTCGGCCCCATAGTATTTCTATGGGGACGGATGGAGTGGATGGCAGCTATGTGCCATCCAGTTTCTATCTGTCCAGGAGAATCCGGCAGCATTCGATTTTTCTCCCGACACAAAATCGTTGCAAGCAACGTTTTTGTGTCCAGGGGGAAAATCGGACAAAATCGGATGCTCCCGGATCCTCCCGGATCCGGCGCCCCCTAACATGGGGGTCTATGTTGCCGGATCACACAAATCGGATGCGGGAGCCGGACACCGGGTGCAGGAGTTTAGCAGCAGCGCTGCTAAACGTCAGCACCAGGAGCTGTCCCCTGCACTGATTTAGGACTGCGGCTAGCAGGGAGCTTGAAATTTGTGCAGCTGCGCCTGCGAACATCGGACGCCGGCTGCAAACCAGAACGGGGACATATTTGCCCTCTGGGTCTGTTTGCAAATCTGGTCCGGGGCTAACCAATTCACAGCAGACAGCCCCGGACCGGATCACACCACTGTGAAACCGGCCTACGACAAAACCAGGAGTGGAGCAATCAGAGGTAATTTTTTTCTGCATTTCTCACCCTCTCCTGGTTTTGTATTTTAAATACTGAGGTGAAAATCTCACCAAATACTCAACTTGCTTTCTCTGGCAAACCTCTGTAACTGCATCTCTGCTGCTGTGTCACAGGGCAGGGAGCGGTTAAACATCCAAGTATTTAATATCTATTGGAAATAAAGAAGTTTCCATTTATTGATACCAGATAAAACAAATGACCAACCACAATCCACTCTACCAAGACCAATAATACCAGATAGAAGGCAGATATACCACCACTCCGTGACCAGATCACAAATTACCACGACATAGTGCCCAAATAATACTATATACCAGGCACTGAATACTGCCACACCATGACCAAAGCACATACCATCCATAGTGATCAAATGCTACCACATACAAGGTATAAATACTGCCACACCATGCGACCACAATTACCACCACATAGTGACCAAATGATACCACATACAAGGGGCAAATACCATCATGCCATGACCAAAGCACATAATGCCACCACATAGTGACAAATAGTACTAAAATAATAAAAAAGTAAAAAAAAAGCTCTGTACATTGGGTCAGTGTACAGGTAATACAGTGATCACCAGTGACATTATACATAGGAGCTCTGTAAATAGTGTCAGTGTACAGGTAACACAGTGATCACCGGTGACATTATACACAGGGAATTCTGTATATAGTGTACAGGTTATACAGTCATCATCAGTGATATTATACACAGAAGCTCTGTGTATAGCGCCAGTGTACAGGTAATGCAATGATCACCATTGACATTATACACAGGAGCTTCCGTATATAGTGTCAGTGTGTGTGTATAGGTAAAACACATATGTGGCGCCCCGCCAAGCAGGCGTCACAGAGGGGTACTGCACCCGTAAAAGAGGTGCAGATGCTCCAGCTGCAGGTGGACCCTAGGATGGTGGTGGGACCCATTCTCAGCATTCCCACATTAGTACAAGCGGTGGAGGTTACCCGGGAGGGAATAAATTCACCTCTAGGGGAACAAGGAGGTTTTTGCCTCTAAGTTTGCTGCTAGGTCACTCAGCTGAGGGACCAGGAGGAGTGATGGAGGAAGAGGAGAGGTTTAAGGAGCTTTCCAGGAGAGCAGCCGATCTGGGAAAGAGGAGCCAGCCAGATAGGTTCTCCCAGACAACTTACCAGGCACCAGAACCCGCAGACTGCTGGAGCTACATGCACGGTAGAGAATCCGGATTCCGTGGAGACTTCAAGTGTCCCGGGATCAGAGCAGTCCACAAGAAGGGTACCAGGCACCCCAAAGGAACAAGCGGCCAGCCAGTAGAGGGTTACCCGACGACAGCGAAAGGTGAGAGAGGACAGGAGGCCAGGCTGGATTCTACATCAACCACGCTTCACACCAAACTGGAAAGCAGGGAAGAACAGATGCGAGTTAGTTAAAGAAGGCACACCAAGGTTCCACCATACCACCTGGGATCCACTTGCATCCACCCGTTAGCTACCTGTTCTTGTAACATCTAAGTGCTGAACTGTGAACTTTGTATGATGCCGATGCAAGTTAACAGTAAAGTACCCAGAGGAAAAGTGGCTTTGCCTCTGCCTGTATTTCCTTTCGTGAACTTGTTCCCCATACAGGAACGCTACTTTGAAGGTCCAGCCCTACCTGTAGAGGACTTTGCAAAACTAGCCACATTACCATCTACCTCTGGCGGACTGTGGCGGCGCTGGTGACACCTCAACAGAAACTACAGGTGGCGTCACAACAACTTGTAAATATCATCCCCTGTAAATATACCCCTTTTTCAAAGAAGTCCCCCAGGACCCGGGATCAGGTGCGCCCACCACTCCCCGTGACACAGGAGCGTTAACCCCTTGGAGCCTGATACCCGAATACCCCAAAGCCTGGGGCTCGACACATACTCACCAGTGATGTCTCTAGGTGAAGTTCTTTATCTGTCGCAGACCGATATCACGTCTGCTATGCAGGACTTATCTCTGCAGAAAATAACAAAGTTATCTATTAAGGTACCTTTACACGCCGCTACAGAAGGTTAGGAACAACCGGGTGTCTCACGTGCACGAGCACGTACCAACGGTTGCAAACGGTACCCGATACCGCCTTTACACGCTGCTACAAGGTGCTCTACAGAAGGTTTAATCTATCTCTGGATGCACCGCCGGGTGCCTCAAGTTACCTTCTGTAGAGCACCTTACCTCATTTACACGCCACTACAGAAGGTAATATGGGAGGACCTGGTGCAGCAGGGACAACACTTAGGCGTGCCAGAATTGTGGATTACGAGACGCTCGTACGATGATTGGACAACAATAGTATCATGATTGGCCAGCCAGCGCAGGAAGGCTGGCTAATACATGACGCTATTGCAAATGTGTAGTGTGACTGGTCATCTCCTTAAATATGCCGCCCTATGCAGCGACTACCAATCGTAACGCAGGAGCTTCCACCAATGATCGCTGAAAGGGGGCAGTTTCATTGAGGCTGTGTCACACCCCAGGGAGTTAACTAGGTGACGAAAAAACCTTACCCTACCTTATTTAGACGCCACTACCATCGGGTTGAAATCAACCTGTTTTAGAGCATTAGAGCACTGCTCTGAAACAGGTGCCGCAAGTGACGGGTGGCAACAACCGACTTTACACGCCGCTACCTCGGGTTGATTTGACGGTGCAAGATACATTTGTCTCATAAACCCGGTTGTTTCCACCCTGCTGTAGCGGCGTGTAAAGGTACCTTAACTGATCACTTCCCGAGCAAATTTCCCACTTTCCCCAAAATTTCTACACTACATCAAATGAAAAAAAAAGCGACATAGTGCTGTACTACACAGTAACAGTGCTCCAGTGTCATTCTGTGCCTGCTCATCCTTGTCAGCAGACATATTTGTCTGATGGCAAAGATGTAGCAGAACTGAAGACAGAAGACCTGTGGATTACGTTGGAGCGAGGATTTTTTTTTATCAAAGATGGAGTCCCTTAATGTGTTTTTTGTTTTATTTTTTAATAAATACATTTTTTTCTGTGTTTTTTTTCTGTTTACTACTGTAGTAATTCATGGTAGCCATGTTTTATTTGGCATGACACCATGAATTTTGTGCTTAGTACCAGCTGATAATACAAAGCTGCCCTGGTACTAACCCTATTATTACCCAGGGTGCCACCCACCACCATGGCTGCTGGAAGAGCCAGGTAAAGTGCCTGGAAATAGTTGATGAATGCATCATTTTCAGGGGTGGCAGCTGCTGCGATTTTCAGCATGGGGGGCCAAGAACGCTTGGGCCTTACCATGCCGAGAATTCCAGCCCCCAACTGCCTGGTTTTATCTGGCTGGCGATCAACATATGGCGGAAGCCCACGCATTTTTTTTAATATTTTAAATAAGTTTAAAACAAATATTAGACTTCTCTGTCTTTTGATCACCAGCCAAGGTAAAGCCGGGCAGCTGGGGGTGGCAGGCCGTAGCTGTCCGCTTTATCTGCGGTGAGAATCAAAAATTCTGCAGAGCACTACGTCATGTTTTTAAAAATTATTTCTTTTCACCCTTCAACATGTGTGACAGACCCAAGAGCCAATCACAGATGCTGTCAAAGTGCATGGGCGTCTGTGATCTGCTGTTCGAATAATCTACAATCAGCCCATACATTCTAGTATTGTACTATGTATGGGCTGTTTCAGGTTACTCAAGCAGACAATCACAGATGCCCATTCTCTATCTCAGCATCTATGATTAGCTGTTGGGTCTGTCACACATATAGAAGTGTGAAAATAAATAATAAAAAAAAAATGACATAGCGCTCCGCAGAATTTTTGATTCTCAGCGCAGATAAAGCAGACAGCTATGGGCTGTTACCTCCAGCTGCTTGGCTTTACCTTGGCTGGCAATCAAAAATACAGGACTGCCCATTATTTTTATTTTTTTAATTATTTAAATTATATACAGTACATACATAATACCAGCCTTCTGGCATTCTCAGCGTGATGAGGTACATAGTTGTTGGCCCTCCCCAAACTACAGAATAGCAGCCCACACCACCCCAGAAATTGGCGCATTAATTGGAAGCACTGATTCCTGGCGCTTTACTTGGCTCTTCCGAAGCACTGGTGCATTACCATCAGGATGACAAAAGGGGTTAATGACAGCTGAGTATTTACAGCTTGTCATTAAAGCCAGATTGATAATGTTTAGAGCTCTATGAGACCCGCGCCATTATCAATCCTGTGAGTAAATAGTTAAAAAACACAATACACAGAGAAAAATCCTTTACTTCAAATAAAAAACACAGATAACCTTCATTTTCCCATTTATTAACCCCAAACATACCCTCCGACGGTAATCCACAACGATGTCCCGCAAATCACACAATCCTGACGAAGCAACAGGTACAGCACACCAATGTCTAGGGCTGAGACCCTGACACGTATTTCAAACCTTCTTCCAGGGAACATTGGAGTCCTCTACCTTTTGCTTAGTTGTCATGGATGAGTGGGTTGAGACATAGTCTGTTCAGCACATTAGGTACATAATGGCGGTATTTTATTTGTAGATGTAACTTTTATTCTATGTATAACTATGAATATGCGCCTGCATGTACCATATTATACATGGACTTTGTCTCTTGCACTTTAATCATTTACCTGTGCCACTAGTTTTTCAGTATCGGCCATCCTTGTCTATCTCTCCTGCTACCAGATTGTCTTGGTCTGTAATGTATATACACTTGGTGTAGTTTGTAATGTTCAATTGATGTTGTCACAGCAATAAATACAGCACTTGCGTTTATCGTCTCTTGGGCTATTACTTTAACTCACCATTTTTTTATATGTTTAGACTCTGTTTTCTTTTCTTAACCCCTTCACCCCCGAGCCCATTTTTGCTTATTTTAGCCTTAATGCCCGAGCCATTTTTTGCAATTCTGACCAGTGTCCCTTTATGAGGTTATAACTCTGGAACGCTTCAACCGATCCTATCGATTCTGAGATTGTTTTTTCGTGACATATTGGGCTTCATGTTAGTATTAAATTTAGCTCAATAATTTTTGCGTTTATTTGTGAAAAAATCAAAAATATGGCAAAAATTTTGAAAATGTCGAAATTTTCAAATTTTGAATTTTTTTTCTGCTAAACCAGAGAGTTATGTGACACAAAATTGTTGATAAATAATATTTCCCACATGTCTACTTTATATCAGCACAATTTTGGAAAAAAAAATTTTTGGGGTAGGAAGTTATAAGGGTTCAAAGTTCATCAGCAATTTTTCATTTTTCCACCAAAATTTACAAAACCATTTTTTTTAGTGACCACATCACATTTGAAGTCCGTTTGAGGGGTGTACACAACAGAAAACACCCAAAAGTGACACCATTCTAAAAACTGCACCCCTCATGCTACTCAAAACTACATTCAAGAAGAATATTAACCCTTCAGGTGCTTCACAGGAACTAAAGCAAAGTGGAAACAAAAAATGGATATTTAAATTTTTCCAACAAAAATGTTCTTTTAGCCTCAAATCTTTCATTTTCACATGGGCAACAGCATAAAATGGATCCTAAAGTTTGTTGGGCAATTTCTCCTGAGTATATCGATACCTCATATGTGGTCATAAACAACTGTTTGGGCGCACGGCAGGGCTCAGAAGGGAAGGAGCGCAATTTGACTTTTGGAGCTAATTTTCCATTCAAAAAGGGAAATTGCGCTCCTTCCCTTCTGAGCCCTGTCGTGCGCCCAAACAGTTGTTTATGACCACATATGAGGTATCGATGTACTCAGGAGAAATTGCCCAACAAATTTTAGGATGAACTTTATGCTGATGGCCATTTGAAAATTTAAAAAATTAGGCTAAAACAAAATTTTTGTGAAAAAAAAAGTACTTTTTAATTTTTACAGATCAATTTGTGAAGCACATGGGGTTCAATATGCCCACTACCCATCTAGATAAGTTCCCTGGGGTGTCTAGTTTCCAAAATGGGGTCACTTGTGGGGGAACTCCAATGTGTAGGCACACAGGGGCTCTCCAAACGCAACATGGTGTCCGCTAACAATTTGAATGGAAAATCAGGTCAACTTGTTAGCGGACACATGTCACGTTTGGAGAGCCCCTGTGTGCCTACACATTGGAGCTCCCCCACAAGTGACCCCATTTTGGAAACTAGACACCCCAGGGAACTTATCCTGATGGGTTGTGAGCATATTGAACCCCCAGGTGCTTCACAAATTAATCCGTAATAACGAAAAAGTACTTTTTTTTCCACTTTTTTTTTTTTTTTCCCATTTATTTGTGAAGCACCTGGGGGTTCAATATGCCCACTACCCATCTAGATAAGTTCCCTGGGGTGTCTAGTTTCCAAAATGGGGTCACTTGTGGGGAACTCCAATGTGTAGGCACACAGGGGCTCTCCAAACGCAACATGGTGTCCGCTAACAATTTGAATGGAAAATCAGGTCAACTTGTTAGCGGACACATGTCACGTTTGGAGAGCCCCTGTGTGCCTACACATTGGAGCTCCCCCACAAGTGACCCCATTTTGGAAACTAGACACCCCAGGGAACTTATCCTGATGGGTTGTGAGCATATTGAACCCCCAGGTGCTTCACAAATTAATCCGTAAAAACGAAAAAGTACTTTTTTTCCACTTTTTTTTTTTTTTTCCCATTTATTTGTGAAGCACCTGGGGGTTCAATATGCCCACTACCCATCTAGATAAGTTCCCTGGAGTGTCTAGTTTCCAAAATGGGGTCACTTGTGGGGGAACTCCAATGTGTAGGCACACAGGGGCTCTCCAAACGCAACATGGTGTCCGCTAACAATTTGAATGGAAAATCAGGTCAACTTGTTAGCGGACACATGTCACGTTTGGAGAGCCCCTGTGTACCTACACATTGGAGCTCCCCCACAAGTGACCCCATTTTGGAAACTAGACACCCCAGGGAACTTATCCTGATGGGTTGTGAGCATATTGAACCCCCAGGTGCTTCACAAATTAATCCGTAAAAACGAAAAAGTACTTTTTTTCCACTTTTTTTTTTTTTCCCCATTTATTTGTGAAGCACCTGGGGGTTCAATATGCCCACTACCCATCTATATAAGTTCCCTGGGGTGTCTAGTTTCCAAAATGGGGTCACTTGTGGGGGAACTCCAATGTGTAGGCACACAGGGGCTCTCCAAACGCAACATGGTGTCCGCTAACAATTTGAATGGAAAATCAGGTCAACTTGTTAGCGGACACATGTCACGTTTGGAGAGCCCCTGTGTGCCTACACATTGGAGCTCCCCCACAAGTGACCCCATTTTGGAAACTAGACACCCCAGGGAACTTATCCTGATGGGTTGTGAGCATATTGAACCCCCAGGTGCTTCACAAATTAATCCGTAAAAACGAAAAAGTACTTTTTTTCCACTTTTTTTTTTTTTCCCATTTATTTGTGAAGCACCTGGGGGTTCAATATGCCCACTACCCATCAGTATACGTTCCCTGGGGTGTCTAGTTTCCAAAATGGGGTCACTTGTAGGGGAGCTCCAATGTTAAGGCACACAGGGGCTCTCCAAACGCGACATGGTGTCCGCTAATAATTCCAATTGTTAGCAAACACCAGGTTGCGTATGGAGAGCCCTGTGTGCCTACACATTGGAGTTTCCCCACAAGTGACCCCATACACATATAATCATATATAATCACACATATAATATAATTACACATATAATTACACAACTGTACCCAGCCTTTCAGAAGGACAGGTCACCGTGAGGCGAGGCCTGGCCTTTCTGCAGGAAGGGATTTGTTCTAGCACCGGAATAAGACCCCCAAAGCCATGGTAAAGACTAAGGGGGCACTTATCGTAGTGCATGTCAGGTTGGTGTGTTGTAGTGTACATCAGGGTGTGTGTCAGGTTGGTGTGTTGTAGTGTACATCAGGGGGTGTATGTCAGGTTGGTGTGTTGTAGTGTACATCAGGGTGTGTGTGTGGTTTGTGTATGATGTTGTGGGTGCATGTCAGTCTGGGGTCGTGTGATAGATTTCGAAACATCCAAAGATACACAAACCTGGTTTGTCAGGGCACGTTTTACATTGGGTTTGGACGGTCGTTCTGTTCCCCCTTTGATGGCAGACCCGGCACCTTTTTCTTGGCCCCTTCTCTGCAAAATGTTGCCCTGGTACCACGCGGGAATATCGAGTTCCAGGAGTGCTGGGGCCCCCTTCATCTTCTACTCTTCGTCTTCCTCTTTCTTCTCTTGGTCTTCGTTCTCGTCCTCCTTCTTCTCTTGGTCTTCGTTCTCCTCCATTCAACAGGGCCTTGATCACCTTCACCTGGAACTCAAGAAAGGTGTTAGTGGTGTGACCTGCACATCGTGACAGCAAGTATGCATTATACATTGCCATTTGGACAATGTACACGGCCAGTTTTTTGTACCACTTCCTCGTTTTCCGCGTGGCCCTGTAGGGCTTGAGGACTTGATCAGAACGATCAACTCCTCCCATGTTCTTATTGTACCCCAGGACACATTCCGGTTTGTGGACCTGTCCTGGGGTACCTCTGGTGGTGGTGGCCCTGGTGCCGGGACCATGGATCGTGGTCAAGATAAAGACATCCCTTCGGTCTTTGAACTTGACCAGTACCATGTTGCCGCTACATTGAGCTCGGCTCTCACTTCTTGGGAGAGGCTGCTCAATTAGCGGCATAGGGAGATCCCTCTTGTTTCTGCGCACAGTACCGCAAGCGGCGGTAGTTCTGGCAGAGAGGGATCTGAAGAGCGGGACACTTGTATAAAAGTTATCAACGTATAGATGATAACCTTTATCAAGTAGTGGGTGGATCAAATCCCACACTATTTTCCCGCATACCCCCAGAGCAGGGGGACACTCTGGGGGCTCGATCCTTGAATCCTTCCCCTCATACACTCTAAAGTTGTGAGTGTACCCTGAGGTACTCTCACAAAGCTTGTAGAGCTTTATCCCATACCTGGCCCTCTTGCTGGGAATGTATTGGCGGAAACTAAGCCTACCTTTTTAAAGGACGAGGGATTCGTCCACACAAATTTCCTGTTTGGGAACGTACACTTCAGCAAACTTGCTGCTGAAGTGGTCGATGACCGGTCGAATTTTGAACAATCTGTCAAAATTCGGGTCATTACGGGGAAGGCTGTTAGTGTTGTCCCTGAAGTGGAGAAATTTATGGATGGCGTCGAATCTGTTTCGGGCCATCACCTCACCGTACACTGGAGTTAGAAAAAACTTATCTGTACTCCAGCATTGGCGCATTTCTGGTCTCGTCACAATCCCCATATGAAGTATCAAACCCCAGTATTTCATAATTTCTCCAGAGTCCACAGGAGTCCAAGAAGAAAAGATGGAATCTGGGTTTTGGACCAGAAACTGTTGGGCGTACAGGTTCGTCTGCTCCACCATGAGCCTCACAAAGTCCTCAGAGAAAAAGACTTTGAAAAAGTCAATTTCCCTGAAGTTTGTGGCCTCAAACAGGATTCCTGATTGGGGAATAAAATCAGGAATCTGTGGAGTGTACCGATCAGGGACGGGGATCCACACAGGGGCCCTGGTGCTAGGTTGGGCATGCCTAGCACCAGGTGGAGGGTTACTCACTGACGGCTGTGGGTCTTCCTCCGACTCCTCTCCTCCAGGCTCAGACTCCTCTTCCTCGGACTCCGACTCCTCTTCCTCTGGCTCCGGACGATCTCTTGTCCTCCGCCGTCTTCGTGGTGGTGGCGAGTCGGTGTCACTGCTGCAGATTTCACTGTCGGAGGAAGAATGTGAGGAATAGTGGAACGTGGGGCCACTTCCTCACTGTCAGCATCGGAGGCAAGTATAGCATATGCCTCCTCAGCCGAGTACACCCTTTGTGACGTTGATGAGCGGGACGGGCGGGACGGGCGTGACATGTTGTATGTGCTGTGTGCGTGTGTAAAAAAAAAAAAAAGTAAACTTTTTATTAGTGTGCGTGTATGTGAACGTTAACTGGTGTAACTTTCGGGACGACGGTCAGTCAGGGGCGGCGGACGACGACGGTCAGTCAGGGGCGGCGGACGACGACGGTCAGTCAGGGGCGGCGGACGACGACGACAGTCAGGGGAGGCGGACGACGACGACAGTCAGGGGCGGCGGACGACGACGGTCAGTCAGGGGAGGCGGACGACGACGGTCAGTCAGGGGCGGCGGACGACGACGGTCAGTCAGGGGCGGCGGACGACGACGGTCAGTCAGGGGCGGCGGACGACGACGACAGTCAGGGGAGGCGGACGACGACGACAGTCAGGGGCGGCGGACGACGACGGTCAGTCAGGGGAGGCGGACGACGACGGTCAGTCAGGGGCGGCGGACGACGACGGTCAGTCAGGGGCGGCGGACGATGACGGTCAGTCAGGGGCGGCGGACGACGACGACAGTCAGGGGCGGCGGACGACGACAGTCAGTCAGGGGCGGCGGACGACGACGGTCAGTCAGGGGCGGCGGACGACGACGACAGTCAGGGGCGGCGGACGACGACGGTCGGTCAGGGGCGGCGGACGACGACGGTCAGTCAGGGGCGGCGGACGACGACGACAGTCAGGGGCGGCGGACGACGACGGTCAGTCAGGGGCGGCGGACGACGACGGTCAGTCAGGGGCGGCGGACGACGACGGTCAGTCAGGGGCGGCGGACGACGACGACAGTCAGGGGCGGCGGACGACGACAGTCAGGGGCGGCGGACGACGATGGTCAGTCAGGGACGGCGGACGACGACGGTCAGTCAGGGGCGGCGGACGACGACAGTCAGGGGCGGCGGACGACGACGGTCAGTCAGGGGCGGCGGACGACGATGGTCAGTCAGGGGCGGCGGACGACGACGGTCAGTCAGGGGCGGCGGACGACGACGGTCAGTCAGGGGCGGCGGACGACGACGGTCAGTCAGGGGCGGTGGACGACGACTGTCAGTCAGGGGCGGCGGACGACGACAGTCAGGGGGTCACTAGGGCCAGGCAGCGGTCGGTCAGGGGGTCACTCGGGCCAGGCAGCGGTCGGTCAGGGGGTCACTCGGGCCAGGCAGCGGTCGGTCAGGGGGTCACTAGGGCCAGGCAGCGGTCGGTCAGGGGGTCACTCGGGCCAGGCAGCGGTCGGTCAGGGGGTCACTCGGGCCAGGCAGCGGTCGGTCAGGGGGTCACTCGGGCCAGGCAGCGGTTGGTCAGGGGGTCACTCGGGCCAGGCAGCGGTCGGTCAGGGGGTCACTCGGGCCAGGCAGCGGTTGGTCAGGGGGTCACTCGGGCCAGGCAGCGGTCGGTCAGGGGGTCACTCGGGCCAGGCAGCGGTCGGTCAGGGGGTCACTCGGGCCAGGCAGCGGTCGGTCAGGGGGTCACTCGGGCCAGGCAGCGGTCGGTCAGGGGTCACTCGGGCCAGGCAGCGGTCGGTCAGGGGGTCACTCGGGCCAGGCAGCGGTCGGTCAGGGGGTCAACACCGAGCAGACCGGACCGGTGAGAACGAGCTCTGGGGAGGGGGGAGAGAGCAAACTCAGGGGAGGGGGGGAGAGAGCAAACCCAGGGGAGGGGGAGAGAGCAAACTCAGGGAAGGGGGGGGGGGGAGAGAGGACAATGGGGAAGGGGGAGGGGGAGAGGACACCAGGGGAGGAGGGGAGGGAGCGGATCACAGCAGCGGGGTACTTACAATCAGCAGCAGCAGCGGCGGTGGCAGCAGCGGCGGCGGCGGCGATCGGCGGCGATCGGCGGTGGCGGGGGGGCTCACACCACGTGGGCACGGTCGGTGGCAGCGGAGGGCTGCAGGGGTGCACGCTCATCAGCGTCCACCGACAGAGTGGAGCTGATGAGCTCGGTGGCCATATTGTGAACATCCCCCTGCACATCTGATTGGAGGGCTTGCATCACATGGACGCTAGCCCCCAATCAGATCGGGGGGGGGGGCACACACACCTCACAGTGCCCCAGCCAATGCCTGATGCTTTGAGCATCAGGCTATGGCCAGATTGAAAACATTACACCAATTTCTATTGGTGTAATGTTTCAATCATCACTTTTGGCTAGTTGTTAATTAACTAGCCAATCGGAGGGCTCCTAGCCACGGGGGGGGAAAATCCCCTCCCGTGGGGTCATCTAGAGGTTGGCCCCTATCTGCGGCTCTATTAACCCTTTCGTGAACCCGGTTAATAGAGCCGCAGCAAGGGGGAAACCGCGATGACGCAGCGTATGCGCCATCGGGCGGGAACGGTGATGTTTCCATGGCGCATACGCTGCGCGCCCGGGCGGGAAGGGGTTAAAATGTTGTAATGATTCGTATCCTTGACTTAATCATGTACCATTTAATTCCTTAGGTTCTTACTTCTTTACTCTTGTGAACACAACCTTAAGCTCCTGTCACACACAACGACGCACTAGCGATCCCTACAGGATCGTTGGTGCGTTGTTACCTGGTCGCTGGGGAGCTGTCAAACAGGCAGCATGTGGTAACTATTTCTACCAGCAGTACGAAACTATATGCACACAGTGACTTTTAAATAAGGTAATTAACTATTTCTACCAGCAGTCCTAGGCATTCCACCAATAAAAGCTGCCAACCACCTCTAATTGACAGGTTATTGCTGCGCTGCTTACCTATATATCACTTGCACCAGATTGAATCCACGCTGTATTGCAGAATGACCCCACTGGCGGTTGTGAAAAACAAGTGGGTGCAGTCCATACGGTGGTAGTCCATTCAACGCAGACCATGTTAATAAAGTAGGGAAATCCAGGGAAAATGTTAGAGTCTGTACAGTATAGTCTCTGTAAGCTCAGGGTTTCAACGGGTTAAATTATTTCAAGTCCAACAATTTAAACATACCAAATAAACATTTTCCGTATGGGTGTCTCGTCTTAGGAGACCTGGTACCTCCTCTTTACCCCAGGCACTTTCTTTTCCTACCTTAATGTGCATAAGGCTGGGCCCAGTTCCTCCACCCTTCTGTACACTACTATTTACAGTTAATGAACACACATTTTCATATTTACATTATTTCCTTTGTATCATTTTACACTTATTCCCACTCGCCATACCTGGACGGGGCTTGACCTTGATTACTACAACAAGACCTACGTAGTACTGGTGTCTCAGATGGTGTACTCAACAGTATGTGACATGTAGAAGTGTACATACTTTAGGTAGACCTTAGTCTCACTACAGGGCTGGCAGATGCACCGATTTCAGGGTCCTCAGGTTCTGCTACAACGGGAGATTCTTCCTGGATCTGGACAGGGTCTTCTTGTCTTCTTTGTTCATCAACTGGTTGAAAGAAGTGGATTACAGACACTATTACTGCTGCTTCACATTGAGGCCAGTCTTCAGGAAAGTCTCCTAATGCTGTACGTATTACCTTTTCTTTCTTTTCTTCTTCAGAGACTTTGCATGGTATTTCTTCTTCGTTTTTCTTAATTATTCTGGACATATTTTGAGGTGATCTCTGGAAACTGTGGCAGTTGTTTTTCCTCCATCCTTGCTAATGTCACAAGTTTTACTGTTGTTAAAGTTAGATTGTAACACGGTATAGGGTTCTTGTTCCCATTGATCATCTAGCTTATGGGTTCTTCTCTTTCACTTGAGTACCATCTCTCCAGGTGTTAGAGGTCCAGCTTGAGCACTCTTGTTGTAATTCCTCTTTTGTTTTTCTCTTGTCTGTTCTAATCTGTTTGCTACACAGGCTTGTACCATTTTATATTGTTCTTGGTGGTTGGAATCCCAATCTTTTTCAGATGACTCTGCCTCTGGTACTACCATTCCCATTTCAAAATCTACAGGCAATCTTCCGGGTCTTACTCTCATGAGGTATGCTGGTGTGCAATTGGTGGAGCTTACAGGTAAGTTATTATACATGTCCACTAAGTCAGGCAACTTCTCTGGCCATTGATTTCTTTTCCTTAAAGCAAAGTCTTCAGCATATCTATGACAATGTTGTTAATTTTCTCACACATACCATTGGTTTGAGGATGTTAAGGTGTGGTTCTGATCTTTTTACATCCGTAGAGATGACAAAACTCTTGAAATATTTCTGCTTCAAAAGACGAATCTTGATCAGTCAATACTTGTTCTGGATACCAGTGTGGTCTACAAAAGTAGGTTTGAAAGGTTTTTGCTGCTGTTTCCGCAGTTAAGTCTTTTACTGGAGCTACTACCAGAAATATTGAGTAGTGATCCACCAATGTTAAGGCATAGGTGTAACCTTATCTGTTGTGAGTTAGCTTCACGTGATCTAAGGCTACTATTTAAGTGGCTGTGTGGTCACAATTGGCTGTAATTGTGTCCTTTAACTTTCAAGTTCTTTCCATCTGAAGTTGCATGTTCCACAATGTTTATACCATCTTTCCATGGTTCCTCTCATGCCAACCTAATAGAATCGATCTCTGAGCAACATCTCCAGCTTTTTCCATCCAAAGTGTCCTGCTTGGTTATGGTAGGCATCCAGCACCATCTTGACATCTTTCTTTGGGACCACTATTTGCCAGACCATCTCATGTGTTCTGGGGTTGACGTACCGTCGACACAACTTGCCTTGATAGATGAACAGTCTACTTCTCTCATTCCACAGGTGCTTCTGATGGGGCATCTGGGTTCAGACGTGAATGCTCTTGGGCTATCAGCTCCTTGACTAAACTAATAGCTGGGTCACTATCTTGGGTCTCTTTCCATTCATGGTAAGGCAACGGGTTGATGCTCACCTCGCCACGTCTTCTGCATCCCTGGTGACATTGGTACGCACTGTGACGGTGAAATGCAGGTAGCTCCACCTCTTCTAAATCATCCACATCTTTTCCTTGATCAGGTAGATGAGGCATTCTGAATAAGGCATCTGCATTGGCGTTCTTATGGCCTGCCCGCTACTTGATGGTGAAATGATAGTTGGAAAACCTGGCCATCCCGTGCTGCTCCATTGCACCCAACTTCGCGGTTTCCAAGTGTGTAAGAGGATTGTTATCTGTGAAGGCGGTGAACTTTGCAGATGCCAGGTAATGCTTAAACCATTCTGTGATGGCCCAGACCAAGGCCAGGAATTCCAGTTTGAAGGAACTGTAGTTCTAGGCAATTACCTTCTCTTTACCATTTTGTTTCTAGGCCAAGACAGCTCCCAATCCTACGTTGCTGCATCAGTGTATAACAGGAACGGTGAGTTGTAGTCAGTGTAATGTCCACACGATATGAGGAATTCACAAGGGTAAACTTTAACTGTACTTTATTCTTCCATCTTTCTCCATCATATAACATAACAGTATTTCTTCAGCATGCTCTAAACTGAAACTAAAACTTAACTTCCCATCTCCTTCTTATTATTATCCATGATACACCAGACCTAGTTTTCTTAAAGAGACAGATCTAATTATTGTACATTAAAGTCAGGGCAAGCTAAGATGTGAGGGCTTCTTTCATCTGCTTGAAGGACCCTTCTTGTTCCTTGCCCCATTCAAATGGAGGACCTTTGCATTTGCCCTTCTTGGACTGGCCTACCAGGAGATCTTGCAAGGGTGCTGCCATCTTCGTGTAACCCTTGATGAATCTTCTGTAGTACCCTACCAGCCCCAGGGACTGACGTACCTCTTTAACATTGGTCAGTGTTGGCCATTCCTTAATGACGGTAACCTTATCTGGATCTGGTGCCACTCCTTCTGAGCTGACTTTATGTCCAAGAAATTGAACTTTTGGCTTCAGCAGATGACATTTTGACGGTTTCAGCCTCATCCCGAACTTAGACAATGCTTCCAATACCTCCGCCAGGTGTTTCAGATGTTCTACATAGGTTTTTGAATACACTATGATGTCATTCAGGTAGAATAGCACAGTCTCGAAGTTTCAGTGCCCCAGGCAACACTCCATCAGTCTTTGGAACGTTCGGGTGCATTACAGAGTCTGAATGGCATGCTGTTGAACTCACATAGGTCCATGGGTGTTGTGAATGCTGTCTTCTCGCGGTCTTCTGGTGCAACGGAGACCTGCCAGTACCCACTAGTGAGATCTAAGGTTAAAAAGTAATTCGTAGATTTTAATGTAGCTAGTGACTCTTCTATGTGGGGTAACGGGTAAGCATCTTAATGTGTTATGTGATTGACCTGTCTGTAATCAACGCACATTCTCATGCTGCCATCTTTCTTTCGGACTAGGACTAATGGAGCTGCCCAGGGACTGCAACTATCTTTTATGGCCCCTGCGTCTTTCATGTCCTGCAACATCTCTTTGGCACAATGATAATGAGCATAATGATAATGGTGGAATTGGTCTATATCGCTCTTTGATGGGTGGATGGTTTCCTGTGGGTATATGGTGCTGTACCCCCTTTATCCTCCTAAAATCAAGTGGATGCTTACTGAATACTTCCTCGTACTCCTGCACCACCCAGTAGACACCATGCTTTTGGTGTGAAGGAATGTGTTCAGTTCCTACATGGAGCTCTTGACACCAATCCTTCAACTGCCCCTTGGAACTATTACCCTCTGCTGAGTCAGGCGGGTGTCACGGGTGGCACGGATGACAGAGTGGAGGCCACGCGCAGACGATCCCAGCGTGTGGCCCACCAGCCATAATGGTGGAGGATGGTCCGTCTCTTTCAGGGGCATTTACCTTCTGTGTAGATGGAGAGAGGGTGTGATGGGATCTCGCTGTTATGGGGGGACGGCTGTGGAGGTCTTGTGCTCGGTCTGGTTTTATCCACCAATATTGTAGGTCACTAGGACCCAGCGGATTCCTTCCACTTTTATAAGGAGGTTCATCACCCTTCCTCGGTGCAGGTGATAGTTCCTTGTGCACTCAATATCCTTGCTCCAGCAGACGCGGAGGTTGTGGAGGTTGCTGAGCTCTGCTGTCAGATAAGTGTTTCCTTTTCCCAAATGTCTGTCTTCCCTGGTGTTTGTCTTTAGTTGATAGTGGAGGGGTCTAGTGAACCCCTCCATCTGATCCTTAGATAAGATAGTGCTAGGATCAGAGAGGGACGAGGTTCGTGGTCGGCGACAGTTGAGGAGACTGTATAGGGACGTTAGGGCAGACAGGGTCAGCTCTAGGAAGTCTAGGGGTCACCGTCTCCTTCTTGTGCCCTTAGCGTTAGGGACTCCTAATTCCCCCCCCCCGTCGTTATCCTACGCTGGGTGTCTTCCCCACTCCCAGCGTGACAGCGGGGTCAAGGGTTCCACTGCATGTATGGCATTCTTGTCTACTGCATACAGTTTGGCAACGGTGGAGTATCTCGGTAACTTGACCTCATCTTCCCCACAGTTTAAGGTGCGTATCTCTTGTGTACATCAACCACCCCTCTGGGTGTCAGTATTGTAGGCCTGCATTCTGAGCTCATGGGATCTGCTACTGCCTGGTAGTCCTGCCCTCTGTGGCCTATTGCTGCTCGACACCAGATTAACATTTCACTCATTGGTGGTACCACAATGGTTATGGAGTCTGTTACCTGTACACTACCAATTTCTCCACTGGTCTGGTTTACCTGTTGTTGGTGCTGGAGGGCTCTGATCTCCTTCTGAAGCACTCTCTTCTGCCGGGGAGGGACAGTATCTGCAATCTTTTGAAGTAAGAACAACACTTCACCCAGACAACTACCAATTATATTTGTGCCAAGAATAATGTATGGATTCTTTACACTAGGGTGTGTTTTAACCACTATGAGTCCTTGGTCTTGCAACTCCACCCTCCCACTTTTATTGTTACCTGTCTAACCCCTACCAGGTTAAGTGGTAAACCGTTTGAAGCATGTACAATTAGATTAGGATCTGGTGGCTCAAGTTCAGCATCGGACCAGAATCTCTTAAGGGGGTGTCACACGCGTCAATATCGCCTGCACGATATCGGCTGCACGTGACGTTGCAGCGATATTGATGCGTGTGACATACTGAATCAACCAGCGATAAATCGCTGGTTGATGATCGCCAGGTTTTAGAACCGGCTCTAAAACCTGGCGATTGTCGCCCGGTGTACACGCAGCATCGCTGCGTGTGACACCGGGAGTAGCGATATTCCAGCTCCCAGCGCCTCTCACAAGCGCTGGGAGCTGGTAACTAAGGTAAACTGCGGGTATCTAGGCAGCGAGCGCTGCCTAGATACCCGACGTGTACCTTAGTTACCAGCCTCCTCCGCTCACCGGCTGGTATCTAAGGTACACAGCGGGTAACTAGGGTCCCTAGTTACCCGCTGTGTACCTTAGATACCAGCCGGTGAGCGGAGGAGGCTGGTAACTAAGGTACACGTCGGGTATCTAGGCAGCGCGCGCTGCCTAGATACCCGCAGTTTACCTTGGAGACCAGCCTGCTCCTGCTTCCAGCAGCCTGGCAGCGGGAGCAAGACATCGTGGAAACGATATTTAAATCGTTTCCACGATGTTTCTGGTCAATTGATCGCTGGTGAGCCTGTCTGTGTGACAGCTCACCAGCAATCAGCCGTCAATGTCGTCAGCGATCATCTCACTGACGACATTGACGCATGTGACAGGCCCTTTACAAAGGATATGGGGGATGGTGGTCACCTGCGAACCAGTGTCCAGCAATGCAGGTGTAGGTATGCTGTCTAGCATTATGGACAGGTATGGTCTTCCCCCGATGTACCTGTCATACCAATCTGGCGGGCCTGATGAGTTTACTCCTGGGGATTGGCCCGTGTACCCAGGGGTTGCTGGTTTAAAGGACACGCTCTTGCAAAGTGGCCTGTCTTGTTGCAACAGCAGCAGATGGGTTCTTCTATGGAGCGACATGGTCTTTTTTCCTCTCATCCACGGGACATCCTCTGTGCTGTCAGCTAGCAGGATCTTCTTTGATGGCTGTACCTCTGTCTTAAGCTGTAAGGCTTTCAGGACTGTGGCCATGTCTTTGCCCAGCTGGTGCACCTCAGAGCACAAGCTGTCAAACCTGCTAGGGGTCACAGTCTGCACATTTGTCTCTGCAGCATGGGAAGAAGAAGGTGTCTCTGACAAAGGAGAGGGACTGCCCTGCCATTGTTGAAGTGCAGGATCTTTGGTTGCTAGGGGTTGCAGCCCTTTTATAGCCAAATCCTTTAAGGTAGCAAAGTCTACATCAGGGTGTTCTAGGGCCCACCAGCGTACTTGTCTGCTGTCATCTGATGACCGTAACCCCCTTACAAACTGTTCAACCAGAATTCTGTTCTCATCTGGTACACTGGCTGGGATTACTTGTTTCAAGGCCCACAGCGCCTTCTGCAAATGTAAGGCATAATCTCTGATGCTGTCCTGCGGCCTCTGTTTGTAATGGTAGAATCTCATCCTCAAGTCAGCCTCAGTACGGTTCTCAAAAACAGCTTTAAGCTTATCAAAAATGATGGTAACTGATTTCTGATCTTCCTCTTACCAGGTTTCTATCTCCAGCTCCGCTGCACCTGTCAACTGTTCCAATACAACAGGCTCTCGTTGTTTACCAGTCATTGCATACATATCTGAGGTGCTGGAGATTTTTCTTTTCAATCCAGCCAAGGTGTTTGGCCGGCCATCATACTGAATCGGTTCCGCAGCCAAGGGTGCTGCGACGGCTCCACCGGCTGATGTCCCAGCTGATGCTGCATTATCAGCGACATATTTTTACAACGTTAACAGGCTGCAGAGGTACAATTGTACCTTCATATATACCTCCACTGTGGGAAGACTTTCTCCTTTACCTGTTTCAGAAACTAAAGTTCATTCAGCTACAAATGGTATGCTGATATCTATTGGCCAGTGTTGTTACTGCTCACTGATGTTGCTGTCAATTAAGTTGATTCAAACTGGGAGTGGCTTCTATTTCTCTTCCTGCCTCCCTCCTCTCAGTAGCCAATATTATAATTTTTTCCTTGCATTATCTTCATTCAAAATATATGAGGGTACATTTGTACCTATGCAGTTTGTTATGGATGCAAAAATATCTCGACCCCTTATCTTGGAAGGGGGTGGAGATATTTTATTGAAATTTGGCCAATATATTCTGGACCAAAACTGCAGAGATGTCACGAAATTTCACCCTCTACGGCTTTTCGAAAAAAAGTTATTGCAATTTTAAAACGGAATAGTTTCAATTGTACCTACTCAACCGGACAAAGGTTAAAACAAAGCAAGTAGTGGCTCCACAGGCAGAGAGCTGAGCACTCGGGAGTTTCCGGATCGGGTCGTTGCGCTTCGAAAGTTCTCGGCAGAGCGTGGGGCGGGACCTGTCTTCGCGCCCTTTTGGCCATTACGCCCCCTTTCTTCCCGCTCTGTGACGCAGTAATGGCGGCCCAATTTCAACAGTTCACAAAACACAGTCAATACACGACACACAGTACGCGGGAATACCAGGCCCAGAATCCTGTTCGTGATGCCAGGAAAGCTGACCCACCCCAAGGCTTGGCATACTCGGATCCTGGGCATTGGATACTGGGGATGTCACAGGCGGACGATGCCCAGGACCGTGCCTTGGGGGTTGCTTTTAAAAAGCAACAGGGATATGTACAGGGATATGATTGAAGAAGTCGTGACGCCACCTACGGAATCTGGTGAAGGCACCAGCGTTGCTGCAGATCTCTGGGGATGTTGGATGGGCAGCCTGATGATGTAGCTCCCCATAGGTGGAGCGGGGTCCCCGGGGCATTGATGTAGGGATAGGACTTGGCACAGGGATGAGGCTCTGCAGCCGGGAGGTTGTTACATTCTCTGTGTGGGACAGGATCAGGGTTGTAAGGACTGACACACACACTGGGAGTAGTTTTCTGCACCTTTACTGATGACAAACCGGAACTGTCCAGGGTACACTCCAGGTGGTTGGGATGCACTTCAGGATTTCCACAGCGAGTGATTTATAAGGCCTCCTTGTCCCTTCGTCTACTTGTGGTGAAGCCCTGACCTGTATAGAACCTGGCCTGGCCTCCTGCGCGTTTTTCTTCCTCTGTAATTCTGAGCTCGGGTAAAAACCTTCTCTGGATTGCCACTACCTCTGGGGATTTTCTGCAGGCCCTAGCTCTTTGATTGGTTATGGTTACAGGTGACCAGAGAAAACGAAGTCTCCTTGGTCGGACCGGTGTTCTTCTGCTGGGCTAAAAGCTCCTTAGCAGACTCGGACTCCGATGTCCGGGTTGCTTCCGTGGGGTAAGCTGGTATGGCTCCTCTGCCTCCAATTCTACTACTTTCTCTCTAGCCTTGCCTCCGATCCTCACTCTCGGGTACCTCACTCTGGCTAGGCTGTCCTCTGTTGTGTGTTGGACGCAGCTCCTCCGGATCTGAGTGAAGCCGCGAGTGCGCGCTGGGAGACCGCAGTCGCCCTGTACTCACCATGTGTGGCGGGTGCAGGGCGGCTTCTCCCTGCAGTCATCCGATGGGAGCCGCTTCCGATTCCGCATCATGAAATGAACATGCTGCGGAAGAGCGGAATGCCGGCAACCAGCACCGCAGCTGTCAGATCACTGCTGTCGGGTTAAGCATAGTGAGGATGGGATTTCTTGAAATTCCATCCACTATGCTTATACTGTACTACGCAGCATTTTGGATGCAGCGGCAAGAGGCTGCGTCCAAAACGCTGCGTACACTGATCGTGAGTATGCAGCCTTAGGGTACCTTTACACGCCGCTACGGCAGGATGGATGCATCCCGCTACTTCACGTGCAAGAGCACGCTCAAACGGTTACAAACGCTCAACGCATCACCTTTACACGCCGCCATAAGGTGCGCTACGCTACGTGACATCTATAGCTAGATACATCGCCAGGTGTCTCAAGTAGCCATCTGTAGCTCATTTACACACCGCTATAACCAGCTACTATGGGCGTACCTGGTGCAGCAGGGACAGCACATAGGCGTGCCACAATTGTGGATTACGAGACGCTCGTACGCTGATAGGACAAAGCAATAACATCCTGATTGGGCAGGCAACGCAGGAGGCTGAGTAATACAGCACGCTCGAGCGATTGTGTAGTGTGACTCGTCAGCTCCTTAAATATGCCTCCCTATGCAGCGACTACCAATCGTCATGCAGCAGCTTCCACCAATGATCGCACATGGGGCGCGGTAACACGGAGCCAGGGTCACGCCTTAGCTACATTGCAGCTACATCGCAGGGTGTCCAGAGTTCCCTTCCGTAACGTCTTTACACGCCGATGCATCTTGCTACCATCGGCTTTGTAGCTCTCTGTTTTCGAGCAGAGGTCGTAAACAGATGTATCTGTTGCCGGCTGTATAGTCACGTCTTCAGACGCCGCTACGACGGGCTATATTGGCGCTACAAGCTACATTTGTAGCCTGTAGCGGGATGCATCCATCCTGCCGTAGCGGCGTGTAAAGGTACCCTTAGTGTTGCAGCCAATATTCCCTCTTGTTTTCACCACCATATTCATACTTTTTTAATTGGGAGAGGCACATAAAGGTTTGATTTTTGTGGAACAAGACCATGCTTTTAGTGATATAATTTTTCTTTACACACCACTTTATAATCGCATCATCCAAAGAAAAAGGCGGCACACACCGGTTTCTTTGTGCTCTGTTTTATTTACCTATTCCAGGTGGACAGTAGGTGCAGGGAGGGGGTGGAGGAGGAAGATGACGGCACCGTTTCGCAGGAGGTATGCTTCTGCTTCTATGGGTCTGTGCACAGACCTGTAGAAGCAGAACTCCTGTGAAACGGTGCCATCGTCTTCCTCCTTTTTTCTTTGGATGATGATATTGTTAGTCTAAATGTGGCTGAGCAACACCAGAGTCAGTGTAACTTAGGCAAAAGCCAGCAGTGCCCGGTAGCCCCTCTCTTTCCTATGTTTGCAATATTTTATAATCGCGTTTTACTCCACTTTTTGAGTGGCAGTATAATAAAAATTCATTGCTTTTGCTGTGTTTTTATTTCTTTATATTGTATTCACACTATGGGTTAAGTAAGATAATGGTTTTGTAGATTGGGTAATTTTGACAGTGGTGTGTGTACTTTTTTTGTCTACTTTTGTTGCGATTTTTCATTCTCTAATATAAAGGTTTTCATTAAATAGTTTAAGACTTTTTTGTACCTAAATAAAACACAGAAAATAAACAAAAATGAGCATAACCTAAAATTAGTAGATAAATAAAATGCTAAAGTGCATCAAAATAAAAATAGGGTACTTGGTGACACTTTTTTGATTAAAATGATGTGTAAGCCATCCTACCCCGGCTTTGCTCAGTTCTTATCATATTTTCGTAACCAGACACCTGGTAAGGCTGGAAACACACTCTCCTACTTACATGCGAGGGAGAGGCCGTTCAGGGACACTGCTCCAGCCTCTTCCGTGTGTCGTCAGAGAGACTCGACTCGCATGTAACTAGGAGAGTGTGTCCGAGCCCTAAGGTTTTTAATATTTTAAGCTAGGTTTGGACCATCCCGATAGGGTCGCCATGACGTGGTGGGATGGCTTACACATTATTTTGAAAAGTCACCAAGTTCCCTATTTTTTATTCTTATGCATTTTAGCAATTTATTTATCTGCTTATTTTAGGGTATGCTCATTTTTTTTCTTTTCTGTGAATTTGTTGCATTTAGGCCAGTGTGAATATGCACCTACGTACTGCATGGGTACACTTGTGTTCCAGTTGTTTTTTTGTACCTAGTTCCACTATGGGATTTGAACGTTTTATATCCAGATTGCTGGTCTAATGCTTTACAAGACACGTGTTACACAGACAAGAAGCCTGTTAGATGCTGCTTATAACAGGACCTAAGAGGCCACAACCTCTGACAGACCCAGAGGTCTTTCTTTGATGTCCAGTTGCCAGGAGAACCATCACCTTCCCTCGTTCGCTTCATGGGGGTGCCGATGAGCCATCTGCCATAGTAGTTACTGCAGGAGCTCGAATATCAGTTAAACCAAGCTCCTGGCAGTGATCGTGCAGGTGCAGCTGTTCTACTCACGTTATCACCAAGACATAACTGTATGTCATAATGCTGGAACACCTTCGTGATCATGATGCACATATATGTCAAATGTCGGGAAAGGGTTAAAAGAAGACTCAAGCAATGAAATTTAAAAATGAAATTTGAATTAGATAAGTATCTATTAAACCCCAAGAGCCTTTGTCCAATTTTAAGATGTCTCCTACAGATAAGCCTTCATGGAAAAACCTGTATGCAGCTTGTAATAAATCAAGGATTGGTGTTAGAACCTATCAAAGTCTCTGTAGGGAATAAGACAGAAAGCAGGGCAGTATGTAACAGATCCCTGGAGAGGTTAGAGCACTGACAAGCTGTAAGAGATGGGGACATACAAGAAGGTGAGACTCAGCTAAATATAAACTCTAAGGTGTTTCATTGTGTATGCTCGGGGAATGTTAGATCAAGTGACATAATATTTTGGTTGATCTCTTTTATAATATTATTCTAGGATATGCTGCAAGCACACTGGATATTACTAACATTATGGATGTGCAGATAAAAAAAAAATCTCTATGGCTAATGTTAGATTTGAGATTGCAAATGCAATGGAAATCATATCGGTGTCATATGCATTATGGGGCTTGGTTTCTTACAATTTAGGAGCTGTCAAAAGATCCATGCCCATGTCTTTACTCGCATTGCAAGGCTTCATTCACACAGAGCATTTGTGCTCCATTTTTTGTTGATGCGTTTTTGGTGCAGTTTCTGCACCAAAAACGAATCCTTTTTTGCAGAGAAGCATCATAAACACATCATCCGTTTGTGCTGCTTTTTCGTCCATTTTCAGGGAACACGCTCAGACACAGACAAAACACACTTGCTTACCCTAACTAATGTTCCCACGGCGAGCTCCGGTGATGTCTTCTTTCCAGGCATCGGCAGGATATGTGAGTAGTACAAGTACTTACAGGGCTGACCATGCGTTCGCCGGGAGGGTAAGTAATGGAGCGTTAGTGGTGCAAAAGCGCACCAGAAAAAAGGAGCATTAACTGACACTCCTTATTTTCTGGAAACACTTTCTGCACAACTAACGCGGCAGTCAAAAACGCTGACTACTACACAGCAAATTGAAAATCGCATTCACTTTGTTGGCAGACGTTTTGACTGATCCGTTCTTGGTGCAGTTTAAAAAAAAAACAAAACACAGCACCAAAGACGGATCAAACACATCCAGTGTGAACATAGCCAAACACATGGAGGCAGTGGTGGCCACAGACAGGAGAGGGCCTATGTACAAGAACATTATATGGGCCCTTTGTAGTCCAAAAGCTCATCATAATGCACAATTCCATCTGCTTTGGAGGTGGATAAGGGCCCTCTTATCTCCTAGCCCCTGCACAGATACACAGGTTGCATCATTGATATGTTTACCCCTGCATGGATGTGTGAATTCATCCTTATGATAAAACATATTCTGAAATGATCAGTATGACTTCCTTCTACTTTATAAGTAACGGTCTTAGACCCTTCGACTCCCCCTCAGAGTAGCAGTGGTATACCGGCCCCCAGAGCCATCTACCGTTCCTTGACCATTTTTCCGCATGGCTGCTGCACTTAATGTCCTCAGAATTACCAACCCTTCTTTTGGGAGACTTCAACATCCCCATAAACAGCCCCAC
This sequence comes from Allobates femoralis, assembly GCA_033576535.1. NCBI lineage: Eukaryota > Metazoa > Chordata > Amphibia > Anura > Aromobatidae > Allobates > Allobates femoralis. The sequence continues at coordinate 635,133,287 of JARQOC010000002.1, read as the reverse complement.
CTCCACATCGGCATCCCAGCTCCTATCTCTAACCACTTCTCTTAGTCTCTCTCAGCTCTCGACCTCTGAGACACACAAGGATGTTAGTACCTTGACCTAGTCTTTACCCAGCTCTGTTCAACCTCCTCTTTAGATAACTCACCTCTTCTTCTCTCTTACCACAATATTCTCTTCTTCACGCTCACAAATCCTTGCCCACCCCTACCTATCACACATTAAGAAATCTTCAAGGCCATGAACCCTCATACACTCACAGACTCTCTCATCTCATCATTTTCCCCAATCTCCTCCTTCTCTTGTCACGATCTGGCTGTGAATCACCACAATGACACTCTCAGAAGGACCCTGGACCAAGTAGCGCCTCTTACCCTCAGAACCTCTAAATTACATAGTTAAACAGTCCTGGCTCACATCGCAAACTCGATTCCTCCAGCGATGCTCTAGGAGTGCTGAATGCCTATGGAGGAAAACCCACACAGCAGAAAACTTTATCCACTATAAGTTTATGTTAAAAACCTATAACGCTGCGCTTCAACTCACCAAACAGACCTACTTCACCACCCTGATATCCTCACTATCCAACAATCCAAAAAAACTCTTTGACACCTTTCAGTCTCTCCTCAGTCCTAAAGTGCAGGCCCCAATCACTGACCTCTGTGCTGATGAGCTGGCTTCTTACTTCACAGAGAAAATAGAAAACATCCATCAGTAAATCAGCTCCCGGCCTCCAAGCCTGTTACTTCTATCCTTCACCACATCTCCTCTGGCTCACTTTCCACATTTGACCCAGTCACAGAAGAAGTCTCCAGGCTCCTCTCTTCCTCTCGTCCTACTACATGCATCACTGACCCCATTCCCTCACACCTACTCCAGTCTCTCTCTCTCTCCGGTCTTCACCATTCAACTAACCAAAATCTTCAATCTCTCCCTCTCTTCCGGCATCTTCCCCTCTTCCTTCAAGCACTCTATCATTACTCTATTATTAAAAAAAATCTTCTCTTGACCGGACTTGCACAAATAACTACAGACCAGTCCTCAATCTCCCCGTCATCTCCAAAATCTTGGAGTGCCTGGTCTACACCCACTCACCTGCTACCTTTTCCGCTCACTCTCTTCTTGATAAGCTCCAGTCTGGTTTCTGTCCCCTACATTCTACAGAAACTGCCCTTATCAAAGTCACAAATGACCTTTGATCGCAAAATGTAATGGTGACCACTCTCTGCTTATCCTTCTTGATCTCTCTGCAGCTTTTGACACTGTTGACCACCATGTCCTACTCTCTATGCTGCACTCCGTTGGCATCCACAACTGCATCTCATCCACACTATTGTACCTACATCTGGTCTCTCACTGCACCGCATCACCCTGCTTCACCTGCTGGACTCTGTACGCCTCCATTTGATTTGCGATTGCCTGGACTTCATTGGCACTCATCCGCTTTGCACACCCTTCCTGCTGCACCTGTCCCCTGTCGTTCCAGACCCCTGCCTCTATCTCACCCCTTCTGCTGCTCCTGTCCTCCTGTCCCTTGCCTCCATCCCATCTCTGGCTGCACTTCCTCCTCTCAGCTGCTGTTGCCCCCCGCCACCACCGCTCCCCATCTGCACCTCACCCCCCTGCTCCACCTCTCACTCCCACTGAATCCTATACCCCCATGCAATGTTTTCCCTTCTCTTCATACTTACTCCTATCCTACTCCACGTCCTACAACCCCCCTCTGTCCCTCTTCCCGACAACACAATAACACTCTCCCCCTCCATCCTACCTAACCATCTCACCCACTCCTCTGAACTCTTCCTCCACACCCAAGCCTTTATCTCCAAACAAGCCCGCCCACCACGCAAGCTCTCATGCCCCCACCTCCTGACCCTCTCCCTCCTCCTCCTACTTGCTGGCAACATCTCCATTAATCCCGGTCAGCCCCAACACATCCCCACAATCACCCCTAGCCCACGCCCACTCCGCACCATTAACATCCGCAACCCCTGCAACCTTACACCCAACCCCCAAGCCGGCCCTCCCCCAATCCTACTCTCTGACGCACTCTGAAATGCCCACTCAGTATGCAATAAACTCACCTTCATCCACGACCTCTTCATCACCAAGAAACTCTCTTTCCTTGGCATCACCGAAACATGGCTCACCCCCTCCAACACAACCTCCCCTGCCGCCCTCTCCTATGGCGGATTCACCCTCTCCGACACCCCCGCCCCAGCAACTCCTGGCCAACAGCTACTCCTTCACCCCAATTACACCACCCCCCTCTGCCTCCCTCCCCTCCTTCGAGGTGCACTCCGTGCGTATCTTCTTCCCCTGCAACCTCCAACTGGCTGTCGTCTACCGCCCTCCAGGATCCTCGTCCACCTTCTTCGACCACTTAACAACCTGGCTTCTCCACCTCCTCTCCTCCGACATCCCCACCATCATCATGGGCAACTTCAACATCCCTATTGATAAACCCCACGCTGCTGCTTCAAGACTCCTCTCTCTAACCTCTTCCTTTGACCTCTCCCAATGGTCCTCCTCAGCCACACACAATAACGGTCACACATTAGACCTCGTCTTCACCCGCCTCTGTTCCCTCACTGACCTCGCAAACTCAACCCCCCTCACCTGTTGCAAGTTAAGCCTTTTGAAGTATTGTCTCATACGGTGTGCGGCTGAATGTATGTGTTTTTCATGTATTGTTATACTGTTGTATCACCCCATAGTTTTACCTCATTCCTGTCATATCTATCATCAACAGCCTCATTCTTAAAGGGAACCAACCACCTAAAAATACCTATCTAACCTATAAATATCTGTCCCTGGAGCCTAAAATTACTATTCTAACCATCCCTGAAGGTACCTTTACACGCCGCGACGGCAGGCTGGATACATCCCGCTACAGGCTACAAATGTAGCTTGTAGCGCCAATGTAGCCCGTCGTAGCGGCGTCTGAAGACGTGACGATACAGCCGGCAACAGATACATCTGTTTCCTAGCTCTGCTCGAAAACTGATGGCTACAACGCCGATGGTAGCGAGCTGTATCGGCGTGTAAAGAAGCAACGGAAGGGAACTCGGGACAGCCTGCGATGTAGCTGCAATGTAGCTAAGGCGTCACCTAGGCTCCGTGTTACCGCGCCCCATGTGCGATCATTGGTGGAAGATGGTGCGGTCCGATTGGTTGTCGGCGCACAGGGCGGCATATTTAAGGAGCTGACGAGTCACACTACACAATTGCTCGAGCGTCAAATATTAATCAGCCTCCTGCGATGCCTGGCCAATCATGGTATTATTGATTTGTCCTATCAGCGTACGGACGTCTCGTAATCCACAATTGTAGCACGCCTATGTGCTGTCCCTGCTGCACCAGGTACGCCCATAGTAGCTGCTTGTAGCGGTGTGTAAATGAGCTACAGCTGGCTACTTCAGACACCCGGCGATGTAGCTAGCTATAGATGTAGCGTGGCGTAGCGCATCTTGTCGCGGCGTGTAAAGGTGATGCGTTGACCGTTTGTAACCGTTTGAGCGTGCTCGTGCACGTGAAGTAGTGGGATGTATCCAGCCTGCCGTCGCGGCGTGTAAAGGTACCTTGACTGTCTAAATCTACCTAACTAGATGCACAATAAATAACTTTTTATACTTACCAAATCCTTGTCTGATGTCTTTGACCGATAGGCAGGCTCTTTAGGCCGAGCTCGCACCCGCCTCGTTGCTGTCCATCTTCTTTCCAGGGCGGCATCTTCTTCCAGGAGGATTCAAATTACCCGTCCATCGCATCCTCGCAATGGGCGGGTCACGTGCTGCAGGCCCCGCGTCACTTCCGCCCGGCGCTTCACTGGTACACTCAGGCCGGCTTCAGAGCATGTGCAGATGGCATGCTGAAGCCGTCCTGGGCGCATCATAGACCCAGCGACGCGGCGGGCGGAAGTGACGCAGGGCCTGCAGCATGTGACCCGCCCATTGCGAGGACGCGATGGGCGGGTAATTTGAATCCTCCTAGAAGAAGATGCCGCCCTGGAAAGAAGATGGACAGCAGCGAGGCAGGTGCGAGCGCGGCGAGGAGACCCGCCTATCGGTCAACGACCCTGGAGGAACGCCCATCAGATAAGGATTTGGTAAGTATAAAAAGTGATTTATTGTGCATCTAGTTAGGTAGATTTAGTCAGTAAGGGATGGTTAGAATAGTAATTTTAGGCTCCAGGGAGAGATATTTATAGGTTAGATAGGGATTTGTAGGTGGTTGGTTCCCTTTAAGTAGAAGATAGTGAAATTTCAGCTGCACGTCTCACTACACACTGGGCCAAAGTTTTGACACAGCTGCTGGTATTTCTGCAACACAGGAGTAGAGGAGAGCTGTTCCTCCATTGGAAGTATGCCCCTCCATATGCAGTGAAGATTGTGAAACACACAGATGCTGGGTCACTATATAGTAACATGAGGATACCCACAATAGAGGAATAGCAGGTATGAAAGAGCCACAGGACATATCAATGAGAAACAGGGAGAAATAGCCTCTAATGGTGGGGTTACACGTAGCGATATCGTCCCGATATCGCATACAATGCCGCGGGAGCGCGCATTTTGGGAGCACTTTTCCCGATATCGCATCGCCGGTTTACACGCTGCGATATCGGGAAACAACGTCCCTCCGATGTGTACGCCCACCAACCCAGTAACGACCATTTAACATGGGAGTTAATGGGTGAGGTGCGAGTACGCATTAGAGTTGGGCTGTCACACGCTGCGATGCTGGTACAACGGCCTTGCGATATCGGGAAGTTGAATAGCTCTGCTATTCAACTCCGATATCGTTTTGGCATCGTTCCAGCATCGTGTTGTATGCTAAAACAGTACAACGTGCACACGATATCGGCTCCAACTCGCAACCCATGTGACTTTTTGTCGGAGTTGGGTCGGAGTTGGACGCCGATATCGCGGCGTGTAAATCCACCATTAGATGCAGGTTTTCAGGGGGTGATATCTGGAAATCTTCACCTTATTCTTCCCCACATTAAAATTATATTATTATTACATTTCATTTGAAAGTGCCATCTGCATAATTATGATGTTTATTCACTTATATGGCGCCTTTAATTCCACAGTGCTTTACCTACATCAGCAATACTGCACTATCCCCATTGGGGCTCACAATCTACATTCCCTATCAGTATGTCTTTGGAGTGAGGGAGTAAACCAGAGAATGCAGAGGAAACCCACACCAACATGGGGAGAACATACACACTCCTTGCATTATAGTTATAACTAGCTGTAGTACCCGGCTACGCCCGGGTTAATAAATAACTGCTGTTAGCTATAACAAAATAGAATTTGAATATGTCATATTAATGACCTGTAGGAAAATAGAAGCTGAGCTGTGATTGATTGCTATAGGCAGCCTAATAAATCTCCAGCCAACAGTAAACCCTCCCCTGGCCGGGCAGTATATGTTACCTCACACATACATATAATAGACAGCTAATGTGACTGACATCTGCCTTAATTCCCTATATGGCACATGTGTTGCACATTGGCTGTTTTTAATCAGATGTTTATGTTTGGAAAATAAAGATAGCACACGTATGAGGTGAGTTGTGTGAGGTGATTTGTGCACATCTGTGTCTGTCTGTGTGGTGTGTGTGTCCCTGGGGTGTGTATGTGTGTGTCCCTGTGGGGGGGGGTCTGTGTGGTATGTGTCTCTGCTGTGTGTGTCTCTTTGTGGTGTGTGTGTGTCCCCGTGGGGTGAGTGCATGTGCCCCTATAGGGTGTGCATGTGTGTGTCCCTGTGTGGGGGGGTCTGTGTGGTGTGTGTCTCTGTTGTGTGTGTTTCTTTGTGGTGTGTGTGTGTGTGTGTCCCTGTGGGGTGAGTGCATGTGTCCCTATAGGGTGTGTATGTGTGTGTGTCCCTGTGGGGGGGGTCTGTGTGGTGTGTGTCTGTGGTGTGTGTGTCCCTGTGGGGTGAGTGCATGTGTCCCTATAGGGTGGCTATGTGTGTGTGTCCCTGTGGGGGGGGGGGTCTGTGTGGTGTGTGTGTCTGTGTTATGTGTCTCTTTGTGGTGTGTGTGTGTCCCTGAGGGGTGAGTGCATGTGCCCATATAGGGTGTGTAAGTGTGTGTGTCCCTGTGGGGGGGTCTGTGTGGTGTGTGTGTCTCTTTGTGGTGTGTGTGTCCCTGTGGGGTGAGTGCATGTGTCCCTATAGGGTGGCTATGTTTGTGTGTTCCTGTGGGGGGGGGTCTGTGTTGTGTGTCTCTTTGTGGTGTGTGTGTCCCTGTGGGGTGAGTGCATGTGTCGCTATAGAGTGTGTGTGTGTCCCCTTGGGGGTGTGTGTGTGTCTCTGTGTTGTGTGTCTCTTTGTGGTGTGTGTGTGTTTGTTCGGGTGCGTGGTGAGTATCCAATGTTGGGGCTGCACTTTAGCGACTATACACTTGCTGTTACTCTTTGTGTGCATGTGGTGTGTATACATGTCCCCGTGTGTGGTGAATATCTCATGTTGGGGCCCCACCTTAGTGACTATATGCTGGTATGTGCTGTTAGTCTTTGGTGCTATCATTAAGCCCCTCTCATTCACAACTGTCAACTGGTAACTGTCACTTTTTCCCCATTATGTAGATAGGGGCAAAATTGTTTGGTGAATTGGAATGCGCGGGGTTAAAATTTCGCCTCACAACATAGCCTATGACGCTCTCGGGGTCCAGACGTGTGACTGTGCAAAATTTTGTCTCTATAGCTGACAGCTGTCGATTTTCCTCCAACACTTTTCCATTCGCTTTTCCCCCATTATGTAGATAGGGGCAAAATTGTTTGGTAAACTGGAACGCGCAGGGTTAAAATTTCGCCTCACAACATAGCCTATGACGCTCTCGGGGTCCAGATGTGTGACTGTGCAAATTTTTGTAGCTGTAGCTGGCAGCTGTCGATTTTCCTCCCACACGTTTCCTTTCCCTTTTTCCACATTATGTAGATAGGGGCAAAATAGTTTGGTGAACTGGAACGCGCAGGGTTAAAATTTTGCCTCACAACATAGCCTATGACGCTCTCGGGGTCCAGACGTGTGACTGTGCAAAATTTTGTGGCTGTAGTTGTGTAGATGCCAATCCCGGATATACATACATACAGACACACACACACACACACACATACACACACACATACACACATTCAGCTTTATATATTAGACTAGCTGGGTGCCCGATGCAGATGCATCGGGATTCTAGAAGAGCGAGTCTCTGACTCGCAATGGCCGCTTCGCGGCCAATGCTTCGCGCTGCTAAGGCGACTCGCCATGCCCGCTGCGCGGGCATAGCGAGTCGCCTTAGAACTGCTCGCAATGGCCGCTGCGCGGCCAATGCTTCGGTCGTATCCACATGACGACACTGACTCGCAGCGCGAGCGGACTCAAAAGGGGCAAAAAACCCATTCGTGATTATATAATAGATAACATTATTTCACAGCGCTTTACAACCCTGTCCCCACTGTTACCTATCAGTATGTCTTTGGAGCGAGGGAGAAAACCCACACATATACGGGGAGAACATACAAACTCCTTGCAGATGTCGTCCTTGATGGGATTTGGTACCAGGACCCCAGGGGTACAAGGATGCAGTGCTAACCACTGAGCCACCGTGCCACTCTGAAATGTAAGGTGGAACTCCAGGCATAATATTCTGGTAATGTAAATCATCTTCTACTGCTTCTCAAATTAATATATTGCTTCCTTTCTTAGGGTGCTGTCACACTGGTGGTTTTGCCCAGATCCGACGGATACGGCCAAAAAATCGCATCTGCCGCAAGTGTCGCCAAAGAGCAGCACTTGCGGCACACTTGCGGCAAGCCCCATGCATTGTCTATGCGGCTTGTGGTAAGTGTGCGGCAGACACAGCAAGTGCGGTTGCGGCAGTTGCGGCAGATGCGGATGCGAAAAAAAAAAAACGCTGCCTGCGGCCATTAGGCTGCACTTGCGTCAGATGCGTTTTTTTGTCTGGATACGCCGGATCCAGGCAAAACCGCCAGTGTGAAAGCACCCTAATTGATTTTCATTTTATTTGTTATATATTAATATTAAACCATTAATTTTATATTGCAAAAGTATGTAATGTATATATACTATGTAACCACTAGAGGTCTCACTAGATTGGTTAATTTTGCTAAAATGCGTTCTTGATAATCCTGCTTCTTGAACAGTGTGATGTAGGTATGTGCACCCGACATCTATTATTTTACGCAGATATGCTCGTCTAAAAAGGGCTAAATAAATCTTAAAAAGAATGAACATATGCACAGCAATGGAAAGAAAACTAGCTGTGCATATTATTAGGGTGTGTGCACACAATCAGTATATGCAGCGTTTTGGACGCAGCGTCTTGCCGCTGCATCCAAAACGATGCGTAGTACAGTAAAAGCATAGTGGATGGGATTTCAAGAAATCCCATCCTCACTATGCTTAACCCGACCGCAGCGTTCTTTTAACTGTGGTGCGGGTTGCCAGCATTACGCTCCTCCGCAGTATGTTCATTTCATGCTGCGGAGTCGGAAGCGGCTCCCTTCGGGTGACTGCAGGGAGAACCCGCCCTGCACCCACCGCACACGGTGAGTACAGGTTCGGCTGTGGTCTCCCTGCATCCCACACGCAGCTCCTCCCGACCGTGAGCACATAGCTCACACGCAGCAATGCGATGAACGATATTGTTAGCAATCACATGCACGCGCGATCGCTAGCAATATCATTCAGATCGCTGGTGAGCTGTCACACAGGCAGACTCACCAGCGATCAATGGACCAGAGACATCGTGGAAACGATTTAAATATCGTTTCCACGATGTCTTACTCCCGCTGCCAGCCTGCGGAAAGTGGGAGCAGGCTGGTCTCCATGGTAAACTGGGTCCCTAGTTACCCGCTGTGTACCTTGGATACCAGCCGGTGAGCAGAGAAGGCTGGTAACCAAGGTATACTTCGAGTATCTAGGCAGCGTGCGCTGCCTAGTTACCAGCAGCTTACCCTGGATACCAGCTCCCAGCGCTTGCAGAAAGGTGCTGGGAGCTGGCTTATTGGTCATCTCCCGGTGTCACATGCAGCGATGTTGCGTGTCCACCGGGCGACCAACGATTGATTTGAGGTCCTGTCCTCAAATCAAACGATGAACGATCAGCGTCACAAAACACGTGACTTTGAACGATATCGGCAACGATATCGTTACGTATGACAGTACCTTTATTCTTTTTTTAGCTGCAAAGCATTTAAAATAAATGCCTGACCATTCTTTAGACAGGTTCCACTTGGAAGGCATTTGCTAGTTTACACACGGATAAGAAAAAGCGCAGCACCACGGTGGCCTGCATTGGAGGCTGCATCCACCTTGCCGATGGTTGCAGACCCACTGGCTAGGTCTGTCGCCTACATTGAGTCACTGCACCAGGTAAGGCAGGTACCGGTGTTTGTCTACAGCCTCAAAGACTTTCCCTTTACCATATGCCACTGTGAGGCCATTCTCCCATCCAGTATCTTCTTCACCAGGCCCCAAACAAGCCGAGGTAGGGGGTTGGTAAAGAATGTTGATGAGGTGTTCTGGGCCTTGGACCCAAAAGGGAGGTTCCTGGGTCTTGTGGAAGCTGCAGTGGAAAGGATGCTGGCAGCTGAGGATGCTAGGTGGCCCCAGGAAATGACCCCACATCCCACTGAGGCCCCATAAGTAGCCGCTCTGGTGAGGCTCATACAAGAAGCCTCCTTAACACTGACTGTCACTCGTATTGACAATGCCCCTGCACAGCCTGCTTCTGTCTCCTTACCTGAGGAGCCCAAGGCTGCTGCTTCTGCCTCCTTACCTGAAGAGCCCCAGACTTCCGCTACTGTCTCCTCATCTAAAAAGCCCCAGGTGCCCAATGACCATGGCCAGCGCTTCAAAGACTGGAGAGCCAAGATATTGGCAGAAAAGAAGTTCAAGGAGCGTTTCACTTAGAGAGCCCCTCATGGAGCTGACCTGGAAAAGAAGATGTTTATCGGGACAGTGATCAGCCTTGATAAAATCCAAGGATGCCGCCTCATAAAAGGAGCCTGGGTCAAGGCTGGACATCTTTGTGAATCGACGAGCAGTGAGGCAGGGCTACGTGGCCCAGAACCAACACAACCTCCGACCAAGTGACATTGTTCGGTTTGTGAAGGTGTGGGGACATCAAGGCTGGAATGCTGCGGCTGCGTCTTAAATGTATTGTGGACGCTGTGTAGGCCTTGCCCCACCTTTATATTGCCATATTCAGTCAAGACGAGTTTCTCTAACAACCAGCATATATCAGGTTTAGAAACAACCTAGTGGGGACATTTTCTGGAAGGTTTTTGAAAAGTTTTCTTCCAGATTTCACTTATGAAGTATAATTGAAAGTTTATTATAATTGCTTAATCTACATTATTGAATAAAAATGTAAACAGCGTTCACACTATAAATATCGCTTCTTTTACTTTAGTATTAAGCATGATTAGGATGACATAGTATTTAGAAAATCACACTTAAAAATATGTTACCAATGAGTGCCCAACTTGAATTCTTGTATAAATGTAACCAAGAGCTCAAGTAACACATAACTTTTTAGAAAAATTTAAAACATATCGTTTTTCCAAAATTGCACATCAAAATTTTGAATTTGACTGCTCAAAAACAAAATATCAACAAAAATGATCTTATGACATGTAAAATTAAAACCTAAGCAAAAATCTCTTTATCTTGTTTCGAGATATCATATAAAATGTCACATCATACAAGCCCAAAATTCAGACTTTTTCAAAACTTTAAAAATCTATAAAAAAATATGTATATAATTATTCACATTTGGATCACTTGACATGAAATCAACTGTCCCCACCCTGGGCCCATTCTGGTATATCTGTACCCCATGCCGATATACATGCCTTCATACTGGGATCATCCTGTGTCCCCCATCCTGGTATATCTGTCCTCTATCCTGGTATATATGTCTCCATACTGGGATCATCCTGGTATATCTGTCCCTCATCCTGATATATATGTCCCCATCTGGGTACTTATGGCTCCATCCTCGGCTCATCCTGGTATATATGTTCCATGTTTTGAATTAAAAAAACAAAAATCTCCAACTCACCTCCCTTAATTCCTCAGCCATGCGGTGTCCTTTTCTACACCCAGAGGAGGAGCCAGCAGCTAACATCAGCGTGTGCACCATGGTGCATGACATCACTGCCATGCGTCCCTAGTTACATAGTTACATAGGTTGAAAAAAGACCCAGGTCCATCGAGTTCAACCTTCCTCCATCAATTACACATTTTTGTCACTTTGTCATTTATAATCGACAATATTATGTGCACTGAGGAAATCATCCAACCCTCTTTTAAAAGCTGTCATGATGACAGATCTCTGCTCTGCTGTGCCCTTCAGCTGAATGTGCACCCTTGGATGCTCATGTAGCTGAAGTGGTGCGGGTGTCGGCAGTCTTCTAGTTATACAGTGGCTTAGCTGCACAGGCTCAGCACAGACTGCACAGTGTGTCTCACCCAGTGTGGCAGGGGTGAAGCTTTGCCAGCATCTGGGGAAAGAATTCAGTTTAGCGTACCCAACAAGTGATTTGAGTAGTTGTCATGTGACCACAAGTATGAAAATTGCATATGAGGGGAGTGGCCATGTGATGCCTGTTCGAACCAGCTGGTGAAGCTGAATCTTGACAGTGAGTATGTTACATGCTGTTAGATATGGGTATGCTACAGTAGTTAATTTTATAATAAAAGGATAAAAGTCTGCAGTCACTCTAGGTGACAGCAGAATTCTAAAATTCCCACTGCACATGCACCGCACACTTTTCAGATTCTTATATGTTAATGTTTGGACTGTGCGCTAACCCTTATTATATGGCTATCGGTTATGAAGATATTGAATTGTGGTGTTGGGTTTAATTAATTAATCCCAAATACTTTGTCGTTAACCCTTTTTTGGGATGTTTATTATGTTGATGTAATTACTTATCAGTATACAATTAATTTCTCTTTAATATTCAACAATTGGAACTTTTCAAAATCCTTTAAAAAAATTCCCTTATAAATTCTTAAAACAATCTAAAAAATTTAAAAAAATATATAAAAAAAGTGAGTTTAAAATCAATGTTGCAGACCTATTTCTATATTGGAAATGCTCTAGGAACTAATCAAGTTAGTTCTTGTATAAATCACCACTAGTTTTTGTGTAGTTGTTGTGGTCCCTTTAAGGGAATTTTTCGCTATAACTTCAGTTAGTGGATTGATTTTCTATCATTCTTATGACATAGAAATTAGTTTCAATTATATGTTGTAGTTGTATTAGATATTGCTGCCAGCTATTGCTTGGTCTATATTCCTGGATTCTTCGATGAACCAGTTCTGGATCTTCTGGAGGTATTCTTTTGCCTTCCAACTTTTCTTGTGATCCTCAGATAACCGTTGTGGGGGTGTTTATCTGGTGTGTTACTGAATGTGACGTTTCTTGGGGGTTGGAGCTCCCGATCTTGAGGTGTCACTATCCTGGAGTATTGGAGGATTAGACGTACATATGTCTGTATCTTTTTACAGAATATGGACTCTTATGGTGTGTGTTGTTTTCTGGGCTCACCGCCGCTTCCTTTGCCATCCGTCTTCTATATCTTGTGTCCTTGGGCTGCTGTGAGCAGCGGTGTCGGTGGAACGCCTAAGTCATCAGGCGTGTGTCTTCCTCATCACCTGATTCCTTAGTCACGGTCGTGTCATTGCTCACGTGACCCAGTGGGCGGGTGTTCTCCACTAATCTGTCAGTGCAGTCGGTCAGGGAATGTGCTGGGAGGGCGGAATCTATGGGCAGTGTCTCCTATCCTACTGCATCACCAATGCATTTCGGAGAACTCAACCTCCTTCCTCAGGCTGGTATCAACCTAGGACAGGTAGCAGCAACCCACTTACAATAAGCTAGCTCCGGTGTATGACAAAAATACTTTTCAGATTCTCCCATGCTGGCGGTTAGAGTGGATGGTCATGGGAGCAAAAGGATGTGATTTGCCTACATCTGGACACATTCTGACTAGGCCTGTCTTGCCTCACTCATCTGACTGCTATTGAACAAAGCCTTGCATGTCTGGGTGGCATGTAACCACATGTATGTCAATTGCATAGATGTGGTTTTGTGACCTCCCACCACCAGCACCAGAGAATCCTAACAGCATTCAATGTGTGTGCTATGGGACTTCAGAAATCTACTGTCACATAGAAAAACTACAGACCATCACAAACTTGGAAAACGCCTTTCATGCTCCTAATATGGATAAAAATATAGTATCCCTTAGCTTGTCAGATGGCACAATAGTTTGTTAACATAGCCATGTATAATGTAATCTTTCAAGTTATGGATTGTTACATGAACAAGACCAGAACTAATAACAGCACAAGAATTATTAGAACCACCAGCAGTACAGAAATATATCACTACTACCCCCATTAGTATAGAAACACATGACCTGAACCACTAGAGCAGGGGTCCCCAATTCCAGGCCTCGAGGGCCGCCAACAGTGCAGGTTTTCAGGATTTCCTTGGTATTGCACAGGGGCTAGAATCATCACCTGTGCAGATGATCACATTAGCACCTGTGCAATACTAAGGAAATCCTGAAAACTTGCACTGTTGGCAGCCCTTGAGGCCTGGAGTTGGGGACCTCTGCACTAGAGGTATGGAAATATCTCACCAGAATCACCAGCAGTATCAAAATACATCACTTGGACCCCCATCAGTACAGAAACACAACACCAGAGGTACAGGAATACATCACCAAAACCATACACTGTGCAAAAATACATCACCAGAGTCAGAAGCAGTACAGAAACACATCACAAGAACCATCAGCAGTACATGGTATATCAATTGTAATGTCATGTCATACCCATATACATTTGTATTGAATGAACCTTCAACTCCCAGTATGTTCTTAAATATGGTAAGGAGTACTGGGAGTTGTTGATGGCAGGAACAATTCAGGAACCACAGTACTGAGCCGACATAGTATCGCAAATAATCTTTTACATCCAGGTACCTTACAGTCATATGAAAACGTTTGGACAGCCTCTTAATCTTACTAATTTTTTTTTGTTTAAAATTGGGTTTTTGCAACAGCTATTTCAGTGTGATATATGTAATAACTGATGGACACATTAATATTTCAGGATTGGAATGAGGTTTATTGTACTAACCGAAAATGTGAAATATGCATTATTTCAAAATTTGACAGGTGCCAAAGTATGGGCACCTCAACAGAAAAGTGACATTAATATTTAGTAGATCCACCTTTTGCAAAAATAACAGCCTCTAGTCGCTTCCTGTAGCTGTTAATGAGTTCCTGGATCCTGGATGAAGGTATTTTTGACCATTCCTCTTTACAAAACAATTCCAGCTCAGTTAAGTTTGATGGTCGCCGAGCATGGACAGCCCGCTTCAAAACATCCCACAGATGTTCAATGATATTCAGGTCTGGGGACTGGGATGCCATTCCAGAACATTGTAATTGTTCCTCTGCATCAATGCCTGAGTAGATTTGGAGAGGTGTTTTGGATCATTGTCTTGCTGAAAGATCCTTCCCCGGCGTAACTTCAATTTTGACACTAATTCTTGAACATTATTCTCAAGAATCTGCTGATACTGAGTGGAATCAATGCGACCCTCAACTTTAACAAGATTCCCGGTGCCGTCATTGGCCACACAGCCCCAAAGCATGATGGACCCTCCCCCAAATTTGACAGTGGGTAGCAAGTGTTTTTCTTGGAATGCTGTGTTTTTGTGGCGCCATGCACAACGCCTTGCTGTATGACCAAACAACTCAATCTTTGTTTCATCAGTCCACAGGACTTTCTTCCAAATTGAAACTGGCTTGTCCAAATGTGCTTTTGCATACCTGAGGCGACTCTGTTTGTGGCGTGCATGCAGAAACGGCTTCTTTCACATCACTCTCCCATACAGCTTCTCCTTGTGCAGTGTGCGCTGTATTGTTGACCGATGCACAGTGACACCATCTGCAGCAAGATGATGCTGCAGGTCTTTGGAGGTGGTCTGTGGATTGTTCTTGACTGTTCTCACCACTCTTCTTCTCTGCCTTTCTGATATTTTTGTTGGCCTGCCACTTCTGGCCTTTACAAGAACTGTCCCAGTGGTCTTCCATTTCCTTACTATGTTCCTCACAGTGGAAACAGACAGGTTAAATCTCTGAGACAACTTTTTGTATCCTTCCCCTAAACAACTATGTTGAACAATCTTTTTTTTCAGATCATTTGAGAGCTGTTTTGAGGAGCCCATGATGCCACTCCTCAGAGAAGATGCAACTAGGAGAACAACTTGCAAGTGGACACCTGAAATAGCTTTTCTCATGGTTGGATACACTGGGCTATGAAGTACAAAGCTCAATGAGGTTACCAAACCAATTTAGTGCTTCAGTAAGTCAGTAAAAAGTAGTTAGGAGTATTCAAATCATGAAAATCAGAAGGGTGCCCATACTTTGGCACCTGTCAAATTTTGAAATAATGCATATTTCACAATTTTGGTTAGAACAATAAACCTCATTTCAAATCTGAAATATTACTGTGTCCATCAGTTATTGCATATATCACACTTAAATAGCTGTTGACAAAAAAAACTATTTTAAACAAAAAAAAATGAGTAAGATTAAGAGGGGTGCCCAAACTTTTTCATATGACTGTATAGATGACATTGTCTTTGATCTGAGTCGTTCTCCATCTTCATCTTGTCCAGACGTCATAATGACTTTTTATGTCCACAAGTCTTCCCTGCAGATTTCCTTCTTCTGTAGTCTTTTACAGCACATCCCAGCACCAAGTCCTTAAAAATGACAGAGTGATTATAATGCTCTCTATCTTTAATATGCTTACATTCAAGTGCCCGGGCTCAAATTTAGCCCCAGTCTGGGCCTGGATCTGAGGATCTTGTCAGGGATCTTAGATATTTTCATACATGAGCCACATGTCAAAGGTCCTATTCAATAAATGGGACCATGCACGATACTTATTGGGTGTTGGATAGCGGTTTTTGCAAATTAATGTTCAGCATGCAGTGGTGTCACTATGGATAGGATATCAGGGAGGAATGTACAATTCCTTAAAGAGCAGCACGTCATGTAATCTACCAGTTCAATAACGATATATAAGATGTAATAAACTGAAGACATATAACCACTTCCCATCTTCTGCATTCTGTGCAAAAACCTGCAAGTGTGTTGTATGATCATACTGTCATGATGAGAGCATTAATGGACTTGGGCAGGGTATAAATCTGCTGACAGTGCCAGCAATACAGTATTAAATATTTATAAAGCAACTTTGTGGTTTGGAATCCATTTGTGTTTACCATGCTTCATACTCCCCTGTAAGTAGGCAATGTTTCAGCACTGCAGACAATATAAGTCTGGTTTAATACATTTTACATCTGGAAATTCAGCACTTAGGTCATTTCCAGAGGAAAGCCAGGTGTTTCACATAAAGGAGTATTTCTGCTGTATATGTGGCTGGCCCTGCCTTCACTGGTCTGTTGATCTGAATCAGCTTCTTTGCTCCCTGGAGGATCCTAATTGTACATAGAGCAGGAAATGTACTTACAAAGTAAAGTTTGTAAAATGCATCACACACTGCAGAGAACAACTGCATCTAAGCTTGGGAAACTAATGTTTATATGAAAACTAATAGGTTATTTCCCATATATTCTAATAGATTTTAGGCTGGAATCATAAGCCTTTTTAATAGAGTTTTGATCTGGGTATTTTTTCTTTTTATTTTTTAAGCCAAAAACACAAGTGGATCGGCTGTCTCAGTGAGGTGGAACACTTGCATCATGGTTTTCTTGAAAGATGCAGACTTTTGCCTGTACCACTGCTGGAAGAAAAGGTCTAAAAACTAGCAGCAAATTTGAGTGTTTTAACCAAAAAAATGTCCAACTAGCTCAGCTTTAATAATGCTAGCCCATAACGAACCCCATCTACCACTTGCTGTCAAAGTGGAGGTCTGTGCCTGCCCCTGATGCAGCCATGTGTCCATCCATCTGGTCCATCAAGAGTCATTCTCATCTCATCAGTACATAAAACCTTCGAAAAATCAGTATCCACTCTTGACAATTCTACTTCTGTGTCTTATTCAGGGGTGGTCAGGTTAGCCTTCTCTGCCATGACCATGTCTCTAAGAACTGAGCCCGTTGCACTTCTGGGCCCTCCACGGAGGTTGCAGTCCTGGAATATGACAGCACTGGATGATAATGGGTTCCTGTTCACGTCATGTTTTATTCTTCTCAAGTGTTTGGCAGTTAATTTTTTTTCTTAAAGGGAACCTGTCAGCTCGTTCATCCCCCCACAGCTATCACTATCTGTACCGGCAGCTTCATAGTACTAGTTTAATCATCCCTGTCGTGCTAATAGTGTAATGTTAAAGGTAAAAATAAGCATTTGTATACTTACATTGTCTTATGTAAATGAGGCAGTGTGTAGACACCTTGGAGGACATAGTTACTCTGGCAGGTTAAAAGTTAACTCTCTGAAAACTTCTCTGTATAAAGGACCTGTGTTATTTAATGATCACGTGACCATAGTGATACGGAGCTAAGCAAGAAAATTATTGTGAGCAATATAGACTTCGCTCTGCCTATTATAGTCACATGATCGTGACATCACACAGGTCCCGCAGCATCTTCTTTTTTTTTTTTATTCTTTATTTATCAGTTTCACAAAAAAAAAAATCTTACATATAACAGTCAAGTCCCTTGATCAATCAGGTCAGAAAACGCACATAACAATATTTTCATTTCCTTATAGTCTATAGCCACATGTACTCTAATGGGACCAAAGATGTTAGTATTTTTCTTTGAACATTAAACAATGGATAACCAAATAACATAAAACTTTATCAGAATCAGGCTTAAAATTAAAGAAGGCCTGGTAAATATATCCAAGAAAGAGAATCATGAGATTGAGGGGGAAAAAGAGTGAAAGTAAGAAGAGAATAGAATATGTACATATGAAATAGAGATAAAAGGAGGGGCGGTAGAAGAAAGAAGAAAGGGAACGAAGGGAACTGGGTCCACATCCCCTGTAGGGAGTCTCTTTAATCAGCATCTCTAGCCCCCTATGTGTCAACCAGGAGTCCCGAGTATACTGGGATAGATTTAAAATCACTCCATTGATACCAGGTGCCAAAAAAGTCTGTATACGTATTCTTGAGTGATGCTGTCAGATCTTCCATCTGCATTATGTCATTTATTTTACACACCCACATACTTATAGCAGGAGAGGATGGGATCTCCAACAGAGTGGAATGCATGTCCTCGCAGCCATAAACATAAATCGCAGAAGGGAATTTTTATGGATCAAGAATGGGTTGGTAGTGAGTTGGAGCAAGAAAAGCTCCGGTCCAAGGTCTTGCTTAGTATGTGTTTCCCGTTTAATAACTCTCTTCACCTCCTCCCAGAACCCATCTAGTTTCGCACAACTCCAAAACATATGTAAGAACGTTCCCTCCTCCTTTCCACACCTCCAGCAGACAGGGTCAACTGATGGAAACATATCATCGAGTTGTCGGGGGACTCTATATCACCTGGACAAGATCTTAGAATTTGCTTCCTGGAGGATCCAGCTAATTGTAGACTTATGTGCTAGTGTCAGAATCCCGTCCCTTTGTTCAGAAGTAAGCTGTACGCCAGGTCCCTCTCCCATTTCAGTAGATACCCAGATGGGGGAATATCCACCGAGTGTACCAAAATTGACTTCACCACCGAGAGAGTGAGATAAAGACCCCTCCTCTAGACATAGATTTTCAAACTTAGTGGTGGGACCCATGAACCTGTTTGCCTCCAGTAAAGATCTCAGGAAATGTCTTAGCTGCATTGCCCTCCATCTTCACAGCTGGGCAAGAGCAGGCATGCTGCACATCTCATCTACAGTCAGCCAAGAAGAGTGTCTAATAAATTGCCCCGCTCTAGAAGTCCCCTCCACCCTCCACAGCAGGAAAATCGGGTTTGTCAGTCCGGGGCAGAAGTCAGGTGAGCCTAGTATCGGCGTCAGGGGTTATGGGTATCGCTACAGTCAAGAATGAATCTCTGGCCTAGAACAACATAATAGTGTAGCTCCCAGAGTGGGGTGTGCTTTCAGACCAGGGTCAGAAATGTTGAGAAGCCATGGTGCAGCGGCTAAGGGAATCTCCGTGAAACTTTGTTCAATGTGCACCCATGGTTTGATAAGGCCATGTCTGCCCCAATCCAGTACTCTCACCATGTGGGCCGCCCCCGCAGCATCTTCTGACATTCGGCAGAAATGTTAACTTTCAGAGTGACTACGTCCTCCAAGGTGTTTTTGTATGCATTTTTATTGCAGTTTTGTCACAAATGTTTATGCTATCCTTATGCCTTCAAAGTCAATGAGAATTCCGAAGTGTTGTGCACATGTTGCTTATTTTACCTTTCAGATTTGGTTGCAGAAAAAATCTGCAGTATGTCAATTCTTGGTGCTTCTTTCACCCCTTCCACCCATTGACTCCATTATGAAAACCACATGGCAAAAAATGCACCACCAGAAGATGCAAAAAATGTCTGCACCAAATATTCAGCATGCGCACACAGCCTAATAATTGTGGACAGTCTACAATTTTACAGAGGCATCCATTGACGTGTAGAGAGACGTGGGAGACTGATTTGGGTCCAATTTCTAACTCTCAATGGGAGAATATATTACAATTTATTCCCAAAATATCTATGAGTGAGGCCAGAAGGGTGTTGAAGATCTATCTAGTTTATAGGGTCTATAGGACACCTGTCTGGATGATGAGAGCGGGATTGAAAGAGGACTCGAGATACCCACGCTGCTATGATGAGGATGCAGACTTACTACATATGTTGTGGACATACCCTTGCTTGCAGACCTTCTGGATGCAAATCCTTGCTATAATACAGGGGGCGATGGGGTTAGCTGTCCCGAGCACTTCATTGACCTGTATACTGGGAGGTATGGATGATATAATGACAGATGACTGGGGAAGG
This sequence comes from Allobates femoralis, assembly GCA_033576535.1. NCBI lineage: Eukaryota > Metazoa > Chordata > Amphibia > Anura > Aromobatidae > Allobates > Allobates femoralis. The sequence continues at coordinate 635,113,276 of JARQOC010000002.1, read as the reverse complement.
TTACTATCGCCAGACTCTTGTATGCCGCCAGGAAGCTGATTGCTGTTCATTGGTTAGATGACAAACCGCCAACCGAATGAAAATTTGTCAATAGAATAAATTTTATTATTCGTATGGAACAGAATGTTACACTAAAAGAGGTCAACAGACACAGTTTGAAAATGTGTGGAAGTGAATGGCTGGATTGTCCAGGCCTAGCCTTTGCAGACCTACTGCGAGATGATACGGGTACTGATTTACTTCCTTAGTTGGGCTACTGCATACTGTATAGGAACGTAGATTGTGGAAAAGTACTTCAGTTCAATGTGCGATGTTTCATGTCATGTCAAAGATTATAAGTTTGAACGGGGTTGGGAACATAGTTGGTAGGGGGGCTGTTTTTGCCTCCCCTCCTGTATGAGTCTTACAAGGCTGGTTTCACACTGCAGTTTTTCCCTGATCAGGTTCCATCAGGTTTGTGTAAAACCAGGAGTGTCTCCAAAACTCAGAATAGGTGTCAATCTTTCAGTTATAGTTTTTCTCTGCAAGTTCCTCTCCTGGTTTTGGCACACAAACCGGATGGAACTTGATCAGGTAAAAAACAGCATGTGTCAAACCAGCCTAATGGTACTGAGCTCATTTTAGGGCTGAAAAAGATCTGCAATTAGAGTAGATCATGTCAGAATTAGGAATTTAACATGGAGCACCTGTGTGAAGTCATATGGAAAAGCTGTACGTTTAGGTCTTAGGCCGGCTTCATACCACCATTTTTGGGATCCGGGGCTGTCCGGTGTGCACTGTGTGTATTTTTGTGTTCGGAGGAAAAATCGGACAGAATTGGATCCTCCCAGATCCGGCGCAATCCAGCTTCCCATAACATGGGAATCTATGGTCGCCGGATCCGACATAAAATCGGACTGGTTCCCGGACGCCGGGTGCTGAATTTGAGCACCTGGAGAGCTCCCCCTGCCACTGTGCTGATATTTCAGCACTTGGACAGTGGCAGCTGCTGATTCTGGCAGAAAACAGGATCGGTTCTGTTTTGTCCGGGGCTGTCAGGTTCTGTCTGGAGCTTCCTGCAAAACACAGACAGAACCTGACAGCACAAAATCTTGTGTGAAGCTAGCCTTAGCAGAATTTCGTTTGGGTGACTTAGGGTAAGTGCACACTTACCCGGCGGTTCGGTCGGCGGCTGCTGGCGGGACCCGCCAGGAAGCTCCGGCGCCGTGCACCGGCTTCTTGGCGGGTATGAGCTGCGGGAGCCGGGCGGTATCCGGCGGCTGCCCAGCGGGTTCTCGGCGGCGATTCTGCAGCGGCTGGAAGCAGCACATGATTCTGCTTGCAGCCGCTGCAGAACCGGCCGGTTTTTAGAACTTGGTCATTCTTTGCTAACCCGCTGGGAAACCTGCGGGTTAGCAACGGATGACGCTGGGTAACCGCCGGTATGTGCACAGCCTTGGGCGGGTCACATTAGTTTCAATGTTAATCCAAACGTCGGTTTGGATTACCATAAATTTAAATAAAACTAATGTATGCAAAGCGGCGGTTTACACCGGTAAACCGCCGAAAACCCGCCAGTGTGCACATACCCATAATCAGCATTTTGAGTTTAGTTAGAGCTGAGCACTTGTTTGTTGAAGTTTTAATTAACTTTGGAGATATTTTATGAATTTGATAATTGCATGCATCCTCCACAGATTTCAGCACAATTGTCAAGTGACTGTGTCAACGCCTGCTTAGCACAAGCCTATCCACTTACTATATCCCAATGGTTTCAATGGCCTTCACCCTTTAACCCCTGTACAGGGATTTAGACTTAAACAGGGGTCACTGGGCTGAGGCCACGGAATAAGCTGATGGCCGGGTTGCACGCTTGCAGGGCTGGTCAGGTAGCCAGGTCAAAACGGCAGCAAAGGTACAAAATCGTCAGTTAGGAGAAACATCAATGCACAAGCCAACGTCAAACAGAGATCCACAAATGTAGCAGGAGCAGAACCCACAGACCTTAATCAGATGAGCACAAGGCTATATCTGGCAGTTTTTAACAGTAAGCTGGAAGCTTTGGTACGGTGTGGTGCTTTACAATTGGATGAAGTAGCTGATAAATTCAGCTGAACATACGGTCAGACTGGTCAAAGCCTGTGCTGACCAAAGCTTCTGATTCCAACATTTATTCTACCACCAGCGCTGTCCACAATGTGAATACAGCGGTGCCTGGAGACACAGGCAGAAGTAGGTTTTGGGTGAGTGGAGACAACAATGTAACCAACTTTCTGAATTTTTTTTCAATAAATATAAGTGTCCAAAAATATAAATAGTGCCTGTAAATTATGCTGAACAAATTAATTTGTGCAAAATTTCCACCACCTTTCTATATACAACACTTGAAGAGAATTGAGATGCTGGCACACTTTTACCAAATCTAAATGTGTCCAATTGTAAAATATTTATTGTTGTTTATTGTGGACCTGTCACCCCCTTCCTTCCCCCCCGTTACTATGCTAACTGAATGCAGCACTGAATGCAGCGTGTCTGCTGCATTCAGGGAAGAGGTCCCCCATGTTTCTAACCCCCCTGTGAGCTGTTAAAAAGACTTTATAAAGTGTACAGATAAGGAGTCCAGAGGGACTTACTTGATGAGGCATCGCTGTTGCTTGTGTCCTCCCACCTCCAGCCTTCTCTTGTTCAGCCTCCTGTATGTGTCATCGCTGTTGCTTCTGTCCTCTCCGTCTCCAGTCCTCAGTGATGACACATACAGGAGGCTGAACAAGAGAGGGCTGGAGGTGGGGAGGACACCAGCAACAGCGATGACTCATCATCAAGTAAGCCCCTCCGGATTCCTTATCTGTACACTTTATAAAGTCTTTTTAACAGCTTACGGGGGAACTAGAGACATGGGTGACCTCTTCCCTGAATGCAGCAGACACGCTGCATTCAGTGCTGCATTCTGTTAGCATAGCCCCAGCGGGGTGACAGGTCCTCTCTAAGGGGGCGCTACATCACACATACAATCAAAGAATATCAAAGAGAATTTCTGTGTCATACATTCTCATCCCAGCATTAGATGTAACACAATATAGCAGTTTGGTCGAGGAAATGCACATTCTCAATTCACGAAAGGGTAAAAAAGCGAAAAAATGTAAACGCCAACCACAATGATTTCAGTAGGGATTATGGGGCTTGCAGAGGTAAAAGAAATGTGTAAATATTGCATGTTTCTCCTTATGTGCTAGGTGCCTATTAAATAGCATACTGAGGAGCACAGTTGCAGGTAACATAAATCAACATTAAGAGCAATACTTACAAAGAGGTATATAACTTGTTTATGAAAGTCAGTCCATTTTATACCAACTCCGACTAAAATGGGCGCCAACTTCGATAGCCCTGCAGTTGACAGGGCGTTATTGCCGACATCATGCTGATTGAGACCGGCTGCCTGACCGCATTGGAACCAGCTGTCAATCAGCATGATGTCGACAGTCACACCCCATCAGCAGAGCAGCCCAGAAAAAGAAGAGATGCTCTGTTGACGTGAGGCAGTAGAATCGCCAACCAGAGCAGTCCTTTATTGCTCTGAACCATCACCAAGTAAGACAGGCAGATAGTTAGCTACTACCTGCCTATTATTTCTTGATAGTCCCATAGTTAATAAAATTGTTGTGGAAAACCCCTTTAATGAAAATATGATATAATAACAGCTATAATTTCACTGAAGTATGCAAGTTCTTCCATTCATTTTCCATTTTAACACATCAGGGAAAAATCCAGACCAGACTGCATTATTAATAAGTTTGCAGACGGGCAGCCCTACTATACTCTTGGATCCTATTTACCTTCTGCAGCAGGAGCACTTCAGTTAGCGATGTACTAGAGAATCACTGATAATATCATTAGTTTCCACTGAAAGGGTTTCTGAGATGTAGACTATTTTATTTAAAATGTTATAGTTATGTACATTCCTGAAAATGTAGTAGCACAATGTACCAGCATTCATTGGCAATTATAGAATGATGAAAATAAAAATGTGTTGCAAAATAATTCAGACATCAATTTGTAACATGGGGGGAATACCTGAGAGGACCCAGGGGGAGGCTGAGGACGCCACTCTGCCCCCACCTGCCAGTCACAGGGACTAACCAGTAACCAGAGCGGCACAGGGCAGGGTGGGGGTGGGTGTGGCCATAGCTGTTCCGACAGTGGTGGGACTGGAAATGGCGGGGGCTGTAGTAGTTGTCTAGTGGAACGTCACTCACTCTGTCCCATTGCTCCAGTATTTCTTATCTCTGAGCCAGCTCAGGCTGCAACGTTCCTTGTGAAGAGTCATGAAGAATTAGTTCACCTCAGCGTAAAACATTTAGTCCACAAAACATAGAATGGGGCACATGTTGATACAGTTTTCTGAACACATTATTCCTTCTATTATTTCCATCCACTTCCCAAAGACCGGTCGCATTTATTGGGTGACAGGCTGATCTCAAACCTCTCCAGTCATTGTGTGCCACTGCGGAAGGAGTAGATTTACCCAGTAAAGTTAAAAGAGCGCATTGTTCCAACCCTATAAGCTGTTTCTGGGTAGCCTCCTTCCGTGAGTAACTGCACCACCTCCTCCCATTTCTCTTCTGTGTACTTGCTAGGTGAAGGATAGCTGTTGGTCTCCTACTGCTCCTATCTCACCTGCCCCGTATTATAGGCCTGGTCCCTTTTCTGTTCCATATCTTGGTTATCTCCACTTCTTACAATCTCTGGAAGCTCCCAAATCTCTTTTTTCTCTTTTGCTCTGTGTTCTGCCCATTTATGAGCAGCTAAGAAAGTATTCATAGAGTTATACTAGCGTTATACTAGTTACGTCCTGTAGAGGTCATTAGTTGCCTGTTCACGTTGTTTAGATGTTAAACATGATCTAGTAGAGCTCTTAGTCTGTCCCCTTTAAGAATAGTGAGTGCCAAGGGACCGCCCCCCTCCTTCCTCCAGGAGAAAGAGATCCTTATAGTCAGTTTCCCAGTTCTTCAGTGAGAAGATAAGACATGTGTCTCTGGCTCTCCATCCCTTACAACTTTCACTCGTCAGATATTCCAGTAAGAGCATGCAGTTACATGTTATTGTGTAGAATTTGGGTGAACAGGTTAAATCCAGCCGTTAGTGCAGAGAGAACTGTGTGATAGGAGATGTGTTATACACTTTAATTATTCATGTAGCATGTTGCATGTATTAGATAAGGTATTTCTGTGTAGAATACTGTGAGTGAAGTGTATTGTGCTCTGAGATACACTATTTGAGTTAATGCCTTTGCACTGTATACAGATAGATTCATGCATTCTGTATAGAAAAGAGCCTACTGCAGTGACCTTTACCCTAGTTACTAATGTTGACTTTAACCTGTGTTATCACTGTGTTAGTGCTAGTTTCTTTAATGCACCCAGTACTGACTGTGATTATTCTGTACTGGTATTATAGTTTTTACCACATTATCGTTTATGCAATCAAGTTCACGACCTGAATAAATATAGACTCCAAAAATCCTACAGTCTGTTCCTTGGGGAAGTGAACGAGGGTTAAGTTGTATGCTAGATATCCACAGCACCACATGTGAAAGAAGGCAGGACAGTAAATATGGACTTTGGCCGCAGGCTGTAGTTGCACAGACTATACCGGACCGCTGACGCCCACGCTGCATCGCATACAGGCATTACAGCAGCTGCCATACAACCTCAGGGAACAAGAGCCCAGCCCCCCGGCAAGTGCAACATTATTCCTGCCACGCGGAAGCCCGTTCGCATATAGACTCAGTTTCCCACCAAAGCATTCAGCAGTCTGCAGCTAAACGCACCATGTCTTGGAGCTTCACATCCTCACTCAAAACGAGGTCACGAGCAGGCTCTAGCAAGTCATCAGTAGCAGAGCTTGCTGCTGTCACTTCGCCGCACAAGAGATGCAACTAACACTGAGCCAGGCAGAGCAAGAAGCAGAAAGTCCGTGCCTGCGAGCATCTCTAGAAAGACTTGCCACATACAAAGAGACAGCAGCTGCAATAGCTAGAGCAGAGTGCTTGGAACCTGCAGATAACTCTGGCTATGAAAGGCGCAGCATCGTTCTTGGACCAGATGTAGACCAGCAGGATCCAGCACGATGCGTTTCAGAGTACATCAATCAGCATCAACATTCCGGCATAGACGACAGCCTTGAGGCACCACATAGACCAGCTTACGACGATTACCAGCGATCCAACCCTGAACTTCGCTACTTGAAACAATAAGACGCACAGCAAGGAAATGTCGACCACATTTACTGCCACACCGAGCAGAAGGTACAGCCCCCATCCCGCCTTAAAGAGACACCTTCCTCTCCAGACTATCCGGAGTCAGAAGCGTCCAACAGGTATGGTGATGCACCACACACTAGACATGACTATGAGTATCCAAAGAGAAAAATGAACTGGGCACTATCAGTGTAAATGGGCCGATTCCACCTGTTAGGCTGACTGGCAGTCACAGACGTCAAGGCGGTGCTCACTTTGGTGCAGTATGCATATAGCAATAAAATAGAAAAAAGACCAGTGGCACTCACCGAAGGCGATCTTGTGCTTTTATTTAAAGTTCCATGTTATCCGGTCCATCAACAAAGAACAAGTGCAATGGGGGGAGGGAGGTGCGTGGACGTCGGACTAGACATGACTATAACACACCAGCTCGTACCAGCACTAATCAAACCACCATGGACTTTGCAAAGTTCTTTGCTCACCAAAAACTGCTTACAAAAGTACTTGTAAAGTTCACTGATAAAGCTGGGAACTATAGGTCATGGCGAGCCTCGTTCCAGAATGCCATTCAGGGTCTAGACTTATCCTGTAGTGAGGAGTTAGATCTCCTAGTATAGTAGCTTGGGAGCGAGTCGGTTAAGCATGCCAAAAGACTAAGGGTACCGTTACTTATCGCAACATCGATGCAATATCGCCTGCAACTTCACGGGTGCGCGCACATTTTTTGCACTGTTCCAAGATCGCTTTGGAGATGTCACACATAGCAATCTCGTGTGCAACCTCCGGCGATACTGAAATCACCTGTGAAATTGCAGAGTAGAAGTTGACAGTCGTAGTTGCGGTGTCACACAGTACAACCGCATTAGCAATATGGGTGTACTGTTTGACACAGCCTAAGAGATAAGCATACCTGAGATTTTTTAACCACGCCCAGACCACTCCGATTGGACGCTGCAAGTGCGTTACCATTGGTCAGCCGTCTCTGACGGACATGGTGCCTACAATATGCAATTGCCCTTTCTACCATCTCGCTACTCATGTCATGTATCATGTGTTGCAGCTTCAGCAAGACACTGCGGCGTCGCCAAAATGGCAGACAGGAAAGCTAGTGTGGTGCAGTGTGTTCTGCAAACATGTATGGAGATTGTGTACGTCTTCTGTTGAAGTAGGTAAGCTACACACTACAATTATATAAATGTGTATGCACATTACGTTGCATTTATGAACTATGTGTGTGCATACATGTATGTATGTGTGTACAGATATGTAGATGTGTTAATCGGACACAATGCAAGCGTCTATGTGTGTGTACACATACCCATGTCTACATGCATCTATATGGACAGGGAAACCCACACACAGCATACAGTGTTTGCGAAACCTCTACACCTGTGTACTGTCCATGTGCACACAATGCTGCACGGACCCTTAATCATCTGACCAGAGAACATTCTTCCAAAACGTTTTAGGCTTTCTCAGGTAAGTTTTGCCAAACTCCAGCCTGGCTTTTTTATGTCTCGGGGTAAGAAGTGGGGTCTTCCTGGGTATCCGACCATACAGTACCTTTTCATTCAGACACCGACGGATAGAACGGGTTGACACTGTTGTACCTTCGGGCTGCAGGGCAGCTTGAACTTGTTTGGATGTTAGTCAAGGTTCTTCATCCACCATCTGCACAATCTTGCGTTGAAATCTCTCGTCAATTTTTCTTTTCCGTCCACATCTAGGGAGGTTAGCCACAGTGCCATGGACTTTAAACTTCTTGATGACACTGCGAATGGTAAACACAGGAACATTCAGGTCTTTGGAGATGGTCTTGTAGCCTTGAGATTGCTCATGCTTCCTCACAATTTGGTTTCACAACGTATATCTATAAGGTAATTGGTCACAGCACCTGGTGTTGAATGCTAGGCCTATCGTTCTTCCAGCCAGCACCTGGACGCACGTCCCAACCGGAGAGTCCAAATCCGGATCACAATACAATATCAAAGATAAAAAACGGACAGCGCCACAGACCTTTGATGGTGCAAAATATCTCTGTGTGTTTATTTCATGGTCATAAGAAAGCGACGTTTGGACCACTCCTGTGGTCTTTATCAAGCTTAGAATGTTTTACAATTGACCTCTTTAAATAGTGCTCTACCCCACCCATAATTAAGTGTTCACCAATCACAAACATTGTTCAACAATTAGTATAAAAAACATCAAAATGCATCATAAATTACATAATAAAATATACAAAGTGATACATATGGTTACCCCATATACCCAAATAAGTTATACATCATATCAAACATTATATCACAGTCCAAGACATATATAATCAATGAAAAGGTACATAAACGGTTAATACAAGTGACCAATCAGGAACAAGCTAACCCAGTTGTCATGTCAACTGTCATAAATATAAACTTAGGGCCCTTTCACATCAGCGTTTTTCGTAATTCGCGGCAGATGCGGTGAAAAAACCGCATCTGCCGCGTTTGCCGCATAACCGTTCCACTTGCGGCACGGTTGCGGTTTTTCCCATAGGAAGTATAGGGGGACTTGCGGCAGATGCGGCAAGTGCGGTTTTGCACTTGCGGCAGGTGCGGCAGCGAAAAAAACCGCGGTTGACCGCGGTTTTTTTCGCTGCCGCACCTGCCGCACCTGCCGCAAGTGCAAAACCGCACTTGCCGCATCTGCCGCAAGTCCCCCTATACTTCCTATGGGAAAAACCGCAACCGTGCCGCAAGTGGAACGGTTATGCGGCAAACGCGGCAGATGCGGTTTTTTCACCGCATCTGCCGCGAATTACGAAAAACGCTGATGTGAAAGCACCCTTAGACGTCACACATATATATGTCCATGTTTAACCGTCATTACTGTAATTTTCGTTATCAAATATCTAAATAAAGAAATATACAGACATAGCTAATCCTATGGGGAACTCAACCACCTTGTTATTCAAGTCAAGTAAAGCTAAAAGAGAAAAAGATTAAAAACAAAAACAGAGTTATCAGCAGCAAGTTATCTCAGCCCAGATTCACTTTAATAGGCAGCTCCTCTGATTATATTCAATGTTAAGACCTTTAGGATGTAGAGTGTCTAATTCAAATATCCACTTTCTTTCTTTATCCAAAAGGAGGGCCAGCCTATCCCCCCCTCTACGTGGCATTGGGACATCATCTATCACTCTAAATCTCAGCTGATTAACCGAGTGTCCATAATCAATAAAATGTTTCGGTACCGGCAGCTCAATTTTCTTAGTCCTAATTGCTTAAAGATTCTTTCTTTAATTCCCATAGTGGTCTCCCCCACATATAGAAGGCCACATGGGCAAGAAATAAGATATATTACAAAATCACTATTGCATGTGTATCTCTTTTTTATCATACCATACTGAGCATGCGCTCGGTTTTTCTATGCATCCAAAGCAGCCTATACACAATGTGTGTGCACTGATACGCCCCTTACATGCACGTTAGTTGATTCCTTTATTGGAGTTAAGTGCTGATATCCTGGATGTATTGAAGAGATATTATATCGCTGTTGACAGTGGCCGTTTGAATAGCTATAAGGATTGGTCATTATGATATGAGATTGTGCCTCCCGTAGAGATGACAGGAAATAATTTGGATTAGTTATATACAGTGGCGTAACTTCAGGCCCAGGGGCCCCGATGCGAAAGCTCCAGTGGGGCCCCCAATTATTGCAAATCTTTAATAGTATTAGTCTTTTTATATAGGTCAAAGAGACTTTTGGGGCTCCCCTAGGCAGCAGGGCCCGGGTGCGATCGCAACCCCTGCACCTGTGGTAGTTACGCCCCTGGTTATATAAGATGATAATACATATTAGATTGGGATCTATGATGATGTGAGTGAAGCTAGTGTTTATAAGTAAGCTCTGATCGCTTCGTTGGGTGTGACATCTAAGTTTATATTTATGACAGTTGACATGACAACTGGGTTAGCTTGTTCCTGATTGGTCACTTGTATTAACCGTTTATGTACCTTTTCATTGATTATATATGTCTTGGACTGTGATATAATGTTTGATATGATGTATAACTTATTTGGGTATATGGGGTAACCATATGTATCACTTTGTATATTTTATTATGTAATTTATGATGCATTTTGATGTTTTTTATACTAATTGTTGAACAATGTTTGTGATTGGTGAACACTTAATTATGGGTGGGGTAGAGCACTATTTAAAGAGGTCAATTGTAAAACATTCTAAGCTTGATAAAGACCACAGGAGTGGTCGAAACGTCGCTTTCTTATGACCATGGAATAAACACACAGAGATATTTTGCACCATCAAAGGTCTGTGGCGCTGTCCGTTTTTTATCTTTGAATTTGGTTTCACAAGTCCTCAGACAGTTCTTTGGTCTTCTTTCTTTTTTCCATGCTCAATGTGGTACACACAGGGACACAGGACAGAGGTTGAGTCAACTTTAATCCATGTCAACTGGCTGCAAGTGTGATTTAGTTATTGCCAACACCTGTTAGGTGCCACAGGTAAGTTACAGGTGCTGTTAATTACACAAATTAGAGAAGCATCACATGATTTTTCTAACAGTGCCAATACTTTTGTCCACCCCCTTTCTTATGTTTGGTGTGGAATTAGATCCAATTTGGCTTTAGGACAATTCTTTTTGTGTTTTTTTCATTGAAGACAAATTAAATGAAGATAGTAATACCAAAGAATTTGTGATTGCAATCATTTTCAGGAAGAAACTGAGTATTATCTGACAGAATTGCAGGGGTGTCAATACTTTTGGCCACAACTGTATAGTATTTGGGAGTGGTCGTAACAGATATGCATGACCATGTTGTTTACTCATATGAGTAGAGTAATAACTATGTCATGTAACACATAGTCTTAACTATATACAATAGTTAGTGCCACATGTTTTACACTGGAGATCACGCCCAACCAAAGATCTGTGTGTGGTAGAAATGCAATGTAGTTATGGCAATAGTTTGACCTCTTTTTTTTGTTTATTTGCAGGACCCTCAAGACATCGGGTCCAGTCCTAAATCGGCACCCGTTCACGACCCTCCCCCATCAACATCTACGGGGAGGTGGAGCCTGATCCCAGTGCCATGGAGCAGCACCCTGGCCCCAGTGAGGGGGTGAGGCACAGAGCTGGGTGACTGGGCCAAGAGGGTGCTTCTCCACCTTCAAAATACACCTAGCACTGGGATTGGGTAGATGGTGAGTGAACGGGTGTCCAGGCTGGACCATGAACAGTGAACAGATGTCGAGAGGGTCATACACCTTGCCCTGGACGCGGTCGAGGCGGGCACACTGAACTCTACTACCATCTTGGCTAAGCGCCCAGAGTAGCTGTCAGTGTCCCATTACCCTCGGCCGGCTGTGACTGTGGCCGGACTTACTCCTGAGATGCTGAGGATGCCTGTACCACCTTACCCTCGGCATCGAGCAAACCCAGTTCCCGCCAGGGATCTGCGTGAGCCACCCAAGTCAGATCCTTCAGACGGTTACCATCAGTATTGGAGACGCGACCCAAATTTGTGAGGTGGCTATATGTTTGGCCTACAATTTTTTTGTCCAAAAACACACATTGTGTCTATGATTTATTGACGAGTTGTCAAGTTAATTTTTTGTGGGTTACAACTGTGTATTCATTTATTACACATAATGGGTAATTGTGTCAATGTGATTCTATGTGAGGTTTATACAACACATAGATGTCTCACACCTTCTAAGGGCACATAGACATTAGCACATGGTGAGGTATATGAATGACGTTACATTAATACTTTATGGGTGGACTTTAGTGGTTACATTAAATGATCACTACATAATACATGGGTCTCCAAGTTGTAACCCTGCCCACGGCAACAAGTTGACGTTGACTGCATCACACATTGGTGCTGTGTAGGGTACACATAGCCTTTGTCATTATTCTTTCCAAACACTAAATTACCAATGTATATGTGTGTCACTATACATGCACTGTGTGTGTCCCTTGTTGTGTGTTATTTTGGAGCCCTGTAGTGAAGACATGTTCCTGTACTATACCAAATACACAGTCTTTTCCAGTTTTGGTGTCATAGATGACTCCGACATATGTGGTTAAACAGGTCTGTAGCCTGTGTTTGTGAAATAAGGCAAGGACAAACATTTGTGGGATTGTTGAAGATTTATTTATCAAATCCGTAGTTTTTTTTGCCAAACCCTTGTTTGTTTTTTCCTTTTTAGGAAAACTTCGGTGTTGGCTTATTTTATGAATTTTTTTTCTTTAAAACTTGACTGATGTTTTTTTTTTTTTTTTTTTGAAAACTTTTTTTGTACTTTTCTTTGTTTTTTGGTTTTCACCAAACGTGCTTTTTTTTGTTTTTTTTTTTTTTTTTTTAATTTTTTTAAGGGATTATGTTTTTTTGGGTGTGACATTTTGTCAACATGACAAACAGATTTGTACAATTGTAACAAAAAAAACTAAATAAAAACAACTAAATTATACTTAGGGCCCAGGACCATGGGATTCCTGGTGCAGAAGGACCCTGTAGATTAGCCCACCAAGCCGGTCAAGTTGGGCATTTGCTTCTCTGAGCTATGTCTGTGCCTCTTGGTGGGCCACGATCAGGTCCCTCAATGATGGTACACCTATTGTGGATTTAAACACCATCAGTACACAAACACACATGTGGGTGATACCAATTGCTTGAGTAAAAAAAAAAAAAAACATACCAACGACCTCCTCTACAATACTCTCCCTTGAGGGGGAGGGAGAGGGGCTTATGGCCCAACCCAGTGCAGCATGTCTTCTGCCTAAAGATAACACAATAGAAAACATACACATGATGGATCACAGCATGTAAACACTGGTCAAAAACACAATAACTTTTACAAGGTACTTTGTTTTTGTTTTTAAACTTACCAGGAGGCACCAGCCCACCATGCTCCCTGGGGGCCTCTCGTGACCAGTGACCAATGGCTCTGGCCCCAGGTGGTTCCACGTTTGGTGGCGGGGTGGGTGGTCGGGATAGAGTTCTTGGCGCCACTGCGCCTGGTGATGCCATAAGTGCTTCTGGGGGGAGAGTGGTGGGGTCTGTTGAGCCAACCCAGAGGGGAAGCCAGGAGGGGACACCGATGGGGAGCCTGGTGGTGGTGCCTCAGCCTCCGGAGCGTCGTCCTCAGCTATTGGGTATGACATTACAGTTTGTATGATTGTGAAAGGAAAAAACACATATGCAAATGACACTCATATGGACTTTGTTGGGCAATGACATAATGTGTTTAACCATGTATTGTTTGGGTCCAAGAGGAGTGAGATATCATCTGTACATTGGATTCACGTTCATATATGAATGTTGAACTAGTAGGAGTGTCATTGCCACGCACTCCACACAGGTTTATACTGTTGGGCCAATTTGTTGTGGTGACACACAATTGTCACATAAAGCTTGCTCATCAACTACTTTGTCCGGACATTTTGTATACACATGGTGCCACACTCACAGCCCCACACTGATAGGATATTTTACACCATGCTCATCCATCATTAGTAAGAGGAACAGAACATATGAAGAACATGAGGTCACAGTGAGTGGATGTTTTGTTGTACATGAGCCAGACAAAACTGAATTAATGAGGACTATACTTATGTGGCCAATAGCCACAACCCTATGGGGTGGTAGATGTATGGGTGTTGAGACATTTTACAATTATTGTGATGTGGTCCATGACATCACAGACAATATGCACATGCTGCCTTCAAGCTTGATACACACCTATGTGTGTTGTTTTTTATGTCAACACAACAATGTTCTGGGTATGGAATGCTACACACATTACTGTAGGCAGGCCCATCAGGCACCTATCTGCAGGCCCAGCACATGAACAGTCATCATGCATCAGCATCATGACTTCTGCCACACTATCTGACAGGGGACAGTTCAATGGTGTAAACATCATGTATATTGTGTTGTGTGAAAACATGTGTGTATGTTGTGACACCTAATACTCACCACGCAGGGTCTGGATCCGGGCGCGGATGGCGGCAATGCGGTCCCTCGCCTTATATTTCATGTCCGCCACCTTTTTGCGGATCTGTTTAGGCGTCCGGACCACTCCCAGTCTCCTAAGCAGGGCCCTCTGCACTTTGCGCAGGATGCTCTTCTTATGGAGGAGTGGGTGCTGATGTGGTAACTCGCACCAGTAGTCCAGTCTGTCCAAAAAAATCAAAAAGGATGAGGAGCTCAGGTTCGCCCCATGGTGCAGAACGCTGTGCGCCAGCCATCTTTATGCTGGGGGCTGGAAAGCACCTAGAAGGTAATGCCCTGATGCTTGGAGTAGCATCGAAACGCGTAGGTGGATAATAAAGAAGGGGGTCTTTCATTCAAGACTTTGGAGTGATCATTTTGAAGCAGCGCGGACTGTACACACACCATTCCCAGCTTTTAGAAGGTAGGGTTGGCTGTCCAACGATGTCATGATGTCACGCCGCACGGTCTGAATGCTAAGGAGACTTCAACGTCTGCAAAGGAGTCGGCTGCTCATAGTGGGTAACCACACTGAAAACCGCGGCGTCGCATAAAATGCAAGAATGCAACACTCATGCGTAGGACATGGCGGACATATTTGACAATTATTCTAATAAGGGGTTTTACATCTGTATACATATTCATATATGTGCGACACGTAGGCTGGAAGATTGCAGCTAGCATCACTGATGACTTGAAATGTCACTTTTTGACATTACATACACTGTTGGTTGAGACGCTATGTTTGTAGCGTCGTCAATACGCGCCTAGGTCATCCACAATAGTAAAGGAGGGTATTTTCAATGAGTCGCTTTGTGTACATGCATTTTATAATAATTCACAAGAAGAAAAACTCAATGAATGTAGTGGTGTACGCACAGAAAATCAAACATGGCGCCTTTTCCAGGCCCATCCAATCCGAATACAATACTAGCCACCAATTGCCGTAGATGGGGCGTGGAAAATACAACCCACAGGCACACCTACGGCCTTGGTTGCGCAACCAGTGAAATTGCCAACAACATCGTTATTGCGGTGTCACATGCCACATCGTTTGAGGAACATCGCCAGGTTTAAGTGCGTGCAGTAAAACCTGACGATGTCTCTCAAAAGGACTTGTTGCAGTCGCATCGCCCTGTTACACGACGCACTAGCGATATCAACTGCAACTGCGATTACCACGTGACTATAACGATTGATTATATCAAACTACAACAAGCAGCCTAGTAAGTGACAGATCACTGTAATCAGGGTCCCTGCTTCTACATTACGATGCTCTTAGATTAGGTGGCAAAAACTTGGTGACAGATTCTATTTATGTAGTATGAAATGAAATAGGAATAAAATGATGCTCAATGTCTGTCAGAATGAAACACATTGGACATTTCATGCAATTCTCAGATATGAATAATACAATACAGATATTGAAATAAAGGCAAAATCACATACTATGTATGTTAGATGAGGCACAAAAACAGCAAGCAGTGGGTATGAATGAGAACAGACGGGTGAAGTGGGTGGGTGTCAATAGGGGGTGAGAACATTGCTTTGCATTGGCACATTAGTTGCATGTTCTTTGATAACATAAAAGCTGCTATTTAAAAATGACTAAATGGGAGAAACTAACTAATTTTTATATAGAGGACATATAGGATAATGTCCTAAGTTTTTAATATGGCAACATTTTTAGAACAATCAATAACAATAAATTGACATTTGGCATTTACTAATATTTGTACACTGACACAAAAGCTCTGTCCACACATCTACATGACTATTTGACCATGAGGGACCATGGCCAGAGATGGCTGACAACCAAGTGAAGCAGATGTATCAAAAGGTTTAGCACATTCTATGCAAAAAGTAATGATGGGCGAAAAGTAAAATATTCGGGTTCAGATTAATCATGCTGAATAAATAATACTATTCAGGAATATTTATACCGTGTTAGCCAGTAGATAGAAAAATATATTACAATCAGAGTCCTCAGTGGTTGATACCTTTTAATGGCTAACTGAAAAGAAGGTAAACATATCTTAGAAATCTGGTTTCTCTGTCCCTGCTCCTCCACCCCTCCCTAACCCCACTCTGCTTTGCGTCACCCGTCATGTCCACCACAGCATATAACACTGTTTTCCTTTTTTTTTTCTTTATATTATTTATGTATATATGTATGTGTCTTCAGAATTTGTGTCATCACTAGCCTGAAGAAGGGGCCGCAGTGTCCCGGAAGCTTGCTATGTTTACCATCTTTTCAGTTAGCCATTAAAAGGTATCAACCACTGAGGACTCTCAGATTGCAATATATTTTTCGTACTATTCATGTATTCATACCGAACAACAAACCTAATGCAAGTCAATGGGAAACGTGAATAATTTTCCATGAAGGAGGGACTCTGAAACTTACAAAGCCTACGCGGAAAATGCAACAGCTGCAAAAAATTAGGAGGGACTGCGATAGGCCCTGGAAGACACGTAGAGGAGGGCCTCTGAATACAATTGTGGACAATTTTAAAAAGAGTAAACAGAACGAATCTGTCAATAAATGCATGGAAAAATGCCATCATGCGGTGGACTGTGGAAGAGATGTATATGACCAGAATGAACGCTCATTTCCATTAGATGATACTGAAATATCACAGTGAGAAATTCAATAAAATGGAACACAAGCAGAGAACTTGACTTGAATTAAATTTAATGTGGTTTATTATGTGGATAGTAAAGCTTGTAAAATTGATTCAATTTTGGTCCTCTATAAGAAGAAGTTATGGAAAGCAACATGTCTGTATTATGGCCAGTCGTGCCTGTGTGAAACCTATGTCAGGAGCAGGGCTGGTGTGAGCACCCAGCATACCCGGGCAAGTGCTGGAGCCCTTGACAGCTGGGGGGGCCACTCACCACCAGCGACAGGCAGCCTGACAGCGAGGGGCCCATCCAGGACAGGCAGTCCTGACAGTGAGGGCCCATCATGAGCATCAGCGCTGCAGCGCCCAGTCCACATGGCTATCCTGCAACCTCATCACACTGGTGCAGCCCTGCAGGTAGGAAGAAGCTCCACAGCCCTCGGAGCCTGCTGTAAGGATAGGGACAGCATCTTAGAAGGACACAGCCAAGGGGGATAGGAAGGAAGGTGAGTATAATCGTTTATTATTTTTTTACTCTGTGTGCAGGAGGCTGTGCTGCTGGGATATATGGAGGCTGTGCTGCTGGGGTATATGGAGGCTGTGCTACTGGGTATATGGAAACTGATGCTGGGGTATATGGAGGCTGATGCTAGGCTATTTTGGAGGCTGTGCTGCTGGGTATATAAAGGCTGTGCTGCTGGGCTATATGGAGGCTCCTCCTGCAGTACATGGAGGCTGCTGCTGGTATATGGAGACTGTACTGCTGGTACTGGAGGCTGTGCTGCTGTGGTACATAGAGGCTGCTGCTGTGGTATATGAAGGCTGCTGCTGAGGTATATGGAGGCCGTGCCACTGGGTATATGGAGGCTGCTGCTGGGGTATATGGAGGCTGCTGCTGAAGTATATGGAGGCTATGCTGGAGTATATGGAGGATGCTGCTGAGATATATGGAGGCTATGCTGAGGTACATGGAGGCTTTGCTAAGGTATATGGAGGCTGTTGCTGGGGTATATGGAGGCTGCTGCTGGGGTATATGGAGTCAGCTGCAGGGGTATATGGAGGCTGCTGCTGGGTATATGGAGGCTGCTGCTGGGGTATATGGAGGCTGCTGCTGGGGTATATGGAGGCTGCTGCTGAGGTATATGGAGGATGTGTTGGTGTATATGGAAGCAGTGCTGGTGTATATGGGGGATTACTGAGGTATATGAGGCTAAGCTGAGGTATATGGAGGCTGCTGCTGAGGTATATGGAGGCTGCTGCTGAGGTATATGGAGGCTGCTGCTGAGGTATATGGAGACTGCTGCTGAGGTATATGGAGGCTGCTGCTGAGGTATATGGAGGCTGCTGCTGGGTATATGGAGGCTGCTGCTGGGTATATTGAGGCTGCTGCTGAGTTATATGGAGGATGTGTTGGTGTATATGGAGGTAGTGCTGGTGTATATGAGGGCTGTGCTAAGGTATATGGAGGCTGTGTTGGGTATATGGAGCTGTGCTAGGCTATATATTATATATGAGAGTAGAGAGAGAGAGAGAGGAGAGAGACGCTGTGCTATGCTATATATATTATTTGGAGACTGTGCTGTATATGTAATATGGAAGCTGTGCTGGGCCATACTTATTATTTGAGACTGTTGTGCTGTATATATAATACGGAGGCTGTGCTGCATATATTATTTGGAGACTGTTG
Source organism: Allobates femoralis (assembly GCA_033576535.1). Taxonomy (NCBI): domain Eukaryota; kingdom Metazoa; phylum Chordata; class Amphibia; order Anura; family Aromobatidae; genus Allobates; species Allobates femoralis. The sequence goes on along the minus strand of JARQOC010000002.1, from coordinate 635,094,730 downwards.
CTGGTCTGCTACATCCTCCAAATAATATATACAGCCTGGCAAATCCTTCAAATAATATATACAGCTTGCAGCCTCTATATTATACATACAAAGCCCTCAGCCTCTATAATACACATACAAAGCCACAGCCTCTAAATTATATATACAGCCTTGCAGTCTCCATATTACATATACAGTCCAGCAGTCTCTATTTTAAATATACAGCCTGCACAACCTCTATATTATATATGCAGCCCACCTCATGATCTGTGTCAAAGGGGCCCACTGAGTGAATAGAAGGCGGGAGGGGATCCTTCAACTATTTTGACTTTCCCGTTGTAAGGTCTTTCTACAAGGATGCACACCCATATCTTGTTGTATTGGCTCAATTAGCTAGGTGTTGCAATACAAGAGTATAGAGAAGGCATTCCTTTACTTGTTAACTAATGTTATCCAGTCTTCTTGGCTCTATTACTATGTTTGCTTGTCTCTATGTCTTGTGCCACTGTTTGTCTTTGATGTTATAAAACCCAATAAAAATATATTTACCAAAAAAAAAGGGCCCACTGAGACTGTTTCGCCCGGGGCTCACAAAAACCTGGAGCCAGGCCTGGTCAGGATAATGGAGTTCAGAAGTGACAATCAATATTGGACCTCTATAAGAATAAGCTATGGAAACCAAGGGTCCTCTATTGTGGCTAGTTGTGACTGAGTGTAACCTATGTCAGGAAAAATGGAACTCAGAAGCATGACAGCTCTCCAGAGTTGCATCCCACTACAAGAACCACTCTGAAGTAATCCCTGGAGAATTAAATCATCCAAAGTGAGGGGCTATGTGGACCCCCTGTACTACTCAAACTGTTGGAATACAGCTGTGGTACCATATTTTCAGAGATGATATCCCCCACTCAACTCTCAAAAAGCTGAAAGGGTGTTCAGTAGAGATGGCTAATCAAGCTGGGTTATTACATTGTTGCCTCTGTAGCTGTGGTGTCATCCTTCCTATGAGTAATTTATGATAGTGCCATCAGAGGCAGTGGAGTGGCTAGAAGGAGAATGCAGGGAGGGAAAACAGTACACCTCTCGGAACAGTATCTGGGAGGATGTGGTGGCTGCTGCACGCAATGTTGATCGTAAACAGATCAAACAACTGACAGAATCTATGGATGGAAGGCTGTTGAGTGTCATCATAAAGAAAGGTGGCTATATGGTCACTAATTTTTGGGTGTTTTGTTTTTGCATGTCAGAAATGTTTATTTCTAAATTTTGTGCAGTTATATGGTTACCTTTACCTGATGAAAATAAACAAGTGAGATGAGAATGTATTTGGTTTTTATTAAGTTGCCTAATAATTCTGCACAGTAATAGTTACCTGCACAAACAGATATCCTTCTAAGATAGCCAAATATTAATCTTTGATATTTATGAGTCTTTGGGCTGATTGAGAACATAGTTGTTGATCAATAATAAAAATACTCCTATACAATACAGCTTGCCTAATAATTCTGCACACAGTGTACACACATTGAGTTCAGTCTTTTCCCAGTTTTTCAATGAACATAATGTATCCCATCAAACCCAAATAAATTAAACTTGATTTCATCGCTAAAATGAACTGTGGAGCACTTCTCCTCTGTCCACACAACATGCTCCTCACCAAAGCTAGCTAGTCTAGCCTTTTTATTCCTTCTGCTGATTAGACGTTTGGTGAATGCAGAGTGGGCTTTAAGTCCAAATACTTTTAAACATCGTGAAACTATATGATGAGACAGAGCTATTCCAGTTGCAGTGTTGAAATGTTACCCATGCAGATTCTCTGCATTATCCTGTCCTCTTTTGCATTTCTCTTTCGAGGGTCACTAACCTTTTTGAACTCTCACCTGAGGAAGACAGCAATCCGTCGTCGAAACGCGTTGTGTTTTTTTTTAATCTTATATATAAAAGCCGAAGGCCACTTCCGGAGAAACCCGAAGGCTACTTCCGTGATGGCCTCGGGCTGTGGGGGAGACGTCATCCAGTGCACTACAGGCACCGGCACAGGAACGTTCCGATCTCGAAAGTTCCGTGTGCCCTCCAGCCTCTCCCCTCCACCCTCTGCCCTCCAGCCAGTAGCTAGATACCGGGGGGCAGGGGGGCCCATTGCCTGCCACCTGGTGGGGCCCCGCACTCCCTGGAGGTAGCCGTGCTGCCAGCCGGCCGCGCGCCTGGAGAGGAGGGAGGACGGGACTTCCTGTCCTGCAGCTCTGCCCGCCCCTCCTCTCCTCCAACAGCAGACGCGCGCCAGCTGCGGTGAGTCTGCACCCCCACACGCTCCTCTGCCCTCCAGCCTCCGCCTCCGCTCCAGCCTGTGCCCGCCGCCTCCTCTCCAGCCTGTGCCCTCCGCCTCCGCTCCAGCCTGTGCCCTCCGCCTCCGCTCCAGCCTGTGCCCTCCGCCTCCGCATCAGCCTGTGCCCGCCGCCTCCGCTCCAGCCTGTGCCCTCTGCCCCCTCCAGCCTCTGCCCTGTGCCCCTCCAGCCTGTGCCCTGTGCCCCTCCAGCCTGTGCCCCCTCCAGCCTGTGCCCCCTCCAGCCTGTGCCCTGTGCCCCTCCAGCCTGTGCCCCCTCCAGCCTGTGCCCTGTGCCCCCTCCAGCCTGTGCCCTGTGCCCCCTCCAGCCTGTGCCCCCTCCAGCCTGTGACCTATGCAACCTCCAGCCTGTGCCCTGTGCCCCCTCCAGCCTTTGCCCTGTGCCCCCTCCAGCCTGTGCCCTGTGCCCCCTCTAGCCTGTCCCCTGTGCCCCCTCCAGCCTATGCCCTGTGCCCCCTCTAGCCTGTGCCCTGTGACCCCTCCAGCCTCTGCCCCCTCCAGCCTGTTCCCCCTCCAGCCTGTTCCCCCACCAGCCTGTGCCCCCTCCAGCCTGCGGCCCCTCCAGCCTGTGCCCCCTCCTGCCTGTGCCGCCTCCAGCCTGTGCCCTGTGCCCCCTCCAGCCTGTGTCCTGTGCCCCCTCCAGCCTCTGCCCCCTCCAGCCTGTGTCCTGTGCCCCCTCCAGCATGTGCCCTGTGCCCCCTCCAGCATGTGCCCTGTGCCCCCTCCAGCCTGTGTCCTGTGCCCCCTCCAGCCTGTGCCCCCTCCAGCCTGTGCCCTCTGCCCCCTCCAGCCTGTGCCCCCTCCAGCCTGTACCCTGTGCCCCCTCCAGTCTGTGCCCCCTCCTGCCTGTGCCCTGTTCCCCCTCCAGCCTGTGCCCTGTGCCCCCTCCAGCCTATGCCCCTCCAGCCTGTGCCCTGTGCCCCCTCCAGCCTGTGCCCTAGTCCCCTGCTGCCTGTGCCCCCTCCAGCCTGTGCCCCCTCCAGCCTGTGCCCTGTGCCCCCTCCAGCCTGTGCCCCTCCAGCCTGTGCCCCCTCCAGCCTGTGCCCCTGTGCCCCCTCCAGCCTGTGTCCTGTGCCCCTTCCAGCCTGTGCCTCCTCCAGCCTGTGCCCCCTCCAGCCTGTGCCCTGTGCCCCCTCCAGCCTGTGCCCCCCCTGCCTGTGCCCCCTCCAGCCTGTGTTCCTGTGCCCCCTCCAGCCTGTGCCCCCTCCAGCCTGTGCCCTGTGCCCCTCCAGCCTGTGCCCCCCCCTGCCCTGTGCCCCCTCCAGCCTGTGCCCTCTGCTTCCCCCTCCAGCCTGGTGCCCTGTGCCCCCTCCAGCCTGTGCCCCCTCTAGCCTGTGCCCCCTCCAGCCTGTGCCCCCTCCAGCCTGTGTCCTGTGCCCCCTCCAGCCGTGTCCTGTGCCCCCTCCAGCCTGTGCCCCCTCCAGCCTGTGTCCTGTGCCCCCTCAAGCCTGTCCCCCCTCCAGCCTCTGCCCCTCCAGCCTGTGCCCTGTGCCCCCTCCTGCCTGTGCCCTGTGCCCCCTCCAGCCTGTGCCCCCTCCAGCCTGTTTCCCCTCCAGCCTGTGCCCCCTCCTGCCTGTGCCCTGTGCCCCCTCCAGCCTGTGCCCCCTCCAGCCTGTGCCCTGTGCCCCCTCCAGCCTGTGCCAGCCTGTGCTCCCTCCAGCCTGTGCCCTCTGCCCCCTCCAGCCTCTGCCCCTCCAGCCTGTGCCCTTTGCCCCCTCCAGCCTGTGCCCTGTGCCCCCTCCAGCCTGTGTCCTGTGCCCCCTCCAGCCTCTGCCCCCTCCAGCCTGTGCCCCCTCCAGCCTGTGCCCTGTGCCCCCTCCAGCCTGTGCCCTGTGCCCCCTCCAGCCTGTGCCCTGTTCCCCCTCCAGCCTGTGCCCCCTCCAGCCTGTGCCCCTCCACCCTGTGCCCCCTCCAGCCTGTGCCCCCTCCAGCCTATGCCCTGTGCCCCTTCCAGCCTGTGCCCTGTGCCCCCTCCAGCCTGTGCCCCCTCCAGCCTGTGCCCCCTCCAGCCTGTGCCCTCTGCTCCCTCCAGCCTGTGCCCTGTGCCCCCTCCAGCCTGTGCCCCCTCTAGCCTGTGCCCCTCCAGCCTGTGCCCCCTCCAGCCTGTGTCCTGTGCCCCTCCAGCCTGTGTCCTGTGCCCCCTCCAGCCTGTGCCCCCTCCAGCCTGTGTCCTGTGCCCCCTCAAGCCTGTCCCCCCTCCAGCCTCTGCCCCTCCAGCCTGTGCCCTGTGCCCCCTCCTGCCTGTGCCCTGTGCCCCCTCCAGCCTGTGCCCCTCCAGCCTGTTTCCCCTCCAGCCTGTGCCCCCTCCTGCCTGTGCCCTGTGCCCCCTCCAGCCTGTGCCCCCTCCAGCCTGTGCCCTGTGCCCCCTCCAGCCTGTGCCAGCCTGTGCTCCCTCCAGCCTGTGCCCTCTGCCCCCTCCAGCCTCTGCCCCTCCAGCCTGTGCCCTTTGCCCCCTCCAGCCTGTGCCCTGTGCCCCCTCCAGCCTGTGTCCTGTGCCCCCTCCAGCCTCTGCCCCCTCCAGCCTGTGCCCTGTGCCCCCTCCAGCCTGTGCCCTGTGCCCCCTCCAGCCTGTGCCCTGTTCCCCCTCCAGCCTGTGCCCCTTCAGCCTGTGCCCCTCCACCCTGTGCCCCCTCCAGCCTGTGCCCCCTCCAGCCTATGCCCTGTGCCCCTTCCAGCCTGTGCCCCCTCCAGCCTGTGCCCTGTGCCCCTCCAGCCTATGCCCTGTGTCCCTTCCAGCCTGTGCCCCCTCCAGCCTCTGCCCCTCCAGCCTGTGCCCCCTCCAGCCTGTGCCCCCTCCAGCCTATGCCCTGTGCCCCCTCCAGTCTGTGCCCCATCCAGCCAGTGCCCCTCCTGCCTCTGCCCCTCCAGCTTGTGTCCTGTGCCCCCTCCAGCCTGTGCCCCCTCCAGCCTGTGCCCCCTCCAGCCTGTGCCCTCTGCTCCCTCCAGCCTGTGCCCTGTGCCCCCTCCAGCCTGTGCCCCCAATAGCCTGTGCCCCCTCCAGCCTGTGCCCCCTCCAGCATGTGCCCTGTGCCCCCTCCAGCATGTGCCCTGTGCCCCCTCCAGCCTGTGCCCCCTCCAGCCTGTGCCCCCTCCAGCCTGTGTCCTGTGCCCCCTCCAGCCTGTGCCCCCTCCAGCCTGTGCCCCCTCCAGCCTGTGCCCCCTCTAGCCTGTGCCCCCTCTAGCCTGTGCCCCCTCCAGCCTCTGCCCCCTCCAGCCTCTGCCCCCTCCAGCCTCTTCCCCTTCCAGCCTGTGCCCTGTACCCCTCCAGCCTGTGCCCTATGCCCCCTCCAGCCTGTGCCCTGTGCCCCCTCCAGCCTGTGCCCTGTGCCCCCTCCAGCCTGTGCCCCTCCAGCCTCTGCCCCCTCCAGCCTCCCCTGTCCTCTGCCCCTCCTCACCCCTCCATATGCAAGGGACAGTATGTGTATATATGTGTGTATGTAGGCACTTCCGTCACTTTGTCCGCACTTCCCTCAACTTTGTACACACACACACACACACTCCGCTATACTTACCACCGGCCCTGCGTCTGCTGCCTGGATCCTCAGTCGACATGTCGCCGCCCCCTAACTACTAGATCCAATATAGCGTCCAAAATGTCTCGGCAAACTACCCGGACGACATATTGGATCCAGTTGTCTGGGGGCGGCGACATGTCGACTCAGGATCCAGGCGGCGGGGAAGACGCAGGGTCGGTGGTAAGTATAGCGGAGTGTCTGTGTATGTGTGTGCTTACCACTATGCCCCCTCCAGCCTGTGCCCTGTGCCCCCTCCAGCCTGTGCCCGGTGCCCCCTCCAGCCTGTGCCCCCCCAGCCTCCCCTGTCCTCTGCCCCCTCCTCACCCCTCCATATGTGTGTGCTTACCACTCTGCCCACGGCGCTGCGCTTACCACTCTGCCCACGGTGCTGCGCTGACCACTGCCCACGGCGCTGCGCTTACCACTCTGCCCACGGTGCTGCGCTGACCACTGCCCATGGCGCTGCGCTGACCACTCTGTCCATGGCGCTGCGCTGACCACTCTGCCCACGGCGCTGCGCTGACCACTCTGCCCACGGCGCTGCACTGACCACTCTGCCCACGGCGCTGCGCTGACCACTCTGCCCACGGCGCTGCGCTGACCACTCTGCCCAAGGCGCTGCACTGACCACTCTGCCCACGCCGCTGCGCTGACCACTCTGCCCACACCGCTGCGCTGACCACTCTGCCCACGCCGCTGCGCTGACCACTCTGCCCACGGCGCTGCGCTGACCACCCTGCCCACGCCGCTGCGCTGACCAATCTCACCGCACTCACTGCTAACCACTGAGCCACCGCACTCACTGCTAACCACTGAGCCACCGCACTCACTGCTAACCACTGAGCCACCTCACTCACTGCTAACCACTGAGCCACCGCACTCACTGCTAACCACTGAGCCACCGCACTACTCGCTAACCACTGAGCCACCGCACTCACTGCTAACCACTGAGCCACCGCACGCAGTACTAACCACTGAGCCACCAGCCTGTGCCCGCCGCCTCCGCTCCAGCCTGTGCCCTCTGCCCTGTGCCCCTCCAGCCTGTGCCCTGTGCCCCCTCCAGCCTGTGCCCTGTGCCCCCTCCTGCCTGTGCCCCCTCCAGCCTGTGCCCTGTGCCCCTCCAGCCTGTGCCCCCTCCAGCCTGTGCCCTGTGCCCCCTCCAGCCTGTGCCCTGTGCCCCCTCCAGCCTGTGCCCCCTCCAGCCTGTGACCTATGCCCCCTCCAGCCTGTGCCCTGTGCCCCCTCCAGCCTGTGCCCTGTGCCCCCTCCAGCCTGTGCCCTGTGCCCCCTCTAGCCTGTCCCCTGTGCCCCCTCCAGCCTATGCCCTGTGCCCCCTCCAGCCTGTGCCCTGTGAGCCCTCCAGCCTCTGCCCTCTTACCCCTCCAGCCTGTTCCCCTCCAGCCTGTGCTCCCTCCAGCCTGTGCCCCCTCCTGCCTGTGCCCCCTCCAGCCTGTGCCCTGTGCCCCTCCAGCCTGTGTCCTGTGCCCCTCCAGCCTCTGCCCCATCCAGCCTGTGTCCTGTGCCCCCTCCAGCATGTGCCCTGTGCCCCCTCCAGCATGTGCCCTGTGCCCCCTCCAGCCTGTGTCCTGTGCCCCCTCCAGCCTCTGCCCCTCCAGCCTGTGTCCTGTGCCCCCTCCAGCCTGTGCCCCCTCCAGCATGTGCCCTCTGCCCCCTCCAGCCTCTGCCCCTCCAGCCTGTGCCCTTTTCCCCCTCCAGCCTGTGCCCTGTGCCCCCTCCAGCCTGTGTCCTGTGCCCCCTCCAGCCTCTGCCCCCTCCAGCCTGTGCCCCCTCCAGCCTGTGCCCTGTGCCCCCTCCAGCCTGTGCCCCCCCCCAGCCTGTGCCCTGTTCCCCTCCAGCCTGTGCCCCCTCCAGCCTGTGCCCCCTCCACCCTGTGCCCCCTCCAGCCTGTGCCCGTGCCCCTCTAGCCTATGCCCTGTGCCCCTTACAGCCTGTGCCCCTCCAGCCTGTGCCTTGTGCCCCTCCAGCCTATGCCCTGTGTCCCTTCCAGCCTGTGCCCCCTCCAGCCTCTGCCCCTCCAGCCTGTGCCCTCTCCAGCCTGTGCCCCTCCAGCCAATGCCCTGTGCCCCCTCCAGTCTGTGCCCCATCCAGCCAGTGCCCCTCCTGCCTCTGCCCCTCCAGCTTGTGTCCTGTGCCCCCTCCAGCCTGTGCCCCCTCCAGCCTGTGCCCCCTCCAGCCTGTGCCCTCTGCTCCCTCCAGCCTGTGCCCTGTGCCCCCTCCAGCCTGTGCCCCTCTAGCCTGTGCCCCCTCCAGCCTGTGCCCCCTCAAGCATGTGCCCTGTGCCCCCTCCAGCATGTGCCCTGTGCCCCCTCCAGCCTGTGCCCCCTCCAGCCTGTGCCCCCTCCAGCCTGTGTCCTGTGCCCCCTCCAGCCTGTGCCCCCTCCAGCCTCTGCCTCCTCCAGCCTGTGCCCTGTGCCCCCTCCAGCCTGTGCCCCCTCCAGCCTGTGCCCCCTCTAGCCTGTGCCCCCTCTAGCCTGTGCCCCCTCCAGCCTCTGCCCCCTCTAGCCTCTGCCCCCTCCAGCCTCTTCCCCCTCCAGCCTGTGCCCTGTACCCCCTCCAGCCTGTGCCCTATGCCCCTCCAGCCTGTGCCCTGTGCCCCCTCCAGCCTGTGCCCTGTGCCCCCTCCAGCCTGTGCCCCCTCCAGCCTGTGCCCCCTCCAGCCTCCCCTGTCCTCTGCCCCCTCCTCACCCCTCCATATGCAAGGGACAGTATGTGTATATATGTGTGTATGTAGGCACTTCCGTCACTTTGTCCGCACTTCCCTCAACTTTGTACACACACACACACACACTCCGCTATACTTACCACCGGCCCTGCGTCTGCTGCCTGGATCCTCAGTCGACATGTCGCCGCCCCCTAACTACTAGATCCAATATAGCGTCCAAAATGTCTCGGCAAACTACCCGGACGACATATTGGATCCAGTTGTCTGGGGGCGGCAACATGTCGACTCAGGATCCAGGCGGCGGGGAAGACGCAGGGTGGTGGCAAGTATAGCGGAGTGTCTGTGTATGTGTGTGCTTACCACTATGCCCCCTCCAGCCTGTGCCCTGTGCCCCCTCCAGCCTGTGCCCTGTGCCCCCTCCAGCCTGTGCCCCCTCCAGCCTCCCCTCACCTCTGCCCCCTCCTCACCCCTCCATATGTGTGTGCTTACCACTCTGCCCACGGCGCTGCGCTTACCACTCTGCCCACGGTGCTGCGCTGACCACTGCCCACGGCGCTGCGCTTACCACTCTGCCCACGGTGCTGTCGCTGACCACTGCCCATGGCGCTGCGCTGACCACTCTGCCATGGCGCTGCGCTGACCACTCTGCCCATGGCGCGCGTGACCCTCCGCGCGCGCTGACCACTCTGCCCACGGCGCTGCAGCTGACCACTCTGCCCACGGCGCTGCGCTGACCACTCTGCCCACGGCGCTGCGCTGACCACTCTGCCCAAGGCGCTGCACTGACCACTCTGCCCACGCCGCTGCGCTGACCACTCTGCCCACGCCGCTGCGCTGACCACTCTGCCCACGCCGCTGCGCTGACCACTCTGCCCACGGCCTGCGCTGACCACCCTGCCCACGCCGCTGCGCTGACCAATCTCACCGCACTCACTGCTAACCACTGAGCCACCGCACTCACTGCTAACCACTGAGCCACCGCACTCACTGCTAACCACTGAGCCACCCACTCACTGCTAACCACTGAGCCACCGCACTCACTGCTAACCACTGAGCCACCGCACTCACTGCTAACCACTGAGCCACCGCACTCACTGCTAACCACTGAGCCACCGCACGCAGTACTAACCACTGAGCCACCAGCCTGTGCCCGCCGCCTCCGCTCCAGCCTGTGCCCTCTCCTGCCCTGTGCCCCTCCAGCCTGTGCCCTGTGCCCCTCCAGCCTGTGCCCTGTGCCCCCTCCAGCCTGTGCCCCCTCCAGCCTGTGCCCTGTGCCCCTCCAGCCTGTGCCCCCTCCAGCCTGTGCCCTGTGCCCCCTCCAGCCTGTGCCTGTGCCCCCTCCAGCCTGTGCCCCCTCCAGCCTGTGACCTATGCCCCTCCAGCCTGTGCCCTGTGCCCCCTCCAGCCGTCCTGTGCCCCCTCCAGCCTGTGCCCTGTGCCCCCTCTAGCCTGTCCCCTGTGCCCCCTCCAGCCTATGCCCTGTGCCCCCTCCAGCCTGTGCCCTTGACCCTCCAGCCTCTGCCCTCTTACCCCTCCAGCCTGTTCCCCTCCAGCCTGTGCTCCCTCCAGCCTGTGCCCCCTCCTGCCTGTGCCCCCTCCAGCCTGTGCCCTGTGCCCCCTCCAGCCTGTGTCCTGTGCCCCCTCCAGCCTCTGCCCCATCCAGCCTGTGTCCTGTGCCCCCTCCAGCATGTGCCCTGTGCCCCCTCCAGCATGTGCCCTGTGCCCCCTCCAGCCTGTGTCCTGTGCCCCCTCCAGCCTCTGCCCCCTCCAGCCTGTGTCCTGTGCCCCCTCCAGCCTGTGCCCCCTCCAGCATGTGCCCTCTGCCCCCTCCAGCCTCTGCCCCCTCCAGCCTGTGCCCTTTCCCCTCCAGCCTGTGCCCTGTGCCCCCTCCAGCCTGTGTCCTGTGCCCCCTCCAGCCTCTGCCCCCTCCAGCCTGTGCCCCCTCCAGCCTGTGCCCTGTGCCCCTCCAGCCTGTGCCCCCCCAGCCTGTGCCCTGTTCCCCCTCCAGCCTGTGCCCCCTCCAGCCTGTGCCCCCTCCACCCTGTGCCCCCTCCAGCCTGTGCCCCGTGCCCCCTCAGCCTATGCCCTGTGCCCCTTACAGCCTGTGCCCCCTCCAGCCTGTGCCTTGTGCCCCTCCAGCCTACCTGTGCCCTCCAGCCTGTGCCCTCAGCCCTGCCCTCCAGCCTGTGCCCTCTCCAGCCTGTGCCCCTCCAGCCAATGCCCTGTGCCCCCTCCAGTCTGTGCCCCATCCAGCCAGTGCCCCTCCTGCCTCTGCCCCTCCAGCTTGTGTCCTGTGCCCCCTCCAGCCTGTGCCCCCTCCAGCCTGTGCCCCCTCCAGCCTGTGCCCTCTGCTCCCTCCAGCCTGTGCCCTGTGCCCCTCCAGCCTGTGCCCCCTCTAGCCTGTGCCCCCTCCAGCCTGTGCCCCCTCAAGCATGTGCCCTGTGCCCCTCCAGCATGTGCCCTGTGCCCCCTCCAGCCTGTGCCCCCTCCAGCCTGTGCCCCCTCCAGCCTGTGTCCTGTGCCCCCTCCAGCCTGTGCCCCCTCCAGCCTCTGCCTCCTCCAGCCTGTGCCCTGTGCCCCCTCCAGCCTGTGCCCCCTCCAGCCTGTGCCCCTCTAGCCTGTGCCCCCTCTAGCCTGTGCCCCCTCCAGCCTCTGCCCCCTCTAGCCTCTGCCCCCTCCAGCCTCTTCCCCCTCCAGCCTGTGCCCTGTACCCCCTCCAGCCTGTGCCCTATGCCCCCTCCAGCCTGTGCCCTGTGCCCCCTCCAGCCTGTGCCCTGTGCCCCCTCCAGCCTGTGCCCCCTCCAGCCTGTGCCCCCTCCAGCCTCCCCTGTCCTCTGCCCCCTCCTCACCCCTCCATATGCAAGGGACAGTATGTGTATATATGTGTGTATGTAGGCACTTCCGTCACTTTGTCCGCACTTCCCTCAACTTTGTACACACACACACACACACTCCGCTATACTTACCACCGGCCCTGCGTCTGCTGCCTGGATCCTCAGTCGACATGTCGCCGCCCCCTAACTACTAGATCCAATATAGCGTCCAAAATGTCTCGGCAAACTACCCGGACGACATATTGGATCCAGTTGTCTGGGGGCGGCAACATGTCGACTCAGGATCCAGGCGGCGGGGAAGACGCAGGGTTGGTGGCAAGTATAGCGGAGTGTCTGTGTATGTGTGTGCTTACCACTATGCCCCCTCCAGCCTGTGCCCTGTGCCCCCTCCAGCCTGTGCCCTGTGCCCCCTCCAGCCTGTGCCCCCTCCAGCCTGTGCCCCCTCCAGCCTCTGCCCCCTCCTCACCCCTCCATATGTGTGTGCTTACCACTCTGCCCACGGCGCTGCGCTTACCACTCTGCCCACGGTGCTGCGCTGACCACTGCCCACGGCGCTGCGCTTACCACTCTGCCCACGGTGCTGTGCTGACCACTGCCCACGGTGCTGCGCTGACCACTGCCCATGGCGCTGCGCTGACCACTCTGCCCATGGCGCTGCGCTGACCACTCTGCCCCCGGCGCTGCGCTGACCACTCTGCCCACGGCGCTGCGCTGACCACTCTGCCCACGGCGCTGCGCTGACCACTCTGCCCACGGCGCTGCGCTGACCACTCTGCCCAAGGCGCTGCACTGACCACTCTGCCCACGCCGCTGCGCTGACCACTCTGCCCACGCCGCTGCGCTGACCACTCTGCCCACGCCGCTGCGCTGACCACTCTGCCCACGGCACTGCGCTGACCACTCTGCCCACGCCGCTGCGCTGACCAATCTCACCGCACTCACTGCTAACCACTGAGCCACCGCACTCACTGCTAACCACTGAGCCACCGCACTCACTGCTAACCACTGAGCCACCGCACTCACTGCTAACCACTGAGCCACCGCACTCACTGCTAACCACTGAGCCACCGCACTCACTGCTAACCACTGAGCCACCGCACTCACTGCTAACCACTGAGCCACCGCACGCAGTACTAACCACTGAGCCACCAGCCTGTGCCCGCCGCCTCCGCTCCAGCCTGTGCCCTCTGCCCCCTCCAGCCTCTGCCCTGTGCCCCTCCAGCCTGTGCCCTGTGCCCCTCCAGCCTGTGCCCTGTGCCCCCTCCAGCCTGTGCCCCCTCCAGCCTGTGCCCTGTGCCCCTCCAGCCTGTGCCCCCTCCAGCCTGTGCCCTGTGCCCCTCCAGCCTGTGCCATGTGCCCCCTCCAGCCTGTGCCCCCTCCAGCCTGTGACCTATGCCCCCTCCAGTCTGTGCCCTGTGCCCCCTCCAGCCTGTGCCCCCTCCAGCCTGTGCCCTGTGCCCCCTCTAGCCTGTCCCCTGTGCCCCCTCCAGCCTATGCCCTGTGCCCCCTCCAGCCTGTGCCCTCTTACCCCTCCAGCCTCTGCCCTCTTACCCCTCCAGCCTGTTCCCCTCCAGCCTGTGCCCCCTCCAGCCTGTGCCCCCTCCTGCCTGTGCCCCCTCCAGCCTGTGCCCTGTGCCCCCTCCAGCCTGTGTCCTGTGCCCCCTCCAGCCTCTGCCCCCTCCAGCCTGTGTCCTGTGCCCCCTCCAGCATGTGCCCTGTGCCCCCTCCAGCATGTGCCCTGTGCCCCCTCCAGCCTGTGTCCTGTGCCCCCTCCAGCCTCTGCCCCCTCCAGCCTGTGTCCTGTGCCCCCTCCAGCCTGTGCCCCCTCCAGCATGTGCCCTCTGCCCCCTCCAGCCTCTGCCCCCTCCAGCCTGTGCCCTTTGCTCCCTCCAGCCTGTGCCCTGTGCCCCCTCCAGCCTGTGTCCTGTGCCCCCTCCAGCCTCTGCCCCCTCCAGCCTGTGCCCCCTCCAGCCTGTGCCCTGTGCCCCCTCCAGCCTGTGCCCCCTCCAGCCTGTGCCCTGCTCCCCCTCCAGCCTGTGCCCCCTCCAGCCTGTGCCCCCTCCACCCTGTGCCCCCTCCAGCCTGTGCCCCGTGCCCCCTCCAGCCTATGCCCTGTGCCCCTTACAGCCTGTGCCCCCTCCAGCCTGTGCCCTGTGCCCCTCCAGCCTGTGCCCCCTCCAGCCTGTGCCCCCTCCAGCCAATGCCCTGTGCCCCCTCCAGTCTGTGCCCCATCCAGCCAGTGCCCCTCCTGCCTCTGCCCCTCCAGCTTGTGTCCTGTGCCCCCTCCAGCCTGTGCCCCCTCCAGCCTGTGCCCCCTCCAGCCTGTGCCCTCTGCTCCCTCCAGCCTGTGCCCTGTGTCCCCTCCAGCCTGTGCCCCCTCTAGCCTGTGCCCCCTCCAGCCTGTGCCCCCTTCAGCATGTGCCCTGTGCCCCCTCCAGCATGTGCCCTGTGCCCCCTCCAGCTTGTGCCCCCTCCAGCCTGTGCCCCCTCCAGCCTGTGTCCTGTGCCCCCTCCAGCCTGTGCCCCCTCCAGCCTCTGCCTCCTCCAGCCTGTGCCCTGTGCCCCCTCCAGCCTGTGCCCCCTCCAGCCTGTGCCCCCTCTAGCCTGTGCCCCCTCTAGCCTGTGCCCCCTCCAGCCTCTGCCCCCTCCAGCCTCTGCCCCCTCCAGCCTCTTCCCCCTCCAGCCTGTGCCCTGTACCTCCTCCAGCCTGTGCCCTATGCCCCCTCCAGCCTGTGCCCTGTGCCCCCTCCAGCCTGTGCCCTGTGCCCCCTCCAGCCTGTGCCCCCTCCAGCCTGTGCCCCCTCCAGCCTCTGCCCCCTCCAGCCTCCCTGTCCTCTGCCCCCTCCTCACCCCTCCATATGCAAGGGACAGTATGTGTATATATGTGTGTATGTAGGCACTTCCGTCACTTTGTCCGCACTTCCCTCAACTTTGTACACACACACACACACACTCCGCTATACTTACCACCGGCCCTGCGTCTGCTGCCTGGACCCTCAGTCGACATGTCGCCGCCCCCTAACTACTAGATCCAATATAGCGTCCAAAATGTCTCGGCACACTACCCGGACGACATATTGGATCCAGTTGTCTGGGGGCGGCGACATGTCGACTCAGGATCCAGGCGGCGGGGAAGACGCAGGGTCGGTGGTAAGTATAGCGGAGTGTCTGTGTATGTGTGTGCTTACCACTATGCCCCCTCCAGCCTGTGCCCTGTGCCCCCTCCAGCCTGTGCCCTGTGCCCCCTCCAGCCTGTGCCCCCTCCAGCCTGTGCCCCCTCCAGCCTCTGCCCCCTCCAGCCTCCCCTGTCCTCTGCCCCCTCCTCACCCCTCCATATGTGTGTGCTTACCACTCTGCCCACGGCGCTGCGCTTACCACTCTGCCCACGGTGCTGCGCTGACCACTGCCCACGGCGCTGCGCTTACCACTCTGCCCACGGTGCTGCGCTGACCACTGCCCACGGTGCTGCGCTGACCACTGCCCATGGCGCTGTGCTGACCACTCTGCCCATGGCGCTGCGCTGACCACTCTGCCCACGGCGCTGCGCTGACCACTCTGCCCACGGCGCTGCGCTGACCACTCTGCCCACGGCGCTGCGCTGACCACTCTGCCCACGGCGCTGCGCTGACCACTCTGCCCACGGCGCTGCGCTGACCACTCTGCCCACGCCGCTGCGCTGACCACTCTGCCCACGCCGCTGCGCTGACCAATCTCACCGCACTCACTGCTAACCACTGAGCCACCACACTCACTGCTAACCACTGTGCCACCGCACTCACTGCTAACCACTGAGCCACCGCACTCACTGCTAACCACTGAGCCACCGCACTCACTGCTAACCACTGAGCCACCGCACTCACTGCTAACCACTGAGCCACCGCACTCACTGCTAACCACTGAGCCACCGCACGCAGTACTAACCACTGAGCCACCAGCCTGTGCCCGCCGCCTCCGCTCCAGCCTGTGCCCTCTGCCCCCTCCAGCCTCTGCCCTGTGCCCCTCCAGCCTGTGCCCTGTGCCCCTCCAGCCTGTGCCCTGTGCCCCCTCCAGCCTGTGCCCCCTCCAGCCTGTGCCCTGTGCCCCTCCAGCCTGTGCCCCCTCCAGCCTGTGCCCTGTGCCCCCTCCAGCCTGTGCCATGTGCCCCCTCCAGCCTCTGCCCCCTCCAGCCTCCCCTGTCCTCTGCCCCCTCCTCACCCCTCCATATGTGTGTGCTTACCACTCTGCCCACGGCGCTGCGCTTACCACTCTGCCCACGGTGCTGCGCTGACCACTGCCCACGGCGCTGCGCTTTCCACTCTGCCCACGGTGCTGCGCTGACCACTGCCCACGGCGCTGCGCTTACCACTCTGCCCACGGTGCTGCGCTGACCACTGCCCACGGTGCTGCGCTGACCACTGCCCATGGCGCTGCGCTGACCACTCTGCCCATGGCGCTGCGCTGACCACTCTGCCCACGGCGCTGCGCTGACCACTCTGCCCACGGCGCTGCGCTGACCACTCTGCCCAAGGCGCTGCACTGACCACTCTGCCCACGCCGCTGCGCTGACCACTCTGCCCACACCGCTGCGCTGACCACTCTGCCCACGCCGCTGCGCTGACCACTCTGCCCACGGCGCTGCGCTGACCACTCTTCCCACGCCGCTGCGCTGACCAATCTCACCGCACTCACTGCTAACCACTGAGCCACCGCACTCACTGCTAACCACTGAGCCACCGCACTCACTGCTAACCACTGAGCCACCACACTCACTGCTAACCACTGAGCCACCGCACTCACTGCTAACCACTGAGCCACCGCACTCACTGCTAACCACTGAGCCACCGCACTCACTGCTAACCACTGAGCCACCGCACGCAGTACTAACCACTGAGCCACCGTATACTCTGCTACCCACTGAGCCACCTGTATACACACAATTAATTTCACCGCACTCCCCTAACTATTAGTAAATAAACTATATATGGATTCTAGACTACCCGATTCTTTAGAATCGGGCCGCCATCTAGTAAATGATAAGTATACAATATTTGCCCCCTCCTTGGTCTCTATACTAGTGCTCTCTAGGCCACGATATCATAGAAATTTCATTTGTTTCCTCCCCTTTGGGAGCTCATGGTAGAGCTGCATGCTCAGAAGACCTGCGGTTATATCGATAGGACCTGGCATGACGTAAGCACTAACGCACTATCAGGTGATACCATCACGTGGTGCGGGGGATTCTAACAAGGACGTGGATATCGGAGGCTCCATGCTAGCACCACCGCCGGCGGGAGATACACTGCCGTTTACCAGGGTTGTGCTGGGCAAGCACAACCTTGCAAGGTGATAGGTTTTAACCCCCTACACCGCAGATAATTGCTCCCCACGGTTCCCTCTCATGGTGTGCCTATTTTCCTTTTTATCTTTGATATTGAACTTCTGTTACTATGGCTGATAGGGTGATAGTTCATCCCAGTTCACAGCAGAGCCGTGTCGGCTGTGGACTCGGATGAACCCGAGATCAGTACTGAGAAACTGACAGATTGCTAGCATGTGGTTCTCCAAAGCCCAGGCACTCTGATATTATGTACTCGAATCAGGAGATGAAGCTCATTAAGCAGTCAATGAAGATGGCAAATATGCAGAATGGGATCACTTACTGATCTCCAAAAGCCATTGTATATTTCAAGGCATTAACAACATCAAGATGCTCACTAACGCACTAGTAAGGCCAACAAGAAACTTTGGTGAAGTGTACAAGAAAGTGAAAAGTCCAGACTTGGTAGAAATTCTGTAGAATCTGCAATTATGTGCAAGATTTTTTTTCTTCCAGACTTTACTACACACAACATGTCTGAGAGTTTTATAAGACAAATAAATCATCCCAAAACTTCTTAGTACTATGTAATGTTTTTTTACACACCTGGGGTGGCTGAAAAAACTTTAAGTAATATCTTGTCATCCTTTTTATTCAAGGCATTTGCATACTACAATGCACCTGCTCAGCTATTAGTCACAAGGTTGTCCCATTACACCACATTGTATTGTTTACATTGCATTAGTATGCTTAAAAACTAAAATTATATTTCAATGCATTTCAAGCCAATATTACTTTCTTTTATGCATATAAGAGTTGAGGCCAGTGAGATATGAGATACTGTTTGGTAAAAAAGTCATAGATGAAACAAGGTCATTACCTATGCGTGTCTATCCCGACTTTAAGAATAGGGGACTAAGGGGAGTTAAGTGACTGTTATAGTCTTGTATAGTCATTAAAAGTACACAGTTAGGTCCATATATATTTGGACAGTGACCAAATCTTCATGATTCGGGTTCTGTATGCAACCTTAAATGAAACAACTGACATTCGATTGTAGTGTAGACTCTCAGGTTTAAAGGGAACCAACCACCAGGATTTAACTACCTGTAAATCAGTGCAACAAGTAATTGACGTGTGCAGCATGACATCACTATTTGTTTTTTGTTCTTTTTGTTCCTCCCCTGTGGGCTTGTCTTTCTGCTGCCGATCCCCCCCCCCCCTCCCGGATGAGTTTAGATAGAGGGAGGTGGAGGGGGCTCGACTTACAGCAGAAGGACAAACCCACAGGGGAGGAATACAAAAAGACGCAAATAATTATGTCGTACTGCACACGTCAATCACCTGCTGCACTGATGTACATGAGGTTAAATCCTGGTGGTTGGTTCCCTTTAATTAAAGTGGTTTAACAAAAATGACCTGTGAAAGATTTAGAAATGACAACCATTTTTCTACCAAGCCTCCTCATTTCATGGGCTCAAAACTAATTGGACAAATTAACTTTGTCATAAATAAAAGGTTCATTTTGAATACTTTGTGGAGTGTTTTTTGCAAGAAATGACTGTCTGAAGTCTGGGTTTCCTCCTTTGTGATGCTTTGCCAGGACTTACTGCAGCTGTCTTCTGTTGCTGTCTGTTTGTGGGTCTTTCTGCCTTAAAGGGAACCTGACCCCTCCAAATGACCCCCAACTCTATTAATACCTGTCCCTGCACCATTAGCAGCGGTCCTTTTGTGTAAAAAAAGTTCAGTAACATTGTGAAAAACGCTATTGTAAACTTACATGTCAGGGACTTCTTCACACTGAATAAGTCTCACAGGGCGAGCCCTGGAGACCCTAAGCCCTCCTGACCTGCTCATTATCACGCCCCGATGGGCATGATAACTAATCCAAATCCTTCTCGCCCTGCAGAAAGGGCGTAATAGCTGGTGTGACGCTATTTGCGTCACATCCGGTCCTCGTGACGTGTGTACACCCTTTAGGTGTAAGCCGACAAGCCGCACATGCGGACTGGAGTGGCTGTCGCCCTGTGGTGATCTCATGTCCGGTGATACCACCAGTCTCCTCCTTGTGACGTGGCTGCTCGCAGATGCCACAATCGCCCCCATGCCAGGGTTGCAGGAGATTGAGTACCGGTGTTGGGTGACATGAGTTGCCTCTTATGGTACCTTTACACGCCGCTACAGAAGGTAGAAAACAACCGGGTGTCGGAGACAAATGTATCTTGCACCGTCAAATCAAAGCGAGGTAGCGGCGTGTAAACTAGCTTGTTGCCACCCGTCACTTTCGGCATCTGTTTCAGAGCAGTGCTCTAAAACAGGTTGTTTTCAACCCGATGGTAGTGGCGTCTAAATAAGGTAAGGTAAAGGTTTTTTCGCCACCTAGTTAACTCCCTGGGGCGTGACACAGCCTCTGGGAAAACGCCCCCCTTCAGCGATCATTGGTGGAAGCTCCTGCGTTACGATTGGTTGTCGCTGCATAGGGCGGCATATTTAAGGAGCTGACCAGTCACACTACACAATTGCAATAGCATTATGTATTAGCCAGACTTCCTGCGCTGGCTGGCCAATCATGATGCTATTGCATTGTCCAATCATTGTACGAGCGTCTCGTAATCCACAACTCTAGCACGCCTATGTGTTGTCCCTGCTGCCCAGGTCCTCCCATATTACCTTCTGTAGCGGCGTGTAAATGAGGTAAGGTGCTCTACAGAAGGTAACTTGAGCACTCGGTGGTGCCTCCAGAGATAGATTAAACCTTCTGTAGAGCACCTTGTAGCGGCGTGTAAAGGCGGTATCGGGTACCGTTTGCAACCGTTGGAACGTGCTCGTGCATGTGAGACACCCGGTTGTTTCTAACCTTCTGTAGCGGCGGGTAAAGGTACCTTTCGAGTGACTGGCAGCGTCCTGCTAAATGCAGTGGATATTTGTAAGTGGCCAAATGTGGTGAGTTTTTCTTTTCTCTATTAAAAATGTAACCTATTTGGTGAATTTTCTGAATCAAATTAAACATGTGGTCAAACATGTGGTTAGGTACCAGTTCTGGGGTGATTGCGGCCTGCTATTTTGAGGCTGTGGAGGGCTAATAACCATGGCCCTTCCCACCCAGAGAATACCAGAGAATCCTATGACATTTTTTTTTAATTATGTATTTATTCTTAAATAAATAATTTTAATAAAACAGCATGAGATGACCGCTGTTTTGGATTACCAGCCAAGATAAGGCTGTCAGCTGTGGTATGCAGGCTCCAGCCATTGGTTTTATCCTAGCTGGCGATCAAAAATATGGGGGGACCCCACGTGTTTTTTTTTATTAATTTTATTTGCTGGCTAAATATAAGACTAAATACCCTTTAGTGCCACATAAAATGCACTGAAGGGTGCAAGCTTACAATTTGGTACGGGGTGGGACATTATATAGCTGTTTGACATCTCTATATCTATCCATCCATTTATTCTAGCTTTTTTGAGTATGTAAAAGATGATTTAAAAAAATGATTGTGTGTGCAGTCCATGTGCGGTCTATGTGCAGTCTGTGTGCAGTCCGTGTTTGGTCTGTGTGATGTCTGTGTGTGGCCCAAGCAGTCTGTGTGCAGTCTGTGTAAAGTCTCTCTGTGGTCTTGTGCAGTCCATGTGCGGTCCGTGTACCGTCTGTGTACTGCCAATGTACGGTCTGTGTGCGGTCTCTTATTGGTCGATGTGCTGTCTGTGGGCAGGCTGTGTGTGGTCCGTGTGCCACACATTTTTCTTGCACCTATTGACTTGTATTGGCGAGGATCTCAACCACTCACAGCATGCTGCAAATTCAAAAGGGGTTCACCCTCCAAATAATTAGGCCCTCCAATACACAAGAATTCCAATTTACAAAACCCAGGAGTCAGGCCACATCAATCATTATTATCAATTTTTATTAAATATTAACATCACAAGATACGGTAAAAACGGTGATATACAAAATATACAGACCAGGACTAACCCACTTGGTACAATCATTCAATATAGAAAAAGTCTACATCCTGTTTCACATGCACAGTGCATAAGGCTAAACAACCCATCATCATAAGCCTCAGAGTAGACAAAAAACACCAAAGCAATATATACTGGCCAGTGCCAAATACACCAAGGGGTTAAGGTGTAATTACCTGTCTGTATAGCCCCCCTAACGCGCGTTTCGCGTTAGCTTCGTCTGAGGAAATTTTGAACATAAAAAAGTAGCAGATATGCTCTGACCTAATGGTGCAAGTGCAATGCAGTTTTCTCACATTGCCCTTTCAGATTTTATATGCAGATGTGAGTGAACCCTTGAGGGTCTAGTTTCCAAAATGGGGTCACTTATGGGGGTTTCTGCTGTTTAGGTTACCTTGGCGGTCCGGTAAATGCAACATAGTGCTCGCCTTCTTAGTCAGCCCTAAATTTCTTTCCAAAATTCAAATAGCGCTCCTTCCTTTCTGAGCCCTCCTGTTTGTTCAAACAGAGGTTTCTAGGTATTAGCGTATTCATAAAAAAACTGGGTAACACATTTTGGCATCCAATTTATCATGCTTTCCCTTGTAAAAGGGAATAAAATTGAGGCTAAAGCAACATGTTTAGTTAAAATATAAATGTAATTAAAAAAGTAATAGGATTAGCGCTCTGAACAAAGCTCCAAAGCAGCACTCACCACAGGTTTCTCCCCTCAGAAGCTCAAAAATACTAAGATATTAAATAAAATGGAAATTTGGAGATCGCCAATGGAATTCTACTATTAAATTATGGTTAAAATTTATCTTTACACTAAATTAAAATCATCAATAACAATACATAACAGTAATAAATTCACGGCACACACCACAGCATAAATTCATAGACACAAATTCACATTAGAATCTTGTCAGGAAAATATGAAATATCTTCAATTCTTCTAGAAGTCCCAACAAATAACAATCTTCTCTGAGCCTTCACGTTTCTGCAAAAACCTGCCACTGTCTTTGTCCACTCTTCCTCCTCACTTCCCCTTTCGGCAGGTATTTTATTACCTCAAACTATGTATTTTACAACTTGATAGGTGTGCTGTTCCCTTAATATCTTCATATAGTACAATCCACTGTTTCATTGTTATCTGTGTCATGCTTGTCTGCTGCCACCTGCTGACCAGTAGCTTTGTGTCACTCCATCGCTCCTCCTTTTATGCTTTTTCTAGGATGTGGGAGTGTTCTGCAGCCTTGTGTACTACCTCACTTACTGGCATCCATTTTGCTCTAGCTATCAGTGTGAGAAGGACACATATTCTTTGCTGCAGAAGGCAAAGTCTTTTGACCAACTGCAACTTCAGCAGGTCAGTTGTGGCTCCAGGGGTGAACACCCTCAAGACAATTACCCTACTGCTACTTGTACCATCTGCATTGTATCACCTTAATGTCTTCTGGTACGGTTCAATAAACCACCGCTGATTCATCTCTGCGTCCACGCTTAACTCCATCCATCCGAAGCTGCATTTGGTCCTGTCTGCCTCGCTTCAAGGATAAGAAGGTAATACTTCTCACACCACAACTTACTGCCCACCTTCATTCGCCTTAAGCGGGGACAGAACAGTCAAAAGACTGCTTTAAACCAGCCAAAAACACTGCCTTAAACTCATTATCCAGCCACAGACTCCCTAAGAATCCAGCACCTCACTGTGAAATCTGTCCGGCAACAGCGCTCGCCTGGATAAGTGCTAGGGGATCCCTCTCGTCCACCAGGCCTGAATCACATCTCTGCATTATAAAGGAATAGTTGAGGCACTCAAGTTTCCCTCCATCCTATGCCACATTGCTGCAGATTGTCGGACTGGAAAACCCCACAATTCTTCTAAAACACCTTGGAAATCTTATTAGGGTGTCTTAACGGAGCTGCACCGCGATTTCCAGACCCCAATTACAAAGTTTAGTTTCTTAAAGAGACAGTGCACCTAAAATCAAAATGGCCGAAAAAGACCTTGCACAGTCCCCAACTACTGAAACAGAACAAACACAACCCGACACTATCCACGATGAAGAGCAGGAAACAGAATCCATGCTCCCAGCAAATCCAGTAGCGCAACAAAAACGCTGTGTCAAACCAACAATACAGGCTATCAAAAACTATCACTATACGAAGGATGAATTATGTGATAACCTTGAAGAACTATGGGAACGGGTCTCTTGCCACATGTCAAGACTTCAGTCCTCTTCAGGCGACACTGCAAACTTACAAGCCGCCATTGAACGACTGAACACAGCTCAAGAAAAATACCAGAGACTGTTTACAAGGTACACTACCTTTCTAAAAGGCTCCAACATTGACGAAGCCCCTTCAGATCTGAGCAAGGCAGAATCGGTATACCGGGAGAGAGACGCCAAGGTTCAAAATGTCAAAGACGAAGCAGAATACCGTATTTCTCACCAGCAGGAAACTAGATCTCACAGAACAACCTCATCTAGACACTCCTCTCGGTCATCAAGAGCATCATCCTCAAGAAGCTTAACCCTGAGTGACAGAATACTAGAAGCTCGTATAAGAGCAGAACAATCCAAAGTGAGACGTTCCTTCACAGAAAGAGAGACAGAAGCGGAGGCCAAGATGGCAGAAGCGGAGGCCAAGAGGGCAGAAGCAGAGGTTCAGATAAAGATTCATCGTTCAAGGATGGAAGAGGAAGTCGCGTTAGCTGAAGTGAAGCTACTCGAGCAAGCATTGAGCCAAGGTCCTGATCCAGTTCACTCCCCACCACAGGAAACAGATGATCCGGTTGATCGCACCAGAGACTACGTGCTGAACCAGTTACCTGAGTCAACCCCAGGCTACATCACAGTCCAAGCCAACAACGCTGAGATCTTAAAGTCAGCTCTACCTGCAGCACCCGAGCAAGTTAATGACCGTCACCAGGAGTTGCCTTCTCAAATGAAGTCACTACAGCAAGCTGGCTACCAAGCATTTCTCCATCTACCTCCACAGCTCGAACAGCAGTCATCAGAATCTACAGAGGCTAAACCACAGCTCAACCCTGCCGCAACATCATTCTACCTGGAAACATCTCGCCCTTTCACGCCGGGCAACCCACACGTCCAAAGGGCATCACAAGTTGTCGTGGCAACAAGCAGTGAGGAATCCAATATGTCGAAGTTTGCCAGGTTTATGGTGAGCAGAGAGCTAATCAACACCAGTCTTTCAAAATTCGATGATTGTACAGAGAGCTACAGTGCTTGGAAGGCAACCTTCAAGGCAGCAATCGCCAACCTCAGTCTCACCGCAGAACAGGAGCTCGACCTCATGATCAAATGGTTGGGCCCAGATTCTACAAATCGTATTAAGAACCTTAGAACTGTTTACGCGGGACAAGCAGGAGCAGGTCTCGCTGCTGCCTGGCAAAGACTGGAACGCACCTTTGGCAGCGCAGAAGCAATAGAAAAGGCCCTATTCAAGAGACTTCAGAACGTCCCAAAGATCAACCTCAAGGAGGTCCACAAGCTTCAAGACCTAAGTGATTTGCTCATGGAGCTGGAGCTCGCAAGAAGGGACCCTCATCTGTCCGGCCTGTGTTATCTAGATATAGCACATGGAGTGAACCCAATCGTGATGAAGCTACCATTCAGTCTGCAGGAGAAGTGGGCAACATCAGTCACAAGGTACAAGAGAGTGCATGGTGTCACCTTTCCCCCATTCATCCATTTCTGCAGGTTCATCGACGACCAATCCCAGATGAGGAACGACCCCAGCCTCGACTTCCTACAGCTTAACACTGCAACTTCAACTACACCATCATCGAAGTATGAAGTTGTCATACAGAAACATAGAGACTTTGAGAACTCTGTGAGTGTAAGAAAGACTAATCTCCCACCACCTGTGGTACCCACAGGTACACAGTACACCCCATCATCGGGAGACAAGTCCTTCAATCAGGAATGTCCCATTCACAAGAAACCTCACTCACTGAGCAGGTGCAGAGGGTTCAGGTCCAAGGCCCTTCAGGAGCGCAAGAAAGTCCTCACCGAGCTGGGGGTATGTTTCAGATGCTGCGCTTTGGTGGAGCATATGGCCAAAGACTGTGAAGCTATCATCAAGTGTGAGGAGTATAATAGCGGAGAATACACCTCAGCTATGCACCCAACCCCGTTCGCCAGAGATCCACCGACTGCAGTCTCTGCTATCGCTCCCACTCCAAGTCACGGCGGGGAGCGCCAGAATCAGTCTAACACCGCCGCAGCCATCTCATGCTCATTCTCTGAGGTATGTGGTGAGGGTCAAAGGGAGAAGAGTTGTGCCCGAATATGTCTAATCAAGGTCTATCTGGAAGGACTTCCAGAAAAGGCAGTGAAGATGTATGCCATAATAGATGACCAAAGCAACCGGTCTTTGGCAGGTCCCAAGTTCTTTGAAGCCTTTGGTATTAAAGGTCCATCAGAACCCTACACCTTAAATACCTGTTCAGGCCGTATAGAGACTAGTGGCAGGAGAGCACGGGGATTCATTGCTTCTCCTATTAATGGAGACACCGAAATACCCTTACCAACTCTTATTGAATGTGACCAAATACCTAATCACAAGGACGAGATTCCTACTCCCGAAGCCGCACTTCACCAACCACACTTGAGGCACCTGGCCAGTGTTATTCCTCCTATGGATGTCAATGCAGAGGTTCTGCTCCTGCTCGGCAGAGACAATCTAAGAGTACACAAGGTGCGTCAACAGTGTAATGGGCCCGACTATGCACCATACGCCCAGAGACTGCACTTAGGATGGGTAGTCATAGGGAATGTATGTACAAATCGTTCAGAGATTAATTCCTTCAAGACTTACGTACATGGGGATGGACGCACTACCCTTATCAAGCCATGTCCTCTTCATTACGGGGTGAAAGAGATGTCTCCAGGTCCCGCACAGACAATTGGCCTTACTTCTCTACATATCGACGACTTGGGAATATCAGTCTTCCACACAACTAAAGATCTTCACAAGACCCACCCATGAGCTTGTTCCGTTGTCACTTGTCAAGTGCATTCCTACCGGATGAACAGTACAAGTCTCGAACCTTGAGTCTTTTTCGATACAGACTTGACTTATGTTTAATGTTGCATTTAACATGCTTTTTCTTTACAGGTTGTTTTAGCTATAGACTCTAGTAGTGAAATCCCCAAAGTGAATTTCAGATGGGGAGTGTGCTGTTCCCTTAATATCTTCATATAGTACAATCCACTGTTTCATTGTTATCTGTTTCATGCTTGTCTACTGCCACCTGCTGACCAGTAGCTTTGTGTCACTCCCTCGCTCCTCCTTTTATGCTTTTTCTAGGATGTGGGAGTGTTCTGCAGCCTTGTGTACTACCTCACTTCCTGGCATCCATTTTACTCTAGCTACCAGTGTGAGAGGGACACATATTCTTGGCTGCAGAAGGCAAAGTCTTTTGACCAACTGCAACTTCAGCAGGTCAGTTGTGGCTCCAGGGGTGAACACCCACAAGACAATTACCCTACTGCTACTTGTACCATCTGCATTGTATCACCTTAATGTCTTCTGGTACGGTTCAATAAACCACCGCTGATTCATCTCTATGTCCATGCTTGACTCCATCCATCCGAAGCTGCATTTGGTCCTGTCTGCCTCGCTTCAAGAATAAGAAGGTAATACTTCTCACACCACAACTTACTGCCCATCTTCATTCGCCTTAAGCGGGGACAGAACAATAGGGCCATAAACCTCTGCATCCCTTCATCAGCAGAGACAATGAGTTTCCCTCCAAAAAAGAAAACCAGCACACATGTAAGTCCTTTGTCTTCCAGCCACAGACCTTTAAAGTCACATTTAATAATAAACAATAGTGCCATAACTACATGAAACAAATTTTTGGGATGCATACATCTTGGGGATCGCACAGCATTCTTTTGCATTCCTAGGAAAGTATCAGAAAACTGGGAAATTAATTTTTGCCCTTACGCAAGTCACAGACATATAATGTTTGGTCTTAATAAACACACAAAATCAAAAGGGCAAAGATGATACTACTGTCTTTGGTCTTTGACCCCCAAGGACAAAGATACGGACAAAACTAGAAATTGATAGTTTTCAGAACCAGTTATACCTTCCACATGATGGCAAATTTATGTGAGATCAGTAGGGTGGGATTTCAAATAAGATAAAAGTGGGTACCTGAAAAGGGGAGGTCATTCAGAGCCACGGAGATACAGCTAAAACAATGCTGGGGTCTGGATCATTTCAATGGGATCTCTCATACGCTTTATCCACACATCATCCCTGTGACCAAGATTTTCATTCCTTGATCCCTTTTATTTTCATAACTGTTTATACATATTGTAAATTGTCTCTTTTATAATATTTTTTTGTATCTGTTGTAAACACTGCCAATTCTTTTGGAGCAAAATTATAAAAATTTCCAAGCTTCATTGTTCAAGCACTATGACTATCCGTCACGTCGTTCGTGCAGTCCTCACATTACCAAAAGGGTGTCTGATCCACTTATAATTGATCGGTGGTGGAAGCATAATTTACATATTTATCTGATATGGCGGGCCTGATGGTTACTGGACAGAGGTATATATATATAGTCCTAGCAGGAACTGGTGGTATATATACATTCCATCACATCAAATGCTGCAATATTCAACACAAATTAGAGCAGCTGCGCTCCCTTTCTTATCCTTGGTCAATACCATGAATGGCCAGCAGGATGAGGGGGCGCCAGAGAACTGCAAGGCCCTGACTAGTTTGTGACCTCACTAAAATGCGATCCCTGCCAGTAATCACTTCATAAAAATTAATAATCCATGTTAGTATTTTCAGGGGTTTAGCATTCCCTGAATGTACATTGTGATAATAAAAAGTTGGAAATTGTCTCCCTAAAAATTGTGATTGCTATAAAAATAGTAATGATTAGTCCTTTTTGAGGCTGGTTAAATAGAAGGTTGCAGTTTTTTTAGATAGTTTTTTGTCACCACATGGCATGTCATGTTAAGGCCCAGAAACACACAGATAATTGTGCAGAGATTGTTGGCAGATCTCTGGTTGCAGTAAAATCATGGACACATTGTTAAATTATACACAGCCACAAAATGGAACAATGTGTCCATGATTTCACTGCAACCAGAGATCTACACAATTATCTGTGTGTGTAACTGGGCCTTTAGGTTCATTCATAAAGCGTATCTGTCCTTTTTAACAGACACACTGATTTGGATTTTAACCTAGATGTAAAGACTTTTTATCTATGCATAACTGCTCTTCACTGTTTTTAGATCGTTTACTGGATACTTGCGTTTTTTGTTTCTTGATTTCTTTAGAGGGGGATCCACACACTCTCTCGCTCCAGTGATAGTGGAGTATCGGTCGCTGTCAAAGGCACAATGCGGACGGTTGCTCCCGGGATCCATTATAAATGTATTAGGGTGCTTTCACAATACGATTTTTTTTCCTGTCCATGGGATCCTACTTTTTGTAGGATCCCACAGACAGGAACGGACACAACAGGAGGTGACCTATTTCCATGTCCGAGTTCGTGATTATCACGGATCCAGACACAGAAAGAGCTGTGCGTGGTAATTTCACTTCCGCAATGTATATATACAGTTAGGGCCAGAAATATTTGGACAGTGACACAAGTTTTGTTATTTTAGCTGTTTACAAAAACATGTTCAGAAATACAATTATATATATAATATGGGCTGAAAGTGCACACTCCCAGCTGCAATATGAGAGTTTCCACATCCAAATCGGAGAAAGGGTTTAGGAATCATAGCTCTGTAATGCATAGCCTCCTCTTTTTCAAGGGACCAAAAGTAATTGGACAATGGACTCTAAGGGCTGCAATTAACTCTGAAGGCGTCTCCCTCGTTAACCTGTAATCAATGAAGTAGTTAAAAGGTCAGGGGTGGATTCCAGGTGTGTGGTTTTGCATTTGGAAGCTGTTGCTGTGACCAGACAACATGCGGTCAAAGGAACTCTCAATTGAGGTGAAGCAGAACATCCTGAGGCTGAAAAAAAAGAAAAAATCCATCAGAGAGATAGCAGACATGCTTGGAATAGCAAAATCAACAGTTGGGTACATTCTGAGAAAAACGGAATTGACTGGTGAGCTTGGGAACTGTAATCTATGTAATAACATAGATTATTAATATTTATGAACTGATTACCGGCTGGGATCACATTTTAGTGAGGTTTTTTCCCACTAGAATCTAATGTGAATTTATGTGTGTGAATTCTTGCTGTGGTTTTAATTTCATGTATTGTTACTGATGATTTTAATGAATTATAAAGATACATTTTAACTATAATTTAATAGTGGAATTCCATTAGCGCGCACTAAATTTCGATTTAATTTAAAATATAAATGTGTTTCTTTTTTCATTCCAGTTTGCATTGATTCCTGTAAAGCACCTGAAGTGTTAATAATCTTCTTGAATGTGGTTTTGAGTAGTCTGAAAGGTGCAGTTTTCGGAATGGTGTCACTTTTGGGTGTTTTATGTGATGTAGGCCCCCTGAAGTGACTTAAAATGTGATGTCATTCCTAAAAAAAGTGGTTTTGGAAATTTTGGTGTAAAAATGAGAAATTGATGATAAACTTTGAACCCTTTTAACTTCCTAACAAAAAAAAATGTGGCTCCAAAATTGAGCTGATGGAAGGTAGACATGTGGAAATGTTATTTATTAACTATTTTATGTGATATAACATAATAAAAATTAAAAAGTTAAAAATTGCTAAATTTTCTACATTTTTGGCAAAATTACATTTTTTCACAAATAAACGCAAAAAATATAATTCAAAATTTACCACTAACTTGGAGTTCAATATGTCATGAAAAAACAATCTCTGAATCACTGGGATCCATTGAAGTGTTCCAGAGATATAACCTCATAATGTGACACTGGTCAGAATTGCAAAATTTGGTCTGGTCATTAAGGTGGAAATTGGCTGCATCACTAATGGCCACTTTACACGCAGCTACAGGTAACAGGTTTTCCACAGGTAACTTACTGGCTGCAGTGAAATCATGGAGACATGGTTCTATCTTGTTGCTGTGTACAAATGGAACTATGTCTCCATGATTTCACTGCAGCCAGTAAGTTACCTGTGGAAAACCTGTTACCTGTAGCTGCGTGTAAAGTGGCCATCAGGGCTTAAACGCAGGGGTGTAACTACAATAGGTGCAGGGGTTGCAATTGCACCAGGGCCCTGGAGCCTAGGGGACCCAACAGTCCCTTTGGCCTATAGGAAAAGACTAATGCTATTAAAGATTTGCAATAATTGGGGGCCCCGTTGGAACTTTTGCATCGGGGACCCATGAGCTTCATGTTACACCACGTTAAACAGACGTGTACAGCTGGCCTAATTAACTTACAGAACCATATGCAAATATAGGGATAATAGTAATGTCATAGTAAAGGAATGGCAGAGATAATAAATATGTAGAACATCAGTCATATATCGCAGTACAATATTGATGGTTACAATACAGGTACAATGCAGAGTTCAATATCCCACAATGCACAAAGTAATGTCCCAGTAAGGAAATCATGCACAAAATGATCTGACAAGTTCAGGAATAATAAATAGTGATATACAATATAAAAATGATGAAGAGTGATATCTAGCATCAAGATAACTCCCTCCTCTGCCCCCCACTGCCCCTCCTATTCTCATATCTTTGTAGAAGATTTTGCAATACACTTCACCAACAAGATCGATCAGATCAGACAAATCTTTGCTACCCAACCACCACAACCCCCATGTATGGCAGACCACTCACCTCCCCCACTAACCCTCTTCCCCTCCATCCCTGAAGGAGAACTTGCACACCTCCTCTCCAGATCACACCTCACAACTTGTGCACTGGACCCCATCCTATCCACTTCCTCCCCAACCTCACCACTCACTTATCCCAGCCTTAACCACCTCTTCAACCTATCACTAATTCTGGTACCTTTCTTTTTGCTTTCAAACATGCAACAATTACACCTATCTTAAAGAAGCCATCCCTGGACGCAACTTCTACATCCCGGCTAATAATTCACATCGACCACAAGGGAAGCATCCATGTTTAGGTCCTCCAGATCCAAATAGAAATGGCACTCTAGGGGCATAATGGCTGTGTACCAAGATATCTCGCAGATTCCTAGAAAGTCTAGGGGTCATGGGGTCATTGATTTTATTGTAATTTCCTTCTTTTATATTTTATACAGATATGTGATTTTCACTTTTTCCTTCCTCCCTGGATGAATACTCTGTGCCAATGGGGACAACAGCATCGCCTTTGTGCTAATTATTACTGTGTGCATTATATATTGGGGATTATTTGTTATACAACTCCTATGTGGGAGATTTGTGATGTGAGCTGTTATATGGCCCTTTATTATTGTTATGACTTTGTCCCCTGGGGGGGGTTCTGACTTATATATACCCATACACATTACCAAATGCCCGTGATGGTAAAACGCCTTGTTAATTCACCGCCGCTGCTATGGTGACGCGTCCAAGCAAGCACAGTGTTTAGCATGTGGCTGAGGGTCCCTGGTTACCAGGAAGCGTCGCACTCCTCCGCTGACTGTGTGAGATACACGTCAGCAGGAAGTGACGTGACGGGCGCTTCGTGGTTGCTGGGCTACGCTCCGCCCACTTCGGCGGAACCATCACGGAGCCTGGCGTGCTGCTGTTAAAAGGACTCGCCGGCAGAAGTATCACCACACCCCCCCCGAAGAACAGGGTTTAGTACCTGCGAAACGGACATAGGGGCTTTTTCCACAGGGTCCCTTGGCGCACAAAACCTGCGGTAAGCTTATCAGCATACTTATACTTGAGGCTTGCATAGAAACCCCAAAATAAGTCGTAAACAGCCAAATGCCACATATACATTGGATACATGGGTAATACAACTCTATGTTGAAAAGGCAGGCAGAGTTAGTGACGTTTATGGGCATAGTGCAATATTACTTTGTGTATACATGTATGACCTGCATGGTTTATTATGTGGACCTGGGACTGTGCAATTGTTTGATCCCCTTTTTGTGTTATCCTGTTTACAAGTCCAGTATTAATAAATTATAATGACGCAACATTGTATCCTCTCTTTTGTATGAAATCATATCATAGTAAGGCATCTAAAAAATTGAACTATATATCAGTCAAGTACTACAGTTTTTCTTTATACAAGTCTTAATCCAATCAGCTAAAGGATACAATCAAATGAGCAATACAAGTCTAAATTATGTTTAAAGCGACTTTCACAGCTTTTTTTAAGGAGTATGTTTTCTCCTTATGTAGAGTGACATGTCAGGTCTGACATAGCAGTATGAGGAGACTTACAGTCTGATACTGGGATGCAGTATATAACATGTCACTCTCTAAAAAAGAAAAAACCCTTATATCCCCATTTTTGCCTTTCAGCTAGCCAAACCAGATCTCATACTTTGCACTGACAAGGTGAAATCCCTCAAAACACCGTCTGAGATTCTGGTTTGGTTATCCTAATTCATATGACAAAGCCGTTAAAGGGTCAATTTTGGCTTTAGGATTGCAACTTCAAATAGGATGGGTCTAGAGTTTAAGTCCTCTAGGAAAAGGAAATTTTCATAGGTTTTTTTTTTTGACACTCATTGCATCACTCATTCGCTTATCTTCTGATTCTGACATCAAAATTAGCCATTGCTTCTTCCCCTCAATTATACAGGCATGCAAAATTTGGGTTTATGAAAATTTTTACAAATCCAATACTGATTCTTATGTTTTCTTATGTCCTGATTTCAAGAATATTCCTATATTTAACCATCACGTATGAATTCCGATCAAGCGAGATGGACAAGAAAATCTTTAATTGTAGCCAAATAAGTAATACAATATTATGTCTAAAAATGTTAATTGTTCCACAACTTTATTGGAAATTAATTTTTGCACATTTTCCTTGTGTCTTCAAACATCTCTTGATGCCTATTCTCTTAAGGTACTGTCACACAGCAGCCATATGGCTTCCATATCGCGGCAATTTGAGTGAGCGCGCACTTTTCGGGAACTTTTTCAGATCGCCGTCGACCTGTCACACATAGAGATCTCGCCTGCGTACTACGGCGATCCTGCGTTCTGGAAATCGCCTGCAGAAGACCGAAGCAATCTTCCCTTCACACATCGCTTGTGTCACAGGCACAATCGTAGCAGAGGTGTCGCCATACTGTTTTAATAGGGCGTGCTAGAGTGTTTTTGCACCGTGCTCCTATCACTACAATTGGTCGGACGTAACAACTTCCCATTGGTGAGCCTTGCGTGAACGCACGGGTCATCAAATAAGGCGCCCAGACACGGCCAGCCAATCAGAACGCAGTATCACCCACCAATCGCCACAGATGCGACTGAAAAACAACATCCAAGCAGCCTACTTGATTTTTTCATCGATCACTGTGTACGTCGCCCTGCCCTGTCAAATGCCACCAGTGCTGAAATTGCCTGGTGGATGACGCCTAGAGTTTCTTGCAGTGCAGGGCAATCAGGCGACGCTCCACTGGCGATTTATCGCCGTCGAATCTCCCAGTCACACTACCACACTTTTAATCGCCCGAATTTGGGAATTGCCAACCAAATCTCCGGTGATATGGCAGGCGTGTTATGGTACCTTTAGAGAAGGCCCAGGATCTTCTTTGTAAGCATCAACAGTAGTCCCCCATTTATGTTTATGTTCTATTGTAGTTCCATCTCCTTGATATCCTGATTAAATCTTCCTCCTTGCTCTTCACTAACAGCACCAAGATTTTTCAGGAAAGTAGTCCAAATAGGAATGTAAAAAGTGTAACTTTAAATTCATCAGAGTACCCAAGGCTTTGAAGTTTTTCAGCATGTTCTTCACAATGGACTTACATTTCGGATCTTTGTTGTTACATGGAAATTTCTTCACAATTCTTTAAATGAATCCCAAGCCCTTTTCTCAACAGCATACATTTTAGCTTCAAACATATCATACTTCTTAAGTTTTTGAATATACAGAACCACAAGAATGCCTTCTTTCAGCTTTGCTTCAGAAAGTCTCTCAAACTTGGTACACAGGTACTTTAAGGTCTCTTCTTCTGTCAGCAGAGCTTTCACAAACTGCTTCATCAGTCCAAGCTTACTGTGGAGTGCTGGCAGGAGAAATTTAGCAGGATCAACTAAACGTACCGCAATTATGTTCTTGAGTTCAGGTTGCAAAGATGTTCTTGTTGGCCAACTTT
The DNA here is from genome assembly GCA_033576535.1 of Allobates femoralis. Taxonomy (NCBI): domain Eukaryota; kingdom Metazoa; phylum Chordata; class Amphibia; order Anura; family Aromobatidae; genus Allobates; species Allobates femoralis. Next base: position 635,060,889 of record JARQOC010000002.1, on the reverse strand, counting down.
TTTAGCTCGAGTGATTGAATCTTATCCCAGCTGTCCCATTCACACAAAATGTCACTTCAAGGAGGAAGTGACAAACTTTAGTGCCACCTATTGAAAGTAGCAATTCTAAAAGTCAAAATTAACTATTTCACGAGCCTTTCAATATGACTTAGGATTTATGCCGTATCAGAACCCCAATCTGCAGACGTTACATTTCGGGGCGAATTGCTCCTCATCAGTGCACGGTATGGGATCTGATACGTCTGAATGAGAGGCTAAAACGAGATCCAATGGAATAGCAATTCCCTTAGATTCACACAAAAAGCATGGGTACTTCGTGTATCTTCTTTGTTGCCCAAGGAGCAAAGAGAGAACTTTTAGATCAACACATATAGACCATCCTTGATCCTCGTGGTTAAGTTTCTTGAGAATAAACTCTCATTTCCTTCAAGCACACAGAATGCCCTACAGGCACTGAAGCTTACTTGCTGTTATTGTATAGTAGCACAGCTTTTAGACTTTTTTTGGATGAATCAATAAAGAGTCTCCACTAACTCACATTGTACTCAATTATAAATTTTACCATCAGCCTAGGAACATCTGTGCAATACACTAGAGCGTCATCTTGAGAAAAGTATGGAAGGATTTCCTTTTCTCTGCTTCTGCACCATGAAAATAGACAGCAGGAGCTCACAGGTTATATTCCTTTAGTCAACAGCCTTATGTTCTGCAGAATATTTAGGAAGGTTCAAGTCCCTGATTAAATCATTTAATTCGAGCTGTGAATAAAACTGTTGCTCGCGTGAAAGTCTTCATCAGACTCCTGCTCTTCATGTTCTGACTCTCCTGAATCAGGTGTATCTTCAAGTTTCTATGGAGGTTAAGGACGGTACAGGTAATCCTGGACCATGAGGCACAAGGCGAATCGCTGAAACAAGGCTCGGGTGGTATATAATCTCTTTGTTATTTTCAAGATTGAACCCCTCCCTGCACTACAAAAGTAGCAGTCATGTTTCTTGACTATAAGGGTATGTGCAGACATTGATCAGTGTTTGAAGCGATATGGACGTAACGTATTTACGCTAAGTCCATAATGCTGCATTGTACAGTACAAGCACAGTGGATGGGATGTATGGAAATCCCATGCCCACTACGCTTGTTTCCTCAGCAGCGTAACTGAAATGCCGAGTGAATTTGCGCCATCACTTGTCCGCAGCATGTCAATTAATGCTGCAGAGTCTGAAGCAATCTCAGCAGGTGAAGGCAGGGAAAAGCAGCCGTGCCATAAGTGCAGACTGTGGGCACAGGATGGCTGCGTTCACCTGTGGAGATCACCAGCTTTCCCAGCTCCAGAAACACTGCGTCCAGGACACAGCATCTCCTCATCGTGTGCAGATACCCTTATACAACCACAAATGTTGTCGGGTGAATTACGACACTCGCTTGTAGCCCTTGTAGCAATTTCAATCACGTGGTTAAAACCACTTAATACTAAAAGGAATGATGGTAAGCAGCACACCAGCACACTCTTATAAACCGTCCAAAAGAATTCTGACAATGCTCCTCATAGCAACCAATTACAGTGCAGCTTTCAGTTCTTATATTGCTGAGGTAAAATGAAAGCTGTGTTCTGATTGGTTGCCATGGACACCCCACAGTGTAATGAACTATGACTAAAAAAATTCTGGCTGTACTGCCTATAACAACCATTCACTACGCAGCTTTCATTTCTTATACTGCTGAGGTAAAATGAAAGCTAGATTATGATTGGATGCTATGTACACCACAACACTTTTTGGCGTGCTAAGAAAATCTCTCTCCACAGCAGCCAATAGCAGCACAGCGTCCAATGATTTTTAATCTAATGACACCGAAATCAAAATGTAGGGTGCAAGAAAAAGCCAATGAAGTCAGTGTTTGGGAAAAAACTGTATGTGAAGCATTTTTTTATATTTCTATTAAGTTTAGCGATCAATAGTCTATAAAAATCATGTCTTACTTTGCAAACAATTGTACCCTTGCTTCTGTGAGACCTGGAAATGTTTTCTCATTCAAATGCTTATATATACATACACATGTAATGTGTATATATATATATATATATATATATATATATGTATATATATATATATATATATATATATATATATATACACATACATTTTGGAATATATATATATGTATATATACCAAGAAAAAAATGTATCTGCAGCACACAGCTACTACTAATATCGCACATATGCTAACAAGCAAAAAACAAGAACATTTTTCTCATTTTTTGCTTGCTAGCATATGTACAATATTGGCAGTTGCTGTGTGCTGCAGAGACATTTTTTTCTTGGTATTTGACCCAGGGTCACTGCCTGCACCAGTTCACATTGTGTCTTGAGTGCTGTGCAGTATTTTTGCTTTTTGTATATATATATATATATATATATATACGGATGAAGCACCGTTTATGCAGGAAGTATTGCACCCGCTTTTATTAATAAGGTTGTGCTGATTCTATATATATATATATATATATATATATATATACTAGATGGTGGCCCGATTCTACCGCATCGGGTATTCTAGAATACCTTGTATACAGAGGTGAAGTGCGTCACACTATGACTGACAGCCTTGTAAACAGGAGTGATGTGCGTCACACTAACTGACAGCCTTATAGACAGGAGTTAACTGCGTCACACTGACTAACAGCCTTGTAAACAGGAGTGAATTGCTTCACACTGACTGACAGCCTTATAGACAGGAGTGAAGTTCGTCACACTGACTGACAGCCTTATAGACAGGAGTGAAGTTCGTCACACTGACTGACAGCCTTATAGACAGGAGTGAAGTTCGTCACACTGACTGACAGCCTTATAGACAGGAGTGAAGTTCGTCACACTGACTGACAGCCTTGTAGACAGGAGTGAAGTTCGTCACACTAACTGACAGACCTTGTAGACAGGATTAAAAATTTATAAATGTCTTTATAGCTGTATTCCACGGATGGGGGATAAACAAACATTAGCCTATTTTAGCAGGGTTCAACAGAAACCACACTGATGCTTTCCATTGGAAAAAATATTAGACATTATGCACTAAAACCAGAGGAGGTGGACAGTGAGTGAAGGTAGACTGTGGGGGCATCATTCTGAGTGGAGGTGGGCTGTGAGGCCATCATACTGAGTGGAGATGGGCTGTGGTGGCTGTCATACTGAGTGGAGGTGGGCTGTGGTGGCCATCATACTGAGTGGAGGTGGGCTGTGGGGGGCATCATACTAAGTGGAGGTGGCTGTGTGGGGCATCATACTAAGTGGAGGTGGGCTGTGAGGCCATTATAGTGAGTGGAGGTGGGCTGTGGGGGGCATCATACTGAGTGAAGGTGGGCTGTGGGGGGCATCATACTGAGTGGAGGTGGGCTGTGAGGCCATCATACTGAGTGGAGATGGGCTGTGGTGGCTGTCATACTGAGTGGAGGTGGGCTGTGGGGGGTATCATACTGAGTGGAGGTGGGCTGTGGGGGCATCATACTGAGTGAAGGTGGGCTGTGGGGGGCATCATACTGAGTGGGGTGGGCTGTGAGGCCATTATAGTGAGTGAGGTGGGCTGTGGGGGGCATCATACTGAGTGAAGGTGGGCTGTGGGGGCATCATACTGAGTGGAGGTGGGCTGTGAGGACATCATACTGAGTGGAGATGGGCTGTGGTGGCTGTCATACTGAGTGGAGGTGGGCTGTGGGGGGTGTCATACTGAGTGGAGGTGGGCTGTGGGGGGCATCATACTGAGTGAAGGTGGGCTGTGGGGGGCATCATACTGAGTGGAGGTGGGCTGTGAGGCCATCATACTGAGTGGAGATGGGCTGTGGTGGCTGTCATACTGAGTGGAGGTGGGCTGTGGGGGGTATCATACTGAGTGGAGGTGGGCTGTGTGGCCATCATACTGAGTGGAGGTGGGCTGTGGGGGGCATCATACTAAGTGGAGGTGGGCTGTGTGGGGCATCATACTAAGTGGAGGTTTGCTGTGAGGCCATTATAGTGAGTGGAGGTGGGCTGTGGGGGGCATCATACTGAGTGGAGGTGGGCTGTGGGGGGCATCATACTCAGTGGAGGTGGGCTGTGGGGGCATCATACTGAGTGGAGGTGGGCTGTGGGGGGCATCATACTAAGTGGAGGTGGGCTGTGTGGGGCATCATACTAAGTGGAGGTTTGCTGTGAGGCCATTATAGTGAGTGGAGGTGGGCTGTGGGGGGCATCATACTGAGTGGAGGTGGGCTGTGGGGGGCATCATACTCAGTGGAGGTGGGCTGTGGGGGGCATCATACTGAGTGGAGGTGGGCTGTGGGGGGCATCATACTAAGTGGAGGTGGGCTGTGTGGGCATCATACTAAGTGGAGGTTTGCTGTGAGGCCATTATAGTGAGTGGAGGTGGGCTGTGGGGGGCATCATACTGAGTGGAGGTGGACTGTGGGGGGCATCATACTCAGTGGAGGTGGGCTGTGGGGGCATCATACTCAGTGGAGGTGGGCTGTGTGGGCATCATACTAAGTGTAGGTTTGCTGTGAGGCCATTATAGTGAGTGGAGGTGGGCTGTGGGGGGCATCATACTGAGTGGAGGTGGGCTGTGGGGGGCATCATACTGAGTGGAGGTGGGCTGTGGGGGGCATCATACTCAGTGGAGGTGGGCTGTGGGGGGCATCATACTGAGTGGAGGTGGGCTGTGGGGGGCATCATACTGTCAGGTGTGGTGTATTTTTCAGCTTGGGGAATTTTGTAGACAAACTCCATAGTGGCCATGACAGGGGCATAATTCCTGTGTATGTGCTGGAATACTTCTCTCCCTATTGGTAATAGTTGGGTGATGTGACTGGTGAATGTTTTTAGAGTGGCCCCTATTCCCCCTTTGCTGTGGGGCCCCTGCCTGCCATGTGTCCCCAGCAGAGGTGAGCTATGGAAAGTTCCTGTGTCCCCTGTGCAGTTTTCCATGTTGGAGCAGAGCAGACCCCGCTATTCATGATCCCACCCGGTATCATAGGATGAGAAGTAGAAGTGTGTGAGGGACGGTAGATAAAGCGCCGTCCTGCCTCCCTCCTCCTGAGCCGCCCCCTGGCCGCGGTGCCCGTGTGTGCGGCGGAGCAGTGTGCGCGCTCTTTCTCCTCGCTCCCCGGCTCCTCTCTCTCTCTCAGTTCTGTGTACGGGGCCGGCGCGCGTTGCGGAGGCTCCAAGATGGCGACGGCCGCAGTTCCTCCTGCTGCAGCCTCCCCACCTCTGCAGTCCGGCGGCGCAGGCTGCGGGGACTCTCGCTAGAGTCAGGCAAGTAAGTGCGAGGCGAACACTACAGAGACTATACAGGAGCCGGGACAAGGGAGGAAGGGCGGCGGGACAGGACGGGGCTCGGGCTGGGTGACGGGCACGAGTGGAGCGGCGGCCGCTGGTGATAGCGGGGCCCGGGAGGGGGAGGGGAGGAAACTGCCGCAGAGACGGGGCTGCCCTCAACTTCTCCCGTCTGAGGCCTGACGGGATGTGAACCGGGGCAGTGCGGCCATGGCATCACAGGAGCCATCACTGTCCTGCCCCTCCCTGGCCGGAGACGAGCCCCGCACATGAGGGACCGGGGTTCTGCTATACCGGGGCTCTACTATACCGGGGCTCTGCTATACCGGGGCTCTGCTATACCGGGGCTCTGCTATACCGGGGCTCTACTATACCGGAGCTCCGCTACACCGGGGCTCCACTATACCGGGGCTCTGCTATACCGGGGCTCTGCTACACCGGGGCTCTACTATACCGGGGCTCTACTATACCGGGGCTCTGCTATACCGGGGCTCTGCTATACCGGGGCTCTACTATACCGGGGCTCTGCTACACCGGGGCTCTGCTACACCGGGGCTCTGCTATACCGGGGCTCTACTATACCGGGGCTCTGCTACACCGGGGCTCTGCTACACCGGGGCTCTGCTACACCGGGGCTCTGCTACACCGGGGCTCCGCTACACCGGGGCTCCGCTACACCGGGGCTCTACTATACCGGGGCTCTACTATACCGGAGCTCCGCTACACCGGGGTTCTGCTACACCGGGGCTCTGCTATACCGGGGCTCTGCTACACCGGGGCTCCGCTACACCCGGAGCTCTGCTACACCGGGGCTCTGCTACACCGGGGCTCTGCTACACCGGGGCTCTGCTACACCGGGGCTCCGCTACACCGGGGCTCTGCTACACCGGGGCTCCGCTACACCCGGAGCTCTGCTACACCGGGAGCCCTGCTACACTGGGGCTCCGCTACACTGGGGCTCCGCTACACTCGGAGCTCTGCTACACCGGGGCTCCTCTACACCGGGACTCCACTACACGGGGCTCTGCTACACACACGGGCTCTGCTATGTCTGCCCCCGGGCTCTGCCGTCTGCCCCCGGGCTCTGCCGTCTGCCCCCGGGCTCTGCCGTCTGCCCCCGGGCTCTGCCATCTGCCCCCGGGCTCTGCTATCTGCCCTCGGGCTCTGCCGTCTGCCCCCGGGCTCTGCCATCTGCCCTCGGGCTCTGCTGTGTGCCGGAGTTTGGGGTCCCGGTGTCGGGGGTGCGGCTGGCAGGAGACCTCGGGGCGGTGAGTGCAGAGGATGTGCGGCTCCTCTGTCCTCCTTCACATACACTGCAGTATTTTCCTTCTGAAGCCTGTGGCCCTTACAGTCTGCTGCTATAAGGGATGACACAGCTGGGATAGGATGGCAGGGCAGCAGCCTCATGTATGGGGGGATGCCAGGGACAAGCTCCGGGCTGGTGCTGCCAGGTGCAGAGACATAGGACACATCCCGGGCGGCTGAGCCTCTGCGGGCACCGTGCCCTGTGATGCCGGTGATGTGATCCCGGTAGTTGTGCTGTCCTGTGAGGCTGTGGCCCCCGCTGTCCTGTAAGGCTGTGGCCCCCGCTGGCTTCCTGTACGGTTGGGCCCAGGGGACGGTGTATGCGGTAGTGCTGAAAGGACAGCTCCATCAGGAGGACACGCTGTGTCTGAATTACTTGCTATAGTGGTGCTGAATGGACAGCTCCCTAATATCAGACCATCCTGTACAGCAGTGCTGAGTGGACCGTGCTGTAGAATGGAGCGGTGCTGAGTGGACCGTGCTGTAGAATGGAGCGGTGCTGAGTGGGATGTGCTGTAGAATGGAGCGGTGCTGAGTGGGCCGTGCTGTAGAATGGAGCGGTGCTGAGTGGGCTGTGCTGTAGAATGGAGCGGTGCTGAGTGGGCCGTGCTGTAGAATGGTGCTGTGCTGAGTGGACCGTGCTGTAGAATGGAGATGTGCTGAGTGGACCGTGCTGTAGAATGGAGCGGTGCTGAGTGGACTGTGCTGTAGAATGGAGCGGTTGCTGAGTGGACTGTGCTGTAGAATGGAGCGGTGCTGAGTGGACTGTGCTGTAGAATGGAGCGGTGCTGAGTGGACTGTGCTGTAGAATGGAGCGGTGCTGAGTGGACCGTGCTGTAGAATGGAGCGGTGCTGAGTGGGATGTGCTGTAGAATGGAGCGGTGCTGAGTGGGCCGTGCTGTAGAATGGAGCGGTGCTGAGTGGCTGTGCTGTAGAATGGAGCGGTGCTGAGTGGGCCGTGCTGTAGAATGGTGCTGTGCTGAGTGGACCGTGCTGTAGAATGGAGATGTGCTGAGTGGACCGTGCTGTAGAATGGAGCGGTGCTGAGTGGACTGTGCTGTAGAATGGAGCGGTGCTGAGTGGACTGTGCTGTAGAATGGAGCGGTGCTGAGTGGACTGTGCTGTAGAATGGAGCTGTGCTTAGTGGACCGTGCTGTAGAATGGAGCGGTGCTGAGTGGACGTGCTGTAGAATGGAGCGGTGCTGAGTGGACCGTGCTGTAGAATGGTGCAGTGTTGAGTGGACCGTGCTCTAGAATGGAGCGGTGTTGAGTGGACTGTGCTGTAGAATGGAACGGTGCTGAGTGGACTGTGCTGTAGAATGGAGTGGTGCTGAGTGGACTGTCCTGTAGAATGGAGTGGTGCTGAGTGGACTGTCCTGTAGAATGGAGCTGTGCTGAGTGGACTGTGCTGTAGAATGGAGCTGTGCTTAGTGGACCGTGCTGTAGAATGGAGCGGTGCTGAGTGGACCGTGCTGTAGAATGGAGCTGTGCTGAGTGGACTGTGCTGTAGAATGGTGCAGTGCTGAGTGGACTGTGCTGTAGAATGGTGCAGTGCTGAGTGGACTGTGCTGTAGGATAGTGCAGTGCTGAGTGGACTGTGCTGTAGGATAGTGCAGTGCTGAGTGGACCGTGCTGTAGAGTAGTGCAGTGCTGAGTGGACCGTCCTGTAGAGTGGTGCAGTGCTGAGTGGACCGTGCTGTAGAGTAGTGCAGTGCTGAGTGGAAGTGCTGTAGAGTAGTGCAGTGCTGAGTGGACGTGCTGTAGAGTAGTGCAGTGCTGAGTGGACCGTCCTGTAGAGTAGTGCAGTGCTGAGTGACTGTGCTGTAGAGTAGTGCAGTGCTGAGTGGAAGTGCTGTAGAGTAGTGCAGTGCTGAGTGGACTGTGCTGTAGAGTAGTGCAGTGCTGTGCGGACCGTGCTGTAGAGTAGTGCAGTGCTGAGTGGACCGTGCTATAGAGTAGTGCAGTGCTGATGTGGACCGTGCTGTAGAGTAGTGCAGTGCTGTGTGGACCATGCTGTAGAGTAGTGCAGTGCTGAGTGGACCGTGCTGTAGAGTAATGCAGTGCTGAGCGCACTGTCATGTGGATTACACAGATGGTGTAACCTGGAGCTTAGTGGAGATGCCGGTCTTTGCAGTAAAGGCCTGAGATTGGATACCTTGCTCCGTACAGGAGAGCGGCCTCGCAGTTCGGTGCTGAATGGACAGCTCCACCACGCTGATGTGCTGACTTGGCAGCTTTATCCCGTCTTCAGATGATTATTTGGCACTGAAGTGTTGTGTCATTGAACAGTGTTTTGTTTTAGCAAGAATTTATCAGAAAACCTAACTGGTATTGTTCAATTAAAATTCAGTTTTCAGACGAGCTTCACATATGTTTAATTTATTGGATGAATGATTCATGCCTGAGACCTTATTCTGTAAATTCACTCAAAGGAAAGATTAAAAAACTCTTGTAACAAATTTTTAATAACTGATCTGGAAGATAAAAACACTTTGCACGTCCTTTAAGGCATTGACTCTTGCTGTTTGATTTGTCAGATTTTATGAGAATGGCAAATTCCTTTCATACAAAACAAATTTCATTCTTCACGTCCTCATCTTATGCAGTCATTGAGGATTTGTCCTTAAAGTTTGATCTTTTTTTTACGCTCTCACATGTCACATACATTGTAGAATGTGTTCTTTTCGCCAATATTAACCTTTGTGATTGTGGCATTATGTATTGATAGTATTGGTGGGATATTCACTTTATTGGCATGTGTTTTTGAAAAACCTGGATGATGATCACAATGTAATTATTTAGAATTGTTCTTATTTTAGTTTTATGTAGAAAGTAAAAACAGGAAAAAAAAAAATTTAAATTTACAATTAAAACCACTGTGAATCTGAGCGGAGATCATTGATTATTATTGTGCATTGAATAGCAAGTTACAAACACAATTCTAATACATTATCTTAACACAAAATTTATATTTTTAAATTTTAGTAATTTTATTGTAAAGCAGTAAGATTAAATCGCCTACTACATAAAACATTTATCATGTCACTTCCTTAGTTAACAGTTCACCGACATTATTAATTGATATAGAGAAACTTTATATACAGAACATTGGAAACTTTTTAAGAACAAATATTGATTATTTTCATGTCAGTTAATGACAAAATATTATTGTAGAAGTTCTTGTAGTGTTAGGTGAACTTTGATCATTCTTTTGCTTTAGTGTTATATATGTTACAGAGAACCTGTCACCCCCCTGGTGCTTTCAAAAGTGAGAGCACCACTGAATGCATGTGTATGCTGCATTCAGGGAAGCTGTGGACTAAGGCTCTAGCTCTCCTGTTCCCCAAAAAAAACACTTTGCATACTTTACAGTTAAGGGGTCCTTTGGGTCAGATCTGATTAAGAGGTCCTCGCTGCCTCCTCCTCGTGTATTCCGCCCCCTCTATGTGTCTGCTGCCGCCTCTTCTTCTTCTGGGTCTGCCCACATCTTCTGTTCCTGTTCCTTGTGACGTCAGGAGCAGAAGAGGAGGAGCGGCAGCAGACACATAGAAGGGGCGGAACACACAAGCAAGAGGTAGGGAAGATTGTGCCAGCAGCCAGGACCTCTTAATCAGAGCTGACCCACTGGACCTCTTAACTGTAAAGTTTGCAAAGTGTTTTACCCCTAAATTAGCTGAGTCATTGAAAGACAGACGGTTTATTGAAATTATAGTCATTTAAATATGAATATATTAGTGTAGATTTGTGCCGTCCTTGAGTTGGCATTGGTAGTAAAATGTAGTGTCCCCCACATAAACTATGAAAGAACAGGCTGCTAAAAAACCTACGTAAAATTGAGAGATGCAGGAGAAAAAGGCCATGGGCAGATGTGCGTTTTTTTGGTGCAGTTTTGTCACAAATCTGCATGTCTCTCCTTATCTCAGCAAAGTTAATAAGAATCCTGAAGTGTTGTGCACATGTTGCTTATTTTTCCTTGCAGATTTGGTTGCAGAAAAAATCTGCACCGTGTTAATTCTTGGTGCAGTTTTGCCTGCAATTGTCAGCCCTTCTACCCATTGACTTCATTAAGAAAAATGCAGGGCAGAAATCTTCATCAAATCTACCCTGCCTTTTGGTGCGTTTTTCTGTTAGAGGACGTGTTTTTGCTGCAGAAAATGTCTCCACTGAATACTCAGCGATCGCACATAGCCTAAAGGCCACTTCACACGCTAGGATATAGGTGAACGATATAATTAGCTATGTCATGTGACCGCGATTCTTCCGACATCGTTAGAATTATGAACGATATCGTTCACAAAGGTGTCACACTGAACGATGTTGCTGCTTCCCAAAGCGTTAATTGGACGACGAACGATAGATTTGAGGTCTGGATCCTAAATTTTTGATGACCGTTCCAACGATTTTTCCTTCCTACATCGTTCGTTTACAGCAACAATGCACTAACGATATCATTGAATGTTCACAAACCGTGACGTTTCAATGATATCGTTAATGAAATCCTAGCGTGTGAAGTGGCCTTAAGTCTGGCTTCACACTACAGTTCTTTGCATCAGGTTCTGTCCAGTTTGAACCGGACAGAGCCTGATCCAGTTTTGCCTCCCATGTATCCATATGGTGCCGGATTGGTCATATTTGGCCGGTTTTTCACTGTCCCCAAAAATGGAGCCTGCAGCATTTTTGGGCTCCGGTGAAAAAAATCGGACAAAACCAGATAGAAACGGATCCAGGGCGATCTGGCACACATAACATGGGAATCTATGGGTGCCGGATCCGTGAAAAAATTGGATCTTTTCCCGGATCCGATTTTCAGCACAGAGCATGTTCAGAAATCCTGCCGTCCAAACTTTAGCACCGTGGACTGCACTACTTCAAGCACAAGCTGTAAATTCAGCACTAAGGACCGCAGCAGAGCAGACACAGGTAGACTTCAGCACCATGGACAGCGGCTGAAAATTAATTCTGCAAAAAACAGGATCAGGGACCATATTTGGACACACTTTCTACACATCCTGTCCTGTCAGGTTCTGTCAGTGTGATCCTGCAAAAAACAGGATCCACCCTGACAGACAAAAACTGTAGTGTTTGGAGGTTTCGAGCTGTCGGGTTCTGTCCGGTGTTTTGCAGGATGCACCGGACAAAACCTGAAAGCACCGGACGAGCACAAACTGAGGGCAAATATGCCATCCTATCCTGTTTTGTGCGAGTCCTCTGTTGCTATCCACACTGCTGAAATTTCAGCTCGCGTGTGCACGGGAGCTGCTCGCGGTGCTGAAATTTCAGCCAGCAGTACAGTGGAGCTCTCCATGGTGCTGAACTTCAGCGCTGACTCTGAAATGCTGTTGCTGTCCATAATACTGAATGAGCACGACTGCATTTCAAATCCGCCGCTCTTCAGTACCAGGCATTCGGAAATTATCCTGTTTGTTTGCCAGATCTGGGGCGATCCGGCACCCATAGACTCCCATGTTATGGGCGCTGGATCGCCCCAGATCCAGGAGGATCTGGTTTTGTTCAGTTTTTGCACCGGACACAAAAAAAATTACGATTTTGTGTCCGGGGTAAAAAATGGACACAACCGGACCCAGACGGAAAAACACAAAGCCGGAGGCCAAATAAGACTAATCCTTCACCATAGGGACACATGGGGCCAAAACTGGATCAGGTTCTGTCCGGTTCAAACTGGACAGAACCTGATACCACAAAACTGTGGTGGAAAGCTGTCCTAAGGCCGGTTTCACACCATAGTTTGGAGCTGTCAGGGTGGATCCTGTTTTTTGCAGGATCCAATGGACAGAACCTGATAGGACAGGATGTGCACAAATTGTGGCCAAATATGCTCCAGGATCCCGTTTTTTTGTCGGATTTGTTTACTTCCACTGTCCATGGTCCTGAAGTCTGCTCTGCCGCTGTCCAAGGTGCTGAATTCACAAACTGTGCATGAAATACCGCTGTCCATGGTGCTGAACTGTGGACGCCAGGAATTCTGAGCATGGTTGTGTAAAAAAAAAAAAAAAACTGATCCGGGAAATGATCTGGCGGTCATAGACTCCCATTATATATGAACTGGATTACGCCGGATCCGATTCTTTCTGATTTTGTCCGATTTTTGCACCGGAGACAAAAAATGCTGCAGGCTCTGATTTTGGGGACAGGTGAATAACCTGACAAAACTGGATCAGGCGCAGAATACACAAAAGCTGATGGCCAAATAGGACCAATCCGGCACCATAGGGATACATGGGAGGCAAATCCGGATCAGGTTCTGTCCAGTGCAAACCGGAAAGAACCTGATGCACAAAACCGTGGTGTGAAGCCACCTAAGAGGAAATGCCGCATAGTGTATACATGTATACACTCAATATGCAGTAACAAGACGTGGTCTGTTTAAATAAAAAAATAACACTGACAAACTAAACAAAACTATTAAAAAATCAAGAAATCAAAAGATGCAATGGATATAATAATCCAAGTAAATCCCCACACACGGCAGGCATAAAAAGATACATGGATGTAAACAAAACTTGTGAACCTGAAATATAAAAAGTACCATAAATAGTAATATACCTAAGATTATACTGTGTATATGTATCAGTAAATAAGTATTGTAAAGCTAAAGTGCAGATCAGATAACGATACGGGAACATACGCAAATAAATAATTATAAAATACAATAGCATAATAAAAATAAAATAATAATAAAAAACATTTGTACAGAAATACAAGACAAAGTAATACCCTGTGTCTCCAAAAATAAGCCCTAGATGCGTACTCACAGCTGAAAGTGACACTTTCATAGATTATATGTATAAAGAGGGATTAAAAAAAAAATCTGATGTAATTGTACAACCTGTTGCAGTTAGGGAAATTAATAATAAAGTGCCTGATGGATGAGCCCCACGTGTATCGCTACCTTGCTAGCTCCATCAGGGGTCACCTAGGGTCACCAGTTGATCCCTGATGAAGCTACAGAGGTAGTAACATCCGTGTGGCTCCATCCATCAGGCACTTTATTATTTATTTCCCTGTTTACAGCAGGTTGTACAATTGCATTATATTGCTTTATGAGTAGTGAAGAACAAGTAGCGAAATATTCGTAATCGCTATACTCGTAACAAATACTTTGTAATACTCGCATACTCGTCCAAATAGCGAGTCTAATGTTAATAAATTAGTGATAGGCTCTGCCCACACACAGCCAGCCATAACACAAGTCGTTCCGGGACAGGGCGGGAGGGTGGGCTTTTTTGCGTTTTCAATGCATAAAACACCTTGCTGTGACCTCCAGAGACCCTAATATTCAATCTGCTCTCACTGTAGGCTGACTCTCTGTGTCCTGAAGGGACCTGGCAATATGTGTCAGATTGTTCACAATCCACATATCACTCACAAGCACCAGTGATGCTCATCGAATAATGAGTATCGCGAACACCGTACTGTCCGTGTGAGTAGCAAATACCGTGTTTTCCCGAAAGTAGGACCCCCCGAAAGTAAGACAGGGTGGGACTTTCGGGGGGGTCCTCCAATGTAAGACCCCCCCCCCCCCCCCCGATTGTAAGGCAGGGTCGGGGGGGGCCACTGGGAAATGTAAGGCCTCCCGTACCTTTGCACCGCCGCTGTTCCCCCGTGGGTCCCCAGGTGTTTGCAGGCTCCTCATGTGTCCGCAGGTGCAGCTGGGCGGGTCCGGCGCTCATGGGGTTAACTCGCCGTGTTACCCCCGCTGAAGTCCGCCCAGCTCGGGCTGTCATTGGCCGCCCCAGCCCCGACGTCACCTGCTCCTCAAGTCCGCGCCGGCCCCCGGCTCGAGCGCTGATTGGCCAATCAGCTCGACTGCTGATTGGCCCAGCAGCTCGGGCTGTCATTGGCCGCCCCAGCCCCGACGTCACCTGCTCCTCAAGTCTGCGCCGGCCCCCGGCTCGAGCGCTGATTGGCCAATCTGGTCGACTGCTGATTGGCCCAGCAGCTCGGGCTGTCATTGGCCGCCCCAGCCCTGACGTCACCTGCTCCTCAAGGCATCCGGCTCAGGCTGATTCCTCACTCCCTGCTGATTGGCCCAGCCCAGCGTCCCCTGCAGCAGAAGCCTTCCACACCCACCCACAGCCGCACCGCAGAGGAAAACGTCCACCATTGAAAGAGAAAGTAAGGAAACATGTGAGGGTACTGTATAGGGTCTGGGGCTGTGTGCAGTGGGATCCAGCGGTCTTATGGGGTCTGGGGCTGTGTGCAGTGGGATCCAGCAGTCTTATGGGGTCTGGGGCTGTGTGCAGTGGGATCCAGCAGTCTTATGGGGTCTGGGGCTGTGTGCAGTGGGATCCAGCAGTCTTATGGGGTCTGGGGCTGTGTGCAGTGGGATCCAGCAGTCTTATGGGGTCTGGGGCTGTGTGCAGTGGGATCCAGCAGTCTTATGGGCTAATGTAAGACCTCCCCGAAAGTAAGACAGGGTGGGACTTTTTGGGGTAAAATTAATGTAAGACAGGGTCTTACTTTCGGGAAAACACGGTAGTAACGATTACATTCGCTCACCACTAATTATCAGATTATTGCTCCTTATTCATTATACTTTGTCTTGTATTACTGTATAGGATTTCTTTTTCTTAGTATTGTTATTTAGATTATGATCGTATTATATAATTATATGTGATTGTTTTCATATTGTTTATCTGATCTGCACTTTAGCTTTTTAGCTTTACATACTTATTTGCTTATTTACTGATACCAATTCATAGTATAACCTTGGGTATATCACTATTTACTTTCTATATTGTTTGTACATTGTTTTCAGTTACACAGATCTTATTTACCGTATATACTCGTGTATAAGCCGACCCGTGTATAAGCCGACCCCCTACTTTTGCCCCCAAAACCTGGGAAAATCTATTGACTCGTGTATAAGCCGAGGGTGGACCCTAGCACAAGTATACAGCCCCCAGCAGTGTGGTATACACCAGTCCCAGAGGTAGATACAGCAGCCCCAGTGGTAGTATACACGCAGCCCCAGTAGTATATACAGCCCCAGTGGTAGTATATACAGCCCCAGTGGTAGTATACAGGGCCCCAGAGGTATATAGCAGCCCCAGTGGTAGTATACAGGGCCCCAGAGGTATATAGCAGCCCCAGCGGTAGTATACAGGGCCCCAGAGGTATATAGCAGCCCCAGTGGTAGTATACAGGGCCCCAGAGGTATATAGCAGCCCCAGTGGTAGTATACAGGGCCCCAGAGGTATATAGCAGCCCCAGCGGTAGTATACAGGGCCCTAGAGGTATATAGCAGCCCCAGTGGTAGTATACAGGGCCCCAGAGGTATATAGCAGCCCCAGTGGTAGTATACAGGGCCCCAGAGGTATATAGCAGCCCCAGCGGTAGTATACAGGGCCCCAGAGGTATATAGCAGCCCCAGTGGTAGTATACAGTGCCCCAGAGGTATATAGCAGCCCCAGTGGTAGTATACAGGGCCCCAGAGGTATATAGCAGCCCCAGTGGTAGTATACAGTGCCCAGAGGTATATAGCAGCCCCAGTGGTAGTATACAGGGCCCCAGAGGTATATAGCAGCCCCAGTGGTAGTATACAGTGCCCCAGAGGTATATAGCAGCCCCAGTGGTAGTATACAGGGCCCCAGAGGTATATAGCAGCCCCAGTGGTAGTATACAGTGCCCCAGAGGTATATAGCAGCCCCAGCGGTAGTATACAGGCAGCCCCAGTAATGCAGGCCCCCCCCAGCGTCTCTCCGGTCACCTGTAAAGCAAGCTATACTTATCAGTGTCCCGCTCGCACCCGCCGCTGCCGACATCCGCGATCCTCCATCTTCATGCGACTCCTCTTCCTGTTTCCTGTGCGCGTCGCCGGGAATGACGTCATTGCCGGCGACGCGCACAGAAACAGGAAGAGGAGTCGCATGAAGATGGAGGATCGTGGATGTCGGCAGCGGCGGGTGCGAGCGGGACACTGATAAGTATAGCTTGCTTTACAGGTGACCGGAGAGACCCTGGGGGGGCCCTGCATTACTGGGGATGCGGGGGCTGCTGTATACCGATGTATACATCGGTATGTACCGATGTATACATCGGTATACAGCACTGACTCGCGTATAAGCCGAGGGGGGTACTTTTCAGCCCAATTTTTGGGCTGAAAAACTCGGCTTATACGCGAGTATATACGGTACATCCATTTATCTTTTTATTCCTGCTGTGTGTGGGGATATTCTTGGATTATTATATCCAATTATTTTCTTTATTTAGTGTTTTCAACATGTGTTAGTTAATGGCATTTTGTTACATAATTATGTCTTAGGGCTCCTTTACACGCTGAGACTTTCCAACGATCCGACCTGGTCGGGATTGCTAGAAAGTTTCTTTGCAGTCGCTGGTGAGCTGTCAAACAGGCAGACTCACCAGCGAGCAGGGAACAGCGACATCGTGGAAAGAATATAAACTATTCTTTCCACAATGTCGAGCTCCTGCTCTTGTCTTCTGACAGGCTGCGGTAACCGGGAGCAGGCTGGTACCCACGGTAAACAACGGGCATCTAGGCAGCGCCTAGTTACCCGATGTATACCTTGGTTACCAGCCTTCTCAGCTTCCAGGTTGGTATCCAAGGTACACAGTGGGCAACTAGAGACAGCGATGTGCTTAGATGCCTACTGTGTACCTTGTATACCAACCTGGAAGCGGAGAAGGCTGGTAACGAAGGTATACATCGGGTAACTAGGCGCTGTGCACTGTCTAGATACCCGTTGTTTACCATGGTTACCAGCCCTGTGAGGTCGCTGATCGTTGATCTCTCACTGTCACACACAGCGATGCGTGCTGACCAGCGGGAGACCAAGGACTGAAAAATGGTCCTGAACGACTTGCAGCAATCAACGACCTCACAGCAGGGGCCTGATCGCTGCTATGTGTCACACACTACAACATCGCTGGAGAAGTCGCTGTTACGTCACAAAACCTGTGATGATTCAGCGACATCGCTAGCGATGTTGTAGTGTGTGAAGTACCCCTTAGACTATTTTCACATTAGTGTTTGTGAACGCTGCGGATCATCTGCATGCGCAAATGCATGCCAAAACGCATGTTAGATTCTGTCAACACAGCGTTGATTATCTTCATGCGCTGGCCGAATTATTCCCCATAGGAATGTAAACCTACTGCCGTCAGGAGGAGAAAGAGGGAAGGGGGTAGAGAGAGAGAGAGATCGATCCTCTACAACGGCAAATAGACTGGAGGAACTGTGGATTTCGTCATAAAAAACGCTGCTCGCCTGCGGAGATGGTAGTGCGTCTCCATTCACTGCCATGCATTCCTTGTGCACTTCAGGACGTTTGCGGACAAAGCAACCATCCTTAGACACACAAAAAATGCAACAAGTAGTGTTTGGAGGGTGCTATGTTAAACATAGGAACGCAGTACCCATGTGTTTGGCTGCGTTCGCAAACGATGTGTCACGAATGCAAATGTGAAACTGGCCTTATTCTTGCGTATATTTGGTGTATTACAAATATACTATGCAGCTTTCCCTTTTTTTTCTCTTGCATATCCCTAAAGTGGCCTTAAAAAAAAAATTATCTAACAAATCACATTATGAACTATTAAGTATGATGGCATTTGAGCCGACCATTAAAGGCATTTGTGCCTCATTCCCCTTTTTTTATCATGTAAAGTGGAGCAGTCAGACCCGGAGATTCTCTTGCTTTTTGCTTTTTTGCTATTTAGCTTTTTTGTTGTTTTGATTGATTAGACTTTTAGTATTTAGGGCCACGTCACACACACAGATATCTGTGTCCAACTTCTGAACAGATCTCTGGTTGCAGTGAAATCATGGACACATTGTTCCATTTTGTGACTGTGTACAAATGTAACAATGTGTCCATGATTTCACTGCAACCAGAGATCTGTTCAGAAGTTGGTCACAGATATCTGTGTGTGTAAAGTGGCCTTTTACTCTGAAAAAAAAAAAAAGTAATAGAAAATTTAGTTTGATCATTCCCCAAACGTCTCTTTTTGAGATCTATTGGTTACCCCTTAATGCTATTGTTCAATTCATTTGGATGCATATGAAGATTTTAATTCAGGCAATAAGAAGTTAAAGGGTGCTCCATGTCCAAACTTATGGCCACTTTACACACACCAACTTATCTGTCCAACTTCTGACCAACTTGCTGGTTGCAGTGAAATCATAGACACATTGTTCCATTGTACACAGTCACAAAATGGAGCAATTTGTCCATGATTTCACTGCAACCAGCAAGTTGGTCATAAGTTGGACAGATAAGTTGGTGTGTGTAAACTGGCCCTTAGAGGCCAGTTCCTGCAGGAAAGTCATCAGTGATAAAACACCCTGCCCTGTCTAAAGTAAAAATGTTTTAACTAATATGGGATTTGGTTATTTATTTATCGTGTTAGTTCTTGTGATTTGTGTTGTGCAAACAAGAGAAACTGAGAAGTATGAAATACTGCAAATGCTCTCCATGTGATTTTGCTGTGTTTTTGTGTTTAAATCTAACTTTATTAAACTTATAGATAAGTAACAAATAATCAACACCCAAAAACACAGCATAAGATGCAACAAAAATGCACCCGAACCTACTTTTAGTTAGCAGCTGTTGTATTTAATTGCCAAGAGAGCAGGTTTTGGCTGCAGAAAAAAAAGCAGCGTGTGAACATTGCACATTACAACTAAAACTCTAGTACAAATGGGTTTTGTGACAAATTTTTGAATTGAAGAGATTAATAATAATCTTATGTTTAAAGCAAACCTTCATTCTGATCTGCTGTTCACGAGGCCGACTACAGACTGTCATATAACAACTTGTGTCTGCTGATGAGATGTCAGGGAAGATGTGGGATTCCCAATTACTGCAGCTTCCATGCTGATTTATCATAAAACTCCCACTAGTGATTACCTTAATAAATATATAACGGCCTTTATGTTTGGGTCTGTTTTGTTTGAGGCTTTCATTGCCTTTCGACAGGCTGGATGATGCAGTCTTCTGTACTGTAAACTAGAACAGAAACCTAATGGACCAGTTGTGAGTCTGTGTAGAAATTTGTTGTAGATATACAACAAATAATAATCATCATATCCCTTGTAAGGCTACTTTCACATTACGATTTGAAGGGAGCCGATGCTGTCCGATATAAATCGGACAGCATCGGCTCCCTTCTGATGCCTGGAATCGGGTGCCAAATAGGCACCCGATTCCGGCATAAAATCGGCGCCGGGCTGCAAAAAAAAAAAAAAAAAATAAAGGTTATTCTCACCTCCCCCCGAGCCCCCGCCGTCTTCCGCCATCTTCTGCCATCTTCTTCTAGGCTCCCGGTGGCTCCGCAGGCTGCCGGTGTCAGCAGAGGTGTACCTCTGCTGTACACAGGACCTGCGGTGATGTCACAGTCACGTGACCGCGGGTTCACCATGGTGAACCCGCGGTCACGTGACTGTGACATCACCGCAGGTCCTGAACAGCAGAGGGAGCGCTCTGCTGACACCGGAGCCTGCGGGAGCCACCGGGAGCCTAGAAGAAGATGGCAGAAGATGGCGGAAGACGGCGGGGGCTCGGGGGAAGGTGAGAATAACCTTTATTTTTTTTTTTTAACCCTTATGCTCCTAGTTAGGAGCAGTTTTACTGTACTGAGCATGCTCAGTACAGTAAAACGGGGTCCGAGGAGACATAGATGTTTCCTCGGACCCTTCTCCATAGGGCCCCATGTTATAGGGATCGGGTCAGATCGGATGTGCACTAAATGCCATCCGATTTGGTCCGATCCGAATCTGTCAGATTTTATTTTCGGTGCTAAAATCGGAGCAGGCTCCGATTTTAGCACCGATAATAAAATCGGACAGAATCGGATCGGACCAAATCGGATGGCATTTAGTGCACATCCGATTCGGTCCGATCCCCATAGGGATACATGGGGTCCGAAAATCGGTCCGATGCTGTCCGATTTTTTTCGGACAGCATCGGAAAGGCAAAAATCGTTATGTGAAAGCAGCCTTATAAAGTGAGCCAAGACACCAGTGTGAACCGAGCCCGGCAGTGACAGATTTACTAAGGCTGGCTTTACACTGCATTTTTGATGCATCCGGGTCTATCCGTGTTAAATCGGATAAGAGCAAAAATCGCATCCGAGTCTATGTATCCCTATGGGCTCGGATTGTGATCGGATGTGTCTTTTTTTTCCTTCTGATTTATGCATAATCCGTAGCCTTCCAATTTTGTCACAGATCCAAAATCGTAGCCTGCTGCGATTTTAGTGTCCGTGACTAAAATCGGACACCACGGATCCGTGATGGATCTGTGATGGTCCGTAGGGCTACATAATGGGAGCCTATGGACATTGGATTCGATTCTAAATCGGATCCGATGTCTGCTCCGTGATTATGCACTGAGCATGCCCAGAGGCAGTTCTCAGTACATAACCCTGTCTGTCCCTGTCACTCCCTGTCTGTCCCTGCCTTTCCCTCTTCTATCTCTGCTCTCCTCTATCCTCCCCCTGTCCTCTCCCCTCCAGTATGTGAAAAATAAATCCTTCCAGAGGATACATTAACTTCCGCTGGCTGCGAGGATGTGACAGTCACCATCTGGTGGCTGAAAGACCTGTGGTGATGTCACGTCAGGTGACCGGCTCTGTGACATCACGAGAGGTCCTTGCAGCCACCAGAAGGAGACTGTCACATCCTCGCAGCCGCCGAAAGGTAAAGTATCCTCTGGGAGGATTTTTTATATTTTTCACATACCGGAGGGGAGAGGACAGGGGGAGGATAGAGCAGAGGGAGAGCAGAGATAGAGGAGGGACAGACAGGGAGTGACAGGGACAGATAGAGAAAATACAGGGACAGGCAGGGAGAGCAGGATCCACACTGATCCTGCATCGGATCGGATACGGATGGCTATTTGCCATCTGATTGCAGGGATCCGTGGCTGTCCGTGGGGATCTTGACAACACACGGATCCCCACGGACAGCCCAAAAACGCAATGTGAAGCCGGCCTAAGCGAACTGAAACCAATGTTTTTTTTTTTTTTTTCCTTTTTACATTCAGCGCCTCTTTTATTATTATATGATTTTATTTAATTTGTCATAGCAATCTACAATGCTATGTGATTGTACATTTTTGCTGGATTGATTTGACAGGTTGGAAGTGCTGTAATTATGTTTTCTAAAGTAGTACAAGCTTTCCAATCTTTATATTTCTATGTGAAAGGGGTTTTCCAGGACCCACACATTTGTATAATGGCAGTAAATGTTTTCTTCACGCCACGACAGCACCCACTGGAGAGAGGGATCCGCCCCCAGGGACAGGAAACCTACAGATAAAAAGGGGGCGGTCCCCTCGCCTCATCAGTTGGTTTCCTGTCCCTGATGGGGAACCTGCAGTACTTCTTACCTAGGTCCAATCAGCCCTCTGTGCGGTGTCCTTGGGAACGGCAGGGTCTGGGGCACTAGAAGCAGCGTCGGGAAGTCCTGCTTGCAGGCTCTCCCCTCGTCTGATGGATGGGCGTCCTGTCAGTGCCGGTATGTAACCCCTGGCTGACGCTGGAGCGTGGGGCTGAAGCGCTTGCCGCTTGGAGATGGCGGCTCCTGGCCGGGGGATGCGCCGGTGGGCCGGGGGCTGGGAGGACTGGTTCGCTCAGCCAGGTGTCTCCGGGTATGCGGGGCATTTTTGGTGCGGGCGCGGCCAGGGCTTCTCTTTGCCCGCCGGTGGACTACCGGCGTTATCTTCCAGTCGGGGCTGGTGCGCATGCGCCGCCACGTTCCCCGGAAGTGACGTCATTCCGCTTCCGCGAGGCCGGTGGAGGTGTGCCGCCTGGAGGGCGGGAAGACTCACTGCCTTCGGTGCGAGATCCTGGAGGGTGTCGATCGTGCTGTCCTCGCCAGGGGCATCGGTGGGGCCTTCACAGCCAAAGGATGTCCGGTTCCTGCGGGAAGGAGGCTGTAGCCGTTTCTACGGGAAGGAGCAGGGAGTCCTGCCTGGTCCATCACAGTCTGAGTCTCTACCTCTTCATACCGGTGCCGGCCTGGAGCTTCATGGGTGAGTGTAATAGGCTCTGCCTAGTAAGCTGCCCCCCTTCTCTCTGTTACCCCCTCTTCGGTTAAGTAAACTGGAAATTGGTGCCACCCGCAATGTGCTCTTGTGGCCAGCCTCTGCCAGACTCCTGTACTACGCAGTCGGTCTGTTATGCATCTCTATGTGTTTGCAAGGGGACTCCTCTGTTCGGTTTCGCGGAACTCAGCCTGCTGATTCATGGGGTCTTGCACTCCCTCAGGAGCAGGTGCCCATTCCGAAACTTAGAGCATGTGCCTGCTTCTCATTGGTGGCTTCAGCGGATGGTATTCAGGAGTCTCGCTTGCTCATATCCCATTTGTCCTCCTCAGGGGAGGTCATGCTTCCCTTTTACAGTGTGGGCACTCTGGTGGTGTGGTCTAGAGTGCCTTAGGTGGTTCGGCTGTGGCCTCCACTTCAATGCAGGCCGCCTTACCAGTGGAGGGTACAGGTCCTGTCTGGTCCGCTTGTCTGGCGGATATGCTCCTGTGCCGACATACCTGCTTGGGGCCTTTGTGCCGGTTGTTTCAGCTACATGGGTGTGGATTGTCCACTGGGGAGACCCAGTTCTGGACAGGAGTGTCACGAGACACCTGTTGGTCACCGTGCTTCGTGGGGGTGCTGCCTTCGGGGCTGACGTGTCAGCATATTTCCTGCTTCTGGCAGCAAGGTCGGCAGGCTTATCCAATTCTGATAGATGGGCTCTTTGGACTGCCTGTTGGACAGGGGACGCGTGGGCCATGGCCCAGTCCGGCGCGTTCCTTTGCCTGGGTAAGTCCTTGTTGACGGGGCTCTAGATGATCTCCTCTCTGAGGCGGCTGTCGGGAATATGGGACCCTACTCCTCTTCCGTCTGGTGGATGTGCTTTCTGGCTCGGCCCTTCAACTTGACGATTCACTGTAGGGCCCTTCAGTGTTTGTCGGGCCTGACACTGGAGTTTGTGCGTTTTCTTCCTGCTCCGTGTATGGTCTTCACCTCCTTGTGTCTGGAATCCGGGGTCTGTTGGAGACATTGGTCCTCCTTGCGGTCCCGGGAGGCCTGTAGGTGGGGGTGTTTATTCTCCTTTCTTCCTGATTCCCAACCCAGTTGGTTCTCATGGGCCATTATTGCTTGAAGCGGTTGAATACCTTTTTTCCGCTATCGCTGGTTCACATGGCATCTACTGGTTCTGCCGGATATTCGGTCGCCACGCGGGCACCTGTCCCGGGCTACCCAGTGAGGTGGTTCCCCAAACAGGAAGGTATGCTATAATCTGTGCAGTTTTACGTTTTTCTTAGCTGCTTCAGGGCCGTACGGGATTTGTTGGAGTCCTTTTCCCTTCTGGCCATGCATCCTGCCTGCCAAACGCTTTCACTGTCGTGGTCGCTTTCGTAGGCTGTTCTTGTCGTTTCCTGTTGTCACCCTTCCATTGGTCTTTCCGTGGGCCCTCAGGGTTCGCCCCCTTGCTTGCGGGGGGTGGGCGTATTTGTGTCTCCTGGTTACCCTGGTGTTCCCACTTTGGAATGAGTTCGTGGGGACCTCTGCGGCTCTTGTGGACCTCGCCTCCGTACTTCGATTTCCTCTCTATTGGCGCTTGGCTGGCTGGTGTATACGTGGTGTCCATGCTTGGTTGGAGTGTTGGCTCCTGGGCCTCGTGGCCTTGGTAGTGCCATTGTGGTCAACTGGGCCACGTCCTGGTTCCTTCTTCATGTTCGCCGGTCTTTCCTTGGTTTTCTCCTCGCCTCTGTCAGACTGCTTACCTTCTCCCGGAAGCTGACAGGTTGCTGATTCGGGGAGAGTTGGGAATGCTTCCCCCCCTTATACGTCCCCGCGGGAGGCCTTCTCCCGTTGGGGTTCCTGTTGTCATGTTCCCGGTGGTACAGTCGGCATTTTCCGGGGTCTCCTACATGATCATCTTCAAGCTGCTTCTGCTCTTCTGGGGCGGCTTCACGGTCTTTCTGTTGGCTCCTGGGGCTGTGCGGTCCCTGTCCTGGTAATCGGCCCTGAATGTCATTCCAAGGGGATGCCCTGGGTGGTTTCTCCAGTGTCTGTTCTGGTCACGCATGCTGGCCCTGGGGTTGGTGTGCCCGTTTAGTATATCCATATGCTCAGTGTCGGTGGTCCATGGCTGATTCTACACGTTCCTCTCCCATGGGGGAGTTGTCCGGGTTTCACCAAGTCTTCCTCTATTTTTCTTCCGTAGTTGGTGGGGACTCCTGTGGAGTCCTTTCGTCATCAGTCACATTTTTTGATTCTTCAGGGGGACCTCGGTCCTGGCCTCCGCTGTCTATTGATTGGTTGCTTGGGTAGCTCAGTAGTTAGCTTGTCCCGGTGGAGGCCTATTTGTAGGGCTCCTGTTGTCCCTGGACTGTTTTCTCAGTCTTCCCCCTTCAGGTGGCTGTCAGCCCCTGGGCTCTTGTATGGGGCCTGGAGAGGGCAGTGGCTTTAGGAGTCTTGCCGACGACTTCCTCACGTTACCATATAATCTCTTCCTTGTCGGCCCTGCTGATCGGGGGAGTGGACATTGTCAATGGGCCCTTCGGGGTCAGTGCTCTTCCGTTTATGGACCTGGGCTCTATATTGTTTTTTCTGCGCATCAGGGCATTATGGGGTCCTGGAGATAGCCTTGTTCTCCTCTAGGGCGACCAGCCGGGTCTGCATGGTTGCCTCCCTGCTGTTCTCGGTCCTTACTGACATGTAGACTCCCTACGGGCTCCCTGGGGCTTCATTCTGGCCTAGGCGTTTCCCCTCTGGCCCTCCTGCCGATGGTGCTGAGTGTCTTCAGGGACGTGGTAGCCTTGTGATCCTCGTCGCTTCCTTCTGGCCACAGGGCCGTGGGTTGGTGGTTCAGACCTGTGTCAGTGGCGGAACCATGCCGCTGTCTTCTGTCCGGTCCTGTTGTCTCGGGAGCCATTCAGTCGTCCTCCGGTGAGGGGTCCGCATCCGGCGGCTTGGTTCCTGAATGGCGGGTAGGGTTGTTCCTTATTTCCGCCCTAATTGCAGGATTCTACGGGCTCCGCTTCGCGCTTTCTGGCTTGGTATGTTGGTAATTCTTGGGGTTTTTCGCCATCCAGTTCTAAGGTGATCCCCTGCATGCCCATTTTGGTTTTTCTACGGTTGGGCGCCTTCTTCGGTTGTCCGTTTATACTCTTATGGTTCTGGTTTCTGTCTTGGGGGTTCATGTTGCTGGTGCTATGTAGGTCTCTAGGATCCTCTCTGCGTGTGTCCGTAGTGCTCCGGTGCAGGTTGCTAGTGTGCCCTCTTGGGATTGTATCTGGTATTGGCTGCTCTCCAGCTACTCCTTTGGGGCCATTGGAGTCTGCTTCAGTGAATGCCTTCCCTCTGGAAGGCCCTGCTAGTGGTGCTTTTTTTCTGTTCTGCGAGTTAGGGGTTCGGGCCCTTTTCGTGGACTCACCGGTCCTCTCTGAATTCCCTGATAGCCTGTTTTTTGTGGCCGGGCCCCTCGTCCCTTCCGAGGGTAGTTCTGCCTTCCATTGAGGTCTTGTGATGGTTCTCCATCCTTTCTTTTTGATTCCCCCTCCCAGTATTCCTGGGGTGGTGCGTTTCCACGCTTTATTCGTTAGTCGGAGTGTCCTTCCCTACTGGGTGACCTCAGGCTTGGTGGCAGTGCAGGGTTCTGTTTCTATCATTTCAGGGTCTTCGCAGAAGGTCTGGTGTTCCACAGAGCGCATTCTCCCGGTGGTTTAGTCATGCCATATGTGTTACCTATGCTGCTGCAGGTGTCCGTCCTCCGACTGGAGTTCGTGCCATTCCGCTCCGGCTTCCTCCTGGACTGCTCGGGCTGCTGTGCCACCTGAGTTCATGTGTAAGGCTGGCACCTGGTCTTTGCCTTCCGCCTTTTTCTACCGTTGTGGGCTGGCCTCTCCTCTGCTTCTGCCGTGGTGTTCGGGGGGTCTGTTCTCTGCACGGTGGTCCCTCCCTGGGTTGTTCTCTGCAAGTCTCTCCAGTGGGTGCTGTCGTGGCGTGAAGAAAAGACTGGATTACTTACCGGTAATCTGGTTTTATGGAGCCACGACAGCACCTACTCGTTTCCCCCCCTGTTTGCTTTTTGCACTTCTTCCTGGTCACTTTGGTGGTTGACTACATGTTTTTTGGAATGTTTATTAATTTGGCGGTTCCTCTCGTGCTCTGTAACCCAACTGATGAGGCGAGGGGACCCCGCCCCCTTTTTATCTGTAGGTTTCCTGTCCCTGGGGGCGGATCCCTCTCTCCAGTGGGTGCTGTCGTGGCTCCATAAAACCAGATTACCGGTAAGTAATCCAGTCTTTTCCTGATGAATTTCCATTTCTCCTTCTCCATTTACTTCTCTGCAGTGGTCATGTGCCGTCTAACCTTGTGACCCCCCTCACAACCAGTCACTGTCCCAAGATCCTTCACATCACTTTTTACCCACAATAGTTTGGCTATTCCCAATAATCCTTTGATTAATAATAATAATTAATCATGATTTTGAGAATTATTTCTACTCTTGAAATCTATTGGCCGGTGCACGGAGAAAGAATCACTGGGGATAGCTGTGGGTTTGACAGGGACGGTGAGTGTTGGAACATCTTTGTTTTGGAAGTCGCAGGAAAAAAGCATCACAAACAGACTGTGGGAATACCAATCCATTTGTGATGCTTTTTTTGGGAGGTTAGAATGGAGTCTATGAGGAAAACGCAGCCCAAAAACCGGCATGTTAATTGAAGGGACATTAAAAAAAATGCAGATGATTTCTGCAACAAAAATACACGGGGGCACAGCTTTTGCAAAATCACATTGACTTTCATTACAAAGATGTGGGCGCTTGCTTTTGTGCAGAAACGCAGGAAAAAAACAACAAAAACATACAGTGAGCACATAGCCTTAGAATCAAAATAAGTTCCACAACTGGATGTGTTAAAAAAAAAAAAAAAGAGATATTCAAATACAGTATATGTGTTCCAAATATTTTTTATTAACAGTTGGTAACATTTTGGGGACAATAAATCATAGCATAACTATGCACCAGCATAAATGAAAATTAGTATATGAGTACAAAGGCAAGTGCACCAATACAAACAGTATACAGTTGTGGCCAAAAGTATTGACACCCCTGCAATTCTGTCAGATAATACTCAGATTCTTCCTGAAAATGATTGCAATCACAAATTCTTTGGTATTATCTTCATTTAATTTGTCTTCAATGAAAAAACACAAAAGAGAATGAAGCAAAAAACAAAACATTGATAATTTCACACAAAGCTCCAAAAATGGGCCAGACAAAAGTATTGGCACCCTCAGCCTAATACTTGGTTGCACAACCTTTAGCCAACCTTTAACTGCGATCAAGCGCTTCCGGTAACCATCAACGAGTTTCTTACAATGCTCTGCTGGAATTTTAGACCATTCTTCTTTGGCAAACTGCTCCAGGTCCCTGATATTTGAAGGGTGCCTTCTCCAAACATCCATTTTTAGATCTCTCCACAGGTGTTCTATGGGATTCAGGTCTGGACTCATTGCTGGCCACCTTTGGCCGGCTTCAGACTGCGTTTGAGATCCGATCTGTAGCTGTCCGCTTGAAGCAGACAGCTGCGGACCGGATCAGCACACAGGACTGGGGGGCTATTATGCCCTCCGATCAGGGCCGTATTTGGAGTTTCTGCTGCCCTAGGCACTGTCAGCGGCCCCCCCCCCCCCCCGTCACGGCTCCTCCCCCCCATTGTGGCCCCTCCCCCATCACAGCCCCTCCCCCCGTCACAGACAATCTTCCCCCCAGATATTATTCTTATATTATGTCACAATACCGGGATCTGAGGATCTTCTATTTCGAGGTCAGGGGCTCTCTGATGCGCTGTCGCTGCCTGTGTCGCTGTCTTCCTCTTTTGACACTGCAGTGCGGTGGACAAGAGCATTAACTGGTTAATAACAAGTATGGAGTGTATTAACTGAGCCATAAACCCTCCCCATACCATGTCCAGCAGACATTGTAGGATTACTATATGGATTTTATTATTAGGGTACGGTCCCACTGGCGTGAAACTCTGATGAGTGCGATGTGTGATTTCACCGCATTGCACTCGGACCAATGTTATTCGATGTCTGAGAGCACTAGCGAATGTCAGACGCTTTTTTCTCATCCAGATTCAGGATGAGAAAAAAGTCCCAACATGCTGCTACAGTCTGTGATTCATGTGCGAGACTCGCCAATGCAAGTCTATGAGTCCGACAAAATCACGGACCGCACACTGACCATCCGTGAGGCATCAGTTTTTTTCACAGATACATGATCATTCTGTAACCGAGAACACTGTAAAATATTCCTGTAAATGATTCTACAGTAATAGCTGCTGAGGAAAGACAGATTGCACACGGATGTGATCTGAGAGAAATGTTGGACACTCGCACAGCAGTTGGATGCCATACAGACCAAAAAACCGATGACACTCGTCCGACTCTCCTGGATGAGAAACTGACCGATTTTAAGGCGGCGGGAGACAGTGTAGCATCATGTCCTCAGCTCCGTGCTGTGCGCAGACAGTGTACTACCATGTCCCCAGCTCCATGCTGTGCACAGTGTACCACCATGTCCCCAGCTCCGTGCTCTGCACAGTGTACCACCATGTCCCCAGCTCCATGCTGTGGACAGTGTACCACCATGTCCCCAGCTCCAAGCTGTGCACAGTGTACCACCATGTCCCCAGCTCCGTGCTTTGCACAGGGTACCACCATGTCCGCAGCTCCCTGCTGTGCACAGACAGTGTACCACCATGTACGCAGCTCCGTGCTGTGCACAGACAGTGTACCACCATGTCCTCAGCTCTATGCTGGTGCTGTGCACAGTGTACCACCATGTCCTCAGCTCCGAGCTGTGCACAGTGTACCACCATATCCTCAGCTCCGTGCTGTGCACAGACAGTGTACCACCATCTCCCCAGCTCCGTGCTGTGCACAGACAGTGTACCACCATCTCCCCAGCTCTGTGCTGTGCACAGACAGTGTACGGTACACTGTCTGTGCACAGCACGAAGCTGAGGACATGGTGGTACACTGTGCACAGCACGGAGCTGGTGGTACACTGTGCACAGCACAGAGCTGAGGACGTCCCAGAAGAGACAGACAGGCCACAGACGGGCAGCGGGACAACACTGAGCCCAACTGGAAGAACAACAACTCCCAGCACCCAACACACTGCCCAGAAATCATATAGGACAGGCAGGAGAACTACAACTCCCAGCATGCCACACCCTGCCAACACAGGAAGGTAGTGGCAGCTGCATGGAGGCAGACACACGGTACAGCCGCCATTATCACAACACACACCGGCCCGCCACAGCCCCAGTCCTCCTGCATCCCCGTTCTTCTCTCCTCTGTTCCTGTCCTCCTGCACCTCCATCCTCCTTTCCTCTCTCCTCCTCTCCTCTGCCCCTCCTGCTGCTCCTCTATCCTCCTGCACCCCCATCCTCCTCTCCTCTGTCCTCCAGCACCCCCGTCCTCCTCTCCTCTGTCCTCCAGCACCCCCGTCCTCCTCTCCTCTGTCCCTCCTGCTGCTCCTCTATCCTGCAACCCCCATCCTCCTCTCCTCTGTCCTCCAGCACCCTCGTCCTCCTCTCCTCTGTCCCTCCTGCTGCTCCTCTATCCTCCTGCACCCCCATCCTCCTCTCCTCTGTCCTCCAGCACCCCCATCCTCCTCTCCTCTGTCCTCCTGCACCACCGTCCTGCTCTCCTCTGTCCTCCTGCACCATCGTCCTGCTCTCCTCTGTCCTCCTGCACCCCCGTCCTCCTCTTCCCTGTCCCTCCTGCTGCTCCTCTTGCACCTCCGTCCTCCTCTCCTTTGTCCCTCCTGCTGCTCCTCTGTCCTCCTGCACCCCTGTCCTCCTCTCCGCTGTCCCTCCTGCTGCTCCTCTGTCCTCCTGCACCCCCGTCCTGTTGCTCCTCTGTCCTCCTGCACCCCCGTCTTCCTCTCCTCTGTCCCTCTGTCCCCCTGCCCCCCGTCCTCCTGCACCCCCGTCCTTCTCTCCTCTGTCCTCCTGCACCCCCGTCCTGTTGCTTCTCTGTCCTCCTGCACCCTCGTCCTCCTCTCTTCAGTCCTCCTGCACCCCCGTCCTCCTCTCCTCTGTCTACCTGCACCCCCGTCCTCCTCTCCTCTGTCTACCTGCACCCCCGTCCTCCTCTCCTCTGTCCTCCTGTACTCCCGTCCTCCTCTCCTCTGTCCCTCCTGCTGCTCCTCTTGCACCCCCCTCCTCCTCTCCTTTGTCCCTCCTGCTGCTCCTCTGTCCTCCTGCACCCCTGTCCTCCTCTCCGCTGTCCCTCTGCACCCCACAACTCACACACAGAGACATTACACACAGACACAACTCGCACACAGAAGACAACTCACACACAGAAGACACAACTCACACACAAAAGACACAACTCACACACAAAAAACACAACTCACACACAAAAGACACAACTCACACACAAAAAGACACAACTCACACACAAAAGACACAACTCACACACAGAAGACACATACCCAACTCACACACAGAAGACACATACCCAACTCACACACAGAAGACACATACCCAACTCACACACAGAAGACACATACCCAACTCACACACAGAAGACACATACCCAACTCACACACAGAAGACACATACCCAACTCACACACAGAAGACACATACCCAACTCACACACAGAAGACACATACCCAACTCACACACAGAAGACACACAACTCACTCAAACACACATAAAGACACACAACTCACACAAACACACATAAAGACACACAACTCACACACAGAAGACACAACTCACACACAGAAGACACAACTCACACACAGAAGACACAACTCACACACAGAAGACACAACTCACACACAAGACACAACTCACACACAGAAGACACATACCCAACTCACACACAGAAGACACACAACTCACACACAGAAGACACATACCCAACTCACACACAGAAGACACATACCCAACTCACACACAGAAGACACACAACTCACTCAAACACACATAAAGACACACAACTCACACACACATTTTACAGATACCTCACACATACACTTCTTTCTGCTGCAGAAAGGGGCTACATATCCAGCTTCCCCTGCTCCCAGCAGCCGTCACCGGGCAGCCCCTCCCCCACTCACTCCTTCTCTCTGCGTGCACAGCACAGGCACAGCAACCACCATAGTGTGTGTCACACAAACACACGTACTCAGTACAAAATAGTGTCACACACAGCCTGCAATAATCATTAGTCCCAGTCACATAACAGGCAATACTCTATTTTCACAGAGTTCAGTAATAATTACCAGTGTGTCACACACACATATATAATCAGTACACAATAGTGCCTCACACAGTGCAATGATCATTATTCCATAGTCACTGAGTGCACTGCAGTAGTGTTATGGCAGCAGCACATGTCCTGCTTGTACCTCAGTGTACTCCCCCATGGCCTCCATCACGCTGATGAAGGGGAGTGGCGGGAGATTCTTCCTGTTCAGCCTCCTTCCTTCACTTTGTTCAGTCAGTCAGTGCTCGTGTAGTAATGTATGACTCAGTCTGTCACCTTTTTACCCGGAGGTTGGAGCTGCTTTTCCTCATCCTCCATGCTCCAGCACGTCGCTCCTCTTATCCTCGTCGGCTCTCACTTCTTCCCGCGCAGTGCAGGAGGGCAAGAGCACGGGCCAATGAGCGGGCCTGATGACGACGGGGGGAAGGGGGGGGGGCCGTGGGTGTATGAGGGGGCGGGGCTTATGACCCGGCCAACGCAGGCATGAGCGGGCCTGATGACGATCGGGGGGGCGGTGGGTGTATGAGGGGGCGGGGCTTACGACCCGGACAACACAGGCAGAGAAAAAAAAAGGAAAAAAAAAAAAAAAAGAAATGACGCTGAGATGCCGCCCCCTATGAATGGCTCCGCCCTAGGCACGTGCCTACGAGTGCCTAATGGCAAATACGGCCCTGCCTCCGATCCTGTGTGCAGCGCACTCAGTTCCCCCTGCTTATAGGTGAGGTCCGCGGGCGCCGCGGTCCTGACCTGTCAGCGGCTGCAGCTGCGTGCGGCTGCACACAAGATCGGAGGGCATAATAGCCCCCCAGTCCTGTGTGCTGATCCGGTCCGCGGCTGTCTGCTTCAAGCGGACAGCTACGGATCGGATCTCAAACGCAGTCTGAAGCCGGCCTTAGAAGTCTCCAGTGCTTTCTCTCAAACCATTTTCTAGTGTTTTTTGAAGTGTGTTTTGGGTCATTGTCCTGCTGGAAGACCCATGACCTCTGAGGGAGTCCCAGCTTTCTCACACTGGGCCCTACATTATGCTGCAAAATTTGTTGGTAGTCTTCAGACTTCATAATGCCATGCACACGGTCAAGCAGTTCAGTGCCAGAGGCAGCAAAGCAACCCCAAAACATCAGGGAACCTCCGCCATGTTTGACTGTAGAACCGTGTTCTTTTCTTTGAATGCCTCTTTCTTTCTCCTGTTAATTCTGTTGATGCCTTTTCCCAAAAAGCTCTACTTTTGTCTCATCTGACCAGAGAACATTCTTCCAAAACGTTTTAGGCTTTCTCAGGTACCTTTTGCCAAACTCCAGCCTGGCTTTTTTATGTCTCTGGGTAAGAAGTGTGGTTTTCCTGGGTATCCTACCATACAGTCTGTGTTCATTCAGATGCCGACGGATAGTACGGGTTGACACTGATGTACCCTCGGACTGCAGGGCAGCTTGAACTTGTTTGGATGTTAGTCGAGGTTCTTTATCCACCATCCGCACAATCTTGCATTGAAATCTCTCATCAATTTTTCTTTTCCGTCCACATCTAGGGAGGTTAGCCACAGTGCCATGGGCTTTAAACTTCTTGATGACACTGCGCACGGTAGACACAGGAACATTCAGGTCTTTGGAGATGGACTTGTAGCCTTGAGATTGATCATGCTTCCACACAATTTGGTTTCTCAAGTCCTCAGACAGTTCTTTGGTCTTCTTTCTTTTCTCCATGCTCAACGTGGTACACACAAGGACACAGGACAGAGGTTGAGTCAACTTTAATCCATGTCAACTGGCTGCAAGTGGGATTTAGTTATTGCCAACACCTGTTAGGTGCCACAGGTAAGTTACAGGTGCTGTTAATTACACAAATTAGAAAAGCATCACATGATTTTTCTAACAGTGCCAATACTTTTGTCCACCCCCTTTCTTATGTTTGATGTGGAATTAGATCCAATTTGGCTTTAGGACAATTCTTTTTGTTTTTTCATTGAAGACAAATTAAATGAAGATAATAATACCAAAGAATTTGTGATTGCAATAATTTTCAGGAAGAAACTGAGTATTATCTGACAGAATTGCAGGGGCGTCAATACTTTTGGCCTCAACTGTATGAAAATAGGGCACACAAAGGGGGACAGTGGAAGAAGGGGGAATGGGGGGAACTAAGGCAGGAACAAGTAGTCATTTTTATTTAAGGTAGGGGGTAAGGAAGGTGGGGGCAGTGCAATGGGGAAAAGATTAGTTAAGCAATTGGGTAAAGAAATCAATCTGGGGGAAAGAAGAACATTCGTTGGTTTTTATAACAGTATAGCAAAAACAAGTGATGAACAATTAACATACTGTAGTTTATTAGTCATCAAGTGTTTTAATATTGGCTTTAACATAGACTACTATTGACTTGTAGATGAGTCGCTGAGGTTCGAGTGAGAAAAATAAAGATGAAAGAATACAGATGAGGAGTTATCCCTGATGGGGGTTCCTAATGGATGTTTAATGTTAAGATATAGAAAGGTTCCAGCACATAAACGGATGAATATCAGTTTAAGTAATGCCCTGAGAGTAGGCGGACCAGGAGTTAAATCTACTGTAGTAGGAGGCAAAGACGTTACTGTATAAAGCGTGGTGTTTTTCACATTCATTATGTAATGAGCCACAGCTCCTGGGCAGGGGAGGAAGTAAAAAAAGTATACAGACATTACAGCCGGGGATCACAGCCGATTCTTTCTGTGATGTAAAACAAGTTTTTACTAAGACAATTAAATGTTTTTCATCACCGAAAGAATCAGCTGTGATCCCCGGCTGCAATGTATGCATACTTTTACGTCTTCCCCTGCTTAGGAACTGTGGTATATTCAACTTGTTCCTGCATGGTCAGACACATCTATTACACAGGGGCACATTTATAAGAATATCTCAGGACAGGAACTTTTGTTAAATATATCTAACTGTGGAGCTTATTTTTATTCTAACATCTATTACGGTAAATAAAATGTGCTATTGTTCGTGGCACAAACCCTTTAAGGGTATGTGCCCACAGGATGTTTTTACAGCAGTCCTGAACACAACAAAACTGGTCCTGGTTTCAAGGATCTCTAGAGTCCTTGCCAGGAGATTTGTGCGTTCAGGTCCTGTGTTTTTATTGCGTTTTTTTGTGTGCGTTTTTGCTGTGTTTTTGATGCTGCGTTTTTCCAGCGTTTTTGCCATTGACTGCAACAAAAATGCAAGAAAAATAGAACGTGATCATTCTCTCCCATCCACAGCAAAACCGGAGGGATTTGGCACTTCTTGACACTCGCAAAACCAATGTGTGGACACAGCGCTTCTGTGAAACACATGGATTTTGCAGGAAGGCCCAACCGCAGGAACAAATTAACATAAATTGTCATAAAACCAAGGGTAAACTGAAGGCGGAAACCGCAGCAAAAACGCTGTAAAATCAACCTGTGGGCACATACCCTAAGGGTTAGGGTCGGTTTAGATGTGTAAACCGCCGGTCGGTTTACATAAATTTCATGTAAATTTATGTTAATCCAAACCGGCGTTTGGATTAACATTAAAACCTATGTAAACCGACACCCGGTGTCCACACACCGGCGGTTTACACATGCTCATCCGTTGTTAACCCGCTGGGTTCCCAGCGGGTTAGCAACGAATGAGCATGTTCTATAAACCGGCCGATTCTGCAGCGGCTGCAAGCAGAATCATGTACTGCTTCCAGCCGCCGCAACACCGCCGGCGCTAACCCGCTGGCCACCCGCCCGTCACCCGCCGCACATACCCGCCAGGATGCCGGTGGACGGCTCCGGAGCTTCCTGGCGGGTCCGCCCAGCCGCCGCCGACCAACCCGCCGGCCAGTGTGGACATACCCCTAAAGGTGTTTTCACATACCGGTATTTCATTTTTTTTATGCAAATTAAAAGCTGCTTGTACCAGCAAAAGCTATGAGATTTCAGAAATCTCACACACACGATTGCTTTTTTTATTCCTGACTGCACTGGAAATCTACAGTGTATTTGAAAACTACAGCATTTGATTTTGCAGCGTTTATTCACCATAGAAAGTGATGAGTGTTAAAACGTAACCATTGCTTTTTTGGTGAATGGAAATGACTTCATTAAACATGTACTGTAGGTAAATTACATATATAATCTACACCAAAAACATGGAAAAGAGCAGCGTGTGAACATGACCCAAGAGTTTATCTATTATGTTTATAGCTGCATGCATTACAGGCACCCAGATTTCCAATATTCCTAACTCCATCTCCACACACAGCCTCATGTCAGTACATTAATATTGCAGTGATGACTGTCATAATCCGAGCCATAGCCAAAAAGATAACTAATATCTATAGGTAATTATATGTGCTCTATAGTGTTAAAATCTACATGTGATGGCCACTTTACACGCGGCTACATTTCTAGCTTATCCACAGGTAACTTACTGGCTGCAGTGAAATCATGGAGACATTATTCCATTTGTACACAACAACACGATAGAGCCATGTCTCCATGATTTCACTGCAGCCAGTAAGTTACCTGTGGATAAGCTAGAAATGTAGCCGCGTGTAAAGTGGCCATTAATGATAAATTCTAACCTCTTGGGGTGTCAATTTGGCAACATGTGGGGGACAAAGACAACAGTCATAACATTTCTGACTTTTTACACTTTTTTTTAGGTTAAATACCCTTTTCCTATACAGATTTAAAACCTAAGATTAAAAGGCATCTGTCATGGTTTTTTTTTTTTCGTCATTAAACCACCCCCAATGCTATTTAGATCATGTAGTAACCTTTTTTTAAATTTTTTTAATTTTAAATTGTGGTATTCATCCCAAAAAAGCATTTTAGATACTTACGGTACATATTTTTATTAGCTAGCTGTGGAAACAGTCAAGCAGTCATCCAGCTGGTTAATAGTTAACAGTCCAGATAACTGAACTTTGTAGCAATGTCGAAATTGAGGAAATGCTGAAAGGACCTGTGTGATGTCACGACCATGTAACTATAATAGGTGGAGATAAATTTACATAGACTTTAATCATTTGGCCTGCTTAGCTCCGCCTATTGCAGTCACATTGTCATCACATCACACAGGTCCTTTATACAGAGCATTCGGCATTGCTACAAGTTCAGTGACATATCTGTTAAGCAGCTGGATGACTGCTTGAGTGTTTGGCCAGCTAGCTAAAGAAAATATGTAAGTATCAAAAATGCTTTATTGTGATGAATACGATTTAAAAAAAGTTATTAATGAACACTACATGATCTAAATAACATTTGGGTGGTTTAAAATCATAAAAAGGATATGACAGGTTCCTTTTAAGGCTGCCTGCTGCTACCACTAGTGGGAGCCATGGAGCTCATCACATACTGTGTTTTTGAGATCTATGGCTGAGGCTGTTCAGTGTAAATACTGAGGTCAGTCTCCCCGGAAATGTCTTTTTAAAATTTTTATTTTAATAACAAAAGCAATTTTAGATAACCAACTAATATTATAATTCTGCGTCTCCATTTTTACATCTAGGAGCCAAAGACACCATATTTTTGTACATGTGACCTTCTCTCACTGTTGGTTTCATTATCTGTAGTTTGTAATGAGTTTGGCCTCACTCCAGCATTTCATATGTGGTGTGCTTGGGTATAGAAACAGCTGCTAAGGAGAACAAGCAAATCAACAGTGTAAAGCATGGGGAAAGGCATTATGCAAGTTGCCAAGACCCTCAGAAGGCATGCTTTGGAGCTGGAGAGTACACCCAATTCCCCATCCCAGTACGTAGGACCGGAAATGACACAACCGCAGCGTCATACCAGGAGAAAAAGATTCAGATGTGGGGATTGCATTTGAATTAGCATAACAACCTATAAACACTCACCCTGTATTAGAGGCCATCGAACAGCCGGAATACTAATGACATTACAAACAGTAAACTACAGCTTTTTTTTTTTTTACAACTATATTCCATTCAAGTAACCAGTGATAAATCCTCCTCTATGTCTTGTCTGTAGTATTGTGCGGCTCCCACCAGCCCCCTCCAACCTTCCTGCTCTTTATTTTATCTTGTCTCGCAGTTAGATGAATCCTGGGAATTCTATACACAAAAAACTTTTCTTTTACTCTTTCATTCTGTATCATTGATGTCAGTGTAAGTACAGTATGAAACATTATTAGGCCTCATTCACACAGTGCGTATTTTGCGTACATTTTTGCTCGTGCTTTTCCCCCCAAAGCGCGTCTGACAGCAAGGTGAATGGACTTTCACTTTTGCTGTTCACACGCAGCACAATTTTCGGCTTCGCTTTCATGGAAGAAAGTGCGTGTGTAAAAAGAATGAGCATGTTTATTCTTTCCGCCTTTTTCTGGTCGTCATAATGGGAGACCCAGACAATGGGGTTTAGGGCTCTGCCCTCCGGAGGTCACACTAGGTACTACAAGTTTGTAGACACCGCCTCCTCCGCTTATAAACCCCCACCGTAGGAGACATCCTCAGTTTTAAACTTAGTGTGCTCGGAGGATCACGCTTTGCTTGCACTTCACTGCATTCTCACAGCTTACGTGATGGCGTATGAAGACAAGGTAAAATGGTCCCGCTCGGGACCCCCGACAGCCTCCCCGCTCACCCTCTGCGGAACACGCTGGTGGAGGTACCGGAGGGCTTTTAGCCTGGACACTTCAGTGTTCTCCCGGTACGCTGTCGCGCTCTCTCCTTTCCATCCCTCCATGGAGGCTCTGGTAAGGGGGAGCCTGGAGCCTTGCACAGCTCCGCTCCGTCCGAGGCCTCCCTAAACGGTGCTTACAGACCGGACGGAGCCAGCCCAGTCCGAGGCCTCCCTAAATGGTGCTTACACTCCGGACTGGTGCTGTACCCCCGTCCGAGGCCTCCCTAAAGGTGCTTACAGACCGGACCGGCACTGAGGCACCTGTGTGTCTCCTGTGTGCCTGGGGGTAGTGTCTGTCACTTGGTGTCATGACACTCAGACCGCGCGCTTACCCTCGGGTCCGCGGTTCTGGCGGTGACCCTGTGCTGGGGTCTCCCTGGCTGACCGCCCTGTGTTTCACAGGGGCTGAGGCTGTAGACTGCGGGTGTTTTGTGTGTACATGCAGTCTGAGTGTGTGTATGGTGATATGTCACACTCTTTTCCCGCGCTGCGGGCTCCGGCACCTCCATTACTGAGGCAGCCTGGAGGAGGAGGAGGCAGCCCTTGTGGTGACATCACGCTGGGCGTGTTGTGTGTTCTTCCCGCGTGTTCCAGGCTCCGCCCACATCTTCACTGTCGGCGGCCATCTTCTCCCTCACTTCCCGGCTGGGATCTGACGGCAGCGCGTGTCTGCACTTACAAGGGAGACCGGAACTCGCGGAGGTCACACACACACACCGCTTCCTCCTACCGCTTTACTGCGGTCGGTAAGCCACCGGGATTCCCGGTTTGTTTGTGAACTTTGGCTTATATTCCCCTCACTGTGGAGATGTCCTCAGTTGGGAAGCATGCTGCTAAGGCGGCGGTGGTCACCATTGCCTGTACTACATGCAACGGGACACTGGTGGAGGGGTCCTGCAATAACTGCGGACGCCCAGAGGCCCGGTCTGCTACTACTGAGTCTGCAAATCCGGGATTATACCCTGAGGTTCAGGTGATCCCAGGGCCATGGGAAACGCAGAATAAGATCAATGAATCTCTGCTGTCCCAGATGTCCTCCATGTCGCAAACCCTGGAGGCACTGCATAGGAGACTGGAGAACCCAGCTACTCCTCCTAGTTACCCCCGGGTGTCTCTTACTTCTGCTGTAAGACCCCCTAAGCGAGCCCGTGAGGCTTCTCCTGAGCTCCAGACTCTCTCTGAGGAGGAGCGTTCCTCTGATGGTGAGGAAGATGATGGGGGTTCTACTCTCGGGTCTATGTCTGAACCTCCAGATGGGGTGGAGGATCTGGTGTCCTCCATCAATGAGACATTGCGTCTTGTCACTCCTCCTGAGGAGGTGACGGTACACCCCAAGGAGGTCTATCAATGGCTGCGGCCAGAGGCTAGACCAAGTGGCTCCTTCATGGACCACACTAATTTTGGAAGGGTGATTAAAGCTCCCAGGTTACATCCTGGGCGGCGTTATGTCCGTAAAACTAAGGACAATCGCTTTCCCTTTCCCCAGGAGGCGCTCCAGGAATGGTCGCAGTCTCCCAAGGTGGATGCTTCCATGACTAGGATTGCTGCGCGCTCCTTGTTTTCTGCCTCTGATAGCTCCTCGTTGAAGGATGCTACTGATAGACAGTCTTCCTATGAGGCTGTGGGGGCTTCGTTTGCCCCTAATTTTGCCGCGGTCTGGACCCTACAAGCGATTACTATCTGTTTGGATGGTATCACTGATCTAGCTAGGTCCAGTCCAGAGGTCCTGGCGCTCACTGAGAGAGCAAGGGCCTATGCGGACTATGCCAGGACGGCATCTTTGGAAACTGCCGCTCGCTCAGCTGTGGCCTCGGCCAATGCAATTGCGATCCGCAGGCTGTTGTGGCTGCGTCTTTGGGACTCAGATGCCACATCTAAGAAGATTTTACAAAATCTTCCGTTCGCTGGTGACAGGCTTTTTGGCACCGAACTGGACAAATTGATAAAGGATTCTGCTGAGTCTAAGATCCCGCAGAATAAGCCTAAGCCACGGTACACCGTGAAAAGGAACCCAAAACAGTGGTCCTTTCGCTCCGGTTCACAGTCATCAACGACGTCCACTCGCTCAGACCGAGGGGGCAAGCCTGCTACTCAGTGGCGTTCCAAGAGTCGTCAAAAGAAGCCGGCGGGGGCAGCGGCTGCCACCCCCAAGCCCGCCTCGACATGACTCGCTCTCTCATCCTGCCTCCCCACAGGTGGGGGGCCGCCTGTCTCGCTTTCAGGACAAGTGGCTTCTTCACATTCAAGATCAGGGGTTCGAGACGTAGTCTCCAGAGGTTACAGGATAGAGCTGACGTCACAACCAATACCCCGATTCCATCGGTCGGTTCCATCTCCAGAAAAGGCTCAGGCTTTTCACCTGGTGTTGGAGGGGCTCCGCAGAGACGGAGTGGTGGTCCCTGTGCCCACGGAAGAGAGGTTCAGGGGTTTTTACTCCAACCTCTTTATTGTCCCAAAGAAGGACGGCTCTTTTCGCCCGGTTTTGGACCTCAAGTTGTTCAACCGTCACGTGTTGGTTCGGAAGTTCCGCATGGAATCCCTGCGCTCAGTGATCGCGGCTGTGTCACAGGGAGACTTCCTAGCGTCCATCGATATCAGGGACGCTTACCTTCACGTTCCCATTGCACCAGCTCATCAGCGCTGGTTGAGATTCGCAGTGGGGGAAGAGCACTTCCAATTTGTGGCACTGCCATTCGGGCTAGCCTCGGCACCACGGGTGTTCACAAAGGTGATGGCCTCCATGATGGCTCTCCTGCATGCGCAGGGACACGCCGTCATACCCTATTTGGACGAACTGTTGGTCAGGGCGCCATCGGAAGACCTTTGTCGGGTGAGCCTGGAGGTGACCAGGAAGTCTCTGGAACGGTTCGGGTGGCTTATCAACATTCAAAAGTCGACCCTGGTTCCGACCCAGTCATTGACATATCTGGGCATGGACTTCCACACGGACTCGGCCCTGGTGTCCCTACCTCAAGCCAAGCAGCTTGCGATCCAATCAGGAGTGCAGAATGTCCTCCTGTCGCCACAGTCATCCCTACGGGTATTGATGAGACTGGTGGGTCGCATGGTAGCGGCGATAGAGGCGGTGCCGTTCGCACAGTTTCGCCTCCGTCCTCTCCAGCTGGAGATTCTTCGCAGATGGGACAAGAGGACGATCTCGCTGAATCGGCTGGTGACGCTGTCACAACCAACCAGGGACTCTCTACAGTGGTGGCTCCAGCCACATCACCTGTCACGGGGCCGGTCCTTCCTAAAACCGTCATGGTTAGTGGTGACCACCGACGCCAGTCTGAAGGGCTGGGGTGCGGTGTTCTTGCACCACAGGGCTCAAGGCCTCTGGACTCAGTCGGAGTCGGCGTTGCAGATCAACGTGCTGGAGATCAAGGCGGTCTATCTGGCGCTACTGGCGTTTCAGAAATTCCTGTCAGGACAACCCATTCGGGTACAGTCCGACAATGCGACGGCCGTCGCCTACATAAATCATCAGGGAGGGACCAGAAGTGCTCAGGCCCTCGCCGAAGTCCACCGCATTCTACTCTGGGTGGAGGAAAACGGCTGCCTGATCTCCGCAGTTCACATCCCAGGGGTCGAGAACTGGGAGGCCGACTATCTGAGCCGACAGGGGATGGACGCCGGAGAGTGGTCCCTACATCCAGACGTCTTCCGGGACATCTGCAGCAGATGGGGCACTCCGGACGTGGATCTGATGGCCTCACGACTAAATCATCAGGTGCCCCAATACATGGCGAGATCTTGGGATCCCCAGTCTCTGGGGGCGGATGCCCTGATCCTGAGTTGGTCCAGCTTCCATCTACCGTATGTGTTCCCACCTCTGGCTCTGATTCCCAGGGTCCTGTGGAAGATCAGGACAGAATGCAGAGTGGCCATTCTAGTGGCTCCAGATTGGCCCAGGAGGTCTTGGTACCCGGACCTGTGGCAACTGTCAGGCGGACACCGGTGGGCTCTTCCAGAACGCGCAGATCTTCTCGCGCAAGGCCCGTTCTTCCACCTCAATTCCAGGGCCCTCAGATTGACTGCATGGCTCTTGAGGCCTGGCTGCTAACATCCAGAGGTTTCTCCCCTACAGTGGTTGCCACTATGAATCGGGCGAGGAAACCTGTTTCCAGGAAGATATACCACAGAACGTGGAAAATCTTTTTTACCTGGTGTGCCTCTGGTGGCCGTTCACCGTGGCCTTTGTCTATCCCGACATTGTTGGCCTTCCTACAGTCGGGGTTGGAGTTGGGATTATCCCTTGGCTCTCTGAAAGGTCAAGTATCAGCACTTTCAGTGCTGTTTGACAGGCGCTTGGCGCTCCTCCCGAAGGTACGTCAATTTCTGCAGGGGTGTCTCGGGTGGTTCCGCCTTACAGACGACCTCTGGACCCTTGGGACCTCAACATGGTCCTGGCGACACTGCAGAAACCGCCGTTTGAGCCACTGAGAGAAGTCTCTCTCTCTCGTCTGTCCCAGAAGGTGGTCTTTCTGGTGGCGATTACGTCTCTGAGACGGGTCTCAGAATTGGCTGCACTTTCGTGCAAGTCTCCTTTTCTGGTGGTTCACCAAGACAAGGTGGTGTTGCGCCCACGGCCCGAATTTCTGCCGAAGGTGGTTTCAACTTTTCACCTAAACCAGGAGATTGTTCTCCCATCATTTTGCCCCGCTCCCGTTCATCAGGTTGAGCGCGACCTCCATACTTTGGATCTCGTGAGAGCTGTACGCATTTATGTGTCCAGGACCGCCTCCTTTAGGAGTTCGGATTCCTTATTTGTCCTCACGATGGGTCGCTGTAAGGGGTCCGCGGCTTCGAAGTCGACCTTGGCCAGATGGATCAAGGCTCCCATTCAGGAGGCGTACCGATCTTCTGGTTTGCCTCTCCCGGTGGGTTTGAAGGCACACTCTACGAGAGCTGTAGGTGCCTCCTGGGCCTTGCGACATCGAGCTTCTGCTCTACAGGTGTGTCAGGCGGCCACTTGGTCCAGCCTGCACACTTTCTCTAAGCACTATATGGTGCATGCCCATGCCTCTGCGGATGCGAGTTTGGGCAGGCGGGTTCTCCAGGCGGCGGTTGCCCACCTTTAGAGGGAACCATGTGTTATCCGTCTTGTTGAGGAACTCTTCCCGCCCTGGGGTATTGCTTTAGGACATCCCCATTGTCTGGGTCTCCCATTATGACGACCAGAAAAAAGAGAATTTTGTTTACGTACCGTAAATTCTTTTTTCTTTAGTCATCAATGGGAGACCCAGCACCCACCCAGTTGTTCCGTTGCATATTTTGCACTTGTTCTGTTCTCTGTTGAGACAGTGTTTGCCGGGTTGTTGAACCGTCTGTGCACGGCATTCTTCCCGATGTTTCGGGTGTGGTTTAATTTCTCCTCGCAGCTTATGGACTAAACTGAGGATGTCTCCTACGGTGGGGGTTTATAAGCGGAGGAGGCGGTGTCTACAAACTTGTAGTACCTAGTGTGACCTCCGGAGGGCAGAGCCC
The DNA here is from genome assembly GCA_033576535.1 of Allobates femoralis. Taxonomy (NCBI): domain Eukaryota; kingdom Metazoa; phylum Chordata; class Amphibia; order Anura; family Aromobatidae; genus Allobates; species Allobates femoralis. The sequence continues at coordinate 635,016,875 of JARQOC010000002.1, read as the reverse complement.
TAAACCCCATTGTCTGGGTCTCCCATTGATGACTAAAGAAAAAAGAATTTACGGTACGTAAACAAAATTCTCTTTTTTGCGCTCACTTTCTTCCATAGGCCCCATGATAGCCGCTGGAATTACATATCGCCGTTCAGACAATGCGTGATTTCAGCAGGAATATGCTGGCACTGATGTCACAGAAGGGAGGAAGAATCCTCTTTCTCCTCCACTGTGTGACATCTGTCCCAGCCCCCATTTGATTTCACAGTGCATTATACACTGCAAAATCAAATGTAAAATTCAGCCAAATGTATTAGAAATAATAAAGATTGTTATACTTACCCTCTGCCGAGTGCTCGGTAAGGGGGAACCGGGAGCAGGCATTGACCTGCTAGGACCTTGCATGATGTCAGAATGACATCGGCGCTGTGATTGGCCCGCTCGCAGTCATGTGATATGCACGTCACATCACATGACCGCGAGCGGACCAATCACAGCGCCGATGTCATTCTGACATCATGAAAGGTCCTAGCAGGTTAATGCCTGCTCCTGGTTACCAAGCACTCGGCGGAGGGTAAGTATAACAATCTTTTTATTATTTTTAATACATTTGGCTGAATTTTACATTTGATTTTGCAGTGTATAATGCACTGTGAAATCAAATGGGGCTGAGACAGATGTCACACAGTGGAGGAGGAACAGGATTCTTCCTCCCCTCTGTGATATCACTGAAGAAGTAGCCCTGTAAACATGTGGTGTGTGAATGCACCCGCGTATTTTTACAGGGCTTTTTTGCGCGGGTCAAAACGCTGGAAAAAGCGCCTGCGCAAAAAAAGCGCTGTGTATGAACACAGCCTTACATTCAATTGACAACAAGTTTTCCCTGGCAGAAGTCACATATTTTAGGTGTGATTATAACTAATGAATCTCCTCCTTTTAGGTTATATTTTATGTTAGGAGATGGCATGATTGGCTATTATAGCTCCTTGTAAAAAGCATTATTCTTTATATCAAGACAGCAGTGAAGAAACTCACACTGCGGAGCAGTCTGCATGTGACAGTTAGGCTGCGTTCACATGCTGCGTATTTGTTGCGTCTAAAAATAAACACGAGAACACCTTGAATTGCGCTTTTTTACGTGCGTTTCTTCCAGTGCTTATAATGGGGCCTATGGAAGAAACGCGCATAAAAAAGCGCAAAGAATTGACATGCTCATTCTGTTTACGCGTGCATTTTTTTTGCTCCAAAAAGGCTGCGTAAAATTACGCGGCATCTGAATGGCACAAAGTGAATGTTCACTTTTCTGGGAAATGCAGACACACTTGCGTTTTTGAGGCAAAAACATGCGTAAAAAGACGCGACAAATACGCAGCGTGTGAACGCAGCCTTATATTGTAATAATTTAGATGCTGAAGTGGCCAGGTTATGCTCTTATTTTCTTTCCACTCCTTCCCTAGGTATTCCTTTTTTTTTGTTTACTGAAATATTTCAATTTGTTCCAGACATTTGGGCCCTTCAATTTGCTGCTAATTTGTATGGTGTTTGACAAGGGGCGTGACTAAAGATTGTCTGGGGACTTGTCCTGAGGCTACTCTGCAGTGTTATTTTGTGAGTAATAAAGGTAATAAATATCAGCCCTGAAGAAAAAGGGGCCAATCGAGAAAAACACTTCAAAAACATGTACTTTATTAGATACGCATTATACTGTATACTGCTTATTAGTAGAAATGAATAAGGAAGGGCAACAAAAGATGTATGTCACACACACAGGCCAATCAGCATAGTTATAGTCAGTAAGCCAAAAATTGGTAATAAAGGCCCCATCACACTGGGTGACATCGCCGCCAATTACATAGGTGACGTAGGGGCGTGGCCTATCAGCGGCGACATCATCCCTACGTCGCCTCATGTGGCGATGGGAGCCATAGGCTCTTATTGTCCTGCATCACCGCTGGGGTTTTCAGACACCCGGCGGCGATGCCGCCTGTCGGCTCGCCGGCGCGGGGCTGGAGATGTCGCCCCATGTAAATGGGGGGCGGCGACGCTGGCAGGGCGCCAAAAACGTGCGCGCACCCGCCAGTTGCCGCCGACATTTCCAGCCCCGTTGCCAGGTGTGACGGGACCTTAAGGAATCTATATAGTGGGGAAGGTGGAGAAAAGGGAGATAAATGCATACTAGACTGTGATTGATTCCCTATTAACCCTATAGGCTGAAACTGACAGCGGTGGTTGACACCACAAATAGTTCGTATGGTGACGACTTACCACCAATTTTTGGCTTTTTCAACATACTGAACTATGTTCATTGGCCCGTGTTTGTGATATACTTGTCCTGTTGCCCTGATTTTTATCTATTCATGAGCAATATATTTTGTAATGCATATCTAAAAAAGTATATATTATGGTGGCTCACAGTAAAAAATTTTAAATCTTGTATACTTGTCTAGAGCAACCCTGATAAAATAGAAGCGCTAATAGGGTCTTATCCTGATAATAAATGTAAAAAAAAATAAAAAATTCTTGGTTCGCGAACCTGCTCGGGTTGTGTAGCACACAACCAGCTGAAAACACATAAAACAGCAGCAGAAATACACGTGCCACGCAGCAATTGAAAACACAGAAAACTGGATATAAAAGCAGGGCTATGTAGTCTGAGTCAGATTCAGGGAAATTGAGGAGTCGGAGTTGGATGTGTGGCTTACTAACTTCACAGCCCTGGTTGTGGAGTCGGAGTCATGGAGTCAGAGATGAAGTCCATTTTGATGGCGTTATTCAGTCAGATTCAGGGAAATTGAGGAGTTGTAGTGGTGTGTTTGGCTCACTGAATCCACAGCCCTGTATAAAATGCAGATGAGAGATCGGTGCTGCTGTATGATGAAATGCAGGACTGAAGAAATACATATAAATCAAAGATGGCTTTATTCGACGAGTTTCGCAAGTTGGTTGATTTCCTGAAGTGAGGAAAACACTTTGAAACACATCGAATAAAACCACCTTTGATATATAAATATTTCTTCGTTCCTGCATTTCATCATACAGCGGCGCGGATCTCTCATCCTCCTTTTTATATCCAGTTTCCTATGTACTTGTCTAGGCACCCTCAATTTTTTGCTATTGATGAAAAAAGGCTTTTTTTTTTTTTAAATTTGAAGGTACTAACCCAAGTGGATGGCAGAGCTCAATTAAACATGTATTCTATTCAATTACTTGCAGGAATCCAAAAATAAAAACAACCAAAAATAAAACATTTTTAAGATTTATAAGTCACTGAGCTCTGCCTTCTACTCCACTTGGGATGCTGAAATTTTGCCAATTTACAACTATTAACTAAAGTACGTAAATAAAATTACGGGTGTACACGGTTAGGGTACGGACACTGGCATGAAATACGGATGAGTGCAATGCAAGAAAATCTCACATTGCACTTGGACCAATGTTATTTAATGACTCAGAACAGATTAGCGTGGGTCTTCAGCTTTTTTCTCATCCAGAATCTGGATGAGAAAAAAGGTGGAACATGCTGCGACAGTAGCATCAGCCTAAGAGTACCGTCACACTTGGCGACTCACCAGCAATCCCGACAGCGATACAACCTGGTAGGGATCGCTGGTGTGTCGCTGTTGGGATCGCTGGTGAGATGTCAAACGGAAATCTCACCAGTGACGCAACAACGATCCGGAATGATACGGCGGTTGTTGGGACTCTGTTTCTCAGACCTGTAGTATTGAGCTCATTGTCCCTGTCAAACACACCGATGCATGCTGCCCAGTAGGACCCCAACGATCAAAAAATGGTCCAGGTACCTAAAGGTCACTATCACAATCTCCACCAGTCCCTGTTGAGACAGAAAATACGCTCATATTTGCAGCAGAGCGGGATACAACCTTTACCCAAATCTACCATTGAAGCTTTATCCAAGAATTCACATTGGAAGAAATTAAGGACGGCTTCTCTAAACTAAAGACTGGTAAGTGTCCGGGGCCAGGTGGCTATACAGCCACCTTTTTTTTTTTTTAAAACATTTTCTGACCAGTTGGGCCCACTCTTCATGGGGGAGTGTAACTCTGTCTCCTCAGGCTTTACATTTGCTCCCCAGGATCTTATGGCCCATATAGTGGTGTTTCCCCAAGCCAGGAAAAGATCCATCCGTATGTAGTAACTACCGGCCAATATCCCTGATTAACTTAGATATAAAAGTCTATTCCAAGATCATTGCCAACAGGTTAAAAGAGGGCTTGCCAGAGGTCATTAATTTGGATCAGGTGGGATTTGTCCCGGGTCGAGAGGCCAGGGATAATACGATCCACTCGGTCTCTCTTATAGATGGGGCCAGGCGGAAGGGGATGCCACTATGCGTCCTGTCTCTAGATGCTGAAAAGGCGTTCGACAGGATGCATTGGCTGTTCCTATTTGAGACCTTGCGCCACCTGGAGTTAGCGGATTCCTCCATACATAGCATCAAAGCATTGTATACGGATCCTATGGCCCATATCAGAATTAATGGTTCCCTGTCTTCGCCATTTAGTATTTCGAATGGTACAAGACAGGGCTGCCCGCTCTCCCCACTGGTGTATGTCCTCTGCATGGAATCCCTGGCCTCTTCCTGTAGGGGCAATCCCTCCATCCATGGAGTCTCCACAGATAAGGAGAACATAATCTGGCTCTTTTTGCAGACGATATACTTCTATATATATCTAACCCCTTGATCAGTCTTCCAAACTGTCTTTCAGAAATTTAAAGGAAGTACGGCCAATTGAGTAATCTTAAAATTAATATGACAGACAAAGTCAGAAATGCTTAATCTCTCTCTCCCGGAAGTTGTGGTTCGTCTGCTAAAATCCGACTTTGGTTTTTCGTGCAAATGAGATGCCATCAAATACCTTGGTATTAATTTAACCCGAGACCTGGCGGCCCTGTTCTCTGCAAATTACCATTATGCACTTAAACAGTCTGAAGCAGATTTTGGTAAATAGCATAATATCATTATCCTGGTTGGGTCGGGTTCATGCTGTGCGGATGGATCTCCTTCCTCGTTTACTACTTCCAAACCATCCCTTATCTCCTGCCTGCTTCCTTTTTTTCCAGGCTGAAGTCCATGGTCCTTAGATTCATTTGGTCTCATGGTAGATCGAGGCTTGCCTACCGCTACCTGACAGGCCAGTTGATAGGGTGGAGTCGGTTTACCAGACTTCCAATTATACCACCTTGCCTCCATGAGAAAATATGTCTTGGACATGTTCCAACTGGAGAAACCCAAGAAGTGGACATTAAGCGAAGCTAACATGGCCTCCCCTCATCCACGGGGTCAACCTCTAATGATCCTATTAGTTTTATCACCAAACAATTGAAAGCACTTCTACAAAGGTACAATAAAACCTTACACATGACCACCATCCCAGGGCCTCTAACTCCAATATTTGAGAATCCCCAGTTCCACATGGATAAAGGCAGATGGTTGTTTCTTAACATACCTCACACCTCCTGTCCCACCTTACACAGGTTCACCACCCAAACAGCGGTTAAAGATATTCAGTCTATGTATCCAGACACGGCCCCCCCACCAGATCACCAGATTCTTGGTTTCTCCTTGCCAGACTAAATAACTACATTAAATCATTAGACCGTTCAAAGGTTTTCCGCCCTCTAACGCAATTCGAGAGATGGTGTGATGACGGTAAGCCTTTAGAACATGCAATCTCGGCACTTTATAAATTGTACCAAAACATATTTAGCAGTCCAGAAGTCGCTTTGCCTGCCTTCACAGCTAAGTGGGAGCGTGATCTCGGCAGGAGCTTTACTTCAATGGAATGGGAAAAAAATCTTTCTCCTTACACACAAAACTTCCATCTCGGCAGACTCTCAGGACCGCAACTACAGGGTGGCGGCGCGATAGTACAGATGCCCCGTGGAGATTAAAGCCATTTCCCTGACTAGATTTGATGACTGTTAAGGGGGTGTCACACGCGTCAATATCGCCTGCACGATATCGGCTGCACGTGACGTTGCAGCGATATTGACGCGTGTGACATACTGCATCAACCAGCGATAAATCGCTGGTTGATGATCGCCAGGTTTCAGAACCAGCTCAGAAACCTGGCGATTGTCGCCCGGTGGACACGCAGCATCGCTGCGTGTGACACCGGGACTAGCGATATTCCAGCTCCAGCGCCTGTCACAAGCGCTGGAGCTGGTATCCAAGGTACACTGCGGGTAACTAGGCAGCGCGCGCTGCCTAGATACCCGACTGTGTACCTTGGTTACCAGCCTCCTCCGCTCACCCGGTGAGCGGAGGAGGCTGGTAACTAAGGTACACAGTCGGGTATCTAGGCAGCGCGCGCTGCCTAGATACCCGACGTGTACCTTAGTTACCAGCCTCCTCCGCTCACCGGGTGAGCGGAGGAGGCTGGTAACTAAGGTACACGTCGGGTATCTAGGCAGCGCGCGCTGCCTAGAGACCCGCAGTGTACCTTGGAGACCAGCCTGCTCCCGCTTCCAGCAGGCTGGCAGCGGGAGCAGGACATCGTGGAAACGATATTTAAATCGTTTCCATGATGTCACTGGTCAATTGATCGCTGGTGAGTCTGTCTGTGTGACAGCTCACCAGCAATCAGCCGTCAATGTCGTCAGCGATCATCTCGCTGACGACATTGACGCGTGTGACACCCCCTTTAGAGATTCTGTGGTGAGAGAGGTTCATACCTCCATACCTGGTGGGAGTGTGAGAATCTGAACCCCTTCTGGTAAGATGTGGAGGATTTATATGGCAATGTTACTTCTGCCCAGGTTAAGTTCGATGCACAGTTGGCCCTACTGAATCTAACAAATATGTCTATCGCTAGATTAAAAAAAAAATCTTCTCCGTCACTTTCTAACAGCTGCGAGACACTTGATTTCCAGGTTCTGGAAGCGGACGGATTGTCCGACTCGTGGTGATTTGGTGAACGAGTTGAGTGGCATCTGCAGGTTGGAGGAACTTATTGCCCATAGTATGCCTGACGAGAACAGTACCACACGACATTGTGCCTTGTGGACACCCTGGATCTTATATAGGGGATCCCCAGATCTAGGGTCTTGGCTGACCCTAGTTAATGGTTGACTATATCTATATAACGAGTGCAAAGTGTACTTTCTATTCTACTGCCCTTGGGCCCTAACTGCCCTCTCCCTTCCTTCTCCTATATCTTTTCTATACCTCCCTTTTTTCTTTTTTCTTTTTCTTACTCTTTGTTTAATGAGCACTATAATTTGTCTGTAATCTCAAGTCTCTGGACTCAATTACTAGATATGACTGTTGTTGTGGCTTCACGGCCTTGACCTCAGTTATTGGAGTCGAGGGGGTGGTCTAGTTTTAGATCAGCCTCTTCTACATGCTAATTTTCTTTCTTCTAATTGGTAATAATGCAAATATTTACTTATATGCACCATAATTCTTGGGAAGTTTATGGTCCTTTAACGACATACCCTCTGTTTGCTTTAACAGTGACCTGCTTGTTCTTTACATTTGTTTCAAATAAAAACTGATTTACATAAAAAATGGTCCAGGTGACTCTGACACGACCAGCGATCTCACAGTGGGGGCCTGGTCGCTGCTAAGTGTGAAACATAGTGAAATCGCTGGCGAGGTCGCTGTTGCGTCACCAAAGTTGTGACTTAACAGCGATCTCGCTTAGTGTGACGGAGGCTTTAGGGTAGAGTCGTCTTGCGCACTGGGAAATCTCCCATGTATAAGATAAATGTATTCTTAGGGCCACGTCACACACACAGATATCTGTGCAGAGATTGTTCGCAGATCTCTGGTTGCAGTGAAATCATGGACACATTGTTACATTTTTATGGCTGTGTACAAATGGAACAATGAGTCCATGATTTCACTGCAGCCAGAGATCTGCCAACAATATCTGCACAGATATCTGTGTGTGTGACAGCTGAATTCGCGATATGTTGGAATACCATTTTTTGTTTGCTACAACAATGTAGTCAACTATCCAGAGCAATCCAGTAAAAAGATGCTAAACGTACTATAAGTTTTTGCACACACATGTCTGGAAATCATGTGAAAGCCCGGCATATCATACAGCTATTATACTGGGACTAATATGAATATATGGGGCATGCCTAACGCCGGTGCCACACATACATTTCAGGCTGGAGAGAATAGCTTTCTCATCTTATTTCAGCAGTATGTAATGAACGTATGGACATTGTGATCCTAATGCTTTAAATATAAATGAACTGGGTTACCTTAAATGTAGAAATGGAGCTGGGCCAATGCACTTAACACAGATTAATCTGAAAACTCTGCTTTAGAAAGCTGATAAGATTTCAGGCTCCAAAGTCCTCTCCATCAGTGCACAGAAGTGAGATTAATCTGATCTGAATTCTCTCAAATTTTCCAGACTTTTTTTTTTTTTTTTTTTTTACTCTTCCACTTTTCAGCATCATTTGAAATAAATTCCACAGCGTACATGGTAGTGACACCTTCACCATGGGGTAACTTTCTCATTGACTACACAAGACATGCTGGGACCCATTCAGACTCGACTCAGGACTGCTTTTGACATGACCTGTGCAACTTCTTCTGGCGCAGACCTTTAATTAAGGTTGCACAAAAGGAGAATCTGAGCAATTGGATAATAGGAAGGACTCCGTATAATGCCTCATTCAGACATCTTTGTTTCTTGTTCGAAAAAAACGCCCAACTTTAAACAAAAAAATGGATCGGATTTTCATTAATGTTCGTCTGTATGTTCGTTTTTGCCATCAGTAATTTTCTCATAGGCAAAAAAATTAATTCAAAGCTTCTCTTGAACCCATTACAATCTTACAACTGAGAGCACAGATATTGCACTAGGCTGATGTCTGTGTGTGGTCTGTGATTTTCATCAACCCATTAACCCTTTTCTTGGATCAATACCAGAAATGTGTCCATGATATTTTATAGATGCGCTGTCTATAAAAAAACATGGAAATGTGCAGCAGTATCGTGAAATACAGTCTTTTATTAGTTCACTTCCCTGCTTCTTCTGAATATAGGTGTCCACTAGGTGGTCTTAATCAGTGGAAGGGATCTACAGGTGCATCTCAATGAATTAGAATATCATCAAAAAGTACATTTTTTGAGTAATTCAATACATAAAATGAAACACATATATTATAGTCATTACACACAGTGATCTATTTCAAATGTTTATTTCTGTAAATGTTGATTAATATGGCTTACAGCCAATGAAAACCCAAAGGTCATTATCTCAGAAAATTAAAGTAGGGAGGATTAAGTAGCTAAGAGATAAAATATGACCTAAATAGGTATCGGGGGCTTCACCTTGTGTGGTTGTGAGAGTCACAACCACTATAAAAGCATATCATGGCTGCTGCAGTCCCCAGCGTGGTGCATATAGAGTAAAGAGGATGAAGGGTTAAACACCACACTGCGTAATTCCACGAGACATAAAAGGATGAATATAATATTGATTTATTAGTCAATGCGTTTCAGGACTCCATGGCCCCCTTCCTCAGGACAAATCAATATAATATTGCCATGTTGCAGGGCATTTCTCGGAGCCCTGAAACACATTGACTAATAAATGAATATTATATTCACCCTTTGATGTCTCGTGGAATATGGCAGCGCGGTTTTTAACCCTTCATACACCCTACTTTAATTTTCTGAGATGATGACCTTCAGGATTTCATTGGCTGTAAGCCATAATCGTCAACCTAAACTGAAATAAACATTTGAAATAGATCACTCTGTTTGTAATGACTCTATATAATAAATACGGTACATTTCACTTTATGTATTGAATTACTTAAATAAATTAAGCTTTTTGAAAATATTCAAATTCATTGAGATACACCTGTATGTATTCGGACTCTCCAACAAACCTGAGTATAAATGTATCTGCAGACTTGGGAACTATTTTAGGTTCAAAAAAATATTTATATGTGCCCTGTGTATTGAGATATTTACTACCATGAAACATTCATACAGCTTGGACAAACACATTTTCCGTGGAACACAACCCAGCAGGGGATATTTGGGATAATGAGTATATTGGAGACACATATTCCCATATAGACTTAGCGTATTTGCTTGTTGTCTAGTTTTCGTTGATCTGATTGGTTTGTCATAAACTGTGATGTCAGCCAGATTGACTGCTGTGACTTCTTTCTCATCCTGTAGCAAAGTTAGTATACAATGGACAATATAAACGAGCTGAAGAAGCAAAAGCATTTGTCACTTCGTCTCTAAGGCCGGTTTCACATCACGATTTTGAGGCATCCGTGTGCATCCGTTTCAAAATGGATACACATGGATGCGGTTTTGCGACCCATGTATGCCTATGGTCTTGGATTGTGCTCGGATGTGTCCTTTTGGCCATCCGATTTAAACACAATCCGTATCCTTCCGATTTAGTTATGGAGCCAAAATCACAGCCTGCTGTGATTTTGGATCCGTGATGGTCCATAGGGCTACATAATGGGAGCCTATGGACATCGGATCCGATTCTAAATCTGATCCGATGTCTGCTCCGTGATTATGTACTGAGCATGCCCAGAGGCAGTTCTCAGTACATAACCCTGCCTGTCCCTGTCATTCCCTGTCTCTCCCTGCCTGTTCCTCTTCTATCTCTGCCCCCCCTCTCCTCTATCCTCTCCCCTCCAGTATGTGAAAAATAAAAAAAAATCCTCCCAGAGGATACATTACCTTCCGATGGCTCCATGCGACAGTCACCATCGGTGGCTGAAAGACCTGTGGTGATGTCAGAGCCGGTCAGCTGACACGTCAGGTGACCGGCTCTGTGACATCATGAGAGGTCCTGTACCCGGCAGAAGGGGACTGTCGCATGGAGCCGTCGGAAGGTAATGTATCCTCTCAAAGGTTTTTTTTTTATTTTTCACATACTGGAGGGGAGAGGACAGGGAGGGCAGAGATAGAAGAGAGATAGGCAGGAGGAGGACAGACAGGGAGAACAGGATCAACACGGATCCTGCATCGGATTGGATACGGATGGCTATTTGCCATCTGATTGCAGGGATCCATGGCTGTCCGTGGGGATCCTGTCAAAACACGGATCTCCACGGACAGCCACAAATCGTGATGTAAAACCGGCCTAAGGTTTTGCACATTTACCATCATCTTTATTTAGCCTAGGACCATCTCAACTTGTGTTATAGGGGTTACTTTTTCTTTTAATCATTATAGAGCAGAGGTCCCCAACCTTTCTGACCTTGAGAGCCACATTCATCTCTGAGAGAGGGTTGTGAGCCGCATTCAGCCCCGAGAGAGGGTCGCGAGCCGCATTCAGCCCCGAGAGAGGGTCGCGAGCCGCATTCAGCCCCGAGAGAGGGTCGCGAGCCGCATTCAGCCCCGAGAGAGGGTCGCGAACCGCATTCAGCCCCGAGAGAGGGTCGCAAGCCGCAATCAGCCCTGAGAGAGGGTCGCGAGCCGCATTTAGCTCCTCTCCCCACCACAGTAGTGTCACCCAGAGCCCATTACCTGTATAATGACAGCCAAAGCTTTTCCACAGAAAAGCTCTTCTGTGAGGGGCTTCTTACAAAAGTCACCATCTGGAGACTGCAACCTTCATAGCTATTTGCTAGACCTGGTGCTTAATGCCCAAGCTGGAGGACAGCTGTGAGCTACACATGATGGGCCCCCCAATCCACATGTGGCTCTCGAGTCACAGGTTGGGAACCCCTACTGTAGAGGAACAGGTTAGGGATAACATTATGGTGTCCTAAAAGTGGCAAGGATGTTGCAGATATGAATAAGCTCTCATGCACATGGCTATATGGTGGCACCATTTTCTACAGAACGCAAATTACACATCCATAGTTTATAGTGGATTACCCTAAGCATCAGATTTTCTATTGAGGGATGCAGAGATTATTTTTGCTTTTGGATATTAGTACGAAAAAAGTGTCATGCTCCAAGGAATGCTATGCATGGTGGCCTTCAGTGTCCCATGTGTTTACAACCTAATAAATGGTCAGCTTTTCTAAATTTTGAGTTGACCTAGACATCTGTATACCATGGGCCAACTTGTCCTCTATAGTATATAGGCCCCATTTATCTTATGGTTTTTCTTTTTTTTTTTGTATTTTATAGTCCCTCATGCATTATTTTGAAGCTATTAGTTGTAAATTATAGTAGGGGCAACTGTAGTCATTCCAGTGCCGTCCGTAACTCATTAATCATTACTGAGTCTCTTCCCACCTACATGGAAGCCTGGCTACAATTCACAGTCATCAGCAAAAATGCATTTCTCCATTTAATGTCATTCATTGTACTAATAATAGTGTATTCTGGAGGAGGTCTCTGAGGCTTTACACTAGTGTCCTGTCCTTCCTGAATTGCCTTGCCACTATTGCATTGCGGTTCACATTAATCTTGAGTAACACCATTCACTCTTAGACATTGACATTGGAAGGCACCTTTGCTTTAAGCCATAAGCTATTAACTGTGTTCTTCATATCTCCTACTTTGCTTAGTATTTTCATAATTATATGAACCAAGGGCCTGTGTTATAAAAAATAACATCTGCACTTCTGTGTTTTGAATGGATCGTACCCTGCAGTCGGTGTACCTTATGTTTAATACTGCAACCAATTTTTTTCTTTCCCTCCAACCCCCAAATCAGCCATATTTGTGAACTGGAAAGTGATCAGTCACCGCCATAGTATGGAGCACATTTACAATTAATTGCTGTAGTCTGGAGATTTTCTGCCAGGTGGCATTATAAGATTAAGCGGATAATCAATTAGTATAAAGTAGCACAGTGTTTTCTTGAGTGATAGAGAATTAAAAATCTCTTGACCCTTACAGTTTCTGCCCACCTACAGTGCGTCAACTATAAATGGCTCCTGTTCAAAGTCTTATTGACCCACTAGGGGCTGTTGGATCCTGTGATGGCTCAAGAATTTGACAGTGTTTTTTGGACTATACGAAACATCCCAAATTTTGATAGCAGAAAATAGGAAAATCATAGGGATCAATGCCACTATTTTTAATGCAGTGACAGAATAGGGAGGAAGTTGAGCTATTGCTTGTCTGCAGCATGTGTATTATGCACAACTAGATTTACAGCGCACACATAATGTGCAATCTGTGCAGCGCACACATATACATAACACTGCTACATTTATAGTACATGTATAATCACACAGGTAAGTTACACATACAACTCGGCTACACAGACACACATCTGAGGTATAATACAGCTCTGCTACATCTTCAAAATACACACAGCCCAGCTACACACAACTCTGCTGCATGAATACACACAGCCTAGGTACAACAACACACAGCTCAGCTAAAGCACACTTCGGTCATCACCAAAAAATACACACAGCTCAACTACATCACACTTTACTCAGCTACATATTCAAAACACGCAGTCCAGCTACATGATTAAAGCCGCCACACAACTCATCTATAACACACACAACTCTGTTACATTGGTAGAGCAAAAACAGCTCAGCTACATGACAATTAGCTACATAATTAAAGCCAACGCACGACACAGCTACAATACACTAAGCTCAGCTAAATTGTCAAAACACACAAAGCTTAGCTACAACACGCTCAACTAAACCACCTCATAATTAACAACAAACACTGTATATTTATGTTCAGCTTGCAGTTCCTTCCAAGCGAGTGACTGATCACATGATCTGAAAGATCCTTTCATCTTCTCAGGACCTGTCGCTCCTGGTGGCTTCCTGTCCTGCCCTGCAGCGATCAGACTGATCAGTGTGGGGCAGGAGGAGCGAGAGCAGTTCTCTGTGATCAGGAAGGACCCTCTGTCAGCATTCTCCTCAGTATTAGGAAGATGCCCCCAACTATAAGATGCACACAGTTTTTATCAACTTTTTATTGGTATAAAGTGCAAATTAGAATCCCCAAAAATTAGATTTGGCCCATCCAGCCGCAAAATGACTCATGAATTTCTTACACTGTCTGAAAATGAAATGTAAACCTGGTGACTTAAATAGATGGGTTACTCAGCTAATAACCAGTAGGTCTTTCTATTAATATGGCCAAAATAAAACGAAGCGATTGCCATTATGGGACGCCCATTCAACGGCTCAATAATAATAATAATAAAAATAATAGTCTTCATTTATATAGCGCCAACATATTCCGCAGCGCTTCACAATTCAAAGTTCATGTTTAAACAATCATAAGAAATGGGTTACCATGTCATCCATGGCCTGCTGCAGCCACCGTTGCTGTCATCTTGGTATTCTTGTGACACTAAGCTTCATAAAAGATGAATATTTACACCATATACTGTAGTACTGTTGTATAGTATCAGTGGTCAGGTGATCGCAGATTCAAGTCCCCTAAAAAGACTAAAAAAAGTGAAATGTATACCAAATTAAAAATAATTAGAAAAAAAAAAAAAATCACCCATTGTTTTTTTTTGTTAAAGAAGAAATGAACATATTTTGTATTTTTGTTTCTGTATAAGTCCAGCATATCAAAATATAAAATTATTTAGCCCATTTTGTAAGTGTCGGAAAGAGGAAAATAATTCAAAGTTGCCATTAATATGTGCCACGTGTCCCAAATTGAAATCTTCAAACCTTCACTTACCAATTCTTCATTTAGCTCCATCGAGGGAAAAATAAAAATATAAAGTGATGAACGCAAAGTCAGATAGTTTTGTTTACAAACATTTCACCATATAGATAAAGACTGATCTACTCAAATTTGGAATTATCATTGTGTACTGCTCTGAAACATCATGTTTGAAGCTAATTTTTTTTATAATAAAAACAAAACCCAGCAGACATTATGGAATTGAATTTTTTTTCATCACTTCAGTTCAATTTTTCCCCATTTTTCAGGACATTACGGTATATGGTAAAATGAATGTTGTCATTCAAAGCTACAACTTATTTTTTTATTATTCATTTTGTGACATACAGTTATGGCCGAAAATGTTGGCACCCATGAAATTGTCCCAGAGAAGAAGGATTTCTTCCAGAAAATTATTGCACTTATGTTTTGTTATACACACATTTATTTCCATTGTGTGTATTGGAACACCACAATGAACTTAAAGGCAAATTGAACATAATTTCACACCAAATTCAAAAATGGTCCTGAGAAAATTGTTGGCACCCTCAACTTAATATTTGGCGCACACCATTTGGAATAAAAAACTGCATTCAATCCCTTCCTATATCCATCATCAAGCTTCTAACACTTCTCAACTGGCATTTTGGACTCTTCTTTTGCAAACTCCTCTAGGTCTCTCATATGTGAAGACGTCTTCTCCCAACAGCAATATAAAATCTCTCAACAGTTATTCAATGGGATTTAGATTCAGACTCACTGCTGCAACTTCAGGACTCTCCAGAACTTTGTTTCCATCCATTTCTTAGTGCTTCTTGAAGTATTTTTGAGGTCATTGTCCTGCTTGGAATACCCATGACCTAGGAAGCCCAGCTTTCTGACACTGGTCACTACATTACGACCCAAAATCCTTTGGTAATCTTCAGATTTCATGATGCCTTGTACGTAGTCAAGATACCCAGTGCCAGAGACAACAAAACAATCCCCAAACATCTATGAACCAACACAGTATTTGACTGTAGGTACTGAGTTCTCTTCTTTGTAGCCTTATACTGTTTTTGGTAAACTGAATGATGTGCTTTTTCAAAAATCGCTATCTTGTTCTTTTCTGCCCACAAGATGCTTTTCTAGAAAGATTTTGATTTACTTATGTATATTGAGGCAAACTAGCCTGACTTATTTATTTTGTTGTGTCAGCAGTGGGGTCCTCCTGGGTCTCCTGCCATAGCATTTAATTTAATTCAAATGTGGACAGATAGTTTGTGCTGGCACTGATGCACCCTGAGCATGCAGGACAGTTTTGATTTCTTTGTAACTTGTTTGGGACTGCTTATCCAGCATGCGAATTATCCTGCATTTCAACTTATCAGCAATTTTTTGCTGCCATCCAAGTACAGAAAGATTAGCTACAGTGCCATGGGTTGTAAACTTCTTGATTATGTTGTGCGTCGTGAACAAAGGAAAAATTAGATCTCTGGAGCTGGACTTGAGAAATTGTTGATATTTTTTAACAATTTTGGTTCGGAAGTCTTTAGTCCTTTTTTTTTTCTTCCTTTTTCTGCTCCCCATGCTTAATGTAGCACACAGATACACAATGCAAAGATTGAGGCAACTTCTCCCCTTTATAGAGTTTCAGGTGTGATTTTCATATTGCCCACACCTGTTCTTTGCGACAGGTAAGTTTGAACAATCATCACATGCTTAAAACAAAGTTGTTTACTCACAATTTTGGAAGAGTGCTGACAATTTTGTCCGGCCCACTTTTGGGGTTCTGTGTGAAATTGTGTCCATTTTGCCTTTTTTTTTTTTTTGTGGTCCAGTACACACAGAGGAAGCAAAAATTGTAGAAAAAAAACATGGTAGTTGCAATAAATATCTGGTACAACTTCCATGTTGCCAACACTTTTGACCATGACTGCACATGTGTGAGCATACCTCAGCTGTATATGGATATTACTCCATGGTACCTTTGTACCTTTTATGTGGGGGATTACCCCTTTTATTGGCTGACCCACTATTCCTATCTGTGTTTTCTTAGATAAACACCTTCATTTAAAAGAATAATGTAATAAAAAATTAAATTTTTATATTCATATTTTTTTCTGTATTAGTCTTCTAGGTAGCGCTTTCTGGATGTCTTACCCTGTCAGGGTTACAATCTCTGTCCTTGTGAAGTTATACATACAACAGCATTATTTTCCCAAACAATTTGTAATAACAAATGAAGCAACTTTACTAAAAATTCTTAGAGGGAACCTGTCACATTCAGAAACTCTTACTGTGACTGGGCCATTCACACAGAGCTGCTGTATTTTTCGGACTATAAGACGCACTTTCCTTCTCCCAAACTGTGGGGGGGTGCATCTTGTAGCCCGAATGTACGGAGGGTGGGTGCAGGGGAAGGATGAGGGCAACTCTGGAGTGTATCCGGGGCTGCAGCGGGCTGGCTGCTCATTTAATATGTACTGCGCCAGCTGTTCATCACCGTGGTGCTGAAACCGCACCGCGTGATGGACTGGGAGAGCAGCACATATTAAACTGTCTGCACCCCCCCCCCCCCCCTGTGATGGCACATGCCCCCCTTCAGTGATGGCACATGCCCCCCCCCCTTCATCATGCTGCTGCCAATAATAAAACAACAACCACATTACTCACCTTTTCCAGCGATGTCCTGTCTCCCTCTGTGCAGATGTGCTCCTCCACTTCCTGGTTCTTCTCTCTATGAAGACGGTCATGTGATCGGCTCAGCAGTGACACCTGATCACATTACCGGCGTTACAGAGAAGAACCAGGAAGTGGAGGAGCGCAGCTGCATGGAGGGAGACAGGACATTGCTGGAAAATGTGAGTAATGTGGTGGTGGATTTATTATGGGCAGCAGTATGGGGGGCCATATCTAACACTGGGGGGGCGTGTGCCATCACTGGGGGGCGTGTTCCACCCATAACCAGGATGGGGGGGCTACAACCCAGGATGAGGGATCAGGTACCAGGATGAGGGGGCTATGAGGGACATATACCCTATATGATTTGTAAGACGGACACTGACATTATAAGACAGACCCCATTTAACATTAAAAAAATATTTTCTCTTTTCCTTCAATAAATTTGGGGGTGCATCTTAAATTCCGGTGTGTCTTATAAAGCGAAAAATACGTATTTGTTTTGATCTAAACCATCCATTGTAGCTCTGGCAGTATATATAGGTTCATTATGCTACTGGAAGGTGAACCTACACCTTAAAGTGATCCTAAACCCAGAAACTGACCCCCCCCCCCCCCGTATCTTTAGACCTGTCCCTGCACCCACTCTTATCATTTCTAGCCATCCCTTTTGCATAAAAAATCGCTTTTGTAAAGTAAGAGAAAAGTATATAATAGTTTGACCTGTGTGAGTTCTCCGTTTCTGTTGGAAGCCGAGATAGGAGGCGCCTGTCTGCTGCTGCCTGGTAATTATTCACGCCCTTCTCTGCTTGCTGCCTTTGTGAGTGTGTGGCCGCGTCATGAAAGGGGGAGGGGCTCCGGCATCACGCGATTTAGCCCCGCCCCCTTTCATGACGCGGCCACACACTCACAAAGGCAGCAAGCAGACAAGGGCGTGAATAATTATCAGGCAGCAGCAGACAGGCACGCCTATCTGCGGCTTCAAACAGAAACGGAGAACTCACACAGGTCAAACTATTATATACTTTTCTCTTACTTTACAAAAGCGATTTTTTATGCAAAAGGAATGGCTAGAAATGATAAGAGGGGGTGCAGGGACAGGTCTAAAGATAAGGGGGGTCAGTTTCTGGGTTTAGGATTCTTTTAATCTCAAATCTTTTGCAACCTCTAACAGGTTTTCCTCCAGGATTGTCCTGTATTTAGCTTCATCCATCTCAGCTCTAACCAGTTTAAATGTCCCTGCTGAAGAAAATTCTACACCATGCTGCCACCACCATGTTAGACGTGGGGATGATTTCAGGGTGTTTGTTTTCTGCCTCACAAATCATTTTGCATTTAGCTCAAACTGTTCTATATTTAGTCTCATCTGACCAGAGCACCTTCCACATTCTAGCTGTGTCCGTCACATGGCTTTTTGCCTACTACCAACATGATTTCTAATGCCTTGCTTTCAAAATTTTTTTTTTCTCGCTACTCTTAACTAAAGGTCAGATTTGTGACGTATACAATTAATGAAAATTTGTCAGGTCAAAAATCCCCATGTAACTGCCATAATTTTCTTATTCCTCACTCTAATCTCTCTCTATTCATGTATTTCTTTTATTTATATTTCCCTCCTATCTTCTGTAAACTTCAAATAAAGTGATTCATTCAATCTGTCACTCACAGTGAATGATCCACTTGGTTCCCTGCTGTCCACTCCATCACAGCACAGGAGATCAGTGAGTGGGTTGTTTTCTCTCTGTTCTGTGTGTGCAGCATCACAAGAGGTGAACTACAACACAGAAACTGTCACATCACTGCAGGGTAATCTGCTTTACAGAAACAAATGGAGTCTAGATGAGGCAGACCTGCAGTAGCTCTCTGCCTTCGCGGTGATATCTACTGAACAGAGCTGTTAGTGAAACCTGACACCGCACTGTTAGCAAAGAGAGGAGGGACCTGCTGAGAGGGAGTGCATAATTACACATGACAGTTTATACAGCACAGGACTAATCGTCTCTGCTTATAATGGGACAGGACTAATGCAGCAGCTCTCTCTGCAGGGTCTGACAATCGTGATAACATGGAAACTACAAACAATACAATAATAATTTTACATGTTTTTAAAAGGTCTGCCCAAGCACTATTCAAGGGTAATATTAGTATCATACTGAAAAATGACCTGACAGTGTCCCTTTAATAGTTATCCTGTGGACAGATTCCCCCACCTGAGCTGTGGATCTCTGCAGCTCGCCCAGAGTGACAATGGGTTTCTTGGCTGCTTCTCTAATTAGTGCTTTCCTTTCTTGGAATTTCAGCAATTTGGAGGGCTATGTCTTGGAAGGTTTGCAGTTGTGGAGGCAAGGTCATTAAGCGGCGATCTAAATCTGTGCATGCGCCGCCTTCGGCACAGTTTTCTTGAACTCCGCCAACAGGATCAATGGCTCTTGCCTCGCACTGCTGACCTCTCCCTGAAGCCATCCACCGGAAGATCAATGGCTCCTGCCTCGCACCGCGTGGATACCTCCTCCTTGCAGCCCAGTGCCTGCAGCACTGTCCAACTTTTGCTAACACCGGCTTACTGCAGAGGTAACTTTGCCTCCTGTGACTCTGCTACACAGCGTATCCGTTAAGCTACATGTGAACTTTAAGATGTCCACCCATTTCCCTCCCAAACTCGGTGTTTGGACTATTATCTTTCTGTTGATTGATCACTAGCAGCTGCTATTATTCACTTTGCTAAATTGTGCTGCAATTTCACTCCTTACCACTGGAGGCTGTTCTTGTGGCCTGCAATCTGTAGGTACATTACTGGTTACAAAAAGGATAGCCTGTACATTGTGCGGTTATTGAAGTGTCATATGGCTTGTGAAAGCACATTGCCCAGCGTTGAGGATCTCACAGGAATCTTAGCACAATTAAAAGCAGTGCTAAAGCTTCATAAAATGGTTTCATAAATGAAGGTCCATTTCCTGTAAAGTTTAAATGCATAAATAATTTATTAATCTCTTAGAGAAGCTTTTACCAGAAAATGACATATTGTTTAAATCAGGTTATTGTGCTAAATGTCCTGCAGATCCTATGGCATGCTGGTAGATATAGTTCACCACAGGAGTGGTAGAGTGCTTTAACCCCTTCCTGACCCATGACGTTACACAAGCGTCATGGGTTTCGGTGCCTTCCCGACCGGGTTTGCAGTCGTGCCACCCCGATGACTGGTTAGTGAAAAGTCACCGGAGCTGCACGTAGGAGGGGACCTCTAGTTGACTCCGGGAGGGGGGAAGGGGGTGGCTCTGATTTTCCCCCGTGCCACCGATCGCGGTCAATGGCAGTTGAAAGTGAAATCACCAGTCATCGCGACTGTACTTTTTCACCAGTGAAACTTGTTGAAATATTACAATACATACAGCCATGGTCATTGGCTGGAGCAAGGGTGACCACTGTGTCACCCCCACCCCCCCAGATCTGATTGAAGCTAGTGTCCATGTGACGCTATCCCTCCAATGAGATGTGGTGGGGCGATGTGACGTGCTGTTGCCCTGAGCCCTCCTTCTTTAGCCTCATCCTATTTGGACCGAAGGCTGGAGAGAGAGGTGCCCAAAGTACAGCAGCCCTGTGATTGCTCCCTGCCTGCCCTCTGCCCACCGATCACTCTCCGCTCCCTGCGATTATGGCGGCAGGCATTAGGGGAGAGGGGGTGATTGGATGGCATGGGGGATGCTGCAGAAGTCGGCGGCAACACAATCACAGGGTATTGGGGAGTGATCTCGGGCATTTATGCCAGTGCCGTACTGAGGTGTCTAAGCCGCAGTTCATATACGACAAGCAGTGGTGGATCAGACGCCGGCAGCTGCTGGCGTCTGATTGGCCGTTGCTTGGCGTACATGTACTGTGGCTTAGACACCTCAGTACGGCGCCAGCATAAATTCTTGCGATCGCTCACCCGTACCCTGTGATTACGTTGCCGCCGACTTCTGCAGCGTGTGTGTGTGTATGAGTGTGTGTGAGTGTATGTATGAGTGTGTGTGTGTGTGTGTGTGTGGTGTGTGTATGCATGTGTTTAGGTGAGTGTGTGTGATGGTGCTGGATGATGGGGGTTGCATGTTGTCCGCTAACAATTGCAGCTAATTTTCTATTCAATAAGTCAAATGGGTCTCCTTCCCTTCCGAGCGCCGCCATGCGCCCAAACACTGGTTTATGACCACATATGAGGTATCTGTGTACTCGGGAGAAATTGCCCAACAAATTTTAGGATCCATTTTATCCTGTTGCCCATGTGAAGATGAAAAAATTGAGGCTAAAAGAACATTTTTGTTGGAAAAATTAAAATGTCCATTTTTTTCCTTCCAAGTTGCTTTAGTTCCTGTGAAGCACCTGAAGGGTTGATAATCTTCTTGAATGTAGTTTAGAGTAGCTTGAGGGGTGCAGTTTTTGGAATGGTGTCACTTTTGGGTGTTTTCTGACCCTAAAAGGGACCTCAAATGTGATGTGGTCACTTAAAAAATAGTTTTGTAAATTTTGCAGGAAAAATGAAAAATTGCTGATTAACTTTGAACCCTTCTAACTTCCTATCAAATTCCCCCCCCCCCCCAAGCTGGGATAAATTTCTAATTCTTGTGCATGGATACATGTGCAAGATTCAGAACAATTATTAAAACACCTCTCCAGTCTTTTTTTTTTTTTTTATTGCACTGCTGGAGTGGTGCTTTAAATCTAAGTCCCTGCCCTCTGTATTATACTCACCTTCAGTGGATTCATCTTCTATCGCTGTCACTCTGGTCAGGCTCCGTGGATTTGTGACCTGCTGGAAGCTCCAGTGTTTCATGGAACTCAATACATCTCTATGAGGCCTTGTTCTGGCTCTCATACAGATGCATTAGGGACTTGTGATGGAAATTCTGACTTAAAGCCCGTTAAAACTTACAGTCACAAGTTGGTGTTGCGGGACCAGAGTGACGTCTGTAAGGTACCTTTACACACGGCTACATTTGTAGCTTGTCACCAGGTAACTTACTGGTTGCAGTGAAATCATGGATACATGATTCCATTTGTACACAGCAACAAGATAGAACCATGTATCCATGATTCACTGCAACCAGTAAGTTACCTGGTGACAAGCAACAAATGTAGCCGTGTGTAAAGGTACCCTAAGAGATGAAGATGCCGGAATACTATTTGACTGGGGGCAGGGGTTTACTTTAAAGGGAACCTGTCAGTCGCTCTACCCGTCTCTCCTATCACTACCTGTCTTTGCACCTTCGGAGCTGTTTCCTAACCATCCCTAACTGAGTTAAAGGGGTGCTATAACTATTTTGAAAAATGACTTCTAACTTACATACAATCTCCATCTAGGAGACTGGATAGTCGGGCTCCATTTTCCCCTCCTCACTGTGTCCTAGCATGCCCCGCTGGGTGTCCTTGCTCCTGATTTTGGCACACAAACCGGATGGACACTGACCAGGGAGAAAACTGCAGTGTGAAACCAGCCTTAAGGGTACCTTTACACACCGCTACATTTGTAGCTTGTCACCAGGTAACTTACTGGTTGCAGTGAAATCATGGATACATGGTTCTATCTTGTTGCTGTGTACAAATGGAATCATGTATCCATGATTTCACTGCAACCAGTAAGTTACCTGGTGACAAGCTACAAATGTAGCCGTGTGTAAAGGTACCCTAAAAGTGTGCAGTCTATGTTCCAGGATTCCCCAGCATTATCAGTGTGAACAGATGGTCACATGACCATGTAGGTGATTTGTGCCAACTAGACGTACCTTCCTCTCTCAGTAGAACTGCAGCGAGAGGACCAGATATGTCTGGTTGACGTGAGATGAAAACCACCTAGGCCCGCTCTTGGTGGCAATACCGGGGCATCCTGACAACGCACACACCGCTCACTGTCACATTATAGAAGTCTACAATCACATAGAGTGACTGCAAACTTTTGTGTCAAGTCTGGACAACCATTTTAAATGGTATATCTATTTTGCAATATAAAATAAATAAATAATTACATTTTTATTAAGCTATATACAAATAATAAACCTTAAAAAACAACAATGGTAAATTGAAGCTCACTTTGTAGTTAATTTATTGCTGCCCCTGTGACGTCATGCTACGCGGCACTTGACTCCTTTGCTGCAGAATACAAGTCGCATGTCGGCACACATCGATCTGTAAGTAAGCGCTACCGACCACAGCTCACACGGGACTTAAACTACTTACAGGAGAACTATATTGCTCTCCACTACCGGGTACTATTCGCTTACCACTTCTTTGAACAACCATTGTTCTTATTGAACCTCTAATGCAGAGGTTCCCAACTCCAGTCCTCAAGGCACACCAACAGTGCAGGTTTTCAGGATTTCCTTAGAAATTGGAATCATCCCCAGTGCAGGTGATTCAATTATCACCTGTGCAATACTAAGGAAACCCTGAAAACCTGCACTGTTGGTGTGCCTTGAGGACTGGAGTTGGGAACCTCTGCTCTAATGGACGGCTGACAGTAAGGTTCATATGCTCTTTACGGATGTTGCAATAGGTTAACTAGCCAGTGTTCTCCCATTCATCATCGTTATTTTTTAAAGCACAGTTGATTATTTCTATATAGCTTAATTACCTCAAAGGAATAGCATTTTTATTTTGTATATTGGTAATTTATTATATTTTTTGCATTTGATGGAAAAGTGCAATCTACTGCTGGTGTGATTAATACATGGTTTTATTGTTAATGTATATCTATTTTAATTTTATTTACGTTTTTCTGCATTTAGTGGTTTTCTTGTTATCTACATTTTATGTTCTTTTCATTTTCTTTGCAGATTTTAACTATCTTGGGTGCTATATAAATAAAGAAGTTGCTGCAGGATGAAAAGATGGCAGCTCCGCTTATTGCACCACCCGGCCCCGATAGCTTCAAAGCCTTTACCCGTGAATCTTTGGCTGCCATTGAAAAACGCATAGCCGAAGAGAAGAAGAAAAAGCCACCAAAGCCGGACAGTAGCCACAGAGACGATGATGAAGACAATAAACCCGCACCAAACACTGACCTGGAAGCAGGCAAAAGTTTGCCGTTTATCTATGGCGATGTTGATTCGAAACTTCTTGCTGTGCCAATCGAAGACTTGGACCCTTTTTATTTAAACAAAAAAGTGAGTCCAAGAGACATAGGTCAATGGAATTACAGGTTTTTGACAGTGAGATTGGCCATTTTGCTTTTAAGGGTTGTCATTTCAGCCATGCTGTATTTTTGGATATTAATTATTATCGTCAACATACAGTAATGGCAGTTTGCTGAAACAGGGTACATGAATGATTTCACCACCTTCAGGGCTTTGATTTATTGGTTTGGATATAATTGTGATTTGTAAATAATATGTGTGAATGATATAATGAGTTTTACCATATCTTGTTTGTCTTTGGAAGACACATATTCTTACATTGGCCATTTCTGTCCAGTAAAATGAGTTGTGGTCTTTGTATTTTGGTACTTAAAATAATATCCGGATGATTTACTGTAGTTGTAGTTGTGCTGGCCATTTTCATGTATTATAAATAATGATGAGCGAGTAGTAATATATTCGGGTTTGGATAGCTCTAACCGAATACTTTGAACTGTTTCAATATTTGGATTCGATTGAGTTCCCCATTGACTTGCATTGGATTCGTTACACATTCAAAGTATTTGGTTAGGGTTATCAGAACCTGAAGATCTTACTACTTGCTCATCACTAATTATCAACTGAAATAGAGAGTTTATACCACATTTGCTACCAACGTTGTATTATATGTTGGCTGTAGGAATGCCTTCTTTATTGTATCAGAGCCACAATAATAGACACATCTCTATTATAGTTTGTAAACGTATCCTTTAGAATTCCCACGGGCTTGTAATGAATACGATTATATTTAGGACTTGTTTAAATGAGCGAATTGTGCGCTGACCTGTGCTCTCCGAGTTAAAATCTGACCAATGTTATTGAACTAGGCTGTTCAGATGACTGTTTCATAAGGACCGATTGTCAGTATGAAATACCAGCATGCTCTAATTCTCTTATGTATTTTGGATGAAGGTCTAATATTCAAGTTAATGGGAGTGCCAAATCACTGGTTGTGTAAATTTTTTAAATGTTGAATGCGTAAAAAAAATGAACAAACAGATGGAAAACAGAAGACAAAACTAAACCTATGCTTAAGAGTTTTCTGTTAATATATTGGAGAATTGGTTTCTTCAGGATGACACCAGCATCCATATTATGTTTGTGGAGGAACCAATGCACACAGGACTATTGAACCACTATTCACATCATGGGGGCGTGAAAACATACTAAGTGGGTCTACTGGTCAGGGAATGAACACCCACTTGACTAGTCAAAGCCCTAATTTGCATATCATAAATGGACTTTAGTAGGCAAGGGATTAGGAGGCAGCTAATTTTGATATGTGACCACAACTGCTAGCGCTTCTGGGGGTACAGGCAACCTCACAGGTTCTCATTAAGTAATAGCTGAGCTCCATGTGTCCAAGCCTGGGCTGTTGCCCATCTGTTTTACCCTCTAAATGCTGCGATCAATGGCACTTAGAAACTTGAGAGAGTGAGGAGGCTCCCTCTTACACAATTAGGACCACCATGACATGATTACGGTGTTCCAATCATTGCCATGAGTGCAGGAGGTCAAACGATGATCTCCTGATCTGTTATCTACGTTGGCCTGTTAGGCTATGCCCAAGATCATGGCCTTAGAGACTTTCTGTAAGTGTCAAACTGACAGACCTAGTGTATTGAAATATATGTGCATTGCAATACATTAAACTAGTGATCAGGATACTGAAAGTTAAAGTCCCATAGAGGGACAAAGTAAAATCAAGGTTTATACATATATATGTATGTGTGTATGTATATATATATGTGTGTGTGTGTGTGTCTGTATATATATATAGACCGTACAGTACAGACCAAACTTTTGGACACACCTCATTCAAAGATTTTTCTGTATTTTCTTGACTATGAAAATTGTTAGATTCACACTGAAGGCATCAAAACTATGAATTAACACATGTGGAATTATATACTTAACAAAAAAGTGTGACACAACTGAAAATATATCTTATATTCTAGGTTCTTCAAAGTAGCCACATTTTGCTTTGATCACTGCTTTGCACACTCTTGGCATTCTCTTGATGAGCTTCAAGAGGTAGTCACCGGAAATGGATTTCACGTCACAGGTGTGCCCTGTCAGGTTTAATAAGTGTGTAAATACAAGAGGGGTGGGGGACAAGAGGCGCAATAGTGCCCTATCACTAGCGACACTAAAATGTGAAGGTGGTGCTATGGATCCACTCACCTAGTTCAGTTGTGGGACCCACAACTGGTTTGAAGGGCATCCACAAATAAGCTGCTGCAGGACCTCCACCGACCACTCGCACGTGGAAAAACGTCCAGAGAAAAGTTGGGATTGAAGAGGTGTATCACGGTCCGCGCTGCTATACCCAAAGAAAAACTCACATGGAAGGCAGGATTTCAAAAGTAGTTTCTTTCCTTTATGTCTAAGGAAGGTGCCAGGTTGTGCACCGAAACACGTTGGAATAAAGGAAAGAAACTACTTTTGAAATCCTGCCTTCCATGTGAGTGTTTCTTTGGGTATAGCAGCGCGGACCGTGATACACCTCTTCAATCCCAACTTTTCTCTGGAGGTTTAATAAGTGGGATTTCTTGCCTTATAAATGGGGTTGGGACCATCAGTTGTGTTGTGCAGAAGTCTGGTGGATACACAGCTGATAGTTCTATTGAATAGACTGTTAGCTGCTTTTTTTCTTGCCATAATACAAATTCTAAGTAAAGAAAAACGACTGGCCTTTATTACTTTAAGAAATGAAGGTCAGTCAGTCCGAAAAATTGGGAAAACTTTGAAAGTGTCCCCAAGTGCAGTTGCAAAAACCTTCAAGTGCTACAAAGAAACTGGCTCACATGAGGACCGCCCCAGGAAAGGAAGACCAAGAGTCACCTCTGCTGCGGAGGATAAGTTCTTCCGAATCACCAGCCTCAGAAATCATAGGTTAACAGCAGCTCAGATTAGAGACCAGGTCAATGCCACACAGAGTTCAAGCAGCAGACACATCTCTACAACAACTGGTAAGAGGAGACTTTGTGCAGCAGGCCTTCATGGTAAAATAGCTGCTAGGAAAGCACTGCTGAGGACAGGCAACAAGCAGAAGAGACTTGTTTGGGCTACAGAACACAAGGAATGGACATTAGACCAGTGGAAATCTGTGCTTTGGGCTGATGAGTCCAAATTTGAGATCTTTGGTTCCAACCACTGTGTCTTTGTGCAACGCAGAAAAGATGAATGGATGGACTCTACATGCCTGGTTCCTAGGTGTGGTGGTGTGAGGGTGCTTTGCTACTTTGAAGCTCATCAAGAGAATGCCAAAAGTTTCAAAGCAGTAATCAAAGCAAAAGGTGGCTACTTTGAAGAACCTAGAACAGTGATGGGCAACCTTTTGAGCTTGGTGTGTCAAAATTCGCCAAAAAAACGAGCATAACTCGGGTGGTGTGTCACCTTGAGAAAAAAAAACCTAATTTTACGATATTTATAGTTTAAATAACAAATATGTATAATTATTTAACTTACCTGCTTAGTGACTTCTTTGTTAATCTGTCAGTTGGTTTCTTTTGTTGGTCTTGCTGTTATTTAACTTGTGTGGGGTGCCATGAACTAAGATAAGTGAGAGGGAGGGGGAATTCTTCCAGTGATGGCGAACCTGTGGTAGTCCAGCAAAAGCTGGACTGCCACAGGTTCGCCATCACTGATTTAGTGACTTTTTTGTTGCTGAATTTCATTGGCTAAATCTTCAATTGAAGGATGGTATTTTGTACACTTCAAGGCCAAGCAAGCGCTACTAAGGTTATCTGTCAAAATGTCTATTTATATTACACGTTCTGCTTACTACCGTTTCACTACATAGAGCGCAAAATGATCTGCCATTTTTTACCATAATGCCATACATCTCAGTCCATGTCTCTTGAAAGGGTCGGCTACTGCTACTACCACTTCCTTTACTTAACCTTGGTTAACCTTTGGCTTCTCCATCAGAGGGGCAGTGACAGAAGATTTATAGATAGCCCTGCAGGCAATTAGGGGTTAACTGTCTTTTAGGAAAGGGCAGAGTTAATAAGCAGAAATAGGGATTAATAGGGTGCGCAACAATAATAGTGGTGAAATGGAGTCTGTACTATGCTGCAAGATGGCGTTCCTTATGTAAATTAATGGCGGGAAACGGCACCCATAGCACAGGCCTCTTCCAGCCTCCCCCTCACTTATGTCAGTAATGGCCAATCACACATTCATGACACTCCAGATTCTGCCCAGAACCTTTCACTGGAGGATGGTTGCTGTAGTAATCACTGGACCTCCAGACAGCGATCACAGGGCCTCAGATATGCATCCCCCACAGCATTCCGCTGCTCCCTGCTGCGCCAACCAGAAGTTCAGCCTACCGGAAGTCCCAGGACTAGACGCTCTGTGCCGGAGCTCTGCTGTTCTGGCCTACAGACCTCCAGCACAATTTTTTTCCCTCGGCTACTGCACCTGGCCCTGTAGTTAGTGATGGGCGAGTCCTAAATTACTCGGAATCGCTTGACTCTAGCGAGTCCGAGCCCGGGACTCGCTACTCGTTGCGAGTCTAGCGAGTCCAATGTTAATGAATGCGGAAGCGAGTAATGTGCGATTTACAAATCGCAGATGTCTCGGAAACCCCACTCGCAACAGTTTTTTGCTGCTGTGTCCGTTTCTGTGGTTTTTATCCAAATAGCGAGTCTAGCGAGTGAGAAAAAGTAAATTCTGACAAAACTAGGATTGCCATTGACTTGCATTGGACTCGTTACTGTGTGAGTAATCGCTGGGAAACTCGCAGAGTACCGAGTCCTACTTGTAGTTTCTCCGGCGGCCACGTGTCACTGAAAATGGCTACGTGTGTCAGTGCTGACACGCGTGTCATAGGTTCGCCATCACTGACCTAGAATATAAGACATATTTTCAGTTGTTTGACACTTTTATGTTAATTATATAATTCCACATGATGTCTTCAGTGTGAATCTACAATTTTCATAGTCCTGAAAATACAGAAAAAAATCTTTGAATGAGAAGGCGTGGCCAAACTTTTGGTCTGTTCTATATATGTGTGTGTGTGTGTGTGTGTGTGTGTGTGTTATATATATATATATAATATTTTAAATAATTCTTGTGAACCCCAAAAAGTAGGTGTTTTCATCAAGTCACCTGCAAAAAAGTAGAATAAACTTAGTTGAAAAAGTCAAATGTAAATAAATTTAGGATCTCTGATAAGGTCATCTTGTTCAGCAAAAGACAAGGCCCCACTCAGCTCTGTCAGCAGGAAAATAAAAATGCTATAGCTTCAGAATATAGCAGTGCAAAATCATTTTTTTCCTGTAAAATTATTTTTATAAATGTGAAAGTGGTAAACCCCCCCCCAAAGATATAAATGAGGTATTGCTGCAATCTTACTGACCTGAGCAATAAAGCCGTCTTATCAATTTTACAGCATGATGCACGGCATAAACCCCCCCTCCGATTCCTGAGTTGCTGTTTTAGATTAATTCTGCCACCCAAAAATCAGAATAAGAAGCAATCAAAATGATGTGCCCGTAAATGGTACCAATAAAAAACAACTCCTGCAAAAAAATAGTCCTCACATGACTTTGTCAGCAGAGAAATGAAAAAAATAGCTGTTAAAATATGGTGATGCAAAAACTTATTTAAACCTTGTTTTAGTGTGTGACAGTGGCCAAACATAACAACCCGATATTAATCTGGTATTGCTGTAATTGCACCAACCCAAAGGATAAAATCGTCTTATTACTTATACCAAACTGTAAATGGCATAAAAAATACATACAAGAAATTCTTGATCTGCTGTTGATTTGTCTATTCTGCAACCTAAAGATCGCTCTACACTGAGCACTTACATCAGGGTTTCCATCTAAATATCTGAAATATGTGATTCAGACAGAACCCCGACAGAAGATTCCCTATAAAGAGGTCGATGTCTGGCCTATGATCTGGCTGTGTCCGTCTTCTTAAGTGTTCATAAGAGCGCAGTCAACCAGTATTGTGCACTTCTGAAAAGAACATGCTGCTGAACAGAGGTCAGAGTCCAAAGTGTCTCTGGCTGCCTCGCTATAATAAATAGATCCCTCTGGGATTTCATGGGAATCACGTCATTGGGAGATTTAGGTGTAAACTCTGATGTACATACTCAGCGTAGACCACAGGATAAATCTGATCCAAAGTGTTGTGCAAAATTTTAGCAGTAAAAGCGTCAACTCCTTTCTCAAAGATAAAACAAAAACAAGTTTGGCATCTGTCAATGAAAATATAAGGGATTTCCACATTACTGGTAACACAAAGGCTCTGGAGAGGCACCATGGCTACCTCTAAAAAGAAATCCTACAAAATCTGCAAAATCTCCTAAATTCAAATGCCCCCTCCCTTCTAAGCCCCACAGTTCGCATAAACCATCCACATATTTCTCATTTCTTTAGTGATGCGAGCCCGCTTAATTTATCGGGTGCATGTCTCCAGAAGCAGGAGCTGGGCACAATGTATGGGCACTAAATTGTATGGGCCCTGCAATGTTCTGGGTGCTATAATGGCAGATTTCCAATTTCACTCAGCAAAATCCATTGCTGCTTGTTTCTGGAAAACCCCCATAGAGCCAAAATCATCTCTATATCTGAATAAATTCCCAAAGGTGTGTAATTTCCAAAATGTCACTAAAGGAAGGATTCTGCTGTTCTAGCACTTAGGGGCTCTGTTTATGGAGTCCGCAAACTATTCTAGGAAAATCTGTGCTCCAGGGGTCAAATAACGCTTCTTCCCTTCGGAGTCTCGCAGTACAGCCACATATGGGGTAATGCCAAATTCAGCAGAAATTACCGTATATACTCGTGTATAAGCCGACCCACCTACTTTTGCCCCCAAAACCTGGGAAAATCTATTGACTCGTGTATAAGCCGAGGGTGGACCCCAGCACAGGTATACAGCCCCCAGCAGTGTGGTATACAGCAGCCTCCCCAGTGGTATATACAGGCCCCAGCAGTGTTACAGCAGCAGCCCCAGTGGTATACACAGCAGCAGCCCCAGTGGTAGTATACAGCAGCCCCAGAGGTATATACAGCAGCCCCAGTGGTAGTATACAGCAGCAGCCCCAGTGGTAGTATACACGCAGCCCCAGTTATATACAGCCCCAATGGTAGTATACACTCAGCCCCAGTAGTATATACAGCCCCAGTGGTATATACAGCCCCAGTGGTAATATACACGCAGCCCCAGAGGTATATACAGCAGCCCCAGAGGTATATACAGCCCCAGTGGTAGTATACATACAGCCCCAGTAGTAGTATACAGCCCCAGTGGTAGTATACAGCCCCAGTGGTAGTATACAGCAGCCCCAGTGGTATATTCAGCCCCAGTGGTAGCATACAGCAGCCCCAGTGGTATATACAGCCCCAGTGGTAGTATACAGCCCCAGTGGTAGTATACAGCAGCCCCAGTGGTATATACAGCCCCAGTGGTAGTATACATACAGTACCAGTAGTAGTATACAGCCCCAGTGGTAGTATACAGCCCCAGTGGTAGTATACAGCCCAGTGGTAGTATACAGCAGCCCCAGTGGTATATTCAGCCCCAGTGGTAGCATACAGCAGCCCCAGTGGTAGTATACATCCCCAGTGGTAGTATACAGCCCCAGTGGTAGTATACAGCAGCCCCAGTGGTATATACAGCCCCAGTGGTAGTATCCAGCAGCCCCAGTGGTATATACAGCCCCAGTGGTAGTATACAGGGCCCCAGCAGGGCCCCCCTCATAATTTGGCACCCCCACCTCACTTGCTGGGCCCCCCCGCATGCAGCGCTGCGCATATACATTACCTGTCTAGCAGCTGTCACCCTCCGATGGCGGATCGCGGCTCCTGGGCTCCGGGCTCCATCTTCCTCTCTGTCTTCCTGCTTTGTGACCGGGGCTCATCGCGATAACGTCATCGCGACGCCGGCCGGTCACATGACAAGGAAGACACAGAGGAAGATGGAAGCCGGAGCCGGGAGCCGCGATCCGCCATCGGAGGGTGACAGCTGCTAGACAGGTAATGTATATGCGCAGCGCTGCATGCGGGGGGGGCCCAGCAAGTGAGGTGGGGGCGCCAAATTATGAGGGGGGCCGTATTGACTCGCGTATAAGCCGAGGGGGGGACTTTTCAGCCCAATTTTTGGGCTGAAAAACTCGGCTTATACGCGAGTATATACGGTATGTGACAAATTTTGGTGCCATTTTTATCTATTTCCTTGTGTGAAAATATAAAATCTGTGGCAAAAACGAAATGTTTGTCGTAAATGTAATTATTTTTTCCCAACCGCCGAATGGTAAAACGTTCTATGAGGCACATAAGGTGTCAGTATGATCACTGCACCCCTAGATAAAATTATTGAGGGGTGTAATTTGTAAAATGAGGTTACTTTTGGAGACTTCTGCTGTCCTGGCTCTGCCAATGTGATAGGGCACCCACAAACCATAACACCCAAATCTGCACTCCAGTATGGTGCTCCTTCCCTTTTGAGCTTTGCAAAGTCACTTTAAATGTGAATTTGTTTTGTAAATTTTGCTGGAAAAATGAGAAATTGTTAGATAATCTTTTAAGCCTTCTAACTTGCAAACAAAAAAAATTACCAACTGTTTCAAAAAACGATGCTGATGTACAGTAGACTTGTGGGAAATATTATTTGACTATTTTGTGTGCTATAACTCTAGTATAACAGGATAAAAATCAAAAGTTTGAAAATGTTTGAAATTTTCACAACTTTTGCTAAAATTCTGATATTTTCATAAATAAATGGAAAAAAGGTCGACCTAAATTTAACACTAACAGAAAGTACCATGTGTTGGAAAATAATAGTATCACAATCGCTGGGATCCATTGAAGCGTTCCAGAGATGTTACCACATATAGTGACATTGGTCAGAATTGTTAAATTTGGCCTGGTCAGGAAGTTTAAAATAGGCTTTGGTCCATCTTTTCATGAACTGTCCATGACAGCTCATTAGTGTACTTTCCATATAGTACAGATCATACAGAGTCGTTCAAGTTTATCCCATATTCCCCTGATGTCATTTGATTAATTTCGAACAACTTTGTCAGAAGCTCAGATCAAAGTTCTACGACCTCTGATAAAACCATCCTGATCTACGTTTAGCCTTCACTTGGAAAGTTATAAGTGATTTTCAACAATGAGCTTTCATATACAGTGGATAGAAAACGTCTACATATCTCTTGAACTGGCCATATTTTTGTCAGGTTAAAAAGTTATACCAAGGAGAATTGCTTCAATACTTATTTCATGTCACCCATAGTCTGTACATGTCAATTGAAACGTAAACTAAAATCTTTTTGGTTGGAAACAAAAACGAACTGAAACAATATGATTGCATAAATGGCCCCTAAATTCGTTCACTACCTATTGAAGTACATACACATCAAAGATAGTGCCTGACTTTGATGTCGACTCACACCCCATTCCCACATCATCCTCTGCATATCAGGGCTGTGGAGTCAGTAAGCCAAACATCCGACTCGGACTACTCAATTTTTCTGAATCCAACTCCACCAAAATAGACTCCGACTCCACCAAAATAAACTCCAGCTCCACCGAAGTAGACTCCGACTCCACCGAAGTAGACTCCGACTCCACCGAAGTAGACTCCGGCTCCACCGAAGTAGACTCCGACTCCACCGAAGTAGACTCCGACTCCACCGAAGTAGACACCGACTCCACCGAAATAGACGCCGACTCCGACCCCAGAAAAATAGACATCGGCTCCATGTCGCCGACTCCACAGCCCTGCTGCACATGATGGCAGATTCAATCAGCTTGCGTGTGCCTCTAATAGCTAAAAGTGTAGAGATACTCCACATACAGCTGTTAACGTGTTAAATGCCGCTGTTAATATTTGGTCTGGCATTCATACGAGATTATAATTTTAGCTACACACTGCAGTGTTGTAATACTGTAGCACAAGCAATCAGACAATCACAGCTTCAAGTCAAAGGATTTATAAATACAGTAAAAAGCGAGAAAAAAATTTGGAAAAAAATAACAAGGTTCAAATGGCCCCCTATTTTGCCCCATTAAAAAGAATATTAAAAAAAGACAAAATACACATATTTAGTATTGCTGCATTCGTAAAAGTCAGATCTATCAAAATATAAAATAAATGAATCTGATCGGTAAACAATGTAACAAAAAAACTAAATCAAAACATAAGAATTACCGTATATACTCGTGTATAAGCCGACCCATGTATAAGCCGACCCCCCTACGTATGCCCCCAAAACCTGGGAAAACCTATTGACTCGTGTATAAGCCGAGGGTGGACCCCAGCACAGGTATACAGCCCCCAGCAGTGTGGTATACAGCAGCCTCCCCAGTGGTATATACAGCAGCAACCCCAGAGGTATATACAGCAGCAGCCCCAGAGGTATATACAGCAGCAGCCCCAGTGGTATATACAGCAGCAGCCCCAGTGGTATATACAGCAGCAGCCCCAGTGGTACATACAGCAGCAGCCCCAGAGGTATATACAGCAGCAGCCCCAGAGGTATATACAGCAGCAGCCCCAGAGGTATATACAGCAGCAGCCCCAGAGGTATATACAGCAGCAGCCCAGTGGTATATACAGCAGCAGCCCCAGAGGTATATACAGCAGCAGCCCCAGTGGTATATACAGCAGCAGCCCCAGAGGTATATACAGCAGGAGCCCCAGAGGTATATACAGCAGCAGCCCCAGAGGTATATACAGCAGCAGCCCCAGTGGTATATACAGCAGCAGCCCCAGAGGTATATACAGCAGCAGCCCCAGAGGTATACAGGCCGCCCGCCCGCTACCCCCATCAGTATACAGGGCCCCCCCTTGCTGCTGCAAACCTGTAAAATAATAGATCATTATACTTACCCCTGTGGCCGCCGCCGCTGCTCTGCACCGCGCTCCTCCGGGTCTTCATGCCTCTTCCGGCTTCCTCCTCTGGCGCACAGACAATGACGTCATTGCCTGCGCCCACCGGAGGAGGAAGCCGGATGAAGCCGGAGGAGCGCAATGGCGGCGGCGACAGGGATAAGTATGATCTATTACTTTACAGGTTTGCAGCAGCAAGGGGGGGGCCCTGTATACTGATGGGGGAGCGCCTGTATACTGATGGGGGTGGCGGGCGGGCGGCCTGTGCCGTATGACTCGCGTATAAGCCGAGGGGGGGACTTTTCAGCCCAATTTTTGGGCTGAAAAACTCGGCTTATACTCGAGTATATACGGTATGGTTTTTTTGGCCACCACAACATTGCAAAAAATTAAATAAATGGAGAACAAAACATCACATCTATTCCAAAATGGTATCAATAAAATTGTCTGTTCAAGGAACAAAACATAAGCCCTAATGGTGGGTCTAAATACTAGGACATCGTTAGCAATATCCTTGGAACGCTCATATGACCATGATCGTTCCGACATCATTAGTGCGCTGTCACACACAAGGATTTCGTTAACGATATCCTATGCGGCAGCACAACTGTTAAATAGGAGAGGTAGGAGTGAGCGATGTAATAAAGCTGTAAGAATAGGAGCTTTTTGAACAATATTGTTCAAAAAGGTGTCATACTGAATGATGCTGTTTCCTGAAGCAGCGTTAATTGGACGACGAATGATAGATTTGAGGTCAGGATCTCAAATCTAGGATCCAACGATCTTTTCATCCTATATCGATTGTTTACACGCAACGACGCCCGAATGATATCTTTTCAACGATCACAAATCTGTGACGTTTCAAGGATATCATTCAGGATATCCTAGCGTGTAAACCCACCATGAGACTGTGTTCGCATGCTGAGTTGATGGTCAGATCTTTTGACTTCCAATATCTGCGTATTGGTGGAGATTTGATAAACGCAGTAAAATCCGCAGCAAGAATTGACAGGCTACAGATTTTTCCACAGTCAATTACGCAGCAGATCTGCTGCAGGAAAAAAAAATGCACCATGCGGACAGGACCTCATAAATCCCATAGATTTGGCTGTGAAAACACTGTGCTGCAAACTTAATGTGGATCTGCAGCGGATCCGTACTAAATACGCAATGACATATGCATTATGAGAACGGGCCCTAACACAGCCCCAGATCCTGAAAAATGAACACTTTACAGGTCTCTGAAAATGGTGACTCAAGCAAAATCTCTTTTTTTACAAGTTTCTGATTTTTTTTTTCCCCCCACTTAAATAGAAAAACATTATATACTGTGTGTTTGGTATCTTCATACTCGTACTGACCTGGAGAATCATATTGTCATGTCCATTTTACCATATAATGAGCATGATAAATAAAGCCCCCCAAAAAACTATTGTGGAATTGCACTTTTTTTGCAATTTCAGTGCACTTGGACTTTATTTTTTCTGCTTTCCGGTGCATCACAAGATGAAATGAATGGTGTCATAAGTACC
Organism: Allobates femoralis; assembly: GCA_033576535.1. Taxonomy (NCBI): domain Eukaryota; kingdom Metazoa; phylum Chordata; class Amphibia; order Anura; family Aromobatidae; genus Allobates; species Allobates femoralis. The sequence goes on along the minus strand of JARQOC010000002.1, from coordinate 634,980,111 downwards.
ACTCATCCTGCAAAGCAAGCCCAAATATGGCTACATTGATAGAAAATAAAAATCATGAAAACATGGCTCTTGGAATATGGGGACTGAAAAACAAAAGCACAAAAATGAAAAAATGCAAGGTAGTGTAGGGTTAACCCCTTCCCAACCTGTGACGCAGCATATGCGTCATGGAAACAGGAGCGTTCCCGACCTTGGACGCATATACTGCGTCCTGGTGTAATCGCACTCCTGCAGCTCTAGTGAGAGGTGTCACTGACCTCTCACTTGAGCTGCAGGTAGCTGGGGACTTGTGCTACACCCCAGGGAGGGTGGCTTTGCCCCCACCCCCCAAGACTACAGACGTGGTGATTGGTGGTTTAAAACTGAAACCGCCAATTACCGCGGCTGTAATAGAAAATGTGCCTCCGCCTGCCCCCCGCCTCTTTCCCTGTCCCTCTGCTGGCTCCCCAGCCCCTCTATTCTCCCTCCCGGCCATTCCCTCACACTCCCCTGCCCCCTGGCCGGCGGAGATTACTGCCGATCTCCGGTAATCACCGCAGCCGCCACTCCTGCGCCCGTCTAGTTTCCAAAATTGGGTCACTTGTGGGGGAGCTCCAATGTTTAGGCACACAGGGGCTCTCCATACGCGACATGGTGTCCGCTAACAATTGGAGCTAATTTTCCATTCAGATTGTTAGCGGACACCATATCGCATATAGAGAACCCCTGTGTGCCTAAACATTGGAGCTCCCCCACAAGTGACCCCATTTTGGAAACTAGACCCCCAGGGAACATATCTAGATGCATAGTGAGCACTTTGAATCCCCAGGTGCTTCACAAATTAGTCCGTGAAAAGGAAAAAAGAAAATTTGTGTGAAAAAAAAGAGTATTTTTTCCTTATTACGGATCAATTTGTGAAGCACCTGGGAGTTCATAGTGCTCGCTATGCATCTAGATACGTTATTTGGGGGGTCTAGTTTCCAAAATGGGGTCACTTGTGGGGGAGCTCCAATGTTTAGGCACACAGGGACTCTCCATACACGATATGGTATCCGCTAACAATTCAAATTGTTAGCGGACACCATGTCATGTATGGAGAGCCCCTATGTGCCCAAACAATAGAGCTCCTCCACAAGTGACCCCATTTTGGAAACTAGACCCCCCAAGGAACTTATCTGGATGCATAGTGAGCACTTTGAACCCCCAGGTGCTTCACAAATTGATCCGTAATAAGGTTTTATAATAGACATCAATAGAAAATGTTCACCAAGATTGTCATTGGTCTGATCTTAACGCACTTAACACCCTTGAATATATGAAGTGGATGAGGACAATAAGTATAGTGGATCTTCCTAAGGGGCAAGGAAGATTAGGAAACGGAAAGGAAAGACAGCCAATCCACGTAATAAAGCCTATAGACCCTGAGCTCACCCTTACTCCTTAAACCTTGCCCTACCTTACTGCGGAGGTTGGCACCCTAGTAATACGAGAATGGCGCCCCCCGCTCTCGACGGCTTGCCCTCCTAACTGAGCCCTAACTGATGTTAATAAAGGGTACAAAAGACAGAGATTCATTCAGCCCCAGAGGGTTGACTGTTCGCATCTGTATATCCATCTCACTTCCTGCTGTAATATTTTCTTGTCCCAATCACCTCCTCTTATTGTTTTTTGTACCAGATCGATCCCCATGAAGTTCAGAACTTCAGCATTACCATTGTGTATGAGATTTACATGTCTGGCTATGGGTGTGTCAGTGTTCCTCCTTATGTCCCCCAGATGGTCACCAATTCTCCTTCTAAATTCACGCCTGGTCTTACCCACATATTCCAGACCGCAACTACAAGTTGCTTTGTAAATAACTCCTTTAGATCTACAATTGATAAATGCTCTGATTTCATAAGAACTACCCGTCACGTTACTTGTAAATGTTTTGCCTGTTCCAATGGCTTTACAAGCCACGCATCCACTACATTTGTAACAACCTTTGACGGTGCTCTTTAGCCACATCTTATCATTAGAGGTAGTGTAGTGACTGTGCACAAGTCTGTCTCTCAATGATCTAGATCTTCTGTATGTAATCATGGGATATTTTGGTAACAAATCACCTATGTCCTCATCCATCTGCAATATACTCCAATGTTTTTGAATAGTGCTTCTCAACCATCCCACACCGTTACTGAAGGTAGTGATAAGTCTGACCACATCGTTTTTTTCGTCCTGCTCGGGATTTCTTTTTACAGGATTTAAGTACTTAGATCTTTCAGTCCTATTAACCTCTGACCATGCCGTTTTTACCACAGTCTTGGGGTAACCCCTATCTTCAAACCTCTTGCTTAATTCACAAGATTGGATTTGAAAATTGGAATCCGTTGAACAATTGCGTTTGAACCTCGCAAATTGTCCTTTTGGAATCCCTTTTTTTAGATTTTTGGGGTGTCCGCTCTCCCACCTTAATAACGAATTGGTGGCTGTGGGTTTTCTATATGTACGTGTTTGAATACTGCCATCCACATATCTACTCAACAGTACATCTAAGAAAGGTAGTTCATTATGGTTAATCTCAAATGTAAAACGCAACCCCAAGTAATTTTGATTCAGGGATTCAAGAAACTTCCTGAATTCTTGTTCACTACCCCGCCATAGCAGGAACACATCATCGATATACCTTGCCCATAGGGCGATGTTATCAGAATCCACTATGGGCAAGTCTCCAAACACGATGTTTTCCTCCCACCAGCCGAGGTGCAGGTTAGCGTACGAGTGGGCACAAGGGCTCTCCATTGCCGTGCCCTTCAGCTGGTGGAAGTAGGTGCCATTAAAGAGAAAGTTGTTATGTGTTAAACAAAACTCGAGGCATCTCATGACAAATTCACTATTTTTCTCGAATTGGCAGCCTCTACTCCTCAAAAATGATTGCACCGCTGCTAGCCCCTTCTCATGGGGTATAGAAGAGTATAGTGACTCCACATCGATACTGGCCAAGAACATATCAGGTTCCAGTATAACCCCATCCAGTTTTTTAATTAAGTCCGTAGTGTCTCTCAGATGTGAATTCAGCACATAGACAAATGGTTTAAGGATCTCATCTACATAGACTCCCATATTCTGGATCAAACTCCCTACCCCCGATACAATGGGTCTACCCTTTTTTTTTATATCAGATATTTTTTATTAAACAATATAATCAATACATATCCAGCAATAACATCCAATATTTATAGATTTTAAATGTTCCTGAAACTCCCCTCCCAAAGCCCTTCAAAGTCCCCTTTTCCACCCCCCCTTCCCCTCCCCCCCTCCCTAGACGGCCGATACAGTCATTATATACCTATATAAAAGAAAACAAATCAAACAGTATGTTTAGTGCAGATTACCCCCATGTACATCATGTAGAAGTTGTGTCATAATTCACACTTATGATCGGGCATCATAACTTATCCTACCCCATAGTCGTGCCAAGGTGACCATATCTTGTCATAAAGATCCAACTTCCCCCTCTTGCGGTATATCCCCCTCTCCAAAAGTGAAATATAGTTGGCCTGGGTCACAAACTCCCCTCTCGATGGCGGTTCTGTCCCAATCCAATGTTTTGCAATTAACTTGCGTGCAATATATAACAGTCGTGCAATGGCTATCTTGGCTGCATTGTCCACCTGTATCTCATCCACAAACCCCAGCAAACACACCACTGGATCTCTAGGTACACTGCACCCATACGCGCCTCCCACTCTAGCAAGCACTATGATCCAGAATGCTGACAACCGTGGGCATAGCCACAACATGTGGAGCATGCCCGCTGGTTCCATCCGACACCTTGCGCATTCCGAGTTTGATCTTAGTTTAATTTTATGTAGAAATTCTGGTGTTCTATATACTCTGTGCAAGATGTAGAGCTGTGACATCCTGCCAGGTTCGCTTAGTGACTGCCTCGGAATCCACTCCAAAATTGCTTCCCATTTGTCATCCTCCAGGACTCCCACCTCCATCTCCCACCGGCTCCTGGCCCTAAGAGGATACTGAATCAAAAAAGTATGCAATATGTCCCGATATGTGGTCGCTATCACCCCTCTCGTAGGCCCCCCTTCGCAGACGTAGTCAAGAACCAAGTCCCTCTGTATTGTCAACTCGCCACTCTCCGCCTGTGTCTGAAGTGCATGTTTCATCTGCAGGTACTGATAAGTCCCCCTCTCGTGTAAACCATATTCCTCCCTCAGTATAGAGAATGGTTTAAGCCTCCGTCCTTCCAACACTTGTTGTGCCAACACAATTCCCTTCTCCCTCCATTCTACCAGGCACCCCATTTTGACAATCTCCGGAAGATTAGTATTGCCTCACAAGGGAGAGTGGTTTGTCAGTCCCCTCACTCCCCTAATCAACTTCAATTTTCCCCATATATTCTGCATCAACTGCATAGTGGGACATTGCCTTCCCATCCTTCCCATCGACCCGTCTTCCACACTAAGTATCAATGGGCTTCTGTTGGTTACTCCTTCCATAACTTTCTGAATAGAGGGTCTTCCTGCCCTCTGTGCCCATCCCCTCACATGCTGACTCTGTGCCGCTATATAGTATAAATAAGGGTTAGGCAATGCCAGTCCACCCTCATCCTTGGGCCTCTGAAGAAGTTCCAGTCTCAGTCTGGCCTGTTTTTTTGCCCCAGATCAGGCTATGAAACAGAGAATTGATCTGCCGGAACCTGGCCCAGGAAATGGATATTGGAGCGTTGTGAAAAACGTAGAGCAATTTGGGCATCAGCACCATTTTAATTAAATTTATTCGGCCAACAACTGAGAGGTGCAACCTGTTCCATGCCTTCAACTTGTTTTTAATAGTCTCGAGGACTGGCGTCAAGTTCAAATCTAGAAAACTGGTAATGGGAGTCGATACCCAAATCCCAAGGTACTTAAATCTGTCTACCATCTTAAGGCCCCCACTCTCCACCACAGATGACATCTCCTCATCCAAAGGGAACATTGTGGACTTGTGCCAATTTATTCTAAGTCCAGACAAGTCGCCATATTGATCAATAAGTCTCATAGCTCTTGTCAGTGAGACTCCAGAGTCCTCAAGGAACAGCAGAACATCATCCGCATAGTGTGCCATCCTCTCTTCCATCCCACCATATCTAAACCCTGTCAGTTCCCTATCACTCCTTAATTTAGTAGCCAACGGTTCCATAACAAGTGCACATAGAAGTGGAGAGAGAGGACACCCCTGCCTAGTACCCCTCTGCAAACATATTGGTCCAAATAGTGCCCCATTAACCCGCACTCTAGCCACCGGCTGGGAGTATAACAGGCGTATCCATGATAGAAAGACAGGCCCAAAACCCAGGAACTCCAGTACTGCCCATAGAAATTGCCAACTTACACAATCAAAGGCCTTATGGGCATCCAATGAGGCTATAACTCTCCTACCCGCATTGTCAGTTGGTAACTGCATGTTAAGGAATAGTCTCCTTAGGTTCACTGCGGTGGACCTGCCAGGCATAAAACCCGACTGGTCAGGGTGTATCAGAATATTAACAACACCCGTCAGTCTATTAGCCAGGACTTTAGCCAGTATCTTAATGTCTGCAGATAGTAAAGAAATAGGTCTATAGGATTCCGGATGTCCCAAGTCCTTGCCCTCTTTAGGTAGAACAACAATTGTCGCCTCTCTCATGGATGCAGGCAGCACCCCTTCCTCCCTCGACCATTCTAACACTTCCTGCAGCTTTGGCAACAATACCTCCTCCAAGCGTTTATAGAGTTCTGCTGGTATCCCGTCTGCCCCCGGCGCCTTATCGTTGGCCATGGACGCCAAAGCTATACTTAATTCTTCATATGTAATCGGGGCCTCCAAGGTAGATCTGTCTGTTTCTGACAACCTAGGCAGCTGCAGGTCAGCTAAATATGCCTCAATACTATCCGTGCTGGCCTCCGCCCCAGAGGAATATAATCTCCTGTAGAAATCCAGGAAAATTTCCCCCAATATCCGCGGAGTCTGTTGTCTTAGACCCATCTGGCCTATACATCGAGTAGACAAATGGAGTCTTCCTCTGCGCCGAGGCCACCAACGACAGCAAATGCCCAACCTTCTCTCCCTCCTCATAAAATGCCATCCGTCTAAATTCATTTATTTTGAGCGCCTTATCAAGTTTGAACCCATCCAGCTCCTCCTGTGCAGTCCGCAGTCCAATCGCTGCTCTTCCCCCGCCCCCTTGTATCAGAGCCTCCTCAGCCTGCCTCACCGCTTCCAATTTCTCACCTTGCTCCTGTCTTGTTATAGTTTTCCGCATGTTTATTTGTTTAATTAATAGTCCCCTTAAATATGCCTTCATTGCGTCCCAAATTATTGACGGACTAGCCGTATGATCATTAAACATAAAAAATTCCAAAACCTCTTTTTGTATCTGAATCATATTTATGGACTGCATCCATACCGGGTGTAGTTTCCAGCTCTCCTTACTGCCCCTCACCACTTCCCCAGATCTTACCATGACACATACAGGTTTATGATCAGAAATAACTCTGGGCAAATAATCGACCGTCAGTACCAACTCGTCCATACGACCATTCCCCAGAGCCATGTCTATACGTGAAAGCGTATTATGAGTAGTGGAATAACAGGAGAAGCATCTGACGCCCGGATTCCTTTCCCTCCAGATATCCCGTAACCCTAGTTCTTGAAGGAGAATCCCAAAGGGGGTAACATGTCCCTGAGTCCTAAGTGGATCATTCCTAAATTTGTCCCAATAATTGTCCTGGACATTATTCAGATCTCCCACTAAAAGCATAGGTATCTCACCCAAATGCCCCATCCACTCCATAACTTCTTTGATCTTCCCACTCGAGTAGGGCGGCGGAATGTACATAGCCACGATGGCCATCAATCGTCCCTGTACTTTACACACCACTATAACATATTGTCCCTCTGTATCCACACAGGTTTCTATTGCTTCAAATTTAGTGGTCCTAGGGATCATCACAGACACCCCCCTCGAGTAGGAAGAGTACATAGAATGGTAGGACTCCTGAATCCATCTTTTCTGCACAAGATCCAGCTTTTCCTTTAGCAAATGCATTTCCATTAGACATATAATCATTGGTTTCTGGTCTAGAATATATTGAAACACAGCCGCCCTCTTAGTAACATCAGACATCCCCCTCACGTTCCAGCCCGATACCTTAATGTCAGCCATCCCATGTAATCTGCGTTCTTATAACCATTCTCTGCCATCTAGATTCCCTCTTCCCTCCGTCCCACCTCCCCCCCATCCTCCCCAACTCCCCGTTGTCTCCCCACTACCCTAGTACATCCGTCACCATCGGGTAGTTCGGGTCTCCAAATCCTAGCGATTGTCGTCCTCCACCTTCTCCTATCCATTGACGGCGTATTCAACCTGTCCTCCTCCCGCCTAATTGAACACCACTCAATACCTTATCAAGGTAACAGCCCAACATTTTTCATAAAAACACATAGTACACATTGCCCCTTCTCTGAATATTTTTTTTTTTAAAGATCATAAGACACATTGTGACCCAGAGTCCCGAAAAAAATCCCCCGCACACGCTCTGTTGAAGGCTCCAACATACGGCCGATCCAACAGCGCGACCGCTCATAAATGTCCAGAAAAAGGAGAATAAAAAAAATACAAAAGATCCGGATAAACAATCCTGTAACAAAAACAGTCCAGCAACAAGTTCTGATAATTGTCAAACATTCCCATTCCTTTCCCTGCTGAATGGTAGCAAGCGATCCAGCATCAGTCAAACCATATACATCTCAGCCTTCGCTCGCTCTGAGCCGTTTAGCATTGGAGTCCAGCCATTGAGACGCCTCCTCTGGTGAACCAAAAAATTGTACCTTCCCCAGCACAGCCACTCTCAATCTAGCGGGAAAGAACATTGAATATTGCACTCCCAGCTCCCGCATTCTCTTTTTAACACCAATAAATTCTCTCCGTTGCCTTTGTACGATCGGCGAGTAATCTGGGTATATCGCAATCTCTTGGCCGTTATATGTCATGTCCTCCGCGTCCCTTGCCTTTCTCAGGATTATGTCTCGATCCCTAAAGTTCAAGATCCGGGCCAGGATCGTACGAGGCTCCGATCCCGGTGGCCGGGGCTGCATCGGAACCCTATGGGCTCTTTCCACGGCATAAACTTTAGTTAAGGATGACTCTCCAATTTTATCTTTCAACCATTGTTCAATGAACGCGGTAGGATCCCTTCCCTCCACTTTCTCAGGGAACCCCACTAGCCGGAGATTATTCCTCCGCGATCTATTCTCCAAGTCGTCATTTTTTGCCAATACCTCAGCCAGCAGCTTATGTTTGTTGTCAGACTGCTGCAATTGCTGCACTCTATCCTCTATGGCTCCAACCCTCTCCTCCACCTCAGACATACGTGCATCAGATTTCTTTAAAGCCACATTGATGCTGGCAATTTCTCCTTTTAATCCCTGAACACTGGTAGCTACAGTGTTCAGAGTCATTTTCATAGATGATACCAAAGAAAATTAGTTTTTCATAGTGGGCTCCTCTGGGATCTCCAGTCCCTGCTGCTGTCCATCCGCCCCCTCCTCCCTCTCTGCAGCCTCAGCCCTCGCCTCCACCTCTCCCTCAGATCAATTGCCATCCTCCTCCACATGGGCATCTCTCTCCTCCTCACCCACCTCATGGTCTTCACTATGGTGAGCATACTTCTGCAGCTTCATAGCTGCTGTCATACATCTTTGGCAAGCCGCATTCTCCCGCTCCGCTTCCAGGCGGGCAGCGGCGCCATCTTGGAAGCCCCCTCCTCCTCCTGCTCCCATCTCTTGTTGCCGGCGGCGGGTCATAGCGTCGCTCCGGGGGCCTCCGGTGTCAGTCTTCCGCTCCAGGCAGTGCACTCACCGCTGCCCAGGCTAGTCAGGATAATATAGCGGCGTTCGGCGGGAGCTCTTCACCGCGCGTCCGCTCAAATGCTCCGCTAGGCCTCGCCCCCGGGTCTACCCTTTAAGGGGTTTAGACCCTTATGTATCTTGGGGAGGGAGTAAAAGGTGGCTGTGGTAGGATTTTTTACATTCAGTCATACTCGTTCTTGGTAATTACTCCTTCCATCAGACCCTGATCCAAAATTTTTGTCAGGTCACTCAGGAAGTTCTTTGTTGGATCAAATTGTAATTTACCGTACGTAGTGCCATCTTCAATGATGTTAAGACACATCTGCTTGTAATTATGCCTGTCTAGTACCACCACATTACCACCTTTATCTGATGGTTTTATCACCAATGATGGATCCGTTTCCAACCGTTTGAGACTCACCATCTCCTGTTTTGTTAGATTGTGATGTCTTCCCCTTTGGGGTCTATATGAGTCAATCTCTTCCGTTACTAATTAACGAAAGATGTCAATGGCTCCCACGTCTGTTTGTATTGGTGGCATCTTCGTACTTTTGTTTTTTAGAGTTGTAAAAGGGCCTTCCCCTCTCTGGTTAGCGTCCTCTCTATTTAAACCAAACAAAAGATGAACATCTTCTAGGAGGTCATTATCTATGCCCATTTCACGACATGATTTTTTTTTTTTTCCCCCCAAGGAACCTATCTAGATGCATAGTGAGCACTTTGAACCCCCAGGTGCTTTACAAATTGATCTGTGAAAATGAAAAAGTGCTTTTTTTTTCACGAAAAAATTCTTTTAGCCTAATTTTTTTAGCTTTCAAATGGGCAACAGGATAAAATGCATCCTAAAATTTGTTGGGCAATTTCTCCTGAGTACATCGATACCTCATACGTGGTCATAAACCACTATTTGGGCATACGACAGGGCTCAGAAGAGAAGGAGCGCGATTTCACTTTTTCAATGGAAAATTAGCTCCAAAAGTCAAATGGCGCTCCTTCCCTTCTGAGCCCTGCCGTGCGCCCAAAGAGTGGTTTATGACCATGTGAAAATGAAAGAATTGAGGCTAAAAGAACATTTTTGTTAGAAAAATTAAAATATCCATTTTTTGTTTCCACTTTGCTTTAGTTCCTGTGAAGCAACTGAAGAGTTGATAATCTTCTTGAATGTAGTTCTGAGTAGCTTGAGGGGTGCAGTTTTTGGAATGGTGTCACTTTTGGGTGTTTTCTGTCATGTACACCCCTCAAAGGGACTTCAAATGGGATGTGGTCACTAAAAAAATGGTTTTGTAAATTTTGGTGGAAAAATGAAAAATTGCTGATGAACTTTGAACCCTTATAACGTCCTACCCAAAAAAAATGTTTTTTCCAAAATTGTGCCCATGTAAAGTAGACATGTGGGAAATGTTATTTATTAACTATTTTGTGTCACATAACTCTCCGGTTTAGCAGAATAAAAATGCAAAATTTGAAAATTGCGAAATTTTAAAAATTTTTGCCAAATTTTTGATTTTTTCACAAATAAATGCAAAAATTATCGACCTAAATTTAATACTTACATGAAGCCCAATATGCCTCGAAAAAGCAATCTCAAAGTCGCTAGGATATTTTAAAGCATTCCAGAGATATTACCTCATAAAGGGACACTGGTCAGAATTGCCAAAAATCTAAAACTTTGATTTCATAAATTCAAACACTACTGAAATAATCACCATGGCACATCTATAACCGGCAGTCTTTACCCTCTCTTCTCTTGTGTAAAGCAACATGACAAGATAAAAGCCAACTAAAGCTGGGGTTACAGACAGCGATGTTCCAGCGACCCTAGCAGTGATCAAGATCGCTGGAACATCGCTATCTGATCGCGGGTGAGATGCCAGACAGGCAGATCTCACCAGCGATCACCCAACAATGCGCCGACACCCGACGGTTGCTGGGATCAGTCAGTATGTCGGGCGCACACTGGGTGTCGCTGGTCGTTGTCCCTGTCACACATGCCGAAGCATGCGCAACAATGGCAGGACAACGATTGAAAAATGGTCCTGGCCATTCAGCAACGATCAGCGAGCTGATCGCTGGTCGTTGTGGCATGTCACACACAGCGACGTCGCTGGTAGGTCACTGCAACTTCACAAAACCTGTGATGTTGCAGCGACATCGGTAGCAATGTCGCTGCGTGTAACCTTACCTTTAGAATCTCAATTTGCAGACATGGTGTTTCAGGGTGTTTCCCCTAATTAGTGCAGGGCATGAGGTCTGCTTTAGCTGCATTAGAGGCTTCTGACTGAGGTCTAGGCTAGGGGGTAACATTTCTTCTTGTGGAGAGTGACATTCCTCACATATCAATGTAAGGAGGCTTATAAGCCATGCAAGCTCCTCTGGAAAATGAAATATGTCCATTGCCTCTTCAAAAAGGATCTGATGAGGGGCAACATCCCAAAACATTGTGTCTACAAATAGATATTCTTAGGCTGGCTTCACACCACGGCACAGTCCGGTCGGCTGTCAGGCAGAACCTGACGCCCGATGATCGCACAAAGAGGGAATGTCCTCGGTCTGTGTGCAGCGAAGGCAATATTGCAGCTGCAGCTGTGAATTTCAGATCACGGCTAGCATGACTAGCCGGTCCTGAACAACAGCGGCGTGCACCGCATTCGTTCCGATTCGCCGACTGGCAATCCGGCCCATAGCCCATTAAGGTACTTACACACGCAATATCATGGCGAAGTAGACCGTACGTGCGCGTGCACGTTTTTATGGTTCTAGATCGCGATGCGCATGGCATGCGCAATTGCCTCAACCTAAGGAACATGATCCGGAGTTGAACAGATCCTGCGGAAACACGTATCCGTGCGATTCACACCGCACACTAAGGGATTGGGGTACTCTCGTGCGCAAGACATGGGCGGACAGAGTGTTATCCGCGCCAAAACGCTGATTAGACAACGCGTCATGATTGGCCAGCCTGCGCAGGAAGGCTGGCTAATACATGACGCCATTGCAATTGTGTAATGTGAATGGACAGCTCTTCAAATATGGTGCCCTGTGCAGGGACAGCCAATGGTAACACAGTAGCCCCCACCAATCATCGCTGATGGGGCATGGTATCCATCATGCTGTGGCACGCCTCTGGGAAATCACTAGGTGACGCAGATTCCATCCCTATCGCCCTTTTACACGCCAATACACCATCTGGGTTGCCTCTGATTTTAGAACAATGCTCTGAAACCGCAACCCGGAGCAACTGCGAAAATCACGATCACTTTCCCAAATTAGACGCCGCAACTTCGTAGCAATTTCAAGGCAACGGTGACAAAAATCCCGATTACCTGGCAGTTGCTACACTGCAGTGGCGGCGTGTAAAGGTACCTTTAGGGAGAACCAGATTGCCCCGGATCCGGGACAATCCGGGATCCGGCTTTTTGGGGTGATTATTCTCCCCGGACACAAAAATGTTGCAAGCAACATTTTTGTGTCTGGTGAGAATAATCCGAATTCTCCCGGATTCCACCGCAGGGATCAAACCGGATGGCAGAGAGCTGCCATCCGGCACCATCCGGCCCCATAGGCTACTATGGGGCCAAAAACCGGTCCGGGGCTGTCTGGTTTTACAGTGTGAAGCCAGCCTTACTTGGCTTTTATCCTGTGTGTGCGCACGATCCAGAATAGCAAAGTTTTGGACGAAGCGTGTTACCACTGCGTCCAAAACGCTGCATTGCACAATATAAGCCCAGTGGATGGGATTTGTAAAAATCCCATGCCCACAGTGCTTCCCCCCACTGCAGCGTGTTTTCAGCTGCAGTGCGAGTTGCCACTCTTCCGCATCTCCGCAACATGTTAATTTATTGCTGCGAAGTTGGGAGCATCTCCAGTGGGTGAATGCAGGGAAAAGCGTCCCTTCACTGAATGTAGATAGTGGGCACAGGGCGGCTGCATTGTCCCCGCGTTCACCCACGGTTTCCTTCAGGTTCCAGAGACACTACGCCAACACACAGTGCCTCCGGATCGTGTGCACATACCCTAAGTCATATAACAAGGCTTGTTAAAGGGGCCAATATTGACTTTTAGGATTGCTACTTCCAAAACGTGGCACTAGATTGCAAGTGCTCTTCCTCTCTGAAGAATCAAGGAGAAACATTAACCCACAGACAATGTCCGCCTGCGCACAGATCACATGTGGCAGTGAATGGGTGCGCACAGTCATTTGCAGTCAAGCGCAGCACCGTGCGCTCCCATTATAAAGATAGGGGCTTGCGGTGCTGCGGTCACATTGAGGATCCCCTCCACAGAACGCTGCGGAGGGGAACGCAAATGTGAAGGTAGCCTAAAAACCCTGTATTTTTTCAGAGCTGACCCGTCCAGATCCAATCCAACTGCACACCCAGTCCAACGGTGCAGAGACAATGCAAATGTAGCATCGTTCATGGCTTTATTATTGTGTGGCACCCCAAGGGTTAAAGTGCCACAGAAACATCAGGTTTACTCCCCACACAACACTACACTAGAAAGTAGGAGGAGTTTAGGTGGCACCTGCACTAGTGGGAGGAGCTAAGTTGTTTACCACAGAGAAGAGTGACAGTTAGTTCAGTTTTGAGTCTGGAGCAGGAGCAGAGCCAAGTGTCAGTGGAGGTCCTGAGAGGTCTGAGGAGAGGAGACAGAGGAACAGAGGAACATACCCGGGATAAAGAGTTACCCCAAAAACTTGACCCCGGGGAGGCGCTTAAGACGGATACCGGATCCGAGGCTGTGCCTGAGACAGACAGGACAGTAAACACCGGCATACTGAAGGTCCACCATCTTCACAGCACCATAGCAAAGCATCACTGAGGAGTCAGTGACACAGAGGACTCAAGTTGCCCAGCAGATTGGTACCCGTGAGCAGAGACAGGGCCAGCAGTACAGCTATAAGCAGCTGCAGGGCCACACACAGCGCTTAAGTAGGAAGCCAAGGACCCGGTCAGGGTGGGAGCAACCTGGTACAGACTCCGTGGACAATATTGTGTGATATACCATCTGCAAGTAAAGACTTGGAAAACAACAGAAACCGTGAGTGTGTGTGATCCTTATACTGAAGCCCCACTTGCCCTCATATACTGCGATTACCTCTACTCTCATCATCTCTACTGCTACCCCTACTCTCCTGCAGCATCAATAACTATCCTCACAGACTTTAACTACTACTACTACTGCCCGGGGAACCCAGTTCTGACCACAGGAACTATTCTATCCAAGCTGCTATCCCATCATCCCCGGAGGTTCTGCAGCAGCAGTGGCCCCATTACTGGCCGCATATAGTGGGTGGCGTCACGAGTGTTAAATCCCCTGTAAATAACCCCCCATTTTATTGTGCGGGCCCAGGACACGGTCCGGACCAGGACCGCCGTGACATCCCCCAGCAGTACACCGGTCCGGCACCGAGTACCCCGTCCCAGTGGGCTCCCCAACCGTAGGGAGGATGTCTCCCTTATACTCCGTGTGCTTTGAGTGGGGAGGGTGTCTCCATTGTAGTTTGTGTAATGAAAGGGGAGAATCAAGACAAATCTGTGTTCTGATTTCCCAAAGTATCCTAGAACCTTAGATGAGCAGCCATTCGTATCAGGATGTGTCAAATACTGTATATCCTCCTGCTTACTCATTGCCTTTGCCACCAATGTACAGCGACTCGCTGTAAACTGTGTGTTCTTCCTGCAAATGTAATAAGTTTTCTTAATTCTAAAGAGCATGTGTCATTCTCTCTCCATGATTCATCCCCGTCCTTCCATCTGGGAGCATCCGCTTTATCACTGTAATCTGTAATTTGTAGTTTGCAGGAAGTATACATCCCTGTTTGGGCAGGATTACAGGCAGACAGCGATGCACTTTTTGACTCTCTCCTTTAGCTGATGTGGTGAGCAGCTCTGAGCTCAGAAAGCTCTTTTGGAAGGACGTCTATATCTTTGTGTCATAGACAGAGATGTGGCTCAGTCTGACCAAGCGTGCTTGAATATCAATTCTGCTGACAGGGCCAGACACAATGTACGGCTGCGGTTTGCTCTCTGTGCACAGGTATAACAAGGGTACGCCCTGCTGAATGTGATTTACCATGGTTTTAATTTCAACTGAAGTAATTATAATATGATATTCTGTTCGAATTCTTTACTGTATTTAGTTATATTGCTGAAATGTCATTGTACATAACATTGCCTAAGCAAAAACATGTTTTTTTTTTATTGGTCTAATGGTTGAATCAGTGGAATTGCTGATTCATACATATAAGATCACATTGATATGATTTTATCTTGTGGGCATGGGAACAGTTAATAATCATACATTTATAACTTACTAGATGGGTGCCTGATGCTATCGCATCAGGAGGGCACAGACTCACACAGACACACAGACTCACACACAGACAGACTCACACACACAGACAGACTCACACACAGTCCGGACTGCTGGGAGGCGGGGAGTGGGAGCGGGCGGAGGGGGGCCAGACTGCTGGTGGCGGGAAACTGGGTGGAGGGGGGCCAGACTGCTGGTGGCGGGAAACGGGGTGGAGTTAGGCTGGACTATTGGGGGTGGGAGACGAGCGAAGTGGGCTGAACTGCTGGGGGCGGGAGACTGGGCAGAGAGGGGTGCATGTGCAGCGGCACTGCTAACGGCCGCCATCTACTATATAATCGTCTAATTCTAAAATCCTGCGTTGCTGATTGGTCGCGCCAGCCGCCCGCGACCAATCAGCAACGCAGGATTTCCATTACAGACAGACAGAATTAGACGATTATATAGTAGATGATGCTTTTGGTATTAATCTTATTTACTTGTATGTCACCATTATTTTACCATTACCTTATGCAGTATGAGCATGTTTGTCAGTCTCATATTGCCAGGATTTGACATTTTGTGTAATTGGTGGGGGTCCGACCTTTGCTTCTGAGAAATAAGGAGATGCCGTATTGGTTTAACAGTATGTCCCCTTCTAAGTTTTCCCTGTATAGTGTAGGAGACAGCTTTCCTTAGTTACTATATTTTAAAAGTAAGAATTCATCTTCCCTTCTATTCCAGCAAAATACTATAAAATAAACATTTTTTTTCCAGTTGTGTAAAGCTCAAGTTCAGATTGCAGCCTTTACTGTTACTATAGATATGCCCATTTCAGTGTTATTTCTTTTTAAAGAGGTGTCCATTACTTTTATATTAATGGCCTATCTTTAGGATAGGTCATCAATACCAAATTGGTGGGGGCCCGACACCCAGCTTCCCGGCTGATCAGCTGTTCTAGGTGCCAGCTGAATGTGATCAATTACGTAGCTGTACAGCACAGCTTTGTCAACTGTTTAGTGACCGCTGCCGGATACTATACATCTTCCCCTGTTCAATTGGATAAGAGTCTTTCTTTAGTACCCCACCTAAGTACCTTTCTGCTCTTTAACTGAGTACAGTTATTTATTTTACTTTTACATTTGGCTAAAGCCCTTTGCCCATGAGGTATTTACAGATGTAGTATAAAGAGCTTGGGAATACCTGGACAAACATTTTTGGAAACGTATGGAAGTATTTTACCCATCCCTAACAGAGCTGATGTCATCCTGGTCTACTCCATCAGTGGTTGATACTCTTATATGCCACCTATCTCAAATGACTACTCTGCCTCTTGGTGAAGTCGCGAAATTGAAGTGCCCTATGGACAGATGCATTGTCTGTGACTAAATCTGCCTTTGAGGCAGCAGAGTCTGCCCAGCCTTTGCCTCCGTTTTGGTTGCTAGGGTTGTTTCTGCTTGGGTTAAGCACTTGCGCCGCAGCCTTTTAGCTGTTTCTCAAGAAGTGGAAGTAGCTGAAGTTGCGCAGATTGTGCAGGCAGCTAAATACTAAGTTCTGCATACCTTGATGCAGCAGAATGCTCTGCTCAGGCTGCAAGCATATGTGTTACTGTTTGCTGCATGCTGTGGCTCAAAGTATGGAAATCTGATCTAGCTTCAAGAAAGTACCTTACAGGTTCCCTTTCAGGGGTCCCACCTTTTTGGAGCCAGACTGGATAAAATTATTGCTGATGTGACAGGAGACAAACTAGGATCAGCCAGCCATTTCAAAGCCAATATTTAGCTCCAGAGGTACTTGTCTTTCAGGGTAGATCCCACGCATTCCAGAGACCTAAGAGGACTCCCTTTAGATCAGTGCCCACTGGGTGTCCTCCTGGATCCGGTGGTAAGCCCTATGTTTTGAGAGGTAACAGAAGGATTGCAGTATAACAAGCGACACCCACTTGCGGATTCCTTCCAGATGGGGGGTTTGCCACCTCCTCTCTCAGGAGGCACGGATGGGGGCAGGTCAGCGATCTTTGGGTCAGGGAGGTCATATCTTCTGGCTACAGAATAGAGCTCTCCTCCATCCCACAAGATTAGTTTTTGAATCTCGATTCCCTCAGCATAACATACAGATTTGATCAAGATCTAGCTTTCCTGCTCCAAGCAGAGATCATTGCAAGGGATCCCCCTCCCTCCCAGAATTATTCTGAGGTTTTTATTGAAATCTTTTAGTTACCCCAAGAAGGACGGCTTGATGTGGCGCATTCTGGACCTGAAGTACCTCAACAGATGGGTGTGGCTACACTGTTTCAAGATTCAGTAGGTCCGCTCTGTTATCACGTCCATGGAATCCAGTGAGTTTCTATCATTAACAAACATCCAAGACGCTTACATTCACGTACCCATAATTCCAGCTCACCAGCGTTGGCTTCGGTTTGCAATCAACCAAAATCACTTTCAATTCAGGGCTTTTCGGTTCATATTGGCCACAGAATATTTACGAAAATCTACTTATGGCACTTCTCCACTCCAGGAGAGTAGTGGTTATCCCCTATTTGGACCACATCCTCATCAAGGCACTTACCTTGCCTGAGAATTTATAGAGCTTGCAGATCGTTTTATGCACTCCAGATTAATTCGAGTGGATTGTCAACCTGACAAAATGTCAGATCACTATAGACTGACACTCTGCTCAAGCACACAGCTTGGCTGTGTGTCATTAGCATATGACATCCGATGATCTTGCATCAGATGCCATAAGTGTCACGAGTGGGTATAATAGACTAATGGACGAGGGGATTAAGAAGGAGGATGGCAGTGATGGGCAAAAGGCAATCAAGGGAACTAGTCTGACCTTTAGACTGGGGGTTTCTGATTACTCTATTCCCAGAAGTGAGGATGTTTGAGCAGCCACCCTTGCCCTGCTCCTGACCAACCCTAGGCTATAACCCCTTGAACTCAACCCAGGGACCAGTATAAACACATTAACTCCACACATGATTGCAATCTCAAAGAAAGCTACAGGGCGGCTTCAGCAGGAACTGCAAACAGCATCCACACAGCTCACAATCATGCAGAGAATGAACTCTATCAGCGACATTACGTGATGTGTCATGGAACTGTTTAAAGGCTGGGGGGACAAGTTAACTGTGCCTCTCTTATCGTGTTCTCTAATATTTTTTGTCATAATCTAAGGCTTTTATCACCTGGTGATTACCATTACAGGACTTTTTTGTCACAAAACACCCCCTACTGTGATTGACACCTCATTGGGAATGTACTATGTCTATTGAGTGCCTAGTGTAACCAGAGTGGGGACTAGCTCTCCCAACTCTGCTACATGCTTAAAACTCAATGCACTGATTGTGTCAGAACCGCCGCACCCAGTAATTTCAGCTAAAAATCATTAGTTTAAAGAATCTTTGTCCACAACATGCTGCTTTCAGATGAAGTAGCAAAAACCAGATTCCGTTTAAAAAGGGTTGGCATATGGATGTGTGGCCTTCAACTTGCTGGGCAGAGAATTAAAACACAGGCCCATTGACTTGTTGAGGCTCTGATGAAGCTGGGCACCACAGTGCATGGAAAAAGCCGATGAAGCCCACTGACCATTCAGTAGTGGTCTGTCCTAGCCGTATGCCATCAGATCTCAAGATATGAATGCTTCTTTAAGTGCTGATTCATTAATGCATGCTGCTCTTTGATTCCTTTATTGATGATGTAACCTTTACTGGTCTAATGCATTACCATATCTAGGAAGAACTGGAGGTAATAGAATTAGATGAATCATGAGAACCACCATACTAATCAGCACACGTGTTGTTTTATTGGAAATACAATGATAAATGAGTGTTATTCCTATTGTAGAACTGACTGAGCCATCCACAGTTATAACATCTGCATATGGTGCCTTACTTTTTTTTTATACTTGTCTCTAGTTTTAAACCTGATGATGTAAATAGAATGATGATCAATGAATCATTGTATAATCTAGATAGATTTGTGTTATTGTCATGTAGGTGGATATATTCATCATATACAGTTGTGTTCAAATTACCGTAAAAGCAGTGTGTTCAAAAAGATGACTTTAGCCCATAATCTTTATAATCGTTTTTATTTTTATGCGTTTATGCAAACAAAAATCAAAACATGAAGAGAAATGTGTATAATTTTTAACTACTTTACAGAAAATAGAAAATAGCCAAAAATGAACATTGACCTGTTCAAAATAATAGCAGTGTCTGCATTTATCTTTACAAAATTAAAATATGTACCTTTTTAGGATTTATCATTCCTGTTAATCACTAACCTAATATTTTGTTATATAACCACAGTTTTTAGAACTGTTTCACATCTATGTTGCATAAACCCAACCAACTTCTAGCACCTGTAATCTTCTAGCACCTGTTATTCCAGCCCAGTATGCTTTGACTACATCCAACAATTTATTTGTATTTGTTGGCTTTGCCACAGAAACGGCATTTTTGATGTCACCCGACAAGTGTTGTATCGGATCAAGGTTTGGGGATTGGGCTGGCCACTCCATAACCTCAATTTTATTGGACTGGAACCAAGATTTTGCTTGATTCCTGGTGTGTTTAGTGTCAATGTCTTGTTGAAACACCCATTTCAAGGGCATTTCCTTTTCAGTGTAAGGCAACATGACCTCTTCAAGTATTTTGATACATGCAAACTGGTCCATGACCTGGTATATAGTAAATACGCCTGACACCATAGTAAGACAAACATGCCCATATCATGATGCTTGCATCACTATGCTTCACTGTCTTCAGAGTGGACTGTGGCTTCAATTCAGTGTTTGAGGGTCGTCTGACGAACTGTCTGTGGCCCTTGGACCCAAAAAGAACAATTTTGTTTTCATTAGTCCACAAAATGTTTCTCGATTTCTCTTTAGGCCAGTTGATATGTTCTTTGGCAAATTGTATTGGCTCGATTACATGACTTTGTGGGGACTTCTTACTATTAGATTAGCTTCACACAGGCATTTTCTAACTCACAGTATTCACAGGTAACTTGAGACTGTCTTTGATCATCGTGGAGCTGATCATTGCCTGAGCCTTTGCCATTCTGGCTATTTTTCAATCAATTTGAATGGTAGTCTTCTGTTTTGTTTTTTTTTGTTTTTTTTTACGTCTCTCTGGATTTGCTTTTCATTTAAAGCATTGGAGATCACTTTAGCTGAACAGCCTATCATTGTCTGCACTTTTTTATACGTTTTACCTTCTCCAATCAACTTTTTAATCTAAATAAGCTGTTCTTCTGAACAATGTCTCAAATGACCTATTTCACTGGCTTTTATGGAGAAATGCATGTACAACATATGCTGACTTCACCCTTAAATAAGGGACACCTGATTCACACCTATTTTTTTACAGAACGATTGACTTCACTAATTGAACTCCCCACTGCTATTATTTTGAACATGTTAAACCTCTTTCATTGAGTTATTTAAATAAGCAGACTCCGAGACATGCAGATTACAAATACTGAGTCTATTGGTTTTCTAAGGCTGGCTTCACACCATGGCACTATCAGGTCCAGGGCTGTCGAGGTTGAACCTGACAGCCCCACACACGATTTTGACATAATGAAGAGCTATGGGACCGGATGGAGCCGGATGGCAGCTATCTGCCATCCGGTTTCCATCTGTCTAGGAGGATCCGGGTGTATTCAGATTTTTCTCCCGGACACAAAAATGCTGCTGGCAGCATTTTTGTGTCTGGGGCGAAAAATCTGCCCAAATTGGATCCTCCCGGATCCGGGGCAATCCAGCACTCCCTAGCATGGGAGTCTATGGCGAAGGATTGCCCCAATCTATGAGTATCCGGGAACTGGACGCTGGCTGCTAAAGTCCAGTGTGAGCTACGCTGAACTTCAGCACCAGGGAGCTGTCCCATGTGAAGTGGTTCAGCACCATTTCGCAGGGGACAGCTGCGCTCGGCTGAATCCGGCTACAAACAGGGCTGGGGGGCATATTTGCCCTCCGGTTCTGTTTGCAAGTCGGGTCTGGGGCTGACAGGTTCACCCCAGACAGCCCCGCACCTGATTCTGCCGTGATGTGAAGGCAGCCTTAGAATCTACTGCTAGAATCAACTGGTAAATTGTTTGATATAATTTATACCAAAAACAGTGAATAATCTGGTTAATCGTATTGGATTGCCATTATTTTGAACACTAGTGTAATTTTACAAGGGGCTTCAGACTTTACAGTGATTCCACATTCACAGGCTGGAGGATAAGTTAAAGAATTAGTCCGAGGCCAAGCATGTTTCTTCTATCTTCCTATCTAATTTACCCCTATGATCTAAGCTATTTTCGAATATACTTGTTTTAATAATTTCCTTCTGTACTCTCTATAGCATCTACTATGTTTTATATATATATATATATATATGTGTATATACCGTATATACTCGTGTATAAGCCGAGTTTTTCAGCCCAAAATTTGGGCTGAAAAGTCTCCCCCTCGGCTTATAGACGAGTCAATACGGGGGGGGCTGTGTCCGGGGCTGTGGAGGCTGCAGGAGGTGGGAGGGGGGCTGCTGTATGAGCGGCCCCGTCACGTGGGGCCGCTCATTAAATATGCACTGCTTCCCCCTGTCAATCAGCGGCAGGGGGAAGCAGTGCATATAGCCCCCAAATGCTGGCACTCGCCCCCCCCCCCCCCCGATGGTTATATTACCATTCCGGACTTCTGATCCGCGCCGCTCCTCGGTGCTTCATCCTCGCTGCTCCGTCCGTCTTCTACATCCGGGATCTCCGGCCGTCGCAGGCATGTGACGTCATCGCGCGGCCGGGGATCCCGGATGTAGAAGACGGACGGACGGAGCAGCGAGGAGCGCCGAGGAGCGGCGCGGATCAGAAGTCCGGAATGGTAAGAGAAGCGGGGGGGGGGCCCTTGCAAGGGGGGGCGAGTGCCAGCATTTGGGGGCTGCTGGGGACCCCCAGGGGGCTGCTGGGGACCCCCTGGGGGCCGCTGTGTACTCCCAGGGGGCCGCTGTGTACCCCCTGGGGGCTGCTGTGTACCCCTGGGGGCTGCTGTGTACCCCCAGGGGGCTGCTGTGTACCCCCTGGGGGCTGCTGGGGACCCCCAGGGGGCTGCTGTGTACCCCTTGGGGGCTGCTGTGTACCCCTTGGGGGCTGCTGTGTACCCCCTGGGGGCTGCTGTGTACCCCCTGGGGGCTGCTGTGTACCCCCAGGGGGCTGCTGTGTACCCCCAGGGGGCTGCTGTGTACCCCCTGGGGGCTGCTGGGGACCCCCAGGGGGCTGCTGTGTACCCCCTGGGGGCTGCTGTGTGCCCCCTGGGGGCTGCTATATGTACCCCTGGGGGCCTGCTGTATACCACTGGGGCTGCTGTATACTACCACTGGGGCTGCTGTATACTACCACTGGGGCTGCTGTATACTACCACTGGGGCTGCTGTATACTACCACTGGGGCTGCTATATACTACCACTGGGGCTGCTGTATACTACCACTGGGGCTGCTGTATACTACCACTGGGGCTGCTATATACTACCACTGGGGAGGCCTGTATACCACTGGGGGGGGCCTGTATACCACACTGCTGGGGGCTGTGTACCTGTGCTGGGGTCCACCCTCGGCTTATACACGAGTCAATAGGTTTTTCCAGATTTTTGGGGCAAAAGTAGGGGGGTCGGCTTATACACGGGTCGGCTTATACACGAGTATATACGATATATATATATATATATATATATATATATATTATATATATATATATATATTTCCTGTCTGACATTTTGTGTGAGTGCCCCTGTGCATGCTGGGATGATCACACTGAACGTCATTAACGCCCCTCCCTGAAACAAAGCATCTCATAAGTGAAATAATAGAAATTTCTGTTCAATTTGTAATGTTGCTTTGGAAATCTGGAATAAGTACAATTGACTTAAAAGATAGAAATAGCTTCTTAGTTTTATTAATTATGTAGAAATATTTAAAGTATAAGCAGTGTAAAGAGATAAGTACTGTATATTTCCTAAGTATAAGCACGGCTAACTTTGATAAACTAAAAAGTAATAGGAGCTGAAACATTTTGGGCACTTGTAAGGCTATGTGAACAGCTCCAGGGGTTTCTGTTATTTTTTCAGTGCACAACGTGCGCAGCATTGTCTATTATTCTTGTCCAAATGGTGGTAACCTCCACGCAAGTCTGTAGTATCTGTTGGGAATCATTCAGATTTGTCACAGTACAGATCAGCGCAACACTATGAATGAAAACCATAGTGCAGCATAGCCATAGCCCTTATCTCTACAAGATCTAAAATATTTCAAGCACAATGCCTACAATTACAAAAAAAAAAACATAAACACTCCCATCAACGTTTTTACCGGCTAATAAATTTGCATCATCTTATTGAATAACACTGTGTAGTTACAATTGCTTTTGCCTTTCTACCCAGTTTATTCTTCTATTTTACAAGCTTATGTAGAAACTGGAAGTTTCTTTTCTCTGCATGAGTCAAAGCTGCAAAAGTCCCTGGCAAGGGGGAGGGAGCAGCTGAGTCAGGAGAAGAAGAGGGGAATGACTCATTCTTGGGCAAGACTTCCTGTTTCTACAGAGAGCAGAGGAAAGAGAAGAATTTACTGGGTAGAAATTCAAATTGAACAATTGTAAGTGCACAGTGCAATATAATATATTATGATGACTGCAATATATTAAGAGGATAAAACTGTAATGGGAGCCCTTCTTTATAGAACAGTAACCAATTCAATTATACCAGTAATTGCTATGACAAGCCTTTGAAAATAAGTTATTTTTGGTGTGTTTTACAACTCCATTATAAAGTTAACAAGGAGTTTATTCCAAATTTCTTGGACAATTTACTTTAAGATGACCTTACACTTTCAATAGCTGTTGTACAAAGAAGGAAATAATTATTTCATCCCTTGCTGATTTTGTAAGTTTTCCAACTGACAGACATGAGCAGTCTATAATTTCAAGGGTAGGTTAATTTTAACAGTGAGAGAATATCAAACATTAAATCCAGAAAATCACATTGTCTAAATTATATACCGTATATACTCGTGTATAAGCCGAGTTTTTCAGCCCAAAATTTGGGCTGAAAAGTCTCCCCCTCGGCTTATACACGAGTCAATACGGGTGGGGGCTGTGTCCGGGGCTGTGGAGGCTGCAGGAGGCGGGGGGGGGCTGCTGTATGAGCGGCCCCGTCACGTGGGGCCGCTCATTAAATATGCACTGCTTCCCCCTGTCAATCAGCGGCAGGGGGAAGCAGTGCATATAGCCCCCAAATGCTGGCACTCGCCCCCCCTTGTAAGGGCCCCCCCCCCCCCCCCCGATGGTTATATTACCATTCCGGACTTCTGATCCGCGCCGCTCCTCGGTGCTCCTCGCTGCTCCGTCCGTCTGCTACATCCGGGATCTCCGGCCGTCGCAGGCATGTGACGTCATCGCGCCAGGGATCCCGGATGTAGAAGACGGACGGAGCAGCGAGGAGCACCGAGGAGCGGCGCGGATCAGAAGTCCGGAATGGTAAGAGAAGCGGGGGGGGCCCTTGCAAGGGGGGGCGAGTGCCAGCATTTGGGGGCTGCTGGGGACCCCCAGGGGGCTGCTGGGGACCCCCTGGGGGCCGCTGGGTACCCCCAGGGTTCTGCTGGGTACCCCCAGGGGGCTGCTGGGTACCCCCTGGGGGCTGCTGGGTACCCCCTGGGGGCTGCTGGGGACCCCCAGGGGGCTGCTGTGTACCCCCTGGGGGCTGCTGTGTACCCCCTGGGGGCTGCTGGGGACCCCCTGGGGGCTGCTGGGGACCCCCAGGGGCTGCTGGGGACCCCATGGGGGCTGCTGGGGACCCCCAGGGGGCTGCTGTGTACCCCCTGGGGGCTGCTGGGTACCTCCTGGGGGCTGCTATATGTACCCCTGGGGGCCTGCTGTATACCACTGGGGCTGCTGTATACTACCACTGGGGCTGCTGTATACTACCACTGGGGCTGCTATATACTACCACTGGGGAGGCCTGTATACCACTGGGGGAGGCCTGTATACCACACTGCTGGGGGCTGTATACCTGTGCTGGGGTCCACCCTCGGCTTATACACGAGTCAATAGGTTTTTCCAGATTTTTGGGGCAAAAGTAGGGGGGTCGGCTTATACACGGGTCGGCTTATACACGAGTATATACGGTAAATGTTTTTGCATTTCAGGCTGAAGGCACACTGTTGTGCATCAAACACAGAGCGTGTTTGATGCATAACAGTGATGCGAGTGCTGTGCGTGTTTGTGGGTGTGTGTGGTGCGAGTGTGGCTGGCTGTATGTATGTAAGTGTGCTGCGATTGTGAGGTGTGAGTGCGTGTGTGCTGCGTGATTGTGATGCTGTCCATGGTCCTGAAGGACCGCGGGCAGCATTTGTTGGGAAATTTAAGCTCTACGGCTGTCAAAGCCACAGAGTTTAAATTTCCCGCTTTGTCGGTGCAGTAAGTAATCATCTTGTACCGCTGTGTCAGCAGTGCAAGATGATTAATAAGCACCCAGCTGCTGGGCACTTTTGTATATTTTTTTGGGGGTTAAATTGCATATGCAGCATCTGTGCGGCATATGAGAACAGATGTTGCATATGCGGTAATGAACCCCGGTAATAAAGGGTTAATTATGACAAATATGTTGGCACCATGTCTCTAGGGAGTGACCATCCTTCCTAGAGACATGGTGCCTAAAATCATTGGTAGTTCAGAGGTTAAATTGCCAAATTTCAGAATTGCCGACATTTGTCGGCTTTCTGTAATGTACAGTGAAAGCCGGCGGGTCTGCCTGTCAGAGCGCGGTACCTACGCAATTAGCGTAAGTACATTGCTGGGCAGCGTCCTCAGTGAGGAGCTGTCCCATGTACTTACGCAAATTGCATAGTGAAGCCGCCGCTCTCCCTCTCCGTGGTGCTGAAGATTTCAGCATTACCTCCATGGCCGGAGTTTCAATGTGCTCTATCAGGTCCTGCACAAACCTTTATAGCTATAAAAGTTTGTGCAGGACCTGATGAAGCACTTATTAGTGTGAAACGCCCATCTTCTAGGTGCTGCCCACATCCCTCTGCATACAAGGTTTTTAATTAAATGAAATAAAGAACGTTTTTATCAGATTGTGCTCCGGAGACCGCTAACAACTTTTTCCTCCTTTTTTTTTTTTTTAATCTTATAACAGTCTCTGACATTTTTTGCTCCAAATTTAAGCGGTTCATGAATTTGATGCTAAATCAAAGAGGCGTTTTAGTCTTAACTGCTTTTTTGCAATGTTTTAGGTAAAAAAAATAATTTTAATAAATTTCCCTCTGTGCCAAAAAATGCAACGTTTGAAATGTTTTCATTTCATCATTATGTTTAAAAACATCTGGGTATGCAAATATGTCAAGGACAAATCAAGATATACTTGAAAAAGAAAAAAAAACTTAAAAAATGGTACAAAGCTAGAGAAGGCGAAGTTCATAAGGGCATTACAAAAGGTGCAAATTACTCCAGAAAACTGGGAAAGCAGCAAAGATTAATTGGTGTCTAACTATACAGATTTCATACTTCAGCAGATGTTTACAGAGGTTAAAGGGAACCTGTCATGTCCTGTTTTGCTACTAAACCACCCCTAATAGTATTTAGATCATGGAGTGTTCATTAATAATCCCAAAAAAGAATTGATACTTACATATTTTCATTAGCTAGCTGGGCAAACAGTCAAGCAGTCATCCGGCTGGTTAATGGTTAACGGTCCAGATAACTGAACTTGTAGCAATGCTGAAATTCAGAAAATACTGAAAGGATCAGTGTGATGTCTCGACCATGTAACTATAATAGGTGGTGCCAAGTCTACACAGACCTTAATGATTTAGGTAGCTTAGCTCTGCCCATTATGATCACATGGTCATGCAGCAGCAGTGACTGGAGGTGTGTTGGGTGTGTGGAACCTGGGAGCTGCAGGATCATCCTACATTTCAGCTCACTCACTCTTCTGTATAGGGAGGGAGCGTGGTCACCAACCCCATGGTCATACTACAATCCAGCCTCTGATATATCATCCTATGTGATGTGACAGGGGGTCCAGGCTTGAAATAGCAATCATGTCACCAAGCAGATACAAATACACTCTGTGATCCTCTGTTGTTTGATGATGCATAGTGTGTTCTGTTATTGTGAGGCTAGGAGCAGATTAAAACCGCTACACTGATCGATCAGCTCTGCATGGTCTCCACTTCCCCATGGTATAACATGGTAGCTTCCTGTCTCTACAACTTTCAATGGATCATCATCATCATCATCATCACTCCTCAGTGACAGTCACAGCAAGGCATCCAGAGTCTGCTGCATCTGTTATACTCACGTTATAGTACACACCTTTATTATGAAGTAATATCTATTAAAAGGTAAAAAAAAGTATTAAAAAAATGCATAAAACACAACTATATTTTTCACATTTTTTTCAGCCATGATAAATGTTTTTGATGCAGAAATCTGTGATGTAAACAATAGCTGTATGCAGATACCCTAAGGCTATATTTACTCATAGTGTTTTTGCAGTGTTTCTCTTTCTGTAGAAAATAAGGCACATTTTACAGTACCATTCCTACAGTATAGTTCTGTAGAGAAAGCACACATGTAATCCGCACCCAAGAACACTGCTAATAAACGCAAGTATGAATGTAAAAATAAATTCAAGAGCTGACATACTGCAGATCTGAAACAATGCTTTGTATGTTCAAATCTGCAAGGAAAAATAAGCAGCAGCAGCGTGACCATGACATGAGGTAGGAATCTCAATCACTTTCCTAGTACTCTGAAATGCTGCATTTTTAATTTATTTTCTGCTGCATAACTGCATGGATAAATTGCTGCAGACTGAAGCTTGTGAACATATATTTGTAGTACATGTTGCAATTTTTTACGCATGGACCTGAGGTGTCACATAGCGTAAAACTGCCTTGGTACAAGACCATAACAAGAACAGAAGGTGCCTTCATAGGATTGATAAACGGAATAAACCATAATACTGTATGTGTATGTGTATGTGTGTGTATATATATATATATATATATACAGTGCCTACAAGTAGTATTCAACCCCCTGCAGATTTAGGTGGTTTGATAAGATGCAAATAAGTTAGAGCCTTCAAACTGCAAACGAGAGTAGGATTTATTAACAGAAGCTTAAATCTTACAAACCAAAAAGTTATGTTGCTCAGTTGAATTTTAATAAATTTTAAACATAAAAGTGTGGGTCAATTATTATTCAACCCCTTAAACCACCAGCATTCTGTTTGGTCCCCCTAAAGTATTAAGAAGTAGTTCAGGCACAAAGAACAATGAGCTTCACATGTGTGGATTAATTATCTCTTTTGCCAGCCTTTTCTGACTATTTAAGACCCTCCCCAAACTTGTGAACAGCACTCATACATGGTCAACATGGGAAAGACAAAGGAGCATTCCAAGGCCATCAGAGACAAGATCGTGGAGGGTCACAAGGCTGGTAAGTGGGTAAAAAACCCTTTCCAAGGAGTTGGGCCTACCTGTCTCCACTGTTGGGAGCATCATCCGGAAGTGGAAGGCTTATAGAACTACTGTTAGCCTTCCACGGCCTGGACAGCCTTTGAAAGTTTCCTCCCGTGCCGAGGCCAGGCTTGTCCGAAGAGTCAAGGCTAACCCAAGGACAACAAGGAAGGAGCTCCGGGAAGATCTCATGGCAGTGGGGACATTGGTTTCAGTCAATACCATAAGTAACGTACTCCACCGCAATGGTCTCCATTCCAGACGAGCCTGTAAGGTACCTTTACTTTCAAAGCGTCATGTCAAGGCTCGTCTGCAGTTTGCTCATGATCACTTGGAGGACTCTGAGACAGACTGGTTCAAGGTTCTATGGTCTGATGAGACCAAGATCGAGATCTTTGGTGCCAACCACACACGTGACGTTTGGAGACTGGATGGCACTGTATACGACCCCAAGAATACCATCCCTAAAGTCAAGCATGGTGGTGGCAGCATCATGCTGTGGGGCTGTTTCTCAGCCAAGGGGCCTGGCCATCTGGTCCGCATCCATGGTAAAATGGATAGCACGGCCTACCTGGAGATTTTGGCCAAGAACCTCTGCTCCTCCATCAAGGATCTTAAGATGGGTCGTAATTTCATCTTCCAACAAGACAACGACCCAAAGCACACAGCCAAGAAAACCAAGGCCTGGTTCAAGAGGGAAAAAATCAAGGTGATGGAGTGGCCTAGTCAGTCTCCTGACCTTAACCCAATTGAAAACTTGTGGAAGGAGCTCAAGATTAAAGTCCACATGAGACACCCAAAGAACCTAGATAACTTGGAGAAGATCTGCATGGGGGAGTGGGCCAAGATAACTCCAGAGACCTGTGCCGGCCTGATCAGGTCTTATAAAAGACGATTATTAGCTGTAATTGCAAACAAGGGTTATTCCACAAAATATTAAACCTAGGGGTTGAATAATAATTGACCCACACTTTTATGTTTAAAATTTATTAAAATTCAACTGAGCAACATAACTTTTTGGTTTGTAAGATTTATGCTTCTGTTAATAAATCCTACTCTCGTTTGCAGTTTGAAGGCTCTAACTTATTTGCATCTTATCAAACCATCTAAATCTGCAGGGGGTTGAATACTACTTGTAGGCACTGTATATATATATATATATATATATATATTAGTGTATATATATATATATATATATATATATATATATATATATATATACACTATATATATATATATATATTTAAAATATTCCTAGATTTAGATTATCTATAGTAATCTATAATTGCGAACATTAAAATAGCATATTTTTTTTAGCTTTTAATAGATATTACTTGATAATAAAGGTGTGTACTATAATGTGTGTGTAACAGATGCTGCAGACTCTGGATGCCTTGCTGTAACTGTCATGAAGAGTAATGATAATGATCTATGGAAAGTTGTAGAGACAGGAAGCTACCATGTTCCTAGGTGGGAGGGTAGACCATGCAGAGCTGAATCGAGTAATGTAATGATTTGCCTATGCTCCTACTCTCACAATACCAGTACTCATTATGCCTCATCATACAGCAGAGGATCACAGCATCTATTTGTATCTGCTTGGTGACATGATTGCTATGTCAAGCCTGGATCCCCTGTCACATCACATAGGATGGTATATCAGAGGCTGCATTGCTGTATTGTAGTATGACCATAGGGCGGTGTTCAAGCCCCCTTCCATGCCCCCTCCCTATACAGAAGTGTGAGGTGGCTTGAATGTAGGATGATCCTGCAGCTCCCAGGGTCCACGCCCCCAACACCCCTCCTGTCACTGCTGCTGCATGAAGCTTTCTGGCTGAAATCTTATGTCCCCCGAGAGAAAAAGAGCAGGTATGATTTTATTGAATTATAAGTGATCTATAGATCGTAGAACTGCATGTACGGCTCTGCTTCATCATGTAGGAGGGCAGGGACTGTACTAAAAATTTTCTCTCCCCAGAGTTCGCCTTTAACAGATATGTAACTGAACTTATAGCAATGATGAAATTAATCTAATGGTCTGTATAAAGGACCTGCGTGATGCCACAACCTTGTGACCATAATTGACAAAGCTAAGCAACCTAAATCGTTAAGGTCTAAATCGTTAAATGTGCAAAGCTGGTAGATATATACCCAAATGACTTACAGCAGTAATTGCAGCAAAAGGTGGTCCCACAGGGTCAGAATACTTTTCAAGGCACTGTATTTCTAGTAAAAATAACAGAGGAACAGTTCAGCCAAATTATTACATTGTGGGGAATAAAGATATTTACTAAAACAGACCTATTGGGAGGCTTAAAGTGCACCTGTAACCGGTTTTGGGGATTCTAGACCCTGCCCACCACCTTTAACATAATGTAATTGGGGTTTCTGTAACCCCTTTATATCCCCAGACGTCCCTCTGCATACCTCAGAAAATGTTTTATTCTTTCCGGCTCCATATGCTAATTCCGTGGTTCAATCATATGGGGGTCTGCACATTGCGGTCGGCGCCGCCCCGTTCCATGCAAATGCTGTCCCTCCTGACTGTATGCAAGTGGATGACGTCACTACGATTCCCAAGTCTTGCGTCTGCGCAGTGGCGCACCTCACTGTGCCCTATTGAAGAGCCAGTGATTCCACTGTGCAAGCTGAGATGTGGGAATTGTGTGGATAGCATAGCGATGTCATCCACTTGCACGTAATCATGAGAGGCAGCATTTGCATGGAGCAGGGCGGCGTTGACCGCAATGTGCAGACCCCCATATGATAGAACCACGAAATTAACATATGGCACGGGACAGAATAAAACTTGTTTTCTGAGGTATACAGGGGGATATCTGGGGATATAAAAGGGTTACAGGAACCCCAATTACATCATGTTAAGAGGTGGGCAGGATCTAGGACCCTCAAAACTGGTGACTGGTGCACTTTAACTTGCTCTAACATTTTTAGATCTTAGGGAAGAGTCTCTGATTTCTAACATCCAACAATTAGCCAGAGGGAAGCTACAAAGAGTGATTGACTACAAAATCTGATTTATCTGCAATTTCAAATGGTACCCGATAAATCTTAATTTCTACTTTTAGGGCCCTGATTTTCCTGCAATGTAGATCACTGGAGTTACAGCAATGGGATTCCCTGACAAAAGTTTATATATGGGGGCCCTTTAGCGGGGCCCTTTAGCATTAAGGAATTGTCCCTTCCCTTAAAACGGAGGTCTTACAATTTGCAGAGTATCATTCTATAAAGAAAACATTAAAAAGTTCTTACATAAATCCCAAATTTTAATCTGTACAATCTATCTATACTATTGGTTAGAGGACTAGAAATGTTTTTGTTGTGTCAATCGGGAATTGTTTTTGCAGGAAAGCTTGCAGTCTAGTTGAGTTTGTAAAGCAATGCATCTGAGATGTGTGCATTAGGGACACACTGAAGTCTCTTTCCTCTGCACGTGTTATCATGTCAGCAAAAAATATTATTGATTTTGCTTTCTGCTTTGCTGACTTTTCCTTTAAGCCTTACAGGAAACAGAGATGCACGGTGTGCAGTTTGGGACTTTTTTGAATCAGAGAGTTGAAAAAAAAATTAATTATACATATACTTACTGGATATATGTAATTTTTCAATTCTTAAATTTGAAAAATCCCCAAAATTGCACCAAACTCTGTGAAAACCGTTCCTATGTTTGCGTCAAACTTGCAGCTGCTGAGTAACCCCATAAAAATACCACATTTTTCGCTTTATAAGATGCACCTGAATATAAGACGCACCCTCAAATTTGGTGCAGGAAAAGAGAAAAAAAAATCATTTTTAATGATAAATGGCATCTGTCTTATAATGCCAGTGTTCGTCTTGGAATTAGTATACATAGGTCATTATTTCAGAAAATTAAAGTAGGGAGGATGAAGAGTTAAAAACAGCGCTACAGTATTCCACGAGACATTAAAGGGTTTTCAACCTTTTGCCACATTTCAGGCTTCAAGCATTAAGATAGAAATTATAATCTTTTTGTGAAGAATCAACAACAAGTGGGACACAATCGTGAAGTGGAATGAAATTTATTGCATATTTTAAACTTTTTTAACAAATAAAAAACTGAAAAGTGGGGCGTGCAATATTATTCAGCCCCTTGAGTTAATACTTTGTAGTGCCACCTTTTGCTGCGATTACAGCTGCAAGTCACTTGGGGTATGTCTCTATCCGTTTTGCACATCGAGAGACTGAAATTCTTGCCCATTTTTCCTCGCAAAACAGCTGGAGCTCAGTGAGGTTGGATGGAGAGCGTTTGTGAACAGCAGTTTTCAGCTCTTTCCACAGATTCTCGATTGGATTCAGGTCTGGACTGTGACTTGGCCATTCTAACACCTGGATACGTTTATTTTTGAACCATTCCATTGTAGATTTTGCTTTATGTTTGGGATCATAGACTTGGATGGAGATTTATCTTCCAACAAGACACAGGTTTTTTGCAGACTCCTACAGGTTTTCTTCCAGAATGGTCCTGTATTTGGCTCTGTCCATCTTCCCATCAATTTTTAACATCTTCCCTGTCCCTGCTGAAGAAAAGCAGGCCCAAACCATGATGCTGCCACCACCATGTTTGACAGTGGGGATGGTGTTTTGAGGGTGATGAGCTGTGTTGCTTTTACGCCAAACATATCGTTTTGCATTGTTGCCAAATAGTTCGATTTTGGTTTCATCTGACCAGAGCACCTTTTTACAGTTCAGAAGAATTATGCACAAAAATAACCAGGTACTGGCCACCAGCATACAGGAGCCCATATTAGCCCCTACACACCATTAACACTCTACACAGCATTAACCCCCTCCGCATTAACCCCTAAACTGCTTTAACCCCCTCGCACCGCATTAACCCCTAAACTGCATTAACCCCTAACACTGCATTACCCCCTAGCACATCATTAACCCCCTAGCACAGCATTAATCACTACACAACATTAATCCTTAGCGCAGCATTAAACCCCAAAACCACATCAACCCCTTCACAGCATTAACCACCTAACACAGCATTAACCCCCTCGCACCACATTATCCCCCAGCACAGTATTAACCCCCTAGCAGAGTGCCCTTACACAGCATTAACCTCTAACACAGCATTAACCCCCTAACACCACATTAACCCCAAGACAGCATTAACAACCTAAAACAGCATTAATCACTACACAGCATTAACCCTTAGCACAGCGTTAACCCCTACATAGCATTAACCCCTAAAACCACATTAAGCCCTTAACCCAGCATTAACCCCCTAACACAGAATTAACCCACTAACTCCTAACCCAGCATCAACCCCTCAGCCTCCTCCCTCACATAGTATCAGTCTTCCCCACCCCCATCTTCAGCTCTATGAACACTCACCTCCTCCTTTGTTCTCCTGTTGGCCCCATGGTATATTCTTCCTCCTACTTCCTGTCATCGCGCTGCAGAGGCAGCAGCACCTCAGACCAGGGAGCTGATTGGAGTTCATCTGACTCTGGAAGTGCAGGTACCGCTATTTCCGAGAACATTCAGCTCCCTATGGCCGAGGAATATGGAGGTGCACCCCCACCCCTCACTGTCATATCCACCCCAGGGATCCTGCCACCTTGCTTGCGCTGGCTCCACATGGTCAATTTGCATAGCATGCATGTGGACAGCTAGCGGTGCTGGACCTCGGGGGCCCCCTCCTCCCCGGGGCCCTGGTTCAATGCATCAGCTGCACATGCAGTATGTCTTCCCCTAGTTAGAGGGGCTAAACTAGGTGACAGGTTCCCGTTAAGAAACTGAAGTAGCCGGAGGGTGAGTACAAGACTGGTTCAGGGGACTAAAAAACTCTCTAGAGTGCTGTTTTAAACAACAGGTGGTCAGTCAGTTCTTGGAGTTTGATGTGCTGGAAAACAAGAGCATGTGAAAGGTCCTGAGTTTCACAAGAGTTGATAACTAGATGATTAGGACAGAAAATCTCCAAAATGTTAGTTCGTGTGGGATTTTTCCAGAGTTCTGTAACTAGTAACTATGAAAGTGACACAAGAAAGGTTCTCTTAAATTTGTTGTCCTATCAGGTCCACTGTGCACACAGAACCACAAGCAGGTCTGGGTGCATATCTAGAATCCCTGCCTCATGGTCCTAGCATCTAGTAGCACACAAACAGATCTTTAGAAAAAGTGTTTGTAAAGGTTGTTTATGATATGCTAATTATGGCAGTAACTAGTCATA
This sequence comes from Allobates femoralis, assembly GCA_033576535.1. Lineage (NCBI taxonomy): Eukaryota > Metazoa > Chordata > Amphibia > Anura > Aromobatidae > Allobates > Allobates femoralis. Next base: position 634,945,246 of record JARQOC010000002.1, on the reverse strand, counting down.
GGGGCGTTAGGTCCCTGGCTTGTCGGCCCAGTTTACCTGTTATCACGCCCCTGTGTGAGTGATAATGATATAATAGTATAATATTTATTCATTTATATAGCGCTATTAATTCCATAACATGCTTTATAATTCTGTCTGAAAAGTGAAAAGAAGTGACCAAATAAAGAAGCAAGAATAATATTTCCCTTGAGGATGCCACCATTTGGTGTGGCGATATGTGGGGAGTCTCCCCCATTACATCCCCACCTACTTGCTCTTGTGCCACAAGAAGATACCATATATACTCGAGTATAAGCCTAGTTTTTCAGCACAGAAATTGCGCTGAAAAGTGCCCCACTTGGCTTATACTTGAGTCACTCAGTATGTGCTGTGGGGGGGCAGTGATCAGGGGCTGGAGGAGGCGGGGGGAGGCTGCAGAGTGAGTGGTAGGTCACGTGGGGCCGCTCATTAGTGTAATGAATATGCACTGCATCCCCCTGTCCATCAGCAGCAGGGGGAGCGGCGCATATTACGTTACACTAAGTGTCCTTGCGCCCCCCATCACAATATCTGGCCTCCAACATTGTATATAGTGCCCCCCTTAATAGTATCTGGCCCCATGCTGCGGCACACGTTAAAACAACGAACCATTTATACATCACTTTTACGGCGAATCCCTGCTGGCACTGCCGCGTCCTCTGATCTTCCTGCTTGTGCCGATGTCATGTGATCGGCGCAGCAGTAACATCATCGCTTCGCCGGTCATGTGACACTGCTACAAGCAGGAAGACCGGAGGACGCGGCGGTGCTTGCAGGGAATTGCCGGAAAGGTGATGTATAAATGATTTCTTGTTTTAACGTGTGCCGCAGCATGGGGCCAGATACTGTGCTCGGGGGGGCTATATACAATGTTGAGGGCCTGATACCGTGATTGGAGGGCTATATACAATGTTTGGGGCCAGATACTGTGATGGGGGGGGCTATATACAATGTTGGGGGCCAGATGCTGTGATGGGGGCTATATACAATGTTGGGGGCCAGATACTGTGATGGGGGGCTATATACAGTGATGAGGGCCAGATACTATGATGGGGGAGCTATATACAATGTTGGAGGCCAGATACTATGATGGGTGGGGCTATACACAGTGATGGGAGGCATGTGCCAGCATGGGGGCTATAGATAATGATGGGGGGGGGGCATGTGCCAGCATGTGGGCTATAGCTAATGATGGGGGGGGGCATGTGGCATGTGCCATCATGGGGGAGACTATATACAATGATGGGGGCATATGTCAAAATGGGTGGCTATAGATAATGATGGGGGCATGTGCCAGCATGGGGGGCTATATACAGTGATGGGGGGCATGTACCAGGATGAAGGGGCTGTAAATAATGGCGGCCATGTACCAGAATGAGGGGGCTATATATAATGATAGGGGTTATATACTGTGATGAGGGGCTATATACTATGATGGGGAACGTACACAGGGATGAGGGGCTACACATCAGGATGGGATAAGCTATATAACGTGATGGGGTGACTATATACCGTGTTGGGGGCTATTTACCAAGATGGGGACAGATATACCAAGATAAGGACATATATACAAGGATGGGACTCCAGCATTTCCCACCCTAGGCTTATACTCGAGTATATACGGGTAATTCTTATCCCCTCTTAGCTTCATTTAGCCTTCCTTATTGGTATTTTTCTTGCTCTTTATTTGGTCACTTCTGTCAATAAAACTGGATAATTCTTTAGACTATTGTGTGCTTTGAACTCTGTGTGTGACCAGGAGTTTTCAGGTCTGGGCCGATGGCTTTTGTCAGGTGATTTTTGAGATTGACATGTGTGCACATGTTTGCTTGGAGCTATTTAATGTACTGTACCTGTACTTATTTGGTATACACACCTTTGATGCTTTAGTGTGGTCTAAATATATGAGAATTCAATATTTTCTTTGTTCTATTGTTGTTACAACTACATGTATTTTTGAAGGCTAATATGAGGTTTGGGTGTTGTACTGCCCACCATTACACAAGTGTGTATTTTAATTATTTTTATTAAGTGCCTCAGTGTGTTTTGTTCAATAAAATTGTATTTTTGATAGATTATTGTGGTTGGTCCCATTTGTTAGACATCGGCTTTTTTCTCAGTTTTGGATATATGTTAATGATGTGTTTTTGGTTAGATCCCCTATATCTATGTGGTGCCCTCTGATCCCCTTTACTCTCACACTGTAGGGACACATTTTAATGATCAATTTATACATTTATTTTCAGGAACAGTAACAGAATAACAACATAAAAGGGTTTACCATTGAATAAAGTTAATCAATTAATTTTGGAATAATAATAATTTCCACAATTGAGAGTTTAAAAAAATGTCCCTGTGCTGTGATAATCTTATATATGTGTCCTGCTATGTACTGTGTAATGGATGTGTCTGACCGTACAGGGACATGGTCTGATCATACACGTCTCCTGTGCAGAGATAATCTTATATATGTGTCCCTGCTATGTACTGTGTAATGGATGTGTCTGACTGTACAGGGACATGGGCTGATCATAACACATCTCCTGTGCAGAGATAATCTTATATATGTGTCCCTGCTATGTACTGTGTAATGGATATGTCTGACCGTACAGGGACATGGTCTGATTATACCACATCTCCTGGGCTGAGATTATTTTATATATGTGCCCTGCTATGTACTGTATAATGGATGTGTCTGACCGTACAAGGACATGATCTGATCATACCACATCTCCTGTGCTGAGATTATCTTATATATGTGTCCTGCTATGCACTGTATAATGGATGTGTCTGACCATACAGGGACATGGTCTGATCATACCACATCTCCTTGGCTGGGATAATCTTATATATGTTTCCCTGCTATGTACTTTGTAATGGATGTGTCTGACTGTCCAGGGACATGGTCTGCTCATACCACATCTCTTGTGCTGAGATAATCTTATATATGTGTTCCTCCTATGTACTGTGTAATGGATGTGTCTGACCATACAGGGACATGGTCTGATCATACCATATCTCCTGTGCAGAGATAATCTTATATATGTGTCCCTGCTATGTACTGTGTAATGGCTGTGTCTCTCAGGAAAAAGTATACACACATTACAACATGGGATCATAGCTGAATCTTTGTGTGACATAAAACATTTCACTGCCTTTTAAAAAAAAAAAAAATCTTTTACCTCAAAGAAAAAATTATTTGTGATCCCGTGCTGTAATGTCTGTATGCTCTTTTGCTTCCTCCCAGCACAGGTATCCTTGTATGGTCAGACACATCCATTACACAGTACATAGCAGGGAAACATATACCGTATATACTCGTGTATAAGCCGACCCGTGTATAAGCCAACCCCCCTACTTTTGCCCCAAAAATCTGGAAAAACCTATTGACTCGTGTATAAGCCGAGGGTGGACCTCAGCAGAGGTATACAGCCCCAGCAGTGTGGTATACAGGCCCCCCAGTGGTATACAGCTCCCCAGTGGTAGTATACAGCAGCCCAGTGGTAGTATACAGCAGCCCCAGTGGTAGTATACAGCAGCCCCAGTGGTAGTATACAGCAGCAGCCCCAGTGCTGTATACAGCAGCAGCCCCAGTAGTATATACAGCCCCAGTGGTAGTATACAGCAACCCCAGTGGTATACAGCAGCCTCCCAGTGGTATATACAGCAGCCCCAGTGGTATATACAGAAGCCCCAGTGGTATAAACAGCAGCCCCAGTGGTATATACAGCAGCCCCAGTGGTATATACAGCAGCCCCCAGGGGTACCCAGCGGCCCCCAGGGGTACCAGCAGCCCCCAGGGGGTACCAACAGCCCCCAGGGGGTACCAACAGCCCCCAGGGGGTACCAGCAGCCCCCAGGGGGTACCCAGCAGCCCCCTGGGGGTACCAACAGCCCCAGGGGGTACCAACAGCCCCCAGGGGGTACCCAGCAGCCCCCAGGGGGTACCCAGCAGCCCCTGGGGTACCCAGCAGCCCCTGGGGGTACCAACAGCCCCCAGGGGGTACCCAGCAGCCCCCAGGGGGTACCCAGCAGCCCCCTGGGGGTACCAACAGCCCCCAGGGGGGTACCCAGCAGCCCCCTGGGGGTACCAACAGCCCCTGGGGGTACCCAGCAGCCCCCTGGGGGTACCAACAGCTCCCAAATGCTGGCACTCGGCCCCCTTGTAAGGCTTCCCCCCCGCTGCTTATACATTACCATCCCGGTGTTCTGATCCGCGCCGCTCCTCGGTGCTTCTTCATGCTCCGTCCTCGCTGGCTGCATCCGGGGATCTCCATTCTCCAGCCGTCGCGCGATGACGTCATATCGCTGCGACAGCCGGAGATCCCCGGATGCAGCCAGCGAGGACGGAGCATGAAGAAGCACCGAGGAGCGGCGCGGATCAGAACACCGGGATGGTAATGTATATGCAGCGATGGGGGGGCCTTACAAGGGGGGACAGTGCCAGCTTTTGGGGGGAATATATGAACTGCTTCCCCCTGCCGCTGATTGACAGGGGGAAGCAGTGCATAGATAATGAGCGGCCCCACGTGATGGGGCCGCTCATACAGCTGCCCCCCCCGCCTCCTCCAGCCTCCACAGCCCCGGCCCCACAGCCCCCACCACAGCACATACCGTAGTGACTCGTGTATAAGCCGAGGGGGAGACTTTTCAGCCCAAATTTTGGGCTGAAAAACTCGGCATATACACGAGTATATACGGTATATGATTATCTCAGCACAGGAGATGTGGTATGATCAGACCATGTCCCTGTATGGTCAGACACATCCATTACACAGTACATAGCAGGGAAACATATATAGGATTATCTCAGCACAGGAGCGTTTTTTTAAATACATCCAATTGTGGAAATTATTATTATTATTCCAAGATCTATTGATTAAAATAAATTTTAGTTCTTTGGAAAACCCCTTTTAAAGGGAATTTAGTAGCAGAGTTTTGCTACCTCATCTGACAGCAACATAATGTAGGCAAAGAGGCCACATAACCAACGATGTGTCGCATATATAACTGGCTGCAGCCTTTCTGACTCAATCAAAACATTTAGTTTCCGGAACATGGTAGAGCCGAGAGCTACCCACGCCAGGCTCTCTATATAAACTGTGCATTGACTATGAGATGTAAATCACAGCAGGGGGTGTATTGGACTGCCGTGCGTCCATGACAAGTAGTCCTATACCGGTAATTTTGCTGTAATAAAGCCATTATTTTAAGTTAACAGCACAAAGTCTGATAAGAGAGGCACAGTTGCTCTTTGTTTCTTTAACTCTTACAGCTTGCTGTCCTAAGCTTGCATAGCAAAAACCTGCTGACAGATTCCCTTTTAGGCATTCTTCACATACCTGTGTTTTAGGGTTCATGTACCGGTAATGGGTCTCCCACTTAACAGCATATGTGGGTCTGTCAAATTTAAGTCAGAAGACCTGTGGCCAGTGGGCGTAATGTGGTCCAAACTCTTGATTATCTAAAAAAAATAAGGGAGACAAAGAGGCGCATATTGTGCCCTATTACTTGTTACCACCGAATGATAACCCCAGATGGACCTTGCTGGTTCAGTTGTGTTCACCCACAACCGGCTTGTATGCCTGAGATGACAGCTGCCGCAGGCCCACACCGCCAAGTGCACCGTAGGAAAATCCAGAATCATCCAAGACAGGAGTGGTGTCTCCAGTCTGCACTGCTGCCTGACAAAAGATACACAAGGAGCCAACACTTGTATCTGCTGCTCCTTTATTCTTTCTTACACTAACACATTTCGGTGCTAATCCTTGCACCTTCCTCAGGCTTACATACACACCCTGAGAAGGTGCAAGGATTAGCACTGAAATGCGTTGGTGTAAGATAGAATAAAGGAGCAGCAGATACAAGTGTTGGCTCCTTGTGTATCTTTTGTCGGGCAGCGGTGCGGACCGAAGACACCAATCCTATCTTGGAAAACTCTTGATTATAACATATGGATCTGTGAATTTGGATTTAAAGGGGGCCTGTCACGTCCGATAATGCTGTTACCCTGTAGATGTAGGTTCAGTTTGCAGCTTAACAGGGTTTTGAATGTGCCTGGCTGCACTACTGGATGTGTGGCAACTGGGAGAAAATAAACTATATTTCTCCGTGAGCCGCTGGCTTTAAGGCATGCAGCTCTGCCCAGGACAATTGCAGTGACCTCTGATATCACCGAGACCGGAGCCCGTAAACATACCCTGCACTGAAGGATGGGGTCTAATTAAAGGGACACTGTCAGCACAGAGTCTTATTAAAGAGGACCTGTGACTAGGTCTAAAGTGATCAGTTCATGCTTTTATTTTGTTCCCACTTTTGCCTTGGGTATTCTGTTTTTTTTCTTTTTTTTATTTGCGGTTCCACCGATATGGATTTTTTAAATTACTGCTCATTTTTAGTGTCTTTACCAAAGGGTGTGTGGCTCACCAAGTAATTTTGTAGAATGTCCTAAAGATAACCCCCTTTGAAAAAACAATAAAAATTAGCACTAAATAAAAAGGGCCCAAATCTCTGAAACTGGTGGATTTAAAAGGGGGAAAAAACAACCAGAATACCCAGGACAAGTGGGAATAAAATGAGATAAAAAATTATTTTTCACATTGAAACATGTTAAAGGCAATTCTTTATATAATGTAGATATGTAATATTTGTGCTGTTGAATGGTGATTTTGTACACAGTAACTTGTTGAATGTTTTTGATGATTTGGTAACTTGCCAACTTTTCTCTATATTTACTAACTTTTTCTCTTTTTTTTTTCCCCCCCCACAGACCTTTATAGTACTAAACAAAGGAAAAACAATCTTCAGATTTAGTGCCACGCCTGCCTTGTATATTTTAAGTCCTTTTAACCTATTTAGGAAGATAGCTATTAAAATTTTGATACATTCATATCCTTTTTCTGATAATTGATGATGTTAGTGTAACAATTTTAAATGAGCTGCCAGAAATGCCCAAATATGTTTGGCAGCAAAAAGGAAAATACTCCTTTATTTAAAGGGAACCTGACCCCTCCAAATCGGTCCCCAGCCTCTAAAAACCTGTCGCTGCACCTTCCTATAAGGTTTCAAGCTATCCCTCTCTTTCCCTTTATAGATCCTGTAAAGTGGAATAATCACATTTATTACCTGGCAAATCTGCGGCTTCTGCTGGTCCTGAGGAGTCACAGTGTGTGTTCCCTCTGGCTCCTTATCGCCGCCTCCACTGTTGTTTTTCACGCCCCAATGGGCGTGAAAATGAATGTTGATGATCCTGTGTCGGATCGCTGGGCGGGCTTAGCCGGAATGATGCAAATCGCGTCATTTCTGGCACTGTGACATCAATACACCCTTTGGGTGTATGTACGGACCTCACTGTGCATTGCGCATGCGTGAGGTGTTATTTACAACTCAGGCATGCGCAATGTGCAACATGAGGTGTATCGACGTCACAGCGCCGGAGATGACGCGATTTGCGTCATTCCGGCTAAGCCCACCCAGCGATCCGACACAGGATCATCAACATTAATTTTCACACCCATTGGGGCGTGAAAAACAACAGTGGAGGCAGCTATGAGGAGCCAGAGGGAATGCCTTTTGTAACTCCTCAGGGCAGCAGAAGCCGCAGATTTGCCAGGTAATAAATATGATTATTCCGGTTTACAGAATCTCTAATGGGAAAGAGAGGGATAGCTTGAAACTTTATAGGAAGATGCAGGGACAGGTTTTTAGAGGCTGGGGACCGATTTGGAGGGGTCAGGTTCCTTTAACGACTTGTTCTTCTGTGCCTTTTCTCTTGGCTCAACATATCCTGAAATGTGCGATAGAAAATGATCAGGTTTTTATAACAATATGAATACATGATATGATTGCCATAATATGGCTGAGCTGGTTCCCTGAAAAATGCCCCCAGGCAACAATAACCCTAATGCTTAACCCTAATGTCTAACTCAAGGGCATTTTTCTGGTCACCAACTGAGCTGCATGTTTCTATGTGTGTGATGTAAATTTTACTATGTCAAGAGATTTGCTTCCTTGTAGAGATGGGCAAATCCGCTAATTTTTCAGTTTCAACGGATCCAGACGGACTTTAAAAAAGTCTAGATTTGGAACTGAACTTGAGCCTGAACCATGAAACCCATGTAAGTCTATGGGAACTTGAACTTGAGCAATATAAAATGGTTACAGTATGGGCTGGGGGTGGGGGTGGGGTAAAAGAAAGCAAAATGGCGATTAAACCAGGAGAATTATACATTAGTGATGTGTCAGTCGTGGCTAATCTAAATCACAGAATCGGCTCCCTGCTGTGAACAGGAAGCGGTGCACAAGTGAGAGCCACTAGATTCTCTTAATGGCTCTCACTTTGCATATAATTGCCGGTGTTCTGCGATCGTAATCCCATCTACCTGAACAAATCCCCACCCACTCATCAATTAAATTGGTACATAGGAAGTGGGTGGGGCTTTGGCTGCATGTGGGTGTTTTTTTGGTCAGTGGAGCTAAGGGAGCCAGATCACCAAAGAGGGGCGGACTGACCATCACTAATATACTTACCAGTCTCTCGCTGCGGTCACACTTGCTTCCGAATCCGCTCATTAAACATTTTGAATATTCACTGCGCTGATTCAGCTAATCGCAGATTCCCACTCTCTGTGACAGCGCTTGTGATTGGCTCTTAAAGTCAGACTACGCTCCCACAATCTGTACTGGTGTCTGTGATTGGTTGCCATATACATGTATGACAGTAAGCCTGCCCGTCATATGTGTGTAAAAATAAATAATTGATAAAAATTCTAATAGGTCCCCCTATATTGATACTTGCAGATAAAGCGGACAGCTGTGACCTGCAGCCCTTAGCTGGGCACTCTATATTGGCTGCTTATCAAATACGGAGACCCTATGCGTTTTTTTTTTTCTTCTATATCTGAATAAATAATTTAAAAAAAAATGCATGGGGTATCCCCCAATTTGATACTCAGCCAAGATAAAGCACACGGTGGTTCATATTCTCACTCTGGGGAGACACAAAGTTATGAGGAGACACATAGGTATTGCCCCAGCCTGCAGCTGCCCCAGAATTTGCCGCATTCATTAAAAGTGCCTGGTACTTTTTCCGGCTCTTCTCGATTGTCCTTGTGTGGTGGCAATCAGGGTAATAGAAAGGGGTTAATGACAGCTGAGTTGAGTATTCATAGCCGTCATGAAGCCTTGGATTGATGATGTTCTGGGTTCTATGAGACCTCCACGTTACTAATTCTGTGAGTCAATAGTTAAAAAAAAACACACACAGAGAAAAATCCTTTATTTGAAAGAACACACGCAGACAACCCTCTTTTCTGCTGCGAGCGGGATCCAAGTGTATCACTCACTGTGATCCGAGTCTCTTGCGTGCGAAAATCTGACCACAGATGAGAAGACGGAGAGTGTAATTTCTCCATCTTCTCTATCGCTTGTCTCTGCGAATGTCGCACTGCACTCAGATGTCCTTCCATTGTTTCATACACACCCATAGACTTGATGGCGTGATCCGATACTCGCAGCGTACTGCCACTTATTCCTCAGTGCGATTAGTGCTGTGAAATAATTCACAGATCTAAGCAACACGATTAAGTAACATTGGAGCGAGTGCAGTGCCAGATTCATTCGCTTGTGTGACCCTGGCAGAGATTTACAGACTTGGCGGTGACACCTCTTTTGTAAGTTATGTTGCTCACGCCCACAGGGGTGTAATATCATGAGTAGTGGGACAATTAGTCTGGGGAAAACAACGCCCCAGGACTTAGGCACCCACTAATGTATATATCGCCAATGCAAATATCATTTTTTTTTTAAAGAATATACAGTAAGTGAAACAGCTTGTTAGGGTATAAAGATAGCAATAATTGTATGGTGGTGGTTTAGGGGCTTTGGTGAAGCTGTCGGGTTCCCTTTGATAATAAATATATCTACGCAAGTTTGGCATCGGTGTAATCGTATTGACCGATGCAAATTAAGTTTCCAGGTCATTGTAATGATTTATTGAATGCCTTAAAAACAAACCTTCATTATATGGGAAATGGCATGTTTTTTTTTCCCCCATTTTATCTCACTTTGGAATTTTTTTCCCAGTTTTGCAAATTGAGTAATGTCATTGAAAACTACAACTTGTTCTGCCAAAAAAGAAGCCCTTCTTGGAAGAAGGATATCTCAAGAGCGAAAATCACCTAGACCTTAAGGGGTTAAAGGGGTCGTCCATATTGAAAACCTCTTTCAGGGACTACCCCTCACCTGTATATGGGCTGTGTCTGTTCTCATCTCTAGTTAAGGCAGTTGTTATTTTTGGAAGATAGCAGCCATGTTTAATAACTTTTTTAAGATGCTCCCTCAACCAGGCGTGTTCCTTGTGCTAAATGATGAATCGGTAACGCCCATAGTAGTTGTTATATTCCTTACTCCGTCTATTGATTTGTGTTGACCTCAGATAATTCTGCTTTTATAACTTACAGATGTGTTTGGCTATGTTCACATTGGACGTTTTTGATCCGTTTTTGGTGCTGCATTTTTGTTTTGTTTTTTTAAACTGCACCAAACACGGATCAGTCACTTCGTCGGCCAGCAAAGTGAATGGGATTTTCAATTTGCTGTTCAGACATCAGCGTTTTGACTGCTGCGTTAGTGGTGCTGAAAGCGCATCCAGAACATCATGAGCATATCAATTAGTGCTCCTTTTTTTCTGCTGTGCTTTGCACACCACAAATGCTCCATTACTTACCCTCCCTAGCGAGCTCCGGCAATGTCTTCCTACCAGGCACCAGCAGGACCTGTGGGTACGGTACTGACAGGACCTACCCATGTGACTTAGCCAGAGAGTCACATGTTGACAAGTCATGTCAGTACTCGTACTACTGACAGGTCCTTCCGTGCCCAGAAGAAAGACATCACCGAGGGTTGCCGGGGAGGGAAGGAAACTGTGTGTGTCTCTGTCTGTGTCCCCCGAAAATGGGAAAAAAGCAACACAAACAGATGATGCATTTGTGATGCTTTTTTTCAGCAAAATCGGAGCACAAACGCACTTTGTGCGCCTTAGATTAGGTACCTGCCATGATGACATACATATCACACAAACACTGTCATGTAATGTATGCAGGGTATATCATGTTACGGTTGTAACTGTAATCTTTTTTTCATCTTTTCCCTCAATTTCTGCTTTTTCCTTGACAACTTTGTACAGTATTTAGCATGATCATTATGTGCACTATTTTGACCAACTGCGTATTCATGACTTTTAGTAATCCTCCAGACTGGTCTAAGCAAGTGGAGTAAGTATGTCTGTTACTATTAATATATTACAGTCTGCATGTGTGTGTATTACTCATTAGACACTTCAGCTTTGATCAAATCTGATATTATTTTTAATTGTTGCTTGCCTATTAATTTTACACCTATAAATCACAGTTTTGGGGACCTTCCTGTTGTTAGTAAAGATAATACGGCAGAGTTATCCAAAGTGTTTAAAAGAAAAACATTTTTTTTACTATAGCAACAAATCACGATGCAGCTTTAATTCCTTAAAGTGCTATGGGAAAAATGAAAAGTTTGTTGTGATTGATTGCTATGGCAAAAGACTGTTGAAGTGCAGACTGCGGGTAAATCTGCTTCAGTAAGTTATATGGACGTACTTGCAGACATCTGTGATGGCCACTTTACACGTCCCGATATTGGCGTCCAACTCCGATAAAAGTCACGTGGTTCGTGCGTTGGCCCCGATATTGTTCGTGCGTTGTATGGTGTAAATGTCCAATGCAATGCAAGAACAATGGCAAAACGATATCGGTGGAGAAATAAGCAGGCTCTCCAACTGCCCGATATTGGATGGACGATGTGGCCGGATCGTGCTGTTAAAGCCCAACAACAATTTGGAGTACAACTTTCCCTATTCTCTCCCATGTTAAATGGTCGTTCCTGGGTCTCCTGTACAAGGGGGCGTACACATCACCGTGGCGTTGCCTGCCGATATCGCGCTGTGTAACATCTCCTATGCGATCTTGGAATTCTGCCCAAAAAATGTGCGCTCCCGCACCGTTGTATCCAACATCGGACCGATGTTGGGACGTGTTAAGTGGCCATAAAGGGTATTTATTGTCCAGGACTAACAAAATGATGACCTATCCTTAGGTTAAGTCATCCATTTCTGACCGGTGTGTGTCTGACACTGGACGCTTGCACTAGCCAGCTGTTGTCTGTATTGGCAACTTCCATAATTAAAATGTAAGAGGCCCGAACAATGCTGCTCTGTACACATTTAGGAATCTTTCCTGGATTCTGGCAGATCTGTTCAGATTGGCCAGAGACATACTGCTTGAGATGTGTGCGAGATACTCGAATGAATCTCACATGACTCTCCTGGCAAGGCCATAGGCTGTCTGGAAGGGTGCACATTAGCTGCAGCTGACGCGCTTCCATGCAGAGGGTCAGCAGCAGTTCCTGGTAAATCATGAGAGACATGCGTGTATCTTGCATACATCTCGCTCAATGTGTTTCTGGCCATACACTTGAATCAGACTGACCGGCCGCTTGTTACAGCATAAGTTAAATAGCGTATTTAGCCTCAGTGTTCCTTATGGCTCCACAAAATCAGACAACAGCTTATTATTTGGGGTGTCGGATGTCAGACCGCCATTCAGGGCCGGCACCAGATTTTTGTAGGCATCGGGGGAAAGAGTGTTAATGGGCCCCTTTTACACTCCGCCCTTGCCCCTCCAAATTATATATAACTCACACATCTCTGCTACATGCCCATAGACATAGTACACACACATCTCTGCTACATGCACACTACACATAGTACACACACAGCTTTGCTACATGCCCATAGACATAAATGGGCCTGCTACATACACATGTAGACACACAGCTCTGCACACTACACATAGTACACACACAGCTCTACTACATGAACATACAGATACACACACACGCACACAGCTCTATTACATGAACATACAGATACAACACACACCGCACTGGTACATGCACAATTTATGCACATACAGATGCACGCAGCTCTGCTACATACACACTACACATAGACATACATGTCCATAGATATAAATTGCTCTGCTACACGCACATGTAAACACTCAGCTCTGCTACATGCACACTACACATAATACACACACAGCTCTACTACATGAACTTACAGATATACACACAGCACTGGTACATGCCTAATTCATGCACATACAGACACACACAGCTCTGCTATATGCACACTACACATACAGATACACATATGGGTCTGCTACATGGATACTACATACCCAGCTCTTGTACATGTACAATGTATACACATACAAACACACACAGCTCTGGTCACATATACAGTATATGTAAATACAGTACATATACACATAGCTCTGCTGCATGCATAATGTATGCATATACACACCCAGCTCTGCCACATGGATACTACATGCACACTACACAGCTAGATCTGCTACATGTACAATATATGTATATACAGATGCACACAGCTCTGCTACATGCACATACAAACACACAGCTCTGCTACATGCACATACAGATGCACAAATACAGATATACACAAATATAAATACACACACATCTATAGATACACACAGACACACACATACACATATATTATCACACTCAGATGATCTTGATCAGTACAGAGCAGGAGAGGAGGCACTGGGAGCTGTAGGGAGGCAGCAGAAGTTAAGCAGAAGCAGTTTCTTCTAGGACCTTGGTTTCAGTCATGTGATCAGTCACATGACTGTAACTGGAAGGTTCTGCAGCCTATATTCAGCTCCCGATAAGCTTTCTCTCCTGTTGTGTACCGATTTACCTAGATCAGTACAGAGCAGGAGAGAAGAGAGGGAGAGAGGGCCACTATCTGTGAGCGGGTCTCCTCTGTTTCCGCTCACAGACCTATTCCTGCATGATTGGACACATACATTACACAGGGACACAAATATTTAATTGTGGTACTTATTTTTATTCAAAGATCTATTAATTAAAATTTACCACTGTTCATGCCACAACCCCCTTTAAGGGATTACTGTAAATGTTTGCTATCTGAGGTTCCTCCAGTCCCTTCTTTTACTTTGGAGTAGTCCTCAAGGCTTAAACTCCACAAAGACATGAAGTCGCACACAAAGTGGGTCTGGAGGTACCATTCTTCTACCCTATTGTAGGAAGGCTGACCATGTTGAAAATGTCCCAATGATTACAGCATTGATTGCAACTTCTGCCTATAGGGAATGTTTAACATGCAGTACAATTCAGATTATGTTTTGGTTGCGCTAATTATGACATTTCTAAATATTAGTGATATTACAACTAATACTGATGTGTGGTGTGTTTTTCTTTCACAGGTACACTTTCACTGGAATTTATACATTTGAATCACTTGTGAAAATCATTGCAAGAGGTTTTTGCATAGACGGCTTTACATTTTTGCGGGATCCATGGAACTGGTTAGATTTCAGCGTCATTATGATGGCGTAAGTTTCATCATTTCAGTCTATTTATTATTTATGTTTGAAGAACTTAATACTGCAGTCAATTCCAGGAGCTGGTCATATATAGTCTATGACATAAAATAATCTGTAGGACACAAAACATCCTTTAAACAGTGCAAAAATCACCATAATAATACCAAATATATAGATACAAATATATCCACAAAACATCCTCTTTACATATACCCAAAAGTAGCCAATAATAGTAAATTAACTGAAGTTTTGTAGGGAGGGGCACACCCAACAAATTCATTACATTTCTGCAACAAAAGTGGTTTAAATAGAAGAAAAACGTATTGTCAATGCAGGCATCATTCTGATTGACATCTAGCTCCCCGCAGTTAGGCAGCAGGGGGCCTGTTGTCAGTCAGCATGCCATCGGCAGTGACGCCCCGAGAAGAAGCTGCTTTGTTGTAGTGCTGTCACCAGAGGCAGGAGAATTGCGGGCAGCAGCAATCTGTGATTTATCTGATCCCACAGAGATTGTCACTGGGCAGAAAACACTGGTAGTTATCAACTACTCCTTAGCCCCATATGAAAAAGTACACAAAAGTCCCTCCCGGATAACTTCTTTTAAAGGGGCTTCTAGATGTCTGAATGGTCTCCTCAGTTATGTTACCTGTGCAGACACCTCTTTCCCTGTAGTATTATAAGATAGTGTATAACATGAGCGAGTAACGGTATAGCAAAAGAGATGAAGAACAAACAAGCCATAATTACTCCAATTTAAATTTGTTTTTCCTATTTTGTTGAGTCAACCGATAAAAGATGTTAAGGCTATGTTAGTCTTTCCTATTAAGGCCCCTCTATGTATGCTATTGCAGCCACATTGTTTTAAACTTATCAGATTTAACAGCTGTCCTAATGTACTGTCTGTCATAATGTGTGCTGCCTTGGCATCCATGCCTTTCAAATACATTCTCTTGGCTATATACAAATAGAATTCATTAGTTGAAAATATAGACATTTTTTTAAGTCGATAGGTGACAAAGACTACCATATTTTTTGTACTATAATACAGGTCCATAAGGTGCGCCTAGGTTTTAGAGGAGGAAAATAGGGGAAACGATTCTAAGCAAAAAATGTGGTCATGATATACTGTTATAGCGGGATCTGCTGCTGACACTGCTACGGGGGTAATGTCCCCCAATTCTTTACTAATTTCCTCCTCCTGGGTACCTTGCAGATATATATGTCCTCCATACCTGTATATATATTTCCCATCCTTGTCCCATCCTGCTATATATAATCCCCATTCTAGTATATATGGCCCAATCCTGGTATATATGGCCCTCATCCAGGAATCTAATTTCCTCATCTTGGGCCCATACTGGTATATATGTCCCACATCCTGATGTATATTATCCCCATCCTGGTGTACATGCTCACTATCCTGGTATATATGATCTCAATCCTGGTATGTATGTGAATCCTGGTATATATGATCCCCATCATGGACCTATCCTGGTGTATATGTCTCCCATCACGCTGCACACATGAAAAAAATTAATTATTCTACTCACCATTCCTCCACTCCCTCGGTGTACGTTCTTATCTTCTCATGCTGTTCAGTGTGTAAGTGGTGCAGTGCATGATGTCACTGCTATGTATGCTCACGATGTCAGCTGTCTGAATATTCACACTTTCCTATGCCCAGAATTATGGGTGTGGAGAGAAGTGAATATTCATTGTATTTAATAGCGGAGACATGTGATCTCCCAGCAGCTGCAGTAAGCCTGTGACAGGTGATTACATGTCTGTTATTAACAAGAATGAATATTCATTACCCCAGTGCCCATAATCTCGTCCACCTCTCAGCGTCAGCTTCAGTGCCAAGAAGTGGGTGGGAATATGGGCGTGGGGAGTAGTGAATATTCATACTCTTTAATAGTGTTTGCTCGAGCGGTGCCTCCTATGACCCCCTCCTCTACCGCTGCCCATCCCCCACAGCCTCAACCAGGTACATCCAGACAATAGGGCGCATCCAACATTTTCTTTCAAAATTTTTTGGGAAAAAATTGTGTCTTATAGTCTGAAAAATATGGTATATGTGGACATGCCTTATGGCATTTAACATGTAGTGAAACAATGTATCTAGCATTTTTGCACTTTATAAAGGATCTTTAGTAGTTATTCATTCAGAATTAATCCACACACGTCAGACATTTCTGCTCCTGTTTCATTCATGTCACTGAGCTTGCAGAAATCTATATATATGGCGGCCAAATATCCAAATTCACATGACTTCAAATTACTGCAACAAAGCCGACAGTGAACCTACCCCTGGTGTTGCAGATTTCCTTTTATGTGATTCTGCTACAGACGTATGCTGTAGGAGAATCGACTAATTAATATTATTTTCTTTGCTAACCCCAATCCACTGGCTACTCTTCTATCATTGAAAGCTGATCGTAGAAGTAAAAGACATAATCAGCAAAAGTAAACCTGTAAAATAAAGTCATAACTTGTGAAGATAAACCATAGTATAAATTAGACATTACATTTGTGTTTCCCAGAATCTTTGCTGGGATATTTCCCTTCTTTAGGATATGTGCACACAACGTCCCATAACGTCCTTTAATCAGGTGAACCCTCGGAGCCTTTCAAGCAGAAGATGCTTCCGATAACTCTGGCGTTTATTTTCGTGATGTTGATATTATTGTGGTGAGCCCGCATCCCCCCTTTTATTTTCGTGATGTTGATATTATTGTGGTGCGCCCGCATCCCCCCTTTTATTTTCGTGATGTTGATATTATTGTGGTGCGCCCGCATCCCCCCTTTTATTTCGTGATGTTGATATTATTGTGGTGCGCCCGCATCCCCCCTTTTATTTTCGTGATGTTGATATTATTGTGGTGCGCCCGTATCCCCCCTTTTATTTTCGTGATGTTGATATTATTGTGGTGCGCCCGCATCCCCCCTTTTATTTTCGTGATGTTGATATTATTGTGGTGCGCCCGCATCCCCCCTTTTATTTTCGTGATGTTGATATTATTGTGGTGCGCCCGCATCCCCCCTTTTATTTTCGTGATGTTGATATTATTGTGGTGCGCCCGTATCCCCCCTTTTATTTTCGTGATGTTGATATTATTGTGGTGCGCCCGCATCCCCCCTTTTATTTTCGTGATGTTGATATTATTGTGGTGCGCCCGCATCCCCCCTTTTATTTTCGTGATTTTGATATTATTGTGGTGCGCCCGCATCCCCCATTTTATTTTCGTGATGTTGATATTATTGTGGTGCGCCCGCATCCCCCCTTTTATTTTCGTGATTTTGATATTATTGTGGTGCGCCCGCATCCCCCCTTTTATTTTCGTGATGTTGATATTATTGTGGTGCGCCCGCATCCCCCCTTTTATTTTCGTGATGTTGATATTATTGTGGTGCGCCCGCATCCCCCCTTTTATTTTCGTGATGTTGATATTATTGTGGTGCGCCCGCATCCCCCCTTTTATTTTCGTGATGTTGATATTATTGTGGTGCGCCCGCATCCCACCTTTTATTTTCGTGATGTTGATATTATTGTGGTGCGCCCGCATCCCCCCTTTTATTTTCGTGATGTTGATATTATTGTGGTGCGCCCGCATCCCCCCTTTTATTTTCGTGATGTTGATATTATTGTGGTGCGCCCGCATTCCCCCTTTTATTTTCGTGATGTTGATATTATTGTGGTGTGCCCGCATCCCCCCTTTTATTTTCGTGATGTTGATATTATTGTGGTGCGCCCGCATCCCCCCTTTTATTTTCGTGATGTTAATATTATTGTGGTGCGCCCGTATCCCCCCTTTTATTTTCGTGATGTTGATATTATTGTGGTGCGCCCGCATCCCCCTTTTATTTTCGTGATGTTGATATTATTGTGGTGTGCCCGCATCCCCCCTTTTATTTTCGTGATTTTGATATTATTGTGGTGCGCCCGCATCCCCCATTTTATTTTCGTGATGTTGATATTATTGTGGTGCGCCCGCATCCCCCCTTTTATTTTCGTGATGTTGATATTATTGTGGTGCGCCCGCATCCCCCCTTTTATTTTCGTGATGTTGATATTATTGTGGTGCGCCCGCATCCCCCCTTTTATTTTCGTGATGTTGATATTATTGTGGTGCGCCCGCATCCCCCCTTTTATTTTCGTGATGTTGATATTATTGTGGTGCGCCCGCATCCCCCCTTTTATTTTCGTGATGTTGATATTATTGTGGTGCGCCCGCATCCCACCTTTTATTTTCGTGATGTTGATATTATTGTGGTGCGCCCGCATCCCCCCTTTTATTTTCGTGATGTTGATATTATTGTGGTGCGCCCGCATCCCCCCTTTTATTTTCGTGATGTTGATATTATTGTGGTGCGCCCGCATTCCCCTTTTTATTTTCGTGATGTTGATATTATTGTGGTGTGCCCGCATCCCCCCTTTTATTTTCGTGATGTTGATATTATTGTGGTGTGCCCGCATCCCCCCTTTTATTTTCGTGATGTTGATATTATTGTGGTGCGCCCGCATCCCCCCTTTTATTTTCGTGATGTTGATATTATTGTGGTGCGCCCGCATCCCCCCTTTTATTTTCGTGATGTTGATATTATTGTGGTGCGCCCGCATTCCCCCTTTTATTTTCGTGATGTCGATCCTTTGTTGCTTTTTTTTTTTAGTTTCCTGAGTGTTTTTCTGATTTTTTCTTTTTGGGTTGTCAGTAGTTTTCCAATCTGTTGAATAAGGAAGCGTTTTTTTAAGCAGAAACAATAGTAAAATAACATCTGGTGTCCTCCCAGCATTTAGTTAACTTTCCCATTGATGTGTATTATAAAGTACTGAGTGGAAAGTGGCAGGAGAATGGACGTCACTTCTTTTTAACGACTTGAGGTTTTTAGATTGCTAACACGGGTAAAGGCGTTACAAAGATAGAACGTATGCATTGCAAATATCGTTTTTACAGACAAATGCTTATAGTTGTCATTCTGAGGCTTTTCTGATTAGAGTTTCCAGTGGTTTCTGCGGTGTTGTGTGCACATAGCCTTAGAAGAATGGACATAATATAACTGCTTATCTTAAAGCACTTCTCCAGCATTTTTCTTTTATTGCGCCGCTGGAATGGCTCTTTAAATGGAAGTCCCTTGCCTCATGCCTTATACATACCTGTTGCCATCTTCATCTTTTTCCAGCGGGTCTCCGGTCGGTGCCCTATGATTTGTGACCTGCCAGCAGTTTCAGCGTCTCATGGAGTGCGTCGGAGGTCACAACTCAAGACATCTCCATCTCTATGACAGCCTCATTCTGACCTTGTTCTGCATTGAGACTTTGTGACGTAACTTTTGACTTTCAGCCAGTCAGACATTAGGGGCACAGGATGGCATCTCGGGACCAGAGCATTGCCAAAAAACAATGAAGTCCCAGAGGGGAGCATATGACAGAGGCCAGGGGCTTACATTTAAAGTGCTCTAAAAAACACACTGGAGTAGCGCTTTAAAGGGTTTTTTTCATGAACAAAGGTAATTTCAAAGTTTATTTTAATCAATAGGGCTTGGAATAATAATAATAATAATAATAATATCCACAGTTGAATGTGTTTAAAAAATGTTCCTGTGCTGAGATAATCTTATGTATGTTCCCCTGCTATGTACTGTGTAATGTCCGTGTCTGACCGACCGTTCACAGACCATGGTTTTGTCATGGGCAGGGGAGGATGCAAGAGAGTATAGAGACATTGCAGCACAAGATTGCAAATAATATTTTGTTTGAGATAAAACATTTCTTGAAAATGGGCAGGGAAATGTTTTAACAAAAAAAGAATGAGCTGTGATCCTGTCTTTACCTTTTTTTCATTCTCCCCTAAGATTATCTCAGCCCAGGGATGTGGTATGATCAGACCATGTCCCTGTACAGTCAGACACATCCATTACACAGTACATAGCAGGGACACATATATAAGATTATCTCAGCACAGGAGATGTGCTATGATCAGACCATGTCTCTGTACGGTCAGATACGGCCAGTACATAGCAGGGACACATATTATTATTATTATTATTATTATTATTATTTATTTATATAGCGCCATTAGGTTCCATGGCGCTTTACATGAGGATAAGGGAGACAAGAACAAGTACACTAAATCAGGACGTACAGGTACAGGAGGGGCAGGGATATAAGATTATCTCAACACAGGAGATCTGGTATGATCAGATCATGTCCCTGTATGGTCAGACACATCCATTACACAGTACATAGCAGGGACACATATATACCGTATATACTCGTGTATAAGCCGAGTTTTTCAGCCCAAAATTTGGGCTGAAAAGTCTCCCCCTCGGCTTATACACGAGTCACTACGGTATTATGCTGTGGTGGGGGCTGTGGGGCCGGGCTGTGGAGGCTGGAGGAGGCGGGGGGAGGCTGCTGTATGAGCGGCCCCATCACGTGGGGCCGCTCATTATATATGCACTGCTTCCCCCTGTCAATCAGCGCAGGGGGAAGCAGTTCATATATTCCCCCCAAAAGCTGGCACTCACCCCCCCTTGTAAGGCCCCCCCCCATCGCTGCTTATACATTACCATTCCGGTGTTCTGATCCGCGCCGCTCCTCGGTGCTTCTTCATGCTCCGTCCTCGCTGGCTGCATCCGGGGATCTCCGGCTGTCGCAGCGATATGACGTCATCGCGCGACGGCCGGAGAATGGAGATCCCGGATGCAGTCAGCGAGGACGGAGCATGAAGAAGCAGCGAGGAGCGGCGCGGATCAGAACACCGGAATGGTAATGTATAAGCAGCGGGGGGGAAGCCTTACAAGGGGGCCGAGTGCCAGCATTTGGGGGCTGTTGGTACCCCCAGGGGCTGCTGGGTACCCCCTGGGGGCTGTTGGTACCCCCTGGGGGCTGTTGGTACCCCCAGGGGGCTGCTGGGTACCCCCTGGGGGCTGTTGGTACCCCCTGGGGGCTGTTGGTACCCCCAGGGGGTGTTGGTACCCCAGGGGGCTGTTGGTACCCCAGGGGCTGTTGGTACCCCCAGGGGGCTGCTGGGTACCCCCAGGGGGCTGTTGGTACCCCCAGGGGGCTGCTGGGTATCCCCTGGGGGCTGGTATGGTTACCCCAGGGAGCTGTTGGTACCCCCATGGGGGCTGTGGTACCCCCTGGGGGCTGTTGGTACCCCCGGGGGCGTGGTACCCCCTGGGGGCCGCTGTTACCCCTGGGGGCCGCTGTATAACCCCTGGGGGGTGCTGTATAACCCCTGGGGGTGCTCTATAACCTGGGCTGCTGTATATACTGCTGAGGCCTGTATAACCACTGGGGCTGCTGTATATACCACTGGGGCTGCTGTATATACCACTGGGGCTGCTGTATATACCACTGGGGCTGCTGTATATACCTGGGGTCTGTTATACACTGGTGGGCTGCTGTTACCACTGGGAGGCTGCTGTATACCACTGGGGTTGCTGTATATACTACTGTGGCTGCCTGTATACTACCACTGGGGCTGTATATACTACTGGGGCTGCCTGTATACTACCACTGGGGCTGTATATACTATGGGCTGTGCTGTATACAGCACTGGGGCTGCTGCTGTATACGACCACTGGGGCTGCTGTATACTACCACTGGGCGCTGTATACTACCACTGGGGAGGCCTGTATACCACTGGGGGGGCCTGTATACCACACTGCTGGGGCTGTATACCTCTGCTGAGGTCCACCCTCGGCTTATACACGAGTCAATAGGTTTTTCCAGATTTTTGGGGCAAAAGTAGGGGGTCGGCTTATACACGGGTCGGCTTATACACGAGTATATACGGTAAGATTATCTCAGCACAGGAACATTTTTTAAACACATCCAATTGTGAAACGTTTTATTATTCCAACATCTATTGATTAAAATGAACTTTAAAATTACCTTTGTGGGGAAACCACTTTAAGTGTGCAGACATATTTTTGTGTGATAATAATTGTTATAAATGTTTTTACTTCCTAAATATCTATGATGACTCCATTATGTAACTATTACAGTACTTTTCTTGAAGTTAATATAGACCATATATTGGTTCTGTGTTACAGTGTCATGACTTTTCTATATGTATTCAAATAGATTACCTAATTTGTAACATTTAGTATCATTTATGGTAAACAAACTTGTTTGTAAAGAGAACCTTTCATGTCCTTTTTTTTTCTAAAATGCCACCAGTGTTATTTAGATCATGCACTGTGCATCACTAACCTGGATTATAAAGAAATCCATGAATCTAATCTATAAAGCTGTATGTGTGTGTGTATGTATGTATGTATGTATGTATGTGTGTATGTATATCCGGGATTGGAATCTACACCGTTGCATCTACAGCCACAAAATTTTGCACAGTCACACATCTGGACCCCCGAGAGCGTCATAGGCTATGTTTAACCCTGCGCGTTCCAGTTCACCAAACAATTTTGCCCCTATCTACATAATGGGGAAAAAGTGAATGGAAAAGTGTTGAAGGAAAATCGACAGCTGTCAGCTATAGCCACAAAATTTTGCACAGTCACACGTCTGGACCCCGGGAGCGTCATAGGCTATGTTGTGAGGTGAAATTTTAACCCCGCGCATTCCAATTCACCAAACAATTTTGTGACAGTTGACAGTTACCAGTTGACAGTTGTGAATGAGAGGGGCTTAATGATAGCACCAAAGACTAACAGCACATACCAGCATATAGTCACTAAGGTGGGGCCCCAACATGAGATATTCACCACACACAGGGACATGTATACACACCACACGCACACAAAGAGTAACAGCAAGTGTATAGTCGCTAAGGTGCAGCCCCAACCTTGGATACTCACCACACACACCGAACAAACACACACCACAAAGAGACACACACAACACAGAGACACATACACCCCCACGGGGACACACACACACCCTATAATGACACATGCACTAACCCCACAGGGACACACACACACACCACAAAGAGACACACACAACACAGACCCCCCCCACAGGGACACACACACATAGCCACCCTATAGGGACACATGTACTCACCCCACAGGGACACACACACACACACCACAAAGAGACACACACAACACAGAGACACAGACACCCCACACAGCTGCATAACTGAAGTGAATTGCATGACTGCTGCTAGATGAAGAACCACCCTGATGGCTGAACGTGAAGGTACCTAATGCAAACACCTAAGCATTTAAAGGACTTTTTTATGATAAATACATAGATTTATTTTTTTTAAATCGGGTTAGTGATGCACAGTGCATGATCTAAACAAAAAAGTACATGGCAGGTTCCCTTTAATGATGGAGTCATAAAATGTCAAACAACCAAGCTGCATCGGGAAGAGCAATGACTACGTGTCAAAAATCTAAAATCATATTAACAATATAGTGTCAACTTGATCTGAAAAAATTATCAGAAACATTGCAGGCTGGTTCTGGAAAAAGATTTCTGAGGGGTTCCCAACAAAAAGATCACATACATAAATATTTATTATATACTTACTGAGGCTGCCAGCATCTGAGACATAAACCTACCGCATATTACCTAAAGGGGCCGTCCACTATTTTAAAGGGAATCTGACATTACAAACAACCCTCCTAATCCATCAGTATATTCATGTAGGTCATAGAAAGTGAAGTAAAATAATACCTTGATATCTGCCATCCGATATCTTATTTCTGAGATAACCACATTTTTCTAAATATGCAATTGAGCTGTTAAAATCTATGGACTGAACATAAATCTTCCTGAAAACTTGCCCCCAGAGCTTATATTAAATGAAAGGGGGCATTACCAGTGTAAGGCCCCTTTCACATCAGGGGTAAGCGCTGATCGCGGCAGCTGTGGTGAAAAAAACGCAACTGCCCCGATTACCGCATAACGGCCGCACTTGCGGTTCACTTGTGGCAATCCCCATGCAATGACTATGGAGCTTGCGGTAAGTG
Source organism: Allobates femoralis (assembly GCA_033576535.1). NCBI lineage: Eukaryota > Metazoa > Chordata > Amphibia > Anura > Aromobatidae > Allobates > Allobates femoralis. Next base: position 634,920,809 of record JARQOC010000002.1, on the reverse strand, counting down.
TGTGGCAAGTGCGGTTTTGGCAGATGCAGCCGCGGTAAAACCGCGTCTGACCGCGTTTTTTTCGCGGCCGCAAGTGCCGAAACTGCAACTGTACCGCACTTGACGCACCTGCGCAAGGCCCATAGACATTGCATGGGGATTGCCACAAGTGAACCGCAAGTGCAGCCGTTATGCGGTAATCGCGGCAGTTGCGTTTTTTTCACCGCAACTGCCTCGATCAGTGTAAAACGCTGATGTGAAAGGGCCCTAAGACATGTAGATCAGAAGAGCAGACTGTTAGCCATTACATGTCTCACAATTGTAACACTGCCTTTTATTCATAATCGGCGCTGGAGGCAGATTCTCGGAGAGATGTGCGAACTGCTTGGAAAGCTGATATCACTGAAATTAAGGAAGAGTAGATTATTTGTAAGATTCGACTGGACCCCAAACTGCTAAACGTGGGGTTCAGCAGTACTGGACAACCCATTTATCTTTTATTGCCACTTAACAATGGCTGTGCACAGTCTACAATGGCAGCATTACATCAGCCAAATTATACTATAATAATCCATCAAATATTTAGACACTTATACAGTATTTGCAATGTGGCTTCATTGAGACAGTTAACCAATTGTTTTGAGTGAAGATATCCATCTTGTATTCCAAAGGGCACTCTTGGGACCATATTTTTATTTGATAAAAAGGATATTTTTCATTAAGAAAAATTACCAAAACACAAAAAAAAACTGAAAGAAGATGTCTTAAAAGTACACAAAACTATGTTTATTTAAAAGCTATTATTTATTATTAAAATTGATAATGAAGTATTCCTCTCAGAAAATTATCGCAATTACACATGTTTTAGTCATACACATGTTTATTTCCTTTTTGTATATTGGAACAACACAAAAAAAAAGCAAAAAAAGGCAAATTGGACATAATTTCACACAAAACCCCAAAAATGGACTGTAAAAAAGTTTGGGCACCTTACTAAAATTGTGGACAAACAAATTTGTTTCAAGCATGTGATGTTCAGTCAAACTCGCCTGTGACAAGTAAAAGGCGTGGGCAATATTAAAATCACACATGAAATCACTTAAAAATGGGAGAAGTTGGCTCAATCTTTGCATTGTGTTTCTCTCTGTGCCGCACTAAACATGGAGAACAGAAAAGGTAAAAAGAACTGTCTGAGGACTTGGGAAGCAAAATTGTTGAAAAATATCAGCAATCTTAAGGTTACAAGTCCATCTCCAGAGACCTTTATGTTCCTTTGTCCACAATGTTTTCTTTGCATTTATGGAATAATCAAGAAGTCTGCAACCCATGGTAGCTAACCTTCCTGGATGTAGATGGCAGAGAAAAATTGCTGAAAGGTTCCAATGCAGGATAGCCCAGATGGTGCATAAGAAGCCCTAATCAGGTTCCAAAGAAATTCAAGCTGTCCTGCAGGCTCTGTGGCCATCAGTGTCCGCAGGATTTTTAGTCAACATTTGAATGAAATAAATTACTATGGTAGGAGACCCAGCAGGACCGCACTGCCAACACAAAGGCGTAAAAAAGCTATACAGTGGAACCTTGATTTAAAATTGGTCATAATTTCACACAAAACCCCAAAAATGGACTGAAAAAAAGTTTGGGCACCTTACTAAAATTGTGGACCAACAAATTTGTTTCAAGCATGTGATGTTCAGTCAAACTCACCTGTGACAAGTAAAAGGCGTGGGCAATATGAAAATCACACATGAAATCACTTAAAAATGGGAGAAGTTGGCTCAATCTTTGCATTGTGTTTCTCTCTGTGCTGCACTAAACATGGAGAACAGAAAAGGTAAAAAGAACTGTCTGAGGACTTGGGAAGCAAAATTGTTGAAAAATATCAGCAATCTTAAGGTTACAAGTCCATCTCCAGATACCTTTATGTTCCTTTGTCCACAATGTTTTCTTTGCATTTATGGAATAATCAAGAAGTCTACAACCCATGGTAGCTAACCTTCTTGGATGTAGACGGCAGAGAAAAATTGCTGAAAGGTTCCAATGCAGGATAGCCCAGATGGTGCATAAGCAGCCCTAATCAGGTTCCAAAGAAGTTCAAGCTGTCCTGCAGGCTCTGTGGCCATCAGTGTCCACAGGATTTTTAGTCGACATTTGAATGAAATTAATTACTATGGTAGGAGACCCAGCAGGACCCCACTGCCAACACAAAGGCGTAAAAAAGCTATACAGTGGAACCTTGATTTATGAGCATAATCAATTCCAGGAGTGAGCCTGTAAATCAAATCGCTTGTATATCAAAGCAAATTTTTTCATAAGGATCGAATGAAACAGACAACCCAAAAATATCTGCTATTTGCATGCATGTGTGATATATAATATGTTTTACAGAACTGTAAACTTATTACATCCCCTTGCAGCCAACCAATATTCTCTTGCAGTCCACATCTTTCCCCTTGCAGTCCACATCATCCCCTTGCCGTCCCCATCATCACCCTGCAGCCGTCATCCTCCTCTTGCAGCCCTCGATATCCCCATAATCCCCCTACGGCCTCCATCGTACCCATACAGCCTCCATCATGCCCCTGCAGACCCCATCATCCCCCAATATCTACATCATATCCCTGCAGCCGCCAATTTCAACTCATCCCCTTCAGCCTTAAATATCCCCATCATCTGCCTGTAGCCCCTGATATCCCCATCATCACCCTACATCCCCCATCATACCCATGCAGCCTCCATCATGCCCCTGCAGCCCCCATCATCCCCCAATAATCCCCATCATATCCCTGCAGCCGCCAATTTCACCTCATCCCCCTTCAGCTCTAAATATCCCCATCATCTGCCTGTAGCCCCCGATATCCCCATCATCCCACTGCACCTCGTATTCGGCTCGCGGGTGCCGCACTGAGCTCACTCAGCCACCGTACATGTACGAAAAGTCGCCGAGCAATCATGTATATACACTTGGCGTATACATATATAATATTCCATAAGATGTTCAATGAGCAATGGCAACCGTTTCACTCTTTAAACTGTGGCAGGGTTCTCTCACTGCTGTACAGTATGCCATATGCTTTCGCACCTTGTTCTCTAAACTCAAATGGAACAACAAGGTTCAGGTCTAAGCCTTTGGCAGGACCTCTCTGGAATAGTTAAGGATGAGTTCACCAGCCGCTACATACTTTCTGTCTTGGACGACTAAGGGCCCTTTCACATCAGCGTTTTTCGTAATTCGCGGCAGATGCGGTGAAAAAACCGCATCTGCCGCGTTTGCCGCATAACGGTTCCACTTGCGGCACGGTTGCGGTTTTTTCCATAGGAAGTATAGGGGACTTGCGGCAGATGCGGCAAGTGCGGTATTGCACTTGCGGCAGGTGCGGCAGAGAAAAAAACCGCGGCTTACTGCGGTTTTTTTCTCTGCCGCACCTGCCGCAAGTGCAATACCGCACTTGCGCATCTGCCGCAAGTCCCCTATACTTCCTATGGAAAAAACCGCAACCGTGCCGCAAGTGGAACCGTTATGCGGCAAACGCGGCAGATGCGGTTTTTTCACCGCATCTGCCGCGAATTACGAAAAACGCTGATGTGAAAGGGCCCTTAGTCTCCTTCGCTACTCTGATCGATCTACTGTTTCAGAAACGATCCTGTGAGGTGTCCTGTGAGAGGAGGTTGCCTCGCCTAACTCCCTCCTTCCAGAACTTGCCCACTCCTTGACCCTTGATCTTTATCCTCTGCAGTGCCAGAACCCATGCAGGTCGACCGTATCAAGATGGCAGAGCAACAGCGGAGGGAAAGATTTACCCAGGACCTATGTCTCTATGTGACAGAGGTACTCACCTGGTCCATTCCTGCCCTGAGAAGCTGGGAAACTCCTCCACCTAGGGCAGGTTGGAGGGGCCTCCATGGGCGAACATGACTCCTCTTCAGCATTGACTCTGACCTTGTACGTGTCCTTAAGAGGGGCTCACTTCTCGGAAATAGCCTACCTGGGCTCTGGATCTGCTGGTAATTTCATACAAAAAGCTGTAGTAGAACAGTACCGTATCCCAGTAACCTATCTTCTGAATCCTTTTTTTAATTTCTTCTGTTGATGGCAGACCCTTGAAGGAGTCCATTCTGGGAGTAACCGAGCAGTTGGAGCTTCAAATAGGAGCTCTTCACAAAGAGAGGATTGCCTTTTACATACTGCCTAATCAGTCGCAACCGCTCCTTCTAGGCCTACTTTGGTTACAACCTGTTTTTGATTTGCGTTCTGGAGATGTGCTACGCTAGGGTCAGTCCTGTCACTTCAGGTGTCTCAAATCCATACTCCTGGACCGTACTTTGCTGACTCCATCATCTCTACCGGGATTAACATCAGCCTACTGGTCATAGTCAGGCGTCTTTAATAAAAAGAAGACAGAGACTCTTCCACCTCATAGGCCCTATGACTGTCCCATCAATCTAATTCCTACAACTTCCAGAGTCCATATATATCCTCTGTCCCCTACGGAGACACAAGCCACGTCAGAGTATACCAAGGAGAACCTAGCCAGGGGATTCATCAGGAAACCTCCTGCCCAACTGGCGCAGGATTCTTCTTAGTCAAGCAAAAGGACAGGTCACTTCAGCCTTGTATTGATTACAGGGGTCTGAACCAAATGACGGTCAACAACAAATACCCCCTGCCTCTCATTGTAGAGCTGTTTGACTGACTCGGGGGAGCCTGGGTCTTCTCTGAGCTGGATCAGCGATGAGCATACAACCTGGTTTGCATCTGACAGGGTGACAAATAGAAGACCGTCTCAAATACCCGGGACATCCATTACGAGTACTTGGTCATGTCTCTCGGTCTCTGCAATGCACCTGCCATCTTCCAGGAATCTATAAATTACATAGTCAGAGATCTCCTATATATTAGCATGCTGGTATATCTGGACAACTTCCTGATCTTCTGCCCTGATCTGCCAACCATAGGAGAAATGTCAGACAAGTTCTGCAAATACTCTGAGACAATCACCTGTATGCCAAATTTAAGACGTGTTTCTTTGAGCAAGTCTCTCTCCTCTTCTTGGGATACATAATCTGTGATACTGGGTTAAAGATGGATCCTGAGAAAGTATCCTCCATACTCAACTGGTCTCTTCCAGTAAGGAACTAAGACAATCCAGCAGTTTCTAGACTCTGCTAACTGTTCAATCCACACTTCTCATCTCTAACATCTCCAATTTTGCCCATGATTTATAAGGGCGCAAACCCGAAAATCTTGACTTCACAGTCCAAGGATGCATTCCAGCCGCTGAAACAAATCTACACCTCAGCTCTGGCGCTTCATAGACCCGATGTGAGCAAGCAGTCTTTTCTGGAGGTGGAGTCCTCCTCCTCAGGAGCCAGAGCAGTGCTTTCACAGAAGTCATCCTTGAAATCCTTGATCCTCGAGGATCTAGCAGTGGGGTTAATCATCCAAGTTAGCCTGCCATGCTGGGCAAAAGAAGACTCTGTTACTCATCTCTCGCCATTATTGGTGGCTGCCTCTTTGCTAAGATATTGTGGACTTCATTGCTTTCTGCTCGTCCTGTGCTTGGAATAAGACTCCGAAATGGCTTCCATCTGGTCGTCTGCCACCTCTCCCAGTGCCTTCCGCTCCATGGCATCTTATCGCCATGGACTTCATTACGGGCCTACCAGTTTCCTCAGGCTAAACTGTAATCTGGGTAGTGGTGGATTGTTTTTCTAAAACAGCACACTTCATCCCTCTGTTTGTTTTGCTGTCAGCTCCGGAACCGATGAAGCAGTACATACAACACATCTTCAGGCTCCACGGCTTTCCTTGGCACATCGTGTCTGACAGAAGAGTACAATTCACGTCATGATTCTGGAGAGCAATCTGTAAACTCCTTGAGGTATCCCTGGACTTCTCCTTGGCTTAGCATCCTCAGACCGATGGCTAGGTAGAGCAAATTAATCAGATCCTAACTTCCTTTCTTCGGCTCTTCTCTATTATGCATCATTGTGACTAGGTAAGGTTGCTTCCGTGGGCAGAATTTTCTTTCAGTAACCATACCAGCGAATTTTCTGCAAAATCCGCATTTCTCATAGTGTATGGACAACAACCTATCATGCCTCTACCTCCGGCATCCCTGCAGCTAACGATCTCTCCTGGGAATTCTCCAAGATCTGGGAGGAGACTAAAGTCTCTCTCAAGAAGGCTTCGGTTTGGATGAAGAGACATGCAGACAAGAGGCTGTTGGATCCCCCACACTTCTTTCCTGGTGATAAGGTGTGGCTGTTTTCAAAACATATCCACCTAAAAATCTCATCCTACAAACTGGGTCCACGGTACATCGGTCATTTTGAAATCTTAAATCGGATCAACAATATATCTTTTACAAATTGAAGCTTCCAGCCTCGCTCTGCATACCCAATGCCTTCCCCGTCTCTTTCTTCAAACCTGTGGCCTTAAGTCAGTTCTTCAGTGAACATGGTACCTTGACTCAGCCTGTCAGCTCTGAGAACATCTTCGAGGTGAGAGGTATCTAGGTCATGAAAAAGGTGAAGGTTAAAATCCTTTTCTTAATGAACTAAAACGGCTTCGGTCCGGAGGAGAGATCTTGGGAGCGCAGTGGGAGTAATGATGCCACTCATATCTTAGAGATTTATTTCTGGCCTAAAAAACAGGGGGGGGGAGAGGGGGTAACTGTTACATCGACTGCCTCCTTGCACTCCTTGTGCTGCCATACTCACTACCCTGGTCCTTTTGGCGTAGCTTTTTGCGGACTCTCGAGGTCCATGTATGCATGGTAGGCATCTCATGAGCTCACTACTTTTAAAGGGCTCGTGTGTCCTGACCTCGAAGTGAATCTCAGCCAATGACTGAGAGACACAAGGTATATCAGGCAGTGTTCCCTGTTGGGAGGTGCCTGATTAAAGAGACACTGTCACCAGGTTTTTCCCATCTTATCTGAAAGCAGCATAGTGAAGAGACAGATACCAGATTCCAGTGGTATGTCTCTTACTCGGCTGCTTAGTGTAGTTTTCATAAAATCACTGTTCAGTCACTTGGAGATTAACATTGTAGGACTAATCAATTAGTCCAGCATAGTCATTTACTGCTAAATCTGAAGCAGAGAAAACAATAATTTTATTAAAGTGACAGCAAGCATTTAGTAAGTGACACATCGCTGGAATCAGGGTCTCTATCTTTACATTATGCTGCTGTCAGATGGGATGGCAAAAACCTGGTGACAGTGTCTCTTTAATGTGTTTAGTTAGCTTTGCTTCCTTAGTTAGTTGTCAGGTCTTCCTCGATGCTGTGCTTTATTTTTATGCCTAATTGCTGTCTGTGTTTCCTTGCATGTCAGTGACCAGTGCCACTCAGTCATCAGCTGTGCCCCCCTGTTAGTCTTCTGCTGTATCTACCTTCTAAAGTCACCTACAGTGCCCAAGTAAAACAGGCATCCGCTGTGTCCACCTGTACCTTCCTGTGCCCGTCTCTTGACTCTGTTCTGTGGCGCCAGCATGCCAGGGCACCGGGATCTTCTGGAGCTGCCCTCTGCTGACTACCTATTAGCTAAACCTATTTCTACCTCTTGTTGCTAAAGCAGAATCTCGGTGGTCGGTCGGGAGTATTCCTCTGGGTCAGATACTGGTGTTCTTAGTTCAGTGAATCCAGCTCCCTTGGGCTCGCCTCCTTGGGCGCGGCACTGGCAGCTTTGTTTCCAATTGACAATCAACGACATCCCAGATATGAACCATGAGGGAAAAGTCTGGTAACCCACAGATTAGGAGCAACATACGACCTGTCGTTGTCAAGCTGAAATATTGCTCCTGGAACACTAAGGGTACCTTTACACACTGCAACTGCGGCGAGAAATATTGACGGCGATATGTCGCCGCGGTTCGCGGTGTGTAAAGATACCCTTAGGAGAATTTGTGTACCACTGGTTCCATGACCACATCAATGTAACGCTGAGCTGTTAGTCAACCCAGAATTAAGACTGGATGGGTCTGGCTATTGTATATTACTCCACCCCATTCCATAATCCCACGAGTAGGACCAATATGACGTTTGCTCATGAAGGTCTCTTTATGGCATTGCCTACTTGGTCTCAGGACCAATTTCCAGCATTCATTGGTTCCAAAACAAAAGCGCCACTCATCACTGAAGAGTATATTTCTTCATTCCAGCTTCTATTGCCATCTTGTTCGATAGTATGAAAATCTTTTTAGTGCGGTGGCATGAAATCAGTGGAACATCTCTAACTGGACATCTGTCTCCTAGCCCAATGTCTTGCAAGTCAAAACTTGTAGAACTGGTTGAAACACCACAAGGTACAAAACAGGCTGTTGTCTTAAGGTACCGTTACACGGTACGACGTTGGAACGATGTCTGCAACGATCTCGTGGACGCGCGGTGGTTCCAGACATCGTTTTGACATCGAAGGTGAGTTGTCACACGTCTAGATATCGTGGACAACTCACGAACGATGTTGTGAGCAGGGATCGTTCTCAAACCTTGCGAACGATCCCTGCTCATTGGTGTCAATGGGCGAAGTTGTCCATGACATAGTTATCGTGGTGTCATACACAACGATCTACCAGGTTGGTGGATCGTTGATCGTCAGGTTTGAGAACATGTTCTCAAACCTGCGATGAACGATCTACCAACTTATCGTTGTTGAATCGCGGTGTTACACGCGACAACATCCTAACGATGTCGCTGGTACGCCTCCAAGCCCATGACGTATTAGCGACCTCATTAACGATGTCATGCCGTGTAACGGGGCCTTTACACACACCCTGTATCTCTCCCTGTTTTGCTTATGCACCCTTATTAAAATAAAGTAGGAAGTCTTTTAAGGACCAGAGTGCTACTGGGCTCTTTTCTACACTGTCTTGCAAGTGCCTTCTGATAAATTGTGTAGACACTATTTGACACCTTATGCCTGGTGAGTGACATTAAATTTCACTTGCAATATAGCATGGATATCTACTCGCCATTCTTCTAATCTAACGATCTGTCCAAATAGAGGCAGAGATTTGTCTCTGTTCACCTCTTGCTGCCATTCCAGTTCATTTTTACTCTCTCAACCACTAGGACATGCAACGTTGCTCAGTTCTGACATCTTATTGATGCTTACTGATCTGCCAAACTGATAAACTAATGTCTCTCAGTTCAATGATTCGTTCACTCTGCTTGATATAAGTGGCATTTACTGGCATGTTGGTGTCCAGCAAAACTTGATCCAATTTTTTAGGATTTTCATCTGCTTAAAATGCTTTAAATCTGGCTTTTATTCCCCTCTTCATGCCACATATTTGCATTGGGTACTTTTTTAGGCAACACCAGCAACTTCTTCGATTTGCATAAGCTTACAGCTTGCTGCAATTTCAATTTTAGGAGTGTGGGTATATTTACAATGGGTGAAAAAAGTATTGAACACGTCACCAATGTTCTAATTAAATATATTCCTAAAGGTGCTATTGTTATGAATTTCACAGAGGTCAGTAACGTCACATCCAATCCAGACAGGCAAAAATAAAATCATTCATGTTCATAAATTAAGTTATGTGTAATAATTTACCTTTTGTCCTATTAAGAGCCGACTTATTAATAATATGAACTGGCACAGTGAAGAAGTATTCAACAAATTAAAAAAATAGAGGTACAAAAAGCTATGATAAGTTATGGCACCACCTGAAATCTGTCAGTACTTAGAAAGCAATCAGCTACCAGGTAGAGAAAAATAATTTTAGCTGATGGCCTAAAAAAAAGGGTGTCATTAACAAGGTGCTTCACAAGAAACATCTTATGATTGGTAAAACCAGAGAGCTATCGCAAGACCTTCACCACCTTATTGTTGCAAAACATACTGATAGCATTGGTTACAGAAGAATTTTTAAACTACTGAAGGTTCCAGTGAGGACGGTTGGGGTCATAATCTGGAAATGAAAGAAAATAATTTCACCATAGACTGGTCACAATCAAGTTCTCCCCACAAGATTTTAGACTGAAGTGTTGCCCAATGATCACCTGTGGGGTAATAGGGAAAGACCTGTAATCACAGGTACAATTGTTTCAAAGAAAACAATAAGTAATGCACTTAACCTCCATGGCCTATGCTCACCACACAAGACTCCATTGCTGAGCAAAAAGTATGTTCAAGTGCGTTTAAGGTTTGCTCAAAAACATTTATACAAGCCTGTGAAATACTGAGAGAATATACTGTAGTTTGATCAGAGGACTGCAAAATTGAACTCTTTAGATGCCATAAGACACACTATTTTTGGAGGCCAGAAGGCAATTCATATCACCTGAAAAACAGCATACCAACAGTGGTGTGTGGGGGTGGGAACATCTGAGATGTTTTTCAGCATACATCATTGGCAAACTTCATTTAATTAAAGGAAAGATTCATTTACAAATGAACCGAGATATTTCTGAGAAAAATCTGCTGTCGTCTACCAGGATGATGATGATGAAACGAGAGTGGACATTTCAGCAACACAGTGATCCCAAACACACAGCCAGGGAAACTAATTTGGCTTCAGAGAAAGAAAATAAAGCTACTAGAATGGCCCAGCAAATCACCTGAGCTGGATCCAATAGAAAATTTATGTAATGAACTAAAGCTCATTGTTCATAGAAGGAGCCTATGGAAACTTCAGGATTTGAGGAATGCTTGAGTGGAATAATAGATCAAAATCACACCTGAGCAATGCATGCAATTAGTTTATCCATACTGAAGGCGTCTTGAAGCTGTCATCACCAAAATAGGCTTTTGCATGACGTATTAAAGTAAACATGTTGGCTGATACAGGCTGCCCAAACTGTGGTTAGTATGTATTAGGTATTGGCTGTATGATCACAGCCAGACATGTTCTACTCTGATACCCTGCATTGTTTCAGACAAAAAAATATTTTTAATAACAAAGACTTTTGTACGAATTTTTAAAGTGAACCTGTCACCCCCTTTGGGTGTTATAAATACTGCCCAGCACCTTACACATAGTGTAATTGGGGTTCTGGTGACACCTTTATACCCCCAGACTGGGCCCTGATTACCTAAGAAAATAACTTTAAGTGTGTCCCACGCCGTATGGTTCTCAGTCAGATGGGATGTGGCTCACCTGAGTCCAGGCTGCCCCGCTGCCTGTAATATGCTGCCCCTCCTGTGTTCAGTGACTGCATTCGCGCCTGCGCAGTGGTACGGGTCACTGTGCTCCATTGAAGCCACAGTGACCAAAGTCTAGCGAGATTTGCTTAAGGAAAACTGCCAGGTCAAAAATCCATGTGTAACTGCTATAATTTTCTAATTCCTCGCTCTAATCTCTCTCTATTGATGTATTTCTTTTATTTTTATTTCTCTCCTATCTTCTGTAAACTTCAAATAAAGAGACTCATTCCATCTGTCACTCACAGTGAATGACCCACTTAGTTCTCTGCTGTACACTCCCATAAGATGAAAATGTATTTCACATATTCACATCACATTACTGCACAAGAGGTCACTGGGGGGGGGGGGGGCTGTATCCTCCTCTCTGCTCTCTGTGTTTGCAGCATCACAAGAGGTCAAATACAACACAGAAACTGTCACAGCAGATATACCTGCTTAGAAAAACAAATGGGAGTCTAGAAAAGACAGATCTATAATAGTTCTCTCCCTCCATGTCCTCAACAGAACAGACCTGTAAGTGAAACCTGACACTGCACTGTTAGCAAAGGGAGGAGGAAAGAGGGAGCTGCTGAGAGGGAGTGCATAATTACATGACAGTTTATACAGAAGCCTGACTATTCATGTTTGCTTATAATGGAGTGGACTAATGTAAGAGCTCCCTCAGGGTGTGACAATGCTGATAACATGGAAACTACGAATGGTACAATAATGATTTTACATGTTTTTAAAAGGTCTGCCCAGGCACTATTCAAGGGTAATATTAGTATCATACTGAAAAGACACCTGGTTTTGCCCCTTTAAGTCTCGCAAGACTTTGGTGTAGCTGCAATAGACCATAGTGACGCCGCCACTGTGCTGGCATGAATGCCATCACTGACCACAGGAGGGGCGGCATATTACAGGCACAGGGGCTGGTTTTACAGGCGGCACACTCAGTTATTTTCTGAACATGTCTCTAAAAACTGTCTCATTGTATGCCCATTGACAATACAATAAAGGACCAACATACAGTAGATATCCCGTAAATGTCTCAGGAAAGATGAGCTCCTGTCATACATCCTAGGAAGGGGAGTTTTACACATATATTTTGTCCATATCCCTATAGAGAACCACTTGCCCTTGGGAACAGAGTAGTTAATGTTGGGCTTCCAAGGAACAATCCGCACCATTACAAGTAACTCTGATTTGATTCTGCAGGTATATAACAGAGTTTGTAAACCTAGGCAATGTTTCAGCTCTACGCACTTTCAGAGTTCTGAGAGCTTTGAAAACTATATCTGTAATCCCAGGTAAGGCGGCCTGCAGTTGGTGTTAGGTGTTGGATAGGCCCTGTGACGTACTTCCTGTTGTAGCTGTTTTGTGTTTTGTCATTGTGTTTGTGTGTGACCTCCCTTATTGCAGATATGTGACAGAGTTTGTGGACCTTGGGAATGTCTCAGCGCTGAGAACATTCAGAGTTCTCCGAGCTTTGAAAACTATCTCTGTCATTCCAGGTGAGAAAAGATTTAAACACTAAGGCTGATCTTTTGCAGATGTTATGTTTTGTCTCTTGCAAAAATGGTGCAGATACATTTTTGTCAGGATTTGCAGCCTGCCTTTCTTTGATAACATGAACAAATGTAATGTCTACATCCTGACGAGCTGCTTACATGCAATGAAAAGTACTGATTATTACATTTTTAGATGGTAATCAAGTCTCTACACACTTTGTGGTCTCCAGTTTTCTGGACATGTGCAGTCTACAGAGCTAATGATCACTGTACGTTGCCTCTTTTCTAGCATCAGCAGAAACCTGATACCTTCTTACTAACAGGTAGCCTGACTATAGCATTTGTAGACTTTATTCACATTAATATAGCAAATTTATACTGTCAGCCTCATGGCCAACAGAACTGGACATGTGTTATAGTGGTTAAAGTAAGGAATTTTGTTAATCAAAAATAAATGGTAAGATTCTCCTGTTTTTCTTTTTTTTTTCTTACCTATCGGTTTAATTACATGTGGTCATTTAATTTACTGTTAATCCCTTTACAAAATGAGTATAGTAGTTGATCCAAAATATTTAATAAAAAAATTGTGAATATTTAATAAGGAAAGCAAAAAAAATCCTTCAGTATTCAAACATCAGTCGAAATAGTGAAATATTAAAATTTATAAAAGTGTTATTTATTTACATATTACTTGGATATTAATTTAGAAAGTATCCACCTGCATCAAATATATTTCCGGTACGATGCACCCACTATATGTATATGTATATAATACCGACATCGATGGTAGTAAAATGCCATAAAGGAATCAACAAAAGTGTAAAAATTGCTATGGGATAAAAATAAGAAAGTGAAAATAGGTTCTTTAGGTCCTTGTGCAAAATGTATTATTTTTGTAATGGTACCACTTAAAGGGATCTTGTCATGTTCTTTTTTTGTTATTAAACCGCCCCCAATGTTATATAGATCTTGTACTGTGCATTAGTAAACCTGTTTTTTTTTGTTTGTTTTTTTAAGTCATTGTATTTGTCACAAAAAAGCCCTTCAGATACTTTGGGTGGTTAACTGACATGTCAATCAACTGCAGACATGCCGAAATTCATCTAATGATCTCTAGAAGGACCTATGTGATGGCACAGCCACGTGACCTTAATGGGCAGAGTTAAGCAGGCCTTGCATTTAGGACAATGTAGACTTAGTTCTGCCAATTATAGTCACATGATCATGACATTACCACAGGTCCGACAGCATTAAGGCAGAGGCACACTATGTAAGTTGCATGTGAGATTATGGCATGAGTGTTGCATGACTCACTCGGCATGGCTACTGACCCTCTTAACGGGAGCGCGTCAGCCACTTTTGTTTCTATGCAGCTCCTCGCTACCGTTCAGAGAGCCAGCAGCCATGTCGGGTAAGTCATCCAAGACTCATTCGAGATCTCGCATATATCTCGCATAGGGTGTCTCTGCCCTTGGTTGAATTTCGGCATGACTGCAGTTGAGTGATATGTCTGCTAACGCCCGGATGACTGCTTGTCCAGCTAGCCTATGAAAACATCCAAGTATCTAAAATGCTAAAATAAAAAAACAAACAAAAAACAGGTTACTAATGCACAGCACATGATCTAAATAACATTGGGGGTGGTTTATTAACAAAAAAAGTACATGACTGGTTCCCTTTAAATGCATAGCATCATGTGCAGACTACCAAGGAAAGTGAGAGGCTATCTATTTCAGGCTTAGATCCATTGCAATATTTGGAAGCAGACCTGACACATGAAGAAAGTTTAGGCTTCTGTTACTCATTTTTATTATAAAATGTACATATATTGTAATACTTGTTATTATTTACAGTATAGTAGCTTCACTCAGAATGCACGGCAATGCATTTGTTGTCTACTTTCCATTTGAAAAAATGGTGCTGGAAAAATAAAGTCTGCAAATGTCAGAATTCAATTCCTTGTGTTTCTAGTTTATTTTTGTAGTCACTAAAATTCTAAGATGTGGTTGTCATAAAAAGGCAAGTTGTATAATTATGTTTTATGTTTTAGAATTATTACTTTTTTTTTTTTTAATTGGCATTCGCAAATACCATACGTGAATGTGGCTCAGCCTTGGCGTTTAAATGATTTGCATGAAATCCCAGCTTGATTCCCCCCGTAAAAATTATTGCTGATTTCTGATGACTGATGCATGCTTTTATTTGCTATGATTTTGATCTGTGAAAATGAATTTCATGGTTTGGATGCTAAACCATGGACATTACCTTTCAGTATGTGTAAATATTGAAGTATCGACTGTAACTTGCAAATATTGGTTTGATATGCTGTACGAAACGGTTCCTTGAAAAATGTCCACAAGGAAAAATGCCCACAGGCAACCACAACACCTAACTCCAACTCTGTGGGCATTTTTCTTTTGGGCATTTTTTGGTCACTGTATAAAAAGTAGGTAATGCAATATTTAATTAACTGTCAAATAGAGTGAAGAAAAGGTAAGTGATCTATCTAGTTTATGTAAATGCCCGCCTCCTACAACTGCACCCCAAAACTGCAAAATATCTTGCAAGTTTGTATTGGTATTTTCATTGGGATATTTACTAAACTGAATGTTCCCTGTGTGCTTGATAAAATTGACACACGTTTTATTCCTGATCCTAAACCTAAACCTTAAGCAAAAAGCATATACAAAACGTCTAAAAGTACCCTGCCATAAATAAATAAAAAATAAAAAGCAAGTGCCATTAAAAAACAGGGTACTTAGTACATGCAATTTTCCAAAAAGGTACAAAGCCATCCCACCAATGAACGACAAGGTGTACCAATGCTAACTAACCTTCTCATGTGTCGACTGACCTCAATGAAATCAGGGTGCAGAGTGGCCCAGGTCCCAAAATGGACACACAGCAATGGGAGGCGATATAAATGCACGGCTCAGTAAAATTTTAAAAAAATGTAAAAAAACTCCCAGTCTTTTAATAAAACAAGTGCTGAATTAAATTCATACAAAAAACTGAGCCAGATCAAAAATACGTGAACATGCCTGTAGGAGGGAGTTCACACTGACCACTAGACAAACTAAACCTTAAGAAATAAGTATATACAAAAGCTGTAAAAATCCTATAAAACAGGGTATTAAGGCTCGGGTCTCATGACAATTTTCCCTCATCCCAGAAAATCGGTCTTATGCTAATCACACTCTCATCAGAATAAAAAAAGTAACATTTCTCAACCGTCTCCTTTCTGTCAGTCCATGAAAATTGGACTGCACTCAGATGTCATCCAAGTGAGATCTGATTTTTTTCATCATATCCATGACATGAATGACTGAGTGCCATCCGTGAATTGGAGGCAACTAGTGCTGTGATAAAAAAGATCGGCTATGTGTACCACCCCATAGAAAGTGATGTGTTCATGAGTCCTAATAATAATGGCATATTCTAAAGGCCACGTCACACGTAACGATATCATTCAAAAAATCACGTGTTCTGTGACGCTTGACTGATGTCGAAACGACATTGTTGCGTCTGTCAGTCGGCTGATCGTTCATTGTTCGATTTGAGGTCCTGTCCTCAAATCAATCGTTGGTCGCCTGGTGGACACACATCATCCCTGCGTGTGACACCGGGAGAAGAGCGATAAGCCAGCTCCCAGCGACTCTCAGCAAGTGCTGGGAGCTGGTATGCAAGGTAAACTGCGGGTAACTAGGCCGCGCGCGCTGCCTAGATACCCGATGTATACCTTGGTTACCAGCCTTCTCCACTCAGCGACTGGTATCCAAGGTACACAGCGGGTAACTAGGGTCCCTAGTTACCCGCTGTGTATCTTGGATACCAGCCGGTGAGCGGAGAAGGCTGGTAACCAAGGTATACATCGGGTATGTAGGCAGCGCACGCTGCCTAGATACCCACAGTTTACCTTGGAGACCAGCCTGCTCCCGCTTACGCCAGCCTGGCAGCGGGAGCAAGACATCGTGGAAGTGATATTTAAATCGTTTCCACGATGTCTCTGGTCCATTGATCGCTGGTGAGTCTTTGTGACAGCTCACCAGCGATCTGAATGATATTGTTAGCGATCGCGCGTGCACGTGATCGCTAACAATATCGTTCAGTAAATTGATGCGTGTGACGGCACCTTTAGAATTGGCTATCAATCTTAGATTGTTTGGTGTCTAATCCCCTATGAGCCTAATAAATGGGCAGTGGTGCCATGGAAAGCACCACACCCCTTAATTGTTTACCAGGCACAGCATGGTGAAGATTTTGACTGGTACTGCAAGCTCAGTCTAATTTGTTTAAAGAAAGACCGTAGTTTTAATTTTTATTTCATAAACCAAATAGTATATATGATAAGAAACAACTTTGTAATTTATCTTTTCAGAGAAATCTGCTTCTTAGGGTACCTTTACACGTCGCAACATTGCATGCAATTTCACTTGCAACTTACTGGTTGCAGTGAAATCATGGACACATTGATACATTTGTACACAGCAACAAAATAAAACAATGTGTCCATGATTTCACTGCAACCAGTAAGTTGCAAGTGAAATTGCATGCAATGTTGTGACGTGTAAAGGTACCCTTATGGCCCCTTTACACGCAGCTACAGGTGACAGGTTTTCCACTGGTAACTTACTGGTTGCAGTGAAATCATGGAAACATAGTTCTATCTTGTTGCTGTGTACAAATGGAACTATGTCTCCATGATTTCACTGCAACCAGTAAGTTACCAGTGGAAAACCTGTCACCTGTAGCTGCGTGTAAAGGGGCCATTACTCCTCCTGCATCAAAGTCAATTCAAGGTATTGTCATATTACTGAGGAAAGAGATGATAGTTATTACACATAAGATTATATGTAGATTGGTTGGAAAGGAGGGAGGAGCTAGAGACAGACACAGACAACTCACTACAAATTCACCTGAAATGACAGTTAGGCACCTTTCACATCTGCAGTAGGTGTAACTGCTGACTTGCGGCACCAATCCGGCAAGCCCCATTCATTCTCTATGGGGCTTGAGGTCGTGTGCGGCAAGTGCGGTGTTGCCGAATCCGGCAGATCCGGCCATGCAAACAAAACGCTGCTAGCAGTGTTTTTTTGCGGTGCCACAAGTGGCGGGTTCGACAATATTGCACTTGCTGCACCTGACCGCAAGCCCCATAGAGAATGAATTGGGTTGCTGGATGGGTGCCGCAAATCGGGTATTACGCGGCAGATCCTCAGATGCAGCGCTGGATCTGCCGTAAATTACACCTACCACAGATGTGAAAGGGGCCTTAAACTTTAAATCTATGATAAATTGTAACTGTCGTTCAGGGAGAACTTGCAGCAGAATGTCAATGTCTTGTCTTTCTCCTCTCTCCTCCCCTCTATGATAATATGTAATACCTTATGTTATATAATATGTTGTAAGCACCAACTGTCATCTCCTATCTCCATAATGGGAAAGTCTGTTCACATAATATAGATTTTATCAATATTACCAACGAATTGAGAAAGAAAGAAAGATCAGGAGGAGAAAGAATGACATTTCTCTAATTTGATACATTACAAAATGCTTATTTTTATGTGAACTACTGATTTGTGACGTAAAAATTAAAACAATGGTTACTCTTTTAATAAGGCAGAATTGCAAAGAGGTGCAATACCTGGCATAGCCACAACTAAACTAATGGTGCTGTGGCATGAGCTGATATTAATGACCTAAGGAAAATAAGGAAAATCCATCAATATTATAGTCCCAGGAAACCAAGTCTTAGCTCTAACGCCAATAGACTTGACAAAGCACAAAAACCTTCAAGAGCCAACATTCTTGAATCCCCTTATTAATTGTCCCAAAAGGAAATAACACTCTAAAATAATGATTCACCCTTAACCCATTAAAGTCCTGACTATTTTGAGTCTTGATTGAGTTTATTTTTTCCATTTTTGATGAAATCTAAGATCTATGCATTTCAAGAAGCAAAGTTTGGTTATACTTGTTATAACAAATAAATAATAGCTTCTTGTTTTTTTGTGGAACGAGTTGAAGTTTTTGAATAATTTTAGTTTAAATTCAGGCCAATATTGTGTTCCAATCTATCACAAATAGATTTGCAGGGGTTTAGGTCAGTGAATGTCAGTCAAGTTTACCTATCACAAATTTGGTCTGCCGCTAATTAGCTTTGCACCTTGCACAGTGGTGCAGCCATGTGTTTTAAAGGGAACCAATCAGCAGGATTTAGGACTATAAAGTGATGTCTGAGCCTTGACAGGCACTAGGATGCTGAGTGCAATCATACCTTTACTTCAACCAGCAGGAGTTAGGGCTATAAAGTTAAGCCAGTGGTTTACAGGCTCTGGGATGCTGAGTGCAATCATACCTTTTACTTCAGTGATTCCATGTTTGATTGCAGAGAAAAGTGTCATAAAACTCCTGGAAAACATGGCAGCAGATGATTGATGTGTGTAGCAATGTGCCTTTTGGCTATAAGCCGATCCCTTTCCTCTTCCTTTTATCTCTACTTTCAGTTTTGTCCGGAACCCTGTGGCTGGAGTATAGTGACAGTGCGCAGGAGTCCAAAACTGAAAGTAGAGATAAAATGGAGAGGGGGAGGATTTGGCTTGCAGCTGAAAGGCATATGCTCGCAGAGGAGGAAAAAAAAAACAACCCAAAATAGTGATGCAGTGCTGCACACATCAATCATCTGCTGCCCTGTTTTCCAGGAGTTTGACACTTTTCTCTGCGATCATACCTGTAATCACTGAAGTAAAGGTATGATTGTATACAGTATCCCAGTGCCTGTAAGGCTTTGGCTTCACTTTATAGCTCTAAATCCTGCTAGTTGGTTGCTTTAAAGCACTGTAATACGGCACCCACTGCAGCCCATGTAGGCTCTGCAATTTGGGTCCATACAAGCTCATGGAATACTCCATGCATTGGCTCATGGAATACTTCCTTGCACACAGTTTGGCTGTGTGTACGAGTCCTTAAAGACCCCTACCAGAACGGACCCTATAATCGCTTCCCATGCTGCCGCCATTTGAGTACTAACAGTTGTCACGGTTTGGGGCTCTCGCCGGCGGTGATTGGACCCGGGGCCCAGTGATGTCACAATATCAAGAGGGCCCCAAACCGTGACTGCCAACAGTGCTGGAATGGTGGCAACATGGGAGATGAGTTCGGGTTCTTTTATTCTAACTGGGGAAACAAGTGAAATCAGAAGAGGTTGTCCTAGTAGTGGACAACCCCTTTAAATAGCCCCTTATTCCAGGTTGAACTTATGAAGATCTTAAAGCTCCAGGTGTTCATTCTTATACTTATTTGTAATGTGCCAAGAATGCATTGCATTTTATTTGTGTTAATACATTTTTTTCTCTCAGATTTTGGTCTCTAGAATCTTTAGAGCAGAAAAAATACAGCAATGCTTTATGTTTAATTAAGCATGTTCAGACTAATGCGCATGCTTTGCTTATGCTGTGCGCACAGTTTTGCATCGTCACTTAAACGATAGTAATATAAAGCAGGGCTCCGCTTTGTATCCTCTCAAGTCTTTTCCAATCTTGAAAATAGCAGTATAACATAATCATTTGAAGTCTGGAGACAAAGTCCATAGTCGGGTAAAGCTGGTGGAAACGGAATATTTTTTAATCTTTATGCAATCAGTGTTTACAAATAATATTTAAAGCACAATATCCAAATTACATCAAAGCTATAATCTTGATTGCTAAATATGTATTTAAGATATACGGAAATGACCAAGCTTGGAATAGACTTTTGACTCCAGTTATTACTTATGCTGAGTTTCTGCGAGATTAGGGTTTATAAATATCTAAGTTTTTGTATCAAACTATCTGTATACAGCTTAATTATGTTTTAAAATTAAAAAAATTAAGGTACCGAAAGGGAATTTGTCACCATATTTTGATCCACCATCTGAGAGCACCATGATGTAGGAGCAGAGACCTTGATTTCAGCAATCTATTACTTACTGTGCTGCTTGCTGCAGTCTTGATATAATCACTATTTTATCTATTCCAGATCTAGCAGTTCTCTGATTGCTAAAGTCTATATAATCCCACCCACACCACCGATTGGCAGCTTTCTTACATAATACATGAGCAGTTAGTGTGGTTGGGCAACCTAGCAGGTTTACTAGTCATTTAGTGATAATTTCCTGCTGATGATAGGAATTTTATCAAAACGACATCAAGCAGCCCAGAATGCAGCATATTGCTGGAACCACAGTCTCTGTCTCTACATCATGCTGCTCTCATATTAAGTGGGAAAATCTTGGTGATAGATTCCCTTTAAAGGGTTATTCCCAAGATTGTAAGATAGGATAAAATTTATTGGTCACTTGGGAGTCCAACTTCAGGGACCTCTTGTGATCCAAAGAACAGAGGTCTGCCAATCGGGGAACTGAGCCCTGACGGTCTCCATCTTGAATGGAGCGGAGGTGTGCACGTTTGACCTCTGTTTTGTTCGTTGTCCATGGGACTTCTAGAAATAGCTGAGCACTCTAGTCACCTTTTTCCCGGCAATCCCTTAGACAATGGATGTAGCAGAATTAGAGCAAGTGCAGGTCTGCTCATTTCAGGATGACGCTCTGTAGAGTGGAATATTTGTGCCGAGAGCCCCCGTTCTTAAAATTGCTAGAGGTGCCAGAAGTCAGACACCCAGCGATCAGTAAGGTATCCAATATCCTACAGACAGGGGTTAATTTAAGGGTGGTTATGATTTCAGCAAAAAAGATAATCGATTGCATAACAAAAAGTTACCTAGTTTTCCAATATATCCTCTCTCATTTACAAGATCTTTGCTTCCAGTCATTGGCTTTCATATCATTAATTAATCCTACTAGAAATCTTTTCTGGTCATGTAATGGTTACATAGCTGCACAGCTTCTTACCAGGGCTGTGGAGTCAGTAAGCCAAACATCCGACTCCGACTCATCAGTTTCCCTGAATCAGACTCCACTAAAATGGACTCCAACTCCACTACCCTGGCTTTGAAGTCAGTAAACCACACATACCACTCCAACTCCTCAATTTCCCTGAATTGGAATCCACCCACAATGGGCTTTGACTCCTCAGCCTTGCTTCTTACTGTACAGTTATCTAACCTATGATCCGAGAATCCACATGATCATCATATGATCGGGACACGTGTTCATTCTTTGGTCCTACATAAATAAAGCTTTCATAGGAGGACTGTAATCTTGAAAAACGTGAGAAATATATATATAAAGTATATTAGAAATTAGGTAACTTTCCAATATTAAGTGAAGAACATTTATTTGCTGAAAGCAGACAACTTTTAATGTTTTCCTCTAGAGAATTCAGTTTTCATTATGGCCAACTATCCAGCATATGGTGTAATTTTTAATATCATATTTAGGTTTTCATAAGGTTTAATAGATTGTTTCTTTCTGTTAAACAGTGGGAACATCTGGATCAAACATATCTTACACAGCCAGATATAGGTCGAGAAGACCCAATATTCATAAGGTTTTGTGTTGCTCCTTTAATAAAAGGGTTTGTCCTAAATTAGAAAAGATGGCTGCTTTCTTCCTGGAACGTAGCACACCTGTCCATGGTTTGATTCTGTTTATTACAGCTTGGCTCCATTAAAGTAAATGTGACTGAACTGCAATACCTTTGGACAGGGGTGTCTTTGTTTCTTTGGAATAAAAAAAAAATCAGTTTTTTAATCCTGTGCAATCCCTTTGATATGCCCTGTGTAAAAGATCTATATATGAATTCTCTGTGCTTGATTTTACATTGAAGTCATACAGAAGTGCAATATCTAAAAGCATCTCTTTGCATTTTATTCTGCAGGTCTGAAAACCATTGTGGGTGCCCTCATTCAATCTGTGAAGAAGTTGTCTGATGTCATGATTTTGACAGTGTTTTGCCTCAGTGTCTTTGCTTTAATCGGTCTACAGCTTTTCATGGGTCATTTAAGGCGGAAGTGTGTTGTTTGGCCAATCAATATGGACGAACAGTATTTGGCCAATGGCAGCAAAGGGTTTGACTTTGACGAATATATAAAAAATGAAAGTATGTAGTACAGTGTCTATGCTAAAAACTGTACATGTCTTATGTGTAATGTTTGTTTTATATATGATTGCTTCTGTAAGAGTTCACTGGTAGTGAAAGTGGAATGAATTTAATATACAGACGCTGTTTCCAGAATTGCAGATACATCTTCTGCCTCTCTGATACAGTGTCCTGTTATAATTGGTAAACAAAAGAGCTAAATTTCTATTGGAAAGCAGATGATCACATGACATTATATCACCCTTAAAGGGGTTCTTTGGGAATAGAAAAAAAGAAATAACTAAAGGAAATGTAATCTACCATATAAAAGCCCTATCCTGTCTTTGTCTGTAAGTTTATCATGAAAACAGCTCCGCAGTGCAAGCGTCATAATCGCCTGCACTTGAGATAATTCTCATACACTTGGGGCAGACCCATCTTGCTGTGGCTGTGGCTCTTTAGGGTACAGGGGGAAAGAGACATTGAACAGTGGTGAGTAAGACGGTGCACAGGGGGAAGAGAACACATGGGGAGAGAGTGCACAGAGGGGAGATATAGTACACAGGGGAAAAAGAGAGTGCATAGGGGAAGAGAGCTCACTGAAGGAGAGAGACAGCACAAGGGAAAACAGCGCACGGGGGAGAGACAGCACAAGATTGAGAGAAGGCAGCACAATGGGAGAGACAGTGCACAGGAGGGGAGAGGCAACACAATGGGGGAGAGAGTGCGCAGAGGATGGAGAGAGTGTACAAGAAGAGAGAAAGCGCACAGGGGGATGGCGAGCAGCACAAGTAGAGAGAGTGCAGAGGGGGTAGAGCGCGCAGAGGAGGAGAGAGCGTACAAGAAGAGAGAAAGCGCACGGGGATGGCGAGCAGCACAAGTAGAGAGAGTGCACACGGGGGAGAGAGCGCAGAGGATGGAGAGAGCGTACAAGAAGAGAGAGAGCGCACAGGGGATGGCGAGCAGCACAAGTAGAGAGAGTGCACAGGGGGAGAGAGAGCACAGGGGATGGAGGGAGCGTACAAGAAGAGAGAGAGCTCACAGGGGGATGGCAAGCAGCAGCAGTGATTATTAAACCACTGCCATCTTGTGCACCATCGGGCTCCCCCGCTCTCCTTGCAGAGAAATCTGTTATCAAACATCAGAAAATTTGTGCAGCAGGGAGATGGAGTGTGTAGTAGTTGGCATAAGAGGGGCTGGGTTTCTTTGTATTACTCCCCTGTTTGCTTTAAGCCATATCCTCCCCCCTCCCTCTGCCCCCCCTTCATCTCCCTGCTTATGATTGTCACAAGCAGTAGAAAGCCCACACCCTCCAGTCTCTGCATATTCTGATTTGTCTCCTCTCACAGACCGGGACAGATCCCTGCTATTGTCATCACAGATGACAGATCACAGATGACAATAGTGGTGATCTGCTGATGGAGCTTGCTGGGAGTTGTAGTGTCACTGGCTCAGTATCTACATTGGGGGAAGGATGGGGAGGGGAGTGGTTCACTCACTCTTCCAAGGATCTCGGTCAGCTGGCTGAATGGCTGGCGTCCAGAGATCCAGACACACCACAACTCCCAGTATGCTCCATTCAGACAGTCTGCAGATCCAAAGACACTACAACTCCCAGCAGAAGGAGGAGATGGAGAGAGAGGAGAGGGTGGAGGGAGAAATGATTAGTTGGGACACACAGGACCTGATTGGTAGAGTGACAGGGAGGGAGAGTGAGAAGTGGGAGAGAGGGAGGAAGGAGGCTATTGTTTAGAGCCCACAGAGGAATAGTAAAAAGAAACCCAACCCCTCTTTTGCTAGGTGCTGCACACTTCGTCCCTCTGCTGCACTGTTTTTCCAGTGTTTGATAACTCTTATCTCAGCAATCATACATGTAATCATTGAAGTCAAGTTATGATTGCACTCAGTATCCCAGAGCCTGTAAGGCACTGGCTTCACTTTATAGCCCTAAAACCTGCTGGTTTGTTCTTTAACATCCTGTGACAGATTTCTATCTTTGTAAAAAGAGTACAGCCATATTAATAGCATAGTGAATACTCCTTATACAATTCGAGTGTGATATGGTAATTAATGCTTTTCAGTAATTAAATAACATTTCCTTTTCGCATTTAGTTTTTTAATTTTTTGTTTCTATTTCCAGAGAACCCATTTAAAGTGAATCTCTACTGTTTTATCATGAGATTATTTTCAATTTTAAATTTTTCTTGAAAAGGCCGTATCCTTAAGGAGACCTCACCCTTCTTTTGTAGAACAGATTTCCAGCGACCTATTTGTATTACCTTCATATAGTATGCTTTTGGCCATCATCTTTGATAGATGATTGTCTCAAACAGGTGTCACTGTATTTCTTTATAGTAATTAGAGCTTGGTTTTTATGATACAATATGTTTTTGCAGGGGCTTTGTATTATTTATAGGATGAACAATATAATTAGCAATGAGCATAGTTGTAACTGTAGGAGATGTAGGAATTGCATTGCAATTACATTCAGGTCCCAAAAGGTCCCTTTTCGCTATATAAGAGGACCGTTACTAACAGACAAGTGATAATTGGGGGTTTGGTTGGAGATTTTACATGGGGTGCCACAAGTTTCAAGTTATGCCACTGGCAAGGAGTCAGTCATCTGGGCAATAAGGTAATTCATTGTAAGTATAGATGATAAATATATGAGTAATCTATGTCCCACTAGTAGGTAATACACCACAATGATGACTAAGTAGGATATGTAGAGTCCGTTCTATAAATGTTAATAACAGATATCGGACATTAATGTCTTATTTAATTCGTGTCAGCCATGTTTCTATTGACATGTGTCCTTCTAATGGTTGTTAGACATTTTCTATAATTTTACAAATAATGGTCCTTTATAATTACAGTAATCAAACAAGCACTATAACACTGGTGGAAATGCTATTAAAGTACTGAATTGAAAATCAGAATGATCTTATATATTTGATACCACCAGTTAGTTAAAGGGAATCTGTCATAAGGATTACATACCCTAAATTATTTATTTGGGTATGAAGCTCTTTCAAAGCCAAGTCCACCAACATCTTTATATAGCCAGTCCATTCCTGCGTTAATGAGAATTCAGAGTTTGAGTTGATATGCAAATGACTGTTAGATCTGAATCCTCTGTCACTCCAGCTCTATTCCTCATCCAGTGCCGCCTCATCCTGCTTGACTGTCAGTTCCTTACAGCATAGATCAGGGGTAGGGAACTCCAGGCCTCCAGGGCTGCCAACAGTGCAGGTTTTCAGAATTTCCTTAGCATTGCATAGGGGTTGGAATCATCACGAGTGCACGTGATTCAATTATCCCCTGTGAATACTAAGGAAATCCTGAAAACCTGCAATGTTGGCAGCCCTCGAGGCCTGGAGTTCCCCACCCCTGACATAGAAGGTTGTTAGTCAAACAGGAAGAGGTAACACAAAAATGGAGAATAGGGCTGGAATGACAAAGGCTTCAGATCTACAAATAGCTCTTCAGCTTCATTTGCATTTTATTTCAAATGCTTATTTCTCAGTAATGGAGGAATGGACTGGCTATATAAATGTACTGTTGAACTTCGCTTTGAAGAGCTTCATACTACATATAGTTTGGGGTGTTAAATACTGCTGACACATTCCCTTTAACATGGAATGAACTCCATAAAGCCATTGAGACACAACATTTAAGGCAGGCCGTTTGTACACTGAAATGCAATCCATATGGTCCACATTATAGTTAATATGGTCCTTCTAGTGGTGTTTGCATTCGTCCTATAACTGATGATTTCACCACATTCACTCAGCTTCTCTTCTCCTAGAAAAGCAGAACTGTGTAATGCAGATGTGAGCGGAGCCTTGTGTACGGTTGAGTCAGGTGTTTTTAGATCACATACGCATAATAGAATATTGGTTCCTTTATGTATCAATGACTGAAATAGCATATTAGGCATTTGACTTTTAATGGATCACACATTGTATTCTATCTTTGATGTATTCTTTTGTTTTCTTTCTTTTCACCCCCCCTCATTTATTTTTCAGCAAACTTTTATATCCTGCATGGAGCCATGGATCCAATACTATGCGGCAATGGCACGGATGCGGGGTGAGAAACCTGACATGACTGAAGGCAACAAACGTGTATTTTGTGTTCTAGAATTTAATGTAATGCATAAAAGTCACATATTGTCAAATGTAAATGCAAAAGAGAAAACCAAAGGTTGAAAACAAACCCCCAAATCACAAATTAATGTAACCAACCAAGCAAACATTTACATTTATTTGTGATTGTGGGGTTTGTTTTCAACCTTTGGAACTTGAATTATTATCCCATTAAAGGGGTTGAACGGTGCTCTATGCAAGTGTATGAAGCGGGCATGTCCGACTAATGGGTGCATCCGACTAGTGGACATGGCCTTGCTCCATACACTTGTATTGAGCGAGTCTGTGCCCACTAGCTGGGGGCTCTGGCTGTAGTGGCCAGGAACATTCATATGGTATATCTGCGGTCCGTTCCCAGTGGGTGCACTGGGAGGATTGATAATTCTGCATTCACACAGAGGGACTGCAGAATTTCGATTTTTAGACCGCACAACCCCTTTTAATAATCTTGCTGCCATTTTTTGTTTTTGTATTGTCAAATGCAATGGTCACAAAATATAATCCATTCAGTTTGTATTGTCTAAGCATTATCATAACTATCTAATGTCTAGCTTAGAAACACTATTTTCATATACCTTATTAAAGATTAATGAGTTAATAGTGGGGGTCCTTGAACGTGATTGCTTGGCGAGGGGAGAGGTTAGAACATCCATCCTATCCTACATTATACAGGTAACACATTGATTTGGGAATTTTCTTTTTTTTTTTTTTTTCCAGTGCACAACCTTACCTCATTGTTTATTTAGGTGGGATTTCTCCAAGAGAAATATTTAACATAAAGTGCTCTTATTCAGTTATTTCTAGCACATACTCAGTCTGCAGCTTTGCAACATGTTTTCTACATTAAAAGCAGATAAATAAATGTTACATCCATTGTTGACGCCAGATCCATGTCACATCTGTAGAAAAAAAATCAGGAACCTTGTATCTAAAATTTGCATTGACTCTGTTTCCATTTGTTTCTCCTTCAAGGCAATGTCCAGAAGGTTACACATGTATGAAAGCAGGGAGAAATCCAAACTACGGCTACACTAACTTTGATACTTTTAGTTGGGCTTTTCTGGCCTTATTTCGCCTTATGACTCAGGATTTTTGGGAAAACTTGTACCAATTGGTAAGCAATCCAAAAATGTACATTTGGTTTAGAATATTTATTGTATGGTGTTTTCATTGCACAACGTTGTACAATCCAAACGTGGACATATCAGAGCTCTCTCTGCCACTTCAACGTTCTTGCTTTATAAGAACATGGACAAGTTAGCCTATAGCCATTTAGACCATGATGACACACCTCTTCAAGGCCTCAGCCAATTGCAAGAATTATACATCGTTGCCTATATTGCTGTCTTCTGCATAATGGTGCACTTTCCCTTGCTCTTAATTAACCAGTGTGTTGCACCCCGTTCCCCAAACTTAGTAGTTGTACATCATTGTATTATGATTAAGACATATTCAACTTAAATTGCCTAGAAGCGCAGAATCATAGATTGCTAGAGTTGTCAGGGACCTCCTGGCTCATCTGTTCCAGCCCTCTGCTCAAATCATTCACTAAATCATCTCATACAGAAGTCTGTCCAGCCTCTGAAGAAGAACTCATCACTTCTCATGGCAGCTTGTTCAACTCGTTGATCACCTTCACTGTCAAAATGTTTTTTCTAATATGTAATCTGTGTCTCCTCCCATTCAGTTTCATCCCATTGCTTCTAGTCTTTCCTTGTGCAAATGAGAATAAAGCTGATCCCTCTACAGTGTGACAGCCCTTTATATATTTGTAGACAGCTAATAATTCTCCTCTCAGAGTTCTTTTTGTCAAGTTAAACATTCCCAAATCCTTTAACTTTTCCTCATAAGACTTGGTTTGCAGATCGGTCACCATTCATGACCAGTTTGAAAATAACAAAATAATTATTACTTACCTAATGCAGCTACAGCACCCTGTTTGTCTTGCTGCAGACCATCTTATTGCATTTACAGCATCACCATTCTGCTTTTTTCTAGCATGAACTACTAGCTGTTCCAGCATGGCCTCTTTGCTGTTCCAGCACTGTCTGTCTGTTGCTCCAGCATCACCTTTGTTCTGGTCCAGCACCACCTCTCTTCTGTTTAAGCACATCCTTTCTGTTGTTCCCTCTTTAGCTCTCTGCTGTTCCAACACCACCTCTTTGCTCTTCCAGTACTGTCTCTCAGCTGTTCCAGCATTACCTCTCTGTTTTTCTAGCATCACCTGCTGTATTCTCTCTGCAGATCTCTGCTGTTCCAGCATTGCCTCTTTGCACTTACAGTACTGTCACTCAGCTGCTCCAGCATCACCTCTCTGCTGTTCCAGCAACGTCCCTGTGATACTCCCAATAAGTCTATTTTGACATAACTGCAGTGATGACGTCACATGTATAGCAGTCAACTTGGCTTGACCCTTAAGACCAGTTATTGGCCACAGCTGTTGCATGATGTAGAAGAGACACTGGACAAGTCTTGTTGATTTTAATAGTTTCACCCCCTGGAAAAGCTTTAAGAGATTAACTGTAAATTTAAACCCAGAAAAAAAACATTTAATGGATTTTGGGTGAAGACATGAGTAGATTTTATTTTGCTGTATGTTTCACATTATACATTTTATTCTTCATGACACACTATTGTCTAATGATGAGTAACTAAATTAAGCTTGCCATATGCCTTTGATATTAGCAAATCCCACCATTGTTAAAGGGACACTGTCAGGTAATTTTTCAGTATGATACTAATGGTACCCTCGAATAGTGCCTGGGCAGACCTTTCAAAAACATGTAAAATCATTATTGTACCGATTGTAGTTTCCATATTATAAGCAATGTCAGACCCTTCAGGGAGCTCCTGGATTAGTCCTCTCCATTATAAGCAAACAGGAATAGTCCGGCAGCTGTATAAACTGTCATGTAGTTATGCACTCCCTCTCAGCAGCTGTCTCCTCCATCTTCTCTTTGCTTTCAGACAGTGCAGTGTCCGGTTTCAGTAGCTTCTGTTCTGATGAGGACACGGAGGAAAAGAGCTATTGCCGATCTGACTTATGTAGACTCCATCTGTTTCTGTAAACAGGAATCCCTGCTGTGACAAGTTTCTGTGTTGTATTTCACCTCTTTCTTGGCTGCAGACACAGAGAGTAGAGAGGAGGATGTAGCCCACCACTGATGTCCTGTGCAGTAATGTGATGTGAATATGTCACATGCATATTCATCTTATGGGAATGGGACAGCAGAGAACTAACTGGATAACTCACTGTGAGTGACAGATGGAATAAAGCTCTTTATTTGAAGTTTACAGAAGATGGGAGGGAAATGTAAATAAAAGAGATACATCAATAGAGAGAGTTTAGAGCAGTGGTTCTTAACTTTGTTTGAGGTACCGAACCCACCAGTTTCATATGCACATCCACCGACCCTTCTTTAGTGATAAATCAAATATGATGTTTTTCCAAATTCAATACATAGGTATATGTTTTTTTACTGGTACACAAAATCAACCGTGCAAACCCCGGTTAAGAACCACTGGTTTAGAGGGAGGAATTAGAAAATGATAGCAATTACATATGGATTTTTGACCTGACGGTTTTCCTTTAATAGGATCTAGCAAATTTCAAATTTGCCTTTTCTCTATGGCAATAAACATAAAATCTTTTTTCTGGTCATCATAATGGGAGACCCAGACAATGGGGGTTTAGGGCTCTGCCCTCCGGAGGTCACACTAGGTACTACAAGTTTGTAGACACCGCCTCCTCCGCTTATAAACCCCCACCGTAGGAGACATCCTCAGTTTTAAACTTAGTGTGCTCGGAGGATCACGCTTTGCTTGCACTTCACTGCATTCTCACAGCTTACGTGATGGCGTATGAAGACAAGGTAAAATGGTCCCGCTCGGGACCCCCGACAGCCTCCCCGCTCACCCTCTGCGGAACACGCTGGTGGAGGTACCGGAGGGCTTTTAGCCTGGACACTTCAGTGTTCTCCCGGTACGCTGTCGCGCTCCTTCCTTTCCATCCCTCCATGGAGGCTCTGGTAAGGGGGAGCCTGGAGCCTTGCACAGCTCCGCTCCGTCCGAGGCCTCCCTAAATGGTGCTTACAGACCGGACGGAGCCAGCCCAGTCCGAGGCCTCCCTAAATGGTGCTTACACTCCGGACTGGTGCTGTACCCCCGTCCGAGGCCTCCCTAAAGGTGCTTACAGACCGGACCGGCACTGAGGCACCTGGTGTGTCTCCTGTGTGCCTGGGGGTAGTGTCTGTCACTGTGGTGTCATGACACTCAGACCGCGCGGTTACCCTCGGGTCCGCGGTTCTGGCGGTGACCCTGTGCTGGGGTCTCCCTGGCTGACCGCCCTGTGTGTCACAGGGGCTGAGGCTGTAGACTGCGAGTGTTTTTATGTGTACATGCAGTCTGAGAGTGTGTGTGGTGATATTCACACTCTTTTCCCGCGCTGCGGGCTCCGGCACCTCCATTGCTGAGGCAGTCTGGAGGAGGCAGCCCTATTGGTGACATCACCGCTGGGCGTGTTGTGTGTTCTTCCCGCGTGTTCCTGACTCCGCCCACATCTTCACTGTCGGCGGCCATCTTCTCCCTCACTTCCCGGCTGGGATCTGGCTGCAGCGCGTGTCTGCACTTGCAAGGGAGACCGGAACTCGCGGAGGTCACACACACACACCGCTTCCTCCTACCGCTTTACTGCGGTCGGTAAGCCACCGGAATTCCCGGTTTGTTTGTGAACTTTGGCTTATATTCCCCTCACTGTGGAAATGTCCTCAGTTGGGAAGCATGCTGCTAAGGCGGCGGTGGTCTCCATTGCCTGTGTTACATGCAACGGGACACTGGTGGAGGGGTCCTGCAATAACTGCGGACGCCCAGAGGCCCGGTCTGCTACTACTGAGTCTGCAAATCCGGGATTATACCCTGAGGTTCAGGTGATCCCAGGGCCATGGGAAACGCAGAATAAGATCAATGAATCTCTGCTGTCCCAGATGTCCTCCATGTCGCAAACCCTGGAGGCACTGCATAGGAGACTGGAGAACCCAGCTACTCCTCCTAGTTACCCCGGGTGTCTCTTACTTCTGCTGTAAGACCCCCTAAGCGAGCCCGTGAGGCTTCTCCTGAGCTCCAGACTCTCTCTGAGGAGGAGCGTTCCTCTGATGGTGAGGAAGATGATGGGGGTTCTACTCTTGGGTCTATGTCTGAATCTCCAGATGGGGTGGAGGATCTGGTGTCCTCCATCAATGAGACATTGCGTCTTGTCACTCCTCCTGAGGAGGTGACTGTACACCCCAAGGAGATATACCAATGGCTGCGGCCAGAGGCTAGGCCAAGTGGCTCCTTCATGGACCACACTAATTTCGGAAGGGTGATTAAAGCTCCCAGGTTGCATCCTGGGCGGCGTTATGTCCGTAAAACTAAGGACAATCGCTTTCCCTTTCCCCAGGAGGCGCTCCAGGAATGGTCGCAGTCTCCAAGGTGGATGCTTCCATGACTAGGATTGCTGCGCGCTCCTTGTTTTCTGCCTCTGATAGCTCCTCGTTGAAGGATGCTACTGATAGACAGGTCGAGCAACTCGCCAAGTCTTCCTATGAGGCTGTGGGGTCTTCGTTTGCCCCTAATTTTGCCGCGGTCTGGACCCTACAAGCGATTACTATCTGTTTGGATGGTATCACTGATCTAGCTAGGTCCAGTCCAGAGGTCCTGGCTCTCACTGAGAGAGCAAGGGCCTATGCGGACTATGCCAGGACGGCATCTTTGGAAACTGCCACTCGCTCTGCTGTGGCCTCGGCCAATGCAATTGCGATCCGCAGGCTGTTGTGGCTGCGTCTTTGGGACTCAGATGCCACATCTAAGAAGATTTTACAAAATCTTCCGTTCGCTGGTGACAGGCTTTTTGGCACCGAACTGGACAAATTGATAAAGGATTCTGCTGAGTCTAAGATCCCGCAGAATAAGCCTAAGCCACGGTACACCGTGAAAAGGAACCCTAAGCAGTGGTCCTTTCGCTCCGGTTCACAGTCATCAACGGCGTCCACTCGCTCAGACCGAGGGGGCAAGCCTGCTACTCAGTGGCGTTCCAAGAGTCGTCAGAAGAAGCCGGCGGGGGCAGCGGCTGCCACCCCCAAGCCCGCTTCGACATGACTCGCTCTCTCATCCTGCCTCCCCACAGGTGGGGGGCCGCCTGTCCCACTTTCAGGACACGTGGCTTCTTCACATTCAAGATCAGTGGGTTCGAGACGTAGTCTCAAGAGGTTACAGGATAGAGCTGACGTCACAACCAATACACCGATTCCATCGGTCGGTTCCATCCCCAGAAAAGGCTCAGGCTTTTCACCTGGTGTTGGAGGGACTCCGCAGAGACGGAGTGGTGGTCCCTGTGCCCACGGAAGAGAGGTTCAGGGGTTTTTACTCCAACCTCTTTATTGTCCCAAAGAAGGACGGCTCTTTTCGCCCGGTGTTGGACCTCAAGTTGTTCAACCGTCACGTGTTGGTTCGGAAGTTCCGCATGGAATCCCTGCGCTCAGTGATCGCGGCTGTGTCACAGGGAGACTTCCTAGCGTCCATCGATATCAGGGACGCTTACCTTCACGTCCCCATTGCACCAGCTCATCAGCGCTGGTTGAGATTCGCAGTGGGGGAAGAGCACTTCCAATTTGTGGCACTGCCATTCGGGCTAGCCTCAGCTCCACGGGTGTTCACAAAGGTGATGGCCTCCATGATGGCTCTCCTGCATGCGCAGGGACACGCCGTCATACCCTATTTGGACGACCTGTTGGTCAGGGCGCCATCGGAAGACCTTTGTCGGGTGAGCCTGGAGGTGACCATGAAGTCCCTGGAACGGTTCGGGTGGCTTATCAACATTCAAAAGTCGACCTGGTTCCGACCCAGTCATTGACATATCTGGGCATGGACTTCCACACGGACTCGGCCCTGGTGTCCCTACCTCAAGCCAAGCAGCTTGCGATCCAATCAGGAGTGCAGAATGTCCTCCTGTCTCCACAGTCATCCCTACGGGTATTGATGAGACTGGTGGGTCGCATGGTAGCGGCGATAGAGGCGGTGCCGTTCGCACAGTTTCGCCTCCGTCCTCTCCAGCTGGAGATGCTTCGCAGATGGGACAAGAGGACGATCTCTCTGAATCGGCTGGTGACACTGTCACAACCAACCAGGGACTCTCTACAGTGGTGGCTACAGCCACATCACCTGTCACGGGGCCGGTCCTTCCTAAAACCGTCATGGTTAGTGGTGACCACCGACGCCAGTCTGAAGGGCTGGGGGGCGGTGTTCTTGCACCACAGGGCTCAAGGCCTCTGGACTCAGTCGGAGTCGGCGTTGCAGATCAACGTGCTGGAGATCAAGGCGGTCTATCTGGCGCTACTGGCGTTTCAGAAATTCCTGTCAGGACAGCCCATTCGGGTACAGTCCGACAATGCGACGGCCGTCGCCTATATAAATCATCAGGGAGGGACCAGAAGTGCTCAGGCCCTCGCCGAAGTCCACCGCATTCTACTCTGGGTGGAGGAAAACGGCTGCCTGATCTCCGCAGTTCACATCCCAGGGGTCGAGAACTGGGAGGCCGACTATCTGAGCCGACAGGGGATGGACGCCGGAGAGTGGTCCCTACATCCAGACGTCTTCCGGGACATCTGCGGCAGGTGGGGCACTCCGGACGTGGATCTGATGGCCTCACGGCTGAATCATCAGGTGCCCCAATACATGGCGAGATCTTGGGATCCCCAGTCTCTGGGGGCGGACGCTCTGATCCTGAGCTGGTCCAGCTTTCAGCTGCCATATGTGTTTCCGCCTCTGGCTCTGATTCCCAGGGTCCTGTGGAAGATCAGGACAGAATGCAGAGTGGCCATTCTAGTGGCTCCAGATTGGCCCAGGAGGTCTTGGTACCCGGACCTGTGGCAACTGTCAGGCGGACACAGGTGGGCTCTTCCAGAACGCGCAGATCTACTCGCGCAAGGCCCATTCTTCCACCTCAATTCCAGGGCCCTCAGATTGACTGCATGGCTCTTGAGGCCTGGCTGCTGACATCCAGAGGTTTCTCTCCTACAGTGGTTGCCACTATGAATCGGGCAAGGAAACCTGTTTCCAGGAAGATATACCACAGAACGTGGAAAATCTTTTTTACCTGGTGTGCCTCTGGTGGCCGCTCTCCGTGGCCTTTGTCTATCCCGACATTGTTGGCATTCCTACAGTCGGGGTTGGAGTTGGGATTATCCCTTGGCTCTCTGAAAGGTCAAGTATCAGCACTTTCAGTGTTGTTTGACAGGCGCTTGGCGCTCCTCCCGAAGGTACGTCAATTTCTGCAGGGGGTGTCTCGGGTGGTCCCGCCCTATAGACGACCTCTGGACCCTTGGGACCTAAACATGGTCCTGGCGGCACTGCAGAAACCGCCGTTTGAGCCACTGAGAGACGTCTCTCTCTCTCTGTCCCAGAAGGTGGTCTTTCTGGTGGCGATTACGTCTCTGAGACGGGTCTCAGAATTGGCTGCACTTTCGTGCAAGTCTCCCTTTCTGGTGGTTCACCAAGACAAGGTGGTGTTGCGCCCACGGCCTGAATTTCTGCCGAAGGTGGTTTCAACGTTTCACCTAAACCAGGAGATTGTTCTTCCATCATTTTGCCCCGCTCCCGTTCACAAGGTTGAGCGCGACCTCCATACTCTGGATCTCGTGAGAGCTGTACGCATTTATGTGTCCAGGACCGCCTCCTTTCGGAGTTCGGATTCCTTATTTGTCCTCACGATGGGTCGCTGTAAGGGGGCCGCGGCTTCGAAGTCGACCTTGGCCAGATGGATCAAGGCTCCCATTCAGGAGGCTTACCGGTCTTCTGGTTTGCCTCTCCCGGTGGGTTTGAAGGCACACTCTACTAGAGCTGTAGGTGCCTCCTGGGCCTTGCGACATAGAGCGTCTGCTCTACAGGTGTGTCAGGCGGCCACTTGGTCCAGCCTGCACACTTTCTCTAAGCACTATATGGTGCATGCCCATGCCTCTGCGGATGCGAGTTTGGGCAGGCGGGTTCTCCAGGCGGCGGTTGCCCACCTTTAAAGGGAACCATGTATTATCCGTCTTGTTGAGGAACTCTTCCCGCCCTGGGGTATTGCTTTAGGACATCCCCATTGTCTGGGTCTCCCATTATGATGACCAGAAAAAAGAGAATTTTGTTTACGTACCGTAAATTTTTTTTCTTTAATCATCAATGGGAGACCCAGCACCCACCCATTTGTTCCGTTGCATGTTTTGCATTTGATCTGTTCTCTGTTAAGACAGTGTTTTCCGGGTTGTTACACCGTCTGTGCACGGCATTCTTCCCGATGTTTCGGGTGTGGTTTATTTTCTCCTCGCAGCTTATGGACTAAACTGAGGATGTCTCCTACGGTGGGGGTTTATAAGCGGAGGAGGCGGTGTCTACAAACTTGTAGTACCTAGTGTGACCTCCGGAGGGCAGAGCCCTAAACCCCCATTGTCTGGGTCTCCCATTGATGATTAAAGAAAAAAGAATTTACGGTACGTAAACAAAATTCTCTTTATCTCTTCATTTCTTCAACATTAAAGTGCAGGCAGATGAGACATCAGAGCTCTGAACAAAGAATATAGGCTTGGCTCCAGCGTCTTGCTGCAGGGAGTGTCTGGACAGCATGTAATGGAGTTAGAGATGGAGGCCCCCTCTGGCAAAGCTCCCTCTGTACTTCATAGAAACCAGTCCTGGTTGAAATATCATTTTGTAAACATATTAGTCTATAATTTATGTACACTTTGTTCCTAGGCATTGTTTTGAGAAATGCTGTCTCTAAGGCTATGTTCACACAGGACATCTCTGATCTGTTTTTGGTGCTGCATTTTTTCTTCTATGAAAACTGCATCAAAAACAAATCAAAATGACACAATTTCTTCTTATTGAATAACAAGATAACTTGACCAATTCCTCTTTGTTTTTTACACTGTTTAGGTCCTACGTGCTTCTGGAAAAACATACATGATCTTCTTTGTTTTGGTCATCTTCGTTGGCTCATTTTATTTGGTGAATTTGATTCTGGCTGTGGTCGCTATGGCTTATGAAGAACAGAATCAAGCAACTCTTGAAGAAGCCGAACAAAAGGAAAACGAATTCAAAGCAATGCTGGAGCAGCTGAAGAAAAATCAGGAAGAGCAGGTGTGACCTCAATCTGAAGACGTAGATTAATAAATACGTGACACATATTGCATAAAGGCGAGCTGTGAGTGGGTGTAAATACTACATGGTAGTATGATTCCCCATCTTCCTCTGATTTATATACTTGTCCCTGCTACATTTGTTCCAGATAAGCAAAACAACATTACTAGATTATGATATTTACCTGTTTTTTGTCCCTTAGGCGGCAGCTATGGCTACCTCAGCTGGCACGGTTACTGAAGATGCTGTGGAAGATGAAGAAGGGGATGCCCGGATGTCTCAGACCTCTTCTGAACTTTCAAAGTTGAGTACCAAGAGTGCAAAGGAAAAAAGAAACCGAAGAAGGAAGAAGAGACAGAAAGAATTGTCAGAAGGGGAGGAGAAAGGAGATTCTGAGAAAGTGTACAAATCAGAGTCAGAAGATGGGATGAAACGAAAAGGGTTTTGGTACCCTGACAATAGGCTGGGACGAAAGTTTTCCATTATGGATCAGGTAATGAAAAAAAAAAATTCATTACTTAAAGCACTTTACTAGATATATGGCACTCATAGTGTAGGGGTGATTCATGGTGGGCTTTGACTGAAGAATACAATGCTGCTGAGTAGTAAGATGGAGGGAGAAATGTGGTGATATTTAGGTTGATATGAAAGTACATGTAATGCATTAGGTATGTGAAGACTAAGGTAGGTCATGTTGCAGCATTAGGTAGGAGCTGGATATAGTGGTTTTCCCCCTATGTCATACAATACAGCAGATCAGTGATAATATTATATTACAAAGCAACAAAGCTGAGCCATCCTGCTGACAACTGTAAGTGCTTGGGAAGCAGAATGGTTGGAAGGTGAACAGAAATGCAAAGAACATGAGGCTTTGGTGTATTCAGACCCATCTTTATCCAACATCACATCTGTTATCAGAAAGCAGGATACAAATGCAGAAATTCACAGCCCTTCATATCAAAATCAGTGTGACATCTCACCATAGAAATGTCAAAACAGCCTCCGTAATAGTGCCTGCCAGGATATCCCAATAACAGTGATACCCACGACCCATCAAATAGTGATGTCCATAGCTCTCAACGATTGTGTCAGCCAGGATGTCCCCCTTAAAGCAAGATTCCACAACTTTAGTCCTAAAGGTCCACCAACAGTGAATGATGTCAGGATTTCCTTACTATTTCACAGAGGATAATTGAATCTCCTGCGCAGGTGATGATCCAGCATCTTGTGCAATACTAAGGAAATCCTGAAAACATACACTGGTGGTGGCTCCTGATGACTGGAGTTGGGGAACCTTACCTCACAGTGACAGCCATGAAATAGTCATGATCATAGGCCTGCAAAATAGTGTCAGTCAAGAAGTCCCTATAACACTGACACCCATCAAATAGTCATGACCATAGCTCTCCATGATAATGTCAGTCAAGAAGTCCCATAACACTGACACTCATCAAATAGTCATTACCATAGCCCTCCATGACAGCGTCAGTCTAGATGTCCCTTTACCAGTGGTACCCATCAGTCATAACTATAGCCCTCCATGATAGTGTCAGTGAAGAAGTCCCCATAAGTGACATCCATCAAATAGTCACAACCATAGACCTCCATGATAGTGTTAGTCTAGATGTCCCCTTTACCAGTGACATCCATCAAACAGTCAGGACCGTAGCCCTCCTCGATAGTGTCAGTCTGGATGTCCCCTTACCAGTTGTACCCACACACGGTAAAAGGTCACAAATAAAGCACTTATAGAAGGAGACTGCACACACACACAATGGTACCTGTATATGATGCATTTTTCCTGGTTTTCCTTTTTTAGTATTCCCATCTGTTTTTAGATGTTTGTTCCTCTTCCTTTTTGTTATGCTGTTGGTGAAGAGAAAGAAAAACAGCACAGTAATAAATAGGGCAGTGATACAAACAAAATAAGAGCTGAATGACAATAATATCCGAATGTCATGTTTTGTTTCATAAAAGAGGATCTAACCTGTTTTATTTTTCTCCCCTACAGTCACTACTTAGCATCCCAGGTTCTCCTTATCTGTCTAGACACAACAGCAAAAGCAGCATCTTCAGTTTTCGGAGAAGTTTCAGAGATCCTGTCTCTGAAAATGAGTTTGCTGATGACGAACACAGTACAGTGGAAGAAAGTGAAGGTAGACGGGACTCCTTGTTCATCCCAGTCAGGCACAATCGGAGGAATAGTTACAACAGTGGTTACAGCCAAGGCAGCAGATCCTCTCGCATCTTTCCAAATCTGCGAAGAAACGTTAAAAGGAACAGCACAGTGGATTGTAATGGCGTGGTGTCATTAATTGGTGGTCCGGGTGCCAAAATCCCTGGTGAACGTCTTCTGCCTGAGGTGAAAATAGATAAGGCAGCTACTGATGACAGCGTAAGAAAGTCTATAGTAGTTTAGTCTAGGCATGGCGGTCCACCCTTCTGCTTCCTGTATGCCGCCCTGAAATACTCGGTTGGATCCTTCCCTGGTGGAATGAGTACTGGTTTTATCCTAACCTTATTTTAACCTTTTTCTAAACCTGTAAAAAGATTTTGATTAGTCTTTTTATGTTGTTTCCCCAAATTCCACTCTTTTTCTGTGTCTAATAAGGAGACAAAAACATGCAGGAAATTTGCATTTATTGTTTTAGACCTACATAGCAACATTATATATGTCTTCTAGTCATTAACTACTTACACCTATACCTAGCCACCCTACATCAAAAAAGCCAAAACAACAGCCTATATACTACCATCTTAGTTCCACAACTTACCGTAAGTCCAAAAAAGCACGCCCAGCTGTAGGACAAGGGGATCTTTAAGATCTTATGCATGGTTCAGATCCTAGATGGAGCTTGAGGGCATTCTACATTGTGTTTGATAATATCATGTTTCAGTATGTGAGTGAGAGGAGTAAACGTCAGCCAAACTATCGAGCGACGGCTATTAATACTGTAAGGAAATTATTATAGTTTGTCAAATGTAATAATCTGCACCTGGGGGTGCTAGACCGAAAGACTATTGTCACCATTGCATTCTTAGGCTCCTTTCACATCAATGGTAATCGCTGATCGCGGCAGTTGCGGTGAAAAAAACGCAACTGCCGCGATTACCGCATAACGGCTGCACTTGCGGTTCACCTGCGGCAATCCCCATGCTATGTCTATGGGGCTTGCGGCAGGTACGGCAAGTGCGGTATAGTTGCGGTTTCGTCACTTGCGGCAGATGCGGCCGCAAAAAAAGACGTGGTCAGCAGCGGTTTTCTCGCGGCCGCAACTGCCGCAAGTGCTGAAACCGCACTTGCCGCACACTTACCGCAAGAACCGTAGACATAGCATGCGGCTTTCTGCAAGTGAACCGCAAGTGCGGCCGTTATGCAGTTTTTTCACTGCAACTGCCGTGATCATCGATGTGAAAGCAGCCTTAGGTAAAATAATTTTTACATTGGGGTTCAGTTAAACGTTTTGAACAATTTCGCTTCTGCAGCTCTATGTATCCCTGTACATAGCTGGATGAAAGGGTAAATCCAACAGTGAGCTTGTTCTGATAACAGGGTTTGTAACACCTTATTTTATTATTTTGAAACCTTCATCTAAGCTGAAACATGAACTTTGATTTGTTGATCAATGAGCTTAATAGAGATGGGGCTTACAGCCATCAGAAGGTGCTCACTAAAGCACTTAACTTATTCTGCATTCTGATAAGGATAGTGATGCATAGAAGCTGACATTATCCTCTGGAAAAATGTTAGGGAAAAAGATAAGTTGTTTGATCCTTTTATTTTTATTGATAGAATTTTATGCGCTTGGTGTTGAGGTCATAGATGTATGGTTAGCTCAAAGGGAACCTATCATCGGTCCTCAGCCGACCTCTCCCTACTACGCTGTGTGCGCCTGCAGCCAGGGTTCTTTTACTCTAAAACGTAGCAGTATTTCCGAGAAGACATACTTTGAAAAGCCGGCCGAGGACTATGTGTCACATCTTTTACCTATCCTTCTCCCTGTGACTGACAGGTCTCCCTCCTATATATGCAAAAGGAAAAGACTTAGCAGTCAACTGGAGTGAAGTAGGGAGAGGTCGGCCGTGTCGGATTAGACTGAAAATCCGGAGCAATCACTTAGCCAGTGTCTGATTCATTCTGGATTTTTTTCGGGTAGCTTGAATTTGATGATAATCTCCACTTGAAACACCACTCCAGTGGGTTTCTTTTTTTTTTCAGCTCTAGAATGTTGCTTTAAATCCAATTCCCCCGCCCCTGTTTATATAATCACCTTCTCGCAGCTTCACCTTTTACAGATGTCACTCCGGTCTCATGACACCATCATGTGGCTAACTTCTGACTGTCTGGAAGTCATAAGTTACATCACAAGTTCCCAATGCATCTCTCTGAGAGCCAGAACGAGGCTTCCGTAGAGAAGTGTTGAGTCGTGACCTCCATGAAACACTGTAGCTTCCAGCAGGTCACATATCGCAGGAGAGTGGCGGCAATAGAAGTTGAAACCGCCAGAAGGCGTGTGTCAGACAGGGGGACAGGGACATAGATTTAAAGTATCACTCCTGCAGTACAATAAAATAAACGCTAGAGTTGTGCTTTAAGAGAATTTTGGGGCTTACAGTTGGCGTTTTACTGAGGCTTTTGTGTATAGCGGGAAGACCTATGGGGAATATAACTGTGGGCGATACTCAAACCACTGCTAAGTGTCCAAGATGCAGGCAGCTGGAGCCGCACAGGGCTGAGCGGGGGATTCAGAGAGCCGGACCACTATCAGTCTGAAATTGATGGACTCCCCTAAGGTTGTAGTGTGTAATGTGTGTTACACTGATTTGTTAGTTCTCCTCCATAAAACAGCAAGCAGTCTTGAAGTTTGTTCATGCAATTTCTTATAGAAAAACCAAAGCACGCTTTAGCTTACCAGGATTCCACATAGATCACTACTATATTACAACCAGACTTGTATATCATGCACAATCAGATAAATGACAGCTAAATCTGCATTTAATGATGTTCTAAATGACAATACTTCATTTAACTGATATATTTGTAAATTCCAGTTTGCTTTTGTCTCATCTAACCCAAAACGTTCTATAATCTTTCACTTTTTCATTATATACCCAGATGGCATGTTAGCCTAGCGTATACCTACTCTAATTTCCTTGTCTAACCTGGCATGGGTACAGAAGAATAGCATGATGCATGCTCATAAAACATGAGGATACAGATAAAATAGATAATGGAAAAACACAATAATTGACTTTCATTACTTGTATAAGGGCCGGTACCCACGATCAGTGTTTGCAGCATTTTGGATGTAACGTCTTGTCGCTATGTTGAAAATGCTGTGTTGTACA
Source organism: Allobates femoralis (assembly GCA_033576535.1). Taxonomy (NCBI): domain Eukaryota; kingdom Metazoa; phylum Chordata; class Amphibia; order Anura; family Aromobatidae; genus Allobates; species Allobates femoralis. The sequence goes on along the minus strand of JARQOC010000002.1, from coordinate 634,878,522 downwards.
GTGTAAGCACAGTGGATGGATTTATAGAAATCCCGTGTCCACTGTGCTTGTTTTCTCCGCAGTGTAATCTGACATTCAGGGCGGCTCCCGACCACAGTATGTCAATTTATTCCTGAAGAGTCGGAGGCGGTGACTGCATGGAAAAGCCGCGCGCCCCGAGAACCGACTGTGGGCATAGACAACTGTGTTCACTATGTCTAGGACACTGGGTCCAGATTGTATGGGCATAGCCTTAGTTTGTTTATTTTCAATTGAAGCACAGTGATCCAGTAGAACAAGAGACCATTGGTCTTTATATGGTCAGGATGGCATGTCTATGGGAGATACAGAAACAGCTAGGAGAGGACACGGCGGGCCACTACATACATGTTCTCTCATTAATGGCTGATCATACTAGAAGGATAGGATGGAGCTCTCCGCTCCTCCATGGTTAGACACCTACTAATTTACTATATCTCATCTATACTAGGCATATTGAATTAATGATGATGTTAGAAAATCTGATACGGCTGACTATTTTTTACCAATTGTACAGAAAGGATTGTAGGAATGAAACATGAATAATTAGTTATAAAGCATACTTTATAATCATTCAATTTAGATCATTGTTGTTCATGTTAAATTATTTTAGGAAACTCCGTGCAGTAACTCTATTTATTATAGTTTTACTGCCTGTACAGAATACTACAGTGTAGATGGCAGGTTTGTGAATGCTAAAAATTGAGAAAAAGTCAAGTTAGGTATTGGATTCCTCTATCCCCTCTTGTCTAACTGTACAAATTGTTTTGCAGCCTACAACAGAGGTGGAGATTAAAAAGAAGCCTTCTGGGTCTCTCCGAGTGTCCATGGATCAGCTGCATGCATCATTTGGGAAAAAGAATCGAGCCAACAGTGTCCTGAGTGTCCTGACGCACACCCTGGTGGAAGGTAATGGACTAGTGCCCGTGTGTCTCTGTGATAAAGCTTTTATTTGCTAATGATGGTTTGTTACATTTAGTAATTTTTCATACAAATATCCAAAAGCCTCAAAATATTAGTTTCATAGTTTTTAAGGTTGAAGATAAACTCCATCAAGTTCAACCTTTAGCCTAACATGCTAATCCAGATGAAGGCAAAAACCCTGTGAGACAGATGCTAATTGCCCCATATTTGGGGGAAAATTCCTTCCCAACTCCACATACGTCAATCAGACTAGTTCCCTGGATCAATGTCCCATCACTGAATCAAGTACCCATAACTTGTACAATTATATTTCTCAAGAAAGTCATCAAGGCCCTTGTAATTTTGTAGGAAATCACCTATTACAACCAAATGTTCACAGGTCAGATACTGAGAGATTACGTCATGGATTAACAGTGTAGACAAAGTTGTAGTAAGGGCACTGTCTGAGGTCAGAATATTAAGGAGGATAGAGGATCAAAGCAAAGGGACAAGGGAAATGGATGGTCAGAGGATGTCCAAGGTCTGGCAACGATAAATCAGTACATGGAGCACAGGTAAACGAAGCCAACATGCACCAATGAGCAAAATGCTATGAATTGCAGAGGTAAAGGACTAATTGCTTAGCTAAGTAGATGGACAGTCATAGAGAACAGGAGACACCTGAAAAAGCACAGCTTATCCCAGTCTCAGATTAGACAGCAAAGTAGTCAATCGACACATCGACAGCTCAGCACGCCCCATCACTAGATTAAATGACTGAACTGTCACTCACCAAACTGACAGTTTAGCACAGCCCTGATTCCATAGTGCAGCAAACTGTCACTTATTATGTCAAAAGAGAAAGTGGAGAGGCGCACCATGTGAGGAACCTGGTGGTCTAGTGGGATAAATTATAGTGGGGGAAGATTACCCACTCACCTGAAAGGGTTGTGCACCCCTGCACAACCCTAGAGCTTAGTGTGACAGCCAGGGACTGTATCTGCCGCCGAGTGTATTCTCCATCGCTTCCTGGTCCGGTCACATGATGCGGGTTTCCCAGTCACCTGACGTTCGCGTCACCGCTGATGTCACGCCAGGTACTGGAAGGCTGCTCTGGCCACATTCCTTCAAGGGAACCACAGGAATTTTTGATAAAGATTGTGGTCAGATAGGAACGCTAAAGGAGCAAGGGAGGCAGAAGATTAGGTTTACAAACCTTTTTATTAGTTATTATCCACTACACGTTTCAACCGTGTCCTGCCGTCTTCCTCAGGTGGAGTTTACCACCTGAGGAAGGTAAACCTTACCTGAGGAAGATGGCAGGACGCTGTTGAAATGCGTAGTGGATGACTAATAAAAAGGTTTGTAAACCTAATCTTTTGCCTCCCTTGCTCCTTTAGCGCTCCTATCTGACTACAATCTTTTATCAAAAAAACGTATTACGTCAAAGACTCAGAGTGTAGGAATCGAGACTAGAGATGACCACTGGTCATTCAAGTTGAGTTTGCCATTTAACAAGACACCCAAGTCTTTTTCAATGACAGTTTTACCCAGTGTTTTCCCATTTAGTGCATAATTAGACATTTAATTTCCTCTGCCCAATTGCATGACCCATTTTTTTTAGGAATAAATTACCACATAAGTTCCCATTATAAAAAGAAACCTTTGCATGATGTGTCAAAGTAGAGAGAAAAGGTACACCAAGGTACAGTTAAAAAAAGGACACCAACAAATACTTCTCTAACATATGTCAAAAGTACACTCTTAGGGCAAAACTGACCCGATCTATGCTATGACCACATATGGTATACATAGATGAAAAACATGATATCACTGGTGTCTCACAGTTAATGGGAAATGTTAAAGTGTAACTATTATCTTGTAAAAATGTGTATGTGTGTGTGTATATACAGTTAGGGCCAGAAATATTTGGACAGTGACACAAGTTTTGTTATTTTAGCTGTTTACAAAAACATGTTCAGAAATACAATTATATATATAATATGGGCTGAAAGTGCACACTCCCAGCTGCAATATGAGAGTTTCCACATCCAAATCGGAGAAAGGGTTTAGGAATCATAGCTCTGTAATGCATAGCCTCCTCTTTTTCAAGGGACCAAAAGTAATTGGACAATGGACTCTAAGGGCTGCAATTAACTCTGAAGGCGTCTCCCTCGTTAACTTGTAATCAATGAAGTAGTTAAAAGGTCAGGGGTGGATTCCAGGTGTTGTGGTTTTGCATTTGGAAGCTGTTGCTGTGACCAGACAACATGCGGTCAAAGGAACTCTCAATTGAGGTGAAGCAGAACATTCTGAGGCTGAAAAAAAAGAAAAAATCCATCAGAGAGATAGCAAACATGCTTGGAGTAGCAAAATCAACAGTTGGGTACATTCTGAGAAAAAAGGAATTGACTGGTGAGCTTGGGAACTGTAAAAGGCCTGGGCGTCCACGGATTACAACAGTGGTGGATGATCGCCGCATACTTTATTTGGTGAAGAAGAACCCGTTCACAACATCAACTGAAGTCCAGAACACTCTCAGTGAAGTAGGTGTATCTGTCTCTAAGTCAACAGTAAAGAGAAGACTCCATGACAGTAAATACAAAGGATTCACATCTAGATGCAAACCATTCATCAATTCCAAAAATAGACAGGCCAGAGTTAAATTTGCTGAAAAACACCACAAGAAGCCAGCTCAGTTCTGGAAAAGTATTCTATGGACAGATGAGACAAAGATCAACCTGTACCAGAATGATGGGAAGAAAAAAGTTTGGAGAAGAAAGGGAACGGCACATGATCCAAGGCACACCACATCCTCTGTAAAACATGGTGGAGGCAACGTGATGGCATGGGCATGCATGGCTTTCAATGGCACTGGGTCACTTGTGTTTATTGATGACATAACAGCAGACAAGAGTAGCCGGATGAATTCTGAAGTGTACCGGGATATACTTTCATCCCAGATTCAGCCAAATGCTGCAAAGTTGATTGGACGGCGCTTCATAATACAGATGGACAATGACCCCAAGCATACAGCCAAAGCTACCCAGGAGTTCATGAGTGCAAAAAAGTGGAACATTCTGCAATGGCCAAGTCAATCACCAGATCTTAACCCAATTGAGCATGCATTTCACTTGCTGAAATCCAGACTTAAGACGGAAAGACCCACAAACAAGCAAGACCTGAAGGCTGCGGCTGTAAAGGCCTGGCAAAGCATTAAGAAGGAGGAAACCCAGCGTTTGGTGATGTCCATGGGTTCCAGACTTAAGGCAGTGATTGCCTCCAAAGGATTCGCAACAAAATATTGAAAATAAAAATATTTTGTTTGGGTTATGTTTATTTGTCCAATTACTTTTGACCTCCTAAAATGTGGAGTGTTTGTAAAGAAATGTGTACAATTCCTACATTTTCTATCAGATATTTTTGTTCAACCCTTCAAATTAAACGTTACAATCTTCCCTTGAATTCTGTTGTAGAGGTTTCATTTCAAATCCAATGTGGTGGCATGCAGAGCCCAACTCGCGAAAATTGTGTCACTGTCCAAATATTTCTGGCCCTAACTGTATATATCAGCATATAATATGTGAATACCGGACACTACGAGAAATAAAAGGGGCTGATATAGTTGTTTTACACCTGCCTTATATTCCTGAACGCTTCTGTTGCTCAGTATTGTACACCTCTAACGTGGACGAAACTTCTGAACATAAGTGTAGAAAAAAGGAGATGGCGGCACTCGCCGGTTTGTGGATCTTCTTTTATTTGTGCATATCAAACATTAATGCAGTTTGGTACAGCGGGGAGAGGGAGCAGGGTATCGAAGGATGACGGCTGCCGTTTTGCAGTGTTTTACCACTTCAACGGGTCCAGATCTGGACCCGTTGAAGTGGTAAAACACCGCAAAATGGCAGCCGTCATCCTTTGGTGCAGCGGGAAGAGGGAGCAGGGGATCGAAGGACGACGGCTGCTGTTTTGCTGTTTTTTACCGCTTCAACAAATCCAGTTCTGGACCCGTTGAAGCGGTAAAACACCGTAAAATGGCAGCCGTCATCCTTCGATCCCCTGCTCCTTGTCCCCGCTGCACAAAACTGCATTAATGTTTGATATGCACAAATAAAAGAAGATCCACAAACCGGCGAATACCGCCATCTCCTTTTTTCTACACTTATATATATCAAACAGTCCAGCAAGCAGGTGCCAGGCCCTACCCATACTCGGGCGGTCTGCTCAAAAAGGCACAGTTATATGGCTGTTTCTTATGTGCTGTGATTACGGGGTGCCACCTTTGATAGCTAAATCCACATGACATAGATAAGCAACAATAGAACATAAGTTGCACTCACCCGTTACATTGCACAATAGTTTAAATTGCGGTGACATTTCAACATGGTGCAAGGAGGGAGGGAGGAATGGACGAGACGTTTCGTGCCGGACAGGCACTTCTACTTGTCCTACCTTCGGATCAGTAGAAGTGCCAGTCTGGCACGAAACCACTCGTTGTCCGTTCCTCCCTCCCTCTACTGTGTTGAAAAAGATCCAACAAGGATTGAAACGTTGCCTTATTTACTGACCAATAAAAGTCTGTCACCAACTGCAATTTTTTGGAGTGCTGCCTATTTTTTTTTATATGGTATATATAAATACAGGGGTTGGACAAAATAATGGAAACACCTGGAAAAATCAACAAAAGTTAGTTTAATATGGTGTAGGTCCACCTTTTCCGGCGATTACAGCCTCAATTCTTCGAGGTATGGATTCATACAAGGTGATATCATTGGCCCAGCGGATCTCCACAAAATAGCACCCTAGATCATCACAGAACCTCCGCCATGTTTTATGGTTGGAAGAAGGCAGTCTGGATGGAATGCTTCTTTTGGCTGTCTCCAAATGTACACTCCGCAGGAGGTCGGAAAATGGTGTGTAAACGATGATTGGTCTGAGAATATCACATGTCTCCACTGCTCGAGGGACCAATTCTAGAGGTTTCTACACCACTCTAAACGCTTGGAAACATTTGTCATGGAGAGCAGCGGTTTTCTAATTGCAGCTCTTCCGTGGAATCCAGATTTGTGCAGCTCCCAACGAACGTTTTCGTAGAAACTGGGTTCTGTAGATGTTCATTGAGCTCAGCAGTGATTTTCAGAGCCGTGGTCTTGCGATTCCCTTTAGTGTCTGACGGTCTCTCTCAGTCAACTTCGACTTTTGGCCAGGCCTGTGCTTTGCTGGGAACGTTTTTTCTTGTCTTTCAAACGCAGTCATTACTTTGGAGACAGTACCTCTTGACACGCCAAGCATCGGGGCACTTTCTGTTACACTAGCGCCTGCCATACGAGCACCAACAATTTGGCCTTTTTGAAAATCCGAAAGGTCTGCCATTGGTATCAGATTCTCATCAATGTTCTTACAATTCGGCAAAACAAACAGTTAATTTACATACACATATCACTTAACACAAATAATTAACTACAAAACATCAACATATGTCACAGTTTGCATGTGTATAACATGTCCGAAGATTATGATGCGAAAACGTTAGGTGTTTCCATTATTTTGTCCAACCCCTGTGTGTTTTTTGTTTAAAATTGTTTTTTCAACAGCTATTTCAAGGTGATATATGTAATAACTGATGGACACAGTAATATTTCAGGATTGAAATGAGGTTTATTTCATTATTTCAAAATTTGACAGTTTCCAAAGTATGGGCACTCTTCTGATTTTCATGATTTGAATACTCCTAACTACTTTTTACTGACTTACTGAAGCACTAAATTGGTTTGGTAACCTCATTGAGCTTTGTACTTCATAGCTCGGTGTATCCAATCATGAGAAAAGCTATTTCAGGTGTCCACTTGCAAGTTGTTCTCCTAGTTGCATCTTCTCTGAGGAGTGGCATCATGGGCTCCTCAAAACAGCTCTCAAATGATCTGAAAAAAAAGATTGTTCAACATAATTGTTCAGGGGAAGGATACAAAAAGTTGTCTCAGAGATTTAACTTGTCAGTTTCCACTGTGAGGAACATAGTAAGGAAATGGAAGACCACAGGGACAGTTCTTATAAAGGCCAGAAGTGGCAGGCCAACAAAAATATCAGAAAGGCAGAGAAGAAGAGTGGTGAGAACAGTCAAGAACAATCCACAGACCACCTCCAAAGACCTGCAGCATCATCTTGCTGCAGATGGTGTCACTGTGCATCGGTCAACAATACAGCGCACACTGCTCAAGGAGAAGCTGTATGGGAGAGTGATGCGAAAGACGCCGTTTCTGCATGCATGCCACAAACAGAGTCACCTGAGGTATGCAAAAGCACATTTGGACAAGCCAGTTTCATTTTGGAAGAAGGTCCTGTGGACTGATGAAACAAAGATTGAGTTGTTAGGTCATACAACAAGGCATTATGCATGGCACCACAAAAACACAGCATTCCAAGAAAAACACTTGCGATCCACTGTCAAATTTGGGGGAGGGTCCATCATGCTTTGGGGCTGTGTGGCCAATGACAGCACAAGGAATCTTGTTAAAGTTGAGGGTCGTATGGATTCCACTCAGTATCAGCAGATTCTTGAGAATAATGTTCAAGAATCAGTGTCCAAGTTGAAGTTACGCCGGGGATGGATCTTTCAGCAAGACAATGATCCAAAACACCGCTCCAAATCTACTCAGGCATTCATGCAGAGGAACATTTACAATGTTCTGGAAAGGCCATCCCACTCCCCAGACCTGAATATCATTGACCATCAAACTTAACTGAACTGGAATTGTATTGTAAAGAGGAATGGTCAAAAATACCTTCATCCAGGATCCAGGAACTCATTAACAGCTACAAGAAGCGACTAGAGGCTGTTGTTTTTGAAAAAGGTGGATCTACTAAATATTAATGTCACTTTTCTGTTGAGGTGCCCATACTTTTGCACCTGTCAATTTTTGAAATAATGCATATTTCACATTTTTGGTTAGTACAATAAACCTCATTCCAATCCTGAAATATTACTGTGTCCATCAGTTATTACATACATCACACTGAAATAGCTGTTGCAAAAAAACAATTTTAAACAAAGAAAAAAAAGTAAGATTAAGAGGGGTGCCCAAACTTTTTCATATGACTGTATTTATATATATAGTGAGGTAGCGCTCACCTAGGGGACTCGCTCGGCAATGGAATGACACCAACAACTATGTTTTTCTCAAAATAACACAAGATATCTGTTTATTTGTGAATGTCATAAACCGCTCATTACTCACATACACCATATACCGTAAATCATACAGGTTACAGATCATAGGCTATTTACATAGTACAGTTCGCACATAGTAACATGACATCACAATTCACATTACATATATCCTGGAGCACTAACTACAGCTCCTTTGGCGCTCCCAGCAGCCTAGCAATATCTACCCTTCAGATTTACCTATTATTCCTATACACATATCATCGGGACCATATCTTGACCTAACAGTCGGTCCCAATGATGGTTACAGCCGCTTGGCCCTTTGACAGGGATCATTCTCCATCATATTCACCCTTGGATATATCATACATGGTACTTTTACATACACCATTGAGTCACCCATTTACATCACACATGGTACATTTCCATACACCATTATGATTCACACGTTTATTACCGGAATCTTTGTGACCTTCCAGTCGGTCCCAATAGCGCCTATGTCCGCCTGGCACTATTCACAGGGATCGTTCCCTGTTATGTGTACATCCAGTCCATCATTCCACATCCATGGACTGCAGCCTACTCAGGCCCATACACATGCAAACACATAGTCCATCATAACACAACCGTGGACTATAGCCTCTACGGGCTCAGACCAGGGTTTAGCAAATACTAGGTAAACCAGGCGTCCCCAAGGTCTCCTCACCACGTGTTTCCAGGTCGCCAGCCGCCACCAAACCTCCATACCAGGCAGGTCTCCAGGTCCACGGCGGCACCCCACGTCCGAGTCGAGCACCCTCCAGGTTCAGCCAAGGTTCCCCAACTCCAGGAGCCATCTTAACCTGCTGTCTGACCACCGGCTCACACACATTCGTCAGAGGGACAGGTGCCTCCCACATGGAGAGGGCAGGCTTCCCCCCTTGTCCCAAAGGGACATGATTCCTCTGACACACATCCTCACATCTCGGAGGACTAGACTGCTCTGATTCCCATCTCTGTCTCACACAGCACCAGGCAGCTTCATATCCTGCCTGCCACACCCACACCTGCAAAGCAGTGTTTCAATCAGCACATCCACACAGACCTCAGACCTAGGTGCACTTAACCCTATATGCACCCTTCAGATCTAGTACAGCAAACACTCCTACACACAGGCTCAGAATTTGTTAACTCTGTGTGCACAGCTCAAGACACATGTGATGTATACCAGCCATGTCATGAACTGTGCTGCAAAGGCACATATGAGCTCAGTAATAAAGGCCACAATACACGAGACTAATGGTGGCTGAAACTGGAGATACCGACAAGTTCGGCTGACCATCTGTGTGTGAGGGTTCTGGCCGACTAATGGTCTGAGGAGATGTTGATCAGGCATGTCAGATTTCAAGGAAATAAGTCAGCGGCAGAGATGTCTGTTTTTTTCTCTTAGAAAAAACTGGAACTTTTGGCTGAGTGAATGGGAGAGATGGACAAAATGTCTGAATATGTATGGCTGGCTTAAAGCACCTCTCCAGCGATTTCTTTTTAATTCACCGCTGGAGGGGTGCTTTAAATCTAATACCCCTACCTCCATCTGATATTCACCCTCTATTGGCTTCATCTTCTATCATCATTTCTCCTGCTATTCTCTTGTGATTTCTGACCGTCTGGCAGCTCCAGTGTTTCATGGAGCGCACTGGAGGTCACAACTCAGTACATCTCTATAGCTAGGGTCAGATTAACGTTAATGAGGGGTAGCATTTAAAAGATGGGTTTTTGGCAGCCTTAACATGCGGCTAGTGCCAAGCTAGCGCTGCGTTAACGCTGCCAATGCTTACCTATGGTGACGCGGCCCCTCGCACAGCTCAATCGCTGGCATCTAAGTTTGAAATCTCATGCTATTTCATGACGCGTCAAATGACGCGGGCCGCAATGTTTTTTCTCGCGTCATGAAATAGAGCGCGATTTCAAGCTCCAGCACTCAGATGCTGGCGTTTGAGCCGCGCTACGGGCCGTGTCTCCATAAGTAAGCATTGGCAGCATTAACGTGGCGCTACCATGGCGGTAGCACCACGTTTATGCTGCCAAAATCTATGTTTTAAACGCTACCCCCTATAGCGCCAGTCTGACCCTAGCCTTATTGGTGGGCTAGCGCCGTATTAACGCTGCCAATACTCACCTATTTGACGTGGCCCCTCGCGCGGCTCAAACGCTGACATCTGAGTGCCAGAGTTTGAAATCTCATGGTATTTCATGACGAGTCACATGACACGTGCCCCCGCGTCATGTGAAGTGTCATGAAATACTGCAAAATTTCAAACTCAAGCCGCTCAAGGGGCCACGTTACCATAGGTAAGCATTGGCAGCGTTAACGCGGTGCTAGCTTGACGCTATCATGGCGTTAAAGCTGCCAAAACCTATGTTTTAAACTCTACCCCTCATTAACGTTAATCTAACCCTAGCCTATGCGAGCCTTGTTCTGGCCTTCATAGAGATGCATTGGGAACTTGTAACGTAACTTCAGAAGTTGGCGCCACGGGATCTTGAAATAAGATGTAGACGTTGGTGAGTGAGATTAAGCAGAGGATTTAGATTTAAAGCACCTCTCAGTGGTGGAAAAAAATGCTGGAGTGGTGCTTTGTCTATGCGTCTGTGCACTCATGGTCACAGACTAAGGTGCTGTGTATTTGGTGTGTATTTGGTACAGAAAATTCTGCATCAAATACAGATGTCTATCCTGAAGCAGCAAAGTGTATGAGATTTCCAAAATGCTGCACACGCTGCGTTTTTTTACCTTCGTATTTGGTGCAAATTACAGGTGTAAAAAAGCCCGCAGCATGTTAATTATTGATCCGTTTTTCAGCCTTCCAGTCATTGGCTTCTGTCTAAAATGCGTGACTGAAAAAAACACACCAAAAAGGCAATGTTTTTGAAGCATTTTTTTTTTGCAAAACGAATGCTGATTTGATGCAGAATTTTCTACGTCAATTACAGACCAACTACACAGTGTGGGCACATGGCGTTATTACTGAGCCTGCTCATCACTCATTGGTGTGCAGTTCAATGAGGAGCTACAGACTTCAGAATCAGGAATTCAGGATTAGCATCACCTTGCGGTGCCTGTAATATATAAAACTTTCACAAAATGGTAGTTACACTTTAATACTAGAACTAGCTCTTCTCTCTGCCTCTAGCTCTTTCCTCCGCATATAGCTCCTACCCTGCATCTAGCTCCTCCCTCTAGCTCCTCTATCTGCCTCTAAGGGCCACTTTACACACACCAACTTATCTGTCCAACTTCTGACCAATTTACTGGTTGCAGGGAAATCATGGACACATTGTTCCATTTGTACACAGCCACAAAATGGAGCAATGTGTCCATGATTTCACTGCAACCAGCAAGTTGGTCAGAAGTTGGACAGATAAGTTGGTGTGTGTAAAGTGGCCCTAACTCTTTCCTCCACATATAGCTCCTCCCTCTGCCTCTCGCTCCTCCATTTAGCTCCTTACCCTGCCTCTAGCTCCTCCTTCTAGCTTCTCTCTTTGCCTCTAGCTCTTCCCTCCACATATAGCTCCTCTCTCTGCCTCTAGCTCTTCCCTCCAGCTCCTCTCTCTGCCTCTAGCCCCTCCCTCCACATGTAGCTCCTCCGCCTGCCTCTAGCTCTTCCCCCTGCATCTAGCTTCTCCCTTTAGCTTCTCTCTCTGCCTCTAGCTCTTCCCTCCACATATAGCTCCTCCCTCTGCCTCTACCTCTTCCCTCTAGCTCCTCTCTCTGCCTCTAGCTCTTCCCTCTAGTTCCTCTCTCTGCCTCTAGCTCTTCCCTCTAGCTCCTCTCTCTGCCTCTAGCTCTTCCCTCTAGTTCCTCTCTCTGCCTCTAGCTCTTCCCTCTAGTTCCTCTCTCTGCCTCTAGCTCCTCCCTCTAGCTCCTCTCTCTGCCTCTAGCTCTTCCCTCTAGTTCCTCTCTCTGCCTCTAGCTCTTCCCTCTAGTTCCTCTCTCTGCCTCTAGCTCCTCCCTCTAGCTCCTCTCTCTGCCTCTAGTCCCTCCCTCTTCTTTCTACATAGAATCTCATTAGTAACCTTTACCACCTCCTATCTAAGTAATGGGAAAGTCTTCACTGAATACAGAATCTACCTCAGAATTGAGTATAATGATAATGACTGATCAGTTCTGGCAGAGCAAGAAGCAAATGTGTCTGATAAGATATATCACAAAATGCTTATTTTCATGTGTACTATTCATTTATAAAATAAAAATGAAAACGACTGTTCCATTTGATGTCTAGCAATTCTTGTTCTGATCCGCAGCTCATAATTTATTCTATCATTTTCTTTCTGTAGAACTGGAAGAATCGCAGAGGAAGTGTCCACCTTGGTGGTACAAGTTTGCAGATGTATATTTGATTTGGACCTGTTGCCCCTGTGGATACGTATCAAGACCTTAGTAAACATGTTTGTAATGGATCCCTTTGTGGATTTGGCCATAACCATTTGCATTGTCCTGAACACTTTGTTCATGGCCATGGAGCATTACCCAATGACCCCACATTTTGAAGAAGTTTTATACGTAGGAAATCTGGTAGGTCTTTTCTTGTAGTGCCCATTTCATCAGTCTCTATGTAAACACTATGGTATTTTGATTCATGTTATACCTATTGATACAATTGTCAAAAGGAAACTGAGAGCGAGCTTTACCCCTATTAACTAATTACAGTGCTGCGTTTGTCATTAAATGCTTGTTTCAGGCAACCCCAATGTTAAGGGAAATATGTATAAGCATAAGTTCAGCACTTTAATCTTTTGTTCCTGCATCTCCTAGTTCGTTTTGACTAGTCATAGTGGCATGTACTTCTTCTGAGAAGCCAAGCCAGCCAATTTCACGTTCGTAGAGGCACACTCATGGTCTCGGCAGGATACCCTTTAACATCCTATGTTGCACAAATCCCTGGCGGCCGCTGTGACCTTAGGGGTGTGCACAGTGATCTGCCTATGTGCTATTATTCCAACATCACATTGCACACCCAAAGTCTAACTGACCGAGCGCTTCCCTCCGTAATCTGTTACCATGCTGAGACGGAAGGTGGTGGCTCATTTAGTGAATTTCTGCCTATGTGCCACTATGTGACGGCTCAGTGCAGCACATTTGCTGCCAGAACAGCTGGGTTCTGGTCTGCAGGGTAATCATCTCCCTGTGTGCCACTGCACTAGCGTATAGTACCGAGCTGGCACGTAGTGGCACAAAGGGAGAAAAGGTTTTCTCACAGCAGATGTGCAGTGCTGCTGTGTATCGCGCTAAAATGACAAGTGGCAGTCAGCCAGACTTTGGGTGTGCGGTGTGACGCCAGAGTAATGGAAGATGGGCAGATCACTGTGCACACCCGGTATTTAATAGGGATAAATCGAGTTGTCCAGCTCCCTTTAAAAATGAGTTTCTACAAGATATTATGAGAACACATGATCACAAATCCAGAAGTGTAATGATATTGATCTGGTGCCAGACAATTGTATCTTCATCAGCTACATCTTCTAAATGGTGGACCACATTTACTGAGACTGGTGTGTCTTACATCAGTAAAAAGAAAATCATTGGAGCATTTTGTGACAAAATGTATTGAATCATCACTCCAGCTATTTTATTTTTTATTGCACTGCTTGGTTGACGCTTTAAATGTAAGTCCCCTGCCCCCTGTCTTATACTTAACCTTCATCTTCCATCGACACCCTCTGGTTGGTCTCCTGTGATTTGTGACCTGCCGGCAACTTCAGTGTTTCATGAGGTCACAACTCTATACATCTCTATGAGATCCTTGTTCTCGCCTTGTTCTGAATGTCTTGTATTTTTGATTGATGAAAGGCTCAATGCTAAATCATAACTGGCAGTTAATAAGGGACACTATACAGTATATATGTTTAACCCTATTGCGGGATGTTTATTTACGCAATATAAAATGTTATAAATTTTTTAGTGCGTCAAATGATAAATTCTTATTAGGTAAGATTGTGTTATGATGTTTGCTGTATCGTGCTGGTTTAGGTATCTTCTCCTCGGCTTGCTTTTATAGATTTTGGGGCACTCCGTAGTTCGGAGATGGCCTGTAAACACAGATAAATTGAATCACTTTTATATCTCTATAGGGTCTTGTGGTATATTACGTATTCAGGTTGTTACAATCCTTTACCTAATGGCCCTCGCCACCTCCTGCCGACTCCAGCTCAAAAACATCTCTAGGATCCACACTTTCCTTGACCACGACACTGCTAAAACCCTTATTCACGCTCTCATCATCTCCCGCCTCGACTACTGCACCCTCCTGCTCACTGGCCTCCCCAATACCTCCCTTGCACCTCTCCAATCTATCCTGAACTCCGCTGCCCGCCTAATCCATCTGTCCCCCCGCTACTTCCCTCTCTCCTCCCTCTGCTAAGCCCTTCACTGGCTCCCTACTTCCCAGAGATCCCGGTTTAAAACATTAACCATGACATACTAAGCCATTCACAACCTGTCCCCTCCATACATCTCTGACATGGTCTCCCGATACCTACCCTCACGCAACCTGTGATCCTCCCAAGAGCTCCTCCTCTACTCCCCCCTCATCTCCTCTTCGCACAACCGCATACAGGATTTCTCCCGTGCTTCACCCATACTCTGGAACTCACTGCCCCAACACATCAGACATTCTACTACCCTGGGAACCTTCAAAAGAAGCCTGAAGACCCACCTCTTCCGCCAAGCCTACCACCTGCAATACCACCTACCACCTGCAACTCTACCTTGTGATGGAGTTCTGCTGTCCAATTTCACACCTTCCTTCCGTCTTTGTTGTAGCATCTCCTGGCAGGGAGAACATTTGGAGATGCGCACCGTGGCCGGCGGTCGCGCACTTCCTTGTTTCCTCAGGGTAAGAAGGCCACTAACCTTCAAAACAGGTCGGCAGGCTGCTAGCTTATATCAGCACAGACTCCCAGAGGCTCCACTGTGCTCCGCAACAACCCCTCCCACCCCCGTCACATGACAGCAGCTTAGACTGTGATGCAATAGTTGGCTGACCAGCAACAAGGAAGCGCGCAACCGCCGGCCATGGCGCGCATCTCCAAGTGTTCTCCCTCCCAGGAGATGTTACAACAAAGACAGAAGGAAGGTGGTAAATCCGATTGGACAGCAGAACTCCTTGACAAGGTAGAGTGGAAGCCTTTAGCCATTTACTGCACAACCTAGGTTTGCATTTGTAAAACAGCATTGTATCTATGAATTACAGGCATCAGCATAAGAAATAGTGAGCACTGCAAGAAGCAGCCAGTGTTAACCCTTTCTATGGCATATTGATATGAGGAATTAGAGACAAAATTAGAGGTAATGAGGAAGTCTATAAAACTAAGGCATCTGAATATAGTAAATACAACAGCTAAAGTAATATTTTAATCATTACAGACATAAGTGCAAAACAACCAGTATCCCTGGTTGAACCAGAACAGCAGAGAAGACGCATTACACCACAAAGGGAGCACAACAGAGCAATATTAGGTAAAGGATCGTAACAACCTGAATACGTAATGTACTACAAGACCCTATAGAAATATAAAAGTGATTCAATTTATCTGTATTTACAGGCCACCTCCGAACTACGGAGTGCCCCAAAATTTATAAAAGCAAGCCAAGGAGAAGATACCTAAACCAGCACGATACAGCAAACATCATAACACAATCTTACCTAATAAGAATTTATAATTTGACACACTAAAAAATGTATAGCATTTTATATTGTGTAAATAAACATCGCGCAATAGGGTTAAACATATATACTGTGTAGTGTCCCTTATTAACCCTAGAACGTATACCTGGGGCAAGGAAATCTGAGCGTTTCTGTACTACTTGTGGACAAAATGTCTGCAAGGAACATTCTTCCGAAAAAATAATATGTGAAAATTGTTGGGGTAATCAGTAAAGTTAAAAAGGAAAGTTTTTGAAAAGAAATATCCCTGCACCATGTTTACTACAACTTTTATATAAAAAACTTTTAGACAAAAAAAAAATCGTTATATATATAAAGAACTAGCTGTAGTACCCGGCTACGCCCAGGTTAATAAATAACTGCTGTTAGCTATAGCAAAATAGAATTTGAATATGTCATATTAATGACCTGTAGTAAAATAGAATCTGAGCTGTGATTGATTGCTATAGGCAGCCTAATAAATCTCCAGCCAACAGTAAACCTCCCCCTGGCCGGGCAGTATATGTTACCTCACACATACACATAATAGACAGCTCATGTGACTGACATCTGCCTTAATTCCCTATATGACACATGTGTTGCACATTGGCTGTTTTTAATCAGATGTTTATGTTTGGAAAATAAAGATAGCACACATGTGAGGCGAGTTGTGTGAAGTGATTTGTGCACATCTGTGTCTGTCTGTGTGGTGTGTGTGTCCCTGGGGTGTGTATGTGTGTGTCCCTGTGGGGGGGTCTGTGTGGTGTGTGTCTTTGTGGTGTGTGTGTGTGTGTCCCTGTGGGTGAGTGCATGTGTCCCTATAGGGTGTGTATGTGTGTGTGTCCCTGTGGGGGGGTCTGTGTGGTGTGTGTGTGTGTATCTATGTTGTGTGTGTCTCTTTGTGTGTGTGTCCCTGTGGGGTGAGTGCATGTGTCCCTATAGGGTGTGTATGTGTGTGTTCCTGTGGGAGGGGGTGTCTGTGTGGGGTGTGTGTGTCTCTGTGTTATGTGTGTCTCTTTGTGGTGTGTGTCCCTGAGGGGTGAGTGCATGTGTCCCTATAGGGTGTGTATGTGTGTGTGTGCCTGTGGGGGGGTCTGTGTGGTGTGTGTCTCTTTGTGGTGTATGTGTCCCTGTGGGGAGAGTGCATGTGTCCCTATAGGGTGGCTATGTGTGTGTGTCCCTGTGGGGGGGGGTCTGTGTGGTGTGTGTGTCTGTGTCGTGTGTCTCATTGTGGTCTGTGTGTGTGTCCCTGTGAGGTGAGTGCATGTGTCGCTATAGAGTGTGTGTGTGTCCCCTTGGGGGGGTGTGTCTCTGTGTTGTGTGTGTCTCTGTGTTGTGTGTGTCTCTTTGTGGTGTGTGTTTGTTCGGTTGCATGGTGAGTATCCAATGTTGGGGCTGCACCTTAGCGACTATACACTTGCTGTTACTCTTTGTGTGCGTGTGGTGTGTATACATGTCACTGTGCGTGGTGAATATCTCATGTTGGGGCCCCACCTTAGTGACTATATGCTGGTATGTGCTGTTAGTCTTTGGCGCTATCATTAAGCCCCTCTCATTCACAACTGTCAACTGGTAACTGTCACTTTTTCCCCATTGGGTCATTCCATGTCAAGTGATCCAAAAATGAATATTTTTTTTTCCCTGACGTCCTCAGATTTTTAAAAAAATTTTTCTATCTGAAGAACAACTTTATCTAATTACAAAAAAAAAGTTTTGAATTTTTTTCTTTATCTGTTAATTTTTTACAGATTTTTAAAGTTTTAAAAAAGTGCGAATTTTGGCCTGGTATGGCTTTACATTTTCTATCATATCTCGGGCTAGAAATAGGATAGAGAAACAAAATAAACACCAATCTACTCAGAACTGTCCAGGCTTTCATCAGATATGTCACAAGAGGATATTTGTTAATATTTTACCCATGTGATCGCAAGCGCAAAACTTTAAAACGCATTTCCGAAAAATCGGCGCGCTTTAAATATTTCAAAAACTGCCCATGTGTCTGCTGTGCTCTTAGCCACATCTGTACCAAATTTCAAGTTGGGATCGCAATGGGATCATATTTTAACATATTTTACTAGTAAGAGCGTCAATGGGTCATTCCATATCAAGTGATCTAAATATGAATATTTTTTTTTACCTGACGTCTTTAGATTTTTATTTTTTTTTTTCCTTTATGAAGTACTACTTTAGTTAATTACAAATTAAAAGTTTGGAATTTTTTTCTTCATCAGTTAATTTTTTACAGATTTTTAAAGTTTAAAAAAAGGGTGAATTTTGGCCTGGTACGACTTTACATTTTTTTATCTCAGGCTACAAATAAGATAATGAAGTGGGAGAGGCGTCATTTTACTCAGAACGGTAACAGCTTTCATTTGAGATGTTACAAGACTATGTTTCTTTATATCAAATTCAAACTATTGACGGGCAATTGTGAAAAAATGACTGATTGTGTTCTTGGTGACTTTTGAATTGACACTATAATAGTTAAATATTTTGCACTTAGGTCCAATGAATGCGTCCATGGGGGTCAAGCTGGGACAGAGTCATCACAAATTAGCCTTATTTGCAGATGACCTGCTACTTTACATCTCCCAGCCCCTGGTCTCCATCCCTTCGGTCTTAATGGAGTTTGAACGGTTCGGACAATTGAGCAACTTTAAAGTGAATTGCTCCAAAACCGAGGCACTCAATATTTCTTTGCCTGGAGAATTGGCATTTACCTCCTATAGACAATTAAAGCTATCCTGGTTCGGGAGAATAAACGTAGTCAAGATGGATGTCTTGCCCCGACTCTTATATACTTTTCAGACAGTTCCTGTTCTATTGGATAGAGGTTTCCTCTCCAAAATGCAATCTATGATCCTTAGATTTGTCTGGGGGGGCAACAGGTCCAGATTGCGAATGAATATCCTATCCTTGCCCGAGACCAGAGGAGGGGTTGGACTACCCAACATACGAGCGTACTTTGAGGCTTCCTCTCTTGTTAGAGCTCTAGATTGGCATTATCATGCGTCCTCCAAGAAATGGGTAGGGTGGAGCAAGAGGGTTTGGGGATTCCGCTGAAACACCTGCTTTGGATTTCCCCTAAAGACTCCACAGACCTAGTACCTTTGACAGACATGACCAGAAACACCTTGAAGGTATGGCACTTAGTGACGAAAACCCTCCGCTTAAACGACAGACTTAGCCCTTTGACTCCCCTTTTTTCCAACCCATCTTTCCCACCCAGATTTGACAGGCAGAGATTTTTATGTTGGCGGATTGTGGATGACACCCGAGTAGGACAGACTCTGTCCAGTGGTGGTTTGCCCCCGATGGCAGAGCTACAACTCAAAGAACCTACGAGACCTCTTAAGTGATTCGAATTTCTCCAATACAGAGCATAATTATATTCAGCTGACCACTCTTGCAGGGTAAGATTGACGCCCAACGTATTGGAGAGGTTATTCCAACTGGAGGCTCCACCGAGGCGCAAAATATCATTTCTATACCAGGCCTTAGGGTCCATGAGAGAGCAGGGCACCCTTTACTTCCAACGTGCTTGGGAGAGGGAATTGGGGTGTAGCATTTCAGAAGCTAATTGGCAGAAATGCTTTATATTTACTCACTCACTAGCTAGCGCTTGTTCTGCACAAGAAAGAAGCTATAAGCTGCTCACTAGATGGTACTTGTGCCCGACGACACTCCGGAACATGTTCCCTGGAACCCCTGATACCTGCTGGCGCTGTGGGGAAGAGAAGGGTACAATGATACACATTTGGTGGAGTTGTGGGGAAATCCGGCGGTTCTGGTCTGAGGTTTTCAATGCATACGCCCGGATAACAGGTAAACAAGCCGAATGCTGCCCAGAATCGGCAATGTTATCCATTTTTCCAGGTCCTATTGGGCTACAGAAGAGGGATATTCTCCGCTTTTGCATCTCGGCTGCTCGTGCTGTGATCCCGAGGTTCTGGAAATCAAGCCGGGCTCCATCTCTACTTGATTGGTTCAAAGAATTGATGGACACATATCGAATGGAGGAGCTCGCAGCTGATGCGTCGGGATCTCGGAACAAATTCTTAGGGATTTGGGTTGAATGGATTCTTTTTCACGACTCTGCAGAATTTAGGAGTATCTTTTCCAGCACAGATATTATGGCTCGACCTCTGGCTGATGGGGAGCCAGTGGGATGAGTACCCTTTCTCCTTCCCATACCTCACCCGTCCCCCCCCCTCCTTTTTTTCTTTTTTTCTTACGTGGCTTTTCTTTCCCAGTATAACTTTTTCTAATGGTTTTTGTTTCTCTTCTCTCTCTCTCTTCTTTTCTATCTCTCTTTTCTTCCCATCTGATACATTCAGTCTAGGTATTTCCTTTCTACGCCTATACCTTCAGAATTCTAGTGAACATTAGACAGGTATCGAAAACTCTGAGCTGTGAGTAGATCATTAATATTTCGGCCTTCCTTTCCGGTACACCAGTCGATAGACTATTCCAACTAGGCCTCAACGGGTAATGACCCACTTACGTGGTCAACCTGTTAGAAGGGGCCAAGTAATAAAAATCATTCTGCTGGGGCTGCTTGTCCCCTTGACATCAGAACATCTCAAAACCCTGAGAAAGGTTGTATACTTGAGTGTTTGGAATTATATTTAGATTGTAGTATATATTGCACCAGAGATAAGCGCAAAAGTAAATTTGCAGCTTATCTTAAAGTTACTAATAACTTTGTGAATTCTCTTTTTGTATATTTTATATGTCTCAAGATTTTGTTAAAAGATTGAATGTATGTCTTTCATATGTTTTTTCAAAATTTAATAAAAATGAGATTAACCATAGTTAAATATTTTAAAATATGATCCCATCACGATCCCAACTTGAAATTTGGTACAGATGTGGCTAAGAGCATAAAAGACACATGGGCAGTTTTGGAAAATTTTTATTAAAATGTTTTTTTTGGAAATGCGTTTCAAAATGTTGCGTTTGCATTCGCATAGGTAAAAAATTAAAATTAACAAATATACTCTTGTGACATATCTGGTGAAAGCCTGG
The DNA here is from genome assembly GCA_033576535.1 of Allobates femoralis. Lineage (NCBI taxonomy): Eukaryota > Metazoa > Chordata > Amphibia > Anura > Aromobatidae > Allobates > Allobates femoralis. The sequence goes on along the minus strand of JARQOC010000002.1, from coordinate 634,857,720 downwards.
ACAGTTCTGAGTAGAATGGTGTTTATTTTGTTTCTCTATCTTATTTCTAGCCCGAGATAAAAAAATTTAAAGTCGTACCAGGCCAAAATTCACTCTTTTTTTAAACTTTAAAAATCTGTAAAAAATTAACTGATGAAGAAAAAAATTCCAAACTTTTAATTTGTAATTAACTAAAGTAGTACTTCATAAAGGAAAAAAAAAAAAAAAATCTAAAGACGTCAGGTAAAAAAAAATATTCATATTTAGATCACTTGATATGGAATGACCCATTGACGCTATTAATAGTAAAATATGTTAAAATATGATCCCATTGCGATCCCAACTTGAAATTTGGTACAGATGTGGCTAAGAGCACAGCAGACACATGGGCAGTTTTTGAAATATTTAAAGTGCGCCGATTTTTCGGAAATACGTTTTAAAGTTTTGCGCTTGCGATCACATGGGTAAAATATTAACAAAGATCCTCTTGTGACATATCTGGTGAAAGCTTGTATAGTTCTGAGTAGAATGGTGTTTATTTTGTCTCTCTATCTTATTCCTAGCCTTAGTTATGAGGAGAAACGTAAAGGCAGGCAACAGCGAAATTCACACTTTTTCCGAACTTTGAAAATCATTTTAAAAAAAAATAAATTTTTTAAAAAATTTTTCTCTTCACATTTTGCATTTTCTGACATGCTATTATCAAATAACAAAATCTCAAAAGAATTAAAAATATAGAGGTAATAATCATTGGTTCACTTGACATGGAATGACCCCATTATGTAGATAGGGGCAAAATTGTTTGGTGAATTGGAATGCGCGGGGTTAAAATTTCGCCTCACAACATAGCTTATGACGCTCCTGGGGTCCAGACGTGGGACTGTGCAAAATTTTGTCTCTATAGCTGACAGCTGTCAATTTTGCTCCAACTCTTTTCCATTCACTTTTTCCCTATTATTTCGATAGGGGCAAAATTTTTTGGTGAACTGGAACGCGCAGGGTTAAAATTTCGGCTCACAACATAGACTATGACGCTCCCGGGGTCAAGACGTGTGACTGTGCAAATTTTTGTAGCTGTTGCTGGCAGCTGTCGATTTTCCTCCCACACGTTTCCTTTCCCTTGTCCCCCATTATGTAGATAGGGGCAAAATTGTTTGGTGAATTGGAACGCGCGGGGTTAAAATTTCGCCTCACAACATAACCTATGACACTCTCAGGGTCCAGACGTGTGACTGTGCAAAATTTTGTCTCTATTGGTGACAGCTGTCGATTTTCCTCCAATATTTTTCCATTCACTTTTTCCCCATTATGTAGATAGGGCCAAAATTGTTTGGTGAACTGGAATGCGCAGGGTTAAAATTTCGCCTCACAACATAGCCTATGACGCTCCCGGGGTCGAGACGTGTGACTGTGCAAAATTTTGTGGCTGTAGTTGCGACGGTGTAGATGCCAATCCCGGATATACACACATACACACACATATACACACACATACACACATTCAGCTTTATATATTAGATTATACAGAATGCATATGTTGGGCGTTTTAAGCCGGTGTAATTACTCTTTTTTATGTGTTATGCCCATAATTATAATGTTTTGAAATATTCACATCTCAAACTTTGAAAAGTATTTCTATTTGAGTTACTCCATGTTATTTGCACACAGGCCTAAAAGGCTCCAGGTATACGAAAGTGTAGATTTCTATGGTTGCGCGTTCTAGGGTTAACTGCCAGTTATGATTTAGCACGGAGCCTTTAATCAATCAAAAATACAGGTAATTAATGTAAGACGGTGAAATATAGCACGGAAGTCATCTAAGGCTTTCAAGCAGCAAATCAAACAGAGGTACCCGGTTAATTCCTCTAAGGGCCCTTTCACACCAGCGTTTATTTGAAATCGCGGCAGATGCGGTGAAAAAACCGCATCTGCCGCGATTGCCGCATAACCGCTGCACTTGCGGCGCGGTTGCGGTAATCCCCATAGAAAGTATACCTCAGGGGAAATGGTGTATCAGTGTCCGCGCTGCTGAAATCCCAAGAAAACGATCCGGAAACCATATGTAGGTTGCATCAATCATCCATTTATTCCTTTTCCTACGCGTTTCAACACTGTCCTAGTGTCTTCCTCAGGGATATCCCTGAGGAAGACACTAGGACAGTGTTGAAACGCGTAGGAAAAGGAATAAATGGATGATTGATGCAACCTACATATGGTTTCCGGATCGTTTTCTTGGGATTTCAGCAGCGCGGACACTTATACACCATTTCCCCTGAGGTAACTTCTGGATGATTCCCACGTGCATGTGGAAGGTGGAAGTCCTGCAGCAGCTGCATTTAATGCCAAATGCTTTTACACCAGTTGTGGGTCTCACAACTGTGCTAGGTGAGTGAATTCATACCCACCGCATACATTAGTGTCACTAGTGATAGGGCACTATTGCGCCTCTTGTTCCCCCCCTATTTTTTTACTTTTATACCATAGAAAGTATAGGGGGACTTGCGGAAGGTGCGGCAAGTGCGGTTTTGCACTTGCGGCAGGTGCGGCCGCGAAAAAAAACGCGGCTGACCGCAAAACCGCACTTGCCGCACCTGCCGCAAGTCCCCCTATACTTTCTATGGGGATTACCGCAACCGCGCCGCAAGTGCAGCGGTTATGCGGCAATCGCGGCAGATGCGGTTTTTTCACCGCATCTGCCGCGATTTCAAATAAACGCTGATGTGAAAGGGCCCTAAGTGTTCGCTTCAGTGTTCAAATCCTATATCTTGTTCTGAATCTCATAGAGATGCATTGTTAGATTGTGATGGATGTTCTGACTTCTGACCAGTCAGAAGTTGCAGTCACACGATGTCACTATGGGATCGGAGCGGTGTCGGTAAAAGGAGATGTTACTGGAAGGTGAGTGTATTACAGATAGTAGGGGGCTTAGTTTTAAAGCTCCGCGCAACTGCAGAAAATAAACCAATGCTGGACTTGTGCTTTAAAATGTGCACACACATGTCAACAAAATATTAAACTTTTATAACTGTGTGAATGTAATTAAATATAATATAGGCCTGCTCAGATGTGGATTTGCACTACAAATGTGTGCTTTTTCTATCATATTTCTATCATATCATATTATAGTGTAAAGACATGGCTGTAATGATGATGTTATACTGATTATATTGATACCTTTGGTGGAGAAATATGTGTCTCCTGTTTCATCCCATTGCTTCTAGTCTTACCTTGTGCAAAGGATAATAGGGCTGATCCCTCTACAGTGTGACAGCCCTTGATTCATTTGTAAATAGCTTTTCAGTCACCTCTCAGTCTTCTTTTTACAAGCTAAACATTCTGTACCCGTTCCTCATGGGACATGGTTTGCAGACCGGGTCACCCTTCTGGTCACTCTTCTCTGAACTTGTTCCAGTTTGTTGATGTTTTGTTTAAAATATGGAACCCAGAACTTGACACAGTATTGTGGATGAAGTCTGACCAAAGAGGAGTAGATGGTGATAATGATGCAAGTGACCTAGACTGTATGCTTCTGTTAAAGGGAATCTGTCATCTAGATAAAGAGACCCCAGGCTATCACTACATGTCCCTGAACCTTCCTATTACTACCCTAACTATCCCGCTCTGCTATGCAGCCTTCCTGTGGTAAGGACGCTGAATGCGTCATTTCCGAAACTGCGGGCCCCTTAGCAACCTGATATTTACCTTAGCAGCGCACAGCACCACTAAGCGGGGCCCCCATAAATATCGGGTTGCTATGGGGCCCGCAGTTTCGGAAATGACGCATTCAGCGTCATTACCACAGGGAGGCTGCATAGCAGAGTGGAGGGAGCCAGGCTGTGGGTATGAAATTTGATTGCAATATCACGCCCATTGGGGCGTGATAAAGACTCCTGGAGGCGGCGAGAGGGACAAAAGAGGACACCTAGGGGGGCTAGCAATGGTAGCCCCCCGGATCATTAACCTACGCCCCACTAAAGTATAAAAACATTTTAGTAAACACTCACACCACACAATCACACAGAGACTAGTTTGGTCCGTAGAAGCAGCGAGTCTCGCTGCGAAACGGGGAACCGTCACCGAGTCTCAGCACCCCCTCCCCTCCCTGCGCATCTATGTTAAATCGCATGGAATAAAGCCTTGAAGAGTCTACCTATGGTGAGTGCCGTGTTTTCTATCTCATTGCCGTACAAGACTTTGTTGTTTGAACACGCACACGTGCACCGCCGTTTATAGGAATCGCACGCTCTGTGGGTTATATCTAGCGATTTACAGATTGGCTGTGCCCTACTCCCTCTACTTTCAACTCACACCACACAGTTAGGACAGAAAGGGATAGTTAGGGTAGTAATAGGAAGGTGCAGGGACAGGTAATGATAGCCTGGGGGGCTTTATCTAGGTGACAATTTCCCTTTAATACATCCCAGAATTGTGTTTGTAGTTTTTGCTGCTGCATCACACTGTTGACTCATATTCAGTCTGTGATCTGTTAGTATACACAAGTCTTTTTCACACGTGCTGTTGTTTAGCCCTATTCCTCCCATTCTGTATATGCTCTTTTAATTTTTCTTGCCCAGATGTAGGACTTTGAATTTCTGCATTATAAAACATTCCATAAAGCTCCCGTCACGTACAACGATGCAACAGTGATCCCGACAACGATAACGATCCTTAGGGATCGCTGGTGCGTCACTTTGGGATCGCTGATGAGATGTCAAACAGTCAGATCTCACCAGCGACGCAGCAACGATCCGGAATAATAGGAGGTTGTTGGGAATTGTCACTCTCGGGCGTAGTATTAAATCGTTGGTCGTTGTCCCTTGCAAACACAGCAATGCAGTGTTCCCAGCGAGAGACCAATGACCTAAAAATGACCCATAAAAGAGAGAGGGGAGGGGGACAAGAGGCGCAATAGTGCCCTTATCACTAGACACTGATTCGTTTAGTGGTGAAAAAGGCAATTCACTCACCTACTCCAGTTGTGTGACCCACAACTGGCTTGAAGGCGTATAGGATAATATCCTGATGGCTGCTGCTGGACCTCCACCGGCTCCACTCACGTGGGGTTGTACCAAGAAATTCAGGGAAGGAAGGTGTGCTGCGGTCCGCGCTGCCAGATTCATCAAAGAAGACCCAAGACGAAGTTCTGCTTCAAACCTTCTTTTATTCTCCTCCTACGCGTTTCAGTGCCCACCTGGCACCTTCATCAGGGATCCCTGATGAAGGTGCCAGGTGGGCACTGAAACGCGTAGGAGGAGAATAAAAGAAGGTTTGAAGCAGAACTTCGTCTTGGGTCTTCTTTGATGAATCTGGCAGCGCGGACCGCAGCACACCTTCCTTCCCTGAATTTCTTAAAAATGACCCATGGCACTTTGTAACGATCAGCGATCTCACAGCAGGGGCCTGATTGCTGCTAAGTGTCACACATAACGAGATTGTTAGCGAGATCGCTGTTACGTCACAAAATCTGTGAATTTACAACGATCTTGCTAACAATCTCGTTATGTGTGACGGGGGCTTTAGTTGCTGTCCACTGTTCCCGTTTGTTTAGATCTTTTTGAATCCTCTCTCTCTTCTAATATAATAATTGCCTAAGCCAGCTTCCGTCCGTTTCTGCTCGACATGACGTCAGATCCGGACCGGACTGAAGCTGGCTTACGCAAGTATACACACAACACACACATAACACACACACAACACAACACACACACAACACACACCTATACTTGCCACCGGCCCTGCGTCCGCCGCCTGGATCTTCAGTCGACATGTCGCCGCCCCCGAACTACTGGATCCAATATGGCGTCCGGGAAGTCTTGCGGGACTTCCCGGACGCCATATTGGATCCAGTCGTCCAGGGGCGGCGACATGTCGATGGTAAGTATAGCAGTGTGTGTATGTGTGTGTATATGTGTGTATATATGTGTGTGTGTGTGCATTGACCACTCTGCCCACGGCGCTGCGCTCGCCACTCTGCCCACAGCGCTGCGCTCGCCACTCTGCTCATGGCGCTGCGCTCGCCACTCTGCCCACGGCCCTGCGCTCTCACTCTGCCCACTGCCCTGCGTTCGCCACTCTGCCCACGGCGCTGCGCTTGCCACTCTGCCCACGGCGCTGTGCTTGCCACTCTGCCCACGGCGCTGCGCTCGCCACTCTGCCCACGGCGCTGCGCTCGCCACTCTGCCCACGGCGCTGCGCTCGCCACTCTGCCCACGGCTCTGCGCTCGCCACTCTGCCCACGGCGCTGCGCTCGCCTATCTGCCCACGGCCCTGCGCTCGCCACTCTGCCCACGGCGCTGCGCTAGTCACTCTGCCCACGGCGCTGCGCTCGCCACTGCCCACGGCGCTGCGCTCGCCACTCTGCCCACGGCGCTGCGCTCGCCACTTTGCCCACGGCGCTGCGCTAGTCACTCTTCCCACGGCACTGCGCTGCCCACTCTGCCCACGGGACTGTGCTCACCACTCTGCGGGGGAGAGGGGAGACCCGGGGACCGCAAGGGCATCGGGACGGGGAGAGCACGGGGAACCCGATGGAACGGTACAGGGGAGATGAGGGGAACCGCACGGAGGAGAGCACAGAGGCCTGCACGGGGGATCTTATAGGCGAGAGCATGGGGCCAAATTTACCACTGTCACCCGTGTGCATTGTACCAGCAGCACTGTCACCTGTATGTATTGTACCAGCAGCAGCAGCGCTGTCACCTCTGTATATTGTACCAGCAGCACTGTCACCTCTGTGTTTTGTACCAGCAGCAGCAGCCCTGTCACCTGTGTGTATTGTACCAGCAGCACGCTGTATACTCTGCTAAGCACTCTACTCTGGCGAAGAGGGGGCCAGGGAACAGCGGCGAACTGTGGCCTCGAGTCGCCCGGCCCCTCTTTCCACACCCCACTGCGGTTCCCTGGCCCCCTCCTGCCCGCACCTGCCTGCTCTTCCCCGGCCCCCTCCTGCCCCCACCCGCCTGCTCTTCCCCAGCTCGCTCCTGCCCTCACCCGGCTGCTCTTCGCCGCCTTCATCTTACCCGCTCTCCCCCAGCCCCCTCCTGACCGCCCCCGCCCTCTGTCCCCTACGGCAAGCAATCTGCTATATTGGCCCAGAATTTAAACCCAGCTTCCCTTTGCATTATTCTTAAATCTTCATTAATCAACTACATACATAGTCTAGAATACCCGATGCTTTAGCATTGGGCACACATCTAGTCTCTTAGATTAGATTAGATTAGATAAATTTTATTGATCCTGGAGGAAATTACAGTATTACAACAGCAGAACAAAGATCAAGAACATTACACACTTTACAAAATAAGTCTTTATGGACAGCAGATGCGGGTAGACTGGTACATGTACCTCACCTATTCCCCCCATACACTTAGAACTTCACTTAGTCTTGGGATGCTTTACACTTACACATTTGTTAAACATCCCCACAGCTGTCGGAACAAACAATTTTCTGTATCTTTCCTTTTTACACATTAGTTGGATTAGACGCTTGCTGAATGTGCTCTTTTGCTTCGCAAACAGTTCAGAGAGCGGGTGTGTATTGTTGCTCATTATAGCCTTGCATTTCTTATTAATTCTATCCTCTAATACCTCCTCGAAAGTCCTAAGTTGTAGACCCACCGCCGCACTAGCCTTCTTGATAAGTTTATTCAGCTTATTAGCGTCAGCTGTGCGCACACTGTTACCCCAGCATATTATTGCAGCAAAGAGTGCACTCGCCACTCTTAGCTATATCTCCTAGCTTTGCTAATGACAAAATGAAGCAAAATGGGGGTAAGAGCAGGACAATTACCCTGAAAACAAATGTAGATATGGAATGAAGTAATAATAAAAAAAAGGTGTGGGGTCCCCCTATATTTGATAACCAGCCAATGTAAAGCAGACAGCCGTAGGCTGGTATTACCAGGCGGAGAATCTTGTTTTAAAACTTGATTTATAAAAGATTCTTTTCTGACTATACTTCCTTTTTAAGTTTCCATTAAAGTTTTACTGTGAAATGATACTATACTAAGAAATCCAAGAAATAAAGCTGAATCCCATGTAGTATAAAACGTACGTTTTTCATATCACATAGATAAAAAATCCATGATTGCAGAGGTGGTCCTCGCACGTTTCTGGCTTGCACCCTTTGACAAAGGACATACACCAGAAGCACGTCTAAAGACCACCTCTGCAGTCATGGATTTTTAATCTATATGATATACGATTTCTATTACACGGGATTCACCCTTTTTTCTTGGATTGATTGCATGCCATGGCTTGGGTTGGAGTGCCCCTACTATATATGAAACAGAGCAGCCTGAATATATTCCCATAATGAGGCACTTTTCACTTTTGTATACTAAGAAATGTCAAAAATGAATCAGGTGAATAAAATATTTTCTGGTGAACTGTAACAATTTTAATTAATAATATTTTTCTTCTCTTTTAGGTTTTCACCGGAATTTTTACAGCAGAAATGTGTTTAAAGCTGATTGCAATGGATCCATACTATTACTTCCAGGAAGGCTGGAATATTTTCGATAGCTTTATTGTGTCTCTCAGTTTAGTAGAAATGGGTCTTCAAGATGTCGAAGGGCTGTCTGTATTGAGATCCTTTCGATTGGTAAATTATAATAAAGCTTACTTTTCTTGTGGTGTTTGCCTGTGATAAAGAATATTACTTCAAATTGTGCTCTTATGATTTCTTGATTTTTATCAAGCTGTTCCATTCTTTCCTACTCAAATCCAACTGTTAGACTACATTCACACATTTGCGTATTTTGTTGCGCTTTTTTGCGCACTCTTCTTGCCGCGTTTTTCAGCCGCGCAAAAAAGCGCAACAAAATACGTGGGTGCTTTGCATGATGTCAGAGTGACTTCCGGGCACTGATTGGCCGCTCGCTCATATCACATGACCGCGAGCGGCCAATAAGCGCCCGGAACGTCATTTGACATCACTGCAGGTCCTAGCAGGTCAATTCCTGCTGCGGCTCCCGAACACCTGTCGGAGGGTAAGTATTTCATTCTTTATTATTTTTCATACCTCAGCCTTTATTTAACTTTGATTTCACAGTGCATACACTGCGAAATCTAATGGGTGCGGTCACATGTGTCACAGAGGGGAGGAGGAACCAGGATTCTTCCTCTCCTCTGTGACATCAGATGCAGCAGCGCCCGCCTTTATAGGAAAAAGCGCCGGCACCACTGCGTAAAGAATTGAGAATTGACAGGGTCATTCTTTTTACGCAGGCGTTTTTTACTATAAAAGCGCAGCGTATTTTTATGCAGTGTCTGTACTGCAAAGTGAATTTCCCATTCACTTTGCCAGCAGACAAAAGGCACATTGCATATTTTGAAAAGCACGCGCAAAAAAGTGTGCAAAAACATGCAATGTGTGAACACAGCCTTAGACTGGGCACCTACGATGAGTTTTTGACCCATAATATTTTTGCTGTGTCAAAACTGTAGCATCTTACAGTTTCAGCAAATTGGATGGGATTTATAGAAATCTCCATGATCATTGTGCTTCTTTTTTTGCTCAGCGTGAACTGACCTGCGGCGTGAATTTCTTATCTGCAACATGTCCAATCTCTTGATAAGTCTACAGTCATTCTATGTGACCGCAGACTTCCAAATCCTGACAGTGTGCTATGTGCACAATGTCAGGATTCGCCAGTATTGCCGGTGAGAGCAGGCAGTCCATCGACCTCGTCTTCTTTAAATTTACTCTTGTCAGGCACGTCCAGTCAGAATGTAACCAAATGTTTGCAAATCTACTTGCATTCATATGATCGCCCACTCTTCTCACGGTGTCAGGATTCAGTAGCCTGCTGTCATATAGAGTGACTGCAGACTTTTATCATGAGACCCGACAACTCATTTAAGAAAAAATACAAAGTAGTGTTCCGCTTGCAAGTAAACATTGCAAGCTGCTGAATGCAGTTAGTGTAAACTCCAAGCTCAAAGTTAGTTCTCATCCAGTGAATGTTCATCTAAGCACAAACCTGAGTGGATTTTACATGATATGTTCACCATTAAGCTTAAATTAGTATTCAGGAAAACAGAGAAAGGTGCTGCTGACCGACCCAACAGACAACTAAATGTCGTTGTTGACACTGAGCAGCATTGAGCTGCCTGAGATTTATTGTGATGTATGCAGCGAGGACGTTTTCAGAAATGCACAAGAAAAATTAGATCAAAATTAAAATATTAATTAAGACTTTTTCATACGAATCACATTATTGTTATACATATTCATCACTAATTAAAGTGAATGTTGTGTGTTGTGCTTTATCAACAGCTGAGAGTCTTCAAGCTAGCCAAATCCTGGCCCACGCTAAACATGCTGATAAAAATCATTGGAAACTCTGTGGGTGCATTGGGTAACCTGACCGTAGTGCTGGCCATCATCGTCTTCATTTTTGCTGTGGTGGGGATGCAGTTATTTGGCAAAAGTTACAAGGACTGTGTCTGCAAAATAAATCCAGACTGTGTGCTACCACGTTGGCACATGAATGATTTTTTCCATTCTTTCCTTATTGTTTTTCGAGTATTGTGTGGAGAATGGATTGAAACCATGTGGGACTGCATGGAGGTCGCCGGACAGGCTATGTGCCTGGTTGTCTTCATGATGGTGATGGTCATTGGGAACCTTGTGGTTAGTATATGCAGTTTTTAAACCTCTATTAATATGTAACTTTTTTTTCAATTTTTGACCATCCATACAAGCACATGGTGCCTATTAGCGGTGAGCAAACCTGTTTGGGTTTGGAGTTCGGGTGATTCACATATGAAAATTGTTCTTTGTGCTTGTCCTAGTATAAGCCACCTGCAGTGTTTGATCACCATGCACTTGGAGTTATCAGCTGTAGTATGCATGTAATAGAAAAATCCTGCCCTGCTGTACACGGGTGGAGAGCTGCCAATCAGTGGCTTGAAATGAGTTTAGGGTCAAGATCGGGCACTATCTGAACCCAGACGTCCACGTGTACGAACATCTCTACAACCGAACCAAACTGAACCTTGAAAGGTTCGCTCATCTCTAGTGTCTATATACAGACACCAGGCATTACTCTAACAAATAGCCCATGAATAAATGATACTTATCACCTCAACTTGTGTAATCCAACAAAAGTAGGATATTATTTCTTTGCTTGTGTTGATTAGATGGGTTATTGCTGACATCTGGTGAGAATTTCATGTCAATAAGCACCTTTAGAAATATACTTAGAAAATTGGTGACGTGTTCTTTTTTTTTTCTTTTCAAAATTCTATTTATTATTTTTGCAAGAGAAAAATATCAGAACAATATGGACAATGTGAACAGAGCTCAAAGTTCCAGAAGAATACAAAATACGGTGTACATAGTAGAATTGGTGTTATATCCAGCCGAGAACATACCATAAAATCAATTATAGCAATATGTGGTAAAATAGATGTTAAAGAGGTATAGTACATCAGCGCAAGAGGGCCAGAGAGCGCTCGAGCAGAGTACAGCCGTAGATTTTGCCGAGGATTGTAGTCCGTTACACCGTAGCAGCTCCATTCACTGAGATCCATTAGGTCAGAAATGTAACATGAACACTTAAAATTAAGCTAAAATATTTTAGAAAGAAAGATAGAAGAAGGAAGTGGGGAAAGAAGATAGATAGTAGAGGAGGGGGGCGGGTGAATGTATCAGGCACTGTTGATTGATAAAGATATCGAAGTATAATCCCTATCTCGTGCTGTTATTTTTTTCTTTTTGAGTAAATGTAGGACAGCCATGGTTGCCAGGTATTTAGATGGGTGGAGGTGGTATTATTCAACGAGGTCACGATTTCGGCCACGTGGTATAGAGAGTGGATTTTCCCTTCCAATTGAGACAATGTAGGTGTATCGTGGGATTTCCAATACAACGGTATCAATAGCTTCGCTGCACTCAGTATATGTTGTGCTAGGAGTGAAGTCATTTTATGGTCGGGCCATACCAGGAAGTGAAGCAAGGCCTCCTCTGGCCCTAGTCGGAGTGATCTACCTGTGATTGGCCTGATAAGTTTCTCCACTCGCTTCCAAAACAATATCAGTGTCGGGCAGCTCCACCACATATGGAAGTAAGTGGCTTCTTCAGCTCCACATCTCCAACAGTCAGAGGAGTGGTTAATGTCCGATACCCCGGACCAAATCCGGTTATGGTACCACCTCGTGACTACCTTGAATGAAGATTCCTGAGCTCTTATGCACTGTGTCGGACCATGGGAGTGGCAACAGATGTATCTAACCTGTGAGGGTGAAAATTTATATCCCAGGTCTCTTTCCCATTGTGCAATGAATGTCCACTTGGGGTTGGTTTCGGCAGTCAGAAATGACTGGTAGATTTTGGAGAATATCTGTTTCAGTTTCATCACCATAGCACAGAGATTCTCAAACTCAGTCAAGCCTCTAGTAAGGTCTGATTTTTTCAGAAGCGGGTGGAGAATATGTCGAAGAGCACTATATTGTATAAAATTCAAGTTAGACAGGCCAGGTACCGTTTGTAGGTCTGTAAAAGACACAATGGCACCATCTTAGTGTAATTGGTCCACGGAGTACGTACAATGTCCATGGTATGATCTTTGGCTTGTATCTCGTGTTGTCTCTAAGTGGGCGAATAAGTCACTAAGATTAGCTAGTGGGGTAAGAGGTGGCATTAAGTTTATCGCGTCTTTTCGCCATATCTTCAGGGTGGACTTGGTGAAAGGGTTCAGTAAGGGTATGTTTTGTTTCACACTGGAATGTATGAGTAAGAGTGACCTGAGGCTATAGGGTGCCAAGGCGTCAACTTTCAACCACTGTTTGTCTCTAGTTCCCCTAATAATGTCCACTGTTCTAGAGAGTTGGGCTGCTCTATAATATAGTTTAATATCTGGGGCCCCCCCATGCCACCGAGGTGTCTGGGGAGTGGCAGTGTACGTTGCGATATTCAAGGTTTTCTGCCTTTCCACATATATCTGGTAAAAAGCGAATTCACCTTGGAAAGAAAGCTGGACGGAATTGTTATGGGCAGCATTTGGAAGAGGTAGTTAAATTTAGGCAATATCAAGCTCTTCAGCATATTCTTCCTCCCCATCCACGAGAGATAGGTGCCTCTCCAGTTTTGAAAAAGGGTTGTCGTGGATGAAAGGAGAGGAAGAATGTTTAATTTAAATAAGTCACGGTGGTTCCCGCTTATCTTCACCTCCAGATAAGTGATATATTGTTTAGGCCAGGATAGAGGGTATATGGTTTTCAATTTTTGAAGAGTAACTGGTTTAATCTGTATCCCTACAGCTTCAGACTTTGAAACATTTATTTTGAAGTGAGACAGGTTACCGTATTGGTCCACAAGGTCCATGAGAGCATGGAGCCCTTTCATGGGGTTTGTCAGAAATATCAAGAGGTCATCCTGCAAATGCAAATATGCAAATTGAATTATTCCCCAGCTATCGCGATGCCCTCTATATCACGGTCACTTTGAATCGCCATCAGGAGAGGCTCCATTGCCAACACGAACAGCAACGGAGACAATGGGCAGCCCTGTCTGGTTCCGTTACCGATAGGAAACGTTGATGTTATAGAGTCATTAATTTTAATCCGTGCTGTGGGTTGTCGGTACATCGCCATGATAGATGCAATTAAAGCGGCGGGCAGTTTGAATCTCATTAGGACTTCTTTTAAGAAGGTCCAGTCCACTCTGTTAAACGCCTTCTCCGCATCCGTTCCCAGAAGGACCAGTGGGAGTTTACGCGTTTTCGCATATTGTATTAAATGTAAGACTTTGTGTGCGTTATCTTTCCCCTCTCTGCCTCTTACAAAGCCGTTTGATTTGTTGAAATCAAGTGTGGTAAAAATGTCGCCAACCTGTGGGCAATCATTCCGGCCAAAAGTTTCAAGTCTACATTTAATAAAGATATAGGCCTTTAATTGCTACACAGGGTTGGGTCCTTTCCCTCATTGGTGACGTGTTCAATACTTATTTCACCCGCTGTAGATGTCTTATTAAAGATGCAGTAAGTTCTTAAGTAGTAACTGTGGGGCCAGGAGGTGGATACAAAATCCAGATATTGTCCGATAATCTGTGAAGGAGAGAACAACCATTGCCTTACTGGAACTGTGCCAAGTCCTCCATGTCCTAGTACTGTTTAGAGTGCATCAGGCTATTGTGTTAAGAAAATGTTGATTGGAAAGTAGTATTTTAAGGACAATTTTGTGTCACTGAGTTTCTGGTTGTGTGGACTGACCGGCTCCCTGATATCTGGTGAGAAATTCATGTTAATAGCAACCTTAGAAATTTATCTACTTAAAAAATTGGTAATGTATTCAATACTTATTTCACCCCTTATATATGCATACTGTATATGGACAGACATGTATTACTTCTTATTCTGCTTGGACTTCTTGTTTTCTCCTCTTTATTGATGGTACATATCGCTTTCTCCTAGGTCTTGAATCTGTTCCTTGCTTTGTTACTGAGCTCATTCAGTGCAGACAATCTGGCTGCCACCGATGATGATGGAGAAATGAACAACCTACAGATATCAGCCATTCGCATTAAAAAAGGCATAGCTTGGTTCAAACTGAAAGTACACAACTTTTTACAAGCACATTGTAAGAAGAAAGCGTCCGATGAAAAACCTCTAGATGACATGTATGAGAAAAAGCAGTGCTTAGTAAATCATGCCGGGGTGGATATCAATCGAGATATGGAATATCAGAAGAACGGCAACGGCACCACCAGCGGCATAGGAAGCAGCATGGAGAAATATGCTATAGACGAGGATCACATGTCCTTCATACATAACCCCAACCTCACAGTCAAGGTGCCAATTGCAGTGGGAGAATCAGATTTTGAGAATCTTAACACTGAGGACTTTAGCAGTGTATCTGATGAAGAAGGAAGCAAAGATGTGAGTAGTTTAATTTTTGTTTTATTTTTATTGAAATCTTCTTAAAAGAAAATTACCAGCAAGACATGTCCTTCAAAAATAAGCAATCTGCTAATAACTTCAAATTACAGTGAAAACTGATCAACCGATCAGTGCAAGCTGGAGCAGGAAAAGGTGCAGAATAGGTTCTTATCCCGTGACAGACTGCTATAGTCAAAGAAAGAAACTGTTCTCCTTTTCTCCTTTGGTGGTTGTGTCAGATACACCTGTGGAGACACGGGGGTCAGTGGGTGCTCTTGTCCGCTGGCCCGGCCGCCTTTAGAAAGACCGCATGGACCAGGGCTCACCCCAACTGAACGCCTGAACTCCTTAACTGTTGGCGGAACACTACTCAGACAACACAGGGTGAGGGAATCACAATATTAAGGCTTTATTGGATCCCCAACAATTTACGGCATATAATACATACCCAAACAAAACCAAAATATAACCGGCAACAGTTTCTCACCCTTCCACTGCTTCACCAGGAATTAGACATTTCGTGCCTCAGGGCTTCCAGGGCTACTTACTCCAATCCAGCAGCACCCCACTTTTGGTGGACACCCACTGAGAAAGGAATAACGCCAGATTTAGGAAGCTGACCGAGGACCGCAATGTCTGTAGCCAGGTGACCGAACTATACCAACCTGGGTTTCTTTCTTATGTAATCTTTGATATCCCAGCCGAATCCAAGCATTCGATGCTGAAGTCCATGTAGTAATATAATCCAGGTTCTGATCCCCTTGGTTCGCATCGAAGTGCCTAGACCTTGGGTTATCTAAAATAGGATAGATAAGGGCGCAATGGGTCTTATCGCCTTAATGCTGTGAATGTATGCAGTCCATTAACTGCTCACCTTAGAAAGTTGTGATAACCCACAACCAGTATTTGTGCATCGAAACAGCTGCCGCAGGATCCACCACCCCAGGGATGGCCGCATGATATACCACGGATGTCTATAATCTTATATACAGCAGTGCGGATCGTATTGGTCTCTTGTCCTTAGACCTCGGGATATGGCCTGCCAATCGAATCCGCAGATTCTAGATAGACGCCATGTAGCAGTCTACTGGTCCATGAACAGACCTTCTTATATACCCCTGAGCACTCAATTCAGAACATTAGGAACTTCACGATTGGTGGAATAAGACTATGCTCTTTATTGGCTAGATTTCAAGTCACATATATAATATCCCTAGGAGTAATGCGTCTCTGGCAGAGGGGATGAAGAGACAGGTAATTTACATCAAATCTAGCAATACACATCGTAATACAATGAAAGGCTCGCATACTTAATTTCTCTTTGTGTCATGACCTTTTTTGACAAAGGGGTGAGATAAGTACATGAGTAAACACAAACTAACACTTATCAGACTCCTTAAACCCCTGTCACACTAAGCGAGATCGCTGCTAAGTCACAAGTTTGGTGACGCAACAGCGAGCTCGCCAGCCATCTCGCTATGTTTGACATTTAGCATCCTCCAGGCCCTGCTGTGAGATCATTGGTCGTGTCAGAGTCGCCTGACCCTTTTTTGATCGTTGGGGTCCCGCTGGGCAGCATACATCGATGTGTTTGACAGGGACAACGACCTCAATACTACAGGTTTGACAAACAGGGTCCCAACGACATCCGTATCATTCCACATCGTTGTTGCGTTGCTGGTGAGAACTGACTGTTTGACATCTCACCAGCGATCCCGACAGCGACGCACCACCGATCCCTACCAGGTCATATTGTTGTCGGGATCGCTGGTGCCTTGTAGAAGCAGAGAGTGATTTATTACAGGTTAATAAACAAAACATGTCTGGCTACATTTAAGAAACTTAATCCATGCTATACATTGAAAGAGTCCTTGTCTTCACAGCAACCACTATAGATGCATGTAACTGGTTGCTGCTGACCCACACTAGGATAAAACTTGATATTCAGAATAGGAACAGGATTCTAATGCCCTGCCAGAAATAACTGAAGGTTCATCCTCTAAGTTAGGAAATGTATTTGGGGAGTTTTGAAGCATCAGCTTCATCAGGTATAACAAACTTCAGTTTGTAGTCCTGATGAAGAAGCGGATGTTTCAAACGCGTTGACCCCAAACAAACTTTCTAACTTAGATGATGAACCTTCTGTTATTTCCGGCAGGGCATTAGAACCCTGTTTCTTATCCAAATATCAATAACTTCAAATTGGTATGCAAAAGCACCCCCTCTTTATTGGGGATCTAGAAAGAAAACCACTGCATTAATGTCTTTGCTTTTTCAGATTTTTTAAGGGGAACCTGTCATGTTGCTTTGTGATATTAATCCACCCCAATGTGTTTTAATAATGTAATGCGCATCAATAACATGGTTTTCTAAAAACAAAATTCCATGTATTTACCTTAAGAAAAAAACCTAAAAACTTTTGTGCTGAGGTGACTGTGCACAAATACCCGTCTTCAGTCATAGGGTAGGCGTTTTTGCTTACTGTCAATGAAGTTCATTCATGATCTTTTTTGAATTTCATCATGCCCCTGCATTGTAATTGATGGACATCACTGCAGGACCTAAGGTGATGTCACAACCATATGACTATAATGGTTGGAGCTAAACCCAAAGGGTCTTTCACTTCAGGCCTCCTAAGCTCCATCCATTACAGTCACATGGCCATGACATCACCAAATGTCCTTCTGTGGCATATGTGAATTTCTGAAGGTCTTTAAGTGATGTTAATATATTACAATGCAGGAAGGGTATGACTACATTTAAAAACTGCATAACTCCAGTGAATTGCTGTGACTGATACCAGCTGAAGTATCCACTTCGAGGACTGTTCCTGCAGGTACCTAATGGGAACATCTAAGCATCTAAAAGGTTTTTTTTATTATAAATACATGGAATTTTTTAAACCCAGGTTAGTGATATACAGTGCATGATCTGAATAACATTGTGGTTTTTAAAAAATAAAAAAATGACATGACAGGTGCCCTTTAAACTAAAAAAAAGTATAGAGGATTTAAATGTAGATTTTTTTCAATATAAAGTACAGATATGAAGTGCTGTAGACTACAGTGGATGTACACACGTGGTCAAAATTGTTGGTACCCCTCGTTTAATGAAAGAAAAACCCACAATGGTCACAGAAATACCTTGATTCTGAAAAAAGTAATAATAAATAAAAAAAAGTTTGAAAACGAAAGTCAGACATTGCTTTTCAACCCTGCTTCTAGAGAATTTAAAAAAATTTAACTCATGAAATAAGCCTGGACAGAAATGATGGTACCCCTGAAAATAAAGGGACATGTTAAATCAAGGTGTGTCATCTAATTGGCATCAAAGGTGTCTACAATCTTGTAATCAGTCAGTGGGCCTGCATATAGGGCTATAGATAATCACTTTGCTGTTTGGTGACATGGTGTGTACCACACTCAATATGGACCAGAGGAAGCAAAGGAAAGAGTTGTCTCAGAGATTAGAAAGAAAATTATAGACAAGCATGTTAAAGGTAAAGGTTAGACCATCTCTCAGCAGCTTGATGTTCCTGTGACTACAGTTGCTCATATTATTCAAAAATTTAAGATCCATTGAACTGTAGCCAACCTCCCTGGACGTGGCTGCAGAAGGAAAATTGATAACAAATCAAAAAGACAAATAATATGAATGGTAGCAAAAGAGCCCAGAAAAACTTCTAAAGAGATTAAAGGTGAACTTTAAGCTCAAGGAACATTAGTGTCACATCGCTCGAATCTTCATTGTTTGAGCCAAAGAGGACTTCATGGGAGATGATCAAGGAGGACACCATTGTTGAAAAAAAAATTATAAGAAAGCCAGACTAGAATTTGCCAAACTACATGGTGACAAGCCCAAAGCGTCTGGGAGAATGTTCTATGGACAGATGAGACAAAAATGGAACTTTTTCAAGGCACATCAGCTCTATGTTCACAGACAGAAAAATAAAGCATATCAAGAAAAGAACACTGTCCCTACTGTGAAACATGGAGGAGGCTCTGTTATGTTCTGGGCTGCTTTGTTGCATCTGGCACAGGTGTCTTGAATCTGTGCAGGGTACACAGTGAAATATCAAGACTATCAAGGGATTCTAGAGAGAAATGTGAAATCCAGTGTCAGAAAGCTTTGTCTCAGTCACAGGTCATGGGTCTTGCAAGAGGATAATGACCCAGAACACACAGCTAAAAACACCCTAAAATGGCTAAGAGGAAAACATTGGACTATTTGAAGTGGCCTTCTATGAGCCCTGACCTAAATCCTATAAGAGCTGAAACCGTCTGGAAAAGGCAACCTTTAAACAAGAGACAACTGGAGCAGTTTGCTCTCGAGGATTCGCCAAAATCCCTGTGGAGAGCTGTAGAAGTCTCATTGGCAGTTACAGGAATTGTTTGATTGCAGTGATTGTCTCAAAAGATTGTGCAACAAAATATTAAGTTAAGGGACCATTATTTCGGTCCAGGCCGAGTTCATGAGTTTAATTTTTATAAAACATTCTGTTGGAGCAATGTCTGACTTTCATTTGTTCATTTTCATAGATTTTTTAGTTTTTTATTACTTTTGTCAGATTCAAGTTATTTCTGTGACTATTGTGGGTTTTTCTTTCATTAACGAGGGGTACCAAAAATTTTGACCACGTGTGTAGTTGGGGTGGGAGTGAATGCCCACAGCAAAAAAAAGCCTGTCCTGAGATATTCTTATAACTGTGTCCCTGTGTAATGTATTTGTCCCGATCATGCAGAGCCTGGTAGTTGCCTTTACAGCCACTCCATCTGATAGTTCGGCATTGTTTTTTTTTTTGTCAGAGGTGTGGATGTCAGCAGAGTAACTTATGTGCTATGAACCTCAGTACTCAGCGTCTCGCTCTGTATGTTTGTGGTCTCCACTACTTGGCTGAAATGCTGTGTCCCTAAGGCTACATTTACAAGCCCCCTTTTTTTATTTTTATTTTTTAATGCAGGCGTTTTTTCCTGCGTTTTTCAGCCATGATTTTTACCGCCGGTAAAAAAAATGTGGTGCATTGACATACCTGCGTTTTTTACAGTCGCGTTTTTTTCCCCAGGAGGAAGTGATGGCACACAGGGGCAATCCTGCTCCCGTATGACGTGTGTACTTTTGCTTTAGCAGTGTATGTACATACACTGCTAAAGGGAAATAAAAGCATTGGTTACAAAATAAAAATATTAAATGCTCACCTCTCCGCAGACTGTCCTGGGAAGGCATCCGATCGCTGCAACGACCAGCGGCAAACTGATCAGCCGATGCGTCACCTGACAGAATCAGCTGATCGGTTTAAACTTTTCACTTTTCAGTAATATCACTCACAGTTGATTAAGGAAAATTTAAGAAGAATTTCACTATCTGACTACGATGGCATCATTTTGCTGGGTCACACTATAAATACTTTTCAACGCGAGCCATTCTTTTACAAATGTTTATAGAGGCAGTCTGCATTGCCGAGGGGATGGATTTTATACCCCTATACCAATGAGGCTGAGTGAAGAACCTGAATTCAAGGGTTTAGGCTATGTGAATATTGTGTTTTTGTCTACAGTCAGTGACTCTCTTGATGCCTACATCCGAAGCTCGGAATGGATTCTGGCATATGCACCGATGGGCCATTTACTGTAAAGAAGCAGACGGAGTCACTGTGGGCTCTGTCGGACATCATTTTTGGTTGCATATGTCTGTTTGTGGCTGTCTCTAAGATGCAGTTGATCACATCCTGGAACCCGCCTCAAATATTCATATTTGGCCAAAAATTATGTCCGATAGATCACACAGTGACTGTCTGCATCTTTACAGTCAATGACTCTGTCAGCAAATACACTGAACCTGTTGTCCAGGTCTTCAGATGTAAGGCTAAATCACTGTGTCAGGTTGGACTGGCGTGTGTCCAAATATACCGCATAACAGTTGTGCACGGATCTTCGGGTGTCCGAGTAACAACAGAACAAATAAGGGACACTAAAACAATGGTGGACCCTGGCACCAGGAAGAGGGTGGAAGGGACACCAATTGGCCTCACCAGCAACTGTACCCTAGGCATCCTAGCGTCTCTATATATACAGCTTCTTTCACCACATCGCCGAACAGAATACCTAGGCCTTTCCTTTCCCTAAACTCACCCTTACTAATGAGTAGCGCAAGAGCGCTAGTGTCAGCGCTGCACTAATATACACCAAGGGAAGGAGAGACAGGCAGGAGAAAAAGGATAACAGCTGACGGCTGGGCATCGGTCAGTGCACCAACAGCTCCTTCCACCCAGGCGGCTTGTACAGAATGAGATTCTGTCACCAGCAAGAGTTACGGGTCATGTGTCTATTTTAAGAGATTGGTGTGGTCGCAGAGTAGCTTCAAAACTGACCTAAACCGACAGTGGACCAAATAAAGGAAAAGGTTAAACCTCTGGCAGACGTTTTGGGGATGGTCCTCTGTGACTGGGTATTTGTAGAAAAGTCTAAACTGATGCAAATTTTGACCTTTCTAATAAAAAAAAAATAAAAAAAAAAAAGAGAAAATGAATGCTACGCAATTATATCACATATATAGCAGAAATTGTCATTTACACACTGTAGATGTTTGGACAATATTCTATATTCTATCAGCATTATGTATTTTTTGATTTCTACTTTTGCAGAAACTTAGTGACACCAGTTCTTCAGAAGGAAGCACCATTGACATAAAGCCGGAAGTAGAAGAAATTCCCGTAGAGCAGCCGGAGGAATATCTAGATCCAGATAACTGCTTTACAGACGGTGGGTGCTCACAATTTCTCCTGACCCACCCCCTCCCTATACATGCATGCTCAGCACAGGGTAGCTTGCATAAGTTTGCATTAAAGGTACATTGTCAGAAGGTTTTTGCTACCTCATCTCTGAGCAGCATGATGTAGGCAAAGAGACCATGAATCCATTTTTTTTTTCATCACATTCACTATATGGTAAAACTGGTATGATGCCTCAGGTCGGTACAAGTTTAAAGATGCAATCATGTATACTTCTACTGTTATCTAAATGGTGAAAAAAAATGTACGTTTTCTTTAAAAAAAAAAAAATAATTGCATTTTTGGCGGCATTTTCCGATACATGTAGCGTTCTCATTTTTCGGGATCAGTGGCTGTGTGTTGGCTTAATTGCTATGTCTTGAGCTGACGTTTCTAATGAGACCAGTTTTGGGTAGATGTGATGTTTTGATCGCCTGTTATTGCATTTTATTGCAGTGTTGCAGCAACAAAAAAAAACTTAATTTTGCCGTGTGGACTTTTTTTTTTGTTGTGCAGTTTGCCAATCAGATTAAGGGATTTTATATTTGATAGAGTGGGCATTTCTGAACACAGCGATACCAAATGTGTGTATTTTGTATTTATTTATTTTTTAATAGTTTTATGTTCACTAAGACAAAAAGATTTGAACTTTTACATATTTTTTATTCTTTTCATATTTTTACCTGCACATGTCAGCTGATGAGATCACCCGGCATGTGCAGGGAATGATGCGAGCTCAGCGTGTGAGCTCAAATCAAAGGGACGGAGGCAACCAAAGATGTATATATGCGTCCTTGGTCGTGAAGGGGTTAAAGGGGTTTTCCCTCAAACAAACATAATTTTAATCAATAGATAATTGAATAATAATAATGTCCACAATTGTGGTATGATCAGACCATGTCCCTGTACGGTCAGACACATCCATTACACAGTACATAGCAGGGATACATATATAAGATTATCTCAACACAGGAGATGTAGTATGATCAGACCATGTCCCTGTACGGTCAGACACATCCATTACACAGTACATAGCAGGGACACATATATGAGAGTATCTCAACACAGGAGATGTGGTGTGATCAGACCATGTCCCTGTATGGTCAGACAGATCCATTACACAGTACATAGCAGGGACACATATATAAGGTTATCTCAGCACAGGAGATGTGGTATGATCAGACCATGTCCCTGTACGGTCAGACACATCCATTACACAGTACATAGCAGGGACACATACGGTATATAAGGTTATCTCAGCACAGGGACATTTTTTTTCTTTTAAACATTAAGGTTTTATTTGTTTTTCAAATAAAATACGTTTAGCCAATATTACAAGATTAACAACTCCAATTGTGGAATTATTATTATTCCAAGATCTATTGATTAAACTGAAGTTTGTATTGTTTAAATGATGGGAGATCTTGTTTGTAGCAGGGCCTGGGAGCTTTGTATAATAAATGTGTAATCCATTGACTTGTTACACAGGGACACATAATAGGTGGATGTGTAGATGAGAATATTAAACATGTTTGCTCTAAACATTCATCTCTCATATAGATTATGTATACAGTTTCATGATGTCATATTATATATATCATGTATGATATTAGTTGTAAGAGTAGATCTTCTTTGTAATTTTCCAGGATGTGTGGCGCGTTTCAAGTGTTGTCGAGTCAATGAAGAAACCAAGTTGTTTAAGCATTGGTGGACCCTGCGGAAAACCTGTTTCCTTATAGTGGAACACAACTGGTTTGAAACTTTTATCATCTTCATGATCCTGTTGAGCTCCGGAGCTTTGGTAAGTTTGGTATTTAACTATATTTTAAAGATTCATAGAAAAGTTTTTATTGTGTTATACACATGGTTCCCCCATAGCACATTTTATTAATGAATAGATCCAGATTGACGACTTCCTGGCACCCGGCGCACAGCGCATGCGCGGCTCCATAGAGGAGAACGGAGCCGCGCGTTCATGAAGGGAGGCAGCAGCAGGCGACCTGAATGATTGACAAGAGGAGGCGGGTCGGAGGAGCGCGAAACCCGCCTCCCGGTCTTAGTTCTTCTTAAGTGTAAGGCTTTATCTAACTTCATATTTGACTGAATATAGGGCATCAAAGCATATAGCCACCTTCCCTGAATGCAGCCTTAGTGCTGCAGAAGGTGGCTATTATAGCTTTTGATGTCCACGGGGGGTGACAGGTTCGCTTTAAGCATCAGTACAGAGGCGGCTGTCAGTCAGTGTCGGGGCACGGTTACTGCTGCCATCCCTATGTGCTGGAGTGACTGAGCCATGGCCGTGCCTCTATGACTGAAAGTTGGAGGGAGGAATAAAGTTTACTTTCTTACAGTAGCCGAACTTTCAGTGCAGGGGCCATGCAGCTTCAGAACGCTATTAGCCTGCAGATTAATGCCTTATCTGAAAGTTAATAGCGTTTTTTTACATGACAGGTTCAGTTTAAATTTTGTTTTATTAACACACAGGTTAACTTCATTACTGGAAATGTACAATAATGTGACTGGAAATTAAAATTTCTCTATCGCCTCATTGGGGACACAGGACCTTGGGTGTTATGCTGCTGATCCATAGGAGGTTGACACTAAGTAAATGTGAAACAATTATCCCCTCCTCTGCAGTATACACCCCCTGGCTGCGCCAGGACACACCAGTTTTAGCTTGGTGTCTGTAGGAGGCACATATATCCAAATTTCCTCTTGGATTTTCTTCTTAATATCAGACGGGTGACGGCAACCCTTCGGGGACTGTTTTCCCACAACCATCAGCAGACGGGAACTTAGAGTGTCACCTCCACGTACCCCCTCCTGCGACGCTGGATCACCGGGCTGCGCCTATCCTGTGATTTTTTTATTTTTGAGCGACGGTTCCCTTGGGCACCGATTTCCCACCACCATCAACGGACGGGTACTCGGAGATCCACCTCCCTGTATCCCCTTCTGTACATGGTGCAGACCCCTCACCAACCAGTGCGATGAATGGAATTCCTGCTCTCCTCAGCCCCACACCAAGGTCCTGAGTTGAGATACATAAGCCTGGTCTCAGATCACTCAGCAGCTCACAGCTGATGTCTGCACCTCCTGCCACCTCCTGCACTGGGCTCCCCAGCCTCCCACCAGGCAGCCTGGGTTTAGACTTACTCAATTGAGACCGTTCCATTTCTGTTTTTCTCCCTTCATGGGATGGGACCAGGCAGAGGGCTCCTCTCCTATTTTATTAAGTATCTCTCATAATGGCAGCACTTGGAGATGTCTGTTTCCCCCGCTCGGCGCTTTAAACCCCCCCATCCACCATCCGGACACAGCAGTGATTCCCCCGCTCAGCGCTATATTTCTCAGCAGCTGTGGCTTTTAACGCCATGGCTGCTGCCCGGGCTTCTCCCTGCAAACTTACAGGCTGTCTTTTGGCCAAAACAGTGATTCTGCTCTGGTCCCGCCCTGGCTCCGCTCCCTCTATGACACGGTGCTGTCGGGAAGGCGGTAGCCGCGCCTCCCGGTGATGTCGCGTAAGCGTGAACACGCCCATCGCCCTGGCCATGCCCCTCTCCGGAGCGCACGCTTTACCAGCTTCCGCCTCCTTCTTCCCGTTCTCTACAGCAGTGGAAGGGCCGTGGGCCACATCAGACTGTCTCTCAGCGGTTCCTCAGCTTGGCAGCCAGCACAGGGACACAGGACCATACAGCTGCAGCATCAAAGGTTAACACACATATACTCTGTGCACCTTTCCTTTGACAATAGCTCCCTCCTGTCGCTCCTGCTCCACCTGCAGTTTTTTCCCTGTGACCTTTAATCATGCAATATTCAAAGAAGCCCAAAAGAGCAAAAACCCACTCGGTTTATTACTCCTCCTGTGCCACCTGCCACTCTGAACTCCCTCATAAACATACCACTCCTCTCTGCCAGGCCTGTACCCCTACAGTATTCCAGGAGCCCTCCACCATCCCCTCAGATACCCCCACCATCAGCACGGAGCCCAGGGCCCCGAGTCTGCCGGAATGGGCACTATTCTTATCCCAATCCATGGAAAAGCTGTCTCAAACCCTGGTCCAAGCTATGCAGTACCTTCCCCTTATACCACAGGGCCCCAGGACAGCATACAGGCAGATGACCCCTCGCTTGAGGGTCCATCAGACACCAGCAGGACGCACTCCACGTCCGCAGTTGCAGTTTGGAAATGGTCACACAGGAATCTGTCTCCAGTTTTCTCTCATGGCTCTCATGCCTCCCCCTCTCAGGACCAGGGCCCATATTCTACCATGTCTGACGAGCCGGAAGATGGAGAATGTGACCTAGACCTGGATGAGTCCCTTGACACGGACCCGTCTGATGATCAGGCATCTATTGACTCGCTCATAGCAGCAGTTAATCATATTCTAAATGTACAGGACGCATGTCCACAACATCGGACCACACTGTGTCCTTCAAAAGGGCAAAAAGGCCACAAAAACTATTTGCTGATCGTACAGAGTTTCAGGCCATTCTCACCAAACAAAGGGAGAAACCTGACAAGCGCTTCACTAACCGCAAAGCCATCAAAACGTTTTACCCCTTTGCTCTGGCACTTCCCAAAGGATTCACCTGCCATTGACCCTCCTGTCTCATGACTGGCAGCTAAAACACTGCTATCCCCGCCTGATGGATCATCTATTAAGGATCCGACAGACAAGTATAGCAACTCGCACGCTCAACATTCGAAGAGGCGGGGTCCTCTCTCTCCCCTCCTTCGTATCCGTGTGGTTTGCAAAAGCAGTTATAGTCTGGACAGAAACCTTACACAAATCTTTACAGGAGTCTAAGCTCCCTCAACAGTTTACAGACATCACCTCTCAGATCACTGCCATTGCAGATAACCTAATGCAAGCTGCCTTGGATTCCGCCACCTGCGCAGCCGTTGCTACCTTTAATACCATATCCATCCACATGGCCTTTTGGCTTTGGCAATTCAGCCGATTCAGCTTCAAAGAAATCACTTACGGGTCTACCTTATCTCCCTGATCGCCTATTTGTCGAATGTCTTGACAAACTTATCTCAGACGATACGGTTGGGAAGAGTACATCTCATCCTCAGCACAAACCCAGATGGAATATTTTGTTATACTATATGTACTTCATTGTTTTTTTTGCTTGGCTCACTGACAATGAGCGAGCTCACCGTAATTTTTCTTTTATTGGTTCGTCAATGGTTAGTGCCTAGAAAATATAAAAAAAGTATAATTTATTTTTTTTTTTTTTTGGCACATTAATTATTCTTCATATTCTATACATTTATTTGCCAGGATCCTGGTTAGGGTTGGCTGTCTACTTTGACAGCCACTCTACAATATTGTGTTAGTATTATGTTATGTTTTATTTATTACTTCTGTCCCTTTTAGTATCCAGCTATCACCTGAGCTTTGTCAGGCATTGTCCTCTTGAATAACAAAGTCAGGTATTAAAGCAGTGATGTTCACCATTAAAGAGAGCTTTTTACTTACTGGCCGCTGCCTTTGATTCTGTAGTGAGCCACCACTTCCTGTATGTATTGCAGTATACAGTTGTGTTTGGTTATCCCAGTATGCTATTTTGCATCTGGGGAGCGGAGGGCGGACGCATGCGCCGCCGCCTTGTCACTAATCCTCTTTGCCTTCATTTGCCCTTCTGCGCATGCGCCGATATTCGGGTGCGATGCATTATGGGGATGACGCTGATGATGACGGAGCGGAGGGCGGACGCATGCGCCGCCACCATGTCTCTAATCCTCTTTGACTTCATTTGCCCTTCTGCGCATTTGCCGATACCCGGGCGCGATGCATTGTGGGGATGACGCTGATGATGACGACTTCCGGTCCTGGTTCCCGGAAGTATTGTAGCGCACATAGCACGCTCCATGCAAGCATTTCTGGAGGAATGCATAATTACTAATCAACTATGAGGTATTTATATGAGCTGTTCAGCACAGGATGATGGACTCACCCCTGATGAAGTCCCTCCCGTGACGGAACGTGTGGGGTCTTTCTGAGTCCTCCTTCCTTCCCACACCTAACAGCTGGTATGTGCTTATGGGGCATCTTTTGATCTTTTATAATCCCATTAGGTCTGTTCTGCCTTGTGTCTGGATGCTGACACTGGTAATATTGGTTTAACATTGGTCTCTGGATCATATGGGCTTAAGATGATGTTATTGGGGCATGTTATATATCCTGTGATGCTTAGTTCATCATTTTTATGGATGTGATTTTTGTATTAGCCTATGATTTATTTTGAGACACTACTTACAATGTTTATCTGACCTTTGTAGCTTTTCAGGATATTAGTATAACAGTCCAATAGGTGGTTTATTTACTAAATTGGGAATTGTTTAACCCTATGATGTTTGTATTGCTTTATGGCTTCTGCCCTGTTCACTAAGCTGCATTTGTGTTGTGTGGGGAAGGGGACTTACATTTGGTTCATTTGTGGATCTTTTTAATTGTTTTTATTGTATTTGTCGTGTGTTGCCGTTTTTCAAATAAAATCTGTATAACATGAATTATTTAGAGTGATTGCCTCATTGATACATGTCATCTTTCCCTCCTTTTCTCTTTCACAAACCCAGATGTCCCATTGTCAGATGACCACAGACTTCATTTCGGTCCTTTCGAAACTCTTTCAGATGGGGCGGCCTCTTAACCGCCCCCATCTTCTACCCGGACTCCCCATAGGGACAGGCCTGCCCAATCATCATTCAAAACGAACACTTCCTGGCAGCCCAGACAGTGGCAGTCAAAGCCCAGAGAGTCTCGATCCCATCGGTTCTCCTATTGCGTTCCGGAAGACACTCCCATCATCGGTGGTCGCCTACGGCTGTTCAGCCAAATCTGGCAATCCTCCACAAACAACAGATGGTTTCAAGACCTCGCGTCTTCCAGTTACTACATAGAGTTCCTTTCCCCCCCAAAGTCTCCAAAGCACCGCCATGCCTTCTTCGAAGCAATATTCTCGCTTCAAAAAGCCGAAGTAATTGTCCCCGTACCGGAATCCGAACGGTTCAAGAGTTTTTATTCCAACCTGTTCAAGGTCCCCAAAAAAGATGGGTCCGTGCGCCCCATCCTGGACCTCAAACATGTAAACAAACATGTTCGCGTCAGCCAGTTCAGGATGGAGTCTCTACGCACCATCATCTCCTTCATGGAGGAAGGTGAGTTCCTCGCCTCCATAGATATCAGAGACGCATACCTTCATGTGCCCATTGCTCTAGCACATCAACATTTCCTCCGCTTCACAATACACAATCTTCCCTTTCAATTCGTAGCCCTGCCCTTCGTTCTCGCTACCACCCCAAGGGTTTTCACCAAAGTCATGGCGGCCGCCATGAGTGTCCTTCATTCTAGGGGAGTAGTTGTCTTGCCCTACCTCGACGACCTTTTAATCAAAGCTCCTTCATTTCAAGAGGGCGTGGACAGCGTCCAGATAACTGTAGACACCTTATTGCGTTTCGGCTGGCTAGTGAACCTACAGAAGTCATCTCTGATCCCTGCGGCATGACCTTAGACACCTACCAGGCCCTGTTTCCCTACCTCCAGAAAGGCGTATGCCCTACGCCAGGGAGTTTGCACTTATCTCCGTCCTCCCTCACATTCCATTCGCTTCGACATGAAGGTCTTGGGCCGGATGGTGGCGGCCATAGAGGCGGTTCCCTTCGCTCAATTTCACCTACGCCTATTCAACTGGCTCTTCTGTCCGCCTGAGACAAGACTCCCTTCACCAGTTCACAAGTCCTTCCAACTGACACTCTCCATCCAACTGACACTCTCCATCTTTGGTGGCTCCGTCCAGCCTCTCTTTCCAAGGGCTGCTCCTTCCGGTGAATTGGTCAATTCTCACAACGAACGCCAGCCTTCTAGGCTGTGGGGCTGTGTACCGCCGCCACACTGCCCAGAGCCGTTGGACCTCCTGGGAGTTAACCTTGCCCATAAACATTCTGGAGATTCGTGCAATCTCTCTTGCACTTCATGCGTTTCACAACCTTCTAGCAGGCCACCATATCCGTGTCCAGTTGGACAATGCTATGGCTGTAGCTTATATCAAGCAAAGCGGCGTTTCGTGAGGTCGAGCGGGTTCTCCATTGGGCAGAGTCCACGAAGTCTATCATCTCGGCGGTTCATATCCCAGGAGTGGAGAATTGGGCGGCGAACTTTCTGAGTTGCCAAGGTCTTGCCGCCGGAGAATGGTCCCTTCATCCAGAGGTGTTCCACCAGATGTGCCGCCGCTGGGGGAAGCCAGATGTGGACCTTCATAGACCGGTTCAGCGATCCATTGTCAATCACAGCGGACGCACTGGTCTGCTCTTGGTGTCAATTCCAACTACTATACATCTTTCCTCCTCTCCCCTCGCTCCCGAGCGTAATCAGGAAAATCAAGGCAGAAGGGATACAAGTCATCCTGATAGCTCCAGACTGGCCCAGGCACGCCTGGTACACCGAACAGGTCGCGGACGTTCAGTTGCAGTTGGTCGCGGATGTTCCTTGGCACCTCCCAGATCTGCTGGATCTTCTCACCCAGGGTCCTATTTCCCTCCAGAATTCCAGGGCCCTGAATTCAACGGCTGTTGAGACCTGGGTCTCAATGCACGCTGGTTTTTCACCTGATGTCATCAACACCATGATTACAGCCCGAAAACCGTACGTGGATAATTTTTTTTCTCATGCTGCAAGGACCATGCTTATTCTCCTCTACCCCTCTCTACCCCAGTGGTCCTCAGTTTCCTCCAGACCGGTTTACAATCGGGTCTGGCTCTGAGCTCACTGAAAGGGCAGATCTCTGCGCTCAGTCTTCTACCAATGCCGTCTTGCCTCTAGGCCCCAGGTCAAAACCTTTCTGCAGGGGCCTGCCGCTTGGTTGCACCCTACCGCAGACCGCTAGAGTCGTGGGACCTTAATCTAGTTAAATGTAATGAATACAGTAGTAAGGGTACAATTAGACTATTTGGTACTGTACTGACACAACAATATATAGCAAACTAGAGAACCTAGTGTCAACCTGTATTAGAATAATTAGATGAAACATCTGTAGATGCTAAGCACATCTGTGCTATATTTAATATTGCACCTGTGCTGTTGCCAGAGATGATCTGATACATTGTCACCTCATAAGCTGCAGTCAGGAGCTCACACACAGTGTTGGCCTGTGGTTACGCTTTAGGTACTATTTTATAAATCAAGGGGCATAACTACGTTTAAAGAACTGCATTACTGCAGTGGATTGATATACTAGCTGAAGTATCCACCTCGATGACTGTTCGTGCAGGTACCTAATGCAAACATATAAGCATTTAAAGGGCTTTATTATGATAAATACATGGATTTTTTTTAAACTAGGTTAGAAATGCAGAGTGCATGATCTACGGTAAATAACATTGGAGGCGGTTTAAAACAAAAAATGATCAGTTCCCTTAAATTAATTTGTAGCACCTTAATCCTTACTTGTACTACCTTAGTGTTTTTTGGTTCCATTCCTTTCTTATGACAATTAGTCTTGATCATCCCCTCCTTCCCAGTGAGCTTTATTTATATGCCTTAGAATATTATAGATCTTCTTGTCTATAGTACAACATCCAAAATATTGAAAACCACAAAACCTTGTCTACTGCAGTAGTATTTACCCCTACATAAAATAGATTCACCATATCCAATGTACTCTTATTGACAGGCCTTTGAGGATATCTACATAGAACAACGCAAGACCATCCGTACCATTCTCGAGTATGCAGATAAGGTTTTCACATACATTTTCATCCTGGAGATGTTACTGAAGTGGTTGGCCTATGGATTTGTCAAGTTCTTCACGAATGCCTGGTGCTGGCTGGATTTCCTCATTGTTGATGTATGTATTATTTCATTTTTGCTTTACCAGAATAAACAGACGATAACGATATTGATTTGTCTGTTTATTCCTAATAATATCATGTCTCTAGCTAAAAGGGGCAAATTTGTGTTAAAATGGTTGAAAACGCGAGAAACGTTTAGTTTGTGCTCTTATGATTTTATCAATGTTTTTAACTTACCCAACTTTGACACGGAAAGTTATGAAAAAATAAAGTTTGGAGTGTAATGATTTCTAATCATGTCTTAACACCATGGTCCTTATATCCTTTAAATGGTGCATTATATGGTGCATGGTTTATCCCACAAAATGCCTTTTGGAACATGAGGAATCAGTAGGAATCTGGCAGTATAGTCCCGAGAATGGAAACCTTCACTAGCTGCCAAACCGGGTCTACCAGAGAACAACCCTTTTAAAGCTCATGTATATTTTTTAATTACCTTTTTTTTTAGTTTAAATAATAGCATTAACCCAGTAATTCAAAGTGTTTAAGGGGCTTTCTTTCCACAGGATATACCGTAACTGACTGATACGTTTCTATCACCCCAGCGGAGGTAGTGCCGAGGAATAGAACACTGGGTTTACACCAGGCAACCGGTAGCTTAAAGGGACCTCCAATCGGCAAAATGATTGCTGGTTTTTGGGTAGTTTTAACAATAGCCAGTGTACACGAGAACCATATGCTTCATATATGTGAATGGAGCATTAGTGATATATTGTCCTCTGCACATAAGCTGCCATTGTTCTAAGCAGCCTAGGTCCTGTGTACACAGGATGATGTGTTACAAAAATGACAATCTTTTAACAAATTCAAAAGATCATCTCCCTCGATGAATGAGCTTTTGGTTAGCTCATCGTTGAAAATGATCCTGATAATCATGCAGCGTAAAAACACCTTTACTGATGTTTATCCCCACAAAATGTAACATATTGCTTCGAGTCACAGCAGTGATGAACCTATAGGTTGGAAAATTCTGATAACCAAAAAAAAAGAAAGCCAAATTGGATAATCCTATTAAAGAGACCCTGTGACGCCCATTGATGCTTATAGACTGTCCCTTTGACCTTTTAGAGTCCAGAACCGAGATCCCTGCTCACTCTGTTAAATTTGCGAAAAGTATAGATTTTTTTGAAGTTCGAAACATACAACTAGGAGATTTTTATATTTTGACCTCAAAAGGGTCTTGTTCACATAAGTTGCTGTGGATCCTGCATTTCATGTTTAGCGCACTGTGGGTTAGAGGTTTCCCTGGTAGCATAAATGTACAGGCCAGAGAGAACTGTGGCTTACTAACCGTGAAATAACAGCTTCGGGTTAGGGCGGTCTTAAAGATCAGGAGTGATGTGATCACCCAAATTGAGGTCCAGGATATCTCTGTGTAATAACAGAATTTTGATAAGGTCCAAAACAAGGGAAGATCTCAGTGGATGGAGCCTAAAGGTGTCTCTGAGAGCCACAGCTCGGGAAGGCCGGCTTCTCCATACATAAAAGCACAGGGTGTTCCCTATCCAACTATCAATGCCCTTCAACATATCATTTCTCCCAAATGATGCTCTGAGACCCCTATAGACTCCATCCACTGGGTTCTTCTCTAGTTTTGGATCTTAACAAAATTCTGTTGTTACACAGAGAGGTCCTGGACCTAAGTTTGGTTGATCACGTCATTCCCGACCTTTAGGATCAACCTAACCCCGGAGTTGTTATTTTACGGTTGGTAAGCCAACCCTCTGGTACAGTTCCCTCTGGCCTGTACATGTATGCTACCAGGGCTCTCATGACCCACATTGCGCTAAACTTGAAAGGTGGAATCCACAGCGACTTGTGTGAACAAGGCCCTTTTGAGGTTGAAACGTTAAAATTCAATATTTGCATGTTTTAATCTTCAATACAATCTATACTTTTTGCAAATGCAACAGAATGTTAAGTCATCTCTATTCTTTACTCTAATATGGGATTGACCTAAATCCGTTCACTAGGACCATTACCTTCCTATCCTATGACCTTAAACATTTATTCATGTTTTTCCTTAATATGTTTTATTGTGTACTGGAACTGCACACATGTGAGAAAAATCAACTTGTACACAACACTTTGCTTTATGCTAATGGACCAGGACTACCCCAGTGAGCCATTTATTCACTGAGACTAGTTATACCCCTGGCTATAGTTGACAGTCTTTGCACTGTTGGTGTTGTCAGAGTCACACTCCTCCTGGCATCACTCTTCCCATCACACCTCTCCTAATAACCCACTGCTGAACTCTGGTAGAGGAAGGGAAATCCGAGGTGGATCTTGAACTGGGAGTACGCCGGTAAGACAGGGACTGTCAATCACAACCAGTGGAGTAACTGCAGCCACTGAAATCTTAGTGTGTAAAGGCCTCACCGGAGTAACCCGGGTTCATTACCGGACAGCAAGGTGCTATATGTAAGTTCATTTTGATCCAATGTATGCAATTCTAAAACACAATAAACATATACGAATAAAAAGTCATGGGGCAGTTAAAAAGCATCAGGGCCTGATACGTTCTCCTAAAGTTATACTTAAATTAATTGTAATTTATTATAATGAACAAAGAGTACAGTTCTGCTCAAAAGTTTACATACCCCGGCAGATTGTTTGCTTTCTTTGCTTTTTTTCAGAGTATATGAATGATAACACAAAATCTTTTTTCCATTAATGCTTATTACTTGGGTGAAGCCATTTATTGTCAATCTACTGTGTTTTCTCTTTTTAACTGATAATGACAACTAAAAACATCCAAATGTAGCTGAAAAAGTAGGAAAACAAAAGGGTCTTATCCTTTTTAGAGCATGTATCCAAAGTGTCAAATGTCACTGCTCAACTGTGCTGGTTGTGAAATCCACACCAGTATATACGTATAGTGCAGCTGCTGCAGGATCCACACTCCACAAAAGCTGCGGTGGTGATAAGCAATATATCCAGATGGACGTTGTTTTTCGATCTGTGCAAACTGTACGAGGAAGTGGACCACAATGGATCGGATGAAAATGGTGCTATATTTTAAACCACCATTGCCATCCAATACATTGTGGTCCACTTCATCGTACATTTTGCGCGGACTGAAAAACACCATCCATCTGGGTATAAAATCATACTTATGACCCTGATCAAAAGTTCATATACCCCAGTTCTTAATACCGTTTATTTCTCCCACTAACATCAATGACAGCTTGAAGTCTTTTGTGTTAGATGTGGATGAGACTCTTTATTTTCTCAGATGGTAATGCTGCCCATTCTTCTTGGCAAAAAGCCTCCAGTTCCTGTAAATTCCTGGCCTTTCTTGCATGAACTGCACAAATGAGTTCTCCCCAGAGTGGCTCAATGATATTGAGGTCAGCAGACTGAGATGGCCAACCCAGAACCTTCACATTGTTCTGCTGTAGTCAATGACAGGTCGACTTGGCCTTGTATTTTGGATTGTTGTGATGTTGGAACATCCAAGTACGTCCCATGCGCAGCTTCCAGGTTGATGAGTACAAATTTGCCTCCAGTATTTGCTGATAATGTTCTGCATTCATCATTTCCTTCAACACTAACCAAGTTTCCTGTGCCTTTGTAGCTTACACATTCCCTCATGAGGCGATCCACCTCCATTCTGTACAGTAGGAATGGTGTTTCTTTCATCATAGACCTTGTTGAAACCTCACTAAATGTAACGTTTATGGTTGTGGCCACAAAGTTTGATTTTGGTCTCATCACTCCAAATTACCTTGTTCCAGAAGTTTGTAGGCTTGTCTCTATGCTGTTTGGCGTATTGTAGATGAGATACTTTGTGGCATTTGTGCAGTAATGGCTGTCTTCTGGCGGCTCGACCATGCAGCCCATTTTTCTTCAAGTGCCTCCTTATTGTACATCTTGAAACAGTCACACGGCTAGTTTTCATTGAGTCCTGTATTTCAGCTGATGTTATTTGTGGGTGTTTATTAGCATTCTGAACAATTTTCCTGGTAGTTTTGGCCGAAATGTTTATTGGCCTTCCTGATTGTGGTTTGGGTTTTACAGAGCCCCTGATTTTCCATTTGTTAATCTCAGTTTGAACACTGCTGACAGGCATTATAATTCCTTGGATATCCTTTTGTATCCCTTTCCTG
Source organism: Allobates femoralis (assembly GCA_033576535.1). Lineage (NCBI taxonomy): Eukaryota > Metazoa > Chordata > Amphibia > Anura > Aromobatidae > Allobates > Allobates femoralis. The sequence continues at coordinate 634,822,122 of JARQOC010000002.1, read as the reverse complement.
TTTTATACAGTTCAGCTATCTTTTCCTGTAGATCCGTTGACAATTCTTTTGCTTTCCCCATGACTCACAATTCAGAAATCGCAGTCGCTAGATGAAAGATGCAAGAGTCTGTCTGGATCCCAGGAACTCAATCAGCTTTGATGCAAACACAATGATTACAAACAAACAGGTCATAAGTGACCTCTATTAACCATTCAAATTCATTTGTGTCAACTTCTGTACATGTTATCTGGCCAAAATCACCAGGGTAAGTGAACTTTTGACCAGGGTCAATTGGATGTTTTTGGTTGCCATTATGATTTAAAAAGAGAGAACACAATACATGGCTTCACCCAACCACTAACAATGAGTGGAAAAAAAGTTTTTGTGTTATCATTCATATTCTCTGAAAAAAAGACCAAGAAAGCAAAAAATCTGACGGGGTATGTAAACTTTTGAGCACAGCTGTATATCCTCTAGTAAATGACAGCACTCCGCAAGCAAACCAAGTTACAGATGGCAGTGTTTTGGGTTATAATGTTGGAGTTGTAGAGGTGCACTATAAAATGGTGCTGTTTTATTTTTGGTACTTCGTGGGAGAAGCTTCAAAAATGTGCACACAGTAGTACTGTTGTGCTCTGTTATACAGACACTTGTAAGAAGAAAATTCTATGCTAATGTGTAAGTCACAAAAAACAAATAACATTTTTACAGAAAAATCACAGGAAATTTACAGTAAAAGTTTATTCACTGTTTTCTAGTGAGTGGAAGCTTTATTTAGCTTATATTTCCTAAGATTTAATAGTTTTCTAACTAGAGCTTAGCTCCGTTAAAATATCATTAGCTTTCCTGTGCGCTGTTCTCTGGTAAGAGGAAATCATAGACTTCAAACAAGACAAGTAACCAAATTATTTACAGAATTAAAAAGATAAACTGTAAATATTTTGAACACACTTTAAAGAGGACCTGTCACTCTCCTGGTGCATAGCGAACTAATGCAGTACTGAATGCACCATGTCTGTTGCCCCCTTTAAGCTTTAAAAAAGACTTTAGAAAACCTAGGGCCCCTTTACACGCCACCATTGCAAGGTAGCAACTGTCTGGCATTGGGGATATATGTGCCTGTTGCCATGAAATTGCTACGAAATGGTGGCGTGTAAATAGGGAAATTCCTTCCTGTGTCCTGCAGTTGACTCAGATACCTGTTGCTGAGCTGTGATCAAAAACCGAAGGCAACACAAAGGCACAATTGCCATGGTAGTGGCATCTAAATGGGGCACAGGCATGGATGTTGCGTCGCCTAGCGATTTCACAGGGGCGTGCCACAGCGTCATGGATACCACGCCCCATCAGAGATCATTGGTGGGGGCTACTGTGTAACCATTGGCTATCCCTTCACAGGGCGCCATATTTAAAGAGCTGTCCATTCACACTACACAATGGCATCATGTATTACCCAGTCTTCCTGCACAGGCTGGCCAATCATGACGCTATTGCGTTGTCCAATCAGCGTATTAGCGTCACGGTATACACAACTCTGTCACGCCTACGTACTTGCGGCGCGAAAGATGTACGCCCATATTCCTTTGTGGTAGCGGTCTGTGATGCAGCGAAGGTATTCAACAGGAAGTTATCCGCAGGATCTGTCGGAACTTCCGGGGAACAAAGATACCTTCGGTTGACTATGCAATGGCAGCGTGTACATGCGGCATCAGCGATCGGTATCCACCGTCAAAAACGTGCACGTGTGGTGGATACCTGTTGCTAGGCACAGTGGCGGCGTGTAAAGGTACCTTTACAGTTAAGAGGTCGTCTGGGTGAGATCCTAAGAGGTTCTGGCTGCTGGCACAGTCCTCCCTGCCTCCCCCTTGTGTATTCCACCCCCTCTATGTGTCTGCCGCCGCCTCCTCTTCTGCTGAGTCTGCCCTCCTCTTCTGCTCCTGACGTCACAAGGAGCAGGAGCAGAAGAGGAGGCAGCGGAAGACATATAGAGGGGGAGGAACACACAAGGAGAGGCAGGTAGGATTGTGCCAGCAGCCAGGACCTCTTAAGATCCCACCCAGGCGACCTCTTAACTGTAAGGCTTCTAAAGTCTTTTTTAAAGCTTACACAGAGGCTAGACATGGGGGACCCCTTTCCTGAATGCAGCAGACATGCTGTCATGCACCAGGGGGGTGACAAGTCCTCTTTAAAGACCATATTAAAGGTATGTTCACATGGCTTTTTTTTGTAGATGGAAGTCCACAGAATCCGCGGCAGAAATTATGCTAATTTTGGGTTTCTGCCATGGATTTGCAGCCCATTTGAAAGGCTAATCCACTTGTGGCTACACATGGCTGTTACTGGCCAACCTCCTGCCATGCAGGGTTGTGAAGTTGGTAAGCTAAGCATCCCACTCCAACTCTTCAGTTTCCCTGAATCCGACTCCAACTCCACCAAAATGGACCATTACTCAGACTCCATAACCATGGCTGTGAAGTCAGTAAGCCAAACATCTGACTCCCAACTTCAACTCCTCAATTTCCTGAATCTGACTCCACACAAAATGGCCACCAACTCCAGCTCCACAACTCTGAGTCCATAGCCCTGTGGCATGTTACTCAAGCTGCTTTCACACTGGCGTTTTTAAAAAAAACGCATCTGCCGCTTAACAGCCGCACTTGCGGCAAGCCCCATGCATTGTCTATGGGGTTTGCGGTCAGGTGCGGCAAGTGCGGTTGCAACAGATGCGTCATTTGTGGCCGCGAAAGAAAACGCCGCTGACCACGTTTTTTTTTTTTTCACAGCCGTCAGTTCCGCATCTGCCGCAACCGGCAAAATCGCACTTGCGCATCTGACCGCAAGCCCCATAGACAATGCATGGGGCTTGCCGCAAGTGCGGCCGTTAGGCGGCAAATGCAGTAAATCTGCCGTATCTGCCGCATTTTTCAAAAATGCCAGTGTGAAAGGGGCCTCAGGGAAGTTGTTTTTTTTATCTGAGTCAGGGACATCCGTGGCTGTATAAACAGCAATGTGGATTCCCATTGAGAACATTGAAAGTTGGCTTGTGGGTAGTTTTCTCATTAATTTCATCACAGATTAGGTGGCAAAAACTGTGGGTGAACATACTCTAATTGGTCTGTATGATATGCTGTTGTCTAGATTGTGGATGTGCATGTAATAATGTAATAAGAATCATTACACGCTCTCTGTAGTACGTTTGAGGCACATGAGATTTTAGGGAATAATCTCCTTTTACTGTGCAATATTTGCCTTAGATTGTAAATTCAAGACGGAATAGACCTTCCTTTTTAGTAATATATAATTTGTTCATAATATGAGCTATAATCTGTTGTATTAACCATTTCCCATGTTACAGGACCATTTGTATTTTGTATTTGTTATGTCCCACAGGTCTTACTCCACAGGGAATGCACAGTACCAAGCCCATAAGAAAGACCAGTGTCTTTAGTCCAAAAAAGTAACTTGGGGACAATACTTCTATATAAGACACAATCTTTTCCACATACATCCATTAGATGGCACAGGATACATGTAGCATCTTAGAGAAGGTAGTCGTGTTGGGTCACTGCTATTTGCCTTTATTCTTTCGTCCTCTGATTTTGGCGTTTCTTGTATGTCAGTTGCACAATTTTGATAATTGTTTGATGCGCTTCATATAAACCCATGATCCTATCATCCCTATTAAAAGAAACCTACCAGCATGTAAAGAAGACACTGGGAAGTATCATGAGACCGGTTTAGGTACACACCACCTATCTTTAAATTCCATCTGCTGTATTTTTAGGAGGCCTGTCCTGTATATGTTTATTTGTATTCTTTCTCACAGGTACCTTTAATTTGTGTGGCTTAATTTAATGGGAGCAGCTGTACCCAGGAGACGGTGATGGGCCAGGGTAAGAATTTTGTCAGCTCTGCCTTGAACAGGCTTTTATGTTTATCCTTGTGGTTCCTGCTTCACTCTCATGTATTTCTCCTTCCCGTGCTAACACCTTTTCCACCATGTTTCCTTCCAGGTTGCTTCTGTCACGTGACTTAGACAGCTGGGGCCACCAGTCTTGAATCCAGGCTGTTCAATCAGTGTTAGGCTTTCATTCTAACAGTCTGGAACCTCTCTTTGCTTTTCTGTTTCTGTGTAGGTCTCTTTAGTAAGCCTTATAGCTAATGCTTTGGGCTACTCGGAACTAGGTGCCATTAAGTCCCTTAGGACCCTAAGAGCTTTGAGACCTTTAAGAGCCTTGTCACGATTTGAAGGGATGAGGGTAAGATGCTGAAAGCAGCTGATCCTTCTGCATGCGTACGGAGCAGTTTTAAGCATGCTAGAACTGATCAATCTGGATTGAATTCAGACTTCATGATGCAGCTGCTGACTTCCTTATCCCGCACCCTCTGCTCAAACAAGGGAGATGCATTCAGCTGCCTCATCACATCGATACTGGCCAAAAATGACATATCATCCGTAGTACATCGTAACATTGGCTGTTCTCATGTGGCCTGGCTTGTCTTCAGCACCCAGATGGTTTCCCTGCTATATCTCTATAGGGAGAATCACCAGGTGCAAAGAAGAGGAATTTGAACCCTTTGCAACTCATCTTCATAAGTCGTTTTGTATATTATCTGGGTAACTGGGTGTAGATTGCAGAAATTTAAAGAACCTTGTCTTTGTTCACGATATAAGAGATAATTTGTCTAATCATTAAATTAAAGAGACTTTCACACTCTGGTTTAATTCATCTTGCTGCACCTTGTTGTTCTCAGTCCAGTCTCATGAAGACTGGAAGGCTTGTCTGACAGCGAAGCTTTTCACTTCCTGCCACTTCTCTTTCTTTCTTTGCTTTATGGTGCCCTGTGCTATTATTGTGGCTTTAGGAACCTTATCAGATTACTATGACTATTTCTTTGAATGCTTCCTTTCATATTTTGCAACTTAACCAATTTCTGCAGTAAATGATATCAAGAAAAACACCTCGAAGACATCTCAAAAGTAGTTTGTTTAGATGCAGGTGCTGGTTTCAGCTTATGTAATCAAATGTAAGTCGTTAGCATTGTTAAAAGTAGCGTGGGCCATACCTGACCCAAACAATGCATCAGAAATTATACTTTTCAATTTTCATCCAAACTGCATTGAAATTGTCGGTGATTGTGCATGGTCATTGTGCATTAGTTTTCCAGTTCACCACAAAAAATAGGGTCAGGAAGAAGCATTGATTTCAGATCTGCTTCTATGCTTTGTGACAAAATCTTTACCACTTCAAATTATATGTCAACTTTCCTGAACTGTCTCCTTTACAGAGTTTATAGAATAATCAAAAGTCATCCTTAAATGTAATCTAAAGACTACAAACTCCGCTGCTACCTCCTTCTCCTTCTTTATAATACCCTGCATGTTTAAGTTTCTGTTCCTAAAGTGCAAAGTTATACGGTATTTGGTTTATCCCTATAAATCCACCTATTATCTGGAGCAAACCATCATTTTTGTCTGTAGACACAACTGTATCATGCAAATCCATGCACTGCTGTACTTACCATCACAGAAAGGAAGCTCCCATATGGAGCCGCTAAATATATTAGGGAATGTCATAACCAGTATTTTTGTAATTTAATGTAGTTAGAAGAATTGCCTTGTCAAAGATACATTTTAAGAATCCAGGGTTATGCAAACAATATTTGTATTTGCTGATTGTGCAGGCTGAAGTCTGAGCGATCGTGTAAGGTTAATACTTGACTACTTTTGCTTATATACAGGGTGGACCATCTGTGAATACACCTAAATAGGAATGGTAGGTGATATCAACTTCCTGTTTGTGGCACATTAGTATTTGGGAGGGGGAAAACATTTATAGATGGGTGGTGACCATGGCGGCCATTTTGAAGTCAGCCATTTTGGATCCAACTTTACTTTTTTCATAAGAAAAACAATGGTGTGCTTGGTTTTAATGTAACTTTATTCTTTCATGAGTTATTTACAAGTTGATATCACCATTCATTCCCATTTTATTTAGGTGTATCCATATAAATGGCCCACCCGAGCAATTGGGCCATTTATATGAATACACCTAAATGTAATGGGAATGAATGGTGATATCAACTTGAAATAACTCATGAAAGAATAAAGTTACATTAAAACCAAGCACGCCGTTGTTTTTCTTATGAAATTCTCAATAAGTTTGATTTGTCACATGACCCTCTTCCCATTGCAAAAATTAAGTTGGATGGTCACCACCCATCTGTAAAAGTTTCCCCCCCTCCCATATACTAATGTGCCACAAACAGATTGATATCACCAACCAATCCTATTTTATTTAGGTGTATCCACATAGATGTCCCACCCTGTAATATAGTCATTTATTGGGAAATACTAGGTATATCATTCTTTAAAGGAGTTGTCTTGAGCATTTTTTTTGAGGATCACTTTTTGAGGATAATTTTATATAGTTCCCCTTTAGCATAGTGCGACTTAGTAAAAGAAAATCCCATTTAAGGAACTGTCAGCCATTTATTTAAATCACTTACATGGGCAGTACAAAACTCAGCCTGTCTTGTTTTTTTGTGTTGATAAAAGAAGATTGTAAGAACAAATAACACATTTATCGAATAGTGGTTGTGTGGTTTTGCCGCAGTTTTCAAGGATTCATTCTGACACCTAGAAAGTATTGTTATTATGCTGTATTCTTTAGAATAGGATAAGTGCAGAATAATTGTTTGCTGTATTAACTATGCTGTCCAGCAAAAAAAGAAACCGGACGGCACTCCCTAACATGCTGTGTGAACAGGTGCATAACTGAACATTATATATTATAACAAAGAGACAGTTGCACTCAATGCTAAAGCATGCAAACCTTGAATGTAAGAATATAGACATGCATTACTGCATCCTGTCCAACATGCAGCATCATCTCTTCATCCCCAATGTCAGATCTGGCAGGAGAGGTCCACAAAACCCTTTTACTGTATCTTTATTAGTAAGCCTGTCACGACACACCACACTTTGTTGCCCCTCTCTCACTACTGCTATGTTGGACTTACAGTATGCTCACTTTCACCATGGCCATTAATGAGGGACTGCCTGCTGTAGTACTCTAATCTACACCCTTACATGCCTGCAAGTGCTGTGAAATCGAAACCAGGCGACATTGGTTTTATCGCTGCCAAATTCCCGAAATACACGCCGCAAGAAGGAGGCAATTTGGCGGCGATAATTCCAGCTAGAAATATCGGCGCCAAAAATGTCTCCCGCGGTTGCGGCATGAGAAGGTACCCTTACACTTTCAATTATCTCTGAACCTTCAAGGCCAGTATATAAGCATCCAGATCTGCTCTTCTGTATGGGGATACTCAAGTAATTCACCATCTGGAGACCTGCTCTTTATAACATTTGTGTTATACCTGGTGCTAAGGCACCAAGCTGGCACACAGCCGCAAGCCTCACATTATGGCCTGGGACCATGTGTCCTGGCCATAGTTGGACCTGCTTACTGAACTGTAATGAGCCTGTAAAGTTTTGAATAAGGTGGTAATGGGAGGCAGACAGTCCAGACAACCAGAAACTCGTTAACAAAAAACATTTTTTTAAAAATAAAATAATAGACATTCCTTTGAACATTTTATAACACAAGTTGTATTAGTGCTGATGGACTATAAGGAATACTAGGACAAGGACAACTTAACACAGTGCCAGTAAGGGAATGGTCATTCTCTCCTTTTCAGATTGTTGGCTAATATCTGGATTTTTTATCCACCTCCTGGCCTCAAAGCTTCTCCATAAGGACTGCATCTGTAATAGGACATCTATATACAAACTTTATGAAACATACCTATCTATCTATTTCACTGTCACTCCACCCATAAAAAAATTAAAGTACTTTACACACATGGTCATCTAAGTGTATGAGCCCATCTGCCAGTCTACTTGAAGCCTAATGAAAGACAGAAATCACTAAATTAGGGTCCCATCTAACAGGGATCACTTTGTCACAGGCCTACACATTTTGAGGAAAGTGTCCGCAGAGTGCTTGATATTTTTACATGTGTAGCAGTAGTGGACTTCATTTATATAATGTTTGCAGAGTGGTGTTGTATAATATTTGTATATATAGGCCTGTACTGCAGCCACGGTATACTTCCACTTGTGTATTAATGTAATACTATAGTTATTGCTGGCCAATCCAACATTTTATAGGACATTTCTCTCAGCTCCATTAAGTGCTCTTCCTAGGTCAGGTACCTTCAGCACTCTCCTCTTTCTGGTCTGCAGCAGTAGAGTAGATTTCTGGGTGCAACATGATACTTTTCACATACTGAAATGCCACTATTTGGGCCTATTCTAATTTATAGACTCCTCATCAATCAACCCCAAAAACAGCTACACAATGGAATGATGTCAGCATGGTTGAAAACTACAATATCACCCACCTACATAGAGCACGAGGTGTGTCCTTCTGTGTTGGAGACAGGCGAAAAGGAAGAGAACCACAGCCCGAAAATTTATTATACACATAAAACAGTTCAGCATATTATACACGAAGTGTAGATAGCATAACAATAGAACATACCTTATTTAGTAACATGACAAATTAACTGGTCTAATTTAGAGCTACCCAACCTTTCTCACTTTGAAAGCCACATTTAGCTCTGAGAGAGGGTCACGAGCCACATCCAACTCCCACCTTCCTCACAATAGTGACACCCAGAATCCCCATTATCACTATCACGACAGCCAAATCTTTTCCACAGAAATCACCCCGAGGCAGTATACCGAGATCCATAGGATCCTACCTTACCACCATTCAGATCTCTTCTATGTGGGGATATTCACAAAAGTTGTCATCTGTAGACCTGTTCTTCATAGCTGTTTTTGCTAGGCCTGGTGTATATGTTCCAAGCTGGAAAACAGCCATGAACCACACATCACTGGGCCATGAGCCACATGTGGCTCTCGAGCTACAGGTTGGGAACCTGGTCTAATTGTTACCATCCTCATCACCAAACAGGCTTACCACCACAAACACAGGAATATAATCAGGCCGAACAATTAGGAACAATCTACAGATAGTTTACCTAGGTCAGACAGCCAACAGGAAAAGGCAACTCAAGTACAGACTTTACATTGGCCCCGGATTATTCCCTTGTCTTTACTTTTACGATGATACTTTGGACTGAAAAAGGATAGCTTGTGCTTCAGGTCTAAAAATCAAGTTCACCACATGGTAAAAGTTCTCTCCTGTTACTGAATACTTGGCGTATACATCTCCATCATTGGGACTATAGCTTTCCCAATTTGATCAAGGGCTTTAGTTGGGCCTTGGCCATTTAGGTTTTAGACCTCATCATTATGTGGCTCTCACACGTGGCATTGCAAATGACATTGGTTTGTCATAAATAACAGCAGCTTTCACTGTAGGTTTCAGTGAGATCACTGAGATTCACTGAGATCTTAGAATTTGTCTCCATCCCTCCTCTTTATGATATACTTATGTTTTGATCCATGCTATAGATATAGAAAAGGATACAAACAGTGGGCTTTTTAAGAAGATACAAATATGGGTGGGTGGCTCTCAGATACTAGAAATATTTGGGTGTCATTAGGGACATGACAGGGACAGAGGCAGTACAGTAAATCAAGTGACTGTTATAGTCCAGGTACTGCAAGAAGTGTAACTCAGTAAGATCTTCTTTATGTGAACATCATATCTGCTCCTCCACCCGTTTATCCTTATGATATTTGTATGTAGTTACTAGATTATGAAAATGGGCACAGTTATTGATAGAAAGCATGTGACGTGCAAGCTTTAAACCATTACATGTTCTGTAGTTCTTCGTGTTCTCAGCTTCATGTTAACTTAATCTCCGAAAGAACTACCATGTCTTTATTATTTTTTTAAGTAATATTAATGCAATGAAACATGCATGCAATATACTAACTGCCAATGCAAAAAGTCACATAAAAGCCATGTTCCCTCTCGTGGTGGCACTGTAGAGTTGACAAATCTGAACATTTTAAAGATATAAATGGCACTAAAAGGTGATTTCATTTAAATGCAGAGTGGAATTATTAAAAGATGCAACCTGTGGTCACAGAAACAGAACAAGAATCAATTTCATTTATTAAAAATTGTAGCTTTGCTATGTAATATTAAAAATCTATTTACACAATAGAGTAGAAAATGAAATGTCTTCTAATAGATGTAATGCGTTAGTGGTCGTCAACTACTAAAGATTATGGTTATACCCTTGGATTGGGCCAGTGGGATGTAATTGGTTAAAGACAATTGGGACTAGTTATTGGGACACGACTTTGCTTCTTTGGTCAATACTGTATGTACGATTCCTTCTTTTCAGGATACATCTGAAATGTATACATACACTAGATTAAGGGTGATTCCATTAACTTTAAGTTCACTATTAAAGTTTGAGTTCAACCATTTAACAGGTTTAAAGGGTGGTCTAGTTTATATTTTGGTTTAAAATTACAGGATGAATGTTTCAAAACATTTAAAATAAAGTCAAACTCACCTTTTTGATACTGCGATGACACCATCTTTGTTCCCTGTTGGTTTCTGCTTCCTGGTCGATTTCTACACACAGAAAATGAATGTGTTGTCACAGCCAGTGATTGGCAGAGCTTCATTTCCTGTGGGTCAAGAGGGTCCCAGGAAGCAGAAAGGAACCATGGTAATCTGCAAGGTAATGATGACTTCTCATTTTTTTCACCTTTTTGATCAAGACTTTTAATAGCTACTAACTAGATAACCCTTCTAAGTATGTAGAAAACTAATATAAAAGGTTGAGTAACTTTGCAGTTTTGCTAATTACTGCTCCTTAGTTATCATTATAGAGGGTGAATAAAGATCCAACAAGTTCAACCTTTCGCCATAAATTATACTTCATGTATTAGTAAATTAAATATAACCCCCAATATAATTTACCTTACAAAAGCAAATCCAGTAAGTGACACATCGCTGGAATCAGGCTCTTTGCCACTAGACCATGCCGCTCTCAGATTCCATTGCAAAAACCTGCTGACAGATTCCCTATCAGTGCATCATATTTTTTCAGCCATAAGTTACTTTTCCAAACTCGCGGGTTGTTGTTTGAACCATTCAGTAACTTTTCAACAGACTCAAAAATGTTACTCTGCTGTGTAATTTTGTTTTTCAAAATACCCAGAAAAATATAATAATAATAAAACTTTATTTGTATAGCGCCAACATATTCTGCAGCGCTTCACAGTTCAATGCTACGTATAAGAAAAATATACAATACAGAATGGTAGGTAATACAGAACAGTAGTTAAATACAATAAACATAGAATCAATGTAGGAAATACAATAAAAAGGCAAAAAATAAAGGTGACCCTGCTCGAAGGAGCTTACAATCTAAGACGGGATGGGAACACAAAGTACAGGGGCTTATAAGAATGAATATCTTACGTCTAAATGACTACTGTTAGGGAGAAGGATAGGCCGCCCTGAAGAGGTGTGTTTTTAGGGAGTGTCTGAAGCTATGCAAGTTGTGGATGGTCCTAATTTCTTGTGGTAGAGCATTCCAGAGGATTGGTGCAGCTCGAGAGAAGTCTTGGAGTCGGGAATGGGAGGTTCGGATTAGTGCCGATGTTAGTCTGAGGTTGCATCCAGAGCGAAGGGGACGGGTGGGGTGGTAGACAGAGATGAGGTAGGGAGGTGCCGCACCATCAGTAGCTTTGTGGGTGACAACAAGCAATTGGAATTGGATTCTATAGTGTACAGGTAGCCAATGCAGTGACTGGCATAGAGCAGAAACAGTTTGCTAGATGGGTGATCCTGGCTGCTGCATTGAGGATAGACTGGAGAGGGGAAATCTTACTGCGGGGGAGGCCAGCTAATAAAGAATTACAGTAGTCAAGGCGGGAATGAATCAGATATAGAGTTGTGACTGCAGCTGTGGCTGAAGAGAGATATATGAGAGGGTGTTTATTACAAAATTCCCCTGACCCACTTCTATGTATTGCAGGAGGCTGAAACCTCCAATGTGTAATGATATAAGTTTCTATAGGTTATGTTGCAGTTTGCAACTCTGCACTGATAACGGTCTTTCATTTACAGGTGCTGAAGTGGTGTGAGGTGTGATAATAGAGCCAGATCAGTCAACAAGTTCCTTGACTTGAAAGGCCGGATTCCAAAGTTGACGTTCAATGAGATGAAAGAGATGATTTCCCATCATATGATGTAGTCAAGAACTGGCATCGTCATGTCAAATGTGGTCGAACTTCGGTGGAATCTGCTCCAATTCCTGAGTGACCACATTCTGCTATCGATGAACACAATTTTCAAGTAAAGGAACTTGATGACTGTTCTGTATCCACTGGGTGTATTATCACGCCTCACATCGCTTCAGCACCTGTAGAAGAAAGACAGTTATCACTTCAGAGTTGTAAATTGGCAAAATAACCCATAGAGAATTATATCATTGCACATGTGCAGTATCAGCATCCAGCAACAAATAGAAGTGGGTCAGGGGAAATCTTTAATGAACTCTCCTCCTCATATACATTATAGGACTCTGGACTGGCACAAAGTGTGATGGGTTCGTGAAGCTACTCACATTTTTATGTGCATTATTTCTCTTTGTAAAATGTCAGATAAATGTGACTTCACATGAATGTGATTTCATGGCTTATTCCACTCTGCTTTTAATGCTAAATTCATAAATCAACTATAGCTTTATTGGGAGATATAAAATGATGGTTACACATTCTTCACAGCACTTTAGTGTGATCTGAAAAGTCTTTATGATTCAGAGGAGGGAATATGGCTTTTTACAACTTGAGCTTGCATTAAATGCATGCTCAGCCAGCTGCCTGAGGCATATATAACCTGCATAGTCACCAATGTGCACTGTATGGACACTGTCCACTTCTGCGTCGTAATGAATGCTTTGCTCATATCGGGGAATGTCCATCTAAAGGCCACTGATACCAAAGTCCCTTAGATGTATGGAGCAAATCTAAGTTTTGCCTTGTCTTCTGTAGACTGAAGAATTCTTGAGCAATCAAGTGACACCGGCTTATCCATGGGTAGTGATTTCAAAATATAATCTATTGTTTTCTAAAATGTAGGATTTATATATCATTATAATGGCCCTAGCAATATTTTAGTACATTGTCCAAGATTCACCTATTATATTCTACTTCGCTCAGCATACTGATGAAGTAATGTACAGCTGTAGGTGGCCTTTAATTTCAACCATTCCCGTGTAAGATCAGATGTGGTCAAGAAATGAGATTGTTTTACTACAATGTTATTATCTCCTTCCAATGCAGGTTGTAGTCAACGCTTTGGTTGGTGCAATTCCTTCCATTATGAATGTATTGCTGGTCTGCCTTATATTCTGGCTGATTTTTAGTATCATGGGGGTCAACTTGTTTGCTGGAAAATATTACTATTGTTATAATGAGACAGCGAAGACAGATTTCTAATAGAAGAAGTGAACAACCAGACGGATTGTGACAATCTTATAAACCAAAACTTCTCAGAAGTCCGATGGAAAAATGTAAAAATCAACTTTGACAACGTTGGGGCTGGATACCTTGCCTTGCTTCAAGTAGTAAGCCCAATCTTTATGTCATTATTGTCTTTTCAGTGCTATAACCATAAAGATAGTAGATTAATTTTTCAGTTTTAATGATTTTCTGTGTTTGTTCCTTTGACATTAGTGTAATCCATATTAGAATAATGTGTGTTGCTCAGCTGCCTGATCTATGTAATATATTGTATATTTATATTACATTTTTATTTTTCTTAGGCTACTTTTAAGGGGTGGATGGACATTATGTATGCAGCAGTGGACTCAAGAAAGGTAAGAACTGGCTTCTGTTAGCAAATGAAGTGATTCTCTAAGTTATATTACATTTCTTCTCCATAGAGTAACTTTTTTTGTGGATGTATAACAGGTGCAGGGGTTACAATTGCACCTGGGCCTTGGAGATCAGGGGGCCTGAAAAGTCCCTTTGGCCTATAGAAACAGACTAAGGCTACGTTCACACACTGCTTCTTTTGCGTTTTTTTGCGCGCGCTTTAAGCCCACATATTGTAGCCGCGCAAAAAAGCCCAAAAAAAGAAGCAGTGCATTCAGACAGCACGCTTTTTTATGGGACTGGGGAGAAGTGATGTCACAGAGGGGAGGAAGAATCCTCGTTCCTCCTCCCCTCTGTGACATGTGTGATCAACCCATTTGGGTTTCGCAATGTATTAATATACAATGTGAAACCCAAATTAAAGTAAACCAAATGTGTTAAAAATAATAAAGAATGAATACTTACCCTTCCAACGGCCTGTTCGGGCTATCCGGAGCTGAGCCAAGCATAGGTATCCAGCTGGCAGGACCTTGCGTGATGTCATTGTCATTGACGTCATATGACGTCACATATCACATGACCGCGAGCGGCCAATCAGCGCCCAATGACATCATGCAAACTCCTTGCAGGTTTGGTTGTGTCGGCTCTTAGCTCCCCGAACACCTGCCGGAGGGTAAGTATTAATTCTTTATTATTTTAAACACATTTGGATTCCTTTTATTAAGATTTTGCAGTGTATATTAATACACTGCGAAATCAAATGGGGCTGAAGGTACCGTTACACTTAAAGATATCGTGAACGATATCTTTTAAACATCACGGTTTTGGAGTCGTTCAAATCACATCGTTTGTACGTCGTTGCGTGTAACACCGAGTAACGGCTACGATAAATCGTTGGATCGTTGATTGCACATTTTAGAACATGTTCTCAAATCAAGTGATCCACAATCAGGCAACCTGCAGCTTCATGCTGTGTGACACGCGATAACAATGTCGTTCACAACTTCGCCCATTGACATCAGTGAACAAGTATCATTCACTGGGTTGTGCGAATGATATCTGCTCAATACGTTGTTGATGCGTCGTCCACGATATCTACACGTGTGACATCTCACCAACAATGTCAAAATGATGTCCTAATGAACGCGCGCCCCCGAGATCGTTAGTGATATCATTTCAACATTGAAGCGTGTAACGGTACCTTGACACACATGTCACAGAGGGGAGGAGGAACCAGGATTCTTCCTCCCTCTCTGTGACATCAGATCCTGCAGTGCTGGCCCCTATGGGAGAAGGTGCGGCTGCAGCTGCGCAAAGAATTGACATGTCAATTCTTGTTACACCGGCGCTTTCTCCCATAAAAGCGCTGCATATTTTTACGCCGTGTCTGTACGGCAAAGTGAATTTCACATTCACTCTGCCGGCAGACACAGAGGCACATTCTGCATTTTTGAAAAGCACTCAAAAATGTGCAATGTGTGAATGTAGCCTAATTCTATTAAAGATTTGCAATGAGGGCCCCATTGTAGCTTTTGCATTGAGGCCCATGAACTTCAAGCTACACCACTGAAGGAGCTGATTCCTTCCCCATAGTTGTACTCACTTGGCACTGCTGCTGTGAACACTTGACCTGTCTTGTAGATCTAAATCCTGCAGCAGAATATAGTTATTAGCTGTATGACAAATCAAGATTTAGTAGCAATGTAATAGGGCATTTTTCACTATTCTGTATTTTTTTCCCCCTACATTAATTTAATACAAAAAAAGGAAACCTTACTAATACTAATTCTATATAATCTTGCGTCATCCAGTAAAAATGTATACATTAAAAACATATTTTTTTTATTGCCATCACAGTCTATGGTTGACATATTGACAATGATTGGCATCCATGAAAGACATCCATGACGTCCATCCAGTAAAAAAAACTTTGTATTACATTATATGGTATTTAACATTGGAGCCATCAGGTGTGTTTCAGTTACTGTTATGCTTATGTGAAGGGAAGCCCTCCAGAAAGTTCCAGTGGCATGGAGTGCTATACTAACTTCTAACTTCTGCACACTGCATGTACACTGGATTCTACTGGATGCTACAGGAGTGCATCCTAATTTAACTTTATCTGTTTGTTTAAGTCTGAAGCCTGTTACTGTTAGGCAGGTTAGACATTCTGTGGATGTGATAATATGCTTTGCATAGCATTGTTATCCCAATTGCTATGATAAGCCGCTCGTGTATGCGGATGTTTATCCCTCTCTCCATTGAGCATCTTTCTCCAGGAGTATGCACTACTGGCTTCAGAGAGGTTTACTGTGCATGATTGGAAAACACTGCATTCCCGGTAATGCGCACTATGCCTCTCTGAAGCCAAAATGCATACACCCTCTTTTAGAGTAGTGCACATGACTGGAAGTACGACTCCGATCATGCGCATTGAGGCTCTCTGAAGCTAGGGGTGCATACACTCAGGAACACAGATGGTGAGTGGTGAGGGATACACTGCTACGCGCACATACGGCTTTATAGCAATTGGGATGCCCATACTATGCAAAGCATGTTATCACGTCCACAAGAGCTTGATAACATACTATGTGGGCTGACTAGTCGAGGCAAACCCCTAATTAGCATATCATAAAAGATCTTTAGAAATACTTTTTCTAAAGATCTGTTTATGTATGTTACAACATGCTGGGACTATCAGGCAGGGACTTCAGATATGCACCCAGAACTGCTCGTGGTTCTGGGTGTATGGGGACCTGACAGATTCCCTTAACCAACCAAGGCATGTCTTACACAACTTTACCAGGTAAAGAAAGAAAAATCATGAATGAAATGGATTCAGAGTGTAAAGCTGCCACTTTCATGCATGCATTTTCAACCTTGTAAGTAACTTGATTTTGTGTAAGGGTAGACTTATCAATCACTGACACTTGAATGAGAAGACCCAAAGTAGAGACTTTGTAACTAGAGATGAGCAAACATGTTAGCTAATTTGAACTTCGGCACAAATATTGCAGATTCGGTTCGTGATCGGAACCATGAGCAATTTACTAAAAAAATCGGAAAATGCATTTTGTTCGGGAAAAAAGTTAGACATTTAAAAATGATCCTAGAACTTTCCTTGAAAATTTGGGGCTTAAACAACTAGCTAAACATCCCTTTAAAAGAGATTTAATTTTTTTAAATTTTCTTTTTCTTTCACAGAACAAACCTTTATTATTGCAGAGGGTCAGCAGCGTGCGAGGCCACTCCTTCTACACTAATCTGCTAGCAATTCAGATAAAAATAGCATATGTCCATTATATGCTTGACATGCATGGTCTTATAGGTCTGTTCACAGTAATAAAACACCATACTATGGATATTGCTTCTTGAAAATGTGCAATCCCTTTATTTAATTTCATTCCATATGTTTAGAATGCTGAGTTTTGTCATGTGCACACAAGCATTATTATAGCATTCATCTTGGACCTAGCCTTATTTAGCATTCCAGATGAATCTTTCTTATTTCTCCTCCAAATATTTCAGACTTTAGTAATCACTCCTCCCAACCACAACCTAGGTGTTACCTGTGGCATGGGGAATGGGATTTGTAAGTCAGGTGCTTTCTACAGCCTACCACATGGAGTTGTTAATGAGGACCTACGAAACAAGATTGGGCGAACAATAATATCCTGTAAGCAATTGGGTTCTGGTGCTGGAAAAGGTTTGACCCTAGGCAAAGGAAAGACTCTTCACCGCAAAGGTCGGTGCTATCTTGGGATGCCGTACAGCAGGTGCTTTCTGCAGCCTACCACATGGAGGGGTTAATGAGGAGCTAGGAAACAAGATTGGGCGAACAATAATATCCAGTAAGTAATTGGGTTCTGGTGCTGGAAAAGGTTTGACCCTAGGCAAAGGAAATACTCTTCACCGCAAAGGTCGGTGCCATCTTGGAATTTCCGTACAACACATCTACACTGTGCTATCGTGTACCTGTAGTCCGCAGTTTTGAGACGTGACGGATCCACCCCAAGAGATGCCTGCTCGGAGGATGTGATCTTCCTCACCATCCAAGGGGCCGAGGTTGCTTCACCAACAGCCCTCAGAGGAGATGACTACATCTACATATGTGAGCTGAAGTATCAGAATCCAGTGCTATTCCCGCATGCCTGAAGAGGTCCCACCGGAATGCAGCTCAGAGTCAGGAGGTCAGCAGTTCCGTAAGCCAACCAGGACCAGCACAAGTCAGAATCAGGATCCTGCAGCATGTCTGGTCTTATTACACCTGCAGGAGGACGAAAATGATGACGAGAAGGTAGTAGTAGCAGAAGCCCCTGTTTCCCGGCCTTATGTAGCACCCCTGCCAGAGGCCTTTGACTGGGAGGATGTCATGTGGGGACCCCTACTCCCTCCCAGTAAGTCTCCTAATAGACATTAACCACCCAGATCTGTCTCATTTCTGGAAGAAATTAGGCTCACAGATGCTATCACCCGAGAGTGGTTGCAGGGGCTTAGGGTCCTAGCCAAAGTTGGGACTGGTGACAGGTTCTATGTAAATCAGTCCACCCTGCTGCATGACCACCTGCCTTCATGACCCCGCACATTGAATGTTGTGGAGGTGGTCACCTTCATGAAGGTGAAGGACAGCAAGGGGTGGTTTGCGGTAGGTTTAAGTCGGGTCGCCACCGCAGATGAATTAAAAAACTAGTAGCAGGAGGCCGACATGGAGAGAATCAGAAACAAGTATAAAAGGAAAGAAAGCAAAATAGGGTCTTATCTCTTAGATGCTTTCATATAGAAGCAGTTGTCACTGCTCACCTGGTTAGGTTGTGCAGCGCACAACCAGCATAAACTTATGGTATGGCTGCTGCAGGATCCACACTCCATGTGTGCATGGTGGCTCCAGCAATTGGATCCAAAAAGACAGTGTTTAAACGATCCATGCTGCAATGTGATGAAATGGACCACAAGGTTCTGTCAGATAATGGTGGCATTATTGAATGCGGTTCAGAGCTATCTCCCTGCTACTTCCTCAGGAAATCAACCTAGTTCCCAATACTAGGTTGGTTTCCTGAAGAAGGAGCAGGGAGATGGCTCCGAAACGCGTAGAATAAAGCCACCATTATCTGAAAGAACCTTGTAGTCCATTTCATCGCATGGCAGCGTGGATTGTTTAAACACTGTCTTTTTGGAGACATGGAGAGAATGGAATGTTGGCTGCTGACCAGGCCTGATCTGGTTAACCAGCCAGCTGCAGAGAAACATACAGGGGCGAGAGATCCTGAAGGGTCAGTCAGCGTTGCCCGGGTTCCTCCCGTGTGTTCTAGAGAGGGTGGTTTTCCCCCTATTCCTCAGTCCTTTTCTCCAATGGTGGTCACAATGGGGTGCCCTGGGGGCAGGTGGTGGCAGAGAATGTCCTTGGAGGAGAAGCCCCAGCACCACCTCACAACCGTCTGGCAACTTAGTACATTATGGAGCAGCGAACTTTATCTCAGGCATTGTTCAAAAAGATGATTCAGTCTTTTCACTCTGATTAGCGGACTTCCCTAAAAGAGGCCTGTTGTTGGGTCCCTGAATCCTGGAGTGACTTGCCTTGTTGGCCAGATAAGGACTGTTTGAAGTTCTCAGAATAGTGAGGCCTGTTTGTTTTGTTGATTTAATTTTTCCCCTACCCATGCTTAGCGCCGGATGCACTTTCCCTGATGGTTTAGCTGGACTGCAGCTTTCAGGCTACACCTCTGTGCTCTTAATTTACTGTGCCCTTAATGTACTGTGCCCTTAACCACTTAGTGACTAATGACTGATATATCAGTCATGGCTTTGAACTGTCACTGCGTGTAAACTCTCTTTGGTCAAAGAAATGCAAAAAAATATCATCCTAAATTTACCACTAACATGAAGTCCAATATGTCATGAAAAATCAGTCTTGAAATCACAGGGATATGTTGAAGCATTCCAGAGTTATTACCTCATAAAGTGACACTGCTCAGAATTGCAAAAATGAGGCTTTGTCTTTAAGGGGTTAATGTACTTTGCCCCATTATCTTGATGGCATGTACTTCATTTTAATGGAGTCTGCTGATTCTTGTTTGACTTACTTTTATACTGTGTATATATTTATATTTATGTATCTTTTAGACTTATTACAGTCTGTGCTTAGTGCCTATTTAAAATCATCACAGTTTGTGTATTATACCTGAAACAAAAAGAGAAGCACTACTGTGTGCATCAATTGATAAGGATGTAGGCACGTGGGTAGTGGCACTCACCCGATATGGTTGTGCGGGCAGGCACACCACTGGTGATCACTTGTGTCTGGAGAACTGGTTTTCCCCCGCAGGGAACCTCTGTAGCAGATGCTGACAGGAAACCAATCCGGAGGTCCAGAGCATCTTTGCTTGGAGTCTCCCACCGGAGCCTGCCTGCTGAACAGCTGTTCTCCTGGACCGTGCTCGTCTGCAGTCAGTCCCACGCTCTTCCTGCGATTACCCAGATTAACACTGAACCCGGGGTCAGGTGCGTGCCACGTATCAAGCTGTTCTTAGACCTGCTAGGATCTGAATGAAGACACAGCTGCTGCTCTTACCATTCTCCCAAAGTGAGATAAATAAAGTCTTTAGATTTAAAACAAAATTGCAGTATTCATGAGCGCTGCTTAAATTGGCAGTAAAATCTTTTTTATTCCTAACAAATAAGAATCCACAACGCATTTCTGGGACAATCTGTCCCCTCCACAGGTGGTGTGCCTGACTACTGCTAAGGAGCTAGGCAGCAGTCGCGAAGCTGCCTTGTTGTTCCGCTGTCTGTCTCCCCTTCCCTCTTGTCTGCTTTATTGCAGTAGTTGGGACTAGTGCTCATGCCGACCATTCCCTATTGAAGGTTAACTTCAGGGCCAGCGAGGGACTAGGTAACCTGTTCGACGACGGAATTAAAAGAACCCTTATAGGGAAGATAGGAAGATCGGGGCACAGCTGCAGGTGAATGCAGGAGGTCACCTCTTCCCCATTCACTATAAGCAGTGCCCTGTATTTGTCCCCCCTGGTGTCTCCCCGTGTGTTGTTTAGTGTAGTGCGCCACTGTCACGCATGGTAGCCGGACACCACCCTTAGTCCTGCTTCACACCCGGTTCTTCCAGCTGCCTTGGTGCGGTGGCAGTCTGTGTAATAGAAGGGGTTTATGACAAATGAGTATTTTCAGCTGTAATCAACCCCTAAATTTAATGTTAAGACATCGGATACCCCCACATTACTAGTCCAGTTAGTTAAAAAAAAACAGACGCAGAGAAAAATCCTTTATTTCAAAGAAAACACAAGGTGAAAATGTCTTTATTGTAAATAAAATACACAGAAAACAACCTGCTCTCACCCATTTATTTTGGAAAAATGTACCCTCCAATGATCGTGCACAGAATTGTCCCTCAAAGATCTTCAGCGCTGCTTTATTCGTGTGAACAGACACGTCCTTTAAACTGGGGCAGCAGGCCGACACAGTCACACGGCTGTGCCGTGAGAGAGTTTATTTGAGGCGCCTTAGCACTGCAATGTCCAATCACTTGTGTTGTGCAGAGAGATACTTCAGCTTACTTCTGCACATCAGAAATTATTGCATTCTGACAGTGATGCCACTCGGGCATCGCAGGCAGGAAGTGAGTCATGACAGCATCCGGGGTCATCACTGGCCCCGCGCTCTCATGGAAACGCATCGAAGCCCTATGATTGCATCACAGAGCTGCCGATGCTGGCGGAGAACAAAGCGATCCCCGCCGTGGTGCTTTAGAATGCTCTATTGGGGATTGACAGTGCTGTCTAAAGGGTTAACGGTGCCGATCGGCTCACTAATGCTATTAGCTACACATGTCAGCTCATCGGATCAGCTGATATATGCAGGGGATAATGTGAGCTCAGCGTGTGAGGTTGCATCAAAAGGAGGGAGGCAGCCAAGGGAATACATATGTTTTTGGTCGTGAAGGGGTTAAATATCTTAAAATTGGATGGATATAGTCCTAGGAAGTTCAGTGTGTTAAATATATATTTTATTGGGCATCTGGAGGCTTGGCACAATTGTAAATCAACGCAAATTAATTTTTTGGGAATTATTTTTGAAGCTAGAGAATACAAATTTCGAAAGGTTCATCTCTACTTCACCAGAGTTAATGACCAGGCAGTCATCTTCTTGGAGTGATCTGTTAAATTCCTGTGACTGCTCCCTTTCTGTTGTCCTTTAGTTGCAAAATAGCAAAGACAACTATGACTGCTGTCCCTCTACTAGCCATTAGCATTGGTGTAGCCAATACAACAACCATCAACAAGCTCATCCCCCTGTGACAAAACAGTATTAAACCCAGATAATGTGGCTTTCACCTCTCCTTACATTTGTTTTTATGAAACATCTCTCCACTGCTGATGAATAGAGAGTAGGATTGAGGACATCTAGTAAGAGACTAGAGAACTTCAGACCTTTGCAGGATGATGCAAATGCTACTTTCCTTATATTTGATACTAGATGGGTGCCTGATACTATCTCATCGGGAGGGCAGTGACGTCATGATTAGGGCAGGCTCTGTGGCACTGCGAGCAGCAGTATCTCCCCCGTCCGCTTCTCTCTCCCCCATACTGTCTTCTCTCCTTTGAGCTGTCTTCCCCCTGTGCGGTCTCCCTGCATGTGTGGTCTCTCTCACTGCTGTGCTCTCTCCTTTGAGCTTTTTCACCCGTATGCTCTCCTCCTGTGTGATGTCTCAGCCCCCCATGCTGTCTTCTTCCCTCGTGTGCTCTCTTCTTTGAGCTCTCTTCCTTCTGTGCACTGTCTCTCACCCCCCCCGTGATGTACAAAGATGGCAGCGGTGTGACCTGGTGCACTCATGCGCACCTACTCACACCGCCGACATCTTTGTATGCCCAGGTGTTCAAAGATGGCAGCCACGTTTGTAAGTGCGCATGTGTGGCAGCGATTGCGGGCGTCAGAAGAGGACCATGCGGCACTGCTGGCGGTACTGTGCAATGTTCCAGTACCTTTAGTGGGTGCCATATTTGCACACCCATCAATTGGGTGTGCAAATATGACTGAAGGCCACAGGCACGTGATAGGACAACCTGATGCCTGAAGTATCAAACGGGGCAGCGTGAATTATGTAAATAGATAGCTTAAAAAAGCTTTACATATTCAAATATATTTCTTGATTAAGTGTTAGCAGTGCGTTAATCAGCGTGATGTCCACAGCGAGCAACAGAGAATGTTCATTTATTCAGAATTAACAACATCCAGCTTATAAAATGAGAATAGGATCAATCTGGTTTCTGGAGAGGGAGAGAGAGATCTGCTGTGACTTACAGCTTTCAGCTCCACACTAGAATGTGCATGCAGGGGGAGGGACATCCTGTGTCTGAATGAGGACTATTTTTTTTTTTTTTTTTTTTTTTTTTTTTTTAACTTTGTTGACATCTGAACAATATGCATGCAGACATAAAATCACATCATATTAAACAAACAATAGTTGTTGCAATACATACAGATCAATATGCATTAGGCCAACACCCCCACTCAACAACTACTTATTCTGTTAGTCCCATAGTGGTTCTCAATCCTTGGAACCTAGGTCGTGGCAATGGCTTGGTCAAAATGTCAGCTAACATCTTATCAGTCTCACAATAAACAAACTGAATTATGCCACGATCTATCAAATCACGTAGATGATGACATCTGACGTCGATGTGCTTGGTTGTAGCACTGATCTTCTCACTGCATGCAAGTTTAATGCATCCTTGGTTGTCCTCATATATCACCGTTGGCTGAGTTAACAGTTTACCAAGATCATCCATCAGTTGTCTTAGCCAAACGATCTACTGACTTGCATAGGCTGCAGACACATACTCAGCTTCTGTGGATGACAAAGCAACAGATACTTATTTTCTGCTAGACCAGGAGATTGAACTTTCTCCAAGTTTAAATACGTATCCACTTGTGGATTTACGATCATGCAAATCACCAGCCCAATCTGCGTCAGCATAGCCGGTGAGTTTTAGATTTCCTGCTGCAGATAATTTTAAGTTTACCCCATGTGTCTCTTTTAAATATCGGAGAACTCTTTTAACGGCGTTCCAGTCCTTTTGGCGTGGTTTCTCCACATATCTGCACAACATTCCAACTGCTGTTGTAATATCTGGTCGAGTCATAGTCGATATGTATAGAAGTGCCCCCACTGCCTGTCGATATTTCTCATTGTTAGGCAACAGGTCATCTTCTTCCAGTTTCAGGTAGGATGATTCCATTGTTGTGGATACACCTTTGGCTTCTGTCATTCCATGACTGTGGCTCTGACTCAGGTAGTGTCTTAACAATGTAGGATAGACGTTTAGCTGGTATTCCTCTGTTTGATCTTGACGATCGTCTGATTTCAGGTTCATTTAGGCTTTCTGTTGTTTCTTCAGTGGTTGAAGAATCTAGCCAGACTTCTACATTCTCCCTTTCGTTGTCTTGTGATTGTGACTGAGATTGTTGTTTTTGCTTCATCTGGACTATTGGCATAATGTCACAAAACTTGGGTGACACAAAATTTTCATCAATCACTACATCTTTGCTTATTGTGACCTTGTTTGTCTCTGGGTGTAGAATTCTATAACCTTTCTGGGTTTCACTGTAACCTACCAGAATGCCTTCCTTAGCGTGAGATTCCCACTTAGTTTGTTTTTCTTTGGGAATGTGTGCAAATGCTTTGCTTCCGAAAATCCTTATGTGCTGTAGTTTTGGCTTTGCACTATTCCATTGCTCAAATGGAGTTTTCTCTGTCGCTTTACCTGGTAGTCTGTTCTGAAGATAGCAAGCCGTCATAATAGCTTCGCCCCAATATACTGTAGGCAGATTTGCATCAAATAACATACTCCTTCCGCTTTCACAGAGTGTTTGGTTCCTTCTTTCTGCTACACCATTTTGCTCAGGGTTGTATGGTACAGTAGTCTGAAATATGATTCCATTTCTCCTTAAAATGCTCTGTGTCTCATTACTTGTATATTCAGTCCCATTATCTGCACGTAGAATTTTTGGCATTCTCCCAAACTTGTTATATACTTCAGCTAGATATATTTCAAGTTTCTCTGGAACTTCATTTTTGCGGTGAAGTAGATAGACAACTGTGTATCTTGAATTGTCATCAATGAATGTAAGAAAATATCTCTTCTTTCCAGGGGTCTGAATACGCATTGGGCCACAGATATCTGTGTGTATTAAATCTAGTTGCTGTTCTGTTCTTGTAGTACTTATCTTAGGAAAGGCCTTTCTGGACATTTTCCCTTTGATACAGCTGGTACACCTCATTTTTTGGTTACATGGATCAATTGTAATATCATAAGCTAAGTGTTCTTGAAATAACTTTCTTATTGCTTCTGGGTCTCTATGCGTAAGCCGTCTGTGCCATACATGAATATAGTTCTTGTGCATTTCTTGCTTAGCTGTGCATACACACTCTTTACATTTCAACTGATACAGTTCATCTTTGATTTCTCCTTTTGCTAGTGTGTGACCCTCTTTTGAGATGATGCAGCTATCATGCTTAAACGTAACTTCATTCCCTTGTTTTGTAAGCTTTTTCACGGATAATAGATTACTTTCAAGACTAGGCACATATAGCACATCCTTCACAGGAATCCTTCAGCTTTGCGTTGCAGAGATGTTACAATCAATATAACCATCTTCTATGCCTTCTGAGTTCATACACTGACCATTCACCATTATAACTTTCTCTGACTTGCTTTGGTTAAGCTTAGTAAAGAAGTCTGTCATTGGTCATGTGACTGGTTGCACCAGAATCTATATACCACGCATGCTTTGATTTAAATGCATTGACTAATGTGAATGCAGCCTCAGTATTCACAGGATCATTATTTTCAAATATAGCACTCTTAACTCTTTGTTTACTGTTTTGCTTCTTCAGCTGATTCATTTTAGCTTTCCAGACTCTGCATTCAGCTTTTAAATGACCTGGCTTCTTGCATACAAAACATTCACGTGTTTCTTTAGGATGGTTTCTGCTGGTGGGCACATCCTGTGTTTGTAAAGCAGTTTCCTTGTTGCATACTTTGCTTCTCACACTTTCTGCCTTTCTCTTATATTCATCTACAAGCTTTCCTCTCACGTACTCCAATGTAAGCTCATCATCTGGGCGTGCATCTAGTGCAGTTACAAGCGTGTCATAGCTTTCTGGGAGCCCACTAAGTAGTAGTGCTGCTACATGGAAGTCCTTCATATCTTCCCCAATGCCCCGCAGGTGCTCTACAGTCTCTAGAGTGCTTCTAATGTAGTCCTGCATGTCCTGGTCACTGTGTAGCTTAGACTGATATAGCTTTCTCATTAAATAGAGTTTGTTACTTAGATTTATCCTCTCATGTACTATCTGCAGCTGCTCCCACATTTCCTTTGCAGATTCACACTTACACACATGCACAATCTGATCATCCTCTATGCTGAGTGATATGGTAACATAGTACATAGTAACATAGTTTTTAAGGTTGAAGGAAGACTTTAAGTCCATCTAGTTCAAACCCATAGCCTAACAAGTTGATCCAGAGGAAGGCAAAAAAAACCCACGTGGCAACACTAAGCTCCACATTGGGGGGAAAAAAATTCCTTCCTGACTCCAGATACGGCAATCAGACTAATTCCCTGGATCAACGCCCTATCAAAGAATCTAGTATGTATAACTGGTAATATTATAGTTTTCAAGAAAGGCGTCCAGGCCCTTCTTAAATGTTAGTAGTGACTCACTCATTACAGCAGCATGTGGCAGAGAGTTCCATAGTCTCACTGCTCTTACAGTAAAGAATCCGCGTCTGTGATTATGATTAAACCTTCTTTCCTCCAGACGTAGAGGATGCCCCCTTGTCCCAGTCTCAGGCCTAAGAGTAAAGAGATCATTAGAAAGGTCTCTGTACTGTCCCGTCATATATTTATACATTATTATAAGATCACCCCTAAGCCTTCGTTTTTCCAAGCTAAATAACCCCAAGTTTAATAACCTGTCTTGGTATTGGTGCTCTGTGCTTTCTGATCCATTTCTAGCCAGTCCTGTGGTACTGGGTCAGGCTTGGGCTCCTGAGTGTATTTCCACGTACCTTCTCTTATCAGCAGCATCTTCACCTTGAATTTTCAGGATTGGTAGTTCTGGTTATTCAGGCTTGGCACTGTAAACTTTGCTGAGCTGGTAGTGGCCATCTTTACTTCTTCTCAGTCTGCTGTTGTCTTTCTATCTCTGTGCTCTGGAGGTTTGGGACTTCTGTGACTCCTGGGCCCATAACCTGTTAGCAGCGCGTTAATCAGCGTGATGTCTACAGCGAGCAACAGAGAATGTTCATTTATTCAGAATTAACAACATCCAGCTTATAACATGAGAATAGGATCATTCTGGTTTCTGGGAGAGGGAGAGAGAGATCTGCTGTGACTTTCAGCTTTGAGCTCCACACTAGACTGTGCATGCAGGGAGCAGGGGGAGGGACATCCCATCTCTGAATGAGGACCTTTTTTTTTATAACTTTGTTGACATCTGAACAATATGCATGCAGACATAAAATCACATCATATTAAACAAACAATAGTTGTTGCAATACATACAGATCAATATGCATTAGGCCAACATTAAGAAACAAAAAATATAACAGCAAATATTTTATCTGTTAGTGAGTCAGTCCACAGGGTAGGGGTTACTCAAATACCGGGACAGGTTGCTACTTCAGTGGGGATCACGGCTGGTCGGGTCCCAGTCCCATGCCCTGGACACTCAATGGCTGAGGGGAAAACTATTTGGGATGGGGGATTGTTATACATGACGCCACCTGTAGTACCTGGTAATGTAGTTACTAGTGCTGCAGCTGGCTGCTGAGGTGATGGTGATGCAGCTTTGGGTAGTACAGCTCCCCACAGGTGGAACTTTACCTCAGGGCAGCGGGTGGATGAGGGGAGTAGTAGTCCTTGGCTCTGTGTAAGTTCTCCAGGCGGTGAATAAAGGATACTAGACACCAAGTTAACCCAAACAGTTATTATACTGGTACTAGATGGATCAATAGGTACACGGTACAGTCAAGTTTGCCAAGGGTTTGTTGCCACAGGTTTTTGGGGGTTACCACAGAGTCTGTCAGAGGTGCCTTTCTAACACTTTCTTGGTCTTGTTCCTTATGGGCTCTTTACACTCTCACTCTTGAGTCTGGTTTCTGGTTCCCGGGTCTGTTGCTTAAAGTCTCTCTTGTCAGCGTCTTGAACCCAGCTATGGGACAGAGGTTGGACTACTTTGATGTGTGCTGTGGCACCTTCTTGATCAGGCCTACAGCCTGCCGGTTAGCAGTTTGGGATAAACCTTAACAAACCGCCTCGGTTCTGGAGTACCGGGATAACCTGAGCACTCCAGACGGCTCAGAGTGCCCCCTTCTTGTCTGGGTTACCTCTTTGGTTTTGGAGGTACCCTCCTGTCAGAGCTGCAGATTATTCTGCGTCCGTCCATTCTGCTTTCCTCACACCGTCTCTTTGACTGCTGTCAACTGTCATGTCTCCCGCTCAGCTAAGCTCCACCCACCTGGGACCTACTAAATATACAGTCCCCGGTGCTAGGGTGTCTACGATTGGGATTTTGGTGGTTTTAAATACAGACTCTGTAGCTTCCCCCTCTACCTTTGACTACATCTTCTGTTTGGGATGCAGTATCTCCACATTAGTTTTAATATTAACATGTTCTTATGAATATTGTGATTTTATATTATAATGTGGCTCTATTATATTCTTTATACATGCAGCTTGATTTAGTACTTAATCTTGCAATAATATAATAATTTTACATTTTAGGTCACAGAACAGCCAAAATATGAAGACAACATCTATATGTACATTTATTTTGTAATTTTTATCATCTTTGGCTCTTTTTTCACTCTCAATTTATTCATTGGTGTCATCATCGACAACTTCAACCAACAGAAGAAAAAGATAAGTATTTTGATGATCTAATTTGTTGGTTGAGTAATTATAAGTATGTATCATATTTTAGCACTATAAAACGCTCATTATCATAAGATGCATCCTAGGTTTACACAGCAGACAGAGAAACAAAAAAACATTTTTCCTATTTATTAAAACTTTGTAATAAATACAGTTGAGTGAAAGTGTTTACCCCTTCCTGATGTTTCTTATTCTTTTGCATGTTTGTCACACTTAAATGTTACAGATCATCAAACAAATATAAATATTAGACAAAGATAACACAAGCACACACAAAGTGCACTTTATAAATGAATGTCCTTATTATTAAGAGGAAAAGAAATCCAAACTTACAAGCAGGGCTATGGGGTTGGTAAACGAAACCACGGAATCCGAATTCTCAATTTCAATGACTTCAACTCTGACTCCCTCATATATGGCTCATGTTTAAGTGATAATTTTATTGCAGTAAAAAGGTAACATCAGGCTTTTAATTGTTATTATAATCAATCAATTTAGCTAGAACATAATAATAATTCATAAAAATATTCAGCATTGAACTACTGTAGCAGCAACAACTAAAATCAAGCGTTTGTGATAACTGGCAACGCTCTCGAGAGATTTCTCGAGGAACTACGCTCTCAAGGAATTTTGGCTCACTCATCTTAACAGGATTGTTGTAATTCAGCCACATTAGAGGGTTTCAGTGCATGAGCCACCTTTTAATGGCTATGCCACAGCATCTCAGTTGGAGTAAGGTCAGGACTTTGGCTAGGTCACTGCAAAGTCTTCATTTTGTTTTTTTAAGCCATTCAGAGGTGGACTAGCTGGTGTGTGTTGGATCATTGTCCTTCTTCAGATGGCCAGACATTTTCTTCAGGATTTTTTTTAGTAGAAAGTAGAATTTATGATTCCATTTATCCCACAGCAAGCCTTCCAGGTCCTGAAGCAGCAAAACAGACCCAGGCCAAACCACTAACACCACCGTATGTTACTGTTGGTATAATGTTCCTTTTCTAAAATGATGTGTTACTTCTACACCAGATGTAATGGCACACACACCTTCAAAAAGTTCAACTTTTGTCTTGTCAGTCCAAGGAGTATTCTCCCAAATGTCTTGGGGATCATCAAGATGTTTTCTGGCAAAAGTGAGACAAGCCTTTATATTCTTTTTGCTCAGCTGTGGTTTTTGTCTTAAAACTGTGCCATGTAGGCCATTTTTGCTCAGTCTCTTTCTTATGGTAGAGTCAATAACACTGACCTTAACTGAGGCAAGTAAGACCTGCAGATCTTTAGACGTTGTTGTGGGGGCTTTTGTGACCTTGTGGATGAGTCGTCGCTGCGCTCTTCTGTTAATTTTTGTCAGCCGGCCACTCCTGGGGAGGTTTACCACAGTTCCATGTTTTCATCATTTGTGGATAATTGCTCCCACTGTGGTTCGCTGGAGTCTCAAAGCTGTAGAAATAGCTTTATAACCTTTTCCAGACTGAGATCTCAATTACTTTGTTTCTCATTTGTTTCTAAAAAATTTTTGGATCGCAGCAGGATTGCTTTTGAGAATCTTTTGGTCTACTTCACTTTCACAGGCAGGTCCTATTTAAGTGATTTCCTGATTGAGAACAGGTGTGTCAGTAATCAGGCCTGGATGTGGCTAGGGAAATTAAACTCTGCTTCCCAAAGATATGATAAACCACAGTTAATTTATGTTAATTTGTTTGGTGATCTGAAACATTTAAGTGTGACAAACATGCAAAAGAATAAGAAAACAGGAAGAGAGCTAACACTTTTGTCACACCACTATAAATTATTAGTGTCTCTTTGCGGTGTTAATTATATGCACACAGCTCTGCTTCATGTAAACTGCATGCACATTTAGACACCCTAGTCTGCTATATGCACATATAAACACAAACAGCACTGCTACATGCACATATAGACACACTGCTCTGCTACATTCACATATAGACACTGCTCTGTTTCATGCACATACACCGCTCAGCTCCATGCACTTATAGACATACACAGCTCTGCTACATGCACATGTAGACAAACATGCAGCTCTGCTACATTCACATAAATACACACATACAGCTCTGCTACTCGCACGTATGCACACACACACCTTATCAAATCTTGCAGTTACACTTAAGGCCCTGTTACATGGTACGATATCACTGAAACGTCATGGGTTTGGAGTCGTTGAAACGACATCGTTAGGACGACGTTTCGTGTAACACCGAGATACGACTACGATGGATCGTTGATCACAGATTTGAGAACATGTTCTCAAATCAAACGATCCTCGATCAGCCAACCTGCTGCATTGTTGTGTGTGACACCGCGATAACGATGTTGTTCACGACTTCGCCCATTCACATCAGTGAACAAGTATCGTTCGCTGGGTTGAGCGAACGATAACTGCTCGCTACATCGTTGGTGTGTCGTCCACGATATCTAGACATGTGACATCTCACCAACGATGTCAAAACGATGTCCTATGTCCTAACGACCGCGCGCTCATGAGATCGTTAGTGATATCGTTTCAACATTGAAGCGTGTAACGGTACCTTTACACACACATACATACACATTATCACACCTTGTAGTCTCACTCACACACACAAACAAACTATACATTACCACTTCTTGCAGTTCCTGATCAGGACTTGAACAGAGGCTGCACAAACTGAGCAGGTAAAGGACCTTCCATAGTTAACACTAAGACCTTTCAGGTCATGTGATCAATCACATTTTTTTGAAAGGTCCTTGATTAAACGGTTACAAGGTACTTCAGCTGGTGCAGCCTCCGTCCAGTCCTGATATCTTCTCTTCACTGATCACATAGATTAGTGCCGGGTTAGAGGAAAGAAAGCATCTCTGATCGGGGAGGACGCATTGTCTACATTCTCCTCCATCACAGGAAGCTGCCTACCAACTATAAAACAAACACTTTATAGAAGATGTTTTTCTTGTTAAAAATATTTCACTTGTTTGTTTTTTGTTTTTTCCAATATGAGGCCAGTGTGAATGTGCACCACTGCATAGTTACACTTTAGTTCCGGCCTTGGTTTTATTGCAGTGGTATTCAAGCAGAATGTTTTCAATGCGTTATTAAGCTGGGGTTAAGTTTGTTATGTGTAATTATTTATTTTAATAATTTTAGCTGATATCTAACAACATGGTAAAGTTAGGTAGACAGATTGGGATATATGAATATTCCAGAATAGACAGTAATAAAACACAAATGAATGCTGATTGTAATTATTCTTTTTTTTCCTCTTTACTTTGGAGGTCAGGATATCTTCATGACAGAGGAACAGAAAAAGTATTACAATGCAATGAAAAAATTGGGCTCCAAGAAACCACAGAAACCTATACCCCGGCCACTGGTAAGACTATTGCATACTTGTCCCTTGTAGTAAATCACAAAAAAAACAATACATGAAATCAGAATAAACCTTTCCTGTTTTAGGTCAATTAGGATTACCATAATTTTTAATATTTGCCAAATGCCAAAATAATGAAAGAGAGAGAATGTTTGAAGGCATTTTTATTACTTTTTGCAAAGTGACAAGTTTACACCCATTTCATTAGTATTTGGTACCATTGCCCTTAAGCTGTAGGACTTGGGTCAAACATTTTGGATATCCTTCCACAAGTTTCTCACAATAGTTGGTAGGAATTTTGGCCCATTCCTCCTGACATAACTGGTGTAACTGAGCCATGTTTGTAGGTCACCTTGCTTACACCTGCCTTTTCAGGTTTTCCCATAAATTTTCAGTGGATTGAGATCAGGGCTTTGTGATGGTCTCTCCAAAACTTTGACTTTGTTATCCTTAAGCCACTTTGTAACCAGTTTGGCAGTATACTTTGGGTCATTTTCCATTTGGAAGACCCATTTCCTCCCAAGCTTTATCTTTCTGGCTGATGTCCTGAGATGTTGCTTCAGTATTGCCACATAATCTTCTTTCCCTATTATGCCATCTATTTTGTGAAGTGTACCAGTCCCTCCTGCAGCAAAACAACCCCACAACATGATGCTGCCACCCCTGGGTTTCACAGTTGGGATGGTTTCCTTAGGCTTCCAAGCTTCTCCCTTCTTTTTTTCCAAACGTAACGATGGTCATTATGGCTAAACAGTTCCAATTTTAATTTCATCAGACCACAGGACATGTCTCCAAAAATGTAGGTCTTTGTTTCTGTGTGTATTTGCAAAAATTAATCTGGCTTTCTTATTTATTTTATTTTTTTTTGAGTAATGGCTTCTTCCTGGCAGAGTGGCCTTTCAGCCCATGTTGATACAGTACTTATTTGACTGTGGATAGTGACACAATTTTACCAGCTTCTGCCATTAACTTCACAAGTTATTTTGCTTTTGTTTTTGGGTTGATATGTACATGTTGGACCAAAGCACGTTCATCTCTGGGACACAGAACCCATCTCCTTCATGAGCAGTATGAATGCTGGACATTCCCATCTTGTTTGTACTTACGTATAATTGATTGTACAGTCCACAATTTTCTTCATGTTATCTTGGCTGATTTCTTTAGACATTCTCTCATTCTCATTGTTCTGCCATTTGGCAAATATTAATATGTATGGTAAACCTAATAAACCTAAACTGGTAATGTTTTATTCTGATTGCATGTCAGATAGTGAGAAAAATATGCATATGTGTAAAAATCCAGAAAATTACATTGTCTAAACTATATAAAGTTATTTGCATTTTGCAGAGAGAAATAAGTATTTGATTCCCTACCAAGCATTAGGAGTTCTGGCTCCTACAGACCAGTTAGACGCTCCTAGTCAACTTGTTACCTGCATTAAAGACAGCTGTCTTAAATTGTCACCTGTATAAAAGACTCCTAACCACACAGTCATTTAATCAGTCAGACTCTAACCTCTACAACATGGGCAAGACCAAAGCGCTTTCTAAGGATGTCAGGGAAAAGATCGTAGGCTTGCAGAAGGCTCGAATGGGCTACAAAACCATAAATAAGGCTGGATTCACACTGCACTTTTTTTCCTGATCAGGTTCCATACGGTTTGTGTGCCAAAACCAGGAGTGTCTCCAAAACTCAGAACAGGTGTCAATCTTTCAATTATAGTTTTATACTGCAAGTTCCTCTCCTGGTTTTGGCACACAAACCTGATGGAACCTGATCAGGGAAAAAACTGCAGTGTGAAACCAGCCTAAGACGCTGAGTGAGAAGACCACTACTGTGCAATAGTAAGAAAATAGAAGAAATACAAAATGAGTGTTACTAGACATCGATCAAGGGCTCCATGCAAAATCTCACATCATAGGGTATCTAGGATCATGAGGAAGGTGAGAGATCAGCCTAAAACTAAACGGTGGGAATTTGTTAATAATCTCAAGACAGCTTGGACCACTATCACCTAGAAAACCATTGGTAACACATTATGCCGTAGTGGATTAAAATCCTGTCCTACAGTGCCCGCAAAGTCTCACTGCTCAACAAGGCACATGTGGAGGCCCGGCTGAAGTTTGCCAATGAACACCTTCGTGATTCTGAGAGTGATTGGGAGAAGGTGCTGTGGTCAGATGAGACAAAAATTGAGCTCTTTGACATTAACTCAGCTCGCCATGTTTGGAGGAAGAGAAATGCTGCCTATGGCCAAAGAACATTGTCCCCACAGTCAAGCATGGCGGTGGAAACATTATGTTTTGGGGATGTTCTCTGCCAAGGGTACAGGACTACTTCACTGCATCAATGGGACAATCGATGGAGCCACGTATCGTAAAATCCTGAGTGACAACCTCCTTTTCTTCTGCCAGTACATTAAAAATAGATCGTGGCTGGGTCTTTCAGCATGACAATGGCCCAAAACATACAGCCAAGGCAACAAACGAGTGGCTCAAAAAGAAGCACATCAAGGTAATGGAGTGACCTAGCCGGTCTCCAGACCATAACCCCATAAAAAACTTACGGAGGGAGCTGAAGCTCTAAGTTGTCAAGAGCCTCAAACTCTTAATGATTTAGAGATGATCAGCAAAGAGGAGTGGACCAAATTCCTCCTGAAATGTGCGCAAACCTCATCATCAACTTCCAAAAACTCCTGACTGCTGTGCTTGCCAACAAGCGTCTTGCCACAAAGTATTAAGTCTTTTTTTCCAGTGGGATTAAATACTTATTTCTCTCTGCAAAATGTAAATATATTTATATAATTTATAATTTTGACCTTCTGGATTTTATTTTTGATACTCTTATCTCTCACTGTTAAAATTAACCTACCCTTGAAATTATAGACTGTTCATGTCAAAATCAGCAAGGGATCAAATAATTAATTCCTTCACTATCCACATTATATATTACATATATATATACTGTATATATTTAATTCTTTTTCTTATTGAATTTGGCTATATATATGTAGGGTAATTTGCCAATAGAAACTAGAGCCCTGTAGAGTTATAATTTTACTTTGTAATTGTAAATATCAACAAATCAATTAGATTTTTCTACAAATGTTGTGTAGAAGATTCTGTAATGTAATTGTCCATCCTTCATAGAGTTCAGTGTTAGTTTCAGTATAAATGTTTGATGCTAAATCTTATTTTACAACTTTTTCTGAATGACTGAGTCTCTTGGATAATTTGGAGACAATCCTGTTCCTGGAGAAGTTAGTAATACATAGCAAGAATACATCTTTGTTCATTGAAAATTCACCATCTCCGCTGAATATTTCCAGAGACTTTGATTCACTGGATATATTATTTTCAATGATTTGCACATACTCCAATTGCCCTGAAAAGTCTTGTTTTACACTCTTAGGACTATATGAAACACAAAAACCAGAGATAGGGGAGGGCACCACCAATGCGTATAATGCAACAGGGATCGCTAGACCAATTTAATACAATATTTGAAGCAAAAAGAGAGAAAAGGTCCAAAAAGCGATACAACCTCAAATTATCATGGTAAATATTAACAAGTTTATTCAAATACAAACAACAGAGAAATTGATCACACAAAAGCATAAAAGCATTTAAAATAGCCTGGTTTCGCTATAACAATTCCAATGATTACAATACATCATGGATAATCTCATTGCCAATCGCCAGTACCAGTTGTGTTAATATATAGTTTATCAATACTTTGATATTAATAGATCTTGCTTTTTCCCCAAGGGTTGTTAATATACCTTTCATAAAGAGTTGATTTAACAATAAAAGTCCCTCTGAGTACTCAGGTGGTTAGTTTCTCCTATACAGGACCCTTCATTACGTTCATTAAAGGTTAAAGCTTCACCAAGTGTAGGCTGTATGTTACACAATAGAGATACTCAAAACAAGCATTGCATATATTAAGAACCAAGAACTCAGTACCCGCTATGAATACAATTGCCATGTGTAAATTACAAAAAGCAAATACAAATACAATAGGCGAAGGAACCCAGGAGGAATCACCCCTAAATTAGGGTTAGATGGTTTAGAGGGGGTATAGAAGGGGTATAACAATGTTAATATTGTCTTAAATATGGAGCCAGAGTTAGCCTTTGAATAAAGAACCTGGGATCCAGGGGAAAACAAGACTAGTTCAGAGCAGCTGGTTTACCATCTCATGGGCATAGTGGCAAGAGGTGTGGCGCTCCCAATATTGTATGTATTGTAATCATTGGAATTGTTATAGCGAAACCAGGCTATTTTAAATGTTTTTATGCTTTTGTGTGACCAATTTCTCTGTTGTTTGTATTTGAATAAACATGTTAATATTTACCATGATAATTTGAGGTTGCTTCGACTATATGAAACCCCTTTCAAGCTCTCCAGCACAAATACAGACCTTGTAATGTCAAACTGACCTCTAACAGTATGGAAAAATGAATGGTAAATGTTCTTCATTGCTGGGCTGGAACTATGGCAGGAACTTTCTGTTTGTCTATGTTTTTTTTATTCCAGAGAAGAAAAAACTATCATACAAAATGGCTTATCTCTTGCATACTTAACTATTTGCCTTTTCCATTTTCCAACAGAACAAATTCCAAGGAGCCATCTTTGATTTAATCACACAGCAAGCATTTGATATAATTATCATGATCCTTATTTGTCTCAACATGGTCACCATGATGGTGGAAACAGATGATCAGACAGATCATACAGAGAATGTGCTGTACTGGATCAATTTAGTTTTTATTTGTTTTTTTACAACGGAATGTGTATTGAAACTGTGTGCCTTGAGGCATTACTACTTCACCATTGGATGGAACATTTTTGACTTTGTTGTTGTAATTCTTTCTATTGTTGGTAAGTGTGTATTTGTTGAATAAGTATTCTGTTAGGTGAACAGGTCAGTGGAAACCTATCCATTCAAGTGGTTAGACAAATGGAAAGAGGTTCTTTCACCCTTTCCACCCAGCAGCGTGATCACGGTTGCTATAGGGTTAACATGGGAACTAGTGCCTAATAAAGGTTCCTGTTTTGCCATGTTTGTGTTCCATAAGCAGGATTGGAGGCACCGGACCTGATAGCAATGAAACAAATCAGTAAATTATAATATAAAAATCTTATAATTGGTACTGATAAGTGTATTAACTGATAAAATATTGTGTTTTATATCCAGCATGATAAACACTATTAGGGCTCAGACACACTCATCCGAGTTTGACTGAGGAGGCTCTGAAAGGGCTGGAGCAGTGACCCTGAACGGCTTCTCCCTCTCTGGACGGGGCTGTCAGCTGCTTGTGTTTTTGTGCAGCTCCAGACTCCCCGTCCAGAGAGGGAGAGGCTGTACAGGGTCACTGCTCCAGCCCTTTCAGAGTCTCCTCAGTCAAATTCTGATGTAACTAGGAAAGTGTGTCCAAGCCCTTAAATAGAATTGCTGTTTCTAGGCTAACTTGCCTCACAAAAGAAATGTGACCAACAAGTTGCATGTCCCCTAAATTAGAAAACTATGTTTTGGCCCCTAAAAAAAATGGTAAATTAATAACTGTGGGATAGAAAGCGCAATAAGGTCTTATCTGATAAAAACAGTGACAGGTAAGCTGAAGGAAAACAGCTCACCTTAGAGGGTTGGGTCACACACAACCAGTATAAAAGGCTCCAGACAGCTGCTGCAGTATCCACAGGCAATAGTAGAAAAAAAATAGAGGAAATATGTGGAATGCAACTGTGCTGCTGTACAATTGACCATTCAACATGTTTCAAGCTGTATTACTCACCCCTTCATCAGGTATTGGTGGTTCTCCTGATGATGGGGTGAGGAATACACCTTGAAACATGTTGAATAAAGCCACTTGCATTCACCAATTTCCTTGGTTGATTGTACAGCAGCACAGTTTGATTCCAGATATTGCCCTAAAAAAAAAAGTTATCAGACAGCTCCATTGACTTTAAAAAAAAAAAAACATACTTTCATGGCCAAAAGTGTTGGCACCCTTAAACTTGTTCCCGAAAATAATTATTTCTTCATGAAAATGATTGCATCTATACATGTTTTGTTATATACGTTTATTTCCCTTGTGTGTTTTGGAACAATACAAGAAAAATAAATAGTGAAAAAAATGGTTGACATAATTTCACACAAAACCCAGAAAATGATCCTGATAAAATTGTTAGCATCTGCAGATTAATATTTAGTTGCAAACACTTTGGAATAAATAACTGCAATCAATCGCTTCCTATAACCATCATCAAGCTTCTTAACCTCTTAACTTGAATTTTGAACTCTTCTTTAGCAAGCTCCTCCAGGTCTCTCATATGTGAAAGCGCCTTCTCCCAACAGCAGTTATAAGATCTCTCCACAGGTGTTCAATTGGATTTAGATCCGGACTTGTTGCTGCCACTTCAGAACTCTCCAGTGCTTTGCTTCCATCCATTTATGGGGGCTTCTTGAAGTATGGTTTGGGTCACTGTCCTGCTGAAAGGCCCATGACGTAGGACACAAACCCAGCTTTCTGACACCGAGCACTACACTGTGACCAAAAATCCTTTGGTGATCTCCAGATTTCATGATGTCTTGCACACAGTCAATATAACCAATAAATATAGCTGCATTCTGAAATGCTATAATATGTAAACACTGAATATATGACATTGCATTATTGCTTAAGAAATCATGTTAAAAATTAGATACTTAGCACACAAATTAGCCAATTCATGGCAGCCCAACAGCTAGAGATAAGGTAAAAGGATTTTCCCTTTCTAACGTACATTTTGGCAAACTGAGGTCTAGCTTTTTTTATTTCTGTGTCAGCATTGCGGTCCTCCCGAATCTTCTGCCATAGCATTTCATTTAATTCAAATGTCAATAGACAGTTTGCGCTGACACTGATGCACTCTTGAGTCTGCAGAACACCATGAATTTCTTTGTAACTTCATTGGGGGTGCTTACTCACTAGTGATGGGCGAACGCGAACTATAAAGTTCGGGGTCCGTACTGAACACCTAGTGTTCGGGCACATATCCAGAACACAGACTTTCCTGGGAAGTCCGTGTTACAGTCTGGGTTTGGGTTCAGGGGTGGGGGAGCTGTAAAAATAAAGAAAATACTTATTAATCAGCACTATACTTACCGCGTCCCACCGCCCTGCCGTTCCGCCGCTGCGTCTACTTCTGGTGCTGCTCATTATCTAGGTATTCACAGCAGAGGGACCAACCGCCAATCACAGACGCTGTCACAGAGAATGGGCGTCTGCTCACAGAGATGTGCAGCAGAGCTGAAGATGTTACCTGTGGATTATGTCGGAGAGAAGGGCTTTTTTGTTAATTAAAAATGGGAAACAGGGTTGTCTTGTGTTTTATTTATAAATGTTTTTTTCGGTGTTGTGTTTTTTTTACTGTTTACACTATGAATTCTGGGCTTAATGCCAGCAGCCAAAATAATGCTGACATTAACCCCTTTAATACCCAGCGTGCAAACTTTACTACGGCCAATGGAAAAGTTGGGGTACAGCGCCAGAAAATGGCACTTTTATGAA
Organism: Allobates femoralis; assembly: GCA_033576535.1. NCBI lineage: Eukaryota > Metazoa > Chordata > Amphibia > Anura > Aromobatidae > Allobates > Allobates femoralis. The sequence goes on along the minus strand of JARQOC010000002.1, from coordinate 634,782,443 downwards.
TGTACCAATTTCTGGGCAGCTGTAGGCCGCAGTTCACAGCGGGTAGGCCCAAAAAGCATGGGCCACCCTGCGCTGAGGCTTCCAGCCCCCAGCTGCATAGTTGTACGTCTTGAAACCAAAAATATGGCGAAGCTCCATATCACTTTTTTTCAATTATTTCATGAAATTCATAAAATAAAAGAACTTCCCTATATTTTTGGTTTCCAGCCAGGTAAAAATAGGCAGCTAGGGTAGGGGGCTCCCTGCACCTGCCTGCTGTACCTGGCTGGCATACAAAAATACCCCACATCATTTTTAAAAAAAAATTATTTCAAGGAATAATTTTATGAAAAGGGCTCAACTATATTGCGGTTTTGGTGCTTTTTGGGGCCAGGAGATGTAGATGAACACATTGAACACAATGCAGCAGTTTTATGCCAACATTTCACCAACAAAAGCATGAAATCCGCAGCAAAAAACGCGTCACGGTTTTGGTGCTCATTTTGGCCAGGAGATGCAGATGAACACATTGAACATGATGCACCAAAAAGAATGAAATCTGCGGCAAAAACCGCGTTGTGGTTTAGGTGTTTTTTTGGGCCAAGAGATGCAGATGAACACATTGAACACAATACATGCAGTTTTGTGACAAAATTGCACCAAAAGAGCATGACATCTGTGGCAATCGTGGTTTTGGTACGCCAATACTCTGTGACAGCATTGGCTGTTGGGTCCCTCTGCAGTGAATATCCAGGAAGTTCATTAGCGGCCCTGAAAGTACGAGCAGGTGAACGCCGATAAGTATAATGCTGTTTAATAACTATCTTCTTTCTTTTACAGCCTCCTAGCTCCCATCCCATAAGTTTACATTCTGATTTCTGGGTTCGGACTCAAGTTCGAACCCGAACTTTAAAAAAAGTTCGTTGAACTCAAACATCGATGGGTTCGCCCATCACTGTTATTCACCATTTGGAGTATTCTACATTGCAACTTTACATCATTGTTTTTCTGCCACTGGTGTCCAGGAAGATTAGCTACAGTGCCATGTGTTATAAATTCTTCATTCATCATAAATTCTTTGAATCATCAAAAAACTATAAATTTGACATGCTGATATTCGCACTGTCTTGTCCAGCATAAAACAGGCCCTCATACAGTTATGGAACCAAAAAAATTAAAATTGTTATGGCTTTAGAAAGGAGATACTAAAGAAAAGTCAAGCAAAAAAAAAATAAAAAAAATGGTTGTAGGGAGGAATGCACAATATTTTTTGATCCAAGCGCCTCATTGTCAAACTAAACCAACAATAAGGGGCACAATTTTTTTTTAGGTGTACATTCATGAATTTATGACCAGAAATGCTGTCAGTATATGAACACATCAGCAAAATTTATATAAATTGACATACTCAAGAATTGAGTATTTGAGGAGGATTTGTAGAGTTTCTGCTCAATTTCTGCTGTAGAAAATCAGGATCAGCACACCCTAACTTACTCTGAGCAAAAACTCTCTAAATCCTGAAATAGTCTTAAAATACCACATTTTGAGGATTGTTGAGTTTTAACAAAACCGTGTAACACATCCATTGACCATTTATGGATTGCTACATGTGTACAGGATTACAACCCAATGTCAGTACATGAATCCCTCACCAGAATCACCAAGAGTACATGAATTCAGCACCAGATCCATCGTCAGTGCATTACAACATCACCAGAACTACTTTCAGTACACAAATGTAACATCAGAACTACCGTCAGTACATGAATGCAGCACCAGAACCACCGTCACTACATTAATACACTATCAAGGTTAGTATAATGATCAATTGTATTGTCAGGGCAGTCCCATATAGACTTGTATTGCATAAATCTACATCTCCCATTATGTTCTTAACCATGGTAAGGAGATACTGGGAGCTGTAATTAACTGTCATCATCAGATCGCAGACTATACAGGAACCACAACGCTGATGAGACGTAGTCAGTATCAGTATAAACATTTGCATCCACAAACCTTATAGATGACATTCTCTCTGATTGAAGTTCTTAGCATTTTGCCTCCAAGGGAATGGATGAGGAACGTTTTTGTATTTTTATTTTATTGTGTCTTTATTATGTGTTGACTGTGTTCCTCTTCCCCACAGGTATGTTCCTGGCTGATCTGATTGAAAAATACTTTGTGTCCCCAACACTCTTCAGAGTTATTCGTTTGGCTCGTATTGGCCGTATACTTCGCTTAATCAAATCAGCCAAAGGAATACGAACCCTGCTTTTTGCCTTAATGATGTCATTGCCAGCCTTATTTAACATTGGGCTGCTTTTATTTCTCGTTATGTTCATTTTTTCCATATTTGGAATGTCTAACTTTGCCTACGTAAAGAAAGAAGCAGGCATAGATGACATGTTCAACTTTGAGACCTTTGGCAATAGCATGATCTGCTTATTTATGATTACTACCTCTGCAGGCTGGGACGGCTTGTTGTTGCCCATCTTAAATCGTCCCCCAGATTGTGATCCTAAAAAAGAAAACCCAGGAAGTCCAATGCAAGGTGATTGTGGAAACCCATCTGTCGGGATATTTTTTTTTGTTAGCTACATAATCATATCCTTTCTCATAGTGGTAAACATGTACATTGCAATCATCCTAGAAAATTTTAGCGTGGCTACAGAAGAGAGTGCAGATCCTTTGAGTGAGGATGATTTTGAAACTTTTTATGAAATTTGGGAGAAATTTGACCCTGATGCCACTCAGTTCATCCAATTCAGCAAACTCCCAGATTTTGCAGATGCTTTAGAGCATCCGCTGAGAGTTCCCAAGCCAAACACTATAGAACTAATTGCCATGGATTTGCCTATGGTGAGTGGTGACAGAATTCATTGTCTGGATATCCTCTTTGCCTTTACCAAACGTGTACTCGGAGAGAGCGGCGAGCTTGACATATTGCGTCAGCAGATGGAAGAGCGCTTTGTAGCTTCCAACCCTTCAAAAGTGTCTTACGAGCCCATCACTACTACGCTCAGACGCAAACAAGAGGATGTTTCAGCTGTTGTTTTACAGCAGGCATACAGACGACATTTATCAAAACGAGGATTTGTTTGTAGAAAGCCTTCTTCTACCAAAATGGAGAACGGAGGAACAAATATGGACAGGAAAGAAGGCACCCCTTCTACGGCCTCGCTGCCATCATATGACAGTGTAACTAAACCTGAAAAGGAAAAACAAGAAAGGATACAAGAAGCAATTAGAGAGCGAGCAAAAAAACAAAAATATGTCAGGGAATCCAAGTGTTGAGAACAAATGTTAACATTTCAAATTTGCAAGCAAAGATTGTTTACAAATTTAATAAATCTATCAATGCAGATCAGCTATGGAGACACTTATCTAAAGATCAATACCAAACAATCTGCTTATTGTGACATTGTTGCATTTTACTGTATGGCAGTGACACACCACCTGGTTAAAAAGACTATTACAAGGATGTTCTGTTGTTGGGCAGGTGGATACTGCATGTCTCCCATCAATCAATGCAACTTAGGAGAAACAACCAGAGCTGAAAGGAATAGTCTAATTCCAGATCAGCCAAATGGAGTTTATTTTCTCATATTATTATGATTATTATTATTACTATGAAAATAAAAAAAGCACCACTTAGGGGTTTGATTATTCATGCAAAACTATATTTGCATTGTTACATTAGTCAAGCAGCAAACAAGACAAAAAAAATCTGGCTAAAAAAAATTATAAAAAAATTTGTAAAAAACAACAAAAAAAAAAGAATCACAAAAAAAAACCCTAAACATTATGCCCATGCTGCATAATTGTCACAGTTTATTTGATATATCTGCATAATTTTTCTACATGGGCTTCATATGATTCGGGAGATGGGAAAATCAGGTTATTCTTCGGTCCAAGGGGCATTTGCTCAGGCCGAATCCAAAAAAAATTAAATAAATTGTGCTCGTTCAATGCATAGAAATGACTTGCATGATGGCATGCTGTGATCAGGAATCATGCATGAAGACTCATAAAACACAAAACATCAGTACTCTGTCCACTGCAGTGGCCAAGCCATAAGTTTGAGGCACACCACTGAATACTGAACACTGTATCTGGAGGCAACCTAGTATATATATATATACCCTTCACCAATATTTACCAAATCTTCAATCTTTTACACGTCATGGTTAGGGATTAAAAGCTAGACAGAACGATTTGTGTATGTTTATTAAAACTCTTTAAAAATTATGTCACTTTTGCACATATTACATACAAATGAGAACTACTAGTTGCTGCTTGAGGTTTCCTTTCCTGGGGTAATATAAATAGTAACAAAAAAAATACTTAAAAAAAAAAAAAGGACAAGACTATAGCTTCTAATACTAATTCACTGTAAACCAAAATCTAGGGCTTATGAAATTCTGCTTTTGTATTTTGCAATGTTTTTAGTCTCCATTCTACAAAGGGCATATATTTAGCAGAAGCAAAACTGCAATATTTAGAGAAGCCTTTAAGTGGCAGAATGATGTCAGTTTGCGTTGGGCGACGTTACTTGATCTCAGCAGGTTTCGTGAAGAAGGTCATTTTGTTTCTCTTGGGACAAGTCACGGCTTAGCACTTTATATGGCATGTATTCTCACTGTTTTTGTCATGACATTTTTTTTTTTATTTTTAATAAATAATGATCTGGTACCATCATCACCATGGCAAGAAATGGCCATTGAATTTTAGGATGAATGCAAATTATGATGGCTTTTACTTAGTAAAGTCTCGCTGTGCATTTAAAAAAAAAATAATTATAAATGCACCCCCCACCAGTACTGCACTGAGGCACTTTTGCCGCCAATCGTGTAAGCCTTTCTTACTCGTTTTTTGCATCGTCACCCAAATTGACATGATCTGTATGTACACTGACTTGGCTGGGAATGTTTGAGACTGATGTCGTTCATAATGTGCTTTTTTTCAATGACAGTTTGTTCTTTCGGCATATGTCTTTTACACTTTTTGGAAAAATGTATTTCTTTTATTTTTTCATTTCTGGTTAATGTTTTTGAAGAGAACACCTTGCTGGTGCTGCAGTAACATTATGCAAAAAAAAGACAAAAAGCATGCTGTATTCTGTTTACTAGCTGATGCTGCTAAGACGTTTTTGGCGTAAATGTAGAATTTGAAGAAAGGACATTCTAGGTGTGGACCAAAAAAAAATGCCTGATATTTAACCGACTCGCAGAATGCATGAGATGTCATGTCGTCCATTGCCATTTGGTATCAGACCATATTATGTTCTCCATTGTATTGTATTTCACTGAAAATCATTACCTCTGTGCCAAGTGGAACTCAATTTCCAAAGCAGTGGCCTAAGAGAAGCTGGTTAGCATGGAAAGCGGGAATCTAGATGAAAGAACGATTTATAACTTGATATAGCATTTTTTCCATTTACAGCTACGATAGGATGTATTATAATAAACCAATGCCATACATATGTACAGGCTATGTTGTAAACAGCACAAGAAGCTGAAAAGTGTGGTTCAACTTTTTAAGAGGATACTATAAATGCTGTAAAATATCATTATTTTATTGACATGTTTTTTTTTGTAAATACGAACAAAAATGACAAATTAAATAGAATGGCTTCTGGCTTATGCCATTGTCATCTTTATGTTTTATTTTATATTTTTTGTACAATGCCAGATGCTTCAGCTTGAATTGTATATCCCTGAAGTTACAACACAAACAATAATACAAGTCGTCTTTTCTCATTCCAGTGTGCAATAAATTCTGACCACTTCTATGCAACATTTGGCTAATGTTCATATAAATATATTTATGCTGTGAGAAGCCAAGATGTTTTATATAGTCACTTGCAACAAATTTCTGAGGCTGGTGATATCACACAATGCTACATTTTACAGTCTCTCCAAATGGTTTGCTTTAATCATTTTGTGCATTCAAGTATCTAGCAAATGATTCTATAGTTACTCAAAAAACTCACAATTATAATCTTCATTTTAGGAATATGCCACCAGAGTAAATGCCAAATGCTAGTTCTCTTCATTTGGTTCATTATAGGTAGCAGAGTGACTCCATCACCAGCAGAATCGTGGCAGTAATGAGGCATTGATAAATTTCATGTCTTACCTTTTGTATGTCTTTAATTTGGGCAAGGGAAGGGTTGATGAAAAATGAAGCTTCACTAAATAAAAAACAAGTTCCAATGTCCAGTTTGGCATTAAGTGTTTCTCTGAAACTCAAGGGCCAAGAAGAAGATAAGGGATATACTTACAAGTAGGATAAAGCTGGCGACAAAAAAAACAATCTAGAGTTTTTGAGTTATTTCGATGATGGCTTCAATAAATGGTAAAAGACCAAATGTTAACAAGGGAGGGCTAGTAAAGAAAAGGCAGGAGGGCAATAAAGCCTAACACAAACAAACTCAATTTTTGGAATTGATAGAAGTGCCGTTTTTTCATGTCATTCACTCCTTCCAAATTCTATAGCCGCTATGTGGCCAACGGTCCCATGTCGGGTGTTCGTGCAAAAGCTTGTATGCCTATTTCTACAAATACATGTTAAGAGCCTTACTTAACTATATATTATGTAAATGCCTTGCCCTGTCTGACCCCAAAATTCCTAGCCCTCCCATTTAAAGTATATGTCTAAGAACACCCCGAGTAAACTAAAACTATGCTGAACTGATTGTGTCACTAACATAAAGCAATTCACAGGTAACTATATCCTGTATGTGACTTTACCTGCTCACCTGCTATAAAACATAACTAGATCAGACCCAGGAAACTAATTTTTGCCTATTTTTTTTTAATCTTTTTTTTTCTTTAATATTGTTGAGGCAAAGTGTTAAACTATGTATGCGGACACTATTAAATCTAAGGTTGTGTTAGCAAACTGCATGGTGGTTAATGCTCATTTTACCCAAACTTGATTTACAAAAATAATAATTACTACCACAGGTCAAAAGGAAAATCAAATAAATATTAGTCTTTTTATTGTACAAGAAAAGGGTGTCTACTGTGTGCCTTTTTCATGCTCTTCAGTGTCTCATTATTCTCTTTATAACTATACCAGTTCTTCAATATTTAGTTTTTCCAAAATGCAATTCTATAAATTTTATAAATTATGATGTGAAGGCCTTCTACAGAGTCTCTTTTTGTGCATACTATCGTAATGTTATCAGTTCAGAAGAAATATCAGGTGGGTATAATTTAATTAATAATGTCTGGTAAATAATAGAAAATCCATTTCCTAAGCAGTCCATGAGGAATAGTAGTAAAGATTTGTATCAAGCATACAATTTATTATCATTTATATTAATAATCTGTAACAAGTTTTGCATCTGGTGCTGAAAACCTCTTTTTTTCATTTTGTTATATTCTAACTAGTAGCTTTCAGTATTACCAACATTTGAAAATGATTACTGTTGTTTTGACAAGCATATCAATAATCAATAGTGTAGTTGAATATTAACTTTTTGCAAGATTCCTTTTGGAAAAATTGCTTATAAAATACTTATTTTTCCCTCCTTTATCCTCATTTAATCATTCAATCTGAAAAACAGTTCATATCCATTCTCATAAAGGAGCTAGACATTAAAGCAGCCTTTTATGAGCCCCAATGGGAACAGTATTGCTGATGTATGTAAAGTGCTGTGGATTAATAGTGCTTTATAAGTGCATACATATTCTGGTAGAAGTCTGCAGTCATGGGCAATCCTGACAGTGTACGAAACAGATGCCATCAGGACTCACCTGTATTGCTAGTGAGAGTGGGCAGAGACGTGCCCACAATTATGCGATTTTCATGTATGTAGGGCACATGCTGACTAGACGTGGTTGGCTTCTCTCAATTCAATTCAACTGTATTGAGAGAAGCCAGGCATGTCTAGTGGGAATGCGGACGAAAATATACTAACCACATACTGCCAGTCATGTGATTGCCCTCTCACAGTCAATACTAGTGAATGCTGAAATTTGAGCACTACATGCTGTCAGAATTCAGAAGTCTATCACATAGAATGACTGCAAACACTTATCAGAAGATCAAATAATCCTTTTAAAGAAGCTCTCCCATCAATAGCCTTATTTTCTTAGGCTGGCTTCACATCACGATTTTTCGTGTCAAAACAGATACACACGGATCCGATTTTACCTCAAATGTATCCCTATGGGTCGAATCGGATGTGTCCCTATTGGCATCCGATTTTAGCACCATCCGTAGCTTTCCGATTTTGTCTCTGATCCAAAAACGTAGGCTGTTACGATTTTGGTGTCCGTGACTCAAATCGGACACCACGGATCTGTTGCGTTCCGCGTAACATAACATGGGGGTCTATGTATCTCAGATCCATAAAAAAATCGGATCCATAAAACAGATCCAATTTGCTGTACTGCGCATACTCAGAAGCAAGGTACAGCCCTATCTATGCTATTGATGACGGATCCGTGGAGAACACGGATCCGTGGGCATCAATGGCATCTGTTGGCACAGATCCGTGCCTGTCCGTCTGATCCTTGAAATTCAAGGATCACCACGGATGTGCAAAATCGTGATGTGAAGCCAGCCGTAATATATTGCAGTCTTCATCTTATATACAATTGTGTTGTTTAATTGCTCATTTTGACTTTTTATGCAGTTAGTTTTCTATTCTAATAGGCTATGGCATCATATGATTAATAACAGACTAGCTGAACCATTCTGAGCTCTATGTAAAAAACAGAAGTCTCTTTTTCTTAAATGAGTCATCATTGTAAGTCTTTAATGGCTGGGCAGGAGTGGAGCAGCTGGCTAAGGAGTTGGAGTGGGATGACTCAAGCAGGGAAAATAATATTTAGATTTCTATATAGAGTTTAGAAGGATTCAGCCAATCTGTTTTTAATCATGTAATATCATAGACCCAATGTAAAAGAGAATTAACTGGGTAGAGTGTCCATTTCACTTTTGGAATTCAAAATTGCCTCTAATCTTTAGTGGATGCCATGTTGCCTAAACAGTGCTAATCCCCCAAAATGACACAATTTTGGAAACCAGACTCCTCAAGGAATTGTTCTTGAGTGGTGAGCACCTAGAGCATCAACGTTGAGCCATGAAAATAAGAGATCACAATTTTCCACAAAAATGTAGTTTTAACCCAACATTTTTTATTTCCCCAAGGGTATCAGTAGAAAAAGCTCCATACAATTTGTTGTGCAATTTCTCCTGAGTACCCCATATGTAGTGGAAAATTTATGTTAGGGCGCACACCAGGGCTCGAGCGCTATTTTGACTGGAATAAATTGCGTACTCCATGTCACATTTGAAGAGCCCCTGATATGCCAAAAGAGCAGAACCACCCACAAGGGATTCCATTTTGGAGACAACCCCTCTAAAGAATTTAGAGGTGCAGTAAGCAATTTTAACCCTCAGGCTTTTCACAGAAATGTCTTACATTAGTCTGTGAAAAGAAAACATCACCATTTTCTCCACTAAAATGTTGCTTTAACTCCCAAAGCTTTAGTTTTCACGAAGGGTAATAGGAGAAAATGTACTAAATAATTTGTTATACAGTTTCTTCTGAGTTTGCCAATACCCAATATGTGTTCAAAAACTAGTTCTGAGGCACAGTGCAAAGCTCAGAATGGAAGAAGCACCATATTAAAATGCAGAGTTAGTTTGAATGGTTTGGGGGTGCCATCTTGCATTGGCAGAGCCCCTGATATGCAAGAAAAGCAGACCCCACCACATGTGACCCCTGTTTTCAAATTACACCCCTCAATGAATTTATCTAGGAGTGCAGTGAGCATACTGTCACCACAAGCGTCACAAAATTTTAACTATTGGCCAGTGAAAAAAATAAATATTTTCTTTCCCACTAAAATGTTATTTTAGCCCCAGATTTCCAATTTTCACAAGGGGAAATAGGTTTAATATAAGGCTCTATCGTGTTAGACAACATAAGGAATTGAAGAAAATTGCCACTTCCAGAAGGATAGCAATTAAAATCTTTCTTTATTCAACCATGTGCATGGGAAGAATCCATTGAGAATTTGGGTGAGAGGGGGAGTATCAGGACCCTACCCCGGGCACCCTGGGGCTGAAGACCAAGCCCTATATCATAGCTGTGAACTCCTGATGAACCCATCACTGCATCTCTGATGCAAGAAACGCGTTGAGTGTCTTATTTCAGGACAAGATGAGTACATATGTGATCTATATGTGACTGAAGTGTAATATTTTCTTTGCTTGACATTGGTCCTGCCTGGCCACTGAAGCAACTGGGGAAAGAAGAAAAAAGGGGGATACTTAGTTGTATCCTAGCACTGGGCTATAATCCTGAACAAGGAATTGTATGATTTTTTGTGTGTATGGTGGGAAACCTATATGGGAAAAGGTGGGCGTATTGAGGTCTAAACTACATAGACCAGGGTGGATGGATGAGGTTCAGTGACATACATTTTGAATCTGAGTATCTACCACCCTGTATAACAGACACCTTTCTCATGAATACCGCCATATTTTGGGTTGACAATTCCTAAAGTGTTTTTTTTATCTCATACTACTGAGTTCAAGGGATTGACCTGGACTCTCAAGGATCAACCCCATTTTTTCTAGATTCACTGAGTATATTGGAACATGGGGAAATCTAGAGGATGATGCATGCATGACCCCCTCCTAGTTGTTGAATAAGGGTCAGCAGGGTGAGCCATCGTGGTACGGGGACACCATCATAGGGGTTTTTACATGTTGAAAACTCCGTCGTCAGGCAGGGCAAGCCAGGGAAAGAACACGGTCATTGTTTCCTCCTTTCCCCTTTCTGTGTGTATCAAATGTTCAACTGTACAGGTTGGGACTAATCGTTCCCTTGGTTTTAAAAAAAATCAATAAAAGTTACATTTTATGGTACCTTTACACGCTGCTACAGAAGGTTGGAAACAACCGGGTGTCGGAGACAAATGTATCTTGCACCGTCAAAACAACCCGAGGTAGCGGCGTATAAATCAGGTTGTTGCCTCCCGTCACTGTCGACACCTGTTTTTGAGCAGTGCTCTAAAACAGGTTGTTTTCAACCCGATGGTAGCGGCGTCTAAATAAGGTAAGGTAAAGGTTTTTTCGCCACCTAGTTAACTCCCTGGGGCGTGACACAGCCTCTGGGAAAACGCCCCCCTTCAGCGATCATTGGTGGAAGCTCCTGCGTTACGACTGGTTGTCGCTGCATAGGGCGGCATATTTAAGGAGCTGACCAGTCACACTACACAATTGCAATAGCATCATGTATTAGCCAGCCTTCCTGCGCTGGGTGGCCAATCATGATGCTATTGCATTGTCCAATCATCGTACGAGCGTCTCGTAATCCACAACTCTGGCACTCCTATGTGTTGTCCCTGCTGCCCCAGGTCCTCCCATATTACCTTCTGTAGCGGCGTGTAAATAAGGGACGGTGCTCTACAGAAGGTAACTTGTGGCACCCAGAGGTGCCTCCAGAGATAGATTAAACCTTCTGTAGAGCACTTTGTAGCGGCGTGTAAAGGCGGTATCGGGTACCGTTGGAACGTGCTCGTGCACGTGAGACACCCGGTTGTTTCCAACCTTCTGTAGCGGCGTGTAAAGGTACCATTAGAAATAGTACCTTTGCTGAAAAATATTGAATATAATAGGATTACTTCTATCTTTTCTGTCGGTGATCACTTGGATATCTAACACGTGCAGCTCTCCATTCCTCTTTGCATGTGGTAGACAATTTCTCCTGAACGTTGCAATACCCCACACCACCAGAGGAAGAGGAAGCATCACCAGTTGATTTTTGGAGCACAGATTTTGATGGAATGGTGTGCGGGTGTTGTATTGTGTTTGGTTAGCTCTTGATGTACCTAAACAATTGAATTCCCCTACAAGTGACCCCATTTTGGAAACTAGACCCCCTAAAGAATTTATCTAGATATTTGGTGAGCACCTTGAACCCACAGGTGTGTCACAGAATTTTGCAACATAGAAATGTGAACATTTAAAAATTTGTTTTTTACTATAAAAATGTTTTAGCACCATATATTTTTATTTTCCCAAAGATTGCAGAAGAAATTGGACCCCAAAATTTATTATGCAAATTATCCTGAGTATGCTAATGCATATGTGGTGAATGGCTGGGCTCTGGAGGAAAAGAGCGCCAGTTGATTTTTGGAGCACAGCTTTTCCTAGAATAGTTTGCAGACTCCATTGGCAGAGCCCCTAAGTGCCAGGACAGCAGAAACCTCAAGTTTGACCACATTTTGGAAATTACACCCCTCGGTGAATTCACGGTGTTGCCTTGATTTAGTCTCAGGAAAACATCCATGCAGTCAAACACAGTGAATGTTGCATAATTAAAAATAATGCCAAATAAGCCTTTGTACTTGACAGTACATTGTAGTGTTCACATATTGTGTCCAGCTCGTGCTTCATGACATACACACCCCGTAAATTAAGCAGGCTCTACTCACTACAATAATGCCAATCAAGTGAACTTTAACTGTGGTTTAGACACATTGTGGTGCTCAGAAAGAAGGAGTTGTGCATTTGAATTTGGGAGTTCAGAATTTGCTGGTTTTGTTTATGGGAGAGCCATAGGCTAGGGTCATGCCAGCGTTATGGTCTGCATTCAGAGGGGTTCCGTTTAAAGCATAGAATTTGGCAGCATTAGCGTGGTGTTACCCTAAGGTAAGGCTGCGTTAACGCTGTCAATTCATTGCTAAGGCTGACAGAACCCCGAGCGCACTTCAAATGCCGGCATCTAAGTGCCGGAGTTTGAGACCTCGTGCTATTTCCAATCGCATCACATAACGCGCACTTCTGTGTCACGCGTGTCATGTGATGCGCTTGGAAATAGCACGAGATTTCAAACTCTGGCACTTAGATGCCGGCATTTGAACTGCGCTCGGGGTTCCGTCAGCCATACCAATGAATTGACAGAATTTGGCAGCATTAGCGCAGTGCTACCGTAAAGGTAAGACTGCGTTAACACTATGTTTTAAACAGAACCCCCTGAATGCAGACCATAACACTGGTGTGACCCTAACCATAGTGTTCTGCCAGAGCCTTTGTGGTAACAGCAATGTAGAAACCCCCAACATTAAATGAAAACCTATATGTGTGGTTGCCAGATCACCAAAGAGCCACTCAGGATAAAAAAAAGCATAAAAAAGTATGCCAATGTAGTCTGAACCTTATCTGGCAAAAGCACAACATAATCCACAAAATCTTTATTACATCATACTGTACATCAATGATAATAACTTTATGATAAGCTAAATGTTCACAGAATTTTGGATAAAAATGTGTGTGTATATATATATATATATTATAATCTTAGCACCGATCAGATGATATAAAAACTAATATAAAACCTCCAAAAAGTATACAATGCCATGTAAAATAGGTATAATGAAAAAACTAACACAAGGCAATAAAGTTTGTGATGGGTGTAGTAATAGCATATGATGAAAAACACAAAGGTAAAAAAGTAGGGCTTATTTAGTAAAAACAAACAAACATAAGTGCAAATACCATGTGCTGAAAAAAATGTTTTTTTTTGACCAACCAAAAAATATAAATATAAATGTGCCAATAATATGAGGCTATTTACCCACACAACGTAGCAGTTAAAATAATTAGGAGCTAAAAATTAAAATTACATACTAATAATGTTTAGAAAGGTGCATATTTACCAATCTAGTGCCCAATGCTCATTTTGCCATGGCTTTCTCAAGGGTGACATCTTTGTACTTTTTAAAGGTGCACAAAGCTGTTGTTGACCTCTCTTTTGTGCATGCTTAAAAAGACACAAAAAGGTATCACAACCACAAGATTTTTATCTTGTTTCTCACACTGAGAGCAATCAACATAAAAAGACACATAAACAGATGGCCAACATTGGACCACAGGCCAGACGGGAGTTTGAAGTAACTCCCACTGCCTCGTTACAGTGGATTTTTCATTGGGAATTGTCTGTATCTCCTTTTTTAAGATATTTAAACATAATCCATAGCATAAGCGCTCAGCATAGAGTGCAGGATAACTGTGAGCTGTGCCTTACTGCGATTTTTGGGAGGCAGAATAAGCAAATCAACAGCATTTGAAGAATTGGCATAAAAAGATAGAAACTACCGGATTATAGGTCAGTTGGGGGCTCAAAGTGACTCTTCCTCATTAAAGCGAATTTTCAATTGTGAATTTTGTTTGTATCAAGTTTTTCAGAGATTTACTCATAATCACTGATGTAAGCGCTCAGGATAAAGTGAGCAACACCTTACTGCGCTCTTTAGGAGGTAGGATAATCAATTCCGTACCAGTTGAAGAACTGGCATTATTACTGTTGCAGTGAAAGTGATTAGGCGGTTTTATTCCTCAGGTCAGTACGATTACAGCTATACCAGATTAATATAGTTTATTGTAGTCTACTCTCACACTTTTGTGAGGAAAAATCAAGCTGAAACCTCAAACAGGATTTTTTTTTTCTTTCATGCCGTTCACCATGTAAAAATGAGAAGACTTTTTTAGGCTACATCTACACTGTGCATTTTTGGTTTGTTTTTGCTCATTTTTTGTAGCTAAAACCAGGAGTTGAACAATCAGAGATAAAGTATAATAGAAACAAATCACCACCTCTGTATTTATTACACATTCCTGGTTTTGGCTACAAAAACTGACAGGCCGGCTTCACAACACGGCAGCATCAGGTCAGGGGCTGTCCGGTGTAAACCTGCCAGCCACGGACCCAATTTTGCGCTAATGTAGCCTACGGGGCCGGATGGCAGCTATATGCCATCCGGCTTCCATCTGTCCAGGAGGATCCAGGTGAATTCGGATTTTCCTCCTGGACACAAAAACCATTGGCGGAACAAGAGCCTGGTAGGCCCCGGTGCTGCATTCAGACCGGGGCCCCACTGGGGAGCATATTCATCCCTCAAATCCTAGTTCCAGGTGAGCGGGTGGGGGTTGCAAGCTGATGTCCCAGGTGAGGAGCGAGGGGGGGGCGAGCTGATATCCCGGGAGGATGGGGATGAGCTGCTGTTCCAGGTGAGGAGCCGGGGGGGGGTGGAGCTTCCCTCACTTCACCTCTCCTCTGACACACGATCGCGGTCTGCGGGGAGGTGCAGGGGCCCCCCTACAGGTGCCTGAGGGGCCTCCTAGCCGGTCGGGGCCCTGGTGCAGCTGAATCAGCTGCACCACGGTAGGTCAGCCCCTGACAAAAACATTGCTTGCAAAATTCTACCCAAATTGGATCCTCCCGGATCTGGGGCGATCCGGCACTCCCTAACATGGGAGTCTATTGTGCCCCGGTCCGACAAAAACATCGGATTCGTGAACCGGACGCCGGCGGCTGAAGTTTAGCAGCGAGCACTGCTAAACTTCAGCACCACCAGCTGTCCCCTGCTGAGCTTTCAGGACCGCGGCTATCTGCGGCTGCAATTGAGGCATCCGGCTGCAATCTGGACGGAGGGCATATTTGCCCTCTGGTCCTGTTTGCAAATTGGGTCTGGGGCTGTCCGATTCACATCGGACAGCCCCAGACCTGATCACACTGCGGTGTGAAGCCAGCCACAAGCAAAAACAGACCAAAAACACAGTGTGAATGGAGCCTTACTCTTCCAGTCAGTATAAATACGATGATACCACAGTTATATTGTTTTTTAATGTTTTACCGCTTTTACACCATATAAATAATTTTATAGAAAAAAAAAACTTTATTTTGTTTTGTTGCATTCTCAGAGCTATAGCTTTTTTATTTCTCTGCTGACATAGCTGTATGGCAGCTTGTTATTTGTGGGACTAGATTATGTTTTCAGCTATACATTTTTTTATTTACATGTGATGTTTTGATTGTGTTTTATACGTCTTTATTCGGTGGTTTGATTAAAAAAGCATAATTTTTTCGCTGTTTTTTTTTACGGTGTTCCCTGGAGGGGTTAAAAATTGTGACAGTTTTATAGAACGGGTCGTTCTGGACTTGTCATTGCCAAATATGTAAATTTTTTATTTGTTTTTACATAAATATACATATTGATATAATAAATATGTATATATATATATATTTTTGCTTTATATTTTGTGATATTTATTAAATTTTTACAGTTTTTTACTTAGTTTTTATATGGGACATTAACTTTTATTACACTGATCCCTGGTATTACCATTGTAATGCGTCAGTCTTTGACAGTGGACTTTAATATGCACCAGCATAAAGCGTGTCATTCCCCTCTCCCATCAATGGCCCTGTGACGTAATCGTGGGGTGCCAATGGGTTGTCATGACAGCCAGGGGTCAGATAATGATTTTTTGATCAAATGTTCCTTTTATTTTGGCAAATTTCTAATTTTTTTTTTAACCAATCAAAAACAACTATACGTTTGTTATCTATGAATTTGTACTGACCTGGGGAATAATACTGCCATGTCAGTTTTACCATATAGTGAACATGTTAAATAAAAAAAACATTGTGGTATTCCACTTTTCTTGCAATTTCGCCACACTCATTCAAAGGAGGGAAAAGACAAAGTTGTGAAGAGGTTAATCATAATCCTTCTTTCTTGTACTAGCCTGAGGAAGACACTGGATTAGTGCTGAAACTCATTTCCTTGTGTTTTATGAATCTCCAATAAATGCTTCTTTCTTTTCTTTTAATGTTCTTTTTATTGAGTAAAGAGAAATATGCAAAAGTATATGAACAATTACACATAATAAAATATGAAAAACAACAGTACATGTAGTCATAGTACTTGAGAGTCAGTCAGCCGCTCAAAGGCCACACGGGATTGAGTTAATGACTATAATAGGCTTAAGTCCAGGTAGTAATAGGTTAGCCAATGTTTAATGAACGAGGTCAGAACCGATCCGTGTATTCAATCCAACGAAGGAGTCATCATATTCATGACCTAGATCAATAAAGTACTACATATAATATGTTATAGAATGCAAAGTAGAAGTAGAGTTGAAAGTGGGGATCTAGAAGAGAGGGGACAAGGGGGGATACCGAGGGAACCATTACTCCATAATAATTGGGATGCAGTCATTAGGGTATAGCCCAAAAACTGTTGGGTTCAAAGCCGTAGAATCATGGCATAATCAGGAATCTTAAGAATAAATTTATCATCAGGTAAGTGGGAGTGTTCTGGAAAAGGCTGGTTTAGATCTATACCATAGCCAAGGGGCCCATGTTTTTTTCAAATAGGGGGTAAGATCCATAGGAGAGAGCCGCCAATTCGGCCGTTCTATATATCAAGTCAATTTCCTGCAAAAGTCGGGTTCTGGAGGGGATAAGGGTGGTGTTCCAATGTAATGGGACCAGAGCCTTGGCAGCCGCCAGGATATTGCTGGCCAATCTAGAAGCTGTGGCGTCCATTGGCCACAACTGTAGATTCAGTAGAGTGGTCTGTGGCGATTGGTCGGCATCTCTCTCTAGAACCTTCGAGATCACCCCCGACACCATCTCCCAATATGTTTAGATGATTGTGCAGTTCCACCAAAGGTGTAGGTATGTGCCCCTGTCTATTTTGCATCTCTAACACGTTTCTGTCAGTGAGGGATTCCAAGTATGGAGTTGAGGTGGCTTGCGGTACCAGCATGAGATCACCTTAAGTGACTTCTCTTGCAATTTCACACAAGATGAGGGGCCATTACTTGTAGATCTGGGCAATCTGTGCTTCATTGAATGTGATTTTCAAATCCCTTTCCCATAGGCCTAGATATGCTCCCTTAATGTGAGTGGTTTCGCAAATCAGATGTTGATATAGTTTTTATAGGATTCGGGTGGGTGGGTGTTTGCACATAGTTGTTCGAAGAATGTGAGGGCCTGGATAGGTCTGAGGTCCGTATGTATCGGAGGACATAACTTTGTAAACTGTTGTACTGCAGAAACAAGATATTAGAGGTCCCTACATTTTAATTTCGCCAAGTGTTAGCAAGGCTCCGTCCGAGAATAACCTGTCTATTGGTGTAGGATGCAATGCCGGAGAATCTATGTTATTGTCCGGTTTTGTCTGAGGTGGGGGAGGTATGGATCCAACAAGATCCTGTACCGTCAGGATAGGGGACAGTGGGGGGTCATTTTATTGTAGACTTTTTTCCAAATATTGAGGACCGCTTGTGTCAGTTCATTTCGTGGGGTTTGGACTTTAGCTGCAAGGTCTGGTAGAAGAGCCATAGATCTCGGAGGGGACCGGGTCAGTGAATTTTCAATCATCAGCCATAACTTGATAGGTGGGTCCCTGATCCAGTCCAGAACCCTGGAGACCATGGAGGCTCTATAATACTTAAAGACATCTGGGGTCCCATTCCCCCTTTATGCCTCGGGAGGGATAAGGCGGATGTGCTAATTCGTGACCGTCTATTGCCCCAGATGAAGTTGAAGAATAATGAACGAATTTTAGCAAGTATCCACATAGGTATACTGATTGGAAGCATTTGGAATATATAAAGAAATTTGGGTAGTATCAAACTCTTCAATAGATTTTTCCTCCCCATCCAGGACAAATAGGGGGCTCTCCATGATTGCACATCTGCTACCGCCTTAGATAGCAAGGGTAGTACATTCAGATCCAAAAGGTCTCTAGCTGTGCGGCCTATTTTTATCCCTAGGTAAGTGATATATTTCGGGGGCCAAGTGAACGGATATTCGGATTTAAACCTGTCAATTTTGGTTTTGGGGACATTAACACTGAGAGTCTCAGATTTGGTCGGGTTGATTTTGTAATTGGAGAGGCGGCCATAGTGCTCCAGGATGTCCAGAAGAGCAGGAATGCTCCTGTCAGGGTTAGAAAGGACGACCAACAAATCATCAGCAAACGCTGCAGATTTATGGTGAAATCTCCGTGTCACTACCCCCTCCATCTCCGTACATAGTTGGATGCTACGCAAGAGTGGTTCAATGGTAAGCGCAAAGAGTATAGGTGACAGAGGGCATCCCTGCCTCGTGCCGTTCTGGATCAAAAATGGATCTGATAACATTATTAATGCGCAATCTCGCTGATGGGAGATGGTACATCTTGAAAATAGCCTCTATCAGAGCCGGGGGAAGTGTATGGCGCAGGAATGTCCAGTCCACCCTGTCAAACGCCTTCTCACATCTGTGCCTATTAGGACCAGAGGAGCATTGTTTATTCTAGTGTGCTGCAGCAAATGCAGTACCCTACTGGCATTATCTTTTCCCTCCCTACCCTGTACAAAACCTGTCTGCTCCAAGGAGACAAGGTGAGGGACCACCTCTGCCAAACGTTTTGCCAACAAACTTGCATAAATTGGGCACATGTTGCATTCCTGGTGCGGACGAGAGTGTGTGATTTGTGCGCAGGCATCCGCCTGCGTACAAATCACATATTGCAGTGAATGGGAGCGCACAGTCATGCGCAGTCAAGCGCAGCATCGTGCTCTCCCATTATAAACAGGGGCTTGCGCTGGCTGCGCTCAACTTGCAGATCAGGACGCTGCGGAGGGGTCCGCAAGTGTGAAGCCAGCCTTAAACAGTATTTCTGATGTTTCGTTAAGGGGCAAACAGGCAAATTTAAATGGAACTCTCCCTTTTGTCGCAAGTGGGGAAGGTTAATATGTGGGCTAGGAGGTGGCATCTGCTTCGATGGGTCATCCGGGGAGGGCATCTTCTTCTACGGGCACCACCTGCTTGGCAGACCTCCTCTTGATCCGTTGTGACCTGGGCGTCAAGACCATTTGCCATTGAGGGTGGGGAATAGGTGTCAATAGGCTCACCTATGTGACCGCCTCTAGGTCAGGATGGTGGTCGAGAACGATGTCGAGATCAGAGCAGACTCTTCTAATGTCAGCCGACGTTCTGACTTGAAACTTTTTTTCTTTAGCAGAAATGAAAATTCCGAAGGGGTACAGCCAGCGGTAAGGAAAATCTTTTGGGTGCAGGATCGTGGTAAAGGGCTTCAAGGGCCTTCTTTTCTTCAGTGTGATCGTGGAGAAATCCTGATAGATCTGTACCGCTGAGCCATTGCATCTTATGTCAATTGCTTCTCTGGCCCTGCGGAGCAGGAGGTCCTTGGTTCTGAAGTCCAGGAATCGGCAGATCACTTCTCTGGGCAATTCTGTCGATGAGGGCTTCGGTCGCAGAGCCCTATGGACCCTAACCAGTTCCATGTCCGTTGTGTCATCCGAAGATAGAATAGACCTAAGGACGTCAGTGCCGGTTGGAATGAGAGCGTCCTGTCTTAATTATCTCTGGTATCCCTTTCTCCAATAAATGCTTCTAAGGCTGGCTTCACACCACGACTTTTCGGGTCCGGGGCTGTCCGGTGTTTTAATAACTGAATTGAGATATACAATTCTTTCTCTGAACCAAGTTATGATATTGAACAAATGTGTATGTGCTGTATTACTTCCAATAGCAATACCAGATAACTGTTTAAAAAAATTGAAGTTTTAGCTGATTTTTTAAATCCTTACATAACTACTTTATCTAAATTACCTGTTTATACAAAGTTTTCTGTAGGATTGATAAGTTACTAAGGGTACCAGATCGTTTAATCACTATTTATTTTTCTTCAACATTCCAAGCTACCTCTTTATTTGCTCACTTTGCAATCTTCTGTGGACCTGAAAGGGATTTATTTTAACTTTAATTTTAAAGTTCATTTTAATCAATAGATCTTGTAATATTAATAATAGTTATTATTATTTATTTATATAACGCAATTAGATTCCGTGGCCCTTTACATGATAAGAGGGTAGACGAGGACAAGTACCATATATACGTATAGTAAACAAACAGGAACAGGAGTGGCTGGGATCCTGTCCGCTAGGGCTCACAGTCTATGATAATAATAATGAAAAGTTCCACACTTGGATATGTTTAAGAAAAAAGTGACATGTGTTGCGATAATCTTATAAATGTACAGTCATGGCCAAAGGTTTTGAGAATGATACAAATATTTTAACAAAGTCTACTGCTTCAGTTTTTCTAATGGCAATTTGCATATACTCCAGATGTCATAAAGAGTGATCAGCTTAACAGCAATTACTTGCTAAGTCAATATTTGCCTAGAAAATGAACTTTAACCCCCAAAACACATTTCAACATCATTGCAGTCCTGCCTTAAAAGGAGCAGCTAACATCGTTTTAGTGATTGTTCCATTAACACAGGTGTGGGTGTTGATGAGGACAGGGCTGGCGAACAATCAGTCATGATTAAGTAAGAATGACACCACTGGATACTTTAAAAGGAGGCTGGTGCTTGGTATCATTGTTTCTCTTCAGTTAACAATGGTTATCTCTAAAGAAACACGTGCATCCATCATTGCACTGCACAAAAATGGCCTAAAAGGGAAGAGTATCGCAGCTACAAAGATTGCACCTCAGTCAACAATCTATCGCATCATCAAGAACTTCAAGGAGAGAGCTTCCATTGTTGTCAAAAAGGCTCCAGGGCGCCCAAGAAAGACCAGCAAGCGCCAGGACCATATCTTAAAACTGTTTCAGCTGCGGGATCGGACTACCAGCAGTGCCGAGCTTGCTCAGGAATGGCAGCAGGCTGGTGTGAGTGCTTCTGCACGCACTGTGAGGCGGAGACTCTTTGAGCAAGGCCTGGTTTCAAGGAGGGCCGCAAAGAACCCACTTCTCTCCAGAAAAAACATCAGGGACCGACTGATATTCTGCAAAAGGTACAGGGAGTGGACTGCTGAGGACTGGGGTAAAGTCATTTTCTCTGATGAATCCCCTTTTCGATTGTTTGGGACATCTGGAAAACAGCTTATTCGGAGAAGAAGAGGTGAGTGCTACCACCAGTCTTGTCTCATGCCAACTGTAAAGCATCCTGAAACCATTCATGTGTGGGGTTGCTTCTCAGCCAAGGGAATCGGCTCACTCACAGTCTTGCCTAAAAACGCAGCCATGAATAAAGAATGGTACCAGAATGTCCTCCAAGAGCAACTTCTCCCAACTGTCCAAGAGCAGTTTGGCCCCCAAGAATGCCTTTTCCAGCATGATGGAGCACCTTGCCATAAAGCAAAGGTGATAACTAAATGGCTCAGGGAACAAAACATAGAGAATTTGGGTCCATGGCCTGGAAACTCCCCAGATCTTAATCCCATTGAGAACTTGTGGTCAATCATCAAGAGACAGGTGGACAAACAAAAACCAACAAATTCTGGCAAAATGCAATCATTGATTATGCAAGAATGGACTGCTATCAGTCAGGATTTGGTCCAGAAGTTGATTGAGAGCATGCCAGGGAGAATTGCAGAGGTCCTGAAGAAGAAGGGTCAACACTGCAAATATTGACTTGCTGCATTAACTCATTCTAACTGTCAATATAACCTTTTGGTACTCATAATATGATTGCAATTATATTTCAGTATGTGATATAAACATCAGACAAACACAAATAAAAACCAAAGGGCAGCAGATCATGTGAAAATATAATTTTGGTGTCATTCTCAAAACTTTTGGCCATGACTGTACACCTGCTATGTTCTTTGTAATCGCAGTATCTGACCATTTAGGGACATGATCTGCTCATACCACTGGCATCACCTCAGAAGGGAGGGTTTTGTTTGAAATGTGGAAAAAGTTAATCAGCAGTACGCCACAACATCTGCCACCACCATTTAATACGGTCCGTATTAGCAGGAGACAATATTTCAACAACATGGTGGAAGAGTATGTGTTCACATGTCTATCAGTACCAATTGATGGGTCTGCCCCATTTAATTGCTTGGTCTCCAAATTGGACACATGGCTTCAGCTTGCCCTTTACACCTTGGAGGTCCTGGCCTCCCCTGTGGCAAGTTTATTGTCTGAACATGTGTTTAGCATAGCAGAGGGGTTCACCACAGACTTGTGCATCCACATGTTCACAGACATTGTGGACAAATTCACTTTCATTTAAAAGAATAAGTTGTGGATATAGGAGGATTTTCTAATTTGGTGCTCTGTGGCAAAACTACAAATATAAAAAACTACCAATATAGGCTGTCTGTGTCAACTCTGAAAGCAGTGTCTGATGGGGCATTTTGAAAAATTGTTGCTCTGATGGTAAACTGGTCTAATATAGGCTGTGTAGGTCAACAGTGAACACAGGCTCAGTAGAGGCATTTAAAAAAATAGTGCTCTGGGGTAAACTGCCAATATACAGTGCCTACAAGTAGTATTCAACCCCCTGCAGATTTAGGTGGTTTGATAAGATGCAAATAAGTTAGAGCCTTCAAACTGCAAACGAGAGTAGGATTTATTAACAGAAGCATAAATCTTACAAACCAAAAAGTTATGTTGCTCAGTTGAATTTTAATAAATTTTAAACATAAAAGTGTGGGTAATTATTATTCAACCCCTAGGTTTAATATTTTGTGGAATAACCCTTGTTTGCAATTACAGCTAATAATCGTTGCAGATCTTCTCCAAGTTATCTAGGTTCTTTGGGTGTCTCATGTGGACTTTAATCTTGAGCTCCTTCCACAAGTTTTCAATTGGGTTAAGGTCAGGAGACTGACTAGGCCACTCCATCACCTTGATTTTTTCCCTCTTGAACCAGGCCTTGGTTTTCTTGGCTGTGTGCTTTGGGTCGTTGTCTTGTTGGAAGATGAAATTACGACCCAACTTAAGATCCTTGATGGAGGAGCGGAGTTCTTGGCCAAAATCTCCAGGTAGGCCGTGCTATCCATCTTCCCATGGATGCGGACCAGATGGCCAGGCCCCTTGGCTGAGAAACAGCCCCACAGCATGATGCTGCCACCACCATGCTTGACTGTAGGGATGGTATTCTTGGGGTCGTATGCAGTGCCATCCAGTCTCAAAACGTCACGTGTGTGGTTGGCACCAAAGATCTCGATCTTGGTCTCATCAGACCATAGAACCTTGAACCAGTCTGTCTCAGAGTCCTCCAAGTGATCATGAGCAAACTGTAGACGAGCCTTGACATGACGCTTTGAAAGTAATGGTACCTTACGGGCTCGTCTGGAACGGAGACCATTGCGGTGGAGTACGTTACTTATGGTATTGACTGAAACCAATGTCCCCACTGCCATGAGATCTTCCCGGAGCTCCTTCCTTGTTGTCCTTGGGTTAGCCTTGACTCTTCGGACAAGCCTGGCCTTGGCACGGGAGGAAACTTTCAAAGGCTGTCCAGGCCGTGGAAGGCTAACAGTAGTTCCATAAGCCTTCCACTTCCGGATGATGCTCCCAACAGTGGAGACAGATAGGCCCAACTCCTTGGAAAGGGTTTTGTACCCCTTGCCAGCCTTGTGACCCTCCACGATCTTGTCTCTGATGGCTTTGGAATGCTCCTTTGTCTTTCCCATGTTGACCATGTATGAGTACTGTTCACAAGTTTGGGGAGGGTCTTAAATAGTCAGAAAAGGCTGGCAAAAGAGATAATTAATCCACACATGTGAAGCTCATTGTTCTTTGTGCCTGAACTACTTCTTAATACTTTTGGGGGACCAAACAGAATGCTGGTGGTTTGAGGGGTTGAATAATAAATGACCCTCTGAATTAACTTTTAACGCTTTAAAAAAAATTAAAAAATCTTTTTGGCTGCAGTGCATTTCCCACTTCCAGGCTGATCTACAGTCCAAATGTCACAATGCCAAGTTAATTCCGCATGTGTCAACCACCTAAATCTGCAGGGGGTTGAATACTACTTGTAGGCACTGTAGGTGCTATGAGGACCTTTTGGAATATTGGTCTGGTCTTCTGTGGCTGCGTGGGTCAACATTGGAAACAGGCTCTGTAAGGGTCTTTTTTAAAATTGTTCTCCTGTGGAGCAACTCAATAAATATAGGCTGTGTGGGTAAACTGTGGAAGCAGGCTCTGTACGGGTTTTAAAATATTTGTTCTCTATGTGGGAACTCTGTCAGTATTGATTGAGTGGGTCAAAAGTGAAAACAGGCTCTGTAAGGCCCTTTTTGTAAATTTTTGCTATGTGGGTGAACTCTGCCAATGTGAGTCAACTGCGAAAACAGTCTCTGTATGGTCTTAAGGAAAATTAGTGCTATGTGGGGGAACTGCCAATTTTGGCTGTGTGGGTCAAATGTGAAAATAGACACTGTAGGGTGATTTTAATACAATTGTTGCTCTGTGAGGGCACTCTGAAATCCTTTTCTGTGGGGTCATGGTTAAAGTTTTTTGTTTATTCATTTAATTTTTATGTAACCATGATTGCAATGCTGACGGAACCACTTTAAGTTATTTCCCTATCCACATTTGTTGCAAGGTAATTGGCATGCGCTTATCCTCATTTTTCTTACTTTTGCAGCCCCCTAGCCATTACTTTGATTATTTTACAGCTCATTGCTAAATACTAATGCTGTAATAAGAGTTAAAATTAGAAAAAATACTTAAAAAAAAAACATTCCTGACATTATTCCTCTGTGACAATTTAGTAAAAGACATGGATCCCATGTTGGTCCAATGTAGTCCACTGAATCGGATGTAAACCAAATTAGAGACCTGTGAAAAGTAAAAGCACTGCAAAAATATGAGAATAGGAACAATGGAAGAAATCTCATACTTTCACATGCTTTGTTGGAACTTATAAACTACAGCACTAAAAAGGTTAGGAGCGCAGAGTGCAGTCATCAATGTAAGTGCTGAATGTGGGTGTCACTCCTGAAAACTAGTGATCAGAGAACATTTTAAGTTTTGGCGAACATCCAGGTGTTTGCTGAATTTTTTCGAACCCCTTATAATATGATGGAATGCACTACCAAAGGCATTTAAAACACCTCCAGGGGGGCCCAAAAGCTGCCAAAACAGCTCAAATTAGGGCCAGACAACCGGAAAAGTGGAATCTATAACCCAGTGCTAACATTTTTAGAGTAGCACAGCATGGATCAGGGCACAGGACAAGGTTTGGCTTAGCATTTCAAGGTCCATCATTGCTCAGTAACAGGTGGTGACTGTTGTAGACCTGGTACACAGAGAGCCCGGCCAAGTCAGGTAACACACAAGAAGACCCTAATAAGAGTCCACATTTCAAAAAATTAGGGCCAGACAGCCAGAAAAGGGCCATTATATAGCCCTAGTTAAAAAAAAAATTATTATGGGGCAGTATGGATGCATGGAATAGAGCTTGGCCCCGACCTTTCAAAGTTCAACATTGATCAGTGACAGGTGGATGAGTGATAGGTGCAGGCCTTGTGCTCAGAAAGCCTGGCCAAATTCAGGCAGCACACAAGGAGACCCCAATAAAAGTCTCCACATTTCAAAAAATTAGAAACAGACAGCTGGAAAAGTGCCATTAAGTAGCACCAGAGTAGGAAAATATTATGGTGCAGTATGGATGCACAGAGCTTGGCACAGCCTTTCAAGGTGTAACATTCATCAGTAACAGGTGCATGAGTGACCAGTGTAAGCTCAGAGATGCCGGCCAAATTCAAGCAACACACAACAAGGAGACAGCAATAAGAACCTACACATTTCAAAAAATTAAGACCAGGCACCACTTAGCTGGCATCAATTACTCCAGAGTAGAAATAGTATAGTGGCGAGATCAATGCTGCACACTGAAAAGTACTAGTCTGCCCTGTCTGTGGCTAAGGTGGAAAAGTCCTTGGAAAGCCATGACTTGTTGATCTTGATGACAGTTAGGCAGTCTACACTTTCTAGGGACAGCCGGATGCACTTATCTATCAGGACTCCACCAGCAGCGCTGAAGACACATTTTGAGAGAACGCTGGACTAGTTCACTCTTCCAGTTTTGAAGCCCAAAATGCAATCGAACCCCACCTGATGGCATGCATATTGAGCTCTAGATACTCCTGCACCATCCTCTTCAGTCGTTCACAGTGTCAGACTTGTACTCTTGCAGAAATTTCTTCTGACACTTAGACTGCTGCTTCTAATGTTTCTGGGATGATGACTCAACATTCCCCAGGTTGAAAGTCTAGAACTGCAATGTGCTTGCAGCTTTCTTGGAGAAAACCACTACTAAGATTGTCTGCAAGCATGTTTTGATACTCCAGCATTTGCATATCCTTATCCAGGGGGAGAAGTGTCTGGCAAAAGTTACTCTTGTACCGTGGATCAAAAAGGGTGGCAACCCAGTAGTCAACTCTGTTTCTAATCCTAACAATACGAGCATCATGTAGCATATAGCTCAGCAAGAAGGCGCTCATGTGTCGAGCTCTTCCAGAATTTAGAGAGTATATAGTACAGCTCAACCACCGTTTGGGTGCTCTGGGGAAAAAAAGGCTGCAGAGTCTGTAAATATAGCCCCAGCACACAAAAAAGATGAGGAGATTTTTGGTATCTTTGTGTTCTTTATTATAAAGGTTGACAAGAACAAGTTGTATCACACAACGTTTCGGCTCAAGGCGAGCCTTTCTCAAGTGAATCTTGTGGATGTGGTTAGAGTATGTGGGTAGGTTCCCACATGAGCATCCGCTCAGGCCAGTACCCTCAGGGGATACTCAGCAGGTGACTCCGTCCTAAATTCTTAGTGCAAGTGTAGCAGCAGCATAGTGGCTGGTCTGTATGGAGGGACAGGAGCCTCCTCACAAGTATAGATCTGGTTAACGACGCAGCAACAATTCCACGACAAACAAACAATACTTGTGGCCGTTGGCTCGCCTACGTCTTCCGCTCCTCAATAGGCGAGGTTGTTAACGACATTGTTATCGAGGTGTCACACACACCCATGCTGCAGGTTGAACGAACGCTCATCGTTTGGTTTAAAGTCCGGTTCACCAACCTCCCATCAACGATCTGCCTGATTATCGTTGATCGTTTATACGTCACACTGAACGACATCGTTATGACGTTGTTTAAACATAGTAACATAGTTTTTTTTAAGGTTGAAGGAAGACTTTAAGTCCATCTAGTTCAACCCATAGCCTAACATGTTGATCCAGAGGAAGGCAAAAAAAAAACCATGTGGCAACACTAAGCTCCACATTGGGGGAAAAAATTCCTTCCTGACTCCAGATACGGCAATCAGACTAATTCCCTGGATCAACGCCCTATCAAAGAATCTAGTATGTATAACTGATAATATTATAGTTTTCAAGAAAGGCATCCAGGCCCTTCTTAAATGTTAGTAGTGACTCACTCATTACAACATCATGTGGCAGAGAGTTCCATAGTCTCACTGCTCTTACAGTAAAGAATCCATGTCTGTGATTGTGATTAAACCTTCTTTCCTCCAGACGTAGAGGATGCCCCCTTGTCCCAGTCTCAGGCCTAAGAGTAAAGAGATCATTAGAAAGGTTTCTGTACTGTCCCCTCATATATTTATACATTATTATAAGATCACCCCTAAGCCTTCGTTTTTCCAAGCTAAATAACCCCAAGTTTAATAACCTGTCTTGGTATTGCAGACCCCTTAGCCCACTAATGACTTTAGTCGCTCTTCTCTGGACCCGCTCTAGTTCAGCTATGTCTTTCTTATACACCGGAGACCAGAATTGTACACAGTATTCTAAGTGTGGTCGCACAGTGACTTGTATAGAGGTAAAATTATGTTCTCCTCATGAGCATCTATGCCTCTTTTAATGCATCCCATTATTTTATTTGCCTTTGCAGCAGCTGCCTAACACTGGCCACTAAATGTGAGTTTGTCATCTACCCATACACCCAGGTCTTTTTCAGTGACAGTTTTGCCCAGTGTTTTACAATTAAGCACATAATTATACCTTTTGTTTCCTCTGCCCAAGTGCATGACTTTACATTTATCCCCATTAAAGCGCATTTGCCATTTAGCAGCCCAAGCTTCTAGTTTACATAAATCCTCCTGTAATATAAAATTGTCCTCCTCTGTATTGATTACCCTGCAGAGTTTAGTGTCATCTGCAAATATTGAGATTCTACTCCGTATGCCCCCTACAAGGTCATTAATAAATATATTAAATAGAAGCGGGCCCAACACTGACCCCTGTGGTACCCCACTGTTAACTGTGACCCATTCTGAGTGTGTTCCATTAATAACCACCCTTTGTTTCCTATCACTAAGCCAGTTCTTAACCCAATTACACATATTTTCCCCTATCCCCATTGCCCTCATTTTATGTATCAACCTTTTGTTGCTAACCCGTGACGTTTCAATGATATCGTTAGCGATATGATTGTGTGAGACGGGGCCTTTAGAAATGGGCCTCCAGAAACAGAAGTTATCAAGTTGTCAGTTTTCTTTGCATAGGACAACCCAGTGTTTCTTCAGTAGATCTTTCACTAACTTTAGCACTTACCACACGTACACCTCAAACATCTAGCCTATTTCTCCTTCCCCACAACATCAGCATTTCCCACTCATGTTTAATGCACACAAATTTGGAATTCAGTTGTTATATGCCAAAAACTCCTGTATAGGAGTGCACACAGATTTGAATTTCAGCTTTTGTATGCAAAAAAGGCCTGCATGGCAATGCACAGAGATTTGGCAACCAATGGTTCTATACAATAAAGGCCTGTATGGAAATGCACACAGATTTCAAATTCAGTTGTGTGCAAGAAAGACCTGTAAGGGCCCTTTCACATCAGCGTTTTTTGAAATTCGCGGCAGATGCGGTGAAAAAAACGCATCTGCGCGTTTAACGCATAACCACGACACTTGCGGCACACTTGCGGCAAGCCCCATGCAATGTCTATGGGGCTTGCGGTAATTGTGCGGCAGGTGCGGCTGCGAAAAAAAATG
Organism: Allobates femoralis; assembly: GCA_033576535.1. NCBI lineage: Eukaryota > Metazoa > Chordata > Amphibia > Anura > Aromobatidae > Allobates > Allobates femoralis. The sequence continues at coordinate 634,752,864 of JARQOC010000002.1, read as the reverse complement.
CTGTCAGCCGCGGTTTTTTTCGCGGCCGCACCTGCCGCAATTGCCAAAACCGCACTTGCCACACCTGCCGCAAGTCCGCCTATACATTGTATGGCGTTTACTGCAACCGCGCCGCAACCGTGCCGCAAGTGCAGCCGGTATGCGGTAATCGCGGCAGATGCGGTTTTTCACCGCATCTGCCGCGATTTGAAAAAAATGCTGATGTGAAAGGGCCCTTAGGCTAGGGTAACACCTGCGTTTTTTTTTTTCAAATCCTAATCTGGTTTTGAGCTTTTAAAAAGCTGAAAACCGGAGCAGGAAACGCTCCTCATAGGAGCCCATTATGGTAACCGGATTGCTTTGCAAGCAATCCAGTTACCGACTCCGGATCTGCAGCCTGCGTGAAAAATCATGCAGGCTGCCGTTTTCGGAGCGGTTCTAGCCTCCGCAATGCAGTAACCGCATTGCTCAGGATGTGTAATCCTGAGCAATGCGGTTACCGTAGATCTAATGTGAAAGCCTACAGGACCTCGGACAGCACACATACTATACGTACATTACGTATAGTATGCACAGCTCACAGGGAAGCCGCGGCTTCAGAAAATTGTACAGAGCCGACAGGAGCCGGCTACTGTACATCAGCAATTAAATCATTATATGCCCACGGATCCGTTTTTCTAAGGGCTAAAAAAACGGATTGGTATTTGTGAACAAGGCCTTAGTCATTTTTTCATTAAAAACTCATATGCGTTAACGCAGGTGCCTATATGTGCCATGCGTTAACGCATGTGTTTCCCATAGGGCCCTATGTTAAAAAAAACGCATGCATTTTTTTACAGCACCCAAAAAACTCTGCATGCAGTGTTTGGCCATGTTCACACACATGCGTTTTTTTGACCATCTCTGCGTTTTTGGGCTGTTAAAAAAAACGCAGGTGCGTTAACGCAGGGTACATTTGAGTGTAGCTGCGTTTTTCAGCTCCATTTGCGCTTTTTACCCCTAGTCCAAAAAACGCTGCATGCAGCGTTTTTGGGTGCTGTAAAAAAACGCATGTGCGTTTTTCCAAAAACGCATGCGTTTTTTTAACATGGGGCCCTATGGGAAACGCATGCAAAAACGCATGGTACATTAGTACCTTTTAGTGCCATTCAAAAACGCATGCGTTTCTCATAGGAGCCCATGTTGAAAAAACGCACATGCGTTTTTTTAACATGGGGGCCCTATGGGAAACACATGCGTTTTTAAAAGGCACATTTATGCACCCTGCGTTAACGCTTGCGTTTTTGCCTGCGTTTTTGGTGAAAAAATGACTAAGTCCAAAAACGTGGCAAATCTTTTCAGACACACAAGGGACATTTTTTAGCACTCTTAAAAAAACGCAAGTGCTTTTAAGAGTGCTAAAAAAGCGCAAATTGTGTGTGAACATAGCCTTTTTTGGAATGTTGAAATAAAAAAAGCAGGTGTTGTTAAAAAATGCAGCTACACTTAAGTGCACCATGCGATAACACGTGCGTTTTTTATTGACAGCTAAAAAACGCAGAGAATGCAAAAACTGATGGTATGTGTGAATAAGGCCTCAGAATGCACACAGATTTGGAATCCTGTTGTTTTATGCAATAAAGGCCAGTATGGGAATGCAATGAGATTTGGCAACCACTGGTTCTATGCAATAAAGGCCTGTATGGGAATGCACAGGCATTTGCCAAACACTGGTTCTGTGCAAGAAAGGCCTGTATGGGAATGCACATAGATTTGGGATTCAGTTGTATGCAAGAATGGCCTGCATGGGATTGCACAGAGATTTGCCAAACACTAGTATGCAAAAGAGTCCTGTATGAGAATGCACAGACGTTCCAAAGCAGAAAACAGGTACTTGTACCTGCTGGTGCCTTTAGACTCCGATAAACCTCAAGGTGTAGGATCTTCCAGAACCTTACACTTGTGCATAAACCTACTGTTCGTCCACCCCTAAACAGTGCTCATAAGCAGAAACTGTTGCAGTGAGCCCAAACATACTTAAAATCTAATTTTAAAATATTCTTTGTTATTGATGACTGCCATACAACATTGGATGATCTAGATGGATGGAGTAGTGGATGGCCACCATGTCCCAACAAGGCCACAACTAGGAGGTGGTAGAGTCATGTTTTGGGCTCAATGATGTGAACAGAGCTATAGCTTTAGGGTCCATGATGTTGTGAAAATGACCTCATCAAAGTATATAGATTTTCTGACTGATTATGTTATTCCAAAAATGCAAAAATAAATGAGAGAAGTGCGGTCAGGTGGAGTGCTGGGTGATCACCTGATGAAGGCGGTATTCAGCTGCCGAAATGCGTTGTGTAGCAATCAAAATAAAGGTCTGTATACTTACATTAACCTTTTGCCCTATCCTGTGTGCCCAGTGCTCTGCCTGACTGCACTTCTCTCTTCATTTATCACTACCCCTCTCTGAGGGCTGCTGATGGAGTAGCACAGGCATCGATACTAGGTAACCTGCAGAAACTTTGGTGATATGTTTCCGGTCACATGACTGCTTGAAATCCACACCCCACAGCCTGATAGCCGGCTCCTCACTAACCAAAGGCTTCTCCCGAGGTTGTACAAGGTTGCACAACCCGCTGTAATAGAAACCCTGCTAGACCACCAGGTATAGCTCTATGAGCGCCCCCTGCTCTCTTTATTCTTTGTTAAAAATAAGAACATTGCTATACATAGAAAAATAAGCTTCATGCTAGAAATGCACAGTCTTAACAATGCATAGAATAGCTCAAGCAAAAGACCTATGAGGGTGGGAGGCAGTTCACATCAAAACATCAGCTCTTGGAGCGCACTAAGGAAACTGCCAGAGCCCTGGACAAACAGGAAGACCCACTCGCTGTCAGGGATGCTATCCACGCCGCTTGCCAGACGATGTCCCCAGCAGATGTATTGGGCCCAGGGCAACTGTCTCCCAACACCTCACTGTGCTATGTACTTCCAGTGATGTGTGACTAGGACAAGTGACTTCACCTTCAGGGCGGTGCTGATCTCCTGCATTGCCATCACACAGTGCAGGGAAGGAGAACACCGCACACTGTCATGCACAGGAGAAGAGAGCACATGAGGGAGAAAACAGCATATGGGAAAGAGCACACAAGTGGGAAGACAGTGCACAGGGGGAATGGGAGAGGAGCACACAGGGAGAGATCGCACAGGGGAGAAGAGTGCAAAGAGGGAGAAGAGCTCACAGGGAACAGGAATACAGGGAGGAGACAGCACAGGAGGGGAGAAGAGTGCAGACAGGGGAGAAAAAAATGCAAAGGGAGAGAAGAGTGCAGGTGGGAGAGGAGCATACAAGGGAGAGGAGTACACGGGGATTGGAGCACAAAGGTGAAAAGAGCTCACAGGAGGGAGAGACAGCACAAGAGAGGAGAAGACAGCACACAGGGGAAAGAGACAGTGCATAGGGGGAGAAGACAGCACACAGAGAGGAGTAGACAGCACAGAGGGGGAGAAGAACGCACAGGGAGGGAGAACATCCAAGGGGGGATTATATTTGTGGATATTTAATTATATAACATACAAAGCCTCTCTATTATAAACCAAAACTGTGGTGTATGTTAAAGGGGCCCACTGAGTCTCTTTTGTCTGGGGCCCATTAAAACCTGGAGCCGGCCCTGCAAACTGGGTCCCTCAATCTGAAGTCACATTGGAGGGGACCCCATGAAGCTTAATGATTTCACTCATAAACACTTTGTCATGGTTTCGGCATTAGGAAGAGCAAATAAGGCAATGAAGTGTGCCATCTTGCTAAACTTATCCACCAACAAATAAATCACCGTTTATACAGTGAATGGAGGGAGGTAGCTCATAAAGTACATACACAGATGCTTCCATGATCTATCACGAATAACTAATGGTAGGAGAAACCCACGTGGAGGAGTATGGAAAGCCTTAGAATGTGCACAAACATTACAGGTAGACACAAAGTCAACATCTTGATGCAATCTCGGCCTCCAAAACTGATGCGATAGGGGGTCTGAAGTTGCTTTACTACCCAGCTGACCGATAAGGGCAGTTATGATGTTCCCCTAAAATTGTGAGATGCAAACTGAAAGGTTCAAATAATTTCCCAGAAGGACAGGAAGCAGGGTTGTCCACCTGAACTTTCAATATCTCCCCCTTAAGATCTGAGCACATGGTAGAAATGACCACCCCCTCTTGTAAAATAGGAATGTAGTCATCAGAACTACCTCCCCCAGGGAAACTCGGAGACAAAGCTTCAGCCTTGATATTTTTATGGCCACAGGATGGTAAGTGACAAAGAAATTAAACCTAGTGAAAAATAAACACCCACCTAGCTTGTCTTGGTAATGAGACTTTTAATAGAATCTAGATACCACAGATTCCTATAATCGGTAATCATCATAATGTGAACTGCCCCCTCCAAAAAATGATGCCAATTGTCAAAAGTCAATTTAATATCCAAAAGTTCTTTATTGCCAATATATCATAATTTCTCTTGACTTTCTGAATGTTTTTTAGAGATGAATAAGCATGGACGCCGCTTATCAGGAGACGACCCCAGTGATAAAACAACCCCAACCCCCACCTTGGACTATCAACCTCAACAATAATTGTTAGAAAAAGGTCAGGTTGAATGAGTAGAGGTGCCATGGCAAAAAACTTTTTTAGTAAAGTGAAAGCCAGCTGGGCAGGGTCGGACCAATTAGAGAAATCATTTACCCTTTTTGGTCATGTCCCTGAGAAGTTTGATAATGAAAGAAAAAGTTCTGAAAAAACTTCCAATAGTAATTAGTACACCCTAGAAAGCAATATCTACTATTGTATTGTATTTGTGGGGCATATTGAGTTGCATAATATTCAGAGGGTATAATGTGAGCATGTGCTGCAATAGTGAGCAGCAAAAAGAAATTAAAAGCGAGGCAAACATTTCTGTGACGTGCTGCCTTTTCAAAAGTTTGAGAGACTGTCCATAGATAAGACAAGGTTTAGCCTCATTCTGATCTTAGTTTTTCTAGTATGAATGCTCTCTGTGTTCTTCACCGATCGCACACGTACCATGTGTTCGATGAAAATTGGCAATGTAAATCTCTAGATCCGTGAGAATATCAGATAGCGCTCAGAGAACATCCATGTTTGGTCTGTTTTTCATGGACTGATAGGAGAAGCTTAAGCAACATTTTTTTTCCATCAGAGAAATAATTATGGAAGTGACCAAACTCTGATGAATATCTGATGATAAAGCATGATGATGCTGGGACCATTTTTCTCATGTGTGAAAATAACTGATCCTGAGGGTACCTTTACACACGGCTACATTTGTAGCTTGTCACCAGGTAACTTACTGGTTGCAGTGAAATCATGGATACATGGATCTATCTTGTTGCTGTGTACAAATGTAATCATGTATCCATGATTTCACTGCAACCAGTAAGTTACCTGGTGACAAGCTACAAATGTAGCCGTGTGTAAAGGTACCCTTAGTGTCATTCATGTGACCAGATTGGTCACTGATTGTAACGCGATTGCTATGGTGATCAGATCAGCTGATCACGCTAGAGTGATGTGCGTGGTCATAGCAATCGTGTCAGCTGATCTAGTAGTCACCTGACTTGGTTACTATGGTGATCAGGTCAGTGATTTCCAGTCCGGGTGTACGGTGACTCGCTAAATTTATCTGAGGTCACTGTTTAGGTAAGCATGGTGGCTTATGTGAATGGTGACCTCAGGTAACCTCAGTGAGTCACCGTACATCCTGATTGGAGCTCGCAGCTTGTTCATTCAGTGACTGGACGCTATGATGAGGATGCTGTATTCTTCATAGCCTCTATTTAACAAGACATTTCAGAGGATCATGGAGGGGTATAAGGGTGAGGTGTTAATAAAGATGGAGTTGCTAAATGTTTTTGTGTTTTTTTTTCTAATATTTTTTTCTCTCTATGTTGTGTCTTCTTTACTATTTACTTGAAATTGGTAATGGCTGGGTCTAACTTGGCCTGACATTATGAATTTTGAGCTTAATTCCAGCTGGTAATACAAAGATGGTATTAACTCCTTATTACCCAGCATGCCACTGCCCCCAGAGCTGATGGATGAGCTGGGCAAAGCGCCTGGAAATGGTGCTATGAAGAATGCGCCATTTTCAGGGGCGGCTGCTAGTCTTTAGCATGGGGGATCCCTAAAATGACGGCTCCTCACCCCGTTGTAAATACTAGTCCTCAGCTGCCTAGTTATCCTTGGCTGGCAATTAAAAATAGGGTGGATCCCTACCCATTTTTTTTGCCAGTCAAGGTAAAAATAGGCAGCTGAGGGAGTCAGTTCATAGCTGTCAGCTTTATCTGTGCTTAGACTGAAATATACAGCAGAGCCCTACAAATTTATTTCCCATTATTCATTTATTTTACACCCTATGATGTCAGGTTGGTTGCCATACACTAATGTGTATGACAACCAAGCACAGACACCATCCAGATTGTGAAAATGCAATCTTACTGCAACAGCCAATCACAGATGCTCTCATAGAGCATGAGCATTAGCGATTGGCTGTTGCTGGTCAGTGAAGTGAATATGCAGAAAGGTTAATGGGCGGAACTGGAAGTGATTGAAAAGGAGCACGAGAAAGCAAACCCAAAGGCAAGCAAACAGCGGGAGACTGGTAAGATCATCTGTGTGTGTCTGTCTGTGTATATGTGTGTGCAGGATAATGTAGAACAGAAGAAGCATTCTGTCCTAGTTAAAGGGAACCTGTCACCTAAACAAGCCCTCCTAATCTATGAATATCTGTCCCTGCAGCCTCAAACAACTTTCTCAACCATCCTGTCTGAGCTTATATAGCAATTTACAAGTGCAATAAAGCAATTTAGAAACTTACAGAATCCTTGTCTGATGGGCGTTCCTCCAGGGGTCTTTGTCAGTGAGGCAGGGTCTCCTGGGCTGCGCTCCCCCTGCCTCCATGCTGAAAATACTCCCCGATGGGCGTCATTCTTATTTCCAGACCTCAAGCACCATTCAAAGTACCCGCCCATTGCGTCATCGCTATGACGCGGTCACGTGATGCCGGCCCCACGTCACTTCCGCCTATCGTATCGCCGGGTGTACTATCAAGCGCACAAGCCACCTTCAGAGCATGTGCAGATGGCATGCTGAAGGCGGCCTTGTGTGCTTAGTACACCCGGCGATACGATGGGCGGAAGTGACGTGGGGCCGGCATCACGTGACCGCATCATAGCGATGATGCAAGGGGCGGGTACTTTGAATGGTGCTCGAGGTCCGGAAATAAGAATACCGCCCATCGGGGAGTATTTTCAGCATGAAGGCAGGGCGAGCGCAGCCCAGGAGACCCTGTCTCATTGACAAAGACCCCTGGAGGAACACCCATCAGACAAGGATTCTGTAAGTTTCTAAATTGCTTTATTGCACTTGTAAATTGCTATATAAGCTCAGACAGGGTTGGTTGATAAAGTTGTTTGAGGCTGCAGGGACAGATATTCATAGGTTAGGAGGGCTAGTTTAGGTGACAGGTTGCCTTTAAGCTACATCCGAACAATTACTGAACAAAACCCGAATTTTCGACTTTTCAGCAAAACGAATATTGCTAAATTCGGTCCGTATTTGAAATTGGCAAACATGATGGAGCAAAGTTCGCTCATCTCTAGTTAAGTGTAAGAAGCTTGTTGATTGTTATAGGAAGCGATTGATTGCAGTTATTTATTCGAAAAGGACGTGCAAGCAAATAATTAGTTGATGGTGCCAACAATTTTGTGCGACATATTTTTAAAGTTTTGGGTCAAATTTTGTCCAGTTTGTGTTGTTCCAGTACACACAAGGGAAGTGTACACGTGTATGACGAAATGTATAATTGCAATATTTCTCTGGCATAAATACTTTACTTTCTGGAACAATTTCTGGGGTGCCAACTAGTGATGGGCGAATCCTAAATTACTCGGAATCGCTTGACTGTAGCGAGTCCGAGCACAGGACTCGCTACTCGTTGCGAGTCTAGCGAGTCCAATGTTAATGAATGGGGAAGCGAGTAATAGCGAGTAGTGTGAGATTTACAAATCGCAGATGTGTCTCGGAAGCTTCAGCCTGAAGCAATCCGAGTTGTGTCATTTATTTGCATTGCTAGTTTACTTTGTAAGTAATCGCTGACTCGCACAGATAAGATCCTGTCTTCTCTGTGTTCTGGCTGCCCCAGCTCCAGGGTCCTAGAGCCCGCCTGCTGCCTGATGTAGCAGAGCTGAGATTGTTCTCAGTCTGCTCATTCCCTGTGTACAGACATGAATGTCTGTGCACAGAGATGATGTAGCAGAGCTGAGATTGTTCTCAGTCTGCTTATTCCCTGTGCATAGACATCTATATTTATGCACAGGGGATGTAGCAGAGAGGACATCGCGTTTTGGACTGCGTCGGACGGAAGAGGATTTTTTTAATTAAAGATGGAGTCCCTAATGGCTTTTTTTTTTATTTCTAATAAAAAATTTTCCTTGTGTTGTGTTTTTTTTAAAACAATTTAATAGAAATTCATGGCGGTCATGTCTAATATTGGCGTGACCGCCATAAATTTCGGGCTTAGGGCCAGCTGATAAAACAAAGCTGGCCCTAACCTCTTTATTACCCAGCGTGCCACCGCCACCAGGGCCGCTGGAAGAGCGGGGTTCAGCGCCAGAGGATGGCGCTTCAATGAACGCGCCATCTTCTGGGGCGGCTGCGGGCTGCAATTTGCAGCGGGGGGTGCCCAGAAAGCTTGGGCATCCCTGCGCTGCGGATTCCAGCCCCCAGCTGCTTAGCTGTACCTGGCTAGACATAGAAATTGCGCGGAGCCCCACGCATTTTTTTTTTATTATTTCATGAAATTCTGTGATTCGGACTCTGAGACTCTGACTCTGAGACTCTGACTCTGAAATTCATGAAATAATTTAAAAAAAATGCGTGGGGCTCCGCGCAATTTCTATGTCTAGCCAGGTACAGCTAAGCAGCTGGGGGCTGGAATCCGCAGCGCAGGGATGCCCAAGCTTTCTGGGCACCCCCCGCTGCAAATTGCAGCCCGCAGCCGCCCCAGAAGATGGCGCGTTCATTGAAGCGCCATCCTCTGGCGCTGAACCCCGCTCTTCCAGCGGCCCTGGTAGCGGTGGCACGCTGGGTAATAAAGAGGTTAGGGCCAGCTTTGTATTATCAGCTGGCCCTAAGCCCGAAATTTATGGCGGTCACGCCAATATTAGACATGACCACCATGAATTTCTATTAAATTGTTTTAAAAAAAACACAACACAAGGAAAATTTTTTATTAGAAATAAAAAAAAAAGCCATTAGGGACTCCATCTTTAATTAAAAAAATCCTCTTCCGTCCGACGCAGTCCAAAACGCGATGTCCTCTCTGCTACATCCCCTGTGCATAAATATAGATGTCTATGCACAGGGAATAAGCAGACTGAGAACAATCTCAGCTCTGCTACATCATCTCTGTGCACGGACATTCATGTCTGTACACAGGGAATGAGCAGACTGAGAACAATCTCAGCTCTGCTACATCATCTCTGTGCACGGACATTCATGTCTGTACACAGGGAATGAGCAGACTGAGAACAATCTCAGCTCTGCTACATCATCTCTGTGCACGGACATTCATGTCTGTACACAGGGAATGAGCAGACTGAGAACAATCTCAGCACTGCTACATCATCTCTGTGCACGGACATTCATGTCTGTACACAGGGAATGAGCAGACTGAGAACAATCTCAGCACTGCTACATCATCTCTGTGCACAGACATTCATGTCTGTACACAGGGAATGAGCAGACTGAGAACAATCTCAGCTCTGCTACATCATCTCTGTGCACAGACATTCATGTCTGTACACAGGGAATGAGCAGACTGACAACAATCTCAGCACTGCTACATAATGTCTGTGAGCAGGCGGGCTCTAGGACCCTGGAGCTGCACAGAGAAGACAGCTGGACTCGGCTGGCAAAGAAACAGCAGTTATCTGCGAGTTTCCCTGCTATCACTGGCACAGTAGCCAGTGATTACTCGCGAGTCTAATGCAAACAATGGCAATCGTAGTTTTGTCAGCGTTTCTGACAAAACTAGGATTGATATTGATTTGCATTAGGCTCGCGAGTAATCACTGGGAAACTCGCAGAGTACCGAGTCCTGCGAGTCCCTTACTACTCGCCGAGTAACGAGTCCTAGCGAGTAGATTCGCCCATCCCTAGTGCCAACACTTTGAGCCATGACTTTATGTTATGTCTGTCATGTCAGTTTATGAGATTATAAATAAAGCCATTTCTGTTAGGTTCTTAGTTCCTAAGTCATATTAAAAGGCTTGTAAAAGAGTCAATTATGACTTTTAGCATTGCTACCTTTATTAGGTGGCATTAGAGTTTGTTTACTTCCTCATTGAAGTGACAATTTGCATATGTTCTTAGTTTATCATTTCTTTCCTGCAAAATTCTGGACCAATAATGAATTTCTGCACGTATAATTGTAATGGCACCAATATACTGCAGATGGCACCATAGTACAGTGTCTGCTGTTCCTCCATACACAGTCACTTTCCATATAACAAACCAAATGGGAATTTTTTTTTTTACTTACCGTATTTGTATCCAATCAGTAGTCTACAGTCAAGTGTGCAAATGGTTGTGAAAGCAACATCAGAAAGACATATTATTACCATCATAGAATATACTGCTGATAAATATATATTAAATTAAGTAAAATTTAGGGTTTGTTAATAATGTGTGCAGAAAGATAAGATTTTCAATACAAAGAAGTCCAAAAATTCTTATTTATCATTTTGCTTTTCTCAGTTTCAGTGTTCGGCCTAGTGATGGCAGTAAAACAACGTTTCATCCCTCGTGCACCACATCAAAGTGCATCAATGGGCAAAACCATGTCGCTAAGAATCTGCAAAAGATAACGCCGTTTACAGCCTGATTTCTATTACATCATGTGTGTGTGTGTGTGTGTGTGTGTATGTATATATATATATATATATATATATATATATATATATATATAAGGTAAAGAATATTTATACCGTGTTAGCCAGTAGATAGAAAAATATATTGCAATCTGAGAAACTCAGCGTCCCGAAAGCTTGCTATGTTTACCATCTTTTCAGTTAGCCATTAAAAGGTATCAACCACTGAGGACTCTCAGATTGCAATATATTTATATATATATATATATATATATATATATATATATATATATATATATAAAAGAAAAAAAAACTGCACAGCACTCACAGACTAATGCGAACTGGTGCTAGCAGGGACGCTGGGTCAAATAACTAGAAAAAGTTCTCTGCAGCACTCAGCTACTACCAATGACGTACAATTGCTAACAAGCTATATGTATATGAGAAAAAAGTTTAAAAACTTACGTTTTTTCAAAAAACTCAAAATCTTATCTTTTTATTTCTGAAGTTCTTAGTACATACATTGGCCAATGTCTGCTTGCTCATCGACTGCGACAAAGTGACTTCAGGTCCGATGAGTCCTACGCTGATATCCCTATCCTCGGATAAGGAGGATAGGGATATCAGCGTAGGACTCATCGGACCTGAAGTCACTTTGTCGCAGTCGATGAGCAAGCTGACATTGGTCAATGTATGTACTAAGAACTTCAGAAATAAAAAGATAAGATTTTGAGTTTTTTGAAAAAACGTAAGTTTTTAAACTTTTTTCTCATATACATATAGCTTGTTAGCAATTGTACGTCATTGGTAGTAGCTGAGTGCTGCAGAGAACTTTTTCTAGTTATATATATATATATATATTTAGATCCCCTTTACCGCCGGGTACTTTTCCGTTTTTTCCTCCCCTGCTTCCAATTTTTTATTTTTCCATCACTATAGACATATGAGGGCTTGTTTTTTGTGGGACGAATTGTGCTTTCAGATGAACTCATTCATTTTACCATATAGTGTACTGGAAAGCAGAAAAAAATTCCAAGTGCGGTGAAATTGCAAAAAAATTTGAAATCACACAATTGTTTTTTTTTTTTATTTATCATTTATCATGTTGCCACAATGTCCTTCCCTCCCTCGGGGGGCAGAGTCATGATTGGAAGCAAATTAAGGTGTCCACACCAGGTAGGCCCACAGCACACAACACCTTCCTGACTCCAGACCAGAAGGGGGAGCTCTGAAACTCTGGTTCAAGGATAGCTCCCCTATAAATTCCGGCCTGGGGCAGGGTTAGTTTATTTCCTAGGAGGACTGTGAAGACATCCTGCAGACTGGAGCAGTGTCAGGCTCGTCCAAGGATAACCACCCACCAGTGTTGGGGCCCCATAGGCGAGGGTCTAAGAAGGGAGAGGAGTAGGCCTGGGGAGTGGAGCCAGTTACCCTGTTCACTCCAGAGCTGAGTGCCAGAACGGATATCGGAGTCCGAGGCTGCGAGGGTGCTTTAGGCCCAGAAGCTAAAACCGGAGGATGGAAAACTCCATGTCTCCCAGCCACACCAAGGCACCTGGAGGCACAGCAGCATTGGAAAGCTCAGGGACAGTGGCCAGAGAAGTGGTACCTGGAAAGGACTCAAGCTGGCTGCCATACTGGTGACAGACTTTCCAGCAGGGAAAAAGGGTCGCAGCTTAACTACAGTCAGCCAGGACCAGCAAAGAGGAGCGTAGCAGGGAGGCCTTAGAACTCGCCGGGTGAGGAGATTCCTAACATGCTCCCAGGCCACCTGGATTCCTAACAACACTAGCAGACTTTACCCTGGCTTCTACTGCTACAGTAAAGGTAAAGGAAACTACACCTGCGTGTCTGTCGGTTATTCTGCGCCCTCAGTCCTGCACCCCAATGGCCTACCACCACTGATGATGAGGGGCTTCATCAAAGCTGCAATCCTATCAACCCCACGGGTCCCACATCTTCAGTGACTACTTGCCGAACACCACGGGTGGTGTCACGACAACAATTCCCCTGAATCCTATTCCCCGAATGTCCTTTTAAGTTGATCCCCAGGGTCAAAGAGCCGGGTCTCGAACCCTGTGACTCCCCGGAAGTGGCCAAGCCCGGTTCTGAGTACCCCATGGCCTTGAGGTGGGTCATTTGTAGCGCTCCTGTGACTAGGCGCCACAGAATGGTATTGCATTTATTATTTATGTGTAATATTATTGTAAGTTGCTAGTTTAGGATTTCAATCTTATGGACTCTATTTTAACACTCACTTAGGACCGCACCACTTAGAGTAGGGGGAACTGGTAATATAGTAGGTTCCACAGGGTGGGGGCAGAGCTTAGGATAGAGGTAGAGTGACAGTTGACAATTTACCTCAGACGGTGCTGGGAAGGCAGACAGAGTGGTCAGGCCTGTCAGCCCCGCTGAGTGGAGGGTACCCCATCTTTATGTGGGGACCCAGGACAGAAGGCAACGGGCCAGGGCTGGTAGGAGCCAGCTGGACATGTTGAGGGGACACCGGTGACACGGACAACCGAGGCAGCCAAGAGTTTATCCCTGACTGCTAAGCCGACGAGCTGTAGGCCCAACAGAACCGGGTTGCTGACAGCGCCACAAGGTACCTCTCCTCTCAGGACTGAAAACCGGTTCAAGACACTAGAGGAAACAAAAGGGACAGATATATACTGCGGTGCTGGAGAGGAACCTTCTTTCTCTCTTTTCCAGGGTGTCTTATCCAGACCGGGTAGTGCACAGACCTTGTCCTCTAGATACAGACCGTAGGACTGGCGGGAGAGCTCTGCGAGTGTGGTAAAAGACTGAAAGAGTCAGAAAGAAAGTAGTAAACCCTGAAATACAAAGAGAGGACATCTAGAGACTCCATAAGAGAAACCCTGAGTTGGCAGCAACACCCTAAGACCAAACTGTACCGTGTCTTGTTATGCCATCAAGTAAAGCAGAGTTAAACTGGAACTGTTTCTGTTATTCTTCCTGACGCAGCCCGGAGGGCTTAACTTCATCAACATCAGTTCAGCAGAGGGGTAAGACCTGCAGTACCACCATTACCATCACTGTCCTCCCTCACCACCTCACCACAATAGCTGCCCTGAGGTAAAGCTCCACCTGTGGGGAGCTGTACCACACTTAGCTGTCTCAACCATCACCTCAGCGGCCGGCTGGCAGCGCCGGTACCATCTTTCCGGACTCTACAGGTGGCGTCACGTTCCCGGTAAATAACCCCTTTAACCCCCACCGTTTAACATCAACATCTGGTATAATTGATCACCAGGGCACGGCACCGGGGTCCCGACCATCCGTGACTCCCCACACAGTAGCCCCGGTGACCGAGTACCTTATGTACCCCAGCTCTGGTTGAATCACATTCATTATATGACAAAATTGATGTGTAAATATGATGCCTCAGGTCGGTACCAGTTTGTTGATACTAAACATGTATACTTTTAGTTTTACAGTGGTAAAAAGAAAATCAGACTTTAAAAAAAAAAAAAAATTGCACTTTTGGCGCCAATTTTCACGACCTCTTAGCATTCTCATTTTCCGGGATCTGGGGCTTTCTTTTTGTGTCTTGAGCTGATGTCTCTAATGATACCATTTTTGGGTACATGCGCTGTGTTGATCACCTGTTGATGCATTTTATTGTAATGTTGCGGTGAACAAAAAAACGTGAGGTGTTTGAACTTTTTTTTCTGTCACTAGTGTACCAATCTGATTAACCGATTTTATATTTTGATAGATCAGGCATTTCTCAACGTGGCAATATCAAATATGTGTATTTAAAATTTTATTTTCAATGGGGCAATTTTACTTGGCCTTTTAGGGTGCCTCAGTAATGTCTGATCACTCCTGCCGTGATGATCCACAGCTCTGCACAGCAGAAATGATCACTTTCTGTGAGCGGCACTGCTCAGGCATCATCATCAGGAACTGAGTCATGACAGTGATGGGGGGCCTCATCTGACCCTGCGCTGTCATGGCAGCATATCGAGGCCCCGTGATCGCATCAAGGGGGTGCCAATGCCGGTGATGAATAGTGCTACGCCCGCTGTCAGCGTGATCTAAGGGGTTAACAGTTGAAACTGCACATGATGGCTGATGAGATAAGCCGACATGTGCTGGGGATAATGCAAGCCATCTTATTCTTCAGATTGATCTAAAGATATACTATGCAAATCATGAATATTCATATGGATTGACTAATCAGCCTCTGATGTCCATTTAAAAAAAGGAAAGCCTTTACATATCTTAACTGTTTTTGAAGATCTAGTAGTCTACATATTTCACAGATTTGTAAAACTGATTTCTCATTTTGCAATGCTGTCTAATCCTGCTTTATCCTTAAAGGGATGATCCAATACTTAAAGGGATCCTGTCACCTCCAAAACGCCTCCTAAGCTAGCAAAACATGTCCCTGCACCATCCCATCACTAATCTCACACTTGTTTTGTCTCCTAAAAGCATCCTGTGAAAGTGCATAAAATCGTTTTAATACTTACTCATTAGTGATTATAATTAGCAGGGGATATATTCTTTAGTCACCAGGGCGGGCTGTTTTGCAGCCTTGAGGATCCACCCTCTGTCTGTCTGTGTTGCTTTGCTTGTGCAGACATTACCTTCCCCCCTCTCTATCACTCACAGAATGCAAATCATTAGTCCTGCCTTCAGCTCCACATCACAGCAGCACAGACAGAGAGAGGGTGGATCATTCAGGCTGCAAAACAATATGCCCTGGTGACTAAAGAATATAGCCCTGCTAATTATAATCACTAATGAGTGAGTATTAAAACGTTTTTATGCACTTTCACAGGATGCTTTTAGGAGACAAAAGGAGTGTGAGATTAGTGATAGGATGGTGCAGGGACATGTTTTGCTAGCTTAGGAGGCGTTTTGGAGATGACAGGATCCCTTTAAAATGTCTTTCTAAATAAAGAGAATTTTGTTTACGTACCGTAAATTCTTTTTTCTTGAGTCATCAATGGGAGACCCAGACAATGGGGTTTAGGGCACTGCCCTCCGGAGGCCACACTAGGTACTACAAGTTTGTAGACACCGCCCCCTCCGCATATAAACCCCTACCGCAGGGAAGACCCTCAGTTTGGTTCATAAGCTGCGAGGAGACAAAATAAACCACACCCGATACCTCGGGAAAGAAACCGTACACAGACGGTCCAACAACCCGGAATAAACTGTCCCAACAGGGAACAGATCAAATGCAAACATGCAACGGAACAACTGGGTGGGTGCTGGGTCTCCCATTGATGACTCAAGAAAAAAGAATTTACGGTACGTAAACAAAATTCTCTTTTTTCTGATCATCATAATGGGAGACCCAGACAATGGGGATGTCCTAAAGCAAAACCCCAGGGCGGGAAGAGTTCTTCAAAGACGTGTAAAGATACGGTCCCCCTCAAAGGTGGGCAACCGCCGCCTGGAGGACCCGCCTGCCCAAACTTGCATCCGCAGAGGCATGGGCATGCACCATATAGTGCTTAGAGAAAGTGTGCAGGCTGGACCAAGTGGCCGCCTGACACACCTGCAGAGCTGAAGCGCGATGTCGCAAAGCCAGGAAGCACCGACAGCTCTGGTCGAGTGTGCCTTCAAGCCCACCGGAAGAGGCTGACCCGCAGAACGGTAAGCCTCCTGAATGGGTGCCTTGATCCATCTGGCCAAGGTCGATTTTGATGCCGCGGACCCCTTACAGCGACCCGCCGTAAGGATGAACAAAGAGTCAGAACTCCGGAAGGAGGCAGTCCTGGACACATAAATGCGTACAGCCCTCACTAGATCCAGAGTGTGGAGGTCGCGCTCAACCTGATGAACAGGAGCGGGACAAAATGATGGAAGAACAATCTCTTGGTTCAAGTGGAAAGTGGAAACCACTTTCGGCAAAAATTCCGCCCGCGGGCGCAACACCACCTTGTCTTGGTGGACTACCAGAAAGGGTGACTTGCACGAAAGTGCAGCCAATTCTGAAACCCGTCTCAGAGATGTAATTGCCACCAGAAAAACCACTTTCTGGGACAGATGAGAGAGGGAGACGTCCCTCAAAGGCTCGAACGGCGGTTTCTGCAGAGCCGTCAGGACCATGTTAAGGTCCCAAGGATCCAGAGGTCGCCTATATGGCGGGACCACCCGAGACACCCCTTGCAGAAACTGACGGACCTTAGGAAGGAGCGCCAAACGCCTGTCAAACAGCACTGAAAGAGCTGATACTTGACCCTTCAGGGAGCTGAGGGATAAGCCCAATTCCAAACCCGACTGTAGGAAAGCCAACAACGTCGGGATGGACAAGGGCCACGGTGCCCGTCCAGCCGAGGCACACCAGGAGAAAAAGATTTTCCACGTTCTGTGGTATATCTTCCTGGATACGGGCTTCCTGGACCGATTCATAGTGGCAACCACTGTAGGAGAGAAGCCCCTGGATGTTAGCAGCCAGGCCTCAAGAGCCATGCAGTCAATCTGAGGGCCCTGGAATTGAGGTGGAAGAATGGGCCTTGCGCGAGAAGATCTGCGCGTTCTGGAAGAGCCCATCGGAGTCCGCCTGACAGTTGCCACAGATCCGGATACCAAGACCTCCTGGGCCAATCCGGAGCCACTAGAATGGCTATGTTGCACTCCGTCCTGATTTTCCACAAAACCTTGGGAATCAGAGCTAGAGGTGGGAACACATATGGTCGATGGAAGCTGGACCAACTCAGGATCAGGGCGTCTGCCCCCAGAGACTGAGGATCCCATGATCTCGCCATGTATTGCGGCACCTGATGATTCAGCCGCGAGCCATCAGATCCACGTCCGGAGTGCCCCATCTGCTGCAGATGTCCCGGAAGACGTCTGGATGAAGAGACCACTCTCCGGCGTCCATCCCCTGCCGGCTCAGGTAGTCGGCCTCCCAGTTCTCGACCCCTGGGATGTGAACTGCGGAGATCAGGCAGTCGTTGTCCTCCACCCAGGATAGAATGCGGTGGACTTCGGCGAGGGCCTGAGCACTTCTGGTCCCTCCCTGATGATTTATATAGGCGACGGCCGTCGCATTGTCGGACTGCACCCGAATGGGCTGTCCTGACAGGAATTTCTGAAACGCCAAGAGCGCCAGATAGACCGCCTTGATCTCCAGCACGTTGATCTGCAACGCCGACTCTGACTGAGTCCAGAGGCCTTGAGCCCTGTGGTGTAAGAACACCGCACCCTAGCCCTTCAGACTGGCGTCGGTGGTTACCACTAACCATGACGGTTTGAGGAAGGACCGGCCCCGTGACAAGTGACGTGGCTGGAGCCACCACTGCAGGGAATCCCTGGTCGGTTGGGAAAGTGCCACCAGCCGATTCAGAGAGACCGTCCTCTTGTCCCATCGGCGGAGAATCTCCAGCTGGAGAGGACGGAGGCGAAACTGTGCGAAAGGCACCGCCTCTATCGCAGCTGCCATGCGCCCCACCAGCTTCATCAATACCCGTAGGGATGATTGTGATTGAGGACATTCTGCACTCCTGAGTGGATCGCCAGCTGCTTGGCTCGTGGCAGAGACACCAGGGCTGAGTCCGTGTGGAAGTCCATGCCCAGATATGTCAATGACTGGGTCGGAACCAGGGTCGACTTCTGAATATTGAGAAGCCACCCGAACTGTTCCAGAGACTTCATGGTCACCTCCAGGCTTTGCCGACAAAGGTGTTCCGATGGCGCCCTGACCAGTAGGTCGTCCAGATAGGGTATGACGGCATGCCCCTGCACGTGTAGGAGAGCCATCATAGAGGCCATCACTTTTGTGAACACCCGCGGTGCCGAGGCCAGCCCGAAAGGCAGCGCCACAAATTGGAAGTGTTCTTCCCCCCCTGCAAATCTCAACCAGCGCTGATGAGCCGGTGCAATGGGCACGTGAAGGTAAGCGTCTCGGATATCTATCGACGCTAGGAAGTCCCCCTGTGACACAGCCGCGATCACGGAGCGCAGGGATTCCATACGGAACTTCCGAACCAACACGTGACGGTTGAACAATTTTAGGTCCAGAACCGGGCGGAAGGAGCCGTCCTTTTTTGGGACAATGAAGAGGTTGGAGTAAAAACCCCGAAACCTCTCCCCGGAAGGCACTGGGACCACTACTCCGTCTCTGCGGAGTCCCTCCAACACCAGATGAAAAGCCTGAGCCTTTTCTGGAGATGGAACAGACCGATGGAATCGGTGTGTTGGCCGCGACGTCAGCTCTATCCTGTAGCCGCGTGAGACTACGTCTCGGACCCACTGATCTTGAACGTGGAGCAACCATCTGTCCTGAAAACGGGACAGGCGGCCCCCCACCTGTGGGGCGGCAGGACTGGAGAGCGAGTCATGCGGAAGTGGGTTTGGGGGTGGCAGCTGCTGCCCCCGTTGACTTCTTCTGACGACCTTTGGGGCGCCACTGAGTAGCGGGCTTGCCCCCTCTGTCCGTGCGAGCGGACGAAGCTGAGGACTGCGAGCTGGACCGAAAGGACCACTGTTTTGGGTTCCTTTTGACGGTATACCGTGGCTTAGGCTTATTCTGTGGGATCTTAGACTCCGCAGAATCCTTGATTAGCTTATCCAGCTCGGTGCCAAAAAGTCTGTCGCCAGAGAATGGAAGATTCTGCAGAATCTTCTTAGACGTGGCATCTGAGTCCCATAGACGCAGCCACAACAACCTGCGAATCGCTATAGCATTGGCCGAAGCCACAGCAGAGCGGGTGGCAGTTTCTAGGGTCGCAGTCCTGGCGTAATCTGCATAGGCCCTTGCCCTATCAGTAAGCACCAGGACCCCTGTATTGGACCCCGCCAGGTCAGTGATACCATCTAAGCAGGACGTGATCGCCTGCAGAGTCCAGACCGTGGCAAAATTAGGGGCAAATGAAGACCCCACAGCCTCATAGGAAGACTTGGCGAGTTGCTCGACCTGTCTATCCGTCGCGTCCTTCAATGAAGAGCTATCAGAGGCAGAGAACAGGGAGCGTGCAGCAATCCTGGTCATGGAAGCGTCCACCTTCGGGGACTGCGACCATTCCTGAAGCACCTCCTGTGGAAAGGGGAAGCGAGTGTCCTTAGATTTGCGGACATAACGCCGCCCAGGATGAATCCTGGGTGCTCTAACCACCCTTCCAAAATTAGTGTGGTCCATAAAGGAGCCACATGGGCGAGCCTCCGGCTGCAGCCACTGATACACCTCCTTAGGGTGCAGTTCCACCTCCTCAGGGGGTGCCACGAGATGTAGAGTCTCGTTGATAGAGGACACCAGATCCTCTACCCCGTCAGGTGGTTCTGACATAGATTCAAGCATTGAACCCCCATCATCCTCGTCACCATCAGAGTGACGCTCCTCCTCAGAGAGGTTCTGGATCTCGGGTGAGTCATCTCGGCGAGCCCGCTTAAGGGGTCTAGCAGCAGAAAGAGATGACACCCGGGGGTAACTTGAAGGAGCAGCTGGGCTTCCCAGTCTCCTAGTCAGTGCCTCCAGGGATTGCGACATGGAGGACAATTTGGATAACACAGATTCGTTAATCTTATTCTGTGTTTCCCATTGCCCTGAGATCACCTGAACCTCAGGGTACAGCACCGGAGCTGCAGTCTCTGCAGAATCAGTCCGGGCTTCTGGGCGTCCGCAATTATTGCAGGACCCCTCAACCAGCGTCCCGATGCATGTAGCACAGGTAGTGGTAGAATTGTCTGCCTTCACAGCACTTTTCTTTGCTGGGGCCATGCCGACAGCAGAGGAAAAGAATAAGCCAAGTAGGAAACCGGAACACCGGCGGCTTACCGACCGCTTCAATGCGGTGGAGGGGAGCGGTGTGTGTGTGTGGCCTCCGCGAGGGTAATGACCGGTCTCCTCCGGGAGCGCAGCAGTGCACTCATCCAGTCCCAGTAGGGAAGTGAGGAGAAAATGGCCGCCGCCAGTAAAGACGTGGGCGGAGCTGAAAACACGCGGGAAGCACACACACACACGCCCAGCGATGACATCATCCTATGGGCTGCTCCACATCTCTCCAAGCAGCCATCTTAAGAAATTCTGTGCCGGAGCCCGCAGCGCGGGAGATATAGTATCAACACTATACCCAGGGCTGCATGCAACATCTGTAGCCCGCAGCCGCAGCCCCTGTGACACACAGGGCGGTCAGCTATGGTGACCCCAGCACAGGGTACACCGCCAGAACCGCGGACCCGAGGGTTGCGCGCGGTCTGAGTGTCATGAAACACATAAAGTGCCAGACACTACCCCCAGGCACACCGGAGACACACAAGGTGCCTCAGTGCCAGTCCGGTCTGTAAGCACCATTTAGGGAGGCCTCGGACGGGGGTTCAGCACCAGTCCGGTCTGTAAGCACCATTTAGGGAGGCCTCGGACTGGGCTGGCTCCAGTCCGGTCTGTAAGCACCATTTAGGGAGGCCTCGGACGGAGCGGAGCTGTGCAAGGCTCCTGTCTCCCACTTCTCAGAGCCCCCCAAAGAGGGATGGGAAGGAGCGCGGCAGCGTACCGGGAGAACACCATGTGCCCAGGCTCTAGGCCCTCCGGTACCTCAACCTGTGTGTTCCCCCATGGGTGAACAGGGAGACTGCCGGAGGTCCCCGACCGGGACCTACCTTATCTTCATACGCCATCACGTAAGCTGTGAGAATGCTGTGATGTGCAAGCAAAGCGTGTGATACCTCCGAGCACACTAAGTTTAAAACTGAGGGTCTTCCCTGCGGTAGGGGTTTATATGTGGAGGGGGCGGTGTCTACAAACTTGTAGTACCTAGTGTGGCCTCCGGAGGGCAGTGCCCTAAACCCCATTGTCTGGGTCTCCCATTATGATGATCAGAAAATCTTTTTTTACACCCTAATTACTTTTGTGAGCTTTATTTTAAAATACCCAACATGTCTCCCTATACAGCTTTTCCCTAAATGTATTTTTTTACTTCACTTCCTGTGATATTTAGTTTGAGAGGATTCTCAAATGAAGCGTTATCAGGAGGCTGGAGCTGCACTCGCTTCCTTGCAGTGTTTATCACCCCTCCTTGCACAGAATGTCATCATAAGGCAGCACTGCAGTTACTTATTACAGTTTCTCTCATCACCGCTCTCTGAAGATGTTCTGGTTTCATGGTGTTGACAGAAGCTGTGGGAGAGGTGATGAATCGTCATGAGGGGGTGGCACTGCTCTTATTTACTGTGCCCCTATTTGAGGGTGGTTATAGAAGCTATGGGGCAGCACTGATGTCACTGCTTCATTGTCCGCTCCATGATGATGTTTTGTTTCACAGTAAGAAGCGCTCACTTCTTCCAAAACTTCTTTCAGTGCCATAAACACCTTGAAAGAAATTGTAGTAAGTAACTGCAGCGCTGACCCCCAATGATGTGCTATTCCAGGAGAAGTGATAGATGCTGCATGGAGTGGGTGCAGCCCCAGCCTCACAAAGAGGTGCTCTGCGTGAGAGACCCAAGGATTCCAGTGATGGGTGCAGGGGATTAGAAAGTGTGGTAAGGACTGCAGGTATGAGGGGGAGGAGCAGAGGGGAGGAAAGGTGAGAAGTGAGGTGAGTATAAACATTTTTTTCTAAATCTTGCATATTAGAGATTATTATAAGTGAAATTATATTTGAATTTATTTCTTTACATGTTTTTTCTCAAGATATTTGATTAGTGCAGAGGTTTTCCCAGGAAATTCTGTGATGTGATGAATCAAACCTCATTCTCTGTGGTTGAAAATATGTACTGGCTCACCAGAATGATACATATGTGCTTGGCTGTGTCCATGTAAATGTAACACACTTTGCTAGTGACATGTCAATTACATTTCTCCACTAATCTGTAATGTTGTTATTCAACCACTGGGGGTTGTTGTCTTATAGCACAACAGAAAAACTGTCAACACATGAATGTTAAACACAGGAAAGGGAAGTGCGGCTATTTTGAGGAGCAGTCTGGAGTTATCTAGGAAAAACGTAAGACGTGTAGGGTGGCAATTCAAGGCCATCTGTATGAAGGATTATCCCTATAGTACCAGAGCTGCGGCTGAGCCGAGTTGATTGTGTTTGTGACCAGATCCAAGGCAAATTATTATTATTATTATTATTAATCAGAGGTGGGTCTGTAGGCTTCTTTTGAAGGTTCCCAGGGTAGGAGAATGTCTGATGTGTTGGGGCAGAGAGTTCCAGAGTATAGGGGATGCCTTGGAGAAATCCTGAATGCGGTTGTGCAAAGAGTAGATGAGGGGGGAGTAGAGGAGGAGCTCTTGGGAGGATCGCAGGTTGAGCAAAGGTAGGTATCAGGAGACCATGTCGGAAATGTATGGAGGGGACAGGTTGTGAATGGCTTTGTATGTCATGGTAAATGTTTTAAACAGGGATCTATGGGAAGCAGGGAGCCAATGAAGGGCTTGGCAGCGGGGGAAGACAGGGGAGTAGTGGGAGGACAGATGGATTAGACTGGCAGCGGAGTTTAGGATAGATTGGAGAGGTGCAAGGGAGGTAGCAGGGAGGCCTGAGAGCAGGAGGTTGCAATAGTCGAGGCAGGAGATCATGAGAGCGTGAATAAGGGTTTTAGCAGTGTCGTGGTCAAGAAAAGTTTGGATCCGGGAGATGTTTTTGAGCTGGAGATGGCAGGAGGTGGTGAGGGCCTGGATGTGGGGCTTGCAGGAGAAGAAAGAGTCGAGAATAACCCCGAGGCACTTGGCATGGGGGACTGGGGAGAGAGAGCAGTCATTGACGACGATGGATAGGTCGGATAGTGAGGGGGAGTGGCTTGGGGGGAAGACAATGAACTCCTTTTTGTCCATGTTCAGCTTAAGGAAGCGAGCGGAGAAGAAGGATGAGATAGTGGACATGCATTGTGGAATTTTGGATAGTAGGGAGGCGATGTCAGGTCCAGACAGGTAGATTTGGGTGTAGTTGGCATAGAGGTGGTACTGGAGGCTGTGGGACTTAATGAGTTGCCCTTGTCCGAGAGTGTAGATTGAGAAGAGTAGCGGTCCCAGAACCGAGCCCTGGGGGACCTCGACAGATAGGGGGTAGGGTGAAGAGGAGGTGTGGGAGTGGGTGACGCTGAAGGTCCGGTCCATTAAGTATGAGGAGATCCAAGAGAGGGCAAGGTCCTTGATGTCAAGAGATTCCAGGATCTGAAGTAGAAGGGAGTGGTCAACAGTGTCGAAGGCGGCGGATAGGTCGAGGAGGAGGAGGAGAGAGCAGTGACGTTTGCTTCTGGCATTCAATAGGTCATTGCTGCCTTTGGTCAGGGCAGTTTCAGTGGAGTGGAAGGGTTGGAAGCCAGATTGCAGGTGATCGAAGAGGGAGTAGGAGGAGAGGTGAGAGGACAGCTCTAAGTGTACATGCTGTTCAAGTAGTTTAGAGGCGAAAGGAAGATGAGATATGGGGCGATAGTTGGAGACAGATGTGGGGTCGAGGGAGGGATTTTTGAGGATGGGTGAGATCAGGGCGTGTTTGAATGCTGGGGGGAAGTTGCCAGTGGTAAGTGATAAGTTAAAAAGATGAGTTAGGGCTGGTATGATAACAGAGGTGAGGTTGGGAATGAGGTGGGATGGGAGTGGGTCATGGGCGCTGGTGGTGAGGTGTAATTTTGACAGGAGGGAGGAGAGCTGATCCTCAGTTATGGGGCGAGAGGGGAGGCTGTGGGGACAGTGGGTCAAAGCTGTCTCTGATTCTGTCAATCTTTTCTTTGAAGAAGGAGGCAAAGTCTTCAGCGGAGATAAGGGGAGAGGGAAGGAGTTGAAAAGGTGTTTGGGATTGTGGGACAGTGAAGTTATTAGGGAGGAGAAGAAGGTTTGTTTGGCAGCAGCAAGCGCAGCCTTGAAGGCGGTTGGCGACTGTTTGATCAGCGCAAAGTGCTCAGTGGAGTGTGATTTTTTTCCATCTCCTCTCGACAACCCTGGATGCCCACCTCAGGTCTTTAGTGAGGGTGATGTGCCATGGTTGCCTGTTAGTGCGTGGAGCGTGGTGTGTGATGGGGCGGCTAGGTCGAGGGCCTTGGTTAATGTGGTGTTGTAGAGGGTGATGGCAGTGTCTGTGTCACATATGGATGTTATGTCGGCGAGAGAGAGAAGGGATTCTGAAAGTGAGTGTAGATCGATGTGTTTTAGGTTTCGGCGGGGGGAATCGAGTTTGCAGAGAGGGGGTGGCGCAGTAGTGGAGGTGAGGGAGGAGAAGGTCAGCAGATTGTGGTCGGACAGGGGAAGGGTTAAGTTTGTGAGGTTAGTGAGGGAGCAAAGACAGTTAAAGATGAGGTCCAGCGTGTGGCCATCTTTATGGGTGGCAGAGGAGGACCATTGGGAGAGCCCCAAGGAGGAGGTCAGGGAGAAGTTAAGAGGCGGTTGGGTGGGAAGTGTCGATGGGGATATTGAAGTCATCCATAATGATGGTGTGGATGTCAGCAGAGAGGAAATTAAGTAGCTAGGTGGTGAAGTGGTCGAGGAAGGTGGGGATGGATCCAAGGGGGCGGTAGATGACGGCCAGCTGAAGGTTACAGGGGGAGAAGTTGCGGACAGAGTGGGCCTCGAAAGATGGGAGAGTAGCAGAGGGAGGCAGTGGAATGGGGGTGAAGGATTAGGTATTGGACAGGAGTACGCCGACACCTCTGCCATGTTTGTTGGAGGGGCGGGGGGTGTGGGAAAGACTGAATCCGCCATAAGATAGTGCAGCAGGGAAGACCGTGTCGGAGGGGGTGAGCCAGGTCTCTGTGATGCCAATGATTGAGAGTTTTTTAGAGATAAAGAGTTAAAGGATGTAAGAGAGAGATTATTACAGACTGAGAGGGCATTCCAGAGTGCACCTGGCAGGAAGATTAGGGGAGAAGGGGCTGGAGGGATGGGTCAAAGGTTGGTATGGTTGCGAGGGTGGGTGGTAGTGAGGTCACTAGAGTTGTATATGGGTCGTGGGGTGGGGTGTAGGTGGTGGGGGGGGGCGGAATTAGGGGAAATGTCGCCAACGAGCAGGAGGAGCAGGGAGAGGGTTAGCAGGTGGGAGCAGGAGAGTTTACGTGGTGGGCTTGTCTGTTTGGAGATGGAGGATTGAAAGTGAAGGAGTAGATCAGAGAAGTGAGTGAGGTAGTTAGGTAGGATGGAGGGTGAGCGAAGTACTTTGTTGCTAGGTGGGGGGATGAGCGGGGAAGCAGGAAGGGGAGAAAGATGGGAGTGAGAGTGCAAAGGAGTGGAAACATTGTAGATGGTGAGCTGGGACGAGGGGTAGCGGGGGTCAGATGCTGCAGGGGTCAAGTGCAGCAGGAAGGAGAGTTGTAGTTGTGGATGAGTGGTCAGTAGTTAAGAGTAGTCCGGGATGGGATGCTACCATGGAATGAGCAGCAGTCCAGGGGAAGATACAGCTGGGGACCAAATGAAGCAGCCAGGGACTGGATGATGTACCCAGGGACGAGATGATGGGATGCTGCAGCCGGAGGATGACATGATGTAGCCGGGGATGAGATGATGCAGTCAGAGATGAAATGATGCAGGCAGAGGATGAGATGATGGAGTGGTGAAATTGTGCAGCATGTGATGGGGTGGTGCAGCCGCAGGTCAGAAGCAGCCGGTGGTCGGATGTAGTTGGGTGATCAGGTGCCACCAGGGGCAAGATGCTGAGGTGCTGTCAGGATCCGATGCAGCCGAGGGTCAGATGTAGCCAGAGGGGTCCATGTGGCAGAGGGGTCACTCAGAGACAAATGAGATGAAAAAAAATATTTATATGTATATACAGTGTTGGCCAAAAGTATTGACACACCTGCAATTCTTTCAGATAATACTCAGTTTCTTCCTGAAAATGATTGCAATGACAAATTCTTTGGTATTATTATCTCCATTTAATTTGTCTTCAATGAAAAAAACCACAAAAAGAATTGTACTAAAGCCAAATTGGATATAATTCCACACCACACATAAAAAGGTGGTGGACAAAAGTATTGGCACTGTTAGAAAAATCATGTGATGCTTCTCTAATTTGTGTAATTAACAGCACCTGTAACTTACCTGTGGCACCTAACAGGTGTTGGCAATAACTAAATCACACTTGCAGCCAGTTGACATGGATTAAAGTTGACTCAACCTCTGTCCTGTGTCCCTGTGTGTACCACATTGAGCATGGAGAAAAGAAAGAAGACCAAAGAACTGTCTGAGGACTTGAGAAACCAAATTGTGAGGAAGCATGAGCAATCTCAAGGCTACAAGTCCATCTCCAAAGACCTGAATGTTCCAGTGTCTACCGTGCGCAGTGTCATCAAGAAGTTTAAAGCCCATGGCACTGTGGCTAACTTCCCTAGATGTGGACGGAAAAGAAAAATTGACAAGAGATTTCAACGCAAGATTGTGCGGATGGTGGATAAAGAACCTCGACTAACATCCAAACAAGTTCAAGCTGCCCTGCAGTCTGAGGGTACAACAGTGTCAACCCGTACTATCCGTAGGCGTCTGAATGAAAAGGGACTGTATGGTAGGAGACTCAGGAAGACCCCACTTCTTACCCCGAGACATAAAAAAGCCAGGCTGGAGTTTGCCAAAACTTACTTGAGAAAGCCTAAAACGTTTTGGAAGAATGTTCTCTCTTTTTGGGCAAAGGCATTAACATAGAGTTTACAGGAGAAAAAAAGAGACATTCAAAGAAAAGAACACGGTCCCTACAGTCAAACATGGAGGAGGTTCCCTGATGTTTTGGGGTTGCTTTGCTGCCTCTGGGACTGGACTGCTTGATCGTGTGCATGGCATTATGAAGTCTGAAGACTACCAACAAATTTGTTGTAGGGCCCAGTGTGAGAAAGCTGGGTCTCCCTCAGAGGTCATGGGTCTTCCAGCAGGACAATGACCCAAAACACACTTCAAAAAGCACTAGAAAATGGTTTGAGAGAAAGCACTGGAGACCTCTAAGGCGGCCAGCAATGAGTCCAGACCTGAATCCCATAGAACACCTGTGGAGAGATCTAAAAATGACAGTTTGGAGAAGACACACTTCAAATATCAGGGACCTGGAGCAGTTTGCCAAAGAAGAATGGTCTAATATTCCAGCAGAGCATTGTAAGAAACTCATTGATGGTTACCAGAAGCGATTGATCGCAGTTATTTTGGCTAAAGGTTGTGCAACCAAGTATTAGGCTGAGGATGCCAATACTCTTGTCTGGCCCATTTTTGAAGTTTTGTGTGAAGTGATCAATGTTTTGCTTTTTGCTTCATTCTCTTTTGTGTTTTTTCATTGAAGACAAATTAAATGAAGATAATAATACCAAAGAATTTGTGATTGCAATCATGTTCAGGAAGAAACAGAGTATTATCTGACAGAATTGCAGGGGTGCCAGTACTTTTGGCCAATCTCTCTCTCTCTCATCTTGCCCTAGGGCCCGGAGCACCCCAGCTACGCCTCTCCCCTCCAGCCTCCGCTCTCCCCTCCAGCCTCCGCCCTCCCCTCCAGCCTCCGCTCTCCTCTCCAGCTTCCGCTCTCCCCTCCAGCCTCCCCTGTCCTCACCCCTCCAGCCTCCGCTCTCCTCACCCCTCCTGCCTCCGCTCTCCTCACCCCTCCATATGCAATGTACAGTATCTGTATATATGTGTGTATGTAGTCACTTCCATCACTTTGTCCGCACTTCCCTCACTTTGTCCGCACTTCCCTCACTTTCTCCCCATTTCACTCACTTTGTCCGCACACATACACACACTCCGCTATACTTACCACCGGCCCTGCATCAGCCGCCTAGATCCTCAATCGACATGTCGCCGCCCCCGAACTACTCGATCGAATATAGCGTCCAAAAAGTCTCGCCAAACTTCCCGGACGCCATATTGGATCCAGTCATCCACGGGCGCCGACATGTCAACTCAGGATCCAGCCGGCAGGGAAGACGCAGGGTCGGTGCTAACTATAGCGAAGTGTCTGTGTGTGTGTGTATGTATGTATGTGTGTGCTGACCACTCTGCCCACAGCGCTGCGCTCAGCACTCTGCCCACGCTGCTGGGCTGACAACTCTGCCCACGCCACTGTGCTGACCAATCTCACCGCACTCACTGCTAACCACTGAGCCACCGCACTCACTGCTAACCACTGAGCCACCGCACTCACTGCTAACCACTGAGCCACCGCACTCACTGCTAACCACTGAGCCACCGCACTCACTGCTAACCACTGAGCCACTGCACTCACTGCTAACCACTGAGCCACCGCACTCACTGCTAACCACTGAGCCACCGCACTCACTGCTAACCACTGAGCCACCGCACTCACTGCTAACCACTGAGCCACCACACTCACTGCTAACCACTGAGCCACCCACTCACTGCTAACCACTGAGCCACCTGTATACACACAATTCATTTCACCCCACTCCCCTAATTATTAGTAAATATACTATATATGGATTCTAGACTACCTGATTCTTTAGAATTGGGCCGCCATCTATATATATATATATGTGATTATATAAGAATTATCAGTATTATGTATGTGATTATGTATAAATTAGTGAGTCGCGCCTATTCTGCAAGGACTCGCAACGGCCGCTTGGCGGGCATTGCGAGTGAGGCTTTGCGAGTCAGTGGCGCCGGCAATGCCTCACAGGTCCACGCGCCCACGCCCTCAACGACGGAGACAGCGCCGAAACTTACGGAAGTGCGTTAGGGAAATTATATATTAGATACTGATAATCTATTATATAATTGCCGTAGTGACTTCCCTCGCACACGCCGCTACCTCCGTGGCTTTGTTCGTGGGCGCGCATCGCCCATGTGACTCACTCGCAATGCCCGCGAAGCGGGCGTTGCGAGCCGTTGCAGCAGCCCGAGCAATGCCCTATACACAGATTCTAGAATCCCGATGCAATCGCATCGGGCTCACAGCTAGTATAGGATAAGGGCATATACCAGGATGGTGCCATAAACCTGGATGGGGCATATACCATGATGAGGGCATATACCAGGATGAGGGCATATACCAGGATGAGGGTATATACCAGGATGGGGACCATATACCAGGATGAGGGCATATAGAAGAATGGGGCATATACCAGGATGAGTGTATATACCAGGATGAGGTATATACCAGGATGGGGCCATATACCAGGATAAGGGCATATAGTGATGCGCTTCCAGGGCCGTGAGGTACTCGGAATCGGGCTTTGCTACTTCTTTGGGAGTCACAGGGGCGAGACCTGGCTCCGTGACCGTGGGTGTCAAATAAAGGTTCGGGAATGGTTGTCGTGATGCCACCCGTGGTGTTCGGTTATTGGGGCCGACACTGCATTGGGGGACCCTGGAGATTGAGGAATAACAGCTAAGGTGGTATTGCTCCCCACAGGTGGAGTGGTTCCCCAGGGCAACCGGTATAGTCTATGGCGGTGGTAGGTCACAGGGTACTTCAGGTTGAGGGAGGCAGATGAGCCTTACTTGGCAGGTTCTCTGTGTCTTGCGTGGCTTATCAGTTGGCGGCTCCACAGGCGGGAAAATAAACTGTCTCACATATGGCTGCTGAGTTCTATACCTGATTTAATTAGCGTTCACTTTGCAATGCCACCGAGTACTGTCCCTTGCCAAGACTCAGTACAGATAGAGCTCGGGGAACCAGCAAAGCTCGTCCAAGACACATCCTTATGTTCCTTTCTCGTTACTCTCCCAGCGCTAACTGTCCGCCTCTCTCCTGCTCGTGCCTCCGCACACAGAGCTCCAATCCGGTTGCCACGGGCCTTCTCGGGCGACCGGTACCTTGTCCCCTGGTCCTAGTATGGCTACCTTCTTGGTTATGTGTCGGGTGTCGACCACAGCTCCTCAGATCCAATGGCCTCCAGTTCCATGGTTGGAGTCTGGAATCTCCTCATCACCTTCAGGCTGGTCCCCTGGTTCCTACTAGCCCCTCTGTCCAACTCCGGTCAAACTTGGAATCAGACACACGGGTGGTTCTCTCTGCCTCTGCCCGTGCCCCTAGGGCTCCCTCATGTGGTCTGCTGTTCCACGACCCCGGACAAGCTCCTTACTGCTCAAGTCCCCCGGGTCCTCGCTTGTCTCATGACTCGCACTCTACACTCTCTAACTACCCACTCCACACTTTTTCCTTCCTTCCGTCCCACTGACTGAGCCCTCCCTTTATCGGGTCCGCCCACCGTCCCTGGGACCGGGTGTGTTGGGTGTTTTGTAGGTGGCTCATACTTACCATCCCTTATCTCTAAGAAAAGAGATACCATACCCGTGGAATGTGTGCAGTACCCCTTGGGAGACCAGACTGCAAGGGCGCCACAATAGCATGATGGGGGCCATATACCAGGATGGGGAACATATATACCAGGATGCGGCATATACCAGGATGATACAATATATCAGGATGGGGTCATATTCCAGAGTGGGGGGCATATGTACTAGGATGGAGAACATTAGAACAGAATAAGGTGACATTACAGCCATAACCGTGTCAGCAGCAGATCTCCCTTCCCATAATAGTGTCTCATGACCACATTTTTTGCTTCAGTTTTTATCCCCTATTTTCCTCCTCTTAAACAGGGTACATACTATGGTGTGGTGCATCTTACAGTCTGAAAAATGCACACAAACTAACGAGCATGCACACAGTGAACATGTCTGTAGGACAGTGTTCACACCACCAAGACTGAATCACAGAAACATTAAACAAACGATAAAATACTCTGTGTAATAAAACACAGTAAAAAGCAAGTCTGGTAAAAAGTACAAAAAACGTATTTAGTTGATACGTTTTTTGCAAAAAATGCATACTAAGCGCTCTACCAAGTGTCAGGTAACCCGTATCAGAGCAGTCCTAATGATGTATTAAAAACTGATCAAGTTGTACCTAATAAACAGATTAGACAGGTCCAAAGTCTGACATGGGCATGCTGCAGAAGACGCTTTTTATGCATGTCTCGTGTTTTGCGTGGCTGAAAGTGCGGATCTGGCAATACTGCACTGCCGCACCACAGCAAGCCCATAGAGAATGAAGGCTTGCCGATTGGTGCCGCAAGTCAGCCGTTACACGTAGATCGCAGGTACGGCGACATCTGCGATTACACGAAATTGCAATACCGCTGTTGTGAAAGGAGCCTTACAGCACATTCGGGTTGATAAGTGTACACACTATCTAGAGAACACTGTGATCAAATTGCGGCAAATTGAATTGTGTATAGCCAACTAATAATCACTGCTCGTGATGCCAACTGTACACTGAGTGCTTGTGCTTGGTTAAACAGTCATTTGTATAAGCAAGCAGACAATTGCAGGTTGAAGTCCCTAGTAAGACTCAAAAATAAAGCAAAGAATAAAAAAAAGGTTTTAAAGATAAAAAAATATATCTATAAAAATTCAGTCGCTCTGTCCCTGTTAAAAAATACCGTAAAAAAACGTATTGGTACAGCAAGTCTGTATTGTCCATCTATCAAATATAAAATTAATTAACCAGTCTGCCTAAAGAGAAAAAATCAACACCAAAATTGTGTTTATCAATCACTACACCCCCTTAAAATAATTCAATAGAACAATGTTGCAGTCTGTAAACTGTTATCAATAAAGAGAATTGCCTTTTTTCACCATTTTATCTCATTTAGAATTTTTCTCTCTGTTTTTCTGTATGTCTAATGGTAAAATGAATGGTGCCAAAACTACAACTTTGTATATTTAAGCTAAAACCAAAAGTGGGTGATGAATACAGAAGTGGAGCCCGTATTTTTAGTATTCTTTTCCTCTGATTGTTCCACTCCTGGTTTTGGCTACAAATACTAAGGTAAAATGCTGATCAAGTACACAAAATATGCTGTGGCCTAAGGCCACCTTCACATTTGCGGACCCCTCGGCAGCGTTCTGTGGAGGGGATCCACAATGTGACCGCAGCACCGCAAGCTCCTATCTTTATAATGGGAGCGACGGTGCTGCGCTTGACTGCGCATGACCGTGCGCACCCATTCACTGCCATATGTGATCTGTACGCAGGCAGATACCTGTGCACAAATCACACAGTCTCGTCCGCACCAGAAATGCAACATGTCGCGTTCGTGGTGCAGACGAGACTGTGTGATTTGTACGCAGGCATCCGCAGTTAAGCGCAGCACCATGCGCTCCCATTATAAAGATAGGGGCTTGAGGTGCTGCGGTCACATTGCGGATCCCGTCCGCAGAACGCTGCGGAGGGGTCCGCAAATCTGAAGGCAGCCTAAGTGGGTTCACTCCTTTGCTGCAGTGCCATACATGTCAACATTAACTGTGGTTTTGGCCCACTGTGCAGCTCAAAACTTTTTATTGGTTAATTAACAAACTGAAATCTTTTTTTAATTCACAGGGGCCCTCTTTTGTCCGTGTCCACCCCTGTCATGACCAGTAGGCTAATAGCACCATGGGGTCCAAAAGGTATGTGTGCCTGGCACCTTATACAAGCAGCCTTATTCAGTGGCATTTATATTTATAATAATAAGAAACCTCCTCCCTCCATAAATGGTAGATGTGAGTGGTTGTTCATTAGTATTTTGTACCTGTTCTGCCCAAACCTCTCCATGGGGTCTACTGCATCCTACAGTACAATAGTATGATGAATAGTAATGGTAAATCTGGCAGCTTTTTTCTGTGATTTTTAGGGATTTTATCTCCTTTTTAAATGATTTGTCTTTAAGCAAAAGAACTTGCAAGACAATGAGGACTCTAAGGGTATGTGCACACTGGCCGGGTTTTCGGCGGTTTACCTGTGTAAACCGCCGTTTTGTTTACATTAGGTTTATGTTAATTTATGTTAATCCAAACCGGCGTTTGGATTAACATTAAACCCAATGTAAACCGGCCAAGGCTGTGCACATACCGGCGGTTACCCAGCGTCATCCGTTGCTAACCCGCAGGTTTCCCAGCGGGTTAGCAAAGAATGATCATGTTCTAAAAACCGGCGGTTCTGCAGCGGCTGCAAGCAGAATCATGTGCTGCTTCAGCCGCTGCAGAATCGCCGCCGAGAACCCGCTGTGCAGCCGCCGGATACCGCCCGGCTCCCGCCCGGCTCCCGCAGCTCATACCCGCCAGGAAGCCGGTGGACGGCGCCGGAGCTTCCTGCGGGTCCCGCCAGCTGCCGCCGACAAACACGCCGGGTAATGTGCACTTACCCTTAGGGTATGTGCACATCAGTCGTTTTGTGGGCTGCTTTTGGACGTTTTCCGTCGGCGTTTTCTGCTCAGTTTTATGTTAATTTATGTTAATCCTATCTTCCGGTTGGATTAACATGCTAGTCAATGGATTTTAGAAAACTCTGTCTTCACTAGAACGGTTTTCTTCTGGTCGTTTTCAGTCAAAACTGAGTTTTCTCAGTCAAAACTGAGTTTTTCCACCGGTTTTCCAAAAATAGAGCAAGTGACTTCTTTCCACCGTTTTTCCAGCGGTTTCAGCTGATCAAGTGCACAAAAAACTCAGTTTTCAAAACGCCGAGAAAAACGCTGTAAAACCGGGCGGAAAACGAGCAAAAAACGAGCAAAAAACGAGGGACACTGCTGAGCACAGAAAACTCAGTTTCTGCCAGTGTCCACCGGTTCCCGGTCGGTCTGCAGAAATGCAGAACCGACTGATGTGCACATACCCTTATACTCCGTTGTGATCTTGAGTATTCTGGCCAAAATATCAACTAATATTCCATGTATTTTTTAATCTATGCAGGATACGGCCAGGCCCTATAAAGTTGGTGGGTGAAATTTGGGTGTCTGTGATGTCAAATATTTCCCCACCATTGCCTCTTGTAGAGGACATGTGGTAAGACATAGAAATTAATAGCCATCCCTGCAATACAATAACTGCTTGAGTTCACTGGGAAGAGAGCCACTCCTATAAAATTGTTCTGCATTCTATGTCATAAAGTGAGGTCCCATGATGGATACCAAACTCTGACGTTTTTAAGTCAACCCCTCAATAGCATGATAGAAGTGTGGTGATAATGAATTAGGAATGTATCTGTTTTATCGCGTGACTGTCGGTGTGACAGAAAGAATGTCACATGGGATTGAAGGCAAGTTCAGAGTTCTCCAACAGATCTACGTAGTAAGGAGAGACTTCAAACTAATACAGGGAGATTGTGATGACAATGGTTCATATCTGTCTGTAACCTTTCTTCAGCCTGCGGTCATACATAATGCTGCACTTTAAACCACTGAATGTTCATGTCAATGACAAGATCAAACAAGGTCAACTAAAGAGGAGAATGCAGATAAGTGACTGCCCATATAAATAACAAAAAAAAATATCAACCTAGATGTTAAGTGGTGGCGGAAAATCAGTTGAGCCCAACGTTACAGTCATTCCTCCCAGGTATCACATAATAATGGGCCATGTAAATCAATTAATGAAGGATGACTGTGGATCAGCATACCACACCAAGATCAATGTATTATTACGGCTCTGGGAGATTTACTATATTCCATTATTACCATAAACTTATTGCAGATATCTGTTTAGCCATGTACATGTGTTATATAGTACCCGTGGTAATCATGACACAAAGGACAAGGCTGTGATTACAAGGAAACAGACAGTACACAAATGACTCAGCGGGGTATATCATATTACTGGAATAAGCTTATTATCTTTTGATTGATCATATATTGTATACCACCTGTCCTACTGATCAATAAAAATGTGGATCAGGTGTCCTTTAGCTGTTACAATGTTTTTTGGACAGTAGTTCTACCAGGAAAAGACAGCATACAGAATATGTCTTGTCATAGCATCTGGAGA
Organism: Allobates femoralis; assembly: GCA_033576535.1. NCBI lineage: Eukaryota > Metazoa > Chordata > Amphibia > Anura > Aromobatidae > Allobates > Allobates femoralis. The sequence continues at coordinate 634,717,308 of JARQOC010000002.1, read as the reverse complement.
TCCATGACCAATATACAAGCAATATGATACACAGTTTAATGTACAGGACAGCAGATGCTACTACCAGGAAGAGGACAGATCAACTGAGTATTATTGATTGACAGAACATGTCACAGATTTAGCACCTTGTGTGGAACCATCCACATTTATGTTCTTCAAAAGTGAACATCTGAAACAAAATGATATCTGATTGTAGACTGTACAACCAGGCACCTAAGTAGACAAGACATCCAAAAATGTTAGGTCCCCTTCACATCACATTTTTTGCCTGTCCGTGTGGATCCTGTTTACACAGATTTGTGTAAACGGATGGCAATTATGCTCCCAGATCCTGTTTTTTGAAGGAACCGCTTTGTGCACCGTAATCTGTGCAGCCATAGGACATAATGGTAATGTCAGTTCGAGAGAGAGAGATCAAGATCCTGAACAGAAATTGTGTTGGGAAGACTAGTGAACTTGTACTGAGCATGCAGAAACTGAATAAGAAAGGAGGGGGCCAAACATCCGATCCTAGGGAAACAAACAGGATATTGGTGGAATTCTACATGGAGTTGTATGGGGCAGCGCATAATCCCATAAGGGAAAAGAAAAGTGACTACGGAAGGCAAAAATGCCAAGTTTTTTGGATCAGGAGCTAGAGCTCCTGAACGCTGAGATCACAGTGGAAGAGGTAACAGCAGCCATTAGAGGGCTAGGATATGGTTAAGCACCGGGCCCCAATGGATTTGTTGGCGAATTCTATTAGATTTTGGTTGACCAGATTTCTTCCATGCTGACGGGTATGTTTAATAAATTGATGGGAAGGGAGAGAATATGTGAACATGCCAACACAGCATACATAAGGTTGTTACCAAAAGGGGATAAGGATCAGGGGAACCCTTCCAGCTACAGACTAATCTCACTTATCAACCAAGATCTGAAGTTGATTTCCCAAATTCTGGCAGGTAGGCTAGCGGTGGTTTTGCCCAGCGTATTTGCACTGCTTCAGTCGGGTTTTATAAACGGCCAATCTGCAGTATCCTACATCAGAAAAGCTTTGCTGATTATGGACGCAGTTAAGGGCGATAGAGACAGACAAGCAGGACGCCCGACTTTGGTTACGTTGGATGCAGAAAAGGCTTTTGATATCGTGGTTTGGTCATCGTGGCTGCAATTGGTCCTGGATCTAATGGAGTTGAGGGGAAAACTTTGTAGCTACCTTCAAGTTTTATATGTGAACCCGCAGGCGAGAGTTTGTACCCCGGGATTTTTGTAACACGTCTTTCTCTTGAGGAAGGGTACTCGGCAGGGGTGCACATTGTTGCCTGTACTCTTTAATTTAGCCATTGAGCCCCTGTCGAGGATGCTTAATATTGATGACAGCTATGAGGGGATAAAAATAGGAATAAAGGAAATCAAATCTGCATTTTATGCGGGTGATATTATATTTTTCATGAACGACCTGCATAAGGAGTTAGCCCAAATATTGCATCTTATAGAATGATTTGGGAGGTTTTTCGGGTTTCAGGCTAAATAAGAAGACGTGTGAGCTGTTGTATCTAAAGGGAGACAGAAGGACAATAGAACATAGACAACAGACTAAGCTAGTAGGAATCCCGATAGCGAGATTTTCGATTAAATATTTAGGCATACACCTTGGTTGGATGACAGAGTAGGTGTATACCCTGAACTGTTAACCCCTTATCTCCAAAATAGAGTCACAACTGAGAGGGTAGAGCGGTCTGCCGCTGACACTGCTGTTGAGAGGCCACTTAATAAAATGATATGCTTCCCGAAAGCTGTTGTATCCCCTCCATACAATCCTCTTACTGCTCAAAAGGGGTGACATCTCCAGATTGAAATACACCTTCTCTAGATTTCTGTGGGGGGGAATCTAGAATAGAACTAGCCACGCAAATGTCCTCCTCAGAAGGAGGGGGAATTAGACACACTAATGTCAAGGGGTATAATCTCTCTTGTTTGGCCAGACACATAGTAGTTTGATTGCGTGGGACTAGTCACATTCGTGAGTGAGTTCTCCCAGCCTTGGGACTTAGGTTCAGTTTCACACTCCCCCTTATTGTGTCTGAGCCCAGTTATCCGTAACTTTACGGTGTGTAGGGGCACAATTGTATCTTGGAAGGTGATCCGAATGAAACTGGGACTGCCATGGAAGGTGTCCAAATATCTAAATCCGTGGGCCCACTCAAACTTTCGATTAGGTAGAGAGAATAGACTGTTTAAATCATTGCTGGAGAAGGGGGTGCGGCAAATGAAACACCTGCGTCATGAGATAACAGGAGATGGATACCAAAAATGGGAGTGGTGGAGAAATTTGGTGAGTCAGATGTACACTCTCCTTGGTTGGATCCAAGTAAGTTTATGTCAACAGGCATGAAAATATAAAACCTTCCGTAAGGGCTCGGCCAGCCCTACCCAGATGTATTCATTGGTCAACAAACTGGGATGTGGGCTAGTCCATGGGCGGATTCATGAGGTCATCAGGATAGGTTGCTCCATGAAGTCATCCGATGACGTGTCATTCTGTGATTGGTCAGTCTTCCTCTGGACTCCAGCTTCTTTCAGGAACTTCCTTCTTGAACAGGATGTAGTCATAGATCCAGTCATCATCTTGCACAGCATGGCATGGTGTGATGAAACAAATGAAATGGCAGCCATGTAAACCAACGCTTATACAATGTAAACTAATACACTCTATGGATCGTTTATCTCCACTCCTTATGTCTTAAGGTACCTTTACACAGCCGCTACAACAGAAAGGATACAATCCGCTACTTCACGTGCACGAGCACGCCCAAATGGTTACAAACGGTAAACGCACCTCCTTTACACGCCGCCACAAGGTGCGCTACGCTACGCTACATCTATAGCTAGATACATGCCGGGTGTCTCAAGTAGCCATCTGTAGCTCATCTTACCTCATTTACACACCGCTACAACAAGCTAATATGGGCGGACCTGGTGCAGCAGGGACAGCACATAGGCGTGCCACAATTGTGGATTACGAGTCGTCCGTACGGTGATAGGACAATGCAATAACATCATGATTGGGCAGGCATCGCAGGAGGCTGTTTAATACATGACGCTCGAGCAATTGTGTAGTGTGACTGGGCAGCTCCTTAAATATGCCGCCCTGTGCAGCGACAACCAATCGCAACGCAGGAGCTTCCTCCAATGATCGCTGAAGGGGGCGGTAACACGGAGCCTGTGTCACGCCTTAGCTACATTGCAGCTACATCGCCGGGTGTCCAGAGTTCCCTTCTGTAGCTTCTTTACACGCCGATACAGGTCGCTGCAATCGGCTTTGTAGCCATCTGTTTTCGAGCAGTGCTCGGAAACAGATTTATCTGTTGCCGGCTGTCACTTCCCGTCTTCACACGCCGCTACTACGGGCTATATTGGCGCTACAAGCTACATTGTAGCCTGTAGCGGTTGTATCCATCCTGTTGTAGCGGCGTGTAAAGGTACCTTTAAGGTTAATTAAGTATTTGATCCTATGGCTCTCCTCGACAGTGCGATGTTGTTTCATGTGATTGAGTGACAATTGTTTACAATGGCACTGTATATTGTATTTGCCTTGATTTCTTTGAAAATGAGTAAAAATGATTTGTTAAAGAAAACAAAACCTACTTGTGGATGTTACCATTGATAGACATTTTTAAATCTAATGCTCCAAGGCAACAGGATAAAAGAGTCACCATGAGTCCCTATTTAATATAGAGATTATTTTGAAGTGACTTCATTATATAACTTCATTTCTGCAGAATTTTACATAAGGAAGAAGCTTTCACAGCTATGTCCCATTGTCAGTTATATTTGCTCCCATGGAACTAATCTTTCTGTCACTTTATTACCCAGAAAGATCTTCCCTCTGTCTCTCAGGTCGCCATGCCTGTCAATCTTAGGTCTCCCTTTCCCATTCCTCTCACTGAGATCAGCCATGCTTGATTGTCATGCTTGAAGTGTAAACATGATCTGATATCACTGATCAAATGTTTACGAGTCCTCCAGAGATATGTCAGTGAGACCAGCGCCTTCATTCTTGTACCACTAGTAACTCACCAGTAGGCCCTGTGTATGGATAAAGATAACACGTCATGTTTGGGTAATGCGCTTCACATATGTGCCTCTGCTAGCCTTCTACTAATGTTTCCGTGGTATTATATGGATATTTGCAACATGATCTGAATGATGAATATGATATTGGGTTAGTATATGGCCACCATTGATATGCTTATATAACATGGGACCTGGGCCATACTGACACATGGTGAAGAGATTGTACAGATCAGCTCCAGGACCCAAATAGAACACTTTACATGAATAATTCAAGGTAAAGATAAAAAAAAATCTTATCATGGACGCTCACGCCCAACTTATACTGTAAGAGTGGGAAAAAATACAAAAGGTGAAAATTCATACATTAAAAAAAACCCAAACTCTTTTTACCACAAATATTCCAAGGTGCTTAGTCCCCTTTTTTGATAGGTGTCAGTTCCAATCCACACCAGAGTCTCCTCCATCTGGATCCCGTTTAAATGTTGGATGAAAAAAAAGTTGTATAAAATCTTTACATATTTGTATATTGTTTTATTAAGTAAGTTATGTATTTTGAGGATTTTTAAAATTAAATTAAATTTTTTTGGGATATGTATCATGTTTGCAGTCTGGATTGAAGGATTGAACCATCAGGATTGAGTGACTTGAGAAGAGAGAAGAGCAGGAGCCTACCTCTCCTGACCTGAATGAGTACTAGGCTGGGATCACACAAGCGTAGTTCACAGTCCATATAAGCCCAGACTGACTGACGGACTCCTGAATCAAACTTACAGCTTCACACACACATACCAGGCTGCAATTTTAAGTTTGGAGATTTGTGGTAAGTACAGGCATTGAGGTCTGTGAAATACGCTCGTGTGATCCTTGGCCATAAAGAAATTACGGTAATACCACCAGGGGCTATTGTGGTGCCATGTCTACTTTTCGTTTTTTTGAAAAACATTTTTGTTTTTATGCTCCTGTACTTAGCACATGAGGTTATACCAGTGTATATCAATATCTGATCCTCCAGCTATTATAAAACTATAACTACCAGCATTACCTTGCTCACATCTACTTATATAATCCGCAGTTGGGAATTCGGGCGTTGTCGCCGAATCCCAAGATGCTTTGCGGGACTGCGAGTGATGACGCGCAGCGTCATCACGAGCCGCAGACCCGCACTACTGTAAAAAAAAAAAAAAAAAGTTAATGCTCACCTCTCCCCGAGCCCCCGCCGTCTCCTGCCGTCTTCCTCCAGGCTTCCTCCAGGCATCCGGTGGCTGCCGCAGGCTCCGATTGTCTGCAGAGCTCTTCTACTGCAGTCAAGGACCTGTGGTGATGTCACAGTCACGTGACACCAGGTTACTGCATGGTAACCTGGTGTCACGTGACTGTGACATCACCGCAGGTCTTCAACTGCACTAGACGAGCTCTGCTGACACTGGGAGCCTGCGGCAGCCACCGGAAGCCTGGAGGAAGCCTGGAGGAAGACGGCAGGAGACGGCGGGGGCTCGGGGAGAGGTGAGCATTACCTTTTTTTTTTTTTTAACCCCTGCCTTCCTGTTTGGAGACCTTTTACTGTACTGAGCATGCTCAGTACAGTAAATGTCTCCTCCAGCCTCACAGCCTCCCCATCCTCACTGCCTCCTCCAGCCTCACAGTCTCCTCCAGCCTCACAGCCTCCCCATCCTCACAGCCTCCTACAGCCTCCTCCAGCCTCACAGCCTCCCCATCCTCACAGCCTCCTACAGCCTCACACCCTCCTCCAGCCTCACATCCTCCACCAGCCTCACAGTCTCCTCCAGCCTCACAGCCTCCCCATCCTCACTCCCTCCTCCAGCCTCACAGTCTCCTCCAGCCTCACAGTCTCCTCCAGCCTCACTGCCTCCCTATCCTCACAGCCTCCTACAGCCTCCTCCAGCCTCACAGCCTCCCCATCCTCACAGCCTCCTACAGCCTCACACCCTCCTCCAGCTTCACAGCCTCCCCATCCTCACAGCCTCCTCCAGCCTCACATCCTCCTCCAGCCTCACAGCCTCCTCCAGCCTCACAGTCTCCTCCAGCCTCACAGCCTCCCCATCCTCACTGCCTCCTCCAGCCTCACATCCTCCTCCAGCCTCACAGTCTCCTCCAGCCTCACAGTCTCCTCCAGCCTCACTGCCTCCCCATCCTCACTGCCTCCTACAGCCTCCTCCAGCCTCACAGCCTCCCCATCCTCACAGCCTCCTACAGCCTCACACCCTCCTCCATCCCCTCAGCCTCCCATCCTCACAGCCTCCTCCAGCCTCACAGCCTCCTCCAGCCTCACAGCCTCCCCATCCTCACTGCCTCCTCCAGCCTCACAGTCTCCTCCAGCCTCACAGTCTCCTCCAACCTCACAGTCTCCTCCAGCCTCACATCCTCCTCCAGCCTCACAGCCTCCCCATCCTCACAGCCTCCTCCAGCCTCACAGCCTCCTCCAGCCTCACAGCCTCCTCCAGCCTCACAGCCTCCCATCCTCACAGCCTCCTCCAGCCTCACAGCCTCCTCCAGCCTCACAGCCTCCCCATCCTCACAGCCTCCTCCAGCCTCACATCCTCCTCCAGCCTCACAGCCTCCTCCAGCCTCACAGCCTCCCCATCCTCACAGCCTCCTCCAGCCTCACATCCTCCTCCAGCCTCACAGCCTCCTCCAGCCTCACAGCCTCCCCATCCTCACAGCCTCCTTCAGCCTCACAGCCTCCAGCCTTACAGAGGCTGGAGGAGGCAGTGAGGATGGGGAGGCTGTGAGGCTGGAGGAGACTGTGAGGCTGGAGGAGGCTGTGAGGCTGGAGGAGGATGTGAGGCTGGAGGAGGCTGTGAGGATGGGGAGGCTGTGAAGCTGGAGGAGGGTGTGAGGCTGTAGGAGGCTGTGAGGATGGGGAGGCTGTGAGGCTGGAGGAGGCTGTAGGAGGCTGTGAGGATAGGGAGGCAGTGAGGCTGGAGGAGACTGTGAGGCTGGAGGAGACTGTGAGGCTGGAGGAGGGAGTGAGGATGGGGAGGCTGTGAGGCTGGAGGAGACTGTGAGGCTGGAGGAGGATGTGAGGCTGGAGGAGGCTGTGAGGCTGGAGGAGGGTGTGAGGCTGTAGGAGGCTGTGAGGATGGAGAGGCTGTGAGGCTGTAGGAGGCTGTAGGAGGCTGTGAGGATGGGGAGGCTGTGAGGCTGGAGGAGACTGTGAGGCTGGAGGAGGCAGTGAGGATGGGGAGGCTGTGAGGCTGGAGGAGACATTTACTGTACTGAGCATGCTCAGTACAGTAAAAGGTCTCCAAACAGGAAGGCAGGGGTTAAAAAAAAAAAAAAGTTAATGCTCACCTCTCCCCGAGCCCCCGACGTCTCCTGCCGTCTTCCTCCAGGAAGGATGGAGAGGCTGTGAGGCTGGAGGAGGCTGTAGGAGGCTGTGAGGATGGGGAGGCTGTGAGGCTGGAGGAGGCTGTAGGAGGCTGTGAGGATGGGGAGGCAGTGAGGCTGGAGGAGACTGTGAGGCTGGAGGAGACTGTGAGGCTGGAGGAGGATGTGAGGCTGGAGGAGGCAATGAGGATGGGGAGGCTGTGAGGCTGGAGGAGACTGTGAGGCTGGAGGAGGCTGTGAGGCTGGAGGAGGTTGTGAGGCTGGAGGAGGCTGTGAGGATGGGGAGGCTGTGAGGCTGGAGGAGGCTGTGAGGCTGGAGGAGGCTGTGAGGATGGAGGAGGCTGTGAGGCTGGAGGAGGCTGTGAGGCTGGAGGAGGCTGTGAGGATGGGGAGGCTGTGAGGCTGGAGGAGGGTGTGAGGCTGTAGGAGGCTGTGAGGATGGGGAGGCTGTGAGGCTGGAGGAGGCTGTAGGAGGCTGTGAGGATGGGGAGGCAGTGAGGCTGGAGGAGACTGTGAGGCTGGAGGAGACTGTGAGGCTGGAGGAGGATGTGAGGCTGGAGGAGGCATTGAGGATGGGGAGGCTGTGAGGCTGGAGGAGACTGTGAGGCTGGAGGAGGCTGTGAGGCTGGAGGAGGTTGTGAGGCTGGAGGAGGCTGTGAGGATGGGGAGGCTGTGAGGCTGGAGGAGGCTGTGAGGCTGGAGGAGGCTGTGAGGCTGGAGGAGGATGTGAGGATGGAGGAGGCTGTGAGGAGCCTCCCATCCTCACAGCCTCTTCCAGCCTCACAGCCTCCTCCAGCCTCACAGACTCCCATCCTCACAGCCTCCTACAGCCTCACAGCCTCCTCCAGCCTCACAGCCTCCCCATCCTCACAGCCTCCTCCAGCCTCACATCCTCCTCCAGCCTCACAGCCTCCTCCAGCCTCACAGCCTCCCCATCCTCACAGCCTCCTTCAGCCTCACAGCCTCCTCCAACCTCACAGCCTCCTCCATCCTCACAGCCTCCTCCAGCCTCACATCCTCCTCCAGCCTCACAGCCTCCTCCAGCCTCACAGCCTCCTCCAGCCTCACAGCCTCCCCATCCTCACAGCCTCCTCCAGCCTCACAGCCTCCTCCAGCCTCACAGCCTCCTCCAGCCTCACTGCCTCCTCCAGCCTCACAGCCTCCTCCAGCCTCACAGCCTCCCCCAGCCTCACTGCCTCCTCCAGCCTCACTGCCTCCTCCAGCCTCATTGCCTCCTCCAGCCTCACTGCCTCCTCCAGCCTCACAGCCTCCCCATCCTCACAGCCTCATCCAGCCTCACAGCCTCCTCCAGCCTCACAGCCTCCTCCAGCCTCACAGCCTCCCCATCCTCACAGCCTCCTCCATCTTCACAGCCTCCTCCAGCCTCACATCCTCCTCCAGCATCACATCCTCCTCCAGCCTCACAGCCTCCTCCAGCCTCACAGCCTCCCCATCCTCACAGCCTCCTCCAGCCTCACAGCCTCCTCCAGCCTCTCAGCCTCCTCCATCCTCAGCCGCACTACCTGACACCGCTGCCATCCTGCCAACCGTTGGCCCCGCTCCATCGCCACCGCCCTTGCGCCCTCCGCGAGGTCCATGCTGCCCGGATGCCGCCGGAGCCTTCCGCCCCTCGCCACTCTCTCACCGCTGGGCTCTCAATGTCGCCATGCTGGTGGAGTAGCGGTCTACGGGCTGTGGCCGGTTGCCGGGAGCCAGGGACGTCGTCCTGTGGCCGGCAACAGCCAATGGGAGTGAGCGGACCGTGTCAGCCTGCAAAGCCTGACACGCCCCGCTCACTCCCATTGCCTGCCCCCGACGACCCTGCAAGCTGATTGGGCACTGTGTTGTACACACAGGACGCCCATCCCATTGCCCAGGACTTGGCGTCCTAGACCAATCGGATGACCGTCCTGTCTTTACCACACACCGCCCAATCCACTCCTTCCGCTCAGGTCACGTGTGACCTGAGGGCAAGAACTGATCCCTCTCTGCATCACCCAACCCGCCGCAGAGGACAATGCCGTGTGACTGGGGCTGCGATCAGCCCCAGCACGCAGGCACGTCCTGCCGCCGAGCGGTGATGTCACCCCTCCAGCCGCATCTCTCCTCACCCCTCCAGCCAGACCTCTCCTCACCCCTCCATCTGGACCTCTCCTCACCACTCCAGCCTCTGCTCTCCTCACCCCTCCAGCCTCTGCTCCCCTCACTCCTCCAGCCTCCCGCCACATCATACTCTGCTATCCACAGAGCCGCCTGTATACTCTCCTACCCACACAGCCGCCTGTATACTCTGCTACCCACAGAGCTGCCTCTATACTCTGCTACCCACTGAGCTGCCTCTATACTCTGCTACCCACAGAGCCACCTGTATACTCTCCTACCCACAGACCCGCCTGTATTCTCTGCTACCCACAGAGCCGTTTCTATATTCTGCTACCCACAGAGCCACCTCTATACTCTGCTACCCACAGAGCCTTCTCTATACTCTGCTACACACAGAGCCGCCTGTATAATCTGCTAACCACAAACCCGCCTGTATACTCTGCTACCCACAGAGCCGCCTGTATAATTTTCTACCCAGAGAGCCGCCTGTATAATCTGCTACCCTCAGAGCAGTCTGTATACTCTGCTACCCACAGACCCACCTGTATAGTCTGCTACCCACAGAGCCCCATGTATACTCTGCTAGCCACTCACCCGCCTGTATACACACAATTCATTTCACCGCGCTCCCGATGCAATTGCATCGGGCCTTTTTACTAGTTACCATATAACATTGACATGTGATATCTGACGTATCATCAAATAGCAATTTGTCCAATGTTATTCTATGGGGCAGTGGCGATTAGCGTAGTAGCAGTTCAAATTAGATGGTGCAGACCTATTCTAGTCTATGGGTATGTGAAAATCATCTGACTGTATTTGGATGACATCACCACAACACGTCCGATTATCCACCACGCTTGGATCCTTAAGACAAAACATGAAAGCCCATGTCTTCAGAAAAGCTTACAGCCTGAAATGACCATGCTGTTGCCCCACCGCCACCGGAGATGCCTCCCCACCGCCACCAGAGCTGCTGCTTCACTGCCATCAGAGCTGCTGCACCCCTGACCTACAGTCTCCTCCCCAATATTCTGTGGAATGTAAGCCTGTAAGGACAGGGTCCTCTTCCCTCTGTACCAGTCTGTCATTGTTAATTTGTTTACTTTAAACTATATCTATAACTTTGTATGTAAGCCCTTCTCATGTACAGCACCAGGGGTTTAATGGTAGTTCTATATCTCTATATACAATTACGAGTTATCTCCTCCACTTCCGTCTGGATGTACAACTATGTCACTTCCAACCGCCATATTACCACACCCAAGTGATGGGTATGGAAATATGGTGTAGGCTGGCAGGGGCAGATCACAGAAACCTTATGCACGCGCTGCCTGCTCCATGCTCCAGTCCACGCTCCCACACCCCGCTCCATACTCCAGTACACGCTCACGCTCACCTCGGCATTATTCTTGCGGAATTGACGTCGAAGTCAATGGCCGTGGGGCGGAGTTAACAGAGGAGGTGTCATAATGGGTGTGACTGATTACACGCCCACCATATCAGGGCAGTGCGCTCGGTAACACCCATTGTGACGCCCCCTGTAAACTCCGCCTCCCGCCGCAGCCATTGACTTTCTGACGTCAATTCAGCAAGGAGAATGGCGGGGTGAGTGGGAGCCTGGACTGGAGCCACTCCATCCTGCTACTCAGCCCCAACTGCCCCCACTCAACCCCACTCAGCCCCCACTGCCCCCGCTCACCCCCCACTGTCCCCACTACCCCCCACTGACCCAGCTCATCCCCCACTGACCCCACTCAATTCACACTGCCCCCACTCACCCTCCAATGCCCCCACTCACCCCCAGTGCCCCGCTCACCCCTACCGCACCCGCTCACCTCCAACTGCCCCCACTCACCCCTCACTTCCCCGCTCATCCCTCATTGCCCTGCTCACCCCACACTTCCCCTGCTCACCCCCACTGCCCCACTCATCCTCCATTGACCCCACTCAACCCCATTGACCCTGCTCATCCCCAACTGCCCCTGCTCATCCCCCACTGCCCCGGTCACCCCACACTGCCCCCACTCACCCCCACACTGCCCCGCTCATCCCCGTTGACCCCACTCATTCCCATTGACCCCGCTCATCCCCCACTGTCCTTGCTCATCCCCCACTGCCCCCACTCATCCCCCACTGCCCTTGCTTACCCCACACTGCCCCTGCTCACCTCCCACAGACCCTGCTCATTCCCCAATGACCTCACTCACCCCCCTCTGCCCCGCTATCCCCCAATTATCCTGCTCATCCCCCACATGCCCCATTCACCCCCACTGCCCCCACTCACCACCACTGCCCCCACTCACACCCACTGACCCTGATCATCCCCTACTCACCACCCACTGCCACTCCTCACCCCACACTGCCCCTGCTCACCTCCCACTGACCCCGCTCATCCCCTACTGACTCTGCTCACCCTGAAATGCCTCCGCTCATCCCTCACTGGCCCATCTCATCTCCCATTGCCTTCGCTCACTTCCCACTACCCCTACTCATCCCCCACTGCTCCCACTCACCCTGCAATGCCCCCTGCTCACCCCTACTGCCCTTGCTCATCCCCACTGCTCCCACTCACCCTCCAATGCCCCCCGCTCACCCCACACTGCCCTTGCTCACCCCCACTGCCCCCACTCACCCTCCAATACCTCCACTCACCCTAAGTGCCCCCTCTCATCCCCCACTGCCCCTGCTCACCCCCACTGCCCCCGCTCACCCTGCAATGCCCCCACTCACCCTCCAATGCCCCACGGCCCCCGATCATCCCCCACTGCCCCAACTCACTTCCCATAGTGCCTCAGAGCCCTCCCCGATCATTATGTCACCACCCTCCCTACATATAGTAAATAAATAATAATAATATTCTGAGTACAGGCTGATATCCACCAACTCATAGAATATAGAAGATGTGTTATGATACTTGTATGCAAGAGAATCAGATCAGAGTACATTGACACTCTGATCAACCACGGATCAGAGTTTGATCAGAATGTCATTAATATGATTAATCTGATTCTCTCTCAGAGAGTATATATGTTCATGTGACTTTAACATAAAGGACATGTTTGGATTTGTAGTTTTTACACAGCTGCAGTTTTTCAGGTTGCTCATCCCCAAGGTACAGACACTAAAACTACCGTAGAATCTGAGTGGGTCCAACCATTTGTTTCCCAAATAAGAGAATTTCAGTAGATTGCTTCTAAGACAAGGTTCATATTTTCTTAGCATGTCTTCTAGGACCATGTATCACAGAGTTTGTCAAAAAGGTAAGAAAAATATAATTTTTTTGTCTGGTAAAAATGTATATATCCATGACTAATACCTGACTGATTTTATTATATGTCAGTTAGATGCTGTGGTTTTAAATTTGCATTTAATAATGGATTTTTGCTCTTATAATGGAACATGTTTATGGATTTCTTAACTCAGAATGTAGACTGAGGTTGGAATGTTCAGACAGATTTTGCAGAGGGTTCAGGAATGTTTGGTAACATCTTAATTGACCATCCTTGCCTTGTTACATTTAACTTTTCTCTTACCACCAAAGCATGGAGTAATAATATCTTGAAGTTTTGACCTCAAACGACATAATAGAAGCCATTACTCCACAGTGTTGCTCCAATAATGCTATAGTGTTACTCAACTCTTTTCTCCTTCATGTGGCTGACAATGAGCACAGGTAAATTAACTTTGCATGGGAAAGTGGAACTAAGAGAAAACTGTAGAATTGATGGGCCAATAGATAATGGTGATTGTAAAGATGAGCAGTGTTGTGGAACCTAGCCCTAATTCTCCAGCTGAGCGTGACTGACAATCAGTCATCTTCTCACCAAAATATCCCTGTGATTGACAGCTCAGAGATTTGCTAGATTCCGTCTCACTTTACAAATCACATGGTTGATAAAAGGGAGCAATGAATAAATAATGTGTTTATTTTGGTGAATTATCCTCATCTTCCTCAACGTTACTCTCAATTTTACCATTGAGTTGATGTTGTTCAGATAAAGATTCAAAAATAAATTCTTATAATATTAAGACAAAATCATTTTTTTTCACTCTGCCTGTCACAATGCTAGCAGATCAATGACAATATAGTTTAATCAATCAATATTTTCTATTCAGGTCCCATGACATAGTTATAGACTAATAAAGAGTAGGAGATTTGGAAAGTACTACTCACCACATGTAACATCACAGTCTCTTGGTAGATTGCATCTAGTTTTAAAGGGTCAGGCAGGATCAAGGTTTTTTTAATAGTTGTTATTCAAATAAACTATAAAAAAGTGTGATTTCAGGTGTAAAATGCTGCTGTTTCTGTTTGAGTCGCCATACAATATGTATATGCTGTCACTATATAAATAAAGGTCAACATATGAAATAGCAGCATTACTAATATTGGTGTAAATTTGTGTAAAGCTCATATGTCCCAATCCCAATGGAAAAGCTGAAAAGGTACCTTTACACGCTGCAACTGCAGTGTTGCAACTGAGAGGCAAACGGGATTTCCGTCACAGTTGCCTTGAAATTGCTACAAAGTTGCGGCGTGTAATTGTGGAACCCGGTGGTGATTTTCGAAGTTGCTCCCGGTTGCGGTTTCAGAGCATTGTTCTAAAACAAGAGGCAACCCAGAAGGTGAATTGCCCTGGTTTTGGTGTATGAATGGACGATAGGGATGGAATTTGCGTCGCCTAGTGATTTCCCAGAGGCGTGCCACAGCGTGCTGGATACCGTGCCCCATCAGTGATGATTGGTGGGGGCTACTCTGTTTCCATTGGCTGTCCCTTCACAGGGCGCCATATTTAAAGAGCTGTCCATTCACACTACACAATTGCAATGGCGTCATGTATTAGCCAACCTTCCTTCACAGGCTGGACAATCATGATGCTATTGCGTTGTCTAATCAGCGTGTTTGGGGCGCGGAATACACAACTCTGTCACGCCTATGTCTTCAAGCCCACATTCCCTTAGTGGTTGCGGCGTGTGAAGCGGCGTCGGGATAACCGGATGTTTCCCGCAGGATCTGTTTCAACTTCCGGGGAGCCACGTTCCCTTAGGTCAGGGGTGGGGAACCTTTTCTCTGCAAAGGGCCATTTGGAAATTTAGAATATCATTCCCGGGCCGTATAAATTTATTAACTTAAAAAACATTGCTAAACTTACATCTGCTGGCGGTGTCGGTGAGGAGAAACAGCTGATCTGACAGCTGTTTGAATGTTCCTGCGCCGACATCTCCTCTCTGTGTCGGCGCAGGAGATTCAAACAGCTGTCAGATCAGATGTTTCTGCCCGCTGACAACGGTCGGAGCTTACCAGGGACCCGGAGGAGATCTCTGCCGCTGATCTCTGTCTCTGGCCCGCCTCCCAAGCGTGCCGATTGGCTGGCCAGGCTCCATAGTGATGTGTCCGCAGGCGGAAATTCTCCGCTGCGGACACATCATTATGAACAAAAATTACCCTGCTTTCACTGCGTTTGTGTCTGCATGCCCTCTGCATGCAGACACAAACGCAAATGTGAAGGTAGCCTAACCCCATTTCTGGGGCCTGAGGTATACTGCACATGGGTAGATAGAGCCTGAGGTAGACAGCACAAGGGTAGACAGAGCCTGAGGTAGACGGCACAAGGGTAGGCAGAGCCTGAGGTATACAGCACATGGTTACACGGAGCGTGAGGTATACAGCACATGGGTACACAGAGCATGGGGTACACAGCACGTGGGTACACAGGGCCAGAGATATATGGCACATGGGTAGACAGAGCCTGAGGTATACGGCACATGAGTACATGGAGTTTGAAGCATACGGCACACGGGTACACGGAGCACAAGGAATACGACACATGGGTACAATGAGCGTGAGGCATACGGCACTTGGGAACACAGAGCCTGAGGTGTACGACACATGGGTACACTGAGCCTGAGGCGTACAGTACATGGGTACACAGGGCCTGAAGTATAAGACACACAGGTACACAAAGTACAAGGTACAAAAAGAGATCCAGCAACACATCCAAATGAAGGTAGATAAAAATCAATGTGGACATATATGATTTTAACATGGCTTCACATGATTTTTATTTCCCTCCCTTGGCTATATTTCTGGATGCAGCTCCTTCTTATACTGCTGACAGTTTTCATCCCTGCACAGCCGACGATCACAGAGCAGACACTTTATTTATTTACTTATCTGACACCTTTAGATTTACTCACGGACTTCCCGAGGTGGAGGAATTGTTTATTTAAGATAAGCAGGAGGTGATTGTAATCCTCCGGGAGCTGAGCTGGACAGTGCAGAGGCTCCTGCTTCACAGAACGCCTCACGCTGACTATGTTTCAGGTCGGAGACAATTCCGGCATGCACCGCTGCTGATTTAAAGGGACCGCGCCACGGGCCGGATCAGGTAACATGGCGGGCCGGACCCGGCCCGGGGGCCGGACGTTCCCCACCACTGCCTTAGGTTGACGACGCAATTGTGGTGTGTACACGCGGCATCGGCGATCGGTCTCAACCGTCAAAAACATGCACGCGCATGTTCAGTTGCTACCGATCGCCGGTGATAGTTGCGGCGTGTAAAGGTACCCTAACAGTGACTTCAGCTACCATGTGCCATTCATAGTCATACTTAGGCCTCATTCAGAAGTCTGTGAGTAACTTGTCACATTTTTATGGATGGGATTCCTACCCCTTATAGTCTATGGTCCTATTCTTTTATGTAAGTCACGGATCAAAATTACTCATAGAACTCTATGGGTCTGTGAAAATCACAAACAGCAGATGGATTCCATTAGTGTGCTGTCCATGTGCTGCATGTGAACATTTGTAAGATGGCGACAGGCAACATTGTAAATGGCTGGCATGAATCACAGAGGTGGTTGTGATTAGGGATGTAAACCTGTAATGTCTACTCTGGTACCTTTAGTGTCACAAGTCTTGTTAAAGGCATTTCAAGGGCCAGGTTTACAGATAGCTGGAGAGATAGGCGGGTAGGACTATCCACATACCTCCAAACATGGGTGTGTCTCTTATTTTAATGGTGGCTGTGTTTTTGGCACATGGTCAGTCAGAAGGAGCCTCTGAGGGAAGTGTGGTGTACTGACCATAGTCAGTGTATGTGGAGTCTGCAATACCTCCTGAAGGTAATCCCAATGATAAGGGGTTGTGTATACTGACCAGTGAAGTGAGTCTGAGTTTGCTCCATGGGGATACTTCTGTGGAGGTGTTGTATCCAAACCTGCATGGGTGTACCCATGAATAAAACAAACTGAGAAACTTTGTTGATTTTCTCTAAAGCCAGTCAGGCTCATCTTAAGTTCCTCTTTATGTTCCTGGTGAGCAGTTTCTGTGGTTCTGAATAAACCTGTTGATCTTTTAAATAAAAGCCATTCCTGTGTTTGCCTTAAATCTGCAGGCACATTGTAACGGGCAGGAAACGCTTTGTCAACTATTCATTTATTCATATGTGAAAACCACTGATTAAACACTGATGGTAAATATGATGGTATATGGCCCCAATGCTGGCGCACACAGAAAAAAATACACAATTTAACTTACCGTATCTCTCTATTGTTCCCTTGCAACACCGTGGCATCCTTGTATCTGTGCCAGCATCTGATCATGTGAACAGTGCAGCACAGTGGCATCGCCACATTAGTCTTATGCATTTCATCCCCTGTCCATCACCTCAGCACTGAAGCCGGCACTGAGAGGTGGCTGAGGGAGAACAGTGCACATTGTAAAGACATACTGATAGGATGTTTAGATTGTGAGCTCTAAGCGCTATGGAATTAATAGCGCTATATAAATGAATAAATATTATTATTATTACATTAGACTAAATATACTCACTCCCCCATCACTGTGTATAGCCCGCCATCATGCTTTATAGCTCCCATCACTGTATATGGTCCCCCTTCACTGTATATGGCCCCCCATCACGGTATATGACCCCCCATCACTGTATATGGTCCCCCATCATGGTATATGACCCCCATCACTGTATATGGCCCCAGTGCTGGCACAGACATAAAAGATAGACTATTTAACATAACTCTCCATCACTACCCTGCAGCACCGTGGTGTCCTTTGTGCCAGCATCTAATCATGTGAGTGGTGCAACATAGTGATGTCATCCCTGTGCTCACTGCTCACATGATCGGATTCCGGGACAAGAAGACCAGAGGATGCCATGGTGCTGTAGGGGAGCGATAGAGAGGCAAGTTAAATCTTTTATTTTTTGTGTGTGTGTGACTCACCGTAACCGAGTCTTCACGTCGCAGGCGTTGCTTCTCCCTGTCACGGTTCCGCGCCTGCGGCTGTGAGGCTCAGTGGTCCAGATCAATAATGGTTGGCTGAACAGATATGGGTTAAATATTCTTATCGTGACGCCACCTGCAGGAATTCCGGTGATTTCACCGGCGCTGCTTGGGCCTCCAGGGGATGTACGGCAGCAAGATGGGATGCTCCCCACAGGACAAGCGGGAGTCCCCGGAGCCAGGAGCTGCACCTGATGTTACACAGCAGCTCTGTTACTCTTAGCATGCGGAGTTAAACAGTTCTGAAAAAGTACAGACACCGGTGTTCTCTGTAACGGGTCTTTTACTGCAACTGGTAGATGATACAGGGTATACAGGTAACTGGTAACGGACTGGGTGGGCTCAGCAATGACCAGTGTTGTTTCAGAGCTCCGCGGTGTTCCTCCGTTCTCAACTTCTCTAAATGGGTTGCCGATGTCGCCTTAGTGCGCCAGTTCGGGTACAAGGAGGCTGCTTCAATTTCCCTGCCGGTGTAATTACTGCCCGGTGTGAGGGGAGCCTGATTCCTTATGGTGGGTACTCCGCTGGCAAGACGGCTCTAAGTGCGGCTACAGTGGGGCGCTCCTAGGAAGCAGTTCCTCCACTTTTGGTTTGCTGAGCAGTGATCAACAACTTGCTAGCTTCGGAACCAGTGATTCGGCTGTTGATGGGCGCGGGTATATTTTGACCCGTTTAGGTGGTCGCCCAGGTTCCGGTTTGGCGCCAACCGGTAGGTGGTCTGTAGGGCTGCATGGAACTGTGCAGAGCCCTCTTCTCCTACGTTCCTCCCGACCACTTCTTCTTCCTTCCTCCTTCTTCTACATTCTCCTACACTCTACTCCTACACTCCGCCCACCAGGACCTGATTGGCCGTCTATTCTAGTGGTGCATGTAGGGTATGGAGCTCTGAGTTTTAACCGTGTCACTACCGAGACGGAAAATATTGCATCTTCAGTCAGGGATGCAATACCCTCCTGTGACGCACTCGTTGGGGGCGCCTCATGTTCCTTCATGGGGTCCATATACTATGATGACGGCCATATACCAGGATGAGGAGTTATATATCAGGATGGGGACAAATATACCATTATAGGGGGCCATGTACCAGGCTGAGGAATGATAATCCAGGATGGGGGCTATATACCAGGATAGGGGGCTGCTGCATTTCCCATTTTCGAGTCAATAACTTTCTCCAGTTTTGTGTGGTAAAATTAGGGTCCTTGGCTTATATTTGGGTCGGTTATAACTTGAGTATTTACGGTACTTCTGTTTCATCCATGCTGTTAGTCAGCAAGCACTATATTATAATTCTAACAGTGTATTGTTCTTTGGAGGATGCAGTGCTATAAGTCTTTCCTGTATAACATAGAGCAATAGAGTGAATTTATTCACTTCCAGTTAATCAGTCTCTAGTCCAGTTGTGGTCTACATGTGTAGGGGGGTGGGGGTTTCAACCACTTTTTATACAAGATTCATATAACATAGCAGCAGAGTACAAGAACTGAACATGACCCAGACCTGAACTTTATTGTTCAATTTAAGGCCAAGAATCCATTTGACTTTTTATTTTTTTTAAACTGTAACAATGTATAAACTTGTCATCTTTATTCTTTGGGATTTTTCTGTCCTCCTCTCCATTTTTTTTTAGATTTGTGTTAAATTTGAAGCTAATTGAAACTCATCCTTGGAGAAGGTCATCCCCTCATTCTCCTCATACTACAGAGCAATTCAATTTCGTTTCTACTTCTCTGTCGGAAATAATAGGAATTCACCAATGTTAGAATAATTTCTATAGTTCACAGAAATGATATACGTGCTACCTGATGTACTATGATATTTGGCCATGTGGCTTTAGTGTCACCAACAGATCATATTTAGATGTGGCAGATTTAGTTACATTACAATTGAATGCAGCTGTACAAAACGGAATTCACTGGTGAAAAAGCAATACAGATTTGAAGGGAATATGTGTGGTTCCCTAATTGTCCCAAACTAGCACTATAATGTAGTATGGAGAGAATTTATCTAAAAGGAAATCATATCCCCAAAAAATCACATATAAAAGCCATACTTACCAATTGGAAAGGTACAAAATGCTGATGAAAAATCTCTCACACATCTACCATCCATAGGTGGTGTGTGCGTGCGTGGTGCTAACTATTACAAATACACAAGGGTAAATTTAAATATAAGACAGATAACTCAAGTAAACACAAAATACAGTTTATAAATGAAGGTCTTTATTATTAAAGGTAAAAGAAATCCAAACCTACAGGGTCCTTTGTGAAAAGGGATTGCCCTCTAAACCTAATAACTGGTTGGGCCACCCATAGCAGCCACAACTGCAATCAAGAGTTTGCAATAACTGGTAATGAGTCTTTTACATCGCTATGGAGGAATTTCGACCCACTTATCTTTGCAGAATTATTGTAATATAGGTACATTAAAGAGGTTTCCTAGCATGAACCGCCTTTTTAAGGTCATGCCACAGCATCTCAATTTGTTAATGTCAGGAGTTTGACTAGGTCACTCCAAAGTCTTAATTTTGATTTTCTTAAGCCATTCAGAGGTGGACTTACTGGTGTGCTTTGGATCATTGTCACTCAAGTGAGCTTCAGCTTGAGGTCATTAACAGATGGCTGGACATGATCCTTCAGGATTTTTTGGTAGACAAAAAAATTAATTTTTCCATTTACCACAGCAAGACTTCCAGGTCCTGAAGCAGCTAAACAGCCCCAGACCATCACACTACCACCGCCATATTGTAATTTTGGTATGATGTTCCTTTTCTGAAATGCTGTGTTACTTCTACGCAAGATGTAATGATACATGCACCTTCCAAAAAGTTTAACCTTTGTCTTGTTGGTCCACAGAGTATTCTCCCAAGGACTTGGTAATCATCAAATGTTTTTTTGGCAAAACTGAAATGGGTATTTATAACTCATTTTGCTCAGCAGTGGTTTTCATCTTGGAACTCAGGCAATTTTTACCCAGTCTCTTTCTTATGGTGGAGTGATGAACTCTGACCTTAACTGTGGCAAGTGAAGTCTGCAAATCTTTGGATGTTGCTGTGGGGTCTTTTGTGACCTCTTGGATGGGTCTCGCTCTTGGGGAAATTTTGGTCGGCTGGCCACTGCTTGGAAGGTTCAAGAAGTTTAAACTTCAACACTGAACCAGGGAATATCTAAATACAGTTTTTTCAAAGGTTTTATGGAGGGACTTGATGAGAGTGACTCTTGACAGCCAGGTGAATTTTGTCTTTGCTGTAGTAGTATTGGACACAAACGTGCATTTCGTTTGGTATACCACCAAGGTGGATGTGAGGTACTACTATGTAAACTGTGCTCTCTCTCTTTTTTGATACTATTAGCAGAGATAGCTTTGCCTTCAGTGATCCGGTTATCATCAAGGGAGAACTTTCAAACTGTATAAGGGCTCATGCACAACCCAGAATGCACGGACAGGCCAAAGTTTTCCAAATTAGAGTGCGGCTGTTTCATATATTTCTATGAGGCTGTCATGCTTGGGTCTGGAGTCTCATGGCAATCTGTTGCATTAAGGTCTGGAAATGGAGTGGCTGCATGACTCCTGTACCAAAAGTGACAGTTTCATAGAAATATATGAAGCTCTCACGCTCTTGTCAGGAGAGCCTCAGTCAGTCCGTGCATTCTGGCCTGTGCCTTGACCATGTTGCATGGATGTCTGAAAGAGCCCTTACAAAGAGCTTTGCAAGCAGTCCACTCATTGCCTACGTAACCTACACAATAAGTGGCAACCATAGAACTTACGATCCCACCATTCCTGAGAAAGGAGAGGATTTTTCATAACAAGTAAACTTTTGCTTGTTTTCAGAAGCACTTTGCACATTTTACCATTTATCCTGGTGATACAACCTCCTCACAGAAAGAGCAACTTTTCTCTGTTTAATCTAATATGGCACAGTCCAATTACCCCTATTTAGTGCTTGTCTTTCTTCATATCATGTGAACAGACAGAATTAGAATGATATTTCTCCTGTTTGCAGCAGCTTCTGATCCATGTGGTTACTTCTATGATTAACTTAAAATGCAGATTTCTGCACATTGTCCCTTTGACCTTGGATCTATTCTTCTAACATTGACAGACTGCAATTTCTTCAATGAGCACTGTTCATTTTTGACATCTCTGGGACTCTTTATCACATAGGCAGATGTAAGAAAACACTACCCCTTATTGGAAACTGCATATTTAACTGCAAATGAAAATCATAATTCTTTCTGTTCTTTTCTGTCATGGACCTTTTCGTATAATCCAAGAAGGGTTGGTTCAGATAACTACTCTAAAGCCTTAGGAAGTGTTTTCTTTCCCTTTCAGAATCGAAAATTTATAGTAGGTCACCTTGTTGTCTACAAAGAGGTACTGTATTGCTAGTATACTCGTGGAAAATGCTGTCAGACTCATTAAAAAGATAGATCTCCTCTGCCTTACAAGGACCACCATGCTCTATTAGCCTCAATAAATCTATTGACCACAGCAGCCACTTCTCTTTCCTCTCACCGTTCAAGTACATTGACTTGGCTGAGTTTTGTCTTGGCCCCTTTCCTACTCTAGAGCCCCATATACTGACTGACTGCTTTTTCCAAAGAGTTCTTAAGGTGGTTTGATTCCACATCTTGATGGATGCAGTCACGCTAAGCTTCCTATTGTTTATGAGAAGTTCTCTTTCAATATAGATGCAAGAATTTGAGATTAACAGGAGACAATCTGACAGTTGAATTTACAAATATTCCTAGTCAAAATGACTCTGAACATTTACCAAAAATTAAAAGTGTTTTCCCACGAACAAATTCATTTTAATCAATAGATCTTGGAATAATGATAAATTAGACAATTGGATGTGTATAAAAATATGTTCCTGTGCTGAAATAATCTTATATATGTGTCCTTGCTGTGTACTATGTAATGGATGTGTCTGACCGTACAGGGACATGGTCTGATCATACCACATCTCCTGTGCTGAAATAATCTTATATATGTGTCCCTGCTGTGTACTATGTAATGGATGTGTCTGACCGTACAGGGACATGGTCTGATCATACCACATCTCCTGTACTGAGATAATCTTATATATGTGCCCCTGCTATGTACTGTGTAATGGATGTGTCTGACCGTACAGGGACATGGTCTGATCATACCACATCTCCTGTGCTGAGATAATCTTATATATGTGCCCCTGCTATGTACTGTGTAATGGATGTGTCTGACCGTATAGGGACATGGTCTGATCATTCCACATCTCCTGTGCTCAGATAATCTTATATATGTGCCCCTGCTATGTACTGTGTAATGGATGTGTCTGACCGTGTGTGGGTGCGAGGGAACTGAGACTTAGGCTGGAAATGATGTGGCCAGGGCTAGGGGTACTCGGACAACGGGACTGATGGGTTCTTGAATGGGAGAATCATGGGTGGTCGGGATCCCGGTTCCGTGACCTGGTTATCATTTGTTAGATGATGATGGGGAAGGGGATATTTACAAGGGAACATGACGCCACCTGTAGTTCCCGGTAATATAGGTACTGGCGCTGCAAGCCGGCCGCTGAGGTGATGGTGGGTGCAGCAGAGTGTGGTACAGCTCCCCACAGGTGGAGCTATTACCTCAGGGCAGCGGTGATGGAGAATGATGAGGGGTAGATGAGGGGATTAGTTGTTGCAGTTCTTACCCCTCTTGGTGAGCTGCTGGTGATGGTGTTGAGGCCCTCCTTTTGTTGCCGGTGTTTTCCCCCAACATGACCAGCCCGCTCCAACCAGTCCTGGTCTGTTGCCTGCTGTTCTGGGCCCCCACTTAAAGATGGGGATCCCACCTGTCAGAGCACTGTCAGGCCTGTCCTTCCTGACTGCCTTCCCAGCACTGTCTGAGGTAACTTCTCTCACTAACTTCCTGCTTCTACAGCTCTAACCTAGACTCCACCCCCTTTTGGGACCTACTAAATTACCGGTCCCCCCTATTCTAAGTGGCCTAGTCCTAGGTGTGTGTGTAAGAACAGACTCCATAGGTTAAACCCTGAACTGACAACTTACAGGGTTAACACATTTGTTGTCACAGTGTAATACTTCCCTGTGGCGCCTAGCCAGAGGGGCGCCACAGAAACACACTGTCCGAGTGATTTCCAAGTTCTCTCTGGATGGGAACAGTGGAGCTACATAGAAATATATTCCACTGACAGTATTCTGTCGTGCGGGTGAATGATCCGACACTCGTGCGAGTAACTCGCATGTCACTCGGACAGTGTGTTACCAGCAATGAGATTTCCTTGCAATGCACTCATGCGAGTCACACACCAGCGTTCCTTCATGGTATATTACAGTATCCATTCATTTGGACCTACTCAACTTCTTTGCCCCAGATCTATTACTGTCTAAGTCCAGATGACAGGGCATGATGCCATACAAGAATACATTGACATGACTGCCGTTGACCACTTACAATGTGACGGGCAATCGGCACTCTTTAGTAATGACACAACATTATACTTTTATAAAAATTCAGAAAATATATAGTAATATCTCTTTCAGAAATGCAACCGGTTCACGCTTAGAAACCTATTACAGCACCTTTAATATGATGAATCTCCTCTGGGATACAGATTCATATTAGGACATTTATGGTGTCTTTATGCATCTTTAAAATACATATGCAGGTTTTCAGAGGCACAAAGCATGTGCATATAAATTGAAATTTGCAGTTGGAGGCATAAAATTCATACAGCCCTGGATCACAATTCAGATTTTTTTATCTTGTGGTTGATTGTTCATAAATATGCAGATTTTTTTTTTTTTTAAAGAATAATAGGAGAAAAAAAAATAAAATATGTGACAGAGTTTGTCTCAAATTGATATCCAGGAGATAAGGAATGGCATAACGAATTCCAGAGGATTGTTCTCTGACTCTTACCGCCTCCTATTCAATTTCCCAACCAACTCCAGAAAGGATATTAACCTTTACAACACTGACTTTTATTGCAGCGGTACATGGCAGGCAGGCGATTACACTGAAATAATCATCCTGCTACCCTGAGACACTGCTAGAGACAATCCTGCAGCTTTGTTTTAGTATTACACTTAAATACTCTCTGTTATCAGTTGGCGAGTCAACCTCTGCTGTCCGGAATTTTATGGAATTCAGGACCTTTAAATTAACCGGTTATGTTTCAGAAATGTCTTATAAATATTGCTGTAGGCTTTGTGTTTTTGGAGCATTATATGTTGTGATACATTATATTGTCTCTGCAATATAACCCGTGTAATATGTATATACAGTTGAAACCAGACGTTTACATACACAGTAAGAAAAAAATGCATAGGTGTTTTTTTTATATAATCTGACATTATATATCAGAATAAACCTTTCCAGTTTTAGGTCAATTAGGATTACCATAATTATTAATATTTGCCAAGGGCCAAAATAATGAGAGAGAAAATGTTTTAAGGCATTTTAATTACTTTCTGCAAAGTCACAAGTTTACATACATTAAGATTAGTATGCCTTTAAACAATTTGGGACAGCCCATATGGTGATGTAATGTGTTTGGCAGCTTCTGATAAGTTTATTGACAACATTTGAGTTAATTAGAGACACACCTGTGGCTGTACTTTACTGCACACCTGAAACACACTGCTTCTTTATGTAGTATCATGAGAAAGTGTAAAGAAAACAGCCAAGATATCAGGAAGAGAATTGTGGAGTTGCACAAGTCTGGTTCATCCTTGGGTGCAATTTCCAGATAACTGAATGTGCCTCGTTCATCCGTGCAAACAATTATATGCAAGTACAAACAAGGTAGGAATGTCCAGCCATCATACTGCTCAGGAAGGAGACGGATTCTGTGTCCTAAAGATGAACATGCTTTGTGCTATGCATATCAATCCAAGAAAAAAAGCAAAAGATCTTGTGAAGATGATGGCAGAAGCTGGTAAGATTGTGTCATTAGCCACAGTAAAACCAGTACTGTATCAACATGGGCTGAAAGGCCACTGACAGGAAGAAGCCTTTACTCCAAAAGAAAAATTAAAAAGCTAAATTAATTTTTGCCAATGCACACAGGAACAAATACCTACATTTTTGGAGACATGTCCTGTGTTCTGACAAAACTAAAATTGAACTGTTTGACCATAATGACCATTGTCACATTTGGAAGAAAAAGGAAGAGGCTTGGAAGCCTAAGAACACCATCCCATCTGTGAAACACAGGGGTTGGAGCATCATGCTGTGGGTTTGTTTTGCTGCAGGAGGGACTGGGAAACAGCAGCATAAGGAAAGAAGATTAGGTGGCAATAACAGCAGCAACATCTCAAGACATCAGCCAGGAATTTAAAGCTTAGGAGGAAATGGGTCTTGCAAAGGGACCGAAACATATTTCTAAACTGGTTACAAAGTGGCTTAAGGATAACAAAGTCAATGTTTTGGAGAGGCCATCACAAAGCTCTGATCTCAATCCTATAAAAAATGTATGGGCAAAGCTAAAAAGTCAGATGCGAGCAAAGCTACCTGCAAACATGGCTCAGTTACACCAGTTCTGTCAGGAGAAATGGGCTGAAATTCCTACCAACTATTGTGAGAAGCTTCTCGAAGGATATCCAAAAGAATTGACCCAAGCTATACAATTTAAGGGCAATTTTACCAAATACTAATGAAATGTATGTACACTTGTGACTGTGCAGAAAGTAATAAAATTGCCTTCAAACATTCTCTCTCTTATTAATTTGGCAAATGTAATAATTATGGTAATCCTAATTGACCTAAAACGGGAAAGGTTCATTCTTATTTCATGTCAGATAGTGAGGAAAACATGCATATGTGCTTTTTTATATAGTGTATGGAAACCTTAGGTTACAACTCTTTTTATATAAAGTTCATAAGATGCACTTTTTTCATGCAAAATCTTGGGGTGGAATGGGGGGCATTTTATAATTCGTATGTAGTTTACTGGGGGGGTGTCACAGAAGACACAGTTGCTGTTGCAAGAAGTCAGTGGCGGCATGAGTGAGGCGATAATGCAGGTTCGAGGCTGGGAGGAGGGGGCATCCTGACAGGGCGAGGCCGACATTATTGATCTCCCAGCAGTATATGCAATGGACTTCAGGAAAATGGTTGCGAGGCGGTACATGTGCAGATTGAGATCTTGGCACCCCTATATTTCAAGCTGTGCCTGCGCTGCTTCGGCATCTATTTTCACAAAGGCCCTTGTGTTCACCACCGGCAGATCAATGGCATCTGCGTCATGCCGCTGCAACACCCCCTCATCCCAGTCCCAGGACTCTAGGATTATAATACGTACCCCATTTTAAGATTAAAAATATATATTTTTCTACTTTCCTCCTCTAAATTTGTGCCATGTCTTATAATCTGGTACATGTACTCTGTGTGCAGAATTATTAGGCAAATGAGTATTTTGATCACATGATACTTTTTATACATGTTGTCCTACTCCAAGCTGTATAGACTTGAGAACCAACTACAATTAAGTAAATCAGGTGATGTGCATCTCTGTAATGAGGAGGGTGTGGTGTAATGACATCAACACCCTATATTAGGTGTGCTTATTTATTAGGCAAATGCCGTTCCTTAGGCAAAATGGGTCAGAAGAGAGATTTGACGGGCTCTGAAAAGTCCAAAATTTTGAGATGTCTTGCAGAAGGGATGCAGCAGTCTTCAAATTGCCAAACTTTTGAAGCGTGATCACCGAACAATCAAGCATTTCATGGCAAAAAGCCAACAGGGTCGCAAGAAGCGTGTTGGGCAAAAAAGGCGCAAAATAACTGCCCATGAATTGAGGAAAATCAAGCGTAAAGCTGCCAAGATGCCATTTGCCACCAGTTTTGCCATATTTCAGAGCTGGAATGTTACTGGAGTATCAAAAAGCACAAGTTGTGCTATACTCGGGGACATGGCCAAGATAAAGAAGACTGAAAAACGACCACCTTTGAACAAGAAACATAAGATAAAACATCAAGACTGGGCCAAGAAATATCTTAAGACTGATTTTATATCTTAAGATGATTTTCAAGATTTTATGGACTGATGAAATGAGAGTTACTCTTGATGGGCCAGATGGATGGGCCAGAGGCTGGATCAGTAAAGGGCAGAGAGCTCCACTCCGACTCAGATGCCAGCAAGGTGGAGGTGGGGTACTGGTATGGGCTGGTATCATCAAAGATGAACTTGTGGGACTTTTTTCGGGTTGAGGATGGAGTGAAGCTCAACTCCCGGACCTACTGCCAGTTTCTGGAAGACATCTTCTTCAAGCAGTGGTACAGGAAGTAGTTGGTATTGTTCAAGAAAAACATGATTTTTATGCGGGACAATGCTCCATCACATGCATCCATCTACTCCACAGCTTGGATGGCCAGTAAAGGTCTACAAGAAGAAAAAATAATGACATAGCCCCCTTGTTCACCTGATCTGAACCCCATAGAGAACCTGTGGTCCCTCATAAAATGTGAGAGATACAGGGAGGGAAAATATTACATCTCTCGGAACAGTGTCTGGGAGGCTGTGGTGGCTGCTGCATGCAATGCTGATCGTAAACAGATCAAGCAACTTACAGAATCTATGGATGGAAGGCTGTTGAGTGTCATCATAAAGAAAGGTGGCTATATTGGTCACTCATTTTTTGGGTTTTGTTTTTGCATGTCAGAAATGTTTTTTTCTAAATTTTGTGCAGTTATATTAGTTTACCTGGTAAAAATAAACAAGTGAAATGGGAATTTGTTTGGTTTTTGTTAAGTTGCCTAATAATTCTGCACAGTAATAGTTACCTGCACAAACAGATATCCTCCTAAGACGGCCAAATCTAATAAAAACCCCACTCCAACTTCCAAAAATATTAAGCTTTGATATTTATGAATCTTGTGGGTTGATTGAGAACATAGTTGTTGATCAATTATAAAAATAATCCTCTAAAATACAACTTGCCTGATAAATCTGAACACAGTGTATAGATTGTATCTTACAAGCAGGGTCCTTACTCTTGGCATCTGTTGAACTGTGTTAGGCTGGTTTCACATTTGCATATTGGAACGCAGCGTACCGAGCATAGCCAAACGCATGCCCACTGCATTCCTATGTTTAACATGGGAACGCATAGTAGCTGCATTTGGCTGCGTTCGGTTGTGGTTGCATTTTTTGTGCCCTCCTCCGCCCTCCGAACCCACCAAGTTGCATTTTTTGTGCGTTCGCTGGTGTTTGTTTTAACAGCAAGCGACCGCATGCGCACAAAACATGCATGTATCTCAATGGATTTGCAGTGTCCTCCTCATGACAGCGCAGGAGAACACTGTGGATCACATTGACATCTGTCCTGGTGGCCGCCGCAGATCTTCCGGGAGATCAGCGGCAGCCACCGGGAGATCAGCGGCGGCCACCAGGAGATCAGCTGGAGCAGCCGCTGATCTCCTGGGGATTGGTGTCGCTAATCTTTAGGCGGTGTCGGCAAGGAAGATTTCTAGAAACAGCTGACCTGACAGGTGTTTAAATCTCCTGCATCGACATCACCTCTTCACTGTCGGAGCGGGAAATTTAAACAACTGTCAGATCAGCTGTTTCTCCCGCGCTGACACCGTCGGAAGATCAGCGGCGGCCAGGAGGAGGAGATCTCCGCCGCTGATCTCCACCTCCCAGCCGACGCCGAGATCGCTGATTGGCTGGCCGGGCACCATACTGATGTGAAAGCATGCGGAGATTCTCCGCTGCGTTCACATCAGTTTGGCAGCGTTTGCACTGCGTTTGCGTCTGCATGCTCTCCCCATGCAGACACAAATGCTAGTGTTCATGTCCGCTCTGATTTGTAAAGTGCTGCAAAATATGTTATAGAAATATGCATATATATTTACTTATAATACATATGACAATACAAGCTCTGCTTTCAAGAAAATAACATTTGAATGTAACATATTCATATAACATATAATATTATCATTATTATTATAAGGATCTTCATCAATTTTACTACAATTATTTTTTTACAGCTGTTTTACAACTTTTTCCCTGGCATCATGACATGTGTTATATTGTATTATAGCATTTATTCTTTATTAAAAAAAACTAAACATCTTTCCTAGTGGTCGTAGACCCTGGCGTCAGCAATGTAAAACAAATTTTGGCTTTTAATATAAAAGTGACTAATAATTTGAGCTACAAATATGTATCAAATTCCACCTGCGCAGGTTTTTTTTCTGATTTATCTACTGTATTCAGAAAGGGAATCCATGGAAAAAGCTCATAGATATAAAACATGCTGCATATATGAAAGTAAATATGATCATAAAACTTTATCTATGAAAAGGTAAATCTTTCATTTGCAATATCCTGTGTTCTTCATTGTAGATTTTCAGGATGCAATTACTGTACATAATCTATGGTCATTGCTAATGTTTGAATTTTTTTTGGATTTCTTTTTATCATAACTACCAACACTTCCATTACTGGTGTTTATAATTAATTAAATGAGAGGAAAATGATTGGAAAATATATCAATTGTAAGAAATAGTTGCCGCTAGGGTTAAACGATCTCAAGTTCTCCATTTCCCTCCTCCCATTACCACTGTCATGTAAGCTGGACACCTGACAGAAAGACAGCTTTGACATGTTACAACGCTCATGAGCCTAAGGATTTATGCCTCATAAATTCCTCATGCCATCCTCAGTCACCTCAACCCATTTTTAATAAAACCTCATCCCTGAGAGCTCAGGCTGTTATCGTGTTCCATGAAACTATTTGTGGCCTTTTATTAAAAAAAAAAAAATAGTAATAATACAAACTATGGCATGTGCGGAATAGGAGGCGCGCTCCCGCACCGGCAGGTTTTAAATATTTCCCTGCTAAGTTTCTGTCTCCTGGTAAGTGGCTTGATGAATACAGGCCATAATGAAAGCCAGGGAGGCTCTTGTGTCAGGCCTGCTGATTGCTCCTCCGTCTGACAGTGATCCATCTTATTTATAGGGAATATCAAGAAGTTGGACCATCTGCGGCACTAAGAAACACAATTATCTTGCTAGGCGAAGGGGCCTGAATTTCTTTCAGCGCAGTACATCCTAATACTAAATCAGGGAGAACACATGGGACCTCGTTTAGCTGCACCTCTCCTTTTATGTATAATTTAATTACAAGTGTGAAATTATTATGTGTAATTTCGAGCTCACTGAAAAATTAAAATTGATTGTTCATTTTATTGGCAAAGTGCTGTGTGTTTTATAATCCTATCAATGCTGCAAGAGCAACATGCAATTTACATATAATACAATAATGGATAAAAATGGTGCACACAACACAGAACGGCTTCGTTTTATTTCCTCATTTTCATTATTTTGCAACTTGAAGTAAAATTGCAGAATGAACGATTCTTTAGTCATTAAGTCCTAATCTGTTTATACACAATTTTATAGTGAGACTCCAAAACCGCTAAAGAAAACCAAACCCTCTACTCCATACACACACATTTATATAACAGGTCCCAAATACTACAGTCACACAACTCAGTGTTGGAGGTTAGAAATAGCAATAATCAGGCATATTAGTGTGTATAAGGGATCAATATATTTGTGTGATAGGACTATAGCCTATTGGTGTAGATATCTAATATATAAAGCTGAATGTATGTATGTATGTATGCATGTGTGTGTGTGTGTATGTATCATAACTCTGCCCCCTCAAGGTAGTCCCACACCTCTGCATAGCCCCTTCATAACTCTGCCTCATTTATAGCCCCGACCCCTTCATGGATGTATGTGTGTGTGTGTGTATAGCTCCGCCCTCTCTCATGCATGTGTGTGTATGTATGTAGTGTATGCATGTATGTATGTATAACTCCACGCCCTCTCATGGATGTATGTGTGTATGTATGTGTATGTACGTGATCTGTTCAAGAGTTGGAACTGCCAAAAATCTGTTCACCTTTGCACCAGAAGGAAAACCCAAGAATGTCATTTATCAAAAGGCTCTTGAATGCAAATAAAATACTATACATTACTTGGGTAATCATTCAGTTAATTTGTGTTACAAATTTGTAGTATTGAATATATGACGCAAAATATTTGTGCAAAACAGTAATTCTATTACAACTAAGAACAGTTAATTACTATACCCGGGCAGCGCAGGGCTCTACAGCTAGCATATGTATATATATATATTAATATATATAAATATATAATATATATGTATATATTATATATTTTAATCTACATGCTATTAAACATTGCAGTTTACCTAAACCTGACAGTATGCCACAAATACCACACATATGGTCCTGTCACACACACAAAAAAAGTATATAATATATATATATAATATAATCTAAAAAAAAATTGAACAGCACAAAATTTCACCTTATAGTAGTGCAACACTTTCTCAAACACCAGTCCAAGTGTTTATATTATGTAATGTAAAATTGAAGAAATAGCAAAAAAAATAGTGAATGTGGACTTTTATTGCCTAATAGCGTGGAGACGTTTCGGATATACCATAGTATCCTTTTTCCAATACTGTATCTGAAATGTCGCCACACCATTGGGCAATAAAAGTCCACATTCACTATTTTTTGTGCTATTTTTTATTATATATATAAGTATATACAGTATACAATATAGGCACGTATACTAACCTATGTTTTAGCTTTTTTTGGACAATTCAGGTTGTGATCCCTACCTCTGAGCTGGTCACTTCTACAGCTTCCCATGGTCAGGCGACTGTAGTCAGAGCACTTTGCTTCTTTGCCCTTATTCACATCGATATCACTGACACAAGATAAGGTTTTAGTACAAGAGTAGGACTGTCCTCATGGGTACACCTCGTCATGGTGGGATACCTTTTACACTTTTTGATCAAACTGTGTTACCAAGTGCCTTATGTTATTTCAATGTAATACTATTACTCACTTATCTACTTTATTATAGAGTATATGCTCATTTTGTAATAAGTCAAAAACAGGAACAGTTCTGCATAAAGATCAGAAAAGAATAAAATATGAAAGAGATGGACTGGGTGTATAGTTTGAAACAAATCGCAATCTAGTGGTGCACAACCTTATACACCAGAGTTCTTGATAGTCTATAAACATGAGATGTAAAATGAGTGATAGGTGGCCAAGACCTGTTGAAGTGCGCTCCAGCAGGAAACAGCCATCATCACGCTCGCCTCCCGCATCCCTCTCCCCACCTGCGATGAATGAATTGATACAATAAAGAAGATTTCACACATTGGTGAGTGCCACCTACGACTCTTTCTCTGTCTCACATTTATGGAATATGCTCATTTGTGTGTTTTTTCTCTTGGGTTTTGTCTCTAAATACTACAAGATTGCTCTTTACGGCCGACAGTATAACTGATCAATATCTTTTGTGCCTGTCCATTGTAGCAGTTCATAACGCTGGTATCATATAATGGGCTTCATGTGCTGAATTAACTGGCTGCTTTGTCTATGTATTTTAGAGAATATCGAGAGATGACAGATAAAACACACTAACAATTTTTCGCTCCTTTTTCTCTATGTCCTTCACTTTGTTTGTTTCCCCCTCTCTTCATGCACTGTTTATGCTTATACATTTACACATTTGCTTTAGTCATTGATTTCACTCTCTCTAATTACTTCTGTATACTCTACCACATAAAAGTTAAGTCGATTCCTGCATATAGCAATGCTGGGGATCCCACGAGTGCTGCTCTATGTCAGATTTGGGCAATAAATAGACTATTAATATAGGTGTACTTGGATTTATTTGCGGATATTTGAGTGTTAGAATAAAGCAGAATGAGAATAACCTTTATACATAATTAATGATTTTTTTTTTAGTCAAATAATTTTATTTAATATTTTTTATCAAAGGAAACGGCATCTTTTTCCTCTCTATGCAAGCACTTTTCCCTCTTTCAAAACCTCTTCAATCACTTTAACAGCCAACCAGTGTTAGATCGAAAATAAAGGACAATAGAAGGGGAAGGAGGGAGACGTAGATGCAGGAACTGCCTGACAATGATTGCTGGGAAATAAAAGGGGGCGCAGACTTCTGATTGACCCAAAGCGCCCAACAGCAGGAGGAGCTCATCCACTCATGATGGAGAGGAAAAATGTAAGTTACAGAAAGTTACAGAAAGCAAAAAATACCCAACTTAAACTTAACATTATTGGCTGTACTAAATTATATCTACTGCTGCCTATAGAGAGTAAATTTATTTTGTATTAAAAATGTTTTCCACTACTAATGAGACCCCCTTTTATTTGTCCTACCTCTTCCTAATTAATACTGTCCAAATTTACTTTTGCTACCTACCTTGTTCATGTAAAGTTATCTCTCTTTGATGTGTCTGTGCATTTATTGATGTTCTACCTTTGATCCTTCCGGACTGGGAACCGGAATCGGACAAGCTGAGCGGATCAACGTCACTGGTGGGGGCAGGGCTTCCTTTCTGTGAATGACAGCATGCCCAGATCACACTTCACTCTCCTCTCAGCCTGGTGAATAGTGTGGTGCCTTCATCTCACAATCCCTAAGATGTGCCAATCATTACTTAGTAAATCACAGGGCATGAAAGCACAGCACATAAAGTAGGGTGAGAGGAGAGTGAAGTCTGATCTGGGCATGAGTGTCCATACTGCTGTCACTCACATAGAGATAGCCCCGCCACCACCAGTTATGTACCCTGCTCAGTTTGTCTGATTCTGGTCTCTAGACTGGAAGGATCAAAGCTACAACATTAATGAAGGTAGAGAGAGAGAGATAAGCTTGCAGGAGCAGGGTAGGTAGCAGAAGTATATTGGGAAAGTGTTAGGACAAATGAAAGGGGGTCACATTAGTGGTGGAAAAGCTCTTTAATATAATAAAATATTGTGTTTACTGATTCTTAATCTGCTTGACCTTATTGTCTGGTTTAATAATCAATCAACCTATTTCCAAATCACTACTTTAAGAGTTATTCCCACTTTCAAAGATATATATTGTCAGTTAGTTGAAAACAAGCTATTTGCAATTTACCGTACTTATTAACATTTTCAGTTGTTTCTGAGATATTAACACTTTTATTTTGTTATCAACTTTTTGTCTAGGAGACCAACTACCACTGGTGTAAAGCCAGTAAGCACTGCACTGAAGTCAGCCAGGATTAGGAGATAACAGAGCAATCCAGTGATATAGCCAGCCTCAAAACAGTGCTTACAAGCTCAGAGGAAAAGAGCTTGTAAGCGCATTGCACGTTCTGCTGTCTTGCAGGAGTAGTCGGTCTCCAAGACATATAAAAAGTGTTAATATCTTAAGTAATGTTGACAATTTTAACAATTTCCAAGTCCTATCCCACAGTATAAATTTTTGAAGATGGGAATAAACTTTTAACAAATAAGAAAAAATGGAATATGATGTTACAAGCTTTAATGACTGGGATACATTTTCTCTATTTCTCAGTACATGGTATTTTATACAAGGGAGAAATAGTCTTATTTATTAAATGGTCACCTTATATTTAAGGGGACTAATAAATGTAATAAATAACAGATAGATTACAATTAATGGTTGGTGATGTGCAGTATCCTTACTAGATCAGAGAATGTTTCCATTTTTTCAGGATCCCTATAAGTCGATGTTTTTATACAGGTGCCTGCTGCACTCCTATAACAATCCAGGCTTTTTAATGACCCATTAAACTCTGAGTCCCAAGGTCTGTCTCCTAAGCCCTGATGGAAGTGCATATTACATACATAAGAAAAAATATTGCTATTAAAGGTTAAGGGGCAAGACAAAGCTGACTGCCTGGCATGAAATTGTGGGTCTTGGGTATGAGAACAAAACCTGTGTCAATCTTGTGTCAGGTTTTGACAAGGCAACAGACAGTTCTGAGTCTCATAACAATGATATCACGTGTTATGTCCCCTGAGATTGCCTGGATATTCCAATCTCTGCCTTACTGTTCATGTACCCAAGGCTCTGTACATCTCATGTTCACAGTTCAGACATTGCTGTATAATATGAGCAGTTAAGGTAAAGATATGATTAATACATAGGAAATTAAATAACTTCTGAGGCAAAGTATATTTACTAAAATATAGATTGTGTTTCTTACCAAAGTCACATCCTGTTCCATTCCATATGGGTGGGATCTATAGGTGGAATCCCACCATAATAATAATTAATAATACAGAGCTCTTTTAAAGGGAATCATTCAGTAGGGTCAAACCTCCTAAGCCATCCATATGGAGATCAGGTCATAGAAAGTTTAATAAAATAAATACCTTGATATCTGCAATCCGAAGTCTTATTTCAAATAAATCCAAATTTTTTAATATGTAAATGAGATGTTAAGATCTATGGGCTAGACTCAAATCTACAGTCTGCATGAGAATATGGCCACCAGAGCTTATTTTAAATGAAAGGGGCATTACAAGTGTGAGACATATATTGACTTACAGTCTGCTCTCATAATTACATGCATCTTTGCAATGAGATCAGAACTAATGACGCACCCAGGGTATGGGGACTCGGGTATCTGCGCCCTCTGCTGCGGTAGGGATGTCACTGGTGGCCTGCCCAGACCCGTGGCCCTGGTGGTCTGCTTTCAAAAAAAGGGGAAAATTTGAAAATAATAAAGTATGAAGTTCTCGTGACACCACCTGCAGATTCTGGTGGCTGGACACCATCACCACTTCAGACCTCTGGGAGGTGATGGTACTGCAGCTTTGATGGAACAACTCCTGCAGATGGAGCTAGGCCGCCGGGGCAGAAGTGCACAGATGATGCGGATGCAGACTGTAAATGCCAATGATCAGCAGTACGTTAGAAGAACTAACACACTGAGACTCTGTCACTCTACCCGGGTACTTTACTGGAACATTTCTGGTGGCAATAGAGTTCACAGTCCAAAGCAGTCTTTCTCAAGAGATAAGCGGCTGGGTAGTCACAGCGGGCTGCAAGGTCTGTCGGAGAATCCTGTGGTATGCCTTCTTTAGTCGATCCCGTGTCCTGATGTTGATCCCTGTCCTTGCACTACCCCTTACTACCAGGCCAGTTGGGGTGCTATTAAGTTCCCATGCTTCCAGCTCTTGTGAAGGGGGCTCGACCTTGGTGGGTGATCCTGGTGTGGCAGTGCTGTTTGGACAGGGTGTCAGGGGCGGTGGACTAACCCGCGATGGTCGGTATTGGCAGCTCAGGGGCTAGACTCCCTGCATCACGCCCTCGTAGCCGGCTCCCCGTGGTGGACTGGGGGTTCCCCTCGGAGTATGGGCGCTCTGGTATGGGGGTTCCCTCTCTGTTCCTGGCCTGCCTGTTTCTCTCTCAAGCCCCCTCTCTTAGAGTCCCCTTTTCTCACTCAGGGCTCCCTTTACTTCTTCTCCTCGGAGCAAACTAGAACTCCCCGTTTTGCTACCTCCCTCCTCCCCTAACTCCCTTCTCCAGGGACTAGTCTCCAACCGTTTTCCTAAGGTTGAGTGTGGGAGTGCCGGGGTGGGAGCCTCCTACAAACCTTGAATTCCCACTGTGACAGAGATAACTGCACACTCTTTTATGGGTGCAGTACCCCAACTGTGACGTTTGACCAGTGAGGTGCCACACTTACACAGTACAGCAGAAGTGAATGTTGTTTCATTACACACATCTGTAGCAGCGCTTGTCCTCTTATAGTGCTGTCAGCTCTGCTACAAATCTGTGACTGATTATAACCAACACATGTTGTCTCCTTGTACACATTTTTAGTTATGTCAGCTCTGCTGTACGGCCCCTTTCCTCCACACGAGTGGCCTGTGAAATGGAAGCTAAAGCAGTATTAGAGGGCAACTGCAGTGCAAATGTATTAGTACAACAGAAGTGAACTTTGTCTGATTACTTCACAACCCTCATATCTTATTTTTCTCATAACCCCAAACAGTTATTCAACACTTTTAACTCCCTTCTCTATCCACTGATGCCCTTTCCAACTTCCCTAATTTCTGCAGAAGTCTTTTCTGCACATTTCAAAAATAAGATCGACCAAATAAGACAATTCTTTACTGTTCAACCAGCACAACCTCTTCATATAACAGATTAGATCCTTTCAACCATAACCTTCTTTCCCAGGAATGTTTACTCATCTTTGATCTAAATCACACCCCACCACTTATACTCTTGACCCCATCCCATCCTTTCTCCTCTCGAAACTTTTTTCATTTATGTCACATATTGTTCTCCTCTAAAGGTCATAAAGGACCTTGAGAACATTTAAACATTTACATTTATTTCATTTACCTGATTTCTCCTGTAACTATGTAATGTATAATTGAACCAGTAACAGTGGAATGTCAACCTCTTGATTGCCTACCAGATCTAACACCTAGGAAACAGCAGCTTCTGCTCCCTCTCTAGACCCAGCTAGTCACATAACCACTAGGTCAGAAAAAAAAGTACTTTTCTATATTCTGTATACATTGCGCATATTAAGTGCGGTAAATTCAGTGATAAGAAAGGCAGAGACAATAACAAACTGTCCCTGCCTTCTCTTTTTGAAGCTCTAATGCTTGACAGCTGCCTCCCCAATCACGCAGTGGCACAATTGTATGCAACTGCTCTACTAAGTGGCTATATCTTAGAACGTCACTACAGAGTAGAAAGCAGACTGACCAGAAGTATAAAGTCTACAGGCAATGTGGAAGTATTTTTATCATTATTATTATTTATTTATAGAGCGCCATTAGGTTCCATGGCGCTTTACATGAGGATGAAGGAGACAAGAACAAGTACACTAAATCTAGGCGATCAGGACGTACAAGTACAGGAGGGGCAGGGACCCTGTCCACAAGGGCTCATAGTCTAAGAGAGGTATTTAAAGTGAATTTACAACTTTTTCAAATGAATGTATAATTTCATTAAAATAGATTCAAAATGCCCAATTTTTGTTATGATTTTTTCCCATTAATTGAGAAGATAATATTGTTGTCCCCTTCATACCCCTGAGAAAGAGTTTCAGTATTAAGTTCAGTGCTACATAAGGTAAATTTATTCTAATTACCGTATATACTCGTGTATAAGCCGACCCGTGTATAAGCCGACCCCCCTACTTTTGCCCCCAAAATCTGGGAAAACCTATTGACTCGTGTATAAGCCGAGGGTGGACCCCAGCACAGGTATACAGCCCCCAGCAGTGTGGTATACAGCAGCCTCCCCAGTGGTATATACAGCCCCAGTGGTAGTATCCAGCAGCCCCAGAGGTATATACAGCCCCAGTGGCAGTATTCAGCAGCCCCAGAAGTATATACAGCCCCAGTGGTAGTATCCAGTAGCCCCAGAGGTATATACAGCCCCAGTGGTAGTATACAGTAGCCATAGAGGTATATACAGCCCCAGTGGTAGTATCCAGTAGCCCCAGAAGTATATACAGCCCCAGTGGTAGTATCCAGCAGCCCCAGAGGTATATACAGCCCCAGTGGTAGTATCCAGCAGCCCCACAGGTATATACAGCCCCAGTGGTAGTATCCAGTAGCCCCAGAGGAATATACAGCCCCAGTGGTAGTATACAGTAGCCATAGAGGTATATACAGCCCCAGTGGTAGTATCCAGCAGCCCCAGAGGTATATACAGCCCCAGTGGCAGTATCCAGCAGCCCCAGAAGTATATACAGCCCCAGTGGCAGTATCCAGCAGCCCCAGAAGTATATACAGCCCCAGTGGTAGTATCCAGTAGCCCCAGAGGTATATACAGCCCCAGTGGTAGTATACAGTAGCCATAGAGGTATATACAGCCCCAGTGGTAGTATCCAGTAGCCCCAGAGGTATATACAGCCCCAGTGGTAGTATCCAGCAGCCCCAGAAGTATATACAGCAGCCCCAGAGGTATGGCTTATATTGGCAGCCAGCCTACTTACATACACATACCCATACATACACACATATATACACACACACACATACACATATATACACATACACACACACATACACACACACACACACACACACACACACAGCTTCCTACCTTGTCCCCCGTTCTGCAGTGCTTTCCGGTGTCCTCCGTGCTCCGTTCCAGGTCTGCTGGGCCTTGTGGTTCCTCCTGGTTCCTCATCCTTCGGTTCCATCATGGGGGCTGCCATCTTGCTTGTTCTCTCCGCCCCCGGCCAGTGATGTCAGAGCAGGCCGCGCTGTGATTGGCTAGCACCCGTGACATGTGATCACGGGTGCTAGCCAATCACAGCGCGGCCTGCTCTGACATCACTGGCCGGGGGCGGAGAGAACAAGCAAGATGGCAGCCCCCATGATGGAACCGAAGGATGAGGAACCAGGAGGAACCACAAGGCCCAGCAGACCGGGAACGGAGCACGGAGGACATCGGAAAGCACTGCAGAACGGGGGACAAGGTAAGAAATACTGCGCAGCGCCCCCCCACCCCCCGCGCCCCCTCCCACCATAGGATTACCGTATTGACCCGTGTATAAGCCGAGGGGGGGACTTTTCAGCCCATTTTTTGGGCTGAAAAACTCGGCTTATACACGAGTATATACGGTAATATAAAATATCCTTAGTGGCCACTGTAGAATTTTAATAATTAAAGAAACACAAAACTTAGAAATGAATACTTACATTACACAGTAACTATATTTCCCCTCACAACCTTTTAGTCTACAGTATTTCTTAGTTGCATTGATCCAGCACTGGCGTCAGCGCCCAGTGCACCCATGCCATGGCCCTTGACACCTGTGGGGGCCCACTTGCAGACAGAGACCCCGTCAAGCACAATGTAACGGGCAGTGTTCCCTGCCTTTACACTGCTTCCTTCCTACTGCCCTATGCGATGAGCGCAGCTTCCAACTGCTGGTGGCTTATAAGCTTATAAGTAATAAGCCAGCAGCGATATAACTATACCTGGTGGTGAAGGACATCAGCGCTACCCCATAGGTGACATCACTGGTCCCTGCCAGGGATAGTGACATAGAGCTGCTGCCGGCTTATTCATAAGCCACAAACAATTGGATGCTGTGCTCATCGCATAACGCAAAGAGGCCCCTTGTCAGGATAGGAGAGAACAAGTGTACAGAGGCCCCCTGAGAGGGGAGAGAGAGCCAGCTCACAGAGGCCCCCTATTAGCAGATAGAGAGCCAACATTCAGGGACCTCATGACAGTGGGGGAGAGAGCCAGAACACAGGAGCTCCTTGTCAGGGGAGGGAGAAAGACAGCACACAGGGCCTCCCTTATTCACAAGTAGCCAACAGTTGGATGCTACATTAATTGCCAAGTGTACAGGGGCCCACTGTGAGGGGGGAGGAGAGCCAGTATAGAGGGGCCCCCTGTCAGAGGGGAGAGAGAGCAAGCACTAAGGGGCCTCTTTTCAGAAGTGGAGAGAGCAAACACACAGGGGAACCCTTATTCATAAGCCGGGGGAAGAGACACGGCATGCAGGGGGAGAGACACAGTCTGCAGCCTCTATATATATATATATATATATATATATATATATACCTCTATATATATATATACAGCAACCTATATCATATATAAGCAGCCCGCATAATATATATTATATATATTCAGCCAGCAGCCTCAATATTAAATATATAAAAAAAAGCATGCAACCTCTATATTATATATATATTGCAGTATATAACCAACCAGCAGCCTCTATATTATATATGCACAACCAGTACATTTGTGGCCAAAAGTATTGACACCCCTGCAATTCTGTCAGATAATACTTAGTTTCTTCCTGAAAATTATTGCAATCACAAATTCTTTGGTATTATTATCTTCATTTAATTTGTCTTCAATGAAAAAACACAAAAGAGAATGAAGCAAAAAGCAAAACATTGATCATTTCACACAAAACTCCAAAAATGGGCCAGACAAAAGTATTGGCACCCTCAGCCTAATACTTGGTTGCACAACCTTGAGCCAAAATAACTGCGATCAACCGCATCCGGTAAGCATCAATGAGTTTCTTACAATGTTCTGCTTGAATTTTAGACCATTCTTCTTTGGAAACTGCTCCAGGTCCCTGATATTTGAAGGGTGCCTTCTCCAAACTGCCATTTTTAGATCTCTCCACAGGTGTTCTATGGGATTCAGACCCTGTCCTCGTGGGCTCAGAGTCTGTGGGGGACCGGAGAGGATGCATTAGGAGGGGGATAGTAATGTAATCTACATTGATAACATTTTAAGATTTTTGTTTAAGGGTGCACCATGCCACTAGAACAGTGTTTTCCAAAATAACCAAAGTTTATTAACTTGAAACCTTTATTTTATGCAAAACGTGATAATTATAATTAGAGAACAGTAATGACTGTAGCACAAAGAAAGATTAAAACTAAATGTTGTGAAGGTTACAACAGTCACCAATAAGTAGGAAGTGTACAGGCCTTTGCTTTGTACAGGCCTTTTTTTTTAATGACCTCAGCACATCTGCAGCCACAGGACATCACTAATCTCTCACACTGCTCTGGTGGGATTTTGATCCACTCTTCTTCCAGTCTCATCCACAGTTCTGTGACTGTTGTGGGTTTCTTGGCCATAACTTTGGCAACCAGGATTTTCCAGATGTTTTCTATTGGGTTTAGATCAGAACTTAGGTGGCCATTTCATTGTTTCAATGTTTTTGTTTCAAGGAACTGCTTTTCCCATTTTGCTGTGTGACAGGGAACATTGTCCTGCATGAAAATTACTAGCTGATTGAGTGCTGGACGCAAGTAAGGAACCATGAGTTGTTGAAGAAGGTTCTGACACACACTTGCATTCTCTCTTTTATGTAGCTGTATGAGAGATCCAACCCATGCAGCTGAAAACATTCCCCAAACCATGACACTTCCTCCACCACCTTTCACTGACTTCGTTACACACTTTGGGTTCAGCCTCTCCTGGTTTGTTGATGACCATAATGTTTCCCATCAGACCCAAATAAATTAAACTTGTTTTATCACTAAAATGAACTGTGGACCGTTTCTCCTCTGTCCACACAACATGCTGCTTACCAAAGGTGTGTCTAGTCTTTTGATTCTTTCTGTTAATCACTGCAGAGTGGGCTTTCAGTCCAAATGCTCTTAAATGTTGTGACACTGTATGATGAGACAGATCCTTACCCTGTTCAGTACTGAACTGGCGAGCTATTCCAGCTGCAGTATTGAAACAATTACCCATGGAGATTCTCCGCCTTATCTTGTCCTCTCTTGAATTTGTATTTTGAGGGCAACCAGCCTTCTTGGGGAACCTGAAAGAGTTTGTGATGTTGTAAAGATGCAATGTTCTAGAAATCACAGACTTGGAACAACCAACTTCTGTTGTTATGGCTGATAGAGTACCCCTTTGGCCTTCATCTGGACAACCCTGCGAACAGAGGGTTTCAGTCACTTTGAATGGCACACCATTTTTCCAAAGTGAGCGCAAACTGGAAAGTTAGCGTCGGTTAAATAGGGTTTGTTAGCTAATTAAGTAAATAAGCACCACGTGCCAGATTAACTCCAATAACTTGCAGGTGTCTGAAAGTGTTCTCCAGTTTTGATCAGTGACTTTTTCATTTATCTCATTTACATTTTTATTCTGTGTTTAAGAATATATTAAATTTATAAAATAAGCTTAAATACTGCTAATTTACTCATGGTAGGATAGTTTCATGTAGGACAACACAATGACTTTAACATTTAAGGAAATTGTGTGTTGTTCTCTAATTTTGATCGCCAATGTATAATTACATATTTACATCTATGCATCTATTGTTTGGTTTTCTTAATAATTTTATAACATTTAAATTACCTTAGCTACAGGGTCAGTGATACCAATTGGGTTTTTGCCCGGATGGAGGAAGGACGTGCTACATACCCAAGTCAATTGGCTTCCTTGGTGCATATGTAGATTGCTATATGAATAAATAATTGCTAATATTTTGTAATAACTAATGTATAGATACTATAGAGAGCACTAGTACATAGTGTAATTAGGGAATTATACTCCGCAGTCAATGAAAAACAAAGGTTTCTAATATAGAATATCTGTTGAATTAATCTGGTAAAAAATAATAGCATATTTAGCGCAATAGATGCTATATCTCACCACTGTGGACCTGAAATACCAATCTATCTGTAACCAGAAGTACTTTAGGTTTGTTCTTGGATAAAGATCCCTCAGGTACATAGCTTAATGTGACAACCTCTGGTATGTAATACAGTAGTGACTATATAATGTTCACTGTACACAGCTCAATTTATAAGTATTGTGACTCCCATTCTCAGTGGACTTTACAATCTAATTTTTACATGCCTCCGGCATGGAGAGATAAAATGAATGTCATGAAAAGGCTGATTGTGGGTCTTAAACTTGGTTCCCGACATGAAGGATCAGCACCTGAAATGATTAGCTAGAAGGTGTTATTTTTTCCTGCACACTTTTAGAGCAGCAGTGAAACAATTCATATTTATAGATTCAGGTGATTTATAACAGCGTTCCACAAGTCTAAAATGTTCGACATAAGCAAATATAAACCAATGTGGACCTCGGTCATAGAGTATTGAAGAGAAAATGGAGATATTTTCCAAACACATTTTGTATTAGTTTATGGACACCATAGAAAATGTTTAGGTTTCGTTTTCTGTATTTCCATAGTACTCTATGTGTAATAACTATATTTTAAATTAAAATTGGCCAATTACAAAGAATTCTAACTATCAATCTCATTTATTTGCATAAATAAAAATCTATCAAACTTTTATTAACACAAATCACATTTATGCAAAGACACAATATTTTCAGTGTTGAACTTTATTTTTCAAGATTTCTGCAATTTGCTCTGGTCTACTGGATATCAATTCTGACTGATGACAACCCTTCTTGCCTAATCAATGCCTAGGTTATATCACAGTTTCTGTGTTTTTGTTTGTTCACCCACTTTTTGAGGATTGACAACAGGTTCTCAGTGGGATTGAAATCTGGGTAATTTCCTGG
The DNA here is from genome assembly GCA_033576535.1 of Allobates femoralis. Classification (NCBI taxonomy): domain Eukaryota; kingdom Metazoa; phylum Chordata; class Amphibia; order Anura; family Aromobatidae; genus Allobates; species Allobates femoralis. The sequence continues at coordinate 634,672,614 of JARQOC010000002.1, read as the reverse complement.
CCATTGTAAGCCAATATTTCAAAGTTTTGTTCATTAAATAACACTTTTACACTGTAATATGGTGCTCCATCATGCTCAAAAAAAGCGTTGTTTATCCCAAATTGCTCCTGGATGGTTTAGAGAAGTTGCTTTTGGAGGATATTAGATATCATTCTTTATTCATGACAGTGCTCTTAAGGAAAATGTTGACTGAGTGAGCTCACTTGGATGAAAAGTATCTCCTTATATAAATGGTCACAGGATACTTTATTGTTGACTGACAAAAGGCCTCATGGAAGAGCTCACCTTTTCTTTTCGAGGCAATGATTTTCCCAAATGCACTAAGAAGCCGGAAGGTGGCTTCATCAGAGAAAAGGTGAGCGCTACTACGAGTCCTTGTCATGCCAACAATAAGCATCTTGAGACCACTCATGGGTGGAGTTGCTTTTCACCCAAGTGTGTGGGCTCACTCACAATTTTCTCTAAGAACACTGTCATGAATAAAGGATCTAAACAGGATCTAAACATCTTCTAAGAGTCACTTTTCCCAATAATCCAGTAGCAATTTGGTGATGAGCAATTATTTTTCCAGCGTGAAGGAGCATTGGACATAAGGCAAAAGTGTTAACTAAATGGATGGATGAACAAAACATTGACATTTTGGATCCATGGTCAGGGAACTCAACAGATCTTAATCCCATTGAAAATCTGTGGACAAATAAAAACACAGAAATTGTGGAAAACTCAAAGCACTGATTAGACTTGGTTGCCATTAGTTGGTATGTGGACGAGAAGCTGATATCCAGCATTCCAGAGTGAGTTGCAGAAGTTTTGATAAATAAGAATCAACAATGAAAATTGAGTCTAATAACCGTAAGGTATTTGTTAATGACAGTTTAAGAAACACTGAATCATAAGTAGAAAGTGAACACCTAACTAAAGGGATTTGACACAAGAGTCTGCAATACAACCTGCACACATTCTGAATAGGTCCACTTAGACATGATAAGAGTTGCATACTTATGTTGAATTTCCATATCAAGATAGCTGCATAATTGCTTATGAAAATTTAGCCCAATCCCCATCCCAAGTCCACCCACCTAGCGGGATTGACAGCTAGATTCATGCCATGTTTAATTGCCTGGGACTTATACAAATATGGCACTTAAACAAAATCTGCACAAGTACCCTTCCACTAATGACCTAAGATTAACATCCTCAATACTTGGAACATCTCACTCTTGTCGCCAAGACTTCTCGCGAGCTGTGCCAATTTCCTGGATAGCACTATAAAGTTGGGTTTGTGTGAGGGTACTGTCTGGCTTTGTGTGACACTAGTTATCTCAATATTATCTTCTACTTATGTAATGCACTCCAAAAAATGTAAACATGTTAAAGGAGGGTTCATTCTTTCTAAGTGCCTTGTGAACTGTGTGAAGGTGACATGGGCGAAATCTGTCATACACAAACATTAATAACTGCCCTACTGATCCAATTCAAGAGCTGTCATGTTAACGTCAGGGCTCAAATTTAGACAAAACGACCTTCATTGTACAAGATGCAGTGCAAACTACACAGTCAAGTGCAATCAAATAAAAGTCTAAGTTTAACTTACTCCACATCATCATTCTAGTGGAGGTCAATAGAATTTGAACCAAAGGAACAGAAATGGGACTTAACGAGCAAACGCAATTAGCATTTTTGTGGCAGTTTCCTCATATGCATGTGTGTTTGTATTTCACTAAGGTGGTGGTCAGTTTCTCCATACTCAGGCACTATTTTCTGCTGGTTTTCAGCCTTATATAAATATGGGCACTATGGAATCTGTTTTAATAATTATGTTGATATGAAATACAAAACATAAGAGTTTACTCAAAGTACAAATGCATACAGTACAATCTTCTTTACGTTCTATTGTTGTCTTTGAAAGAAAGTCTAAATCCTACTACCAATGTATAATTGTGTTGGGTGCAGCTATTGCTGCTGAAACAGTTAAATGCCTATATGCCTATGTTTATGAGGTTTGCCCTTAGGCACGTGGTCTACTGGAGTAAGACAAATAGCCTAGGACATTTTCTCACTTCACTAACACTAACTGACTCCAGCTGGAGAAGGGACAATGTAATTTCCTATTCATCATAGTGGTGAACATCCTGTCACATCCTTGTAAATTAAAAGAGCGTCACACACCAAAAGCTTTCTCCTATGGACTAACGGTGGGACATTTTAAAGCCACCACAGCACTGGGGCCATATATCTCATCTACCGGGTGTGCTACCTGCCAAACCTCCCATCAAAATCGAGATGAAACCAATAAAGAATTTATGAATAAGAACGTGCTATTTGCAGGTCTGTGGAATTCTGCACATCTCTTCTGAAATGAGGAGAACAGAAGCTTTATAAGGCCAGGTATCCCGAAGGTACAATAAATTATGAATTGCTTTCATCTGGCATTTTATAATGCAGAGATATTTATTATATTCCAGGCAAAGCTTTATGCAGCCATGGTTAAATAGCATTTAAATTATGAAGCAGTTTATGAGTTTCCAGAAGACACACAATAAAGTTGTGGAACGGGAGGTAACCAATATGAGAAGACCTAGATATTTTATCTAAATACACAAGGAAGAATAAATAGCAAGAACAAGACCATGGAGGGCTGAATAATTTCATCATATCATAGAGATAAGGCACAAAAGTGTTATGCCATCATACCAAATGTCCAGAAGTAATGTAATCTACAAAATAATATAAATATGCAGCAAAGAATATATTTAAAATGGCAGGATAGTATAAAGAGTCATATCTGGAGAGCAATTATGCTATTAATATAATACACAACTCTTTAAGATTTTATTTTTTATTCTTTTTTAAACATCAAGGGGATATAAGTGGGATGACGGACTAAAACATCCCCCATTAGGATATCCTTATAAATAATAACTTAAAAAATGTCTTTGTCTTAATGGCTAACTGAAACGATGGTAAACATAGCAAGCTTTCGGGACACTATGGCCCCTTCATCAGGCTGATAATGACACAGATTCTGAAGACACATACATATATACATCATTTAACCCTGCTTTTTTTTTTGCTTATGTATATTATGATTATATGATATGAATATACATGAATAAAGAATTATTGAGAAAGAAAATATGAGGTTTCTGTGGAATTCTAGTATAAAGTGTCACTTAAACGGAATGACGGACATAATTAGATGGATATCCACTAATTTATGATGCTGTCATTTGTGTTCGGGTTGAACAGAGCACTTAACTGTGAATAGTCCTCTGGACGGTGACCTAAACATTTACGAATAATGTCAGATAGATCACATAGAATAAGACACTATCACCTAAACAGAATGATTGACATCATAAGGTGGGGATCTGCCTATGAATGTCTATATCATTTGTGCCTATATGATTATAGGTACTTAACTGTATATAGTCCTCTGGACGGTGATTATATGTCTTACAAAAATGCCCATAGCTAATTTAATATATATATTACTATAGGCTGCTAGAAATTAATCCAGTTAAACTGGTAATGAGTAGTCATCAAAATATGGTGATGAAGGAGTAGCAGCCTATAATCGTTGAATATAAGAAAGCTGGGCACCAAGTGATCAAATATCGAGATCTATGGACATGAAATAGAGTGATATTCCTTCAGAAAAGCTTCATTCCTATCTTTAAACAGGAATTCTAAGATGGCGTCCGAGATTCTCGCATTGGTAGCGCGCATGCGCGAGAACTCGGACATAGAATAGTAAAAAACTACATATTGAGAGTCCCGGTGCGCTAATGCGCATGCGCGAGGGCTGGCAATAGGCCGGAAGGAGGAAGTAGAGTTACGGAGCATGGGCAGTGAAGGAAACTACACGCTGGGAGTCCAGCGGTTTCCTGTTGAGAATAGAGATGGAGGTGCAACAATCCATATCACTGGAGTAAGATGATTTATACTTATATACACATGTGCACAATATATTAATTAAGTCCACAGGGACGTTTTAACATGTTTTAAGCACTATGATATTAACTACCTCATGTTTCAATGCACTTTATATTTAATAAGATGGAAAATGTATACACTGTATTTTTTATATATGAGATATATTTACTGTAAAACACTAATTGTACACTTAATGAGCCCCTTGCATGGGTGCTATAAATATGTGCACCTCAGTTGTTTGTGTGACACTGCTTGAGAAAGACCACAGAGTCGAAACGTTGCAGTCCTGGGAATAAAGCCCATATAACTGAACTGAAGGAAGTGTTGCCTCCATTTTTTACTTATATATATATATATATATATATATATATGTGTCTTCAGAATTTGTGTCATTATCAGCCTGATGAAGGGGCCATAGTATCCCAAAAGCTTGCTATGCTTACCATCGTTTCAGTTGGCCATTAAAAGGGATCAACCACGGAGGACTCTCAGATTTCAATATTTTTCTATCTACTGGATAACACGGAATAAACATTTTTTACTTTGTCTTAATGCACATTTCTTTTATCAGTTCTATAGTGAGTATTATTTCATCATTGATGTATATTGCCAAAAAAACTATCCAAACCACAGTACATCCAAGCAATGTGGGATAGAAGATAGTTACTTTATAAATAGGGTTTATTCTTATCATGGGTAATATTAAAAATGCATATAAACCGCTTTTCAGCTTTTAGTGTAAAAACAAGCCTTACTCAGGTATAAGAAAAACACATATGAACCCTGAGCTGGGATCTCGATTATATAGACTACTTGGAAGTTGTCTAGAGGAAGGGTGCCCAAAGGGAACTGGACAACCACACCCATAAGCCGCCTTGAACAAAGTAAATTGATCCATTTCGAAGGTAAAAAATTAGTTAATATATATATACAATAAATTAAGTCTATAACAGTTATAAAAATAAACTCATTATAAAAAGAATTTCATTTAAAAAAATCATAATTAATAAGCAACATTGTAATTTTTTCTTTAGCAAATTAAGTATTGTGCATTTTTGATTATATTCTATATAAAAAAGAATATATTGAATTAAAAAAATAGAATACATAGAAAGATGAGATATATAAAAGAAAGAGACATATAGTGTGGGAGGAAAAAGGGGGGATGAGGGTGAAAAGAAGTAGGAGAAATTATTAAATATTTTCTACTATGTCATTTAATCCATTTGAATACAATGATTGTAATCGATATAGCCAGAATGATTGCTTTCGGTTTAGTTTTTGTACCCGATAAACTTCCAAGTAGTTTATATATTGGAGATCCCAGCTTAGGGATCATACGTATTTTTTATTATACCTGAGGAAGGCTTGCTTTGACGCTAAAAGTCAAGAAGAGTTGTAAGAATTTTTAATATTACCCATGCTGAGAATAAACCCTATTTTATAGATTGACTATCTGCTATCTCACATTGATTGGAAGTGCTGTGGTTTGAACAGTTTTTTTTTGACAATATACCAGTTTGTATAGGTCCCACCCTAATTACAGTATTTTTCGCTTTATAAGATGTACTGGATTGTGAGATGCACCCCCAATTTGGTGTTAAATGGGGTCCGTCTTATTATGCCACTGTCTGTCTTACACTGAGTAGATATAATAATAATAATATTTATTCATTTATGTCCCTCATCCAGTTACATGACCCCCCATCCTGGTATCTATACCCGGATCTTGGTACATCACCCCCCATCCTGGCATATATATCCCTCTATCCTGGTACATGACCCCCATATCCTGGTATATATATCCCTTCATCCTGGTACAAGGCCCTCCATGCTGGATATGGCCCCCTATGACAGTACATAGTACTCTGTGACGGTACATATCCCCCAATGATGATACATAGCCCTCATCCTCGATATGGCCCAAAGGGATGGTACATAGGCCCCATCCTGGATATGGCCCCCAGTGATGTTACACATAGCCAACCCATCTTGGATATGGCCCACAGTGATGGTACATAGCCCCCCCATCCTGGATATGGCCTCCTCGTCTTGCTCTCACTCCCACATCTTGCACTCACCTCTTATCCTGGAAATACCCCCCGTCACTCTATATGCCTCTATGCTGGCGCATACACTAAAATAATAAATGCTGTAACTTACCTTCCGTCACTCCCTGCCTGCAGCTTGCTGCCTTCTTCCTGTCTCTGTGCCTGGCATCCGATCATGTGAGTGGGGCCCACAGCGATGACGTAATCACTGTGTGCCCTGATCACATGATCAGCACAGAGACAGGAAGTAGGCAGCAAGCTGCAGGCAGGGAGCGATGGAAGGCAAGTTACAGCATTTATTATTTTAGTGTGTGCACCTGCATGGAGGCATATAGAGTGATGGGGCAGGGCATATCCCGAATGGGGGGTGAGTGCAGGATGTGGGGGTAAGAGAAGGCTCATATAATAGGCACCACTCCCCCCATCAATCTCTCAGCGCGGCTTTAGCACTGAGAGGTGGACAGTGGGATGCAGTGAATATTATATGACTATAATGAGCGGGGGTATGTGACCACAGGCTGCCTGATCCAGCCCGATCCAGCCCCTGGACACCGCTCCAGAGCCGCTTCCCTCCCCCCACAGTACAGAAACTGTAAGTTTGGATTATAAGATACACCCGCCACTTTCCCTCAAAATTTAGGGGAACAAAACTGCGTCTTATAATTTGAAAAATACGGTAAATTATCTGAAGGCAAGATGCATGCCAAGCAACGGTTTTTGACCTGCCGCAATTGCCGGATCACAGCAAAGAACGCTTTTGCTGCACCTGCCACAAGTTCCATAGAGAATGAATGGGGCCTGCTGCAAGTGTGCAGCAAGTGCAGCCGTTACACGGCAGATGCGGTAAATCTGCCGGATCTGCCGCAAATCAGCAAAAACACTGATGTGAAAGAGGCCTTACCCATTCTATTTTCTTGCTTTTGCATTTTTTTTTTTTAAATTAGGGAGAAAGAGACCAAATAATATGTTCATATTTGCGTATGAGCTACAATCAAAGTTTTCTTTGGAAAAAAGAGTTAATTGGAAGGCAATAGTAGGGCAGGGATGCTTAGCAACTGGGCAAAATATAAAAAAATAGTTTATCAGGTAGGTATATAAATAGGGGACTCATGGGAGTAGAAACAATTTTCATGTTGAGATTAAAAGGTTCACTTCTAAAATCCTTCACAAATTTTAGACAGGGGGAGAGGCTCTGATCTGGATCCTAGACTTTTGTACCTTGATTCTTGATTAAGTCCCCTAGACTTACAATTACTCAGCTGATTTAGAGTTTATACCATAGGCAGGTCAATACGGATGGCTACAGCAAGTAACATAAAATGAAATAATATAATAACTCTGACTGTTATTTCAAAAGCAAAAAGCAGTAGAAGTTTTACATGCAAATATATTGCCTCTTGTATTTGAATGTTGTTTGATGGCATCATTAAAGTTCTGGATTGATGTACGCATTAGGCTATGTGCGCATGTTGAGTATTTGGTTGCAGAAATTTTCTGTGCCAAACCTGCATCTCCTGGCAGAAACATGCACCAAAAACGTAATACATTTTGGTGGACAGGAGCAGAAATGATGTTTGGCCAACTCACCCAATTAACACCCACAATGCACCGGACCTGAAATGATGTCCAGCCGGAGCATCATACCCGGAAGAAGGAGGCGGGAATTTCAAATCGGAATTGTGCTGGAGGATGAATTCTCACACCCAGAGGGGGGAGATAACAGCAGTGAGGGGGAAGATGGAGCCCTGGAGACTGCCTAGTCAGGCTGCATACTGTAGACTGGATGCTACATTTGCATGCTAAAGTGTAAGTTTCAAAGTCATTTTTCACAGCCATTATAGGACAGTTTTCGGTGAGACAGGGATGATTAGGTACAGTTTTGGCCAAAAGTATTGACACCCCTGCAATTCTGTCAGATAATACTCAGTTTCTTCCTGAAAATGATTGCAATCACAAATTTGGTATTATTATCTTCATTTAATTTGTCTTCAATGAAAAAAACACAATAAGAATTGTCCTAAAGCCAAATTGGATATAATTCCACACCAAACATAAAAAAGGGGGTGGACAAAAGTATTGGCACTGTTAGAAAAATCATGTGATGCTTCTCTAATTTATGTAATTAACAGCACCTGTAACTTATCTGTGGCACCTAACAGGTGTTGGCAATAACTAAATCACACTTGCAGCCAGTTGACATGGATTAAAGTTGACTCAACCTCTGTCCTGTGTCCTTGTGAGTACCACATTGAACATGGAGAAAAGAAAGAAGACCAAAGAACTGTCTGAGGACTTGAGAAACCAAATTGTGAGGAAGCATGAGCAATTTCAAGGCTACAAGTCCATCTCCAAAGACCTGAATGTTCCTGTGTCTACCGTGCGCAGTGTAATCAAGAAGTTTAAAGCACATGGCACTGTGGCTAACCTCCCTAGATGTGGACAGAGAAGAAAAATTGACGAGAGATTTCAACGCAAGATTGTGCGGATGGTGGATAAAGAACCTCGACTAACATCCAAACAAGTTCAAGCTGCCCTGCAGTCCGAGGGTGCAACAGTGTCAACCCGTACTATCGGTCGGCGTCTGAATGAAAATGGACTGTATCGTAGGAGACTCAGGAAGACCCCACTTCTTACCCTGAGACATAAAAAATCCAGGCTGGAGTTAGCCAAAACTTACCTGAGAAAGCCTAAAACGTTTTGGAAGAATGTTCTCTGGTCAGATGAGACAAAAGTAGAGCTTTTTGGGCAAAGGCATCAACATAGAGTTTACAGGAGAAAAAAGAGGCATTCAAAGAAAAGAACACGGTCCCTATAGTCAAACATGGTGGAGGTTCCCTGATGTTTTGGGGTTGCTTTGCTGCCTCTGGCACTGGACTGCTTGACCGTGTGCATGGCTTTATGAAGTCTGAAGACTACTAACAAATTTTGCAGCATAATGTAGGGCCCAGTGTGAGAAAGCTGGGTCTCCCTCAGAGGTCATGGGTCTTCCAGCAGGACAATGACCCAAAACACACTTCAAAAAGCACTACAAAATGGTTTGAGAGAAAGCACTGGAGACTTCTAAGATGGCCAGCAATGAGTCCAGACCTGAATCCCATAGTGGATAGATCTAAAAAAGGCAGTTTGAAGAAGGCACCCTTCAAATATCAGGGACCTGGAGCAGTTTGCCAAAGAAGAATAGTCTAAAATTCCATCAGAGCATTGTACATATTGATGGTTACCGGAAGCGGTTGATCGCAGTTATTTTGGCTAAATTTTGTGCAACCAAGTATTAGGGTGAGGGTGCCAATACTTTTGTCTGGCCCATTTTTAGAGTTTTGCGTGAAATGATCAATGTTTTGCTTTTGCTTCATTCTCTTCTGTGTTTTCTCATTTAAGACAAATTAAATGAAGATAATAATACCAAAGAATTTGTGATTGCAATCATTTTCAGGAAGAAACTGAGTATTATCTGACAGAATTGCAGGGGTGTCAATACTTTTGGCCAACACTGTATATGCTAGGAAGGTGCAGGGACAGGTAGTGATAGGTTAGGGGGTAAATTGACCTGACAGGTTCCCTTTAACATCAGATTCCAAACTGCATTATCTTTCATTACACTTGTGTGAGTTAGTAGATGCACACAGTTATGCAACCGGTATGTTCTGCACAAAAAGGAAAGATAAGAAAAGTTGAAGTGAGAAAAAAAACATCATGGTCTGAAATGGGTGTACAACTTTATTCCAACACTAAATGCCTCTCTGAGGCTGGAACAGGTCTTTGTTGATTTGACTGCAGCAGTGTTCAGGTAAGGAAAGATGTCTTTACTTTCTTTTACACAGCCTTTGATATTATATATTATTCTCAAGTTAATACTCTTACATAATGCAATTTTGCAATGTATTACTTATTAACATTTCAGTTGATCTTGACATAATTACACTTTATTTTATTTACATATCGCTGCCTTAGAGACTTTTTAAAGTACCAATTCTGTGTTATTTTTTTTTTTTGGCTTTGTTGGGTATCATTTGTGTTAGTACCATAAAGGTAGTCACATACTCAATGGTGGCCATATTCTCTTGGTTTCAGTGGTGCTCTGGTCCACTACAACACCAAGTAACACCTCTGTTAACCTGCCTGATTGCTATATAGAGTGGCGGTTACTGTCAGTGTTAATGTATGTCAATGAGATTTAGAACGAGAGTCTATACTAGAAATAAGCAAACCTTTCAAGGTTTGGTGCAGTTCGGGTCACTGAACTGCCCGGTAAAGAGAAACCTGTTCAGATTTGGAGTTCGGGGCTTTATGTTTCCAAAACACTGGAGCAAGCATTGCCTTGGTCAGGTACAGTTGGTGCTTGGCCCAGTGCCCATGCAGTGTTTGATCGGCTTGCACTGGGTTTAAAAGCAGTTTTTGGGAGTAGTGTGTTTCCAAAATTAATTTTCAAAAACCCACCATCCCACCTCTTGAAGTGTTTTACTTATGGTTGGTTGTATGTGAGCGGAGAGTTGAACTACCTATCGGTGACTTCCATTGAGGTTCAGGTCACGTTCCGGGGGGTCACGAACAGTGCACCAAAAAGCTCAGGTGCACCGCCCAAACCTGAACTTCAAAAGGTTCGCTCAGCCATAGTCTCTGCCTCCAGTCCCATTTCGAATCTCATAGACTTGTATTGAGAAAATTCTAAATGTGACCTCTACTCCACACAGGAACCACTATGTGATTCAGAAGATCACAAACGCAATTACTCAGAAAGGGACCTGAAAGTGGGAGATGATGGAAACCGGTGGATAACTTACTACCTTCATGACATTTACATTCATAATCCACTGGAATGGTATTTTAAAGTGGTCAACCCATTTCACTAGAGCATGAAATAGTGAATCAGTAAAGTTTATACTGTATTTATTTCAATAATCTGAACAAACATCAACTAATCCCTCATTTTCTGTTTATAAAATTAAAAAAGCAACAGATTTTTGCATTTTATGTACACTCATAGCAAATTCTCAAGAGAGATATCATAAATTGATGCAGTCACTTTTATTTAACTTTTACATGTAACTCTTATACTATACTTCTGCTCATCGAAAGTGATCGGACAAGATCACTTGTTAACATCAAAAAAATATTTATGGTGCAAATTTGTAAGACGGGCCACACAAAGCTATAAATGACAATGAAATGTCACAGGGTGCAGCCACTGTCTTTAATGAATGGGTTCCTGTATATTCATATTGAAATCCAAAATCTTATCACTATACTCCATAATGAAAAAGAGCTCCAGATATGTAAATGATACATAAAAGTTCTATAAAACCTCTTTATTATGCATGTTATTTATTCTGACAAGGCTAGGAAAGTATTCACTCCTCTTTAAAAGATGCCCTATTAACTTGAAGGATGACACAACTCTGTTTATATGTCGCCTTTATTGTACAATACAAGGGAGGAATCACGGAGAGTAATAATTTAAGTCTACACAACAATGTACAGACATTAGGACGAGTTACTCGCTCCGTTTTGCTAATAAATATACTTTATGGGGTTTTCTTTCTGTTGATGACATCATTGAAAGGCTGATTCATTTAAATTAATACATTGAGGCTTCGTAAACGAGCATTGCTAATTTGTTCTGCAACAGAGACCTGAGAAAGGCTGGGCAAGGATGAATGAAGCCGATATCCCTTTATACCAGAAGTCTTTTATACGAGGGAGATAGAGACATCAAAATGGTCATCGCTCCAAAGGGAACCTCTCCCGTATCCCTATTTCTCAAAGCAACAAATAAAGAGTTATTATCTTATAGTATTAGTGTGCAGAGATGTCTTTTACATAACTACTTTAATTAAGAATTGAGGATTATATTCATTGAGTGGTATTTTACGTCCTTATGAAGAGGCTTGATGGCGATAAAGGGGTGCCGGACTCGCTAAGAGATGAATTTAGTGGTTTGCTCCGTCGTGCGTATTGCCAGAAATTCTACTCCAGTCTGGGGTGGTGTAACATTTCTTAGGCCACTAAATTAGCAAAACCTATAATGACTGCAGCACGTGTTGCCATGCTAAGTCCTGCCCGTGCTCCACAGCACTTTGGTTTAGATGGCCAGGACTGTCGTGAAAAACGCCAAAAGTCGTAACATTTTTGCATAACTTTTCAAAGTGTTTTACACTGAAAAACTATTGTAAAAAATTGGATGAATTGGCCCTTAAAGGATATATCCAGGACTTTGTAAAAAAAAAAAAACATGTTCCCAAGCACTAACAGATAGTTCCTACCTACCTGGCTGTTGTGCCTGGCACCGTTTTTTTTTTACAAGATCCTGGATATACCCTTTAAATTCTACAATTTAAGTGCATTTTAGTCTTAGTCAAACGTGATGTGACATCCGGTCTGTTTCCTTTATTCTTTTAATTAAAGTAGTTTTTGCTTATATTGCATGGGCTAAAAGTTAGAGATAATAATAATATTTTTTCTCTTATATAGCACCATTAATTTTTACAGTGCTTTTACATGCATCAGCAACACTGTTCACAATCTAACTTCCCTCTCAGTATGTCTTTGCAGTGTGGGAGGAAGCCCAAGCAAACACAGGGAGCACATACAAACTCCTTGCAGATATTGTTCTTGGTGGGATTGAACACAGGACCCAAGCGCTGCAAGGCTGCAGTGCTAACCACTGAACCATCGTACTGTCCAGAAACATAGACCTCTTCAGATGTCCATGTTACATGTATGTATTCTGTGTTTCTCACAGATACAACACACACATTTTAGTCTATGGAGTTGTTCACATATCTGTTTTTTGTTCTGGAAGCACAGAAGAAAAGTGGCAATACAAATCTGAGTCTTTGAGAAACACGTACAGCGCATAGAAGTCATCTATGTGTCATTCATGTGCTCTCCATGCTTAAAATTGCAAAGTATAGGAGAAGCTTTGTAATATATGCATATATTTATCCATACATGAAAAATGCTGATGACACTGATGGAAAACCAGACACACAGGCATACAGTGAAGACACACTGACCAAACACTGATGACACAAGGAACTAAAACATTGATGACACTGGCTTCATTTTTTTTTGCTTACATCAAAAACACTAATCTGGAATAAGGCCTTAAAGTGTACAAAACCTTTTTTTTTAGAAAAATATCAGTTTGTTCTTACCCAGAACCTAATTTCTACAGTATACAGTATAGTTGTACATGTCTGTATTATTGAAAAGATGTAGTGGAGTAAGATGCATCGAATTTAATAAGAGGCTGGAGTAACAAGCACTGGAGTAACATTTTTGGCATGTTACATAACTAACCCAGCTTAAGCATGGGAGAGCCAGCGTCTACATTTCACAGTGACTTCTTGGCTACAAGTGTAAACCCCCTTTTGGCTACCTTATTCTTTGGATGTATTTCTTTTCACTTTGTGATCAAGACCCCATTGGTCAAAACGTTTTCCCCATTGTCGTCCCCCTTTTTTCCTTGTATTAATGTTCACTATTAAACTTTATTCAGCAAATTGCAGTTAAAGTGTGCAGGGATTCTCTTTGGGCTATGATGATTCAGGCCGGTGAATGCTGACATGCTCCATTCCTCACATGCTCCACACAATGTGAGAGAGCTGGCAGGGGCAAGCAGGAAAAGTCAAAAGTAGAAAAGTTGCACAATATTTCCACAACTTTTTGTTGCTCAATGATTTTGCAACACTTCAAGTTTTATACACCAGAAAATTGGCATAAACACTACGATAAATTGGCCCCTTAGTTTTCATGTTGTGCTACTTTGGGAAAATACAATACCTCTCAGATTTGTAAAGAATACCTTGCTAGATCAGTTATATTAGCAGTTTTGCTATACAAACTATTAAAAGTAGATCATACTCAATTACTTTAAACGTTCAACTCAACTTAAAGGTGTTTACAGTTTGCAGGTTAAGGCCAGCACCACCGCTCCCTCCGTGCGTCTCTGTCAGTTCCAGCAGCCCTCCAGGATCCCCTGGGACCTCTCCTGCAACTTAAAGGTGTTATGCCCTTCAGAAAAGTTTTTCCTAGAACTTCTTTAAAAACACATGGTTCTTTACTGACCCTGCCAATGTTGATGCTTGGTGATTGCTCTTGGTGTCTGTTTTTCATAGTTTCATAGTTTTTAAGGTTGAAGGAAGACTTTAAGTCCATCTAGTTCAACCCATAGCCTAACATGTTGATCCAGAGGAAGGCAAAAAACCCATGTGGCAACACTAAGCTCCACATTGGGGGAAAAAATTCCTTCCTGACTCCAGATACGGCAATCAGACTAATTCCCTGGATCAACGCCCTATCAAAGGATCTAGTATATATAACTGGTAATAGTATACTTTTCAAGAAAGGCATCCAGGCCCTTCTTGAATGTTAGTAGTGACTCACTCATTACACCATCATGTGGCAGAGCGTTCCATAGTGTCACTGCTCTTACAGTAAAGAATCTGTGACTGTGATTATGATTAAACCTTTTGTCTGCAGCGTTGACATCACATTGACAGATCTGCAGAGAACTGACCGATTGATGCAAATTTGTAGAATATGGAAGATGAAAACAGCAGATGTATTGACTGTTCTTTTACAGTCAATACAATATGAAAACTCACAAACTTACAATAACTTACAAACAATATGCAAGTGTTGGTGGGTTGAAAGGCGTGGGGGCCTGACAGGTTCACTTTAATGGCACTTTATACATTAGTTTACAAATTAGCAATATATAATGATCATCAAAGTCTAAAAATTAAGATACAGCATAAACTGCTAAGTTAATGGCCTGTAAAACATCTAAATATATTAAATACTTCCAATCAATAATTTTTCATGAGAAAGTTTTGTATAAATAACTTTAGCATTTTTTTAAAATCAAGAACATACAGAATCCTATATGGAGCTACATGTGGAACCTTGATACAATTGTCCTAGATCTATTGAATAACGTAGGTAACTTCGCTGACTAATGTGCCCATAACTCACCTCAGCACTATCATTTTCGACAGTGTTTTAAGTCACTGTTTCTAGAGTAAGACTGAACTGTTCGTTTTAACTGACTGTCACTGACCATTAGAACCTATGGAGTACCTCTTAAGAGTATAATGAATTACTTAAAGTGCAGCTGCTCAGTGTGTGTTCAACAAGATCATTAGCTCAAGGTGTTGCCGACCAGCCCATCCATCCCAAAAAGAGTCACATCTTGACCTTTAGCACCATAATGGCTAATTCTGTGCCCCTTACTCTGCTGCTATGAGCAGCAGCTCCTTGTACAATAGATGGGAAGCACTCAAGCGATCCCTCATTCAATATCCATTTTCTCTTTGCTGATTGCATGTCTGATCACTGGTGCGCTGCAACGCCACTATTTCACAACAGGTACTGACAGTCAATAAAACTTATTTAAAGGAATTAAGCTGCTGACTTACTCACTTAAAGAAATTTTTTTCAAATAGTCCCATACAGTTGAAATGGCACAGTATACTGTACCCAAAATCCTAAATGAATACAATCTTAAGATTGGATAATAGAGGTGCCCCCTCTATAAAATAACTCTATGTGATTACGTTAAAGTATACAGCCCATCAGTTTCATTAGAGTAGCTATTAGTATTGTCTTCCATTATTTACTCCGTTATTCACTCCAGTGCCATCTTTCTTTGGCTTCCCGCTATAATTTGTTTGACAAGTGACTTCTTGTTTACAACATGTGAGTGCTGCAGCCAATCCCTGGGCACAGCGGTATTGTGCCATCTCGCTCAGCATGACGATAAACCTAGTGATAGTATCAATAATGCATTGACAAAGCACCTTCTCTGCTGCAGACAACAAAAATTATTAACAAAGACCATGAAAGAGCAGCAGAGATACAGAAATGGAGCGGCTGTTGGTAATTAAGGTATTAAGTTAACATTTTTAAACCGTAGTGATGGAGCCAACCCTCACATTA
Organism: Allobates femoralis; assembly: GCA_033576535.1. Taxonomy (NCBI): domain Eukaryota; kingdom Metazoa; phylum Chordata; class Amphibia; order Anura; family Aromobatidae; genus Allobates; species Allobates femoralis. The sequence goes on along the minus strand of JARQOC010000002.1, from coordinate 634,656,688 downwards.
GTGACCGAAACAAATTTTGCAATTCTGACCAGTGTCACTTTATGAGGTTGAAAAATATTATAATCTGAGAGCCCTCAGTGGCTGATACCTTTGAATGGCGAACTGAAAAGATGGTAAGAAAAAGCAAAGCAAACGTTCGAGGCACTTGACTAAGGTCTCTTCATCAGGCTTAATAGCGACACAAATATTGACTCTGGCACGTTTCAATGTATCCCAGTGATTCCGAGACAGTTTTTTTGTGACAAATTAAACTTTATGTTAGTGGAAAATTTAGGACGATATTTTTTTATGTTTATTTGTGAAAAAAGCAGAATTTCGGCAAAAATGTTACAATTTCCAACTTTTAAATTTTTATACCGTTAAACCTGATAGTTATATCACACAAAGCAATTAATTAATAACATTTCCCACATGTCTAGCACAATTTTTGAAACAATTTTCTTTGTTAAGATGTTAGAAGGGGTCAAAGTTCATCAGCAATTTCTCATTTGTACATCAAACTTTACAAAACCATTTTTTTAGGGACCACATCACATTTGACGTGACTTTGAGGGGCCTATGTAACAGAAAAAAAACAAAAGTGACACCATTCCAAAAACTGCACCTCTCATAGTGCTCAAAACCACATTCAAGAAGATTATTAACCCCCTCAGGAGCTTCACAGGAATGAATGCAAAGTGTCTTGGATGTACAGTGAAGGAAGCGATTATTTGATCCCTTGCTGATTTTGTAAGTTTGCCCATTGAAAAAAAATGAACAGTCTCTAATTTTAAGGATAGGTTAATTTTAACAGTGAGAGATAGAATATCAAAAATAGAATCCAGAAAATCACATTGTCTGAATTACATGAGGCACCTTTCACATCTATTGCTTTGCTGCATTTGCGTTTCTACGCGTTTTTACCGCTAAAAACGCATCCAAATGCATGCGTTTTTGCCCCCACTGATTTCAATGGAAAACGTATGAAAAAACACTTGCAAAAACGCATGTGCATTTTCAAAAAGTAAAAACACGTGTGTTTTTGCAAACGCAGCCCTACAGGCAACAGCCCATGTTTTTGCATGTGTTTTTGCATGCGTTTCTATTGAAATCAATGGGGGCAAAAATGCATTCATTTTGGATGCGTTTTTAGTGGTAAAAACGCATAGAAAAGCAAATGAAGCAAAATGCAGCCCTGCATTAGATGTGAACTATGCCTAAGCATTTGATCCCCTACCAACCATTAAGAATTCTGGGTCTTACAGACCAGTTAGAGACTCCTAATCAACTCGTTACCTGCATTAAAGGGACACTGTCAGGTCATTTTTCAGTATGATACTAATATTACCCTTGAATAGTGCCTGGGCAGATCTTTTAACCCCTTCATGACCCAGCTTATTTTGACCCTAATGACCTGGCCATTTTTTGCAATTCTGACCACTGTTTCTTTATGAAGTAATAACTCTGGAATGCTTCAACAGATTCTAGCGATTCTGAGATTGTTATTTCATGACATACTGGGCTTCATGTTAGTCATAAATTTAGGTGATAATTTTTGCGTTTATTTGTGAAAAAATCAAAAATATGTCAAAAATGTTGAAAATTTCACAATTTTCAAATTTTTATTCTGTTAAACCAGAGAGTTATGTGACACAAAATAGTTAATAAATCAAATTTCCCACATCTCTACTTCACATCAGCACAATTTTGTAAAAAAAAATTATTTGTTAGGAAGTTATAAGGGTTTAAAGTGGACCTGTCACCAAACCAGGCATGTTGATCTAATTACAGCACTGAATGCAGCATGTCTGCTGCATCCAGGCAAGGGGTCCCCCAGCCCTTGAGCCCCCCTGTACCCTGAGTAAATACACTTAGAAAACTTACATCCTGCAGCCATAAAGGAGGTGGCTAGAGGCTGGAGCCAAAGGGCAGATTCACACCCCCTGCATGTTTAATCTACCCACTGCTGCCTCCCTGATGCCAGGGACATCAGGCTGCAGAGAAGCAGTGGACGGAAGCAGGCGGAGGGCAGGCACAATGTCCTGCACCACCGCCATTATGCTTCAGCTGAAGGGAAGTGATCATCAGATCACGCCCCCTCCAGCGGTCCAGCCTATGGAATGGGCTGTGACAGCCACCTTCCATAGCTGGAGACAGAATCGTTGTGATTGTTCAAACAGTCAATCACCGTGAACCTTGGGCAGGGTGGGGAATCCACCCCCCTTGACCTGAAGCCCCGGTGGTCTGTGATAGGAATCACAGAGCACAGGGGCGCAATGGCGGTTATCATGGCAACAGTGCCGCGGTAGCTGCCATGACTTTGTACAACGTCATGGGTCGATAAGGAACCAACTTTCATGATCTTGTACAGCATCAAACAAGTAAAATCATTATTGTACCGTTTGTAGTTTCTATGTTATCAGCATTGTCAGACCCTGCAGGGAGCTCCTGGATTAGTTCTCAATATAACCAAACAGGAATAGTCCGGTGCTGTATAAACTATCATGTAATTATGCACTCCCTCTCAGCAGCTGTCTCCTCCTAGTGCTCTCAGTGCTGTGTGGTTTCACTTCTGGAGCTGCTGTTCTGTTCAGGACATGGAGGGAGAAAGCTACAGGTCTGCCTTATCTGATCTAGACTCCATTTGTTTCTGTAAAAAGGAATCCCTGCTGTGCTGTGAGAGATCTTGTGTTTATCTGATCTCTTGGTTTTGCTACAAAGAGAGTAGAGAGGAGGATAGAGCCATCCCCTACTGATCTCTGTGCTGTGATGTGACATGCATATTCATCCTATGAAGAGTGGACAGCAGAGCACTAATTGGATAGTTCACTGTGATTGACAGATGGAATGATTCTTGTTATTTGAAGTTTACAGAAGATAGCAGAGGAATATAAATAATTTAAATACATAAATATAGAGAGCTTAGAGAAAGGAAATAGAAAATGATAGCAGTTAACTATGGATTTTTGCCCTGATAGTTTTCCTTTAAAGACAGCTGTCTTAAATTGTCACCTGTATAAAAGACTCCTGTCCACACACTCAATTAATCAGTTAAACTCTAACCTCTACAACATGGGTAAGACCAAAGAGATTTCAACGATGTCAGGGAAAAGATCCTAGACCTGCACAAGGCTGGAATAGGCTACAAAACCATAAGCAAGATGCTGGGTTAGAAGGAGACAACTGATGGTGCAATAGTAAGAAAATGGAAGAAATACAAAATGAGTGTCAATCCACTTCGATCTGGGCTCCATGAAAAATCTCACCTCGTGGGGTATCCAGGATCATGAGGAAGGTGAGAGATCAACCTAAAACGACACGTGGAGAACTTGTTAATGATCTCAAAGCAGCTGGGACTACGGTCATCAAGAAAACCATTGGTAACTCATTACGTCGTAATGGATTAAAATCTCAAGGGGTCAGTTTGCAGAAGACCCCATGCGTATCACACGGAGTGACTTCCTCAGGCGAAACAGGCTGGTGTAGATCCACTCTGTTCAAATCTAGGGTAACTATTCACCCTTCCTTTACTGACCCTTCAGATCTGATATTGCTCCAGAGGCGGACCCAGACTGTAGTGGGCCCCGGTGCAAGAAATTTTTTGGGGGCCACCGCCCCTCATAGTGGCAACAAAGTAATGTAAACATATAGATTGTAATATTTATTTACAACGCAACCCTCAAAGAGCCCTGCATAAAGTATAAAGGCTTCCTCAACCCCTCCAAATATTATCATGCCCCCACAGAACCCTCCAGATATATTAAAATGGCTTCCATATTATATAATTGGCTATATATATTTTAATACATCATCCATAGTCCTCCATATATTATAATGCATTCCACGACCCTCCATTTATTATAATACACCCGCATAGCCCTCCATATAGTATAAGGCAGTCCCATAGTCCTCCATATAGTATAATGGGCCCTCATATTCCTCCATATAGTATATTGCACCCCATACTCCTCCTATATTATATTGCAGATTACATAGTCTCCCATCACTGTATTCACGGGTTAAAAAAAAAAAAGTAAATACTCACCTCTCTTCTTGCTGCTCCGCTCTGCACGTATAAGCACAGTGGCACTCAGTGATGACATCATCGTGCCCCACCATGCTGAGCTGCAAAAAGCGGACAGCTCAGCCAGGACTCGAGTGAAGAATGTTGCCGGCAGAGGCAGCCGGGACTATAGGAACGGGAGCGGCATCCGCGGGGAACTACCACTTGCGCACACACACCTTGTACGCACGTGGCTCCGCTCCAAATGCCTTGTAGACACGCGGCTCCGCTCCACATGCCCTGCGCATTCGCCTCCGTTCCGTACACATGCGGCTCCTCTACAGGACGCCCCAGCATATGCGGCTCCACTCCATCCACCTTATGCACACGCGGCTTTACTCCATATGTCCCGCACATGTGGCCCTGCCTCATACTCACGCGGCTCTGCACACACGTGGCTCCGCTCCGTACACCTCATACATACTCGGCTCTGCTCCATACACCTCATACACTCGGCTCTGCTCCGTACACCTCGTACACATGCGGCTCCGCTCCGTAACACCTCGTACACACTCGGCTCCGCTCCGTACACCTCGTACACACTCGGCCTCTGCTCCGTACACCACGTGCACACTTGGCTCTGCTCCGTACACCTCGTACACACTCGCTCTGCTCCGTACACCACGTGCACACTCGGCCTCTGCTCCGTACACCACGTGCACACTTGGCTCTGCTCCGTACACCTCGTACACACTCGGCTCTGCTCCGTACACCACGTGCACACTTGGCTCTGCTCCGTACACCTCGTACACACTCGGCTCTGCTCCGTACACCACGTGCACACTTGGCTCTGCTCCGTACACCTCGTGCACACTTGGCTCTGCTCCGTACAGCACGTGCACACTTGGCTCTGCTCCGTACACCTCGTACACACTCGGCTCTGCTCCGTACACCACGTGCACACTCGGCTCTGCTCCGTACACCACGTGCACACTTGGCTCTGCTCCGTACACCTCGTACACACTCGGCTCTGCTCCGTACACCACGTGCACACTTGGCTCTGCTCCGTACACCTCGTACACACTCGGCTCTGCTCCGTAACACCCACGTGCAACACTTGGCTCTGCTCCGTACACACTCGTGCACACTTGGCTCTGCTCCGTACACCTCGTACACACTCGGCTCTGCTCCGTACACCACGTGCACACTTGGCTCTGCTCCGTACACCTCGTACACACTCGGCTCTGCTCCGTACACCACGTGCACACTCGGCTCCGCTCCATACACCTCGTACACACTCGGCTCTGCTCCGTACACCTCGTACACACTCGGCTCCGCTCCGTACACCTCGTACACACTCGGCTCCGCTACGTACACACTCGGCTCTGTTCCGTACACCTCGTACACACTCGGCTTTACTCCGTACACCTCGTATACACTCGGCTCCGCTACGTACACACTCGGCTCCGCTCCGTACACCTCGTACACACTCGGCTCTGCTCCGTACACCTCGTACACACTCGGCTCCGCTCCGTACACCTCGTACACACTCGGCTCCGCTACGTGCACACTCGGCTCCGCTACGTACACACTCGGCTCCGCTACGTACACCTCGTACACACTCGGCTCTGCTCCGTACATCTTGTACAGACTCGGCTCCGCTCCGTACACCACGTATACACTCTGAACTCCGCTCCATACACCTCATACACACTTGGCTCTGCTACATCCACACTGTAAATCCCTCCTGACATAAACTTCATCTCATCCAGCACCATGACAACCAGCACAGCAGAGTCCTGCATACACTGAGGAGCTGATCATGTGACCACTGACTCCTCCCCTCAATGTGACATTATCACAGGTCCTGTAAAAGCATAAAAGCAGTGTACAGAGCAGCAAAGCCCCCCCCCCCCGGGTCTGTCCTCAGCCTGTGCCCTGTCTTTGGTCCCTTTCCTTGTACCTGGGTCCTTGTGCAGAGCTGTGTCCCCTCATCTGCTGCTGCTGCTGCTGCTGATGCTGAACAGCCATCAGCCATGTGGAGAGAATTTCAGAGGCCCGCGCGCATTGCCAGGATTGGTTGAGTGAGGTCCTCCCCACAGTGCAGGAGAGGTCACAATACTCACTCTCTGCACTGTGATTGGGGCTCTGTCCTTGCTCCTGAGCTGCTGTGAGGGGGCGTGGCCGGCAGCTAGAAGAGGCGTGGCCGGCAGCATGTCGGCTTATTCTCCGTGCCTTGAGGGGGGGCCCCCTAGCCTGTCGGGGCCCTGGTGCCGCTGCACCAGTTGCACCACGGTAGGTCCGCCCCTGGCTTGCTCCTATTCTGGATGGATTTCACTTCTACTACTATGTTTTTTTTACCTGGTTTTTGATCAGTATCAGCATCACTAAGGGTTTCAGGTTACTATGGTTCAGGTTACTATGGCAGGTATTAAACCACCTTATGGGTGGCACCATTTCACTTTTGGTAATTGTGGTGTTACTTGTATATGAAGATTGATAATAATGTAATTTCCATTTGATTTATTATCTGTGATTATTTATGCCTGTTGCCATTTTTAACTGTTTTAAATTTTCTTGGTTTGCTGTTGTTCTAGACTTTGTAAATAAAGTATTGTGTATATTTTGTGATCATCCCACTTGTGGCTTTTTTCTCCTTTTGAATATTGTTGTACACATATGGGATAGATCCTATTACATGATTTTGGTGGTGCCCTCTGATTTCTTTTCTGAAGAGATAAGAGTAAGGACCCTCCCCCTTTTGGAACTGGTATAATTGAGATTTTGAATCTCCTTCCAGAGCACATTCTGTTGCCTCCAATAGGGAAGGGAGGTTATTTTGAGACGCTGAGGAGAACAAGGGGAGAATTCGATTCTCATCCCTTCCTTGATTATGTTTATAATAGTGTGGCTTGATGTAATCTTCTGCCACTGGGGAGGAAGTTGGTAATCCTGCCCCACTGGTGTCTCTTTCTTTCTCGAAACTGGGAAGGATTTATCCTCCATCTTTTACCTCCTTTAGAGAAGCTCCAACGACCACTTTTTCCTTTCGCCTTATACTGAGGGGTATGGTTCTGCGTGCGATGGGGCTATTAGGGACGAAGCAACCTCTGTCTAGCCAATTTAGGTTCAGAGAGGCCTTTCTTGTGTGCTGTTTTTTCAGAAAGCTCACTCTAAAGCTGGTCCAAACACATATTCACCCACAAAAGGGATAGAATATAGTTTGAACTTTAATGTCACGTCCCTGGTCCATGACTTTAACCATAAGCCTGTCGGGTTGTGTTTATTAACACGGAGGCTCTGTCTACAATTCTAACAGACTAGCTGAAGCATCTGCTAGGAAGCCAGTGGTTTTCTGTACCAGAGATAGAGAGGCCAGGAGATGTTCCAAGAGTTCTAACTGGTTCAACCATCTAAACATAGATCTTGCTATGTTTGTGGAGAGAGAGGTGGAAGCTGACTCCCACGATTTCTTTAGAAGGCTATCCATTTTCTTATTCATGGGATCATTTAAGCTGAGAAGAGTTTTCCTTATTGCAACCTTGACTGTCTGGACTAACCTTGACTATCTTGGAATATTGGACCAGGATTTAGCAATTAAATTATCTTCAGGAAATCCTCGCGAGGGGTTAAAACGCCTTTTGTGGTGCTGTCATTCCTCTAAGATTAAACTCTGGATGTTATTGTGGACGGGAAATACCAGCTTCTTTTTAGGTTTTACACCCCCAAACATTTAATTTTTAACTGTCTGGGCCGACTCTTCTTCCTCTATCTCCATGGTATTCTTACAGCCGAGACGAGTTCCTCTATGTCCTCAGTGACAATGTAATATCTTTTAGGGGCTGATCATAGCTCTGAGATAAATCAGGATCCCCTTCATCTATATCTTCTTCAGAAAAAGAGGCCAAAGACGCTTCTGAATCTGAGACTATGGGGAGATCTTCCTCTTTTTTTGCTGCAGTGGGAGCTAATGTAGTAGGCTGCGAAACAGAGGACATAGATGACTGGATTTTGTGATGAATCATCCCATTTAATTCCTCCATTAAGGATGGTTTTTCTTACCTCATAATCTCATCCATACACTCCTGACATAAGGTTTTTTGTGTGAGGACAGCTTTTTTTTGCAGACCGCTCACTTGCAGAAGATTTAGAGCTCACTTTTGGTGCTGGATCCTCATCCCACTGGAAGACAGGGGGGGAAGGTGGGAATGACCAAATCCCTACATCAGAAGGTGAACCCATCCCCAGGAGACTTACTGGACCTGATTTAGCGCTGAGTTCTGCTTCCACCAAGCAAAGAGAAAAGGCATCTTCCATCTTTAGCTTGAAGTGAGATAAGGGACAAAGTGTAAGCCTATATTGAAGGTGTCTTCTGACAGGGATCTTTATGTCAAATGACCAAGGCTCCAGTGCAGCAACACTCATAGGGTGCAACTTCTCCACTTCCAAATGTTGCTTTCCACAAGGCAGCTGCCATTAGGATTTCCCTGCTGGGAATCCATGTGATCCACAGTGGAACGCAAACATGGTGTCAGGACTTTGGATCTTCTAATGACCTTTTGTGAACTCTCACCCTTTTCTAAGATGGTGTCCTCTGCTTTGCTCCTCTCCATGTGCTTTTTATATCCCTGCCTTTATAAGGTCCAGTTCCTCTTGCTGTCCTTGCTAGAGTATTCTGCCAGGATTCCAGACCTTATGCTTCTCGAGTTGCTCCTCCTCCAGTAAATCCAGTCCGGTTATCCAGTGACTACTATTCAGAGGTTCTTCCTTCCTCACCTGCCAGCTCTTCAGTCACCTAGCGGCTTGGGCTGACTCTGCTTCAGTCTCTGTTTCCCTGACAAGTTCCACATAAGCTTGTTGCTGTACAAGCTCTCTGTAGCTCCTTTGCTTTTTTATAGATGCAGTAGTAGTGTTCTGGACTTTGTGGGACTTGAGGGTTAACTGCACTGCATCTGGTTTAGCTTTGTTTTTCAGAGACTACCATGCCTAGACCTCCTGGGTGAGAACTGAGTTCATAGACTGTTGATCATTATTCCTAAGAGTGAACTTGCTTAAAGACTTTTTGGCTAACAGTATTTCCAAGAATGTATACAGAGCTCTAAGAATATTCAGCTTCTCTGCAACAATCTGTCATTATTTCAGAGACTGTCCATTTAAGCTACTCTTGTACTTATAATTATAATCGTGTGTTTATGAACATTGATTTTCTGCTGCACCTCTGTTTGCTAATAACTACGTGTGTCAATACAAGACTTTTCAAATGTTAAACTTTGTTCAGTTGTATCATTGTCTCACGCCAAAAGATTCCTGAGTTTCCCATTAGAGTTATTACACACAGAAGTGACGACACGATCACGCCACGAGGTGGATCGCTGATGATGGGGGATGTGGAAACTATAAAGGCACAGGAAATATGGTCAAAGGAGAACAAGGTGAAGGAAAGATGAATGCAACATATTATCAGCAAATACTAGAGGCAAATTTGCACTCATCAGCCCGGAAGCTGCACATGGGACGTACTTGGGCATTCCAACATGACAATGATTCAAAACACAAGGACAAGTTGACCTGTCACTGGATACAGCAGAACAAAGTGAGTGTTCTGGAGTGGCCATCTCAGTCTCCTGCCCTCAATATCATTGAGTCTCTCTGGGGAGAATTCAAGCTCACAGTTCATGCAAGAAAGCCCAGGAATTTACAGGAACTGGAGGCTTTTTGTCAAGAAGAATGGGCAGCTTTACCATCGGAGAAAATAAAGAGCCTCATCCACAACTACCACAAAAGACTTCAAGCTGTCATTGATGTTAGAGGGGTCAATACACAGTATTAACAATTGAGGTATGTGAACCTTTGATCAGGGTCACTTGGATGTTTATGGTTGTCATTATGATTTAAAAAAAGAAAACACAGTAGTTTGAAAATAAATGGCTTCACCAACCACTAACCATGAGTGAAAAAAAAGATTTTGTGTTATCATTCATATTTTCTGAAAAAAGGCCAAAAAAGCAAAAAATCTGCAGGAGTATGTAAACTTTTGAGCACAACTGTATATGTTTTCTTTGTAGCCCTGGTGGAGATGAATCATTTTATGCTAAATATACTTATTGTTACCAATGTAATTTTGCATTCATACAGCCCAATGATAAAGATATCAGTGAGACACTTGTAGGATAAAAATGCTCAATACACCTCTACATGAATTCTATAAATTCAATGAGGAATGTTGTTTCCAAAAAGGTGTCAGTTTGGTGGTTGTCTGCTATTTTGGGACCCTGTAGTTTCTGACCGTATATTGAGTATAACGTAATTCAAGAGATATTGCTATGTAAATTGTGAGGACCATATCCTTTTACTACCCCTAGTGAAAATAAAAAATTTGGAGCAAAAATGAAAAAAAGTTTGTTGAAAAAAATTGAACTTTTTGTTTCCACGATCGAGCATAATAGAATTGTATGATGCACCCATAGGTGTAAAAGACTCACCATGAAACTAAATACATTTCTTGAGAAGTGTAGCTTCTGGCATGGGGGCCCTTTGGAGGATTTCTGATTTTCTGGCACCTTGAGAGTTTTACAAGTGGTGCCCACAAACTAATTTGTTCTCCAAAAGCCAAATCACATTTCCTCTCTTGAGAGCCTTGCTGTGTGTAACTGTAGTTTTTTTTTTTTTACCCCTCATGGAATTTTGCAATGTTCTGTAGAACTTGCTTTACCATAGTGGTATTCATTTTTTCCTATTACCTTTTGTGACTAAAGTATAATTTTAGTGGACTAAGGTAATTTTTCATTTTTACATTCTAATGTTAAAACTTTTAAGAAACACATGTGCGTCCAAAAAGGTCACTACATCTCTATATGAGTAATTTAGGGGTGAATTTTTTGAAAAGTAGGTCATTTGTGGGAGGTCTCTGCTGTTTTATCAGTTTGGAGGCTCTGTCAATGCAACATAGCATCCACAAACAATTCCAGCTAAAATTACGCTCCAAAAAGTAAAATACTGTTCCTTCCTTTCAGAGCCTTGTAATTTATCCGAACAGTATTTTCCAACCACATATGTGGTATTAGTGTAAACATTGCTTAATGAATTGTATAGTCCATTATATTCTGCTACCCTTGTGAAATGGAAAATTTGGGGCTAAAGCAACATCATATTTGAAAAATTTTGAAATTTTCATTTTCACATTCCAATATTATCAACTTTTATGAAACAACTGTCAGACCCCTAAAGATCATTACAAACCTAGGTAAATTTCTTCAGGGTTACAGTTTCCAAAATAGAGTCACTTGTGGGGAGTTTGATTTTTTCAGCACTTTGGTAGGTTTTGCCATTCACTCACCAAAAATCAGCCAGGTCAAGTATCCATTGCACCCAGCAGTAGGCTGCCAGCTCCACTGGTAGGTAACACAGATGTCTGAATAACGGTGCTCAGTCCCTTGCAACCCAAGCAATGAGGCGGTTGTGGCACCTGCGTCCGGCCATGCTGACAAGGAGGAGACTGGTGGTATCTATAGACACCAGATTATCTATAGCGTTTTGTTTCATCTTTTTATTCTATTGCAGTTTGATGTTGAGCCCTCTGGGGGGGGGGCGTCTGTCATTTATGATGCATGTATTGGTGCGGAGCCGCCCACCTGGCCTTATAGCATGCGTGTGACCAACAGGCTTGGCTCTGACACTGTGCTTTACATGTATGTGTGTGACTGACACTCTTTTGGTGACCTGGTGTCTATAGATACCACCAGTCTCCTCCTTGTTAGCATGGTCGGACGCAGGTGCCACAACCACCCCTATTGCTTGGGTTGCAGGGGACTGAGCGCCGGTATTCAGACATCTGTGTTACCTCCCAGTGGAGCTGGCAGCCTGCTGCTGGGTGCAATGGATACTTGACCTGGCAGATTTTTGGTGAGTTTTTTTCTGAGTGTAATGTCCTGATAGGTTTTGCAAATCCCAGCACAAATTGTACTACAAAAGTCAAACACCTCACCTCCCTTCTATGGAAAGCTGTGTGCACAAACAGTGGATTCCAACTATATATGGGGTTTCCGTACGTTCATTAGACATTGCTTAATACATTTTGGGGTTCATTTTCTTTCATTACAACTTATGAAAGAATACATAGTATCATAAAGAAAAAATAGCCGCACTCACCAAAGCAGGGTTTTTCAATCTTTATTTTCCGTATCAATCATGGCGATGCAGCAGCATAGCAGGGAGGGGAGCAGGGGGGTGGACGACGGTTCACCGTTTCGCGCCGTCTGCCGCTTCTAGGGTCTACATTTTTCATTTTTTCATTTCATTTTGAATTCCTTTGAAGCACCTGAAGGGTTAACAAACTTCCTGAATGCGGGTATAAATAATTCGAAAGGAAAGGTTTTAAAAATATCACTTTAAAGTTTTGCTAACATATAGACTCCTCAAGGTGAGTTCTAAGCTGAATAAGTCTATAATAAATATTTTTTGTAAATTTTGTTGAAGAAATGAAAATTGCTGTTAAACATTTAACCCTTTAACATTCTAATAAAATACCACATTTCTAATACTTTCATTAATAACTATAAAATGTATCCAACCTAAATTTATCTCAAGAAGTAAAATGTGTTAAGCAAAAAAACATTCTCAGAATTAGTGATGATCGAACCTTGGGGAATTCTGGTTCGGACGGTGCACCCAAGCTTTTTGGCACACTGTTCATGACCCCGAACTTGACCCGAGCCTCAGTGGAAGTCACTGATTTTCAGTTCAGCTCTCCGCTCACTTACAGCCAGCCAAAAGTAAAATATTTCTGGGGGTGGGAGGGTGTTTCTTTTTTCCCCTCAAATTAATTTTGGATACACACTACACTGAAAAGCTATTTCTTTAAGCCCAGTGTGAGCCGATCAAACACTGTATGAGACTCACACTGCGCCGAGCACCAACTGTACCCAACCACAGCAACGCTCACTCCAGTGCTTTGCAAATCTAAACCATTTAAACTCCAAATCCGAACAGGTTTGCTCAACATCAGGAAATTCGGCGACCCAAACAAAACCAAACTTTGAAAGGTTTGCTCATCTCTGGACTTGAAGAAATGTTCCGAAGTTATTGACTGACACACATCGGATTTGAAAAATGGGACTCTGTCAGGGAGTTGAAACTGGTTTGAGTGGTAAAGGCTATAATTGCTTGGACGTAGAAAAGAAGCAAATAAAGTCCGGTACCAGGCTTCCAATCTTGCTTTAAAAATTACGCCTATAGGCATTTAGGGGCTGTGTCCAACACATGATGTTTTTATCTATGACATAAAAAGTTGGATAATTTTTAAAGCAAGATTGGAAGCCTGGTGTTGGACTTTATTTGCTTCTTCTCTATGTCCTTCAAGTGGTTCCAGCCGCTTGGTCCACCAGGAACCTGTGTTCCTCCTGAATCCAGTGAAGCATCCATCCCCCATTCACTCTCCCTTGCATGTAAATTTTCTTGGCATGTTTGAAGTTACCCTTATATGTACAGCCCTTTAAATCACATCTAAAAGTCACATAAAGTTAGTCCCCTCCCCCATAACATTGAATAGAGAATTGAATTCTTTACTGTGAAGAACCTTTGAATTTTGTATTTTGAAATGAGGAGGTACATTTTTTTATTTGCAAAATTACACTAAGGGTATGACCCACATGACGTCTTTAAGACGCCAGTACTCCTACCAAGGTTTTCAAAAGCCCCCGTCACACATAGCGAGATTGCTCGCGAGATCACTGTTGCGTCACAGGTTTTGTGACGCAACAGTGACCTTGTCAGCGATCTCGCTATGTTTGACATGTAGCAGTGACGACTCAGAACTCAGCCATGTAGATCTGAGTCGTCAGACTAGCTGGTGTGTGACAAGGTCCCAACGACCGCCGAGGTCGTTATATGGGTCGCCGTATCATTGCTGTGTCGTTGAGTAGATTTGGCTGTTTGACTTCTCACCAGCGACCAAGTAGAGACGTTCCAGCGATCCTTACCAGGTCATATTGTTGTCAGCCTCGTTGGTGAGATGTCACATGTCTAGATATTGTAGACAACGCACCAACGATCCAGCAAGCAGGTATCGTTCACACAACCCAGCGAACGATACTTGTTCACTGATGTGAATGGGTGAAGTCATGAACGATATCGTTATCGCGGTGTCACACTGAACGATGCAGCAGGTTGGCTGATCGTGGATAGTCAGATTTGAGAACATGTTCTGAAATCTGCAATCAACGATTTATCGTAGTCATATCTCGGTGTAACAGTCAACGACTTCCTAACGATGTCATTTGAACGACCTCAAACCCGTGACATTTGTGCGATATCGTTCATGATCTCGTACCTTTAGACCAAGCTGCTTCTGAAAAAAAGCAATGGTCTATTTACTGAAGTGGCTCTGCTCTGCTGTTGTTCTTACGATAGCTGGTGTCTTTTTTACTATAATTCAAACTACCATATAACTTGAATGAATATGCTACTTCTACCAATTTTTGAAGGCTGAAGTGGTTAATAAGATAGCAAAACAATGAATATGTGCATAGCAATTGCAGTGTGTTATATTGATTGTTTCAGCCCTTTTTCAGGCTGGTTCCATGCACATACTCTTGATTTTCTATTTTATACAGTATACAATTGATAGCAAAATATTTAGAATAATTTATAAATGTAGAAAGCAAAAAATTTATAAAAGTGTTCAGTTAAATGAATGTTTATGACATTATTTTTGAAGCCCAATCTACAATACCTTATGTCTCAGTGATGCCACTTTACTCTTCTGTCACCTGTTGATGGTGAAATCTTGGGTTACATTCCCATGAATATATCCATATAGCAGAGCCTTCCATCTAGCAGACAGGTGCAAGTCATTTATTGTCTAACAGATTTCATACAAAGCATTGTCAAGATTGTCTTCCTCTAGAGCTGGAACGATGATAATGGATCTCACAGCTTGCCCCAAGGACGTCAGGACTGTGGGAAGCAAAGAGCCATCAAATAGCTGAAACCATGCTCCTCCACTCCAACATGAAAGCAGCATTTTTATATGATGAAGAAAAGGGGTTAAACATATGCAAAAGCATATGTTATGACTTTTATGTGGTTTTGGTTAGAAAAGATTGCCTGTGATGGTATGTTACATTTTTTATTTATTTAGTACTTTGTGTGTGCTTTCATTATTACCATAGGTTTAACCTATTCATGTCCAAAAAGATCAGTTACGGAAGACCATAAAATTAAGTGCTCATGCTAAATCAGCATTTAAAGTGTTAAAACGATTAGCCAATGATGACCTGCATTCTTTCCTTCTAATGGGATCCCCATGGAGAGAGGCAGATGCCCTGGCCTTAAGCTGGCCTCCACATTGCTATATAAACCATGTTAGGCTCTTTGATCTTACCCATAAACATTACACATGTTCCCAATGGATGAACTTTTTATCACTCATGTACTTAGGAGATCTCAGTCTCAGAACTGTCCACACTACTTTAGTTAATCTGGATTCTAACTGATAACCTTCATCACCTAAGCCAAATTCCACATTGAGGCCCTACTGCTGTCAATGCTAATACAGAGACTCATTGGACATGTATAGTTGAAGCATTAAACATATGGTTGTTTTGTTGGCCATGCATTGAGATGGATATAGATAGATAATAGAACGATAGAGAAAAAATACAAAGAAATAATGGGAGCACAGTAATTGAAAAATGGTGGGTGTACAGCATCCTAAACAAAAATCCAGTTGTTATAATACAAAAGAAGGAAAAGAGAGACAGAACTTACAGACCCTTTCTCAAGCCAAATGTAAAGATGATAGATAGATAGATAGATAGATAGATAGATAGATAGATAGATAGATAGATAGATAGATAGAGTCATATGAAAACGTTTGGGCACCCCTCTTAATCTTACTCATTTTTTTTTGTTTAAAATTGTTTTTTTTTTGCAACAGCTATTTCAGTGTGATGTATGTAATAACTGATGGACACAGTAATATTTCAGGATTGAAATGAGGTTTATTGCACTAACCAAACATGTAAAATATGCATTATTTCAAAATTTGACAGGTGCCAAAGTATGGGCACCCTTCTGATTTTCATGATTTGAATACTCCTAACTAATTTTTACTGACTTACTGAAGCACTAAATTGGTTTGGTAACCTCATTGAGCTTTGTACTCCATAGCTCGGTGTATCCAATCATGAGAAAAGCTATTTCAGGTGTCCACTTGCAAGTTGTTCTCCTAGTTGCATCTTCTCTGATGAGTGGCATCATGGGCTCCTCAAAACAGCTCTCAAATGATCTGAAAAAAAAGATTGTTCAACATAGTTGTTCAGGGGAAGGATACAAAAAGTTGTTTCAGAGATTTAACTTGTCAGTTTCCACTGTGAGGAACATAGTAAGGAAATGGAAGACCACAGGGACAGTTCTTGTAAAGGCCAGAAGTGGCAGGCCAACAAAAATATCAGAAAGGCAGAGACGAAGAATGGTGAGAACAGTCAAAAACAATCCACAGACCACCTCCAAAGACCTGCAGCATCATCTTGCTGCAGATGGTGTCACTGTGCATTGGTCAACAATACAGCGCACACTGCACAAGGAGAAGCGGTATGGGAGAGAAATGTGAAATTAGCCGCTTCTGCATGCACGCCACAAACAGAGTCGCCTGAGGTATGCAAAAGCACATTTGGAGAAGCCAGTTACATTTTGGAAGAAGGTCCTGTGGACTGATGAAACAAAGATTGAGTTGTTAGGTTATACAACAAGGCGTTATGCATGGCGCCACAAAAACACAACATTCCAAGAAAAACACTTGCTACCCACTGTCAAATTTGGGGGAGGGTCCATCATGCCTTGGGGCTGTGTGGCTAATGACAGCAACGGAATCTTGTTAAAGTTGAGGGTCGCATGGATTCCACTCAGTATCAGCAGATTCTTGAGAATAATGTTCAAGAATCAGTGTCAAAGTTGAAGTTACGCCGGGATGGATCTTTCAGCAAGACAATGATCCAAAACACCGCTCCAAATCTACTCAGGCATTCATGAAGAGGAACAATTACAATGTTCTGGAATGGCCATCCCAGTCCCCAGACCTGAATATCATTGAACATCTGTGGGATGTTTTGAAGCGGGCTGTCCATGCTCGGCGACCATCAAACTTAACTGAACTGGAATTGTTTTGTAAAGAGGAATGGTCAAAAATACCTTCCTCCAGGATCCATGAACTCATTAACAGCTACAGGAAGCGACTAGAGGCTGTTATTTTTGCAAACGGTGGATCTACTAAATATTAATGTCACTTTTCTGTTGAGGTGCCCATACTTTTGCACCTGGCAAATTTTGAAATAATGCATATTTCACATTTTCGGTTAGTGCAATAAACCTCATTTCAATCCTGAAATATTACTGTGTCCATCAGTTATTACATATATCACACTGAAATAGCTGTTGCAAAAACCCAATTTAAAAAAAAAAAATGAGTAAGATTAAGAGCGGTGCCCAAACTTTTTCATATGACTGTAGATAGATAGATAGATAGATAGATATGAAAAAAACGGAACAGCACCAGATATTACCAGACTTGTGCAGCGCTTTCGCAACACTGGCCAAGTGTCCATGTAAACAATCCAAAAAAGGAAAAAGCAGCACCAAATAGATGTCAAGTGAACCTTAATTGCCAATGGCGTGGCGACGTTTTGGACCGGAGGTCCTTTCTCAAGCTTGAGAAAGGACCTCCGGTCCGAAACGTCGCCACGCCATTGGCAATAAAGGTTCACTTGACATCTATTTGGTGCTGCTTTTTCCTTTTTTGGATTAGATAGATAGATAGATATAAATACAATACATATGTAGATAGAGATGATATTAAAAGCTGTTATGAGCCAAAATGTTGTACTGCACTTCATGGGTTTGCGAGTCCAACGTTTTTGCACATTGATATTAGAGTGTTGCCATTCTTTTCTTTTGGATAAATTGGTAGATAGATGCTATAAATATAGAGATAGGTAAATACAGCTGGTGAAATAAGTATTGAACATGTCAAGAATATTCTAAGTAGATATATTTCTAAAAGTTCTATTGACATGAATTTCTCACCAGATGTTAGTAACAGCCCATTCATTCTGCAAAAGCAAATAAATCAAACCATAGATGTCCATATATTACGTTTTGTGTAATGATTAGAAATTACATAGGGAAAAAGTATTGAACACATGAATGAAGAGAGGTGCAAAAAGCCATGGAAAGTCATAACACTAGCTGATATCACAAATAATGGTTTGTGGCCACTTATACTGCTCCTAGCTGTTCCCCATCTCCTCAAGGTGACTATTTCATCATTGTAAATAAGCACCTGTACTTTGCGTCACCCCCACTTTATTGTTGGATTGTAAGCTCTTATGAGTAGGGCTGTCATTATTTTGCTGTAATAATTGTATTGTATTATGCTTTGTACTATGTTGTATTGTTTTTTGCATTGCATTGTATTTTCTAATAACTGTTTCTTATGATTGTTTAAACATGAACTTTGAATTGTGAAGCGCTGCGGAATATGTTGGCGCTATATAACTAAAGATTATTATTATTATTCTCACTGCTGGTGGCATATCCCCCAATCCTGGCCCCACTGCCTCAAACATCCCACTAATCCTCACCCCTATCTTTCTCACAATTGAGAGACTACCGAAATCCTGCACACGTAAAACCTGTGCCACTGCCCCCCGCTTCTTCTCTCTGGAGCACTTTGGAATGCCCGCTCTGTCTGCAACAAGCTCCACATGATCCACAACCTCTTTAACTCCCGCAACCTTTCCTTCCTGGCCCTCACAGACCTGGCTGATGACCCCTGCACGGCCTTCCCTGCTGCACTGAGTTATGGCAGCCTCCACTTTACCCACACTCCTCGCTCTGGCAACAGACATGGCAAAGGAGTGGGTTTCCTGCTTTCTAAAAACTGCTTCTTCAAGCCTATCCAACCCCCACCCTCCCTAATCCTCCCTTCTTTTGAGGTTCAATCTGTCCGTGTCTACCCCCCTCTAATCTCCAAATGCCTGTCATATACCGACCACCGGACTCAGCCACTGCCTTCATTGCTATTTCTCCAGCTGGCTTCTTCACTTTTTCTTTGCTGACATCCTCACCATCATCATGGGGGACTTTAATATCCCTACTGACACCCGCCAGCCAGCAGCTTCCAGACTCCTTTTACTTACCTCATCCTTTGGACTTAAGGCCACTTGACACACTACAACATCGCTAACGATGTCGCTGCAATGTCACAGGTTTTGTGATGTAACAGCGACTTCTCCAGCGATGTTGTAGTGTTTGACAGCCACCAGCGACCTGGCCCCTGCTGTGAGGTCGCTGGTTGCTGCATGTCGCACAGGACCATTTTTGGTCCCAAGTCTCCCGCTGGTCAGCACACATCGCTGTGTGTGACCACGAGAGACGAGCGAACAAGCGACCTCACAGGCTGTTATCCATGATAAACAGCGGGTAACTACGCAGCGTGTGCTGCTTAGTTACTGCTGTTTATCATGGATACCAGCGATCTCATGGGTGCTGAGTCGCTGGTGAGTCACTGATGAGTGTTTGTTTGACAGCTCACCAGCGACTCCAGAGAGAGTTTCCAGCGATCCCAGCCAGGTCGGATTGCTGGTGGGATCACTGGAAAGTCTCAGTGTGTGATGGTACCTTTACTCAGTCGTCCTCCAGAGCCACCCACACAGACAGGCATATGCTAGACCTCATCTTCACCCGCCTATGTTCCCTATCTAATCTCACAACCTGTCCCTTCGCCCTATCTGGCCACTATATACTCACCTTCTCATCCTTGTCCTTCTCATCTGCCCCCCATGTCCAGCCACTAGCCCATCCTCGCAGAAACTTTGCATATTTAGACACTCACAGACTCTCAGACTCTCTTCTACCTCTGTCCTACATATCTTCACTCCATGACATGGACAGTGCCACCACTTTCTATAACGCCACCCTCGCATCAGATATAGACTCGGTCGCCCCTCTCATGCATGGCAAAGTGCGACAAATTAATAGGCAACCCTGGCACACCAATCTCACCAAAAAACAAGTGTCCAGGGTTGCTGAGCGGCACTGGAAGAAAATGCACCTGTCAGACATTCAAACAAGCTACACTTGCCTTCAAATCAGCCCTCACCTCTGCTAAACAGACCTATTTCACAAACCTTCCATCTTCCGTATCTTACAACCCAAAAGAACTGCCACCTCCAACCATATCATCATTTTGCCACCTACTTCAAAAATAAGATTGACCAAGCAAGGCAAACCTTTACTGTTCCACCTCCCCAACCACTCCAAACACCAGACCTCTGCCCTTCCCTATTAACCTCCCTCTCCAACATTACTGAAGGAGAGCTTACTCTTCTCCTTTCCAAATCACACCTCACCACTTGTGCACTTGACCCCATCCCTTCCCACCTTCTCCCCAACCTCACTAACACATTTATTCCAACCCTAACCCATCTCTTCAATGTATCACTAACTTCTGGTACCTTCCTCTCTGCCTTCAAACATGCCACCATCACACCCATCCTCAAACAACCAAACCTTGACCCGACTGTTATGCCCAGCAATCGCCCCATATCACTGCTCACGTTCGCTTCCAAACTTCCAAACTCCTTGAGCAGCATGTCCATGCTCATCTTTCCTTCCACCCCTTGTCTAACCCTCTCCTTGACAACATACAATCTGGCTTCTGGCCCCACCACTCCAGCAAAACTGCCCTGACCAAAATTACTAAAGACTTACTCACAGCAAAAGCTAACAGACATTTATCCTTCCTTCTCCTTCAAAACCTGTCCTCTGCCTTCGACACAGTCACCCACTGTCTACTGCTACAGATCCTCTCTTCCCTTGGCATCAAAGAACTTGCTCTGTCCTGGATCGCCTCATACCTTTCCGACCGCACATTTAGCATTTTCCACTCTCACTTGACCTCTTCATCCCGCCCTTTCTCTGTTGGAGTCCCTCAAAGCTCTGTCCTGGGGCCCCTACTTTTCACCATCTATATTGTTGACCTAGGACAACTCATAAAGTCCCATGGCTTCCAGTACCACCTGTACGCTGACGACACCAAGATCTACCTCTCTGGCCCAGATGTCAACGCTCTGCTGTCCAGAATCCCGGAGTGTCTGTTAGTCATATCCTCCTTCTTCACCTCTCATTTCCTAAAACTCAATGTAGACAAAACCGAAATCATCATCTTTGCTCCATCCCATCTTTCATCTTCACTACCTGATCAGCAAGTGGCACAATGCTCTCTCCCACACCTGAAATTCGCTGCCTCGGGGTAATGCTCGACTCTGCCCTGTCCTTCAAACCACACATCCAAACTCTCGCCACCTCCTGTCACCTACAGCTCAAAAATATTTCCAAAATATGTCCTTTCCTCAGCCCTCAATCTACTAAAATTCTTGTACATGCCCTCCTCATCTCGCGCCTCGACTACTGCAACATCCTCCTCTGTGCCCTACCTGCTAACACTCTTGCACCTCTCCAGTCTGTCCTCAACTTTGCTGCCCGAGTAATCCACCTATCTCCTCACTACTTCCCTGTTTCTCCCCTCTGCAAATCTCTTCACTTGCTCCCAATTCCTCAACGAATCCAGTTTAAGCTACTAACACTGAACTACAAAGCCATCCATAACCTGTCCCCTCCCTATATCTACACTGTGTTCCAAATTATTATGCAAATTGGTTTTAAGTGTCATAGGGTTTTATTTTTGTTTTTTTTCAATGAAACCCATTGATGGTATTGTGTCCCAGGGTTCTTTAGATCATTGAAATCAATCTCAAATATCTGTGATAATTAGTTGGCAGGTGAGCCCAATAAAAGGAAAACTGGGTGTTCCACAATATTACGCAGGCCACAGTTTTCAAGTAACATGGGAAAGAAAAAGGATGTCTCTGCTGCCGAAAAGCAACAAATAGTGCAATGCCTTGGACAAGGGATGAAAACATTTGATATTGCACGAAAACTTAAGCGTGATCATCGTATTGTGAAGAGATTTGTGGCTGATTCTGAGCACAGATATGTTTGTGCAGATAAAGGCAGAATGAGGAAGGTTTCTGCCAGGCAAGTTCATCAGATTAAGAGAGCAGCTGCTAAAAAGGCCTTACAAACCAACAAACAGATATTTGAAGCTGCTGGTGCCTCTGGAGTCCCTCGAACCTCAAGGTGTAGGATCCTTCAAAGGCTTACTGTGGTGCATAAACCTACTATTCGGCCACCCCTAAACAGTGCTCACAAGCAGAAACAGTTGCAGTGGGTCCAGATATACATGAAGACTAATTTTCAAACAGTCTTGTTTACTGATGAGTGCCGAGCAACCCTGGATGGTCCAGATGAATAGAATAGTGGATGGTTGGTTGATGCCACCATGTCCTAACAAGGCTGCGACGTCAGCAAAGAGGTGGAGGAGTCATGTTTTGGGCTGGAATCATTGGGAACAGCTAGTAGGCCCCTTTAAGGTTCCCAAAGGTGTGAAAATGACCTCTGCAACGTATATAGAGTTTCCAACTGAGAACTTTCTTCCATGGTACAAAAAGCAAAAACATGCCTTTAGGAGCAAAATCATCCTCATGCATGTCAATGCACCATCTCATGCTACAAAGAATACCTCTGTGCCATTGGCTGCTATGGGCATAAAAGGAGATAAACTCATGGTGTGGCCACCATCTTCCCCTGACCTCAAATCTATAGAGAACCTTAGAAGTATAATCAAGCAAAAGATCTATGAGGGTGGGAGGCAGTTCACATCAAAACAGCAGCTCTGGGAGGCTATTCTGACATCATCCAAAGAAATACAAGCAGAAACTCCCCAGAAACTCACAATATCAATGGATGGTAGAATTGTGAAGGTGATATCAAAGTAGGGTTCCTATGCTAACATGTAACTTGGCCTGTTAGGATGTTTTGGAGTTAAATAGCTTTTTATTTCAGTGAATGTGACCTGTTAATGCTGCAAATTCAACAAATGAGCATTTTCAGTTCTTTCAAACATATCAAATGTTTACAAACTCTACTGTGCGTAATAATTTGGGACAGTGCTTTTAGAGTTTTTTAAATTTTGAAAATTATACTGTTATCATAGTGAGATTTCTTCAATAAAATTTGATGTATACTCTAACGCGTGATGACTTTTATTACACTGACTGTCATTTGCACCAACCATTTAGAATCATCAGAGAAAAAGAACATTTGCATAATAATTTGGAACAGTGTACGAAGTAATCTCCCACTATTTTCCTTCAGGTAGTCTTTGATCTTCCCATGACCTCCTCCTCTCCTCCACACTTATTTGTTCCTCACACAACCGCCTCCAAGATTTCTCCCGATTATCCCCCATCCTCTGGAATCCTGTGCCCCAACACGTCTGATTATCTACCACACTCGGATCCTTCAAATAAAACCTGAAAACCCATCTCCTCAGGAAAGCTTACACCCTGCAATGACTGAGCTGCCACCCAACGCCACCGGAGCTGTCACACCCCTGACCTACTGTCTTCTCCTAAATATCCTGTAGAATGTAAGCCCGCAAGTGCATTGTCCCTCCCCCTTCTGTACCAGTCTGTCATTGTTAATTTGTTTACTGTAAACAATATCTCTAAATTTGTATGTAACCCCTCTCATGTACAGCACCATGGAATTAATGGTGCTATATAAATAATAATAATAATAATAATAATAATAATAATAATAATAATGTAGGGTTTTAGTAGCAGCACAATTAAAAAAGTGAAGTTTTAATCCAGTGGCCACTCTTTGGGCAGTCCAGTATGCAATTCACAAATAACGTTGTCTGCACTGAACTAACGACTATAGCAGATTCTGAGTTGAACACTATAGCATCACTCAAAAGTAAAAGGAGGAGAATGATTACCGCAGACAGTCCTTTAGCATTGAGATGACCCAAATAGCACTTACAGCATAAAAGAGAAAGTGAGGTTTTAATACCATAAATTAAACTACTCTGGTAACCTTCCATGTCAAAGTCAAAATTCCTTTTGAATACTGAACTCATTTTTAATGGAAAATCTTCATACACCTACAGATTGTAAAACCAATTCAATAAGTCAGAATTCACTCAATGCAGTTTCTGTCCAAAAATGGCAGTAAGACTCTGATTATTCCTATGGAATAGGACTGATCTGACTGTTGAGTCATTATCCTTTAGGCTAGGGACAGACTTGCGTCAGCCCCTAGCCTGCAGGGTCAGTTGAAAATGTTGAAACCCTGAGGCAGAGTGCATAGCGTTAACGCAGGGGCTGGCTGGCGGAGCTTGTCCCGGGTGACAGCCTGCTTCAGCAGCCCTGATTGGAGTTTTCTGAAACTCACCGCGCTCTGCCATCCGCACAGTCCGGCTGTGTCATTGCGGCAGCTGCGGCCACAAAGCAACAACGGCCGCCGGCCCAGTTGACAAGACACACCTCAACGTGGTGACTGGGTGGTTTATTAATGCGCATTTATAAAGCTAAGTGTCTTCTTGAACCTTTTTAGCTTAGCTGCAATTTTCTTTTTTCATATTTAATCACTAAATAGTGCTACTTATATTTATATATGTAAACTGTATTTAAGTGCACTAACACTGATAGAAATAGTACTGCATCTATAAATGTATGAATATGGGTTCACCCCCTATGTATGTACCATTTCCCACCTAGTTATCCGGTGTCCAAACATGCTATTGCTTTCTGATGTCAGCCTTCCAGTCTATTCTTGAAGAGGTTAATTTTGATTCCAACCAGGCAAAGATTGCTAATAAATAACACCTTTCCTTGCTCCTATAGGGCTACATTCTCCATTACTCGCAGGTATCAGACAGCCTATAAAATGAATCCAAATTATGCCAGAAAATAGGTAGGAAGGGATCTAGGGACCTAGTTGACAAGACACACCTCAATGTGGTGACTGGGTGGTTTATTAATGCGCATTTATAAAGCTAAATGTCTTCTCTACACCCCTGCGTTAACGGCATGTAATGCTATGCGCTGCCTGTGTATTGATGCCTATGGCAACCAGAAGCTAAGCGCCGCCACTGGCTCCACTTACAATCCCCGGATATACGCTTTTGCAGAGCGCACAGGAAAACGCTGCAAACCGCGTTTCCATGTGCGCTCACCAATAGCGCATATCCGGGGATTGTAAGTGGAGCCAGCGGCGGCGCTTAGCTTCTGGTTGCCACAGGGATCAATACACAGGCAGCGCATAGCATTACATTCGGTTAACGCTAAGCACTCTGCCTCCGAATTTCTAAGTTTTCAATGGATTCTGCAGGCTAGGGGCAAACGTAAGTCTGACCCTAGCCTTAAACTCTGATTCATCAAAGCTTTTGTGCCAGAAAACTGGAATAAAAATCTTGGCAAAGTTGTAACTTATTTGCACAACCCCTGGACTGCACAAAAGCTTTGTGACTTACAGTTTTCATCCAACTTTTAGGCTAGGGTCAGACCTGCGTCTCCCTCAGCCTCATGAATCCGTCTCAAACTTAGAAATTCTCAGGCTGAGTGCATAGCGTTACCGGCATGTAACGCTATGCGCCGCCTGTGTAGAGTATCCCTATGGCAACGTGAAGCATCGCGCAGCCGCTGTCTCCACTTACAAGTCCCAGATATGCGCTTTTGATGAGCGCACAGGAAAACGCTTCAAACTGCATTTCCGGTGCACTCATCAAAAGCGCATATTCGGGACTAGTAAGTGGAGTCAGCGTTTGCGCAATGCTTCACGTTGCCATAAGGATACTATACACAGGTGGCGCAATGCATTACATGCCGGTAACGCTATACGATCAGCCTGAAAATTTCTAAGTTTTAAGCGCATCCAGAAGGCTGAGGCTTAACGCAAATCAGACCCTAGCCTTACCCATGTCTGAGAAAGTAGGTGAAGTTGGAGTGGGACAGGGATGTGGCGAACACTAGCTTGTCAAAATCATGTGGAGAGGTGACTTACCTTACGGCGCAAATCTTACTCTGGTCTTTTTGAGGCTCATGTGCCCTTGTGTCACGGATGGTGTGTCATTCTTGTGCTGTCTGTGTGCTATCTGTGTGACATCCGGATGGCACGCTGACAGCATGTCTTTGTATACTTACCCGTCTTCAGTGCTGCCTGTTCCTCTCTCACAACCGGGGCCACTGCAGCTCTGAGAGCAGTGAATATTCATGAGCTTAAAGACCGGGACAGGACATTGCTGGAGTCAGGTAAGTATAAAATTATTTATTTTTTTAATTCTTAAATCCTTGCTGAGGTCTGGTCATACGAATGGCACAGATGACATCCATGTGTGGGACATTTTTTACACGGACCCATTGACTTTAATGGGTTCGTGCTGACAGCCAAAAACAGACATGTCACAGTGTGGAACACACAAAAATGCATCTACTCCGCACAGACACAACGCATCTACTCCGCACAGACACAGTCCATGCAGAAACACGGTCATGTGAAAGGGGCCATGGGTTATAATGTGTCTCCATATGTCCATGCCTCTGGCATGTGTCTGCATGGACAGCACATGTACGGGAGACACGGACATGTGAAAAAGGCCTCATGGTGATGTGCATGGAGGCACATGTCACGTAGCAGTTCACTTGATTCATTAAGAGTCGTGCACCTCTTAAAGAGGACCTTTCACCCCCTTGGTGCTATGCTAACTGAATACAGCACTGAATGCAGCATGTCTGCTGCATTCAGGGAAGGGGTCCCCATTGTTTCTAGCCCCCCTGTAAGTTGTTAAAAAGACTTGATAAAGTGTACAGATAAGGAGTCTGGAGGGACTTACTCAGTAATGAGTCATTGCTGTTTCTGGTGTCCTCCCCTCCTCCAGCCCTCAGCGATGACACAAACAGGAGGTTGAACCAGAGAGGGGTTGGAGGTGGCACACAGAAGGCTGGAGGAGGGGAGGACACCAGTAACAGCCATGACTCATTACTGAGTAAGTGCCTCTGGATTCCTTATCTGTACACTTTATAAAGTCTTTTTAACAGCTTACAGGGGGGCTAGAGACATGAGAAACCCTTTTCCTGAATGCAGCAGACACTCTGCCTTCAGTTAGCAGGTCCTCTTTAATGAATCCAGCATCTTGCACCCACCCCACCCACTTCTAAATGTTAGGGAAGACTCGGTTTTGGGAGACATATGCAGCAAGCAATCCAAGGAGGCATTGCTGGCTCTGTAAGGGAATATTCTCCTACATTGCATAAGGTGAAAATCTGGCATTATAGGGCATACTATATTTTATTGACTGTAATCCTAAAAAGCACCTATAGGGTTGTCTCCTACTAAACAAACAATCTCTTTATTAATGGACCAGGGAGGAAGAATAAAATTGATATCTCCTGCACATTGCTCCTTCATACTCAGCGCTACATTCCCCAGTGCTCAGCATGCAGCAGGGGTGACATGTAAGTACTGTTTCCAATCATTGGCCATTGATCAGCTGCAGAATTCACATTTACTGACCACCGCAGACTGGAGAGTGCAACACTGAGTATGGCAGAATAGTGCAGATCTGCGAGTTAAGTATATGAGTGAGGGATGGATTGTATCACTTAATATTGAGCAGAATTAAAGGTTCCCCTAGAACCATGAGTAGTTCTATGCACATATCTATATTCCCTGCTTGATAGTTGCAGTATGAAGTAGTATACATAAGCAGATCTTTAGATCAAGTATTTCTAAAGATCGTTTATGAGATGCAAATTAGGGCTCTGGATAGTCGAGGAGGCTTTAGTTCCCCAACTATTCGGCCCATCGGTACAGGAGGCCCAAAGGTACAGGAGGTCTTCAGGTATATGATACAGCAGAGGACTTTAGGTATAGGATACAGCAAAAAAAAAACTTCAGGTATATGATACAGCAGGATTCTAGAAACTAGGCAGGGAGGCTAGTACCAGGGAAAACACAGACAAGACAGGTCTAGGGACAAAGACAGGCACACATCAGTTATCACAGGACTGATTACTGGCAGAACTGGAGCTGGAATTACAGGCTAATCAGGAGCAGCAAGCTAGACCTTATTTATTTGGTGCAGATGGAGTCAAGCGTGTGTGGTGGCTCAAAGTCAGGAGCACAAAGGCAAGTGTATCCTCCCAACAGTCAGACATGGTGGTGGAGAGTCATGATTTGGGGCCGCATGATGCTGCTGGCTGTGGGTAGCTGCAGATCATTGAGGCAGCCATGAATACCAACATGTCCTGTGACCTACTGAAGACGAGCATAATCTCCTCCCTTCATATTCCATCATGATAACAACCTCAAAAACCTCCAAGATGACCACTGCTGTGAAAGACACTGAGGGTGAAGGTGCTGGACTGGCCTAGCATCTTCAGACCTGAACCCTATGGAGCATCTATGCGGCCTTCTCAAAAAGAAGGTGGAAGAGCGCGAGGTCTCTACAGTACATCCACCATCTTCGTCGTTATGAAGGATGAAGAGGATCCAGCGAATCCTGTGAAGATCTAGTAACCTCCAGGTCCAAGAGAGTTAAGGTCGTACTGGAAAATAATGGTGGCCACACAAAATATTTGAGCAAAATTTGTCCATTTTCCCTTAGGGGTGTACTCATTTTTATTTCCAGTGGTTTAGACACTAATGGCTGTGTTGAGTTATGTAGACGACACCACAAGCTGTGCACTAACTACTGTACGTTGTATCAAAGGGTCAGATCTTTAGAAAAGATAGAATAAAATATTTACAAAAATGTGAGGGGCGTACTCACTTTTGTGAAATACTGTATATGTATATATTATGATATAACATGTTACTCTGTTTCTGGACTTGTAACATAGTATAGATGTGTATAGACACTACAAGTCCCAGCATAACTTTTGGGGGAATTCACCCTGAACGGAAGTTAGAAAACGCCGCTTCATGAAATCACAGGACCCCAATTTCTGTTGCATGTGGCTATTTATTATCTCCGGCCGCTGTAACGATGATTATTTTTATTTTGATGAATTGATTACGGGTGGATGATTTGTTCTGAGCCATCATTGGCGGGAGACGTCCCCTTCTCACTTCTCAGCTGTCGGCTTTAATTGTGAATTGCAAACAGAAAAATAAGTCAGATTCTGCCTCTACATCATTCCTACTCAAAATCTAGAAATATCCCAAAATGATAAATATTCTGTTGTTCTCTGAAAGGAGTGCACCGCAGAGGACACAGTCAGTCATTGAGCTGATTTAGGATAACTTTATTGCCTGTAGCAACCAATCACAGCTCAGCTTTTGCTCCTAATGTGGCTCAGAATGTTGAATTGTTGCTGGTTGCTATGAGCAACAAGACCAGTTCTGCTGCTAAATCTGGCAATGAGGTATGGCATGATCAGGTCAGAGATAGCCAAAAAAAGAATCCCTGTGTCCTCCTCCGCCCTCCTTAGCATATTTGCTAACAGTCACCTTTTGCCAGGACAGATGGAGCAAACCCAAAGTGTGTTTTAGGGGTTAGTCCTTAACCACCAAGATTTTTGGCTTTCAAATATTGCTTATTTTTCATTTGGCAAAAAACCCTGGCTTTGCTTGGACTACTGCATTGTTTGCTGTGGGCAACAAGTTTGTTGTTTTGACAAATGAGGCTCTGAGGGGGTGGAGCCATGAGAGAAGCAGTCAATGAACACCTAAACGGTAATGCTAGTGTCATACTCCTCTCAATAGGATCATGTACTATCCTAACGTGGATGCTCCACAGTGGTTTTAGAAAAAAATAAGATAACCATCAACAGGACTGCCATTCTAGGTAAAGAGCTCACTTCTAGCCTTCCCCAAAGTCTCCCAAGTTAGCAGCTGAGTGGAATGGAGGGGATCGGTGTGTTTATCAGCAGCCACATTTTTCCTCCTATTTTGTGTCACTTTTTTTTCTTTACCTATTCTATGGATCACGTTGTGACGACGGTGACCCCTCCTCCTGACTCTCAGTCGACGTCTGGGCACGCTTCTGTAACTCCTTCTAGATGCCGTATTGATATTGTTATGTTGTTTTTCTCACAGGTGTCCACTTGCAAGTTGTTCTCCTAGTTGCATCTTCTCTGAGGAGTGGCATCATGGGCTCCTCAAAACAGCTCTCAAATGATCTGAAAAAAAAAAGATTGTTCAACATAGTTGTTCAGGGGAAGGATACAAAAAGTTGTCTCAGAGATTTAACCTGTCAGTTTCCACTGTGAGGAACATAGTAAGGAAATGGAAGACCACAGGAACAGTTCTTGTAAAGGCCAGAAGTGGCAGGTCAACAAAAATATCAGAAAGGCAGAGAAGAAGAATGGTGAGAACAGTCAAGAACAATCCACAGACCACCTCTTGCTGCAGATGGCTTCACTGTGCATCGGTCAACAATACGGTGCACACTGCACAAGGAGATGCTGTATGGGAGAGTGAAGCAAAAGAAGCCGCTTCTGCATGCACGCCACAAACAGAGTCACCTGAGGTATGCAAAAGCACATTTGGACAAGCCAGTTTCATTTTGGAAGAAGGTCCTGTGGACTGATGAAGCAAAGATTGAGTTGTTTGGTCATACATCAAGGCGTTATGCATGGCGCCACAAACACACAGCATTCCTAGAAAAACACTTGCTACCCACTGTCAAATTTGGGGGAGGGTCCATCATGCTTTGGGGCTGTGTGGCCAACGACGGCATCGGGAATCTTGTTAAAGTTGAGGGTCGCATGGATTCCACTCAGTATCAGCAGATTCTTGAGAATAATGTTCAAGAATCAGTGTCAAATTTGAAGTTACGCCGGGGATGGATCTTTCAGCAAGACAATGATCCAAAACACTGCTCCAAATCTACTCAGGCATTCATGAAGAGGAACAATTACAATGTTCTGGAATGGCCATCCCAGTTCCCAGACCTGAATATCATTGAACATCTGTGGGATGTTTTGAAGCGGGCTGTCCATGCTTGGCGACCATCAAATTTAACTGAACTGGAATTGTTTTGTAAAGAGGAATGGTCAAAAATACCTTCATCCAGGATCCAGGAACTCATTAACAGCTACAGGAAGCGACTAGAGGCTGTTATTTTTGCAAAGGTGGATCTACTAAATATTAATGTCACTTTTGTGTTGAGGTGCCCATTCTTTGGCACCTGTCAAATTTTGAATTCACATTTTTGGTTAGTACAATAAACCTCATTTCAATCCTGAAATATTACTGTGACCATCAGTTATTACAAATATCACACTGAAATAGCTGTTGCAAAAAAACAATTTTAAACAAAAAAAAAAAGAGCAAGATTAAGAGGGGTGCCCAAACTTTTTCATATGACTGTATAATAGAAAAATACTGAAATTGTAACAGTAAAATAAGAACAATGTAGAAAACACAAAACCAGCTACAATGGGCCAAATAAGATGGATAGGTATTGGCGGTCTACAGCAGACTTACAATTGTAATTAGTTTTAGTTCTGTTTAGCAAATGTAGACATTATTTAGAATAGGTATTCCCAGGACCCCCTCCTACTAGAAACAATAGCATTCCTAGAGACATTCCTTATACTGAAGACCAAACTCACAAATTAATAGTGACATAACTGGAGTAGACAAGAGTGCAGCTTTCAGATGTTTTAGAGCCATGAAGGAACATTTGTACGACATAGAACCTATTGTTCAATACAACGTGTATTTTTCTCGGTAACTAAATGTATTGTTTCCTGAATTTTACAATACTTTGTCAAAAATAGCCTGAATTAATAATAAATAATATTTTTATTTATATAGTGCCAGCATACTCTGCAGCACATTATAATTGAGGGTAACATGTACAGACAATAAAGTCCTTACAGAGTATCACATAGTTCATCAGTTACGGGAGTGAGGGCTCTGCACACAAGCTTATAACCTATATGAAAATGAGGGGTGGGGCAAAATAGGCAGAAAGTCCCTGCCATTTATGTTCATAGCATGGTAGAAGAGAAGACCCTGCCACGAGGGCTCAATAAATGGGGTTGTCATATAAAGCTGCACTGTCCGGTCATCAGTTAGTATTTAAGTGCACTTACCATGTGCTATTGGGTGTATGGAGGATAAGGAGACAGATGAATAGGAGAAGGGGAAACCGTAAAGTTAGGCCCCTTTCACAGCAGCGTTTTGCTGATGTTTGCGGCCGATCTGGCAGGTGGCACTGCATCTGCAGGATCGGCCGCCTAATGGCCGACTTGCGGCCCGGATCAGGCAAGCCCCATGTGGTCCGGTGCGGCAAGTGCGGTTCTGACGGATGCGACACTTGCAGCTGCGAAAAAAAAAAAACGCTGCTTGCAGCTGGCTGATCGGGCGTAACCACACTTGCCGCACCCGACTGCAAGCCCCATAGACAATGCATAAGATGTACACATTATCATTATCATTATACATGTTAGAAATCGAAACTGAGCGGAGACAGGATAATGACTAAATCACAAAATTTACAACAGAAAGTTTGTATTAAAGGAATTCGTTATTTTTATATTTATGACCTATCCGTAGGATATACAGGGACCAATATAATATCAGTTGGGATCCAAAATCCAGTTGCATTAAAGATTATCTGTTACCAAAAGCGGCGGCAGAGTGGAACTCCAAAACTCCCATAGGCTGCTTAGTTGCTGTTCCTGGGTACTACAGATCAGGTCCTATAGAAAAGCTGTCAAGACTGGATATCATCTCACCAGGCAATTGAAAGTGATGATCAGGCCTCACTAGAGGGACCAATGAGATGTATACGTATTTAACTTTCTTACTTTCGGTTAACATATTAATGCACTAAACTTCATTTGTGAAAATCTATTACAGAGTGATACCCACTCTGTACCGCTTTAGTCTTGTAACCACACTTGTGAAATCCCAGTTATTATTTGTATTATCATTAATTTTCTTTTCTTTAAAAGCTTACCTTTCTACATAAGTTTTCAATATTATTTCAGAATACCAATGTGATGAATAGTTGATTAAATTAATCCTATTTGGCAAATCAATTATTTTCTTGTGCAATAAGAAGTGCCATGATTAATTCTCTATATACAGTATATTATTGGAAGGGCTACCTACTACAACGCATGAGATATTTACTAGGTGACAGCCATAAAATCTAAATATTACAATGTGATACCGGGATCATACCAGCCTTAATGGAAGCTCATGGTGAAATTTAAAATGGTATTTAATACAGATACTAATAAAATAATGTTTGAAGGGAACCTGTAACCATTTTTTTGCCCTATAAACCATTCACCTCACTTTTAAAATAATGTAAATGTGATTCCGAAAAACCCCTTGACATCCTCATAGCTGCTCCTGCATACCTCTGAAAAAGTATTTTACCCATTCCACGGTGCAGGTGCAAGACTTCAAACACCATGTGGATGATGTACATACGTCATCCACTTCAATCCACATAGAAGAGGCACCGTTTAACTAGATCGGGGAGGCGCTGATCACAGTTTAGATTTGCACATTGGACCGGACTGCACACTGCACAATTTACATGCAGTGCATGAAATGTTATAAAACATTTTTTTTAAAGGGGGCAAGGACACCTTTGACGACATAAAGGGGTAGTAGGAATCCCAGTTACATGATTTTAAAGGTGATGGGATGATATTTAGGGCAGAAACTAGTGATAGGTTCCCTTCAAGACAGATTTTTTTCTCCTATAACATTAAAGGAAGTAGAAAATGAGTCCGTTATTGACTCATGTAGGATTTATGCAGCCAGAAAAATCCCTCAGTTCTCGGGCATGCTCCGTGAGCTCTGCCCAGCAGCTGAGGTCACATGATATCGGACCCCTGCATTTGAGTATAACACAGGCACTAGATCGAGCCCTGTGTGGTCTTATGCTTTATGTTGACTGCAGGGCTGGGAATCAGGAGGGAACAGGCGCAGTTGTGCTGTTTCCGCAGGCACCAGATTCCCAGCCCCACAGTTTGCATAAAGCATAAGACCACACAGGGCTCAATCTAGTGCCTGCCTTATACTCAACCGCAATGGTCCGACATCATGTGACCTCAGCTGTCGGGCAGAGCTCACGGAGCATGCCCAAGAATTGAGAGATCTGTGCAGACGCCGAAGCTGCTCTCAAAGAAGAGAGGAGGAGAGGTAACAGCAGCGAGGTGTTTAGGTCCTCGGAGGGGAGTATACCTCCTAGACTTAAACTAATTTCTTATAAACAGATTATTTTGGTGTCCCGGGGTGGGGGGGGGGCGTAGTGGGACAGAGCCACCTTCACTAAATGCAGCATAGGCGCTGCTGAACATGGCTCTTTTAGCTTAAAAGGCCCTTGGGGGGACAGGTTCCCATTAAGTAATAATAAGTCACATTTCAGTTTTTTTTCTCTGAAGCAGGCTCAGTAGCTAAGCCTCAATCTTTTCCAGCAGATGATGGCTGTGTTACAAAACCATCATCTGCCTTGAGTTGAGCAGACCCATATCAATCTCTGAGCGTGGCATTTAAAGCTTTTCCATGGCACCATTGGCCTACACACATCTTGAATGCGGGGTGTATCTTGGTCACCATAAAAGCCAGAGTGCTGCTGGAGAGCCCCTGCAAGTTCTATGACAGTGTTCCATAAAGACAAGTTTGTGGCATTCATACTGTAGTGGACTTTGATTTTCAATACTACGGTATTGCATTATATAGTAAAACTAATTAGCTGATTGCAGGTTCATTCAACTGAGCAGCTTATCTTCTGGAGAACAAGAAGAGTGACCATCAGAAATTTGATGTGCTAGCCACACTGAATACAGGGACTGGTTGGCGTGATCACAACCTCCAATATGTACAGAACAGTATGTTTGTGCTATATAAGCAATTTTAGCATAAATCATATAGAATTGTAACAACGACACCACAATATTTTATGGGATAATACAAAGATGGGGCTTGCTCTACATAGACATAGGGCTACTGCAGGTTCAAGTCGTGCGAGCCCACTTACATGCACAAATGACATGAATGTGTAGCAATCAGCCTAATTTATAGAACATAATCAACCGGGCAGTGATTATACAAGTATGGTAATGAGGAAACTCAGAGAGCGAGAGTAAAGAACATGGAAAACAATTTTATGCAGAAAGGTCATTCCTCGAACAGCAGTTTAATTGAAATGGATTGTTTAATGTCATAAATCAACCATTGTGATTACAATGAAGACTATGCAGGTTCACAATGCCGCTAATCAACGACAATGTATTGTCACTGACATCTGAATCTGTATATTGCTATGCTAAAATCTTATAGAAAGCTTCATGCTACATATTTTAAGGGGGCCTGTCAGCTGCTCCCCTACTCTATTTGATTTGCTTTATATTCAGGTCAGAGCACCAAAATGCAATGAAAAGAAATCGGGGTTTGTAGGGAACACGTCTCTACATGATGAGTTATTCTAACTCCTGGACACACTAATACTAGAAAGGAGTAACCGTAACTGAAGATGCTGTGTCTTAATATATCAAACCTGCCAGTAACAATGAACCAAAAATGGATAATCTCAATCTAGAGCTACGTTTTGGCCCATCAGTATTTAAAGTAGCATTCTCGACAAAATTGTATTCCCTAGACCAGGGGTCCCCAACCTGTAGCTCGAGAGTCACATGTGGCTTGTGGGCCTATGATTTGTGGCTCGCGGTTGTCTTCTAGCTTGGTGCATTAGCACCTGGTCTAGCAAACAGCTATGAAGAGCAGATACCAGATGGTGACTTTTGTGGGTAGCCCCACATAGAAGAGCAGATCTGAATGGGGGTAAGGCAGGAACTCCTGGATGTTGGTATACTGTCTCAGTGTGATTCCTGTGAAAAAGCTTAGGCTTCCAGTATACTGGTAATGGGGGCTCTGGGTGACACTACTGTGAGGAGGCTGGAGCTGGATGGGGATCACAACCCTCCACAATTACTGAATGTGACTTGAGTCTCTGTTAGGGCTGACGTGGCTCTCAAAAAGGGTTGGGAACCTCTGCCCTAGATATTTCTAAATATGTACTGTGTATGCAATATAGTGAAGTTGTAACAAAATACGCATCATTGTTGTTCTCAGTTTCCAGAACTGCTCATCCTCAATATTCTGCATCACACAAGAGTTCTGAGGATGCATAGCCATAGATTGTACAAGCAGCTCAGATGAACACATAAACCCATGTATGATCCCGTGAGTAAGCTGAAGGCATCTTCTAAAGACAACACTGAAGATATGACGCTTTGATAGATTGTAATGTAGACAGTATACAGCTTGCATAAGAGTGTAAATTTGGTGCACCCTCTAAATAACTCGACTCATTAATATCTAAACCACTGACAACAAAAAGTGAATACACTGCTAAGTTAAAATGGCCAAATAATGCCCAATAATCACTTACGGTATATACTCTCCCGTACTGGTCATTGGAAGTTCAACAAGTCACCTCATGGCAAAGAATTGTTGCTCTACATAAAGATGGACTAGGCTATAAGAATATTACCGACAACCTGAAACTCTGCTGCAGCACAGTGGCCAAGACCATACAGCTATTTAACAAGACAGGTTCCAAACTCATTTGGTTCAGGTTGTGTCAGGCTTGTGTGGTGGCAACCAGGTGAGGAGTACAAAGACAAGTGTGTCTGGTCTGCAGTCAAGCACGGAGGGGAGAGTATCCTGGTTTGGGGCTGCATGCGTGCTGCCGACTGTGGGAAGCTACAGTTCATTTATAGAACGATGAATGCCAACATGTGCTGACCCCCCTATCTTTGGAAAATGTGCTGCAGAGTAGAATTTCAATATGATAATGACCCCAAACACATCCTCAAGATGACCACTGCCAGTAGTGTACCGCCAATGGTGGCAGACCACGCATTTGCTATATGGCTCGTGAGTCTTTGGCATCACACTTTCAACTGCATCAGCATTGCGAATGCTGATACAGTTGAAAGCAATGATGAAAGTATTAATACTCAACTGTCCTCTCCCTCTCTTCATCATTCTCCTACTGCATCTGATATCTGATGCCTCAGCTCAGCAAGAGCGATGACATCACAACAGCGTGCCCGCTGTGTCGAGGTGTGCAGAGCTGCAGAACGCACCCTGCCAAGAGCAGTGGTTAATCAGTGATTAAATGATGGCCATAATACTACATGAATGAGCTGTGCACTATAGTATACCAGATGTGGGTCCTATGCTATCGCATCAGGAGGGTGGTGATGTCACAATGGGTGTGGGCTCTGTGGCGCTGGGGCGACAGCTGTCTCTCCCTCTCTGCGCTCTTCCTTGTGTGCCATCTCACTCCCCTCTGTGCTGTCTTCTGCCCCCTGTGCTCTCTCCTTTGACCGGTCTTCCTGTGGAGCCCACTGGGACGGGGTACTCGGTACCAGACCGAGGTACTGCTGGGTGATGTCACGGCGGTCCTGGTCCGAACCGTGTCCCGGGTTCACACAAGTAAGTCGGGGTATTTACAGGGGATAAGGTTTGTCGTGACGCCACCCACATTGTGTGGTCAATAATGGGGACCACCGCTGCTGCAGAACCTCCGGGGATGATGTTACAGCAGCTAGGATGGAATAGTTCCTGTGGGCAGAACTGGGTTCCCCGGGCAAGTGATGATTAAAGTCAGTGATGGTTGTTATAGCTGTTGCAGGGTCAGGGGATGATGAGGAGATAGCTCCTGACAGGGTCAAATGGAGGACTGACAGTTCTTCATACCTGAAATCAGACACAGACACCATAGCAGGGTTCACCCGGGTTTACTGTTCTTATTCTTCTCTCAAACAGGGCACGGTACAATACAGATCTTTACAGTTTCACTCGGTTGACTCTGGTGCACTTAAACCCACTGCAGCCAGGTTATCTATCCTAGACTCCTCAGTCCTTCTAGGTGTCCTTTCAGGCTTATTCTCCAATATTCCCATTTTAGGTGAATTGCGGAGTGGCAGCTCGGTCCCTAATAGTAGCTTCCCCCTAAATCTCTGGGCGGTAAGCAGGGTCCTCTCTGTTGCAGCTGTGCTCCCAATCCTCTGGTGGGAATACAGATCTGGAGTCTGTGTTCCCTGTCAGTTTGTCTGGGGTATCGGGTTAATCTTCAGCCCCCTCAGAGCTGACACTCTGGTTTCAGCCTAACCTCAGGTATCCCTGTATCTCAAGGGATCACCGGGTCCTTTCCTTCCCGTGTAACTTCCTAGTATAATAAGGGAGGCTCTCCTGTCAGTCAGCTGCTGGCCCTCACAACTTCCCTGGACCTGATGGTACTGGTCCGGTCTGTTCTGTTCCTCTCAGCTTACTCCTTCATCTGTTCTGCTCAGCACCCACTGGCCTACTGGCTAACTGCTTCCTGTTTCCCCCTTATATACTCATCCGTTACCATGACTACGCTCATCCACTCATATCTAGCCCTACTACCCCTTGCCTGCCTAGAGTCCCAGGCTCCAGGTTAGGTCCCCATGTCAGCGGATATGTGTTTTGAGGTGTTTGCTAAACAAACTGTCTACCCTCCTTCCTGGCTGCAGTTTCTACCTGTGGCCACCCTGGTCGCAGGGGCGCCACACTCCTCCGGAGTTAAACCGGCGTGTCCTCACACCGTCCGGCATGGATCCCCCTGAAAAACAGTTTTATGTTGCAAAACATTAACATCAAGCATTTTGTCATCCTATTACGGAGGTACGGATCTTAAAACGTTACATTTAAATATCTGAATAAATAACATATATTACTTTCCTAAAAGTTTA
This sequence comes from Allobates femoralis, assembly GCA_033576535.1. Classification (NCBI taxonomy): domain Eukaryota; kingdom Metazoa; phylum Chordata; class Amphibia; order Anura; family Aromobatidae; genus Allobates; species Allobates femoralis. The sequence goes on along the minus strand of JARQOC010000002.1, from coordinate 634,618,042 downwards.
AAAAGTCTTCTTAAAAAGTTGCTAAAAATCTCAAAGTGTAAAACGTGGCACAAGTGCTTCAAAAGTGCAAAAAGTTTTCAAAAAATCAAAAGTGCAAAACTTCACAAAGGCACTCAGCAGTTCAGTCCAAGTTCTATGCACCATCTCAAAAGTGCACTCTTTGGTCTAAAACCAATAGGGAAACAAAAAGGAAAAGGGGCGGAAATGTGTAGGATCCCCTTATTAAAAACGTCTAAGTGGCGTGGATAGGTGGCCACTCACCTTATCGGGTTGTGCAATTCCTGCACAACCCGGTTTAACAGCCTCCGCCGCCGGCGGTATATGCAATGCCTCTCCGCTCTCCTGTTCAAGGCAGATTGTTTGTGCTGTTCCTGAGCTGCTCCAGCCGCCAGTCCCTCAAAAAGGGAGTAGTTTTCATGCAAAAAATAGTAATGGCGGTCTGATTAGGAGCGCTCTAAGGAACAAGCAGACATGTAAGATGTTTTCATAAATGTCAAACCTTTTATTAACTTCTTAGCTCCCCTCACAGCTCCACTGCGCGTTTCAACTGCATACAAACAGTCTTCATCAGGTGAGTGCTCAACTATGTACAAGAAAGTTTATGCCATATCACTGTTCATGACACATATAAGACGAACAGTGGAAAAGGCTAACATTCATTCAGGAATGGGATGGGGCCAACAAGGATCACGTCACATTCACACTTACTGTCCTTGCTTCTTCTTATCTACCTTCCATGGCAGAACTTGTGGAGCTCTCCTGGGGAACAGTTCTAATTCATGTAGCGCTTGCTCCAACAAATAACTGGTTGAGATTTGGGTAATTGCATCCTTGGTGGCTTCTACCACAACTGTCTCTGCAGGGGTTGTCGAATCCGGGTTGGTATCTGGATCCGAGTCAATAACTGGATCCTCTACTCTTAGTGGTTCGCTATCTTCCGGAGCTTGTAATGATAATCTTTTCACATTTATTCCATATGGGCCTCTCTCTCCTTCCACTACAATATAGGAGACCCATTCTCTGACCTGCAATTCCCTGTCCGGGTGCTTCTCTGGAAGGTGTGCTTCCACATCCCTTCTATTGATAAAAACGTCTCTGCCTGCTCTCGGCTCTCTGGCAAAAGCATATCCTGGTTTTGGCTTGACTTTAACAATCTCGCCTTCATGTCTCTGAGATTTGGCAAGTCTAGTATTTCGACAAGCTACTGTTTTGAAATACTCAGTACGTTCAATCATCTCTTGTCTCTTCACTTGTCTCTCTATCTCCTCCTTTTCCCACTTACGGATACAGCGTCGCAAGTATTCCTCTCGGGTAATGAGCTCTATTTGGGCCAGGTTATCTGCAGGGGCAGCAGCCGCATTACACCCCTCCGGGTGTCTCGGACTTGTGGACATCTCTTTCCGTCTTCCGCCATGCTGCTGTAATTACCCAAGGTCTCTGCCTGGCTGGGTTCCTCCACACTCACGTTCAGTGGGCCCTCCAGGATCAATTGGGGTCTTTCTTCCGCAGCACTCTCCTCAGTGTCTTTCCCTTCCGTCCGGGTATTCTGTGATGGTGGCTGTTCCACATCCGGTTTCCTGTCCCGCCTTTCTGAGGTGACGACTTCCTCTCTTGCCATATTCTCACTGGCTGTTGCAACTTGAGATGGAAGTTCCTCCCCAGGATTGATAGCTGGCTCCCCCGGAGTTAAGGGGAGCCAGGGTGGACCCTTCCTTTCTTTTGGACTGGATCCATCTTGGATTCTGCAGCGCGACAGGGGCTCTCTCTTTTCACCCGATGACATCAGAGCGGTGAGCGGTTTTTCTTCCCGCGCGTCGTGCGCTCTGTAATGGCGTATTTTGAAATTTACAGTCTCTGTTACAGTTTAAATTCAGCTTGCTGAGCGCCCAGCAATGGCGGCAGATTCAAAATGGTCACTAATCACGGCACACAATGCTCGGTTTACCGGGCACGGTAGATCCTGTTCGTGACGCAGGTTGTGGAGCCCACTGGGACGGGGTACTCGGTGCCGGACCGGGGTGCTGCTGGGGGATGTCACGGCTGTCCTGGTCCGGACCGTGTCCCGGGTTCACACAAGTAAATAGGGTGTATTTACAGGGGATTAGGTTTGTCGTGACGCCACCCACAGGTTGTGGTCAGGGTGACCACCGCTGCTGCAGAACCTCCGGGAAAGATGTTTGGCAGCTGTAGATGGAACTGCTCTCCGCAGGTAGAACCTAGTTCCCCGGGGCAGTGGTAATTAAAGTCTGTGATGGTGGTTATAGATGTTGCAGGAAAGTAGGGGTAGTAGTAGAGATGATGAGAGTGGAGGCAATGGCAGTTTATGAGGAGAGTAGGATTTCAGCACAAGGATCACACACACTCACGTTTGTTGTCATTTTCCAAGTCTTTACTGTGCAGATGGTAAAGCAGAATATTGTCCACGGAGTCTGTACCGGGGCCGGGTTGCTCCCACCCTGACCGGGTCCTTGGCTTCCTACTTCTGCGCTTTGTGTGTGGCCCTGCTGCCGCTTTTAGCTGAACTGCTGGCCCTGTCTCCCCTCACGGGTACCAATCTGCTAGGCAACTTGAGTCCTCTGTGTCACTGACCCCTCTGTGTTGGTTTGCTATGGTACAGTGAAGATGGTGGACCTTCACTATCCCAATATTCACTGTCCTGTCTGTCTCAGGCACAGCCTCGGATCCAGTATCCGTCCTAAGCGCCTCTCCGGGGCTGAGTTTAGGGTAACTCCTTGTCCCGGGTGTGTTCCTCTGTTCCTCTGACTCCTTTCCTCAGACCTCTCAGGACCTCCACTCCAACTCGAGTCTCCTCCAGACTCTAACTAAACTCAACTCAACTCCAGACTAAACTGACTAACTGTCACTCCTGCTCTGAAGTAAACAACACTAGCTCCTCCCACTCTTGCAGGTGCCACCTAAGCTCCTCCCACTTTCTAGTGTAGTGCTGTGTGGGGAGTAAACCTGTGTTGATGTTTCTGTGGCACAGTAACCCTTGGGGTGCCACATTCCCACTCTGAGCTGTCTCCCCCATGCGCTCTCCCCCTCTGTGCTGTCTTCTTCTGCCTGTGCTCTTCTCCCCTCATATGCTCTCTTTCCTTTGAGCTGTCTCCCCCTGTGTGCTGTCTCTCTCCTCCATGTACTGTCTTTTCTTCCTTTGTGCTGTCTTCTCTCGCCGTTTGTTGTGCTCTTTCCTTTGAGCTGTGCCCCCCTGTGTGCTGCCTCTCTCCCCCCTGTTCTATCTTCTCCCCTTGTGTGCACCCTTCTTTGAACCATCTCCCCATGTGCACTTTCTCACTTCCCCCTGCGTGCTCACTCCTCCCCCTTGTACACTCTTCCCCCTGTGCACTCTCTCTGCCCCCTTGTGTGCTCTCTCTGCTCTCCTGTGCACTCTCTCTGCCCCCTGTGCACTCTCTCTGCTCCCTGTGCTCTTGCCCTTCCCCTTGTGTGCTCTCTCTTCCCCCTGTGTGCTTTCTCTGCCCTGCTGTGCACTTCTCCTCCCCCTGAGTGCTCTCTCTGCCCCCTTGTGCTCTCTCTCTGCCCCCAAGTGCACTATCACTGTCCCCCCTGTGCCCCTTGTCTCTCCACCCTTGTGCTGTCTTACCCCTTTGGTGTCCAAAGATAGCGGTGGCATAAGTACACATGCACGCACCGGGTCATGCTGCCTCATCTTTGTATACACAGGTGTCCAAAGATGGTGGCCGCCTGACTAAGGGCGCATGCACGTCGGGTGTATGCATGCACACTTACTCAGGCGGTGATGTGTCAGCGTGGATGTGTGGAATGGTGGCTGTGGTTTCAGGTAGTTGGGATTGTGGCATGACTGGCAGTACTGCGCAATTTGCCAGTACCAACAGTGGGCGCCATTTTGCACACCCATCACTTGGGAGTGAAAATATTGCAGAGGCACATGATAGCAGGAAATGCAGATGCTGTTAATGACAGACCGGACAGTATGATTATGTAATTGTCCTCTATCCATGTTCTCTGTACCCCCTTCCCCCCGTGCACACTCTCTGGCACCCCCTGTTCATGCTCTATGCCCGCCTGTGTGTGCTCTCTGGTCCCCCTGTGGGGTCTCTATCCCCCTGTGAACTTTCTGTGCCCCTCAGCACTCTCTCCTTCCCCTATTCACACTATCTGCTCCCCTGTGCATGCTTTCTACCCCCTCTTTGCATGTGACATGCCCACTCCAGGGCCGGGGGTATTCGGGAAGCGGGCAGTTGTTGTTCTTCACTCTCTTCACCTGTCAGTGTCATTTTAATAAACAGGGGGGAGATGACAGGGATGACCGGGAAAAGGGGTATTTGTGACTCCACCTGCGGTATGCGGCCAGGACGGGCGCCGCTGCTTCAGAACCTCTGGGGACGATGATCGGCAGCTTGGATGGCTTCACTCCTGGCAGGCGGAGCGCGGTCCCCAGGGCAGCGGGAAGGAGGGTTCAGTTTGTACATGCGGGTCATTAGGTCATCAGCACCCGGGTGTCTCATGCAGCCTCTGTGGCTGGTTGTCGCCGCTAAAGAAAGTCTCACACACCACAGCTGGAGTTACATTACTTTTACTCAGTAGTTTCAGCATGACCGCTGGGTGCTTCCCTTGCCAACCTCCAGTTCGGCATTGTCTCCAGAACCGGGACAGTGCAGTTAAGCCTCTGTTGTTGTTCCTGTCTCTCTCTCTTACTGGGTGTTTCTGTCTCTGGTGGTCCCTCTCTCAGCGCTATTAGGTAGTTTCTCTTCTGGGGCGAGCAGGACACTGCTCTGCCCTCCAGCTCTCAGCGCCTCTGCACACAGAGCTCAGGTAATGACAGCCATAGGTACTTAGTTGTACCCCTCCCGAGCACTGCTCCCTAGTTCAGCTGCCTTCTCCAAGTTGTGTTGGGTGTTCGGCCATAGCTCTCGTTAGGAACTTGGGGCCTCTGGTTCTACGGTTCAGGCATACAGCATCCGCGCTGTGTTCAAGGCCAGGTCCCTGTGTCATCCAAAAGCCCCTCTGTACCCTCACCAGATACGGGTGTACAGTGATCTACTTCTTAATCTGTACCCTAATTGTTCTGTTCTTACTCTACACCCGTATGTGGTTCCTTCCTGGGGCGAGTGTGACTGCTCCAGCCTGTGGGAGCCAATACCTCCTCCTCCTTACTTCTGCACTTCTCTCCTCGTCCTCCTCAACTCTATTTCTCTCTTTCTCTCTGTTGTTCTGCTCCTGCACTTCCCTTTTCCCTCCCGGCTACGCTTGGGTCCTCCCACCGTCCTGGGGTCCTAAGTGCTGTGTGTGAAGCTCAACTGCACCATCCCAGCACCTAGAGAGCAGAGGCACTACTCTACCTCTAATGGAGGAGTGCAGTACCTCTGGTGGCAGCCTACCTGGTGGGGCACCACACTTGCTCTCTGTCCCCCTTGCGCGCTCTCCGCCTCCATGTGTGCTCTGTCCTCCTATGCTCACTCTCTGCCACCCGTGTGTTTTTCTGTCCCAACTGATTGTGCTCTGTGCCCCCTTGTGTTCTGTCTTTTCCCCCCTGTGCGTGCTCTCTACCCCCCTATGTGCGTGCTCTGTGCCCCCCCTTTCCCCGTGCATTCTCTCTTTGCTCCTGCAGTGGCGGCATGAGGAATATGACGGCATGAGGATCTGTTCATGCGCAGGCGCAGTTTCTCATTTAGCAGTTTGGGCAGCGAGCGCCAGGCTGCAGGGACCAGGCTGCAGGGACTGGGCTGTAGGGACGAGACTGTGAGGACCGGGCTGGGGGCACCATGTGCGGCAGGTTTCTAGCATTGGTGGAACCTCTAGCGGGTGCCATATTTGCACACCCATTACTTGGGTCTGCATGTATGGCTGCCGTCAGCATGTGATATGGGGACAACCGGATAGAAGTTGATGACGGATGCCACAAGGTAATTATATAATAGATGGAGGACTTTGGGCTGTGCATTATACTATATCGAGGACTATGGGCGGTGCACCATACTATATAGAGGTGCATTTTATTATATGGTGCACTATGGGGCGCATTGTACTATATGGAGGACTATGGCGTGTGCATTATACTTTATGGAAGACTTAGGGAAGTGCATTGTACTATATAGAAGACAATGGGCTATGCATTATATAGAGGTACATTATACTATATGGAGGACTATGAGCTGTGCATTATATTTGGAGGGTGCATTATACTATATGGAGGACTATGGGAAGTGTGTTATACTATATGGAAGACTATAGACTGGGGTTTATATGTGGAGGTGCATTATACTACTGTATATAGAGGACTATGGGCTGTGAATAATATTTGGATGTGTGTTATACTATATTGAGGACTTTGGGGTGAATTATATTATACGGAGGACTATGGGCTGTGCATCATACTATATTGAGGTGCATTATATTATATGGAGAACTTTTGGGGTAGATTATTTTATATGAAAAACTGCAGGTGCTATATGGGGGACTGTGGGCTGTGCAATAATAGGAAGATCCATTATACTATATAGAGGACTATGGGATGTGCATTATATTTGGAGGTACATTATACTATATGGAGGACTATGGGGTTGCATTATACTATATGGAGCACTATGGGCTGTCCATTATATTTGGACGTGCATTATACTATATGAATGGCTATAGGCTGGGCATTATACTATATAAAGGTTTACTGGCTGTGCATAGGAGACCTCACAAGATCACACTGTTCAGCCAGTATCAGGTGCATCCGAGTGGCGATTGTGCTTCACAATAGAGAGGAGGAGTAAACGCCCCACGAGAAAACTTTCTCATATGCCCCCCTGTGTCACAAGCATAAAAAATGAACATTTGACCACTTGTTCTCGATTTTGAACCAGTGTAAATGCACCCTAAGGCTTGCAAAAAAAAAAAAAATAGGCAAGCAAATTACGTTTTAACAATGCCTGAATGAGTGCAGGGATGGAATGTGAACTGCCATTGATTATACTGATTAAGGGACATTGTAATTTCTAATACATTGTGAGACTGGAGCCGTCAGGGATGATAGTTTTCTACAAAGCAAACTCCAGTATCTTCTGGAACATTGACAATAATGTTGTGAATGTTAAGCATCAGAGTTGACACTAATAGCATAATGATGTCAATTTGCCAGTCAGCATTGCACTGTTTTCTCCTTCACATTGCTCTACACAAGGCCAAGAGGCTTACCCTGAATAAATATTCCCATGAAACCATCTTAATGCCATTTGGAAAGAAAACAGTGTCAAGCATAATGACATCAAGCAGATGCGTTTTGCAAGTCAGGGATTTGATCGATCGCCCAAGATTTCTATGCTGCCAAACATTTATGCAAATCGGAAACATGAATATTAAATCAGTTCCTTGGTAATGTCATCTGAATAAAGTAATTGTGTCAAGGGTAATGACAGACAGTGCCCCGTGCTAAGAAATCAATGGGTTGTTACTGTACTTTATTAGGATAATGTAATCATTTCATAGAAAGCTACATGGTATATGATAGAAATAGATGTTCTGCGCACGTTACTACATTATAGTTTTACACAGAATGAATTTCCAGTATATTACCATGTACAAGACTATGTGCCCACACTGCAGATTTGGTGCAGAAAATATCTACGCAAATTCCGCATCTTCTGGCAGAAAAGTGCACCAAAATCTGCAATCCGCAAAGAAAGAGAGAGAACATTTCAGTAAACATGAGTTTTTTTTAATTCTGCAAGATCCACATTGTTTGACTCCATGGCTGTTTTCCACAGATAGAGTTGTCTACACCCATAGATGAATTCTCAGAGGGGTGTAATTTCCAAAATGTTATCACTTGAGGGGGTTTCTGCTGGTCTGGCACTTAGGAACTCGGCAAAAAGAGTTTGTGGCGCCTCCGCGGTCAGGCTGTCACAAATGGTACTACAGTGGGTATGGAAAGTATTCAGACCCCTTTACATTTTTCACTTTGTTTCAATGCAGCCATTTGGTAAATTCAAAAAAGTTGATTTTTGTCTCATTAATGTACACTCTGCACCCCATCTTGACTGAAAAAACAGAAATGTAGAAATTTGTGCAAATGTATTGTTAAACTGATAGGACTTGATTTGGAAAGGCACACACCTGTCTATATAAGATCTCATAGCTAGCTCACAGTGCATATCAGACCAAATGAGAGTCATGAGGTCAAAGGAACTGCCCAAAGAACTCAGAGACAGAGTTGTGGAAAGGCACAGATTTGGCCAAACTTACAATAGAATTTCTACAGTACTCAAGGTTCCTAAGAGCACAGTGGCCTCCATAATCCTTAAATGGCATATGTTTGTTGAACTCTGCACCCCATCTTGAATGAAAAAAAAACAGGAATGTAGATATTTGTGCAAATTTATTAAAAAAAGAAAAACTAGAAAAACCTTTTGCTCAGTATTGAGTAGAAGCACCCTTTTGAGCTGGTACAGCCTAAGTCTTCTTGGGGATTTGGGGATCCTCTACCATTCTTTCTTGCAGATCCTTTCTAGTTCTGTCAGGTTGGATGGTGAACGTTGGTGGACAGTGACACACCCCAGGGCTGTGGGATACTCGGAACCGGGCTTTTCAGCACGTCTGGGGGGTCACAGGGGTCGAGACCCGACTTCCGTGACCCTGGGATCAGTGTTAAAGGGACAGTTCTTGGCGAGTGTAGGGAAAGTTATTTGTGATGCCACCCGTGGTTTGTGGCTATGAGTGGCCACTGCTGCTGCAGAACCTCTGGGGACGATGGATGGGCATCTGGGATGTAGTGGCTCCCCACGGGTGGAGCAGATCCCCAGGGCAGTGGATGTAGAAGGGTGTAAGATGCAGGATGGATGGTGCTCACATTTTGTTGGTTCCTCATATCCTTTAGTGGTAAGACCAGTTCCACCACAGATGCTGTTCTGTGAGTCTGTGTAATCTGGGAGCAGCTCGGGCTTCTCCACACCCAGCAAGTTCTGAGGTCTCACTGCTGTGCTTTCTCCTATGGGTCCTTGCGGCTGCTTAAGCTTAGCTGCGGCCCTCGCTCTCTCCTGCTGTGTGCCTTATGACAGGCAGCTCAAGTCCTTCTCCAGCCACTTCATGGGTGGCTGCTCCTGGGCTCTTCATGCTGCTTTGCCTCCATGCACTTTGGGTTGGATGGGGGACTTGGAATCCCCTACCCTCCGGTATTGGCTGCCGGGACGTTAGGCCCTGCACAGCCTCACACTCTGGTGTCCGTTTCCTGGCGCTTACTTCTCTGGGGTGAGCTTGACACCGCTCTGCTCCCCAGGCTCTCCTCTCCTTCCTCAGACCCTTGCCTATGGGTCACTCCAGCTAACTCTAGCTCTCCTGGGATGAGCTTAGCACTGCTCCAGTCCACAGGATATCTTCTTCAGTCTTCCTAGGAACTGAACTAACTAACTCCGCCCCAGACCAGAATTTATAGGGGAGCTCACCCTGAACCCGGGTTTAGGTCTCCCCCTTCAGGCCAGGAGGCAGAAAGGTGTTGTGTGCTTTGGTTTTGCCTGGTGCGAATTCCCTCTGTTGCTCTCAAGTATGACACTACCCCCCGGGGGAGATAATGACATTGCATCAGCATCCAGACTTTGGGGTGCCACAACAGCCATTTTCAGGTCTCTCCAGAGATGCTCAATTGGGTTTAGGTCAGGGCTCTGGCTGGGCCAGTCAAGAATGGTCACAGAATTGTTCTGCAGCCACTCCTTTGTTATTTTAGTTGTGTGTTTAGAGTCATTGTCTTGTTGGAAGGTGAACCTTTGGCCAAGTCTGAGTTCCAGAACACTCTGGAAGAGGTTTTTATCCAGGATGTCTCTGTTCTTGGCCGCATACATGTTTCCTTCAATTGCAACCAGTTGTCCTGTCCGTGCAACTGAAAAACACCCTCATAGCACGATGCTGCCACCACCATGTCACATTGTTGGGATTGTATTGGGCAGGTATTGAGTAGTGCCTGGTTTTCTCCACACATACCACTTAGAATTATCACCAAAAAGTTCTATCTTCATCTCATCAGACCAGGGAATCTTGTTTCTCATAGTCTTTGAGTTCTTCATGCGTTTTCTTTCAAACTCTACGCTGGCTTTCATATGTCTTGCACTGAAGAGAGGCTTCCTTCGGGCCACTCTGCCATAAAATCCCGACTGGTGGAGGCGGTAGTGATAGTTGATTTTGTGGAACTTTCTTCCATCTCCCTACTGCTTTTGTGGAGCTTAGCCACAGTGATCTTGGGGTTCTTCTTTACCTCTCTCACCAAGCCTCTTCTCTCATATTTGCTCAGTTTTCCTGGACGGCCAGGTCTAGGAAGACTTCTGGTGGTCCCAAACTTTTCCATTTTAGGATTATGGAGGCACTGTGCTCTTAGGAAGCTTGAGTACTGCAGAAATTCTTTTGTAACTTTGTTCAGATCTGTGCCTTGCCACAATTCTGTCTCTGAGCTACTTGGGCAGTTTCTTTGACCTCATGATTCTCATTTGGTCTCACATGGATTGTGAGCTGTGAGGTCTTATATAGATAGGTGAAAAAGGATGTAATCCGAAACGAGTCCAGCGTGGGGTCATGTCTCCCTTTCAATTGTATGTTCATTTTTAATCTGCACAAATAAATGAACTATTATGAAGATCACGCCAAGTGCTGGAGTTTTCTTGCATAACTCGATTGGATAACAGACACTCCTCTCCTTTGCACTAAACCGGCTCTCAGGTAAATATCCAGTGACAGCACCACCCCTTCCCCCCTTCCCTGAGACTTGATAGACAGGTGTGTGCCTTTCGATCAAGTCCTACCAGTTTAATTATGCACAGCTGGATTCCAATGAAGGAGTAGAACCATCTCAAGGAGGATCACAAGGAAATGGACAGCATGTGACTTAAACATGAGTGTCTGAGCAAAGGGTCTGAATACTTATGACCATGTGATATTTCAGTTTTTCTTTTTTTAATAAATTTGCAAAAATTTCTACATTTCAGTTTTTTTTCAGTCAAGATTGGGTGCAGAATGTATATTAATGAGAAAAAAAAATGAACTTTTTTGAATTTACCAAATGGCTGCAATGAAACAAAGAGTGAAAAATGTAAAAGGGTCTGAATACTTTCTGTTCCCACTGTATATGTATTTATATATGTGATGTCATGTCATGCCTAGAGGTAAGAGGAGGAAAGTTTGCTGAGACCCCCAAAATACATCCAACACATCTGAACTCCAGACCAGGGAGGTCCTGGGCGGAAGAAACCCACATCTAGGGCAATCCCCACTTACTAGCTGGAGGGAAAAGTTAGGTTAGGGATGGGTGGTGCAGGAGAAGAGATCTAGTGCAGTGTTTCTCAACTCCAGTCCTCAGGACCCACCAACACGTCGTGTTTTCAGGATTTCCTTAGTATTGCACGGGGTTTTAAATTATCCCCAGTGTCGGTGATTAAACTATCACCTGTGCAATACTAAGGGAATCCTGAAAACATGACCTGTTGGTGGGTCCTGAGGACTGGAGTTGAGAAACTCTGCTCTAGTGAGTTCAGAATAGGCAGCTTAAGAGATAGCATGGAGTGAAATGCTAGAACAAGGGCCTGGAGGACACAAATCTGCTGCCAGCTGTTGAATCTGGGCAGAGGAGCTAGCTGCAGCTAGCACCAATTCAATCTGGGATACTTTAGGACCCATCATGAAACAGGAGGTCACTGGGCTTCAAGTACAGTGACTCACCTTGTGGACATGCTCATTACGCATGTAGATAAGTTCTGTGAGAAGTCTACAGTAGTTTGCAAAATGGGATCAATTTTGTGGGGTTTCCACTGTATAGGCACATCAAGGGCTCTCCAAATGAGACATGGTGTCTGCTAACGATTTAAGCCAATTTGACGTTCAAAAAGTCAAATGGTGATCCTTCCCTTCTGAGGCTTGCTGTGCGCACAAACAGTTGTTTTCCGACACATATGGGGTATCAGCGTACCCAGGATTAATTGCACAAAAAGTTTGGGTGTCCTCTTTGTCCTGTTGCCCATGTGAAAATGAAAAAGTTATGCTAAATTAACATTTTTGTGGAAAAAAAAGTACATTTTTCATTTTCACAGCTCAACGTTATAAAATTCCGTGAAGCACCAGGGGTTCAAAGTGCTCACCACACATCTAGATAAATTCCTTGGGGGGGGTCTTGCTTCCAAAATGGGGTCACTTGTGGAGAGTTTCACTGTTTAGGCACATCAGGGGCTTTCCAAACACAACATGGTGTCAGCAATTGATTCCAGAAAGTTTGCCGTTCAAAAATTCAAATAGTGCTCCTTCCCTTCTGAGCCCTGCCATGCATCCAAACAGTAGTTTTCCCCACAAATGAAGTATCAGCATACTTAGGAGAAATTGCACAACAAACTTTATGGTGCAATTTCTCCTGTTAATCTTGTGAAAATGCTTTATTTTAGGCTAAAGTAGCCTTTTCGTTGGAAAAAGTAACATTTTCATTTTTTTCTTCTATGCTTTAGTTCTTGTGAAGCACCTGAAAGGTTACTAAACTTGTTGAATTTGGTTTGGAGTAGCGTGAGGTGCAGTTTTTGGAATGGGGTCACTTTTGGGTGTTTTCTGTCTCATAGGCTCCTCAAAGTGCCTTCAAATATGATGTTGTCATGAAAAAAATGGTTTTATTAATTTTGTTTGAAAAATGAAAAATTGCTGATTAACGTTAAACCTTTCTAACTTCCTAACATGAAAAAAAATTGTTTAAAATTGTGCTGATTTAAAGTAGACATGTCTGGTTTAAGAGCATAAAAATTCATAGTTTGGAAATTGCTACATTTTCGTCAAATTTCCAATTTTTTTATCAAATGAGCACAAAAATGATTGCCCTAAATTTACCACTAATATGATATCCAATATTTCAGGAAAAACAATCTGAGAATAACTGGGATTCATTAAAGTGTTCCAGACTTATAACCTCATAAATCAGATCTCTAAACCATATAACGAAAAAAAAATCCAAACACTTAAAGTAAGTTTTTTTGGTCGCTGCAACATCAAAATAGCAGGCGATCAAAACAGCATATCTACCCAAAAATGGAATCATTAGAAATGTCAGCTCAAAATGCAAAAAATAAGCCGTCACACAGCGCCAGATCCTGGAAAATGAGAATGCTACAGGTTGTGGAAAATGGTGCAAAAGTGCAAGTAAAAGTATACATGTGTGGTATCTATGAACTCGTACTGAGATGAGGCATCATACTGACATGTCAATTTCACCATATAGTGAGCATGATGAATAAAAAACCTGGAACTTGGAATTTTTTTAACCATTTTTCTGTACACTATATGGTAAAATATATAATTTCATTCAAAACTACAACTCGTCCCACAAAAACACAAGCCCTCATATGTCTATATTGATGGAAAAATAAAAAAGTTATTGCTCTTGGAAGAAGGGGAGGGAAATATGTAAACTGAAAAACAAGAAAATCACCTGGGTGTGAAGGGGTTAAAACTAATCTGGCGGTATGATAAAAAAAAATCACAATGCACCTGGGCCAATGTTAATAAACGAGTCATCTCATATCTGCGAGTGTTTCCTCATCTCAAATAGGAACAATCGCAGCATGCTGTGATTGTCAGTGAGTCTCACGCTCGACTCGTCAATACAAGTCTATGGGTACGAGAAAAAAACAGCCACCACATGGAGAGCACACGCACACCAGAGGCAATACGTTTTTCACATGATCTTTTAAATGCTGTAAAAAGTTAATAGAATAGAATACAGGGTGGACCATTTATATGGATACACCTAAATAGAATGGGAATGGTTGGTTATATCAACTTCCTGTTTGTGGCACATTAGTATATGGGTGGGGAAAACTTTTCCAGATGGATGGTGACCATAGCAGCCATTTTGAATTCGGCCATATTGGATCCAACTTTATTTGGGAAGAGGGTCATGTGACACATCAAACATATTGAGAATTTCATAAGAAAAACAATGGTGTGCTTGGTTTTTAACGTAACTTTATTTTTTCATGAGTTATTTACAAGTTTATCACCACTTCTAAAATGTGTTCAAAGTTCAAAACCTCAATGCTACTGGATATCTGAAATTGCTACATGATTCAGATATCCAGTGGCATTGAGGTTTCCATTAATGAAGAATGGCCCCACTATCTTTGTACCCCATATACCACACATTACCATCAATTTTTGTGTTAGTCTTGGAGGGTTAGTGTCAGACCAATAGCGCTGGTTTTGTTTGCTAACTTCACCATTCACAAAAATGTTTTCCTCATCCCTCATCTGAAGGCAATTGTCTATGCTGTGAACATACGAGATGTGCAGTGAAACAACGGATACTGGAAGCCTGTGCTAACATGTCTTCTGCGGTGTTGCTATCAGTGTGTCAAGAGTGGAAGAAGAGGGTTGCATTGACAATCCAACACAATGGGCAGCACTTTGAACACATTTTATAAGTGGTCATAAACTTGTAAATAACCCATGAAAGAATAAAGTTATGTTAAAACCAAGCACACCATTGTTTTTCTTATGAAATTTTCAATACCTTTGATGTGTCACATGACCCTCTTCCCATTGAAGAAAATAAAGTTGGATTCAAAATGGCTGACTTCAAAATGGCCGCCATGGTCATCACCCGTCTGGAAGAGTTTTCCCCCTCCCATATACTAATGTGCCACAAACAAGAAGTTGATATCACCAACCATTCCAATTTTATTTAGGTGCATCCATATAAAAGGCCCATCCTGTAGAATTTATAACCGGTAACATTATATTTTTCAAGAAAGGCATCCAGGCCCCTCTTAAATGTTAGTAGTGAGTCACTCATTACAACATCATATGGCAGAGAGTTCCATAGTCTCACTGCTCTTACAGTAAAGAATCCACGTCTGTGATTATGATGATTAAACCTTCTTTCCTTCAGAGGATGCCCCCTTGTCCCCATCTCAGGCCTAAGAGTAAAAAGATCATTAAAAAGGTCTCTGTACTGTCCCCTCATATATTTGTACATTGTATAAGATCACCCCTAAGCCTTCATTTTTCCAAGCTAAATAACCCCAAGTTTAATAACCTGTCTTTGTATTGAATACCCCTCAATCCTCTAATAACCTTGGTCGCTCTTCTCTGCACCCACTCTAGTTCAGTTATGTTTTTCTTATACACCGGAGACCAGATTGTACACAGTATTCTATGTGTTGTTGCACTTATGACTTGTATAGAGGAAAAACTATGTTCTTCTTATGATCATTTATGCCTCTTTAAATGCATCCCATTATTTTATTAGCCTTTGCAGCAGCTGCCTGACACTGGCCACTAAATGTGAATTTGCTGTCTGACAGTTTTACCCAATGTTCTACAATTAAGTACATAATTATATATTGTATTTCCTCTGCCCAAGTGCATGTCCTTACATTTATCCACATAAAGTTCAATTGCCATTTTTCAGCTCAAGCCTCTAGTTTACATAAATCCTCCTGTAATAAGAAAAATTGTCATTCTGCGTATTGATTACCCTGCAGAGTTTAGTGTCATCTGCAAATATTGACATTCTCCTCTGTATGTCCCCTACAAGGTCATTAATAAAAATGTTAAGTTGCAGGGTATTTTAGGGAGCTAATAAATGGGTCAAAGAGGGTGTCTGTGTGCTTTATTTGAAATAAAGGATTTTTCACCATGTTTTATTTCTAATAAAGGATTTTATCTGTATTTTTGTTACTACTGCTACTACTATATTTTTTTTATTACTCTTTAATTACTAGATTGGTAATGTGTATGTGTCTTTGACGCCTGACAATCTAGTGCTTAATGACAGCCGGGTAAAGCACCAGGAATTGGTACTTCTAATGAATGCTCCAATTTCTCAGGTGGCTGCGTGCTGTTTTTCTGTAGCATGGGGTGCTCAATATCTATGGACCTCACCATGCAGAGAATACCCACCTCCCAGCTGCCTGGTTTTACCTTGGTTGGCAATCAAAAATAGAGAGGAGCCCATGCATTTTTTTCTATCATTTATTTACGTAATTAAAAATAAATAAATGGGCTCCCCTGTATTTTTGATTGCCAGCCAAGATAAAACCAGGCATCTTGGGGTGGCAGCCCATAGCTGGCTGCTTTATGTGCACTAAGAATAAAAATGCAGTGGAGCCTTACGCAAATTTTTAAAAATAAATTATTTATTTTTAAACACTTATGATGGCAGGTTTGTTGCCAATACATTAATGTATATGGCAAACAGTTACAGAAGCTGGCACAATGGGTAAGGGTGCAATAGTCAATCACAGATGCAGTCAGAGAGAGTGGCCATCTGTGATAAGCCATTGCAGTCAGTGCAGTGAATATTCATGAAGTTAATGAGCGAAACCTGGAAGCGAGTGTGCGTGCCTGCAGTGGGAGACTGGTAAGCTTTATCTAATCTACTGTAGTATTATACAGTCTCCATATGATAGTATTTTTCAATTACTGTATGGGTGCATTCATAGTGTATGACACTATTATTACTTTATTGTATGGTGAAGTACATCTGTCACTGTCTGGCAGTATTGCTTGTTTTCTATATTGTGGAGTAAATCAGTCACTATATGGCAGTATTGCTTGTTTTCTATATTGCGGTGTTATTTAGTCACTGTATAGTTATATTGTTCATCTACTTATATAATCGGGAGTTGGGCACTGTAGCCCAATCCCAACATGCTTTGCGCGGGACTGCGAGTGATGACGCGCAGCGTCATCACGAGCCGCAGACCCGCACTACTCTAAAAAAAAAAAAAATCCTCACCTCTACCCGAGCCCGCGCTGTCTCCCGCCCTCTCCCGCCGTCTTCTGCCGTGTTCCGCTAGGCTCCCGGTGGCTGTGCAGGCTCCCGGTGCCTCCAGTGATCTTCTATCTACTCAGACTGAAGGACCTGTGGTGATGTCAGAGTCACGTGACACCAGCTTACTCCAGGCAAATCGCGGGTCACGTGACTCTGACATCACCACAGGTCCTTCAGTCTCAGTAGATAGAAGATCACTCCAGGCACCGGGAGCCTGCACAGCCACCGGGAGCCTAGCGGAACACGGCAGAAGACGGCGGAACACGGCAGAAGACGGCGGGGGCTCGGGTGAGGTGAGCATAATCTTTTTTTATTTTTTTTAACCCCTGCCTTGCACGAGCGCACCACAGACACCTGTATACTCCACCACCACACACGCCTCTACACTCTGCCACCACCACACACGCCTGTATACTCCACCACCACACACGCCTGTATACTCTGCCACCACACACGCCTGTACACTCTGCCACCACACACGCCTCTACACTCTGCCGCCACCACCACACACGCCTGTACACTCTGCCGCCACCACCACACACGCCTCTACACTCTGCCGCCACCACACACGCCTGTACACTCTGCCGCCACCACACACGCCTGTACACTCCACCACACACGCCTGTACACTCTGCCGCCACCACCACACACGCCTGTACACTCTGCCACCACCACACACGCCTGTACACTCTGCCGCCACCACACACGCCTGTACACTCTGCCGCCACCACCACACACGCCTGTACACTCTGCCGCCACCACACACGCCTGTACACTCTGCCGCCACCACACACGCCTGTACACTCCACCACACACGCCTGTACACTCTGCCGCCACCACCACACACGCCTGTACACTCTGCCACCACCACACACGCCTGTACACTCTGCCGCCACCACACACGCCTCACACACCTTATTTGCCGCCACCACACACGCCTCTACACTCTGCCGCCACCACACACACGCCTGTACACTCTGCCGCCACCACACACGCCTGTACACTCTGCCACCACCACACACGCCTCTACACTCTGCCGCCACCACACACGCCTGTACACTCTGCCACCACCACACACGCCTGTACACTCTGCCGCCACCACACACCCCTGTACACTCTGCCGCCACCACACACGCCTGTACACTCTGCCGCCACCACACACGCCTGTACACTCTGCCGCCACCACACACGCCTCTACACTCTGCCACCACCACACACGCCTGTACACTCTGCCACCACCACACACACCTGTACACTCTGCCGCCACCACAGACGCCTGTATACTCTGCCGCCACCCACCACACCTGCCTGTATACTCTGCCACCACACCACACACGCCTGTACACTCTGCCACCACCACACACGCCTGTACACTCTGCCACCACCACACACGCCTGTACACTCTGCCACCACCACACACGCCTCTACACTCTGCCCCCACCACACCACACACGCCTGTACACTCTGCCGCCACCAACACACGCCTGTACACTCTGCCACCACCACACACGCCTGTACACTCTGCCGCCACCACCACACATGCCTGTACACTCTGCCGCCACCACCACACACGCCTGTACACTCTGCCGCCACCACCACACCCGCCTGTATACTGTGCCGCCACCACCACACACGCCTGTATACTCTGCCGCCACCACCACACACGCCTGTACACTCTGCCACCACCACACACGCCTGTATACTCTGCCGCCACCACCACAGACACCTGTATACTCTGCCACCACACAGATGCCTGTATACTATGCCACCACAGACACCTATATACTCTGCCACCACCACCACACACACCTGTATACTCTGCCACCACCACCACACACGCCTGTATACTCCACTACCCACAGACCCACCTGTATACTCTGCTACCCACAGAGCCGCCTGTATACTTTACTACCCACAGAGTCACCTGTATAATCTCCTACCCTCAGAGCCGTCTGTATACTCTGCTACCCACAGAGCCCCCTGTATACTCTGCTACCCACTGGCCCGCCTGTATACACACAATTCATTTCACCCTGCTCCCGATGCAATTGCATCGGGCCTTTTTACTAGTTTACTATATTGGGGAGTTATTCAGTCACTGTATGACACTATTATTATTGTATTGTATAGTGGGATAAATCAGTATTATTTGTTTTCTAAATTGTGGCTTTATTCAGTCACTATATGGCAGTATTGTTCATTTTCTAATTTGTACAGTATATCAGTCACTTTATGGCTGTATTGTTCATTTTATATTTGTACAGTATATCAGTCACTGTATGGCAGTATTGCTCGTTTTCTATATTGTGGAGTAAATCAGTCACTGTATGGCAGTATTATTTGTTTTCTATATTGTGGTTTTATTCAGTCACTGTATGACACTATTATTATGTTATTGCATAGTGGAGTGAATCAATCACTGTATGACACTATTGTATTTTTTTTATATTGTGGTTTTATTCAGTCACTGTATGGCAGTATTCATAGTATTCAACTATGTATGTATGGTGGTTTTTCAATGACTTTATACTGACATAATTCACTGCCTGCATGGTAATAAATTAAATGAATTGAACTCAAGGACGTAAAATAATGTTAATGTGCTTGTGGGGTCAGGGTTTGGCACATTAACTACGGTATATCATAAGGCTTTGTACACAAACACATTTTGTAATGCCACACCACTTAAAGAGGATGTGTCTCATATCGTAAATATGTAATTTTCTTTACATGTGGTAAATGGCACTGTTCTCCTGAATCTGACATTGTATATCTTTGTTCTTGCACCCCTCCACTCCTGAGATGGGGCAAATTCTTCCCTGTATGTAAATTTTGTAATTTTCGTCAAGTGAGTGTGATGCGCCATTCTTCTTTGTGGGACTCTTCTTGAGCGCCACACTAAAAACACTAGATTCATATGCAGGGAAGGGAGGGGGGACCATAGTGATGAGCGAGCACTACCACGCCCGGGTGTTCGGTACTCGTAACGAGCAGTTGGATGGTCAGATGGGCACGACGCAAGTACCTGAGTATAATGGAAGTCAATGGGGAATGCAAGCATTTTTCCAGAAGAGTTCCCCGTTGACTTCCATTATACACGGGTACTCGAGTTGTGCCCATCCGTGTATCCAACTGCTCGTTAAGAGCACTGATGGCAGTGATTGCTCATGACTAGGGTGCATATCTCAGGACACAGGACCAGATGATAAACAATCCAGATTCAGGAGAACAGGGACATTTACATCAGGCAAAAAGACATATTTATAGCAAATGACAGGTCCGGTTTAAAAAGCAATGCAAGCAAAAGATCTGTAGAAGTGTACTACAATGAGTACGGGCAAAGCCGAGAAATGGAGCATTCCATTAAGTAATCAGTATAATTATAAAGTGCTGCAATTGCATCTCCATGATCGGGATGTCAAGAAGAAACCGAGCAGAAAGTTTATCTATAAGTAAATGATTTGATTGCAGCTGACATCTGAAATAGAACATTGAACATCTGAGGATTCTCTTCTTCGGGTTGACATCCTATGATTTTGTGCTATTCAGAGGTCTTTTGGTTTTTAAGGCTAATTATTCCCAGGCTCTGCCCATAGCTATGAGAGCCAAGTAACAAGTAAAGGCACCTATTATTTCTGAACGTCTCTCGAGGAATGTGGTCTGACTTGGTTGTCAAATTAATTTAAACCTTTTAAGAAGAAACCAGTTCTTCTTTCAATTATCATAATGAAATCAATGTGTTATTTTTCATCTTTTGATGTTTCTATGAGCTAATTTAAAAAGAAAGAGCGGAGCGGCGTAGGTAAGAGCTCGCGGTGTCACTGGCTCAATACTTGTAGCAAAATTATACTATTAAATGATAGAAAAGTTAAACAGAATTTAAGATGATTCCTTTGATGCCGCACTAATCGAGACAATTACAAATATGAACATTAACTTCGATTCTTGTATATTTCTGCGGCGATATCTAGAGAATCTATTCTAAGATTAGACATGAGACTAAATCACTAGGCAAAGTCACAATTCACAGCCAGATACAATGTTTTACTGGTATAAAATGAGCTAATATATTATTATTATTTTATTTTTATTATTAACCCCTTCAGGACTTAGGGTCTTCAGGTCAAAAGCATTTTTTATTTATTTTATTTTATTTATTTATTTTTTTTTATTTTTTTCACTGTCGTATTCAAAGAGCCATATTAAATTTTTATTTTTTTCTTTGGTGTAACCGCTTGTTTTTTCTCGTAATAAATTGTATTTATCTGTTACACCATTTTATGGAACATATATGTTATTAACCAACTTTTCTTAACACTCTATGGGAAGGAATAGAAAAATAACATAGTAAATTCTGCTATTTTTCACATATTTAAATTGACACCATTCACCATGTTGCATACAAGAAACGATATGTTCATCATTTTATTTAGGTTTTATTATTTTTGTACAATTAATATATTGTTTAAAACAAATTGTTTTTGTGTTGGTATCTTCTGGTAGATGTATCTGCAACATTTTTCCATCAGAGCCGTGTGAGGGTTTATTTTTTCATGGTAAGATGTAGTATTTATTGGTACCATTTTGTGGTAAGTATGATGTTTTTGGCAAGTGTAATGAACAAAAAAGCATAAATTCTGGATTATAAATATAAAATTATATTTAAAGACCAGTCGCCATTCTAGCTAGTTGACATGTAGTGTAATATTTAGTAAAGTATTGACACCCCTGCAATTCTGTCAGGTAATACTCAGTTTCTTCCTGAAAATGATTGCAATCACAAGTTCTTTGGTATTATTATCTTCATTTAATTTGTCTTCAATGAAAAAACACAAAAAGAATTGTCCTAAAGCCAAATTGGATATAGTTTCACATCAAACATAAAACAGGGTGTGGACAAAAGTATTGGCACTGTTACAAAAATCATGTGATGCTTCTCTAATTTGTGTAATTAACAGCACCTGTAACTTACCTATGGCAACTAACAGGTGTTAGCAATAACTAAATCACACTTGCAGCCAGTTGACATGGATTAAAGTTGACTCAACCTCTGTCCTGTGTCCTTGTGTGTACTACATTGAGCATGGAGAAAAGAAAGAAGACCAAAGAACTGTCTGAGGACTTGAGAAACCAAATTGTGAGGAAGCATGAGCAATCTCAAGGCTACAAGTCCATCTCCAAAGACCTGAATGTTCCTTTGTCTACCGTGCATAGTGTCATCAAGAAGTTTAAAGCCCATGGCACTGTGGCTAACCTCCCTATATGTGGACGGAAAAGAAAAATTGATGAGAGATTTCAATGCAAGATTGTGCGGATGGTGGATAAAGAACCTCGACTAACATCCAAACAAGTTCAAGCTGCCCTGCAGTCCGAGGGTACAACAGTGTCAACCCGTACTATCTGTCGGCATCTGAATGAAAAGGGACTGTATGGTAGGATACCCAGGAAGACCCCACTTCTTACCCCGAGACATAAAAAAGAAACGTTTTGGAAGAATGTTCTCTGGTCAGATGAGACAAAAGTAGAGCTTTTTGGGCAAAGGCATCAACATAGAGTTTACAGGAGAAAAATAGAGGCATTCAAAGAAAAGAACACGGTCCCTACAGTCAAACATGGCGGAGGTTCCCTGATGTTTTGGGGCTGCTTTGCTGCCTATGGCACTGGATTGCTTGACCGTGTGCATGGCATTATGAAGTCTAAAGACTACCAACAAATTTTGCAGCATAATGTAGGGCCTAGTGTGAGAAAGCTGGGTCTCCCTCAGAGGTCATGGGTCTTCTAGCAGGACAATGACCCAAAACACACTTCAAAAAGCACTAGAAAATGGTTTGAGAGAAAGCACTGGACACTTCTAAGGTGGCCAGCAATGAGTCCAGACCTGAATCCCATAGAACACCTGTGGAGAGATCTACAAATGGCAGTTTGGAGAAGGCACCCTTCAAATATCAGGGACCTGGAGCAGTTTGCCAAAGAAGAATGGTCTAAAATTCCAGCAGAGCATTGTAAGAAACTCGTTGATAGTTACCGGAAGCGGTTGATTGCAGTTATTTTGGCTAAAGGTTGTGCAACCAAGTATTAGGTTGAGGGTGCCAATACTTTTGTCTGGCCCATTTTTGGAGTTTTGTGTGAAATGATCAATGTTTTGCTTTTTGCTTCATTCTCTTTTGTGTTTTTTCATTAAAGACAAATTAAATGAAGATAATAATACCAAAGAATTTGTGATTGCAATCATTTTCAGGAAGAAACTGAGTATTATCTGACAGAATTGCAGGGGTGTCAATACTTTAATACTTTTGGCCACAACTGTAGGTGTAGAATTGTCTGCATCTGTAACATGGTAGAGTTTACTCAACGGATAGTTAAAAAATAAACATTTTGCGGTAAATACTATTAATAAAATACCTCAAAAATTTACATTTCAAGAACATCTTTACTTAATAATCTGGGTTGTCCTGTTCCTCTATAACTTCGCCTACAATTTTATATATAGATTCACAAGAGGGAGTTGTCACTTGATGGGCTGTTCCTGTATACACATTGTCCAATCAATGCTATCACATTCATACTGTGTAGGGCTCACCCCACTGAAAGGGGTGTGGTAACGCCCAGTTGTTAAATTATTCATACATTTCTAGGATGAACGACAAAGGAATGGTGCAACACAGAGCGATGAGAAAAGATTTCCAGAATTGTTACATTACATGGTACACAAGTATTTTTCATCCAATTTTTCTGGTGCGTTTTATTAGCCCATATACTATGGTTTCAATGGGAAAGGCGTATCTGAAAAGCAAATCCATTACTGACATGCTTCTTTTTTTTATGGATTACTTTAAAGGTAAAAAGTACACCAGGTCATCAAAGCACAGACTGAACAGCAAAACTTGAAAACCTTTTGACTTTGCTGCAATTCCATTTAAGTGATGCGTTCACTGTATAATCACTGCAAAAACGGATCCAAAAAAGGATAAAAATGCAGAGTGTGAACATAGTCTGTGTGGCGCCCCACTGGTCAGGCGTCACAAGTGGGGTACTGCACCCAAAGATGAGCGTGTGGTTATCCTGTCGCAAGTAGAATGCAGAACATTGTGGAAGGATTTGATCCCAACACACACTCACCAATGCAACTGAGAGAGGTCCCAAAAATAAAGAGAGTTGGAGAGGGGGAAGTGTGAGAGGAGCAGTGAGAGAACGCACGGGAGTCTTCAGGAGTGTCTTCCCCGAGGAAATACGGAGAATGGGAGCTTACCCGAGAGAGAAAGGGGGCTTCAAAAGAGGGCTAGGGAAAGACGTAGCCCAGACAGAAAGGTCCTGACTTGTTCACCTGGAGTGCATGGGTCTGACAACGCAGCCTAGAGTGTTAATCCTCCGACCGTACTCGTCCTGGCTCCAAAGACGTTATCAGGGTGTTTATCTCCTGGGACGTAACACTGCTAACTAAGCAGGCATTGAAAAGAGAAGGAACAGGATGAGGGTTAGATCCAAGAAGGTACCACCAGAGACTTCCACAGATTCTGCATTCTGCTGTGACTACCTGGCCGGCCGTCCTGCGGGAAGTACTGTGAGCTGTATCACCATCTTGATCAGTTTTTGCAATTAAACTACCTGGAATAGTGAATTGCTTCTGTGTTTCTGTCCTGCTTTCATCGACTTTTTTCAACGGTTTGCACCGTCCTGGTACAGGTACCCCTGCCCCTAAGGCTTAGCTCTACCTGTAGGGAGCTGCTTCACCCTAGCCGCAATACCACCACCCTCCGGAAGACTGTGGCGGCGCTGGTGTCTAGTCATCCGGTACTACAGGTGGCGTCACGAGACAAAGACTTGAATCCATTGTAAATAATAAAAAAACACTTCTTTTAGGCTGTCCCCCGGGGCCACGGATCTGGGCAGGCCACTGGCGCCATTCCCTGCTTGGAGAGAAAGAGGCCCAGACATCCGAGTTCCCATACCCTGGGGTGCTACATCTAAAAGTTCATAAGAAATTAACAGCTGTTTAAATACATATGAAGTTTGCTCCCCCTAGTGGTGGCTGTAGCCCAAATATTATAGTATATTTATATCACTGTATTACTGGAATCTCATCCAGGTGGAGGGCAGCGCTAATAAATGTGATGCACTCAGAAAATGGGGAAAATAGTTTTTTGCTCTCTGTAGAGCACTTTCACCCTGGAAAAAAAATAACATCAGAGATCACAGACCTCACATGTATGTATGACAATACAGAAGTTGATTTTAACTGGATTTCCTCCTTAACCTAGTGCACAAATCACCATAGATTATTATTACCATTTCTTCCCTGAGCAGGCTATGCCAAGCTGTAGGAGTCATTGTTCTGCATTGATCCACAAACAATATGGTAAAACACATATCGTCAATGTATTCCTTCTTTGCAACATGATTTAAAATCAATTCCATTTTCCTGCCCATTCATCATGTGGTGACAACTGTCAGCAACTCGTCATTGATCAGAAAGGATTTCTCTGAGAAAGTGTTAGGGAATATTAAAGGTGAGGAACACATTTATGTACTGAGCTGGAATAAAATGGTGAACCTCAACCTTCCCGAATGAAGGAGGACGAAGAAAAATATTAAATAGACGACTGCTCCATATTACTCTCATTGTGCCATTGTAAAGTTACTGCTCTGAACAATGGGAAGGATTCAGACATTTACTCTGGGAACTGGGAAGAGAGAGCTACATCACATTATAATTCTTCATATCTGCAGATTAGCTCCTGGGACTAGAAGATAATGTGTATTTTTCTAAATAATACCCAAACAATAAATGTGCTATATGATTAGCAGTATTGATGGGGTTTGTTCTACAGAGATGATAGGAAATTTATCATTGATGACATTTTACAAGAGTCCTCTACTGCTGATCCATGAAGGATACTTTAAGTCCAATTTCAATCCTAGCTTTATTTTCCTTATAAATGAAATTGGGCGAGTATAATGAAATATTGCTTACTTTTCCACATCATGTCATGTTCTTTCATAGGGAGCATTCTGTAGATTTATCTTTTCGGAGGATTAGAGGCAAATTTACAAGTGACATATTTATTGCAGAAATTTGTATGCACCAAAATCAGTTCTATTTATCTAAATGGGGTGGTTTTGGCATCAAGCACATGAGACCTTCAAGAACCAATCAGATAAATTGGACAGTCACAAAATGTCTGCAACAAATCTGCCTTGTGTCAGTCTTCTCTCAGTAGAATATGCAAATTGTCTCTTTACGGAGGAAGTAGATGAACTCTAGTGCCACCTATTGAAAGTAGCAGTAGTCATACTTGACTTTTAGGAATGCTACTTTCAATAGGGGGCACTATAGTTCATCTATTTCCTCCCTGAAGTGACAATTTGCATATTTCCCACAGGAGCATTGCTGCTATAAAACTCCTCACTGCTGGCATGAAGGATTAAATCTCCACAAGGAGACCTATTCCCTCGGTGTCTTCCCTGCTAGTGGACTGTTATAAAATGGAGGTGATAGGATGACATGAGGTCTACTTTAGATGAAGAGCCCCCTTTAGGTTGCACAAACTTGTATTGGTCTAAATCAAGGAATGATGAACCCTGGGACCAGTCATATTTACCCTTTCATCACAGTACAGTGAATTGTCCTACACTACAGGGTATTCAAGTATACAACATAGGTAGAACGCAAAATGATCTAGGACATAAGCCTGGTCTAGAGAATGGTACTGCTCAGGCAGGTCCCTGGGATAGCAGGGCAGCAGAATATTGACTAGGGTATGTACTGGTTCTTTTTAGAGACCATACGTCTACAAGTGTGACCAAGACGTTTCGCCAGAGGACCCAGACAGCAGAGGTTGTTTACCATGACACAAGTAGGAAAAAGGAAACCAGCAGCAGCATCAGTGCTGATTCTTCATGATATGTTCATGCTGACTGTCAATAGCACGAAATATTTCATAAATCTGTAGACCAGTATGGCATTTTCACCATTGAAAATGTCTTCTCTGTTTACTGGCTTGTTTTGCTGCCTGTGGAAGGATTTTTACAAGCTGATGATTTGTTTCAGGGCAGTGCTAGAAGCTGTGGGTGGGCGCCAATGTCACTCACTGCTTCTATATCTGCCCCGTGATGACATTTTGTTTCACAGTAAGAAGCTGCGGTGGTGGTGGAGGCAGAAGCAGAGTGGCGGCGCTGCACTCACTTCTCCAATAGCTTCTATCAGCACTGTCGAACCGAGACATCTTCAGAGGGTGATGATGCAAGAAACCGTAGCAAGTAACTGCAGCACCATTCCTGATGATTCCCTGTCCCAAAAGGGAGGATAGTTGCTGAAGAGAAGCGAGTGCAGCTCCAACTTCCTGTGACATCCAGTTTAAGACTCCTCTCAAACGAAACATCATAGGAAGAGAAGGAAAAGAAAACACTTTTAGGGATTGGCAGGATAGGGAGAAGTATAGGATATTATATAACAGGGATAATTACAAAAGGGGATAAGGGTGTTAAGATAGATATTTAGACATTTAAGCACATTTATTCCATTTTTTTAAAATAGCAAAACTGTTTTTCAGCTTTATGTTTTGGGTTGCAGATTTTTAGCATAAAAAAACATTAAGCACTGCATGCTGTGATCATGGAGCAAGAGCCAACATTGGGGTAATTGATCTCTTTTCCCCTTGTTTCCATTGTCACCTGTGTCATCAATGGATTGCGGACAAATATCTCCTGAAACGTCCTACTGTTAATACATTTATGCCTCCTGGCTGCTTTATAGCTCCTTAAATAATATGTTTAACTTTTCCCCCAATCCTGCTTCCTTTGCAGTTTGAATATTGCATGTAGTTGATGGTCAGGATGACTCTACTACCCTAAGACCAACTACAAGAGGATAGAAGTGATCAGTTATCAATGACTCATTAGTTGAGATGTCAAAGACACTCATGCCTTCTGCCAAGAAATTCCTCTACCTTCATCAATAGCACACAAATGCAGTGCTTGTGATTGACCCTGGCTAAAGAAAGACCAATGGTGATCATTCCCTGAAAGTTTAAACATATGTTTGTCATTACAGGTATTGATATCCACCCAATCATGGCAGCGATGCACTCCATAGAGAGCCGAGCTCTATGTCAGCATCTGATATTGTTTAATCAATATGTAGAATAACAACTGGGTAGATCATCCAGTCTCTTCTGCATGGTGTCTTTCAGATCTGATTAATGCAAATAGTTATATTCTTAACCATGAATGAAAATTAATCAAAACACATTTTTCATTGTTATATCAAATCAATATAGTATTCTGGAAATGGTAGTGACATCACGTTTAAGCAATATTTATAGTTACCAAATAGACAAGATATCACAAGAGTGACTGCAGGAATACAGATAGGTGTTGTGCCACATCAATTCATTAATCTAAAGGCCCCGTTACATGGTACGAGATCGTGAACAATGTCGCTCAAATGTCACGGGTTTGGAGTCATTCAAACAACATCGTTAGGACGTTGTTGAGTGTGACACCGAGATACGACTACGATAAGTCATTGGATCGCTGATCGCAGATTTGAGAACATGTTCTCAAATCAAACGATCTTCGATCAGCCAACCTGCTGCATCGTTCAGTGTGACACCACAATAACGATGTCGTTAACGACTTCGCCTATTCACCACAGTGAAGAAGTATTGTTCGCTGGGTTGTGCGAACGATAGCTGTTCACCACATCGTTGGTGCATCGTTCACGATATCTAGACATATGACATCTCACCAACGATCTCAAAAAGATGTCCTAACGACCGCGCTCACGTGAGATCGTTAGTGATATCTTAACAACATTGAAGTGTGTAACGGTACCTTTAGTGGAACCACTACATTTACTTATCCAACCTTCCATCATTAGGTGTTAAATAAATAAATAATTAAAAAAAAATCTGTGTGGGGCTTTGCAGCATTTTTAAGTCCAGCCCAATGAGAGCAGACACTGTGAGCTGCCACCCCCAGCTGCCTAATTTTCCCTTGGCTGGCAAAATAAAATGGTTGGGCTCCAAAATATTTTTAATTTGCCAGCCAAGGTAAAACATGGCAGCTGAGGGCTGGTATTCTCAGCGGGGTGAGGGCTTATTATTTTAGGGCACCCCCACACTAAAGAATAGCAGCTCGCAGCCGACCCTGTAAATGGCGTATTTATAAGAATACCAAGCTCTTCCAGTAGCCCTAGTGGCGGGTGGCACGCTGGGTAATAACGGAGTTAATACCAACTGGTATTAAGCATAAGATTCTTAATGTCAGGCCAAGTTTGACCCAGCCACTAAGAATCTCCAATAAAAGGTTAAAAAAGGACACCACATAGAGTAAAAAATATTTATTAGAAATAAAGAGACAGACACGTGTCGAGCCCACTGGGACGGGGTACTCGGTACCGGACCAGGTTTGCTGCTGGGGATGTCACGGAGGGCCTGGTCCAGACCGTGTCCCGGGCCCTGGCAAGTAAAAGGGGAATATTTACAGGGGATAATAGTTTGTCGTGACGCCACCCACGGTGTGTGGTCAGGAATGGGACCACCGCTGCTGCAGAACCTTCGGGGATGATGTTAGGCAGCTGAGATGGTACTGCTCTCCGTAGGTAGAGGCGGGTTCCCCGGGGCAGTGGTTGTTATAGTCTATGGTGGATGTGGTAATAAGGGATGATAGTGAGACGGATTGAAGGAAAACACACTCACGTTTCTGTAGTTTCCAAAGCTTTACTGCAGATGATTGTAGCAGATTGTCCACAGAGTCTGTACTGGGGCCGGGTTGCTTCCACCCTGTACGGGTCCTCAGCTTCCTCGTGCTGCGCTGTGTGTGTGGCCCTGCTGTTGCTTCTAGCTTAGCTGCTGGCACCATCTCACTCTCTCTCTCTCTTCTGGTACCCCTTGGCTAGGCAACTTGAGTCTTCTGTGTACTGCTGACCCCGCCGTGTTGCTTTGCTCTGGTACTGTGGTGATCTGGAAACTCCACTTTTCCTGGATTTACTGTGCTGTGTGTGTCAGTCACAGTGTCGGATCTGGTGTCCGTTCTGTGCGCTCCTCTGGGGCGAGTAGTGGTGGCACTCAAGCTCCCAGAAGTGTTTCTCTGTCCTTTAGTTCTCCTCTCCTCAGACCCTGGCTAGGCCTGGAATCGATGAGCAGATTGTGGAGAAGCCTGGCGCAGCTCCTTTACACCACAATCTCCCTCAGTTCTCCCAGGAACTGAAACTCTTCACAGTACTGCCTCGTACTGAACTACTTCCTCTTGACCTGGAGTATAGAAGGGAGCTGGTTGAGCTCCCCCTCCTGACCCAGAGGTGCTAGTGTAAGTCAGTGTGTTGTGGGGATGAACCCGTGTGATGTTACTGTGGCACATTAACCCCTGGGGTGCCACACACACTTTGGGACTCCATCTGTATTACCCCCACGCAGCCCTCCAATGAAGTAACAGCTGGACACTGTTAAGCCAGATCTAGCTATTCTATCTGCTCTTTTCTTAGTTTATGCACCATGAGAAAGACCATGTTAAAAACTCATTGCAAACTGACCACACTCGCACCACAGTCACACCACACTCATTGTTCTAGCGCCACACTCACAGGACCATACGGAAAGCACTTGCATGACTGTCATGCATCAAAAATGGTCCGATTTTCACGCATGCTAGTGTGTCTCCACCCTCTGTGAGAAACTGCTTTCTGCTTTGGAGATTGTAGTGGCCCCCTTATCTATTTGTCCCTGTGTGGCTGCACCGATTGCACCAAAGATATGCCCACCCACTGAGTCTGATGACCAATTTTTTCTCCATTTAACTGTTAAAATACATATAAATTACCAGCTTTACAATTGGAAAACAATTGAATGGCAGCCAACATATTAAACCATGCTGTCGTATAGATGCATGAATCTTCATTCATGCTACTTGATGAATGTAATATGCTTCATCCACTTTTAATTCCTTTTGCTAATAATGACAAATGGACAGAGTCCACCAAGCAGGCAATAAATAAGGTTTGAAGTAGCCCTCATGCACTTGTACATATTATGGTTCCATGCAACAACCTCCAAGCTGTATCGAGACCTAATAAGACATAGCTAGTAATGATCTTTCCTTACCTACTGCTTTAGGCTGGCCATACATGAATGATAGCTGATGGTCAAGCTCTCTTTTGACAAAGTGGAGAGTGGAGAAATACTATTCCAAATGGCTCTGGCAGCAGATTATTATTATAGGGCTGTGCATTAAAACTCAAAATGACAGACCCATACCTCTCTCTAAATCATTAGTTGTGAGAACGCCAGGAGCACTTTAAGCACATTAAACCGTTGGTTGATTCCGCTGATTTCAGCAGCTTCAGACAACTTTGGTAACATGTATTTGATCCACAGATAAACCGTTGGTGCAACCTGAGCAGTCGAATAGGGGTGCAAGAAGTTAGGGGCCACTCCCATCTCCAAAACGGTACATAAAGGGATGCTTTATGATAAACTATGGTACTGTAAAGGGCCCACATATTATTCTTGTACAAGGGCCCGCTTCTGTGTCTGTTGGCCTCTATTGGGGGCCCTTACAGTCCAGCGTAATATAGAGTACCTTCGTTTACAGAGGATAGTTTATATCACAAAGAATTTATTTGTAAAGAGTTGTACGCATTGTCACATTCCTCTTTGAAGACATCAATACTGTTGCTGTAATGTATAGTATGTTACATGTTAATGATGTGTAATGTAAATTGTGATGTGATATTATAATGTTTGACTGTATAATGTTTTGATTTCCATGTGATGAAGTTGTATACTGTCCAGGAACATGGAGTGAGTAGGTACTGACAGAGTTTATTTTTGGGATTGGGCCTGAATGGGAGAAGCTACAGGAGGAGACAGCATACAGTTTCCTGTTTGAACATCAGATAGGGCCCAGCATGTGACAGAGACAGACTTGAGGTCTGGTTAGGAAGCAAACTGCATGACATGAGTATCCCTAAAGTGAGACAAGACCAATGTAGAGGATAGTTATATCCAGAAAAATGAGAAGAAAGTTCACTGAGGTGCAGAGAGATCTATTGGAGATGGGTTAGTTAGACAATTGACCGAAGGACTTGGAGAATGAGTGAGACAGGTCCTGTGATAGGATGTCCAGCAGCACGGTCCCAGGTCTACAACTTTTAAAGGTAACAAGTCAGGATGCAACAGAAATGTGACACAACATGAGTACTGTGGGCAGGAGTTCCTTAAGAGTCAGGAAGCTTGAAGTTAAGTCCAGCCATATTGGCAATTCAGTCCTCTAGAAGGCAAGTAATACACTAAACTGCAGGTGGAAAAGATGACTTTCATGGACCGTACTCTGGTGTTTAGCAGGGTGGTGGTGAAGAAAGTGAGACAAGTGAGTATGAAGAACTAGAAAAACTGTGTTTAAAGATGTTGTGTATTCAAGACAAAACGTATGTCCCCGCTGTCTATTGTACATAGTTGTCATCAAATTGCTGTCTATGGGTGCCTTCACATTTGCGTATGTGAACGCAGCGTATGCTGCGCTCCCATATGCAGTCAAACGCATGCGCACTGCGTTCCTATGTTTAACATAGGAACGCATAGTGCCTGCGTTTGCTGCGTTCGAGTGTGGATGTGGACGATATCTGCT
The DNA here is from genome assembly GCA_033576535.1 of Allobates femoralis. Lineage (NCBI taxonomy): Eukaryota > Metazoa > Chordata > Amphibia > Anura > Aromobatidae > Allobates > Allobates femoralis. The sequence goes on along the minus strand of JARQOC010000002.1, from coordinate 634,585,668 downwards.
CCCTTCAGGGTCCTGCGTCCGCACCCGGGACGCAGCATGTTGTATTTTTTGTGCGCTCGGGGACCTTGGAAAATCAGCAAGCTTCCCCAAGCGCACAAAAAAGCATTGGCGTCAATGGGTCCACAGTGTTCTGCGCTTGACAGCGCAGGAGAGCGCTGCGGACCCATTGAAATCTCTCCCGGTGGCCGCCGGTGATGTTACAGGAGATCACCGACAGCCAGAGGGAGATCAGCTGAGCCACTGATGATCTCCTCCTCTCCGCCGCTGGTAAGCTCCTAGCGATGTCGGTGGGGAGAAACAGCTGATGTGACAGCTGTTTGAATCTTCCCGCGCTGACATCTCCTCTCGGTGTCGGCGCGGGAGATTCAAACAGCTGTCAAATCAGCTGTTTCTCCCCGCCGACACGTCCTGGAGCTTACCGGTGGCGGGGAGGAGGAGATCTCTGGCACTGATCTCCGCCTCCGGCCCGCCCCCGGACACCTCCGATTGGCTGCCCGGGCTCCACAGTGATATGTCCGCAGGCTGACATTCTCCGCTGCGGACACATCAAAATGACATGCTTTTGACTGCGTTTGTGTCTGCATGCCATCAGCATGCAGACACAAACGCAAATGTGAAGGCAGCCTAAGAAAAGACTGTTTTTAAAGAACTAGTGGAGTTTTTCCCTAAATTGTACAACATCCTGGTCCTGCCTTCAGCATCATGTAAGGGCGTAGCGCCTCCTTAACACGAGTCCATACACCCAGCCAGGACCCGCAACTTCATGTACAGTACCAGGATGTAAGAGATGACTACCTCACCCATGACTACCACCCCGTATCCCAGTACATATTCATAATTTTTGATTGCTAACTATCAGATCATACTTTACACCAGTGTTATTGTACATTAAAGAGGTTGTAAAAAGTTTAGAACTAACATATTCTGCCTAATTTCCGGATACATTTCTTCTCTCGTCCATAAGATGTTTCTAATTTTACAGCTACGCCCCAATTACTTAAATACGACCATACTATAATAGCATTTTGTATCTGAAACTCCTCCTACAAAAATGAATATTAGAATAAAAATATGAATATTATCATCCCTCCATCCTTTGTTTTGTTTCCTAATGTAGCTTTTAGCAAATTTTGAGCTACCAGTTATTATTTTAACATTAAAGTCGCCTCTCACTTCAGTGTGCAATGGGCCATGCCCAGATAATGAATGCTTTCTATAGACAAAGATATCAGATTGCAAAACGGCAACTGAAACCTGGAGCTGACAATAAATGAAGAGCACTATTGTATGAGGATCGGTTACAACAAGCTGGAGACGTAACATAATTACTGTATTAATTTACTTTGTGACTTAAAAGCCTGTTACTGTAAATAGCAGCTAGAGGAACGTGCTAATCTAGTTTACCTGCTGTGGACATGCCCGGGTCATTACTGGTTTTTGACTGACATAAGTGTTTTCATATCTATTGTAATATGACATTGCAAAACAGGCTGAACGTGGTCCTGAGTGGATAAGTCTTACATTACATTGCATAATGTCTCCAAAAGGGCATTTTATCCATCCTTCCTATGTACCAGAGATGCATATTTACCACAGACGTCAGCAGAATAGGGTATTCTAAGGCTATGCACACATGTTCAGTATTTGGTGAGTTTTTTACCTCAGGATTTGTAGACAAAGCCAGGAGTGGAGCAATCAGAGGAAAAGTCTAATAGAAACCTTTGCACCACTTTTGTATTTAATTATCCACTCCTGGTTTTGGCTACAAATCCTGAGGTAAAAAACTCATCAAATACTCAGCGTGTGCACGTGGCCTAAGGCTACATTCAATGAGCTTTTGGTGAATTTTTGCTGCTGTATACAGGGCCGGGACGACAGCTAGGCGACCCTAGGCGATCGCCTAGGGCGCCATCTTGTGAAGGGCGCATTTTTACCTCATGAGGGCATGGGCGTACCCAGCGTGGGGCAGGGAGCAGGAAAGCCACCACATGGCTAATTAGTATGCGATGCTTTACAGAGAGGCAGCCTGCAAAGCATCGCTTATCGCTTATCTCCTTTCTGTGAATCTGTGCTGAGGGAGGAGAGGGGGGGGGGGGGCTAGAGTGCAGGGGGAAGTGGGGGATGGACTGCTTTGGCTGGCATTACATGTGCCCAGCCACATAACAGTTAGAAAACACTGCCGGGTCTCCTGTGAGCTCACACAGCCGCCCTGCAACTTTCCTTTCCTCCACACTCAGAGGATCATCACTGGTAAGCAAAGAACAAAACACTGCTCATATATGTGTATGTGTGCATCTGTGTAAGTCTGTGCTTATATGTCTATGTGTGTATATATGTGTGTGTGCAGTGTATATATGTATATATATGTGTGTGTCTGTTTATATGTGTGTGTGCATTGTGTATGTGTGTATATATATGTGTACAGTCTGTATATGTGTTTATTTATATATGTGTGGGGGTGTGTGTGTACAACGTGTATATAAATGTGTGTCTCTGTGTATATATGTATATATATGTGTGTGGGTGTGTGTACAGTGTGTATTTGTGTGTATATATATGTGTGGGTGTGTACAGTATGTATATGTTTATATAAATGTGTGTGTGTATATATATGTGTGTGTGTGTACAGTGTGTATGTATGTGTGTGTGTCTGTGTATATATGTGTGCGTGTGTGTACAGTGTGTATATGTGTATATAAATGTGTGTCTGTGTATACATGTGTGGGTGTGTGTGTATATATGTGTCTGTGTGTGTGGCCTGTGCATGTGTTTGGCATTTATCTGTGTGTTGTGTATGTGCGTGGATTGTGTGTCTGTGGCATGTGTCTCTGTGTCTGTGGCTTGTGTCTCTGTGTCTGTGGCTTGTGTCTGTGTGTGTGGCCTGTGCATGTGTTTGCCATTTATTTGTGTGTGTGCGTGGATTGTGTGTCTGTGGCTTGTGTCTGTGTGTCTGGCTTGTGTCTGTGTGTCTGTGGCTTGTGTCTGTGTCTGTGGCTTGAGTCTGTGTCTGTGGCATGTGTCTCTGTGTCTGTGGCTTGTGTCTCTGTGTCTGTGGCTTGTCTGTGTGTGTGGCCTGTGCATGTGTTTGGCATTTATTTGGGTGTTGTGTGTGTGTGTGGATTGTGTGTCTGTGGCTTGTGTCTCTGTGTGTGTGGCCTGTGTATGTGTCTGTGTGTGGCATTTGTGTGTTGCTTTTGTATCTGTGTGTGCTTGGCTTGTGTGTTTTGATTGTGTGGATTGTGTGTGGCTTGTGTCTATATGTGTAGTTTGTGGCTGTCTGTGGCTTGTCTGTGTCGCTTGTGTCTCTCTGTGTGTGTGTGGCTTGTGTCTCTGTGTGTGTGGCCTGTGTATGTGTCTGTGTGTGGCATTTGTGTGTTGCTTTTGTGTCTGTGTGTGCTTGGCTTGTGTGTTTTGATTGTGTGGATTGTGTGTGGCTTGTGTCTGTATGTGTAGTTTGTGGCTGTCTGTGGCTTCGAGTCTGTGTTGCTTGTGTCTCTCTGTGTGTGTGTGGCTTGTGTCTCTGTGTGTGTGGCTTGTGTCTCTGCGTGTGCGGCTTCCGTCTCTGTGTGTGGCTTGTGTCTCTGTGTCTGTGGCTTGTGTGTGTGGCCTGTGTATGTCTGTGTGTGGCATTTGTCTGTGTGTTACTTGTGTGTCGGTGTGTGTGTGTGGCTTATGTGTGGATTGTGTGTATGTGGCTTGTGTCTGTGTCGCTTGTGTCTCTCTGTGTGTGTGTGGCTTGTGTCTCTGCGTGTGCGGCTTCCATCTCTGTGTGTGGCTTCCGTCTGTGTGTGTGTGGCTTCCGTCTCTGTGTGTGGCTTGTTTCTCTGTGTCTGTGGCTTGTGTGTGTGGCCTGTGTATGTCTGTGTGTGGCATTTGTCTGTGTGTTATTGTGTGTCGGTGTGTGTGTGGCTTATGTGTGGATTGTGTGTGTGGCTTGTGTCTGTGGATTGTGTGTATGTGGCTTGTGTCTGTGTGTGGGCTTGTGTGTGCCTTGTGCCTGTGTGTGCGCTTGTGTCTGTGTGTGGCGTGTGTGCGGCTTTAGTCTGTGTGTGGGTTTGTGTCTGTGTGTGGCGTGTGGCTTGTGTCTATGTGTGTAAGTTGTGGCTTGCCTGTGTGTGGATTTTGTCTGTGTGTGTATGTGGCTAGTGTCTCTGTTCGTGTTTGGCTTTTGTCTGTGTATATGTGTGTGGCTTGTGTCTCTGTGTAAAAAACATGTATGGTGTGTATGTAATGAGCACATGTTATCCAGTATAGGTTCCCTTTAAAGGGCATCAGTGTTCCTTCTGTTGTTTCCACCTCTTTTTGAGACTCCCGTCTCCTGTGGTACTCTGACGCGCCGGCCAGAACGTCATATCCAGTCCTGTGCATTGTGGGGGTTTATGACATGTACGGGCAGCTTCAATATGTGCACTGGGCATGCGCCGGAGCCCGGCCGAACATGTGATCAGCACCCACAATGCACCGGGCCGGATAAGACGTTCGGGCTGGTGTGACAGAGTACCATAGGAGACGGTAACAACAATGGCCTGTGTCCCCCCTAGTTTTGATCCTGGGTACGCCCATGCATGAGGGGCCCATTGCTCGCCCCCTGGTGGGCCCCGTGCTGGCCGCCGCCAGCCGCGGCGCGCCGTCTAGAGAGGAAGGAGGGAGGGACTCCGACTTCCTGTCCCGCAGCTCTGCCCGCCCCTCCTCTCCTCCTCATTACAGCAGTAGACGCACGGTGACGGCGGCCTCGGTGACTGGTGAGTCAGTGTGCAAAGGCGCCCCCCCCCCCTGTCCGCATACTGGGCCCTGTATACACCACCACTGGGCCCTGTATACACCACCACTGGGGCCTGTATACACCACCACTGGGCCCTGTATACACCACCACTGGGGCCTGTATACACCACCACTGGGCCCTGTATACACCACCACTGGGCCCTGTATACACCACCACTGGGGCCTGTATACACCACCACTGGGCCCTGTATACACCACCTCCACCACTGGGCCCTGTATACACCACCACCACCACTGAGCCCTGTATACACCACCACTGGGCCCTGTATACACCACCACTGGGCCCTGTATACACCACCTCCACCACTGGGCCCTGTATACACCACCACCACCACCACTGAGCCCTGTATACACCACCACTGGGCCCTGTATACACCACCACTGGGCCCTGTATACACCACCACCACCACCACTGGGCCCTGTATACACCACCACTGGGCCCTGTATACACCACCACTGGGCCCTGTATACACCACCACTGGGGCCTGTGTATACCACCACTGGGGCCTGTATATACCACTGGGGCTGCTGTATATACTGCTGGGGCCTGTATATACCACTGGGGCTGCTGTATATACTGCTGGGGCCTGTATATACCACTGGGGCTGCTGTATATACTGCTGGGGCCTGTATATACCACTGGGGCTGCTGTATATACTGCTGGGGCCTGTATATACCACTGGGGCTGCTGTATATACTGCTGGGGCCTGTATATACCACTGGGGCTGCTGTATATACTGCTGGGCCTGTATATACCACTGGGGCTGCTGTATATACTGCTGGGCCTGTATATACCACTGGGGCTGCTGTATATACTGCTGAGGCTGCTGTATATACTGCTGGGACTTGTATATACTGCTGGGGCCTGTATATACCACTGGGGCTGCTGTATATACTGCTGGGGCCTGTATATACCACTGGGGCTGCTGTATAACCCCTGGGGCTGCTGTATTACCCTGTGGCTGCTGTATATACTGCTGGGGCCTGTATATACCACTGCGGCTGCTGTATAACACCTTGGGCTGCTGTATAACCCCTGGGGCTGCTGTATATCCCCTGGGGCTGCTGTATTACCCCTGGGGCTGCTGTATTACCCCTGGGGCTGCTGCATTACCCCTGGGGCTGCTGTATTACCCCTGGGGCTGCTGTATTACCCCTGGGGCTCCTGTATTACCACTGGGGCTTCTGTATTACCACTGGGGTCTGTATATACCACTGGGGAGGCTGCTGTATACCACACTGCTGGGGGCTGTATACCTGTGCTGGGGTCCACCCTCGGCTTATACACGAGTCAATAGGTTTTCCCAGGTTTTGGGGCAAAAGTAGGGGGGTCGGCTTATACACGGGTCGGCTTATACACGAGTATATACTGGTAGTAATCCTACAATGTCTGCTGGACATGGTATGAGGAGGTTTATGGCTCAGTCAGTACACACTCCATACTTCATGGTAAGGGGAGGGTTTATGGCTCAGTACACACTCCATACTTCTTGTTATTAACCAGTTAATGCTCTCTTGTCCACCACACTGCAGTGTCAAAAGAGGACAACAGCGAGACAAGCAGCAACATGGCATCAGAGAGTCCCTGACCTCGAAATAGAAGATCCTCAGATCCTGGTATTGTGACATAATATTAAGAATAATACTTTTTGCATTTATATTACACTATGAACTCCACAGCACTTTACATACATCATGAACACTGTCCCCATTGGGGCTCACAATGTAAACAACCTATCAGTATGTCTCTGTAGTGTGGTTGGACGAACCTTTTATAGGTCCCCGTTAAATTTAATTTACTTTCAAAGTATGTTGACATTTTTATTCCCAGACATATTTCGGGAGGGGGGGGGAGCGCCGTTTGCCTTACCTGCCTAGGGCACCAAAATGCCTTGTCCCGGCACTGGCTGTATATATGTATTGTATATAAATGCATCGTCTTACCGTTCCAGCACAGTGGATGGATGTATAGAAATCTCCTGCCCACGGTGCTTCTTTTATACTCAATGTAAACTGACCTGCGGTGTGTTTTACATCCACAGCATGTCAATCTCTCTTTTGGGTACACTAAATTTTTCTGTGCAAATTTTTGCCATAGACTTGTATTAGATATGGAAAATCCACAGGTAAGAAGAACGCATGTGTGGCTTAAACGCATCAAAACTACACATAGGTATGTCAATAAAGTTTTGTCAAAGCCAAATACCAGGAAGTATCATAAACACAGCAGCTTTATTTAAAATATCACACACCAAGAAGAGATAACAACTTAATAAAAATGCATGTCAAACAAATGCAGTCAAAAACGCAATAAAAAACATACAGAAATACTCCAAAATCAAACACTCACTAAAAGGTCATCGTAGGACGTAGCCTAAGGCTAGGGTCACGCTGGGTTATGGACCCACGTTTCCAGCCAGCGCTTGCCGTTAACACTCTCCGGTTTCAGTGCTGGCTGGAATCGTGGGTCCATAACCCAGTGTGACCCTAGCCTTAGACTGAGTGCTCATGATCAGGAATCACAATGTTTTGGATGCAGTGTATTGACGCCGTGTCCATAACGCTGCATTGTACAGTACATGCCCAGTGGATGGATTTCTAGAAATCCCATTCTCACTGTGCTTTTCCTGACCGCAGCGTGTTTTCACCTGCGGTGCGGATTTCCGGCCCTCTGCATCTCCGCAGTATGTTAACTTCATTCTACAGAATTAGAAGTGATCACCATTGAGTGAATGCAGGGAGAAGCCGTCCTGCACCAAACGCAGATGGTGAGTACAGGACGGCTGCGGTCTCCCTGCGTGCACCCACAGGTTCCCGCAGGTCCAGAGACACTGTATCCAGAACCCAATATCTCTGGGTCGTCTGTACATACCCTTTCATAGGATGGATACACTGCAAATTTTCTGGGTGGGAAATTTGCAACATTTTGATGAATGAGAAGTTTCCACGTGCGTACATGAAATCTATTTGGAATGCATATACAAATTAACCCATGGTGCAGATTTTTAATCTGCAGAATGTGAATTTATACTGTAGATCTAAGGGCAGAGACACACTATGTGAGATGCATGTGCGATATTCACACGAGTCTCACATGACTCACCCGGCATGGCTGTCCCCCTCTCTGGACGGATGCGTGTCAGCTCCATAGAATCACAAGCACCTGACATGCTCAGTCCAGAGAGGCAGGGGACATTCTGGGTGACTCATGTGAGACTCATGAGAGTATCTTGCATACATCTCGCATAGTGTGTCTCCAGCCTTATACTGTAAATCTGCAGGTTTTAAGATATGCAATACATGGATAACAGACAGCTGATAATTATATTGTCACTACTGTCCTCTTTGGTTGGCACTGTTAAGGGGAACACTATATGTTATGGAATACAATGTGTCGCTAGCACAACTTTAGGACCTTTATGTATCAGGCACTTTTTTGGGCAGCACTGTGTGATTGTAGGAGCTCTATATTCTGTAATGTATAGTAGGAATCAGCATAAAATGCTATAAATAATGTCAAATTTGCAATAACATGACAAGACTAAAAATAGCTCTATAGATAATGTAATATGATAACTGTGTGCCTGCTGCCAGTAAGGAGTGTGTGCTTTTGAGATCAGTTCCATCAATTGATAGGAAATTTATCATTTGGAGCAATACAGAAAAAATACAATGATTTCTGTTATGATGCAAAAAAGAACCACATGTAAGGTGCAGAGTTGGATGGATTGAAATTGCGCTGCATAAAAGAACTGAAAGAGAAGAAGGGTTATACAATCCTAATTGTCCAGCATCTGATTGTTTCAAAATGCAAATCAAGCTTAAAAAACCCAGAAATCTGCTTTATACTTTCTTCCCAAAACTTCGGCAATTAAAATTATGCCACAAATACAATAAAGCTAAGTTTGCATCTAAGGGGGTTGCGTTTGCAATTGGAAAAACGCTTAAAAATGCAAAGAAACGCATCCAAAAACGCACCCATTGATTTCAATGGAAAACGCATATCATTTTGAGAAAGTGCAAACGCATGCATTTTTGCAAATGCAGCCCAAGATGTCGCAGGACACGTTTTGGGCTGCGATTTCAAAAAGGCATGCATCTTGTGTTTTTTGAAAATGACATGCGTTTTTATTGTGTTTTCCACTGAAATCGATAGGTGCGTTTTTGGATACGTTTCCAATGCGTTTTGTGTGTGCTGTCAAAAATGCATTGCAATCCAAACGGAAAAGAAATGCAGATGTGAAAGGGCCCTAAGTAAAGAGAAAAAAAAACAAACAACAAAGGCACTTCCTAACAAACAAGTGTGAACAGGTGTGTAGTGAACATGAAATATACTCTAGCAAACGTCTTCACTCTGAAAAGATAAAAGTATGCAAATATTGAATTTGGGAATATAATAATAATTTTTTCATTTATATACCTCTAATAATTCCATAGTGCTTTACATACATTTTGTTTAGAGCCCTCTCGGGGCTCACAATCTAAATATCCTCTCAGAATGTTTTGGAGAATTGAACCCAGAACCTTGGTGCTTAAAGTCTGCAGTGCTAACCACTGAGCCACTGCCCTGCCCTAAAGGTACTGTTACACACAGAGATATATTGCTTGCAATACACTGGTTGCAGTGAAATCATGAACACATTGTTCCAATTTGTTGCTGTGTACAAATAGAACAATGTGTCCATGATTTGCAGTGAGTTGCAAGCAATCAATCTCTGTGTGTAAAGGTACCTTTACTGTCAAGGAAATACATTTAAAAATTGAGACACTTAGTGCATAAAAAAGGGCAGTTTTATGTGAGCCCAGCAGTCAACATCAAGGCGTATCTCTTTGCTAAGTCCCTTCCTAACGCCTCTATTCAAGTTAAAAAACCTGCAATTTTTGGGTGAGCATTTCAGAGCACAGCTGTTTATTTGTTAGGGTGTGTGCAAATGATCAGTTAACGCAGCATTTTGGACGCAGTGTCTTGCCGCTGCGTCCAAGACGCTGCATTGTACAGTAGAAGCTTAGTGGATGGGAGCTCAAGAAATCCCATCCTCACTATGCTTCTGTGGACTGCAGCATTTTGACAGCTACGGTGCGGGTTGCCAGCATTTCGCTCCTCCTCCGCATGTTCAGTTCATGCTGCGAAGTTGGAAGTGGCTGCGGTGAACGCAGGGAGAAGCCGCCCCGCACATGGTGAGTGCGCAGCTCCTTCAGACAGTTAGCACACAGCGGCCTTCTTCACACATACCATCCGTTTTTGCCTTAAATCCGTTTTTGGGAACATTTTGGACTGTTTTTTTTCAAAGTGCAAAAACGCATATGCGTTAACACATGGTGCACTTAAGTGTGACTGCGTTTTTTAACAACACATACGTTTTTGTTCAGCATCCCAAAAAACATTACATGCAGCGTTTTGGGTGCTGTAAAAAAACGCATGAGTTTTTTTAACACGGGGCCCTATGGGAAACGCATGCGGTTTTTTTAACATGGGGCCCTATGGGAAACGCATGCGTTTTTTTAATATGGAGCCCTATGGGAAACCATGCGTTTTTGCATGGCACACATAGGCACCATGCGTTAACGCATGCGTTTTTGGTGAAAAAATGACTCAGTCCCAAAAGTTCCAAAAAAAGTTCAGAACCTCAGGGGACACTATTGGCACCTTTAGAAAAACGGATCTGTTTTTCTAAGGGCTTAAAAAACGGATTGTTATGTGTGAACAAGGCCAGCCTTACAGTAGAATATATTTAGATTGAGCCTTAGATTTAGATAGCCTTAGATTTCATGTCCAGTATGCACCTGTTTACACTTGTATGTTAGGAAGTGCCATCGTTTTTTTCATTTAAGGCTATGTTTACACACTGCACATTTTTTGCTCGGGTGCTTTTAGCAGCATTTTGCATCCGCACAAAAAAGAAGCAGTGCTTTTGTCGAGCCCACTGGGACGGGGGTACCCGGACCGCGTCTGCTACTGGGGAAGTCACGGGTGGTCCTGGTCCGGACCGTGTCCCGGGCCCTGGCAATAATAAGGGTGTATTTACAGGGGATAATTTCAGTCGTGCCGCCACCCACAGTGTGTGGCCAGTAATGGGGCCACCGCTGCCGCAGAACCTCTGGGGATGATGTAATGGCAGCAAAGATGGAATAGTTCTCCGTGGGCAGAACTGTGTTCCCCGGGCAGTGTTGGTTAAAGTCTATTGTGTGGTGTGCAGGCCTTGTGCTGTGTGTAGTACACTTACTGTCCAGATGCTGCAGGAATCCTTTTTCAGCGATGGAGCTTGCAAGCTGTGGCTCTCCAGGTGGGGATCTGCTGCAAACCTGTTTGGAAGGAGTCGTGTTCAGGCAGAGAGATGCAAGGGAGTCAGATTCAGGTTTCACCGTGTTTACTTCTCAAAGCTCTTAAGTACAGTTCACAGTCACACCTCCTGATGCAGTGCCTTGCATGGCACGAAACATGTTGGGGTTCTGAACCATATTCCTACTAGATCGTTAATCCGGTCTCCATAATGGGTAAGTGCCTTGATCCCTGAACTTCTGAGCTTGTTGCTGTTTTTTTTTTTTTTTGTGTATGGGCTGCACTGCTGGTTAGGTTAGGTTATGTGGCATTACCTTATCCATTGTGTTGTTTGCAACTGGTTTGATCTTAAGCTGAGGTTTTGGCTCTAGGTTTCTTCCTCCACTTGTCTTATTTAATCGTTCCTTTCTCTGTGAGGGTATGTGCCCACAGGGCGTTTTTGCCACGGTTTTCCTGCGTTTTCCGCATGCAGAAAACCCTTGGTTTTATGTTAATGTATGCTAATCTGTTCCTGCGGTTGGGCTTCCCAGCAAAACCAATGTGTTTTTAAAAACGCAGTGCACACACATTGGTTTTGCAAGTGTCAAGAACTGTCAAATACCTGCGTTTTTGGTGCGGATAGCAAAGAATGGACATGTCAATTCTTTTTTGCGTTTTTGGTACAGTCAATGGGAAAAACGCAGGAAAAATGCAGCTATCAAAAACGCACCAAAAATGCACCAAAACGCAGTAAAAACGCGCAAAAAACACGCAAAAAACGCGAAAAAAACGCAGACAAGATTCTAGCATTTCTCCTGTCAAGGACTCTAGGATCCTCAGGTTTTCCTGCGTTTATGACTGCTCCAAAAACGTCCTGTGGGCACATACCCTGATCCTGTTGTCATGACCTTGTGGTTTTTTAATTGTTACCTGTGTGTTTCTCAATAAAGTGTTTTTTGGAGCAAAATTACTTGTGGGATCTCCAGGTTTTCTCTAAAACTACTGGGTATAAGACACATATTTGAATTAGAATAAAGAACTCATTTCTGAGATATATATAGTCTGTAGAGTTCCTAATATGTTAAAAAGATGGTTTTTCTGTGTTTCCCCTATTTTGTTCTAACAGTTCACAGTCAGTTACAGTTCTCAGTTCAGTTCTCAGTTACACGGGCACACTTTCCCCTCCGGGTTCCCTTTACTCCCTGCAGCCAGGTCTTTCCTCTCTGTGACCCATCACTCTGTCTCTGTGTCCTTCCCAGGCTGTTGACTCTCTCTCTCTGTGTTCACTTTGGTGTGCGTGACTCCGGACAGTATGGCGGTGGCTCGGACTCCTATGAGCCCTCCGGTTGCCACTGAGCTGCCTGTCCTTTGGGGTAGGGACCCTAACGTGTAGTTGTGGTCCCCTGTCGGTTGTCTGGGGATGCCGGGGGAAGCTACGGTCCCCTCTAGAGCCGACACTCTACTTCAGCCTAGCCTCCAGCAGTCCTCCCGTGTGAGGCTCTACCAGGCTCTCTCTACTGTGTCTTTGGGTATCATAGGAGGGCTACTCCGCCTGCAGTCTGGTCGTCTCGGCTGTAGTTCTAGGGCCCGGTATCACCGTCCCTCTCTCTTCCCTCACACTCCCGGGGTGTTGGCTTCGGACGTGCTTTCTCTCTGCGCTCTTTACACCCCACTTGTCCAGGACATGTGATCTCTTTCTTTGCTGCTCAGCCTACACCAGCCTTCTGCTGTCTTTCGGCCTGTGCCGTGCTCCTCAGCCTGCTGCTGGTCTGTGTCTTTGCTGCTTGGCACCCTAGGCCTACTGACTCCTTTCTCCTCCCCCTTCACTATTTCTACCCTCTGTCACCTGACTACGTGTTTGCCCACCCACTGTCTCTAAACCCACCACCCCTTGCCTGCCTAGAGTTCCCAGGCTCTGGGTTGGGTGCTGCCCTCTACTGTACCTGGGTTGTGTGGGCTGTGAGGGTGTTGGTGTTCAACTGTCGTCCTACCTGCCTGGCTGCAGTTCCCTTTGTGGCCTCCTGGACGTAGGGGCGCCACACTTTCACTCACCATGTTTTTTTAACGGGTGCAGGGGAAAAAGTGATGTCACAGAGGGGAGGAAGAATCTTGGTTCCTCCTCCCCTCTGTGACATGTGTGACCGGCCCCATTTAATTTCGCAGTGTATTAATATACACTGCAAAATCTAAATTAAAGAAAGCCAGAGGTATTAAAAATCATAAATAATGAATATTTACCTCTCCGCCAGCTTGTTTGGGCTGTCCGGAGCCAGGTACCGATCTGACAGGACCTGGCATGATGTCGCGAGCGGCCAATCGGCACTCTATGACATCATGCCAGGTCTTGTGAAATCGGTACCTGGCTTCGGATAGCCCAAACAAGCCGGCAGAGAGGTAAGTATTCATTATTTATGATTTTTAATACCTCAGCCTTTCTTGAATTTAGATTTCGCAGTGTATATTAATACACTGCAAAATCAAATGGGGCAATCTCACATGTCACAGACGGGAGGAGGAACTAGGATTCTTCCTCCCCTATGTGACATCAGATCCAGCAGCACCGGCCCCTGTAGGAAAAAGCACCGGCACTGCTGCGTAAAGAATTGACATGTCAATTCTTTTTACACCGGCGCTTTCTTCCATAAAAGCGCGGCATATTTTTACGCTGTGTCTGTACGGCAAAGTGAATTTCCCGCTCACCTTGCTGGCAGACACAAGGCAAATTGCGCTTTTTTGAAAAGTCCGCGCAAAAAAAACGCTCAAGAATGCGCAATGTGTGAACGTAGCCTTAGATTATGGGGTCATGCCTTGTGATTGAGCACTCCTTCCCACTAGCTTAAGGTGATTTTAAGTTGTCTATTAGGAGGTTCCTGGCCAACCATAAACTGTAGGTTTTTTCACCCAGATAGAGTCAGTATAGATAGGGACCCAGTAAAGAGATACGTCTTGACTTTGCTGCTGGGCTCACATAACACTGCCCTTTTTATGCACTAAATGTTTGAATTTTAAAACAGAAGTACTGCATGTCTAAATTCCTATACTCAGTGTTTGCATACCTTAGCATTTCAGAGTGCAGCTGTTTATTTGTTACAAATACAAGGCCTTACATGTTCTACTTGCCTTGAAGCCAAATCCAGAAGTAGATTGTATACAGAAGAAAAATATAAATTACTTGTTGTTAGGGGGATGATTTATTAATATTTGTTCCAGTTTTCTGGGGTAACTTTAATTAACATATGGCAATCATACATTTCACAGTAGTGCACTGCATGACCCAGTGATATTAAAGTGCATTTTTCATGTGCAGGTTTATCACTTGAAACTTGTACCTACATAAATCCTTTTTTTTATTTAGAGTAATTTCATAGTTTTTTTGTCCCATGTTTTCATTTGGTTCAAAAATTCTATCAGATTGTTTCATGTAGGGTCACTGAATAAAGGGCTCGTCACACACAACGATATCGGTAACAATATTGTTGCAACGTCACTGGTTTGGTGATGTTGCAGCGATGTCTAAGCGACATCGCTGCGTGTGACACATATCAATGAACAACGATGAGTCGTTGATCGCAGATTTATGAACCGGTTCATAAATCTATCGTTGGTCGCCCGCTGAACGCGCAACATCGCTGCGTGTGACAGCGGGAGACCAATGATCAGCGAGCTCCCAGCGCCGCACAGCAATGCTGGGAGCTGGTATCCAAGGTAAACTGCCGGTAACTAAGCGCCACGCGACGCTTCGTTACCCAATGTTTACCTTGGATGCCAGCATTCTCGCTGGTCCGGATAGCTGGTGAGTCTGCTTGTGTGACAGCTCAGTGATCCCGATCGTTGGTGGGATCGCTGGGACATTGAAACGTGTAACCCGGGCTTAACCCCAGAGATTCTAAAATGCATGTAAGATATCCTGGGGGCATCGTGTTCATTAAAGTGTTGTTAGATTAGTGAGAACAATGTTCAGTAGTAAATCACTAGTAAATCAACACTTTTGCAGTGTTAGGCTGTGTACTTACGATCCGGAATTGCAGTGTTTTGGACACAGTGTATTAACACTGTGTCTATAAGGCTGTGTTGTACAGTAGCAGCATAGTGGAGGAGATTTCTAGAAATCCCATGCTCACTGTGCTTCTCTCTGCCGCAGGGTTATTTCAGTTGTTGTGCTGGTATCCAAACTTCTACATCTCAGCAGCATGGTTAATTTATTACTGTGGAGTCTGAAGCGATCTGCGGGTGAATGCAGGGTGAAGCCGCCCTGCACCCAACGCAATTCATGGGCACAGGGCGGGTGAGATCTCCCGCAGCTTCCTGCAGGTCTGGAGGCACTGCATCCAAGAACAGCGCATCTGGATCTTGTGCACATAGCCTTATACCTCTCTGAAATGTCCCAGTTTCTCTGTATATATTTTATTGAGACCAAAAATTAAAAAAGTTATCGTTTTTTCTGTTCCTTATATAAGGCTACTTTCACATCAGCATTTTTCGCCATTCACCGTAGATCTGACAGTTTTGCCTGATCTGCTGCGTAATGGATCACTTGTGGCAAGACTGTGTTCGGCCTAATTTATTCCATATTTGACTTGTGGACATGTGCGGCACTTGCGGTTTTGCAGTGATCCGGCCAACGCAGAAGATCTGCCTGAGCTGCATAAACCCAGTTACCTGGAGGAGTGCTAAAGTGTGAGAACTGTAACTTGAAAGAGCTGAAAGAATTGTAACTTGTAAATGTGGCGCCCTGCTCACGCAGGTAGCCACAGCTTTCCCTACTGCACAGCTGGGTTTCCACAGCAGGTACCTATTACATGAAACACCTTCCACCCCGGCACAGTAGGGGGAGCTAGACTCACTGACTTTAGGTGAGTTCCCCTATAAATACTGCTGCTGGGGGAGAAGTTAGTCAGAGTGTGCAGACGCTAGGAAAGCTGTGAAGACGTCCTGGTGATTGGTGCCGCGGTTAGGCCCGCGCCAGTGACCCGGAGTAGCCCTTCTGCCGTTGAGCCAAGCCTAAGAGTGGGGACAGAAGGCATGGAGCTTAGCCAAGGGAGCAGAGGAACTAGTGGAAGTTTATCCAAGGCGTACCGGACTTCGGGATCCGCACCTGGAGGAACACTTTAGGACTGCAGAAAACCCCGGCACACCGTGGAGACTTCAGTCACCCGGTCCCCCTGCGTACCCAGCAAGAGGGAGCCAGACACCGTAGTGTGGAATAACACAGCAGTGATCAGAGAGGGTAACCCGTGGACCGCGCAGGAGGAGGGAGAGAGAGGACCAGAGAAAGTGAGGAGGCCAGTCATGTTGCATACAGTCAGGGCTTCAGCGACAGTAGGGAACCTGAGGAGGCCTTATACCCACTTCCTGTGGAGACTCACTGTGCACCTGGTCACCCGACAGTGCTTTGGATATCTTTACCTGTAAATACCATCAGTAAAGGTAAAAGAGACTTTTTTCAGAGTGTGTGCGTTATTCCTCTCCGTCCCCAGCCTCCCTATAAACTGCCTTACTGCTTCTTACCCAGGCCTCAAGTCCCACTCCAAGCTGCCCCTTTTCTCTACGCTGCCCCGGAGGCAGCTTTGCCATCCTTGCCGCAATACCATCGCCCTCCGGAGGACTGTGGCGGCGCTGGTGACCCATCACCAGGTACTACAGGTGGCGTCACGGGACAATAACTCTTACCCCTGTACCTAACCCCTCTATTGAAGTGTCACCCAGGCCACGGGCTCAGGCACTGCCTCCTGTGACATCCCCGCGAACCCTTCCGAGCCTGATACCCGAGTACCCCAGGGCCTGGGGATCGACATAAACTGTTGTGAACTGCTGCTAAAGAACCTTAAGTACCCAATAACCTCACCATCACTTGAGACTGCTTTCTTCCAGCATTGTCCTACCTGAGGAGCCACAGACTGCAATTTCTACACACTGGCTGGAGAAGCTACAGCAGTGAAGTAAGTGTCTTGCACAGAGCACAATCCCTCACCAGGCCCCTCCACCACTTCGACACCTGCCCTGGGGACCCTCAGCCCTACTTGAGGATGGCTTACCATCCACGCTGCCCCTCACCACCATCCCCAGCAGGAATACGGCGGCGGTGGTTCTACTAACCACATACCCCGGGTGGCGTCACTACAAATCCCCTGGAAATACTCCCTTTACTTGCCGCATCTGGGACAACGGGACCGGGACTGGCACCTTTACACTCCACAGAGACAGTACCCCGGTCCCTAGTGTGCAACACTATATCTGCATAGAGGTCCTCTACAGTGTATCCCTTTCCTGCACATGAATCATGAACTGCATATTTTAGTAATTGTATCAGGCCTGAAATTTAAAGTCTAATTTGCACGAGTGCTATCAGATGTATTATACACTGAACAAAAGATATAAACTTTTTGCTCCCATTTTTCCGGAGCTGAATTCAAAGATCTAACACTTTCTATGTACACAAAAGGTCCTTTTCTCTCAAATGTTGTTCAAAAATTTGTCAAAATCTGTGTTAGTGATCACTTCTCCTTTGCTGAAATAATCCATTCACCTCACAGGTGTGGCATATCAAGATGTTGAATTGACACCCTGGTTATTACACAGGTGTGTGTTAGGCGGCCGGTCACACGCACAGATATCGCGCAAGATATCGCTTGAACGCGCCTGATTAAACATCGCGTAAGCGATGTCTGTGCGTGTGACGGCAAGATACGACGAGCGAGATCTGATCAAATCGCAAAATCGAGATCTGAGGTCCGGACCTCAGATCTAGCGATTTACGATTTAGCGATCTGCTTCATCGTGGTGTATAACACCACGATGAACGATCTCCCAGCGGCAGAGCCTATGCTGGGAGATGGTAACTATGGTACACGTCGGGTAACTAAGCAACGCGCGGCGCCTAGTTACCCGATGTGTACCATAGTTACCAGCGAGATCGCGGATCCACATCGCTGGTGAGTCTGTCTGTGTGACATCTCACCAGCGATGTGAGCGATATTGTAAGCGATCGCGCGTGCACGTGATCGCTTACAATATCGCATGAGATATCTGTGTGTGTGACGGCCGCTTTAGGCTGGCAACAATAAAAGGCCACTCTAAAATGTGCAGTTTTACAGTATTGACATCAGTGGGATTTAGGATGGTCAGGAAACCAGTTAGAATCTGGTGAGACCCATATTTGCCCATTTACTATCTCTGCCCTGTTCAGTGAAAACCAGGATTCATCCATGAAGAAAACAACTTTACTTGCCAGGCTCCTTCGAATATTATCATTTGTCCACTCAAGCGGAGTCCCCGACGAGGACGATAAGCTGCAGATGAGCTTCCCTGTGCTGGCTTCTAACAGTTTATGCAGGAATTCTTTCATTATGCAAACCGATTGTTGCAGCAGGTATCCGGGTGGCTGGTCTCAGAAGATCTTGGAGGTGAAGATGCTGGATGTGGAAGTCAAGGGCTGGTGTGGTTACACGTGGTCTACGGTTGCGAGGCCGTTAGATATGCTGCTAAATTCTCTTAAACAGCTTTGGGGATGACTTATAGTAGAGAAATGAACATTCAATTCACAGGCAACAGCTCCGTGGGCATTCCTGCAGTCAGCATGGCACTTGCACGCTCCCTCAAAACTTATGACACCTGTGACATTGTGCTGTGTGATAAAGCTGAACGTTATAAAGTGGCCTTTTATCGTGGCCTGCCAAAGGCACACCGATGCAATAATCGTGATGTCTAATCAGCATCTTGATGTGCCACACCTGTGAGGTGGATGGATTTTCTCCAAAGGAGAAGTGTTCACTAAGGCTGGCTTCACATTGCGGCGGCGTCCGGTCCGGGCTGTCAGGAGTGACAGCCTGGACCGGAGTTTTGCTGCATAGAATACTATCGGGCTGCACGGAGCTGGATCGCGCCGGGTGGCAATTATCTGCCATCCGGCTGCTATCTCGCCGGATGTATCCTGGAGAAGTGGCATGTTTCTGCCGATTCCAAAAACATTGCATGCAACGTTTTTGGATTCGGCAGACAATTCCCCACGTCTCCAGGATACATCCGGCGAGATAGCAGCCGGATGGCAGATAATTGCCACCCGGCGCGATCCAGCTCCGTGCAGCCCGATAGTATTCTATGCAGCAAAACTCCGGTCCAGGCTGTCACTCCTGACAGCCCCGGACCGGACGCCGCCGCAATGTGAAGCCAGCCTAACAAAGATTTAGAAGTATTAGATCTTTGAGGTAAGCTTATGAAAAATGGGAGCAAACACAGCTGTTGAGTTTATATTTTTGTTCAGTATAGGATAGCACTCGGTCCAAAGTTATACTATGGGGCAGTGCTGATCAGTGCTTTCTTTCTCATGCCAATTCACGGTGGTGTAAACTTGAAGGTCATAGGCCCCGATTTGTTTGTTCCAGTGGGGGCCCCAATTATTGCAAATCTTCAGTAGAATTAGTCTTTTTTTATAGGCCAAAGGGACTTATGGGGCCCCCTAGGCTCCAGGGACCAGGTGCAATTGCAACCCCTGCATCTGTTGTTGTTACGCCTCTGCCAATTCATCATAAGAAAAAAAGTTCAGCATGCTGGAGAAATTCAAGTCTATGGGTACGTGGAAATCATTGCACTGCACTCGTATGACATCTGAGTGCAGTACGTTATACTCAGAGACTGGCAATGGAGAAGATGGAATTAATCTCTCCTTCTCCTCCTCACCTGTGCTTTGAATTTCACATTCGAGAGAATCGGAGCACAGTAAAATATCAGTTAGTTTTTTCAAGTCCTGTTAATGAGAAAGTTATCTTTATATATAAAAAGTATAAAAAAATGCCACAAGCAGTGTTACTCATCATCAACAATGCACCTTATAAGATGCCTTCTCTGGCAGTCCTATCTGAGTAACTTTATCAGGCGCTTTATCTTTCACTGTAACACTTTGATGTGGTAACATCTTATTATGCTCGGAGACTCGTTTGTTGCTTTTCATGTAGTTTCACACCTTTAAACCTCTCCTTTTCACTCTTCAGGATGTGAGAACATTTCTGGATTTTACAGTATTAGGGAATTGTGCTCGTCTATCAGGCTTTGAATATGCATCTAGATCTAATTAGGAAGCCAGTTAATCATTCTATTTAGAGTTATAGATATATAATTTGTGTACTCTATATTTGTTTTATCTTATGCCTATGTTTATTTATTGCCTGTCGCTAGTTGTGAATCTGCTGAAGGCAGATGTGCTGAACCGGTGTTTAGGTTGCACAGAAATCCTATGGGTAATGTTTATTCTTGACTAATTCAATTTAAAGGAAAATATGTCAGACAAGTAAGAGTAAAAATGAATCTGATGTATAGAGAGCAAACACTGTAAATAAGGAAAACATATAAAGAGGCCTTCTCACTTGTGGATCACACACCACTAGAATAGTCCAAAAAAATGTCCCTGGAAATCTGGTATTCCCATTAATCTTTTCATCTCTGTTGCTGCACAGCTCTATGCAAAATTTATGGGGATGAGTTGCATATTCCTGCACATCAATTGACTATAAGTACTGTTGTGCACAGGGGCGTAACTACAACAGGTGCACAGGTTGCATTGCACTTAGGAACTGGAGCCTAGGGAGCCACAAAATTCTTTTTGGCCTATAGAAAAAGACTAATGATATAAAAAAAAATTGCAATTGGGGTCCACTGTCATGATGTCCACACTGCCTTTTTTCCTTTACTAGGTTGTTGTGGAAATTGTCAGTCTGGGCTGGCTCTGTGCTGCAAATCACCTGCATTTCAGCTCACTTGATGAATCTGTAGCTCAGATCTCCTGAATAGCTCCTTCATTTTATGTTTTTTAATTTTTTTGTGGTCCCCACCAATCATCCCTATAAACAGCAAGTAATGACATATGCTTCCTATATGCATTACTTACTATGGTGAAGAGACTCCTTCAAAACTATGATGGCCAAATTTTCCCAAAAGATATGTTTTACACCATAAGCAAATCACTTCTGGGGGCAGGAGACTAGGGATTTGTTATTATTTGTTTTATTTTATAACCACAGTGTGAGCCAATCAAACACGGCAAGCAGCTTGCACTGGGCCAAGCATCAAGCATATAAGAGTACAGCGATGCTCGCTCCTATGATGTAGATGTGTAAAGCATCCGAACTCCTACCCCGAACGGGTTCGCTCATCTCTAGCCACAACCTCCTGATGGGCTCTCATGAATTAGTCCACTAAGTACCTTCAGTTTTAGAATATTTTCTATAGCAGTAATTGTAACATGTATGTGGATACCTGAGGAATCTGATCGCAAGGGACTAGACAAGACAGAGACAAGGTTTTGAGTTCAAGTCTGTATTCACCCATGTGGCAAACAAATCCAGATGAGGGTGCAAATAAACAGTGAAGCAAAGCAAAACAAGTCTTTTAAATAGAAACAAACTTAAACTTAGTCCAGAAATTAAATGCAGAGCGTGGCTGACACAGTAAACGTGATAGTTCCAGAAACTGTCTCTTAGCAGCTTATCTGCACAAATAAAAGCACAGCTAATTTTATAGTTCCAAAGACAGTGTTAGACGATATTGGTTCAGCAATCAAATGGTTAACCAGTAAACGCTTGGGCTGAAAATAATTCTCAAACAAAGCCCAGCAGTGCAGCCTGCACTGAACCTACAATCCTTAATAGTGTACATTGGCAACCTAAACAAATGGCATGAGTCTAAAGGCCCAGTTACACACACAGATAATATTGCAGAGATTGTTTGCAGATCTCTAGTTACAGTGAAATCATGGACACATTGTTACACTTGCACACGGCCACAAAATAGAACAATGTGTCCATGATTTCACTGCAACCAGAGATCAGCGAACAATCTCTGCACAATTATCTGTGTGTATAACTGGGCCTTTACAGACCATGGAAGTTAGCAGGCTGGCTAAGGCTGCCTTCACACTGCGGTCATGTCCGATCCGGGGCTGTCAGGGGTGACAGCCCCGGACCGGATTTTGGCCCCATAGTATCCTACGGGACCGGATGGAGCTGGATGGCCGCTATCTGCCATCCGGCTTCCATCTCTCCGGAAGAATCCGGGAGAAGTCAGATTTTTCTCCCGGACACAAAAACATTGCTTGCAACGTTTTTGTGTCCAGGGAGAACAATCTCCCTAAAATTGGTATCTCCCAGATCCTCCCGGATTCGGCCGGATCCTCCCGAATCCTCCCGGGGCAATCCGGCGCTCCCTTAACATGGGAGCCTATGGGGCTAGATTGCCCTGATCCGGGAGGATCCAGGAACTGGACACCCGCTATTATTTCAGGACTGCGGCTTCCTCCCTGCGAGACGCAGTCCTGAATCATCAGCAGCGACAGCTGCGTCCGGCTGCACAGCGGACCGGAGGGCATATTAGCCCTCCGGTTCTGTGTGATGATCCGGTCCAGAGCTTTCAGATTCACCCCTGACAGCCCCGGATCGGACCTGACCGATTCACCCCTGACAGCCCCGGATCGGACCTGACCGCAGTGTGAAGGTAGTCTAAGAAGCTCTCCTTGGAAGTCTTGGAGGATAATTGCAAACAGCCAGGACCTGGACGATGCAAAGCAGATTACAGGCAGCTGGTACAGCTAGGAAAGACCAGGACCTCAGGAGGAGATGGAGTAGCAGAATTTAACGAGCAGAAGCAGAGTAGTCAGAGGAGCCAAGTCTGGAGTGACTAGAGGACAGATAGCACAAAAGTCAGGAAGGGAATGGATCAACAACCAAGACTTAAATAGGCAGAAGCATCAGGAAGTTCAAGATCAGCAACAGACACCATCTTGGATGAGGGTAAAGAGACACATAGTTCCATAGAAAACCTGGAATCCTTACAGTAATGCAGTTCCAAATGAATATATTCAATGTTTACACATTATAGCATGTCAGAGTGCAGCTGTATTTTCTTGGCTATATTGAATAGTCATAACAACTTGTACATGTTTACTCATGTCTTATTCTGTCTGGAGGTGTTGGTCAATTTTTTACGTATGTAATGCCTCAATTCCTGACATTATCTCAGGGCTCTGCTCATAAGATAAGGATCCCAGTAGTAGGATTCACGTTTGTCAGACGTTTATGGCACATCCTATGCCATTTCCTTTTCTAGCCCTTTACGGAGCAGTACGAAATATGAGAAAATCACATCAATATCTGCTACACGGGTTCTCTTATGTAACATATTCCCTGCTACTCCACATATCGTTGCCAAACCTAAAGTATAACACACTCACTCCATAGTATTGCATCCTACAAAGGCAAAATACAGTTGTGGCCAAAAGTATTGACACCACTGCAATTCTGTCAGATAATACTCAGTTTCTTCCTGAAAATGATTGCAATCACAAATTCTTTGGTATTATTATCTTCATTTAATTTGTCTTCAATGAAAAAACACAAAAGAGAATGAAGCAAAAAGCAAAACATTGATCATTTCACACAAAACTCCAAAAATGGGCCAGACAAAAGTATTGGCACCCTCAGCCTAATACTTGGTTGCACAACCTTTAGCCAAAATAACTGCGATCAACCGCTTCCCGTAACCATCAATTAGTTTCTTACAATGCTCTGCTGGAATTTTAGACCATTCTTCTTTGGCAAACTGCTCCAGGTCCCTGATATTTGAAGGGTGCCTTCTCGAAACTGCCATTTTTACATCTCTCCACAGGTGTTCTATGGGATTCAGGTCTGGACTCATTGCTGGCCACCTTAGAAGTCTCCAGTGCTTACTTTCAAACCATTTTCTAGTGCTTTTTGAAGTGTGTTTTGGGTCATTGTCCTGCTGGAAGACCCATGGCCTCTGAGGGAGACCC
Organism: Allobates femoralis; assembly: GCA_033576535.1. Lineage (NCBI taxonomy): Eukaryota > Metazoa > Chordata > Amphibia > Anura > Aromobatidae > Allobates > Allobates femoralis. The sequence goes on along the minus strand of JARQOC010000002.1, from coordinate 634,561,831 downwards.
AGCTTTCTCACACTGGACCCTACATTATGCTGCAAAATTTGTTGGTAGTCTTCAGACTTCACAATGCCATGCACACCGTCAAGCAGTCCAGTGCCAGAGGCAGCAAAGCAACCCCAAAACATCAGGGAACCTCCACCATGTTTGACTGTAGGGACCATGTTCTTTCTTTGAATGCTTCTTTTTTTCTCCTGTAAACTCCATGTTGATGCCTTTGCCCAAAAAGCTCTACTTTTGTCTCATCTGACCAGAGAATATTCTTCCAAAACCTTGTAGGCTTTCTCAGGTAAGTTTTTGCAAACTCCAGCCTGGCTTTTTCATGTCTCGGGGTAAGAAGTGAGGTCTTCCTGGGTCTCCTACCATACAGTCCCTTTTCATTCAGACGCCAACGGATAGTACGGGTTGACACTGTTGTACCCTCGGACTGCAGGGCAGCTTGAACTTGTTTGGATGTTAGGGTGCTTTCACATCTGCGTTTTTCGTAATTCGCGGCAGATGCGGTGAAAAAACCGCATCTGCCGCGTTTACCGCATAACCGTTCCACTTGCGGCGCGGTTGCGGTTTTTTCTATGCAAAGTATAGGCATACTTGCGGCAGGTGCGGCAAGTGCGGTTTTGCACTTGCGGCAGGTGCGGCCGCGAAAAAAACCGCAGTAAGCCACGGTTTTTTTCGCGGCCGCACCTGCCGCAAGTGCAAAACCGCACTTGCCGCACCTGCCGCAAGTCCCCCTATATTTTGCATAGAAAAAACCGCAACCGCGCCGCAAGTGGAACGGTTATGCGGTAAACGCGGCAGATGCGTTTTTTTCACCGCATCTGCCGCGAATTACGAAAAACGCAGATGTGAAAGCACCCTAGTCGAGGTTCTTTATCCACCATCCGCACAATCTTGCGTTGAAATCTCTCGTCAATTTTTCTTCTCTGTCCACATCTAGGGAGGTTAGCCACAGTGCCATGTGCTTTAAACTTCTTGATTACACTGCACACGTTTTGTGTTTTTTCTTTTAAGACAAATTAAATGAAGATAATACCAAAGAATTTGTGATTGCAATCAATTTCAGGAAGAAACTGAGTATTATCTGATAGAATTGCAGGGGTGTCAATACTTTTGGCCACAACTGTATATAGTTTCTAGATAAACTCTAATAAATATGTTATGTTGTATAACAAGGCAAAATATATGTCACATTCATAGCATTGTGTGTATCATTTATGTACTAGAACATATCATATCGCTCATTTCACTGTTGTATCCTACTTTTCTCTCTGTAATTTATGCAGATTGTACGTTAACAGACAAGAATGACATCACAGTATATCATGTGTCCAGCATGGCTCTACAATTAAAACATCCCTGACATCTTTTCTTTTTGTTTAAGCTTCTGAAAGCCAAGTGTTGGGATTATGTAATGGTGACAATTGATTGCGTGTCACATACCCCATCACTCATCAGATGAATTTGCTGTGGAACTTAAATGAACTTAGAAATGTGCATCTTGCCCCAAGGGACGTAGAAGAAAGACAGAGGCGAAACTGAGTATGTTTTGTTAAGGAAGAAGAAGATCAACCGTCAGATGTTACGCTTGTGTTGCAAGCTCTGGGTTATGCATTAAGGCCCATTAAAATAACAAACTTGCACTTATCTGTACTAGGTAATCTTTATCATTTTCATTATTTCCCTCATGTAGTGACCGAACAAGGATTATAAAATCTGAAATAAAATGTGATCTTGCCCTCAAAATGACCCAGAGGTAGTAGAACAGATATGGGTCGTAAAATCTGCCAGGTTTTAGTGATAGACCTATTGGCTAAATCGTAAAACGGATTAGAATGGTCACCAGATGAAAAGCACTAGATTGTAAGGTTCAGCTGAGCATTAGGTACGTTTAGGGTAAATGACCAGATAGACACAAGCTGTTACATTTGAGAATTGCTCCAAGGAGGTATTATATTTCTACTAGATATACTGATATTTAGCTTGTTTGTACATTTGCACTTTTGTATTAGGTATTTTTATGTACACTTGGTATAAGTAGGTTACTAAAACACGAGTGTGGTAATGTGGGAAATGGGGGAAGTGACTTCCTCGGCATCACTGAAACCTGGCTCACCCCCTCTGACACAGCCTATCCAGCTGCACTTTCTTATGGTGGATTCCATCTCTCTCACACTTCTCGCCCCAACAACAAACGTGGTGCAGGAGTTGGCTTTCTCCTGTGACAACTCCTCCTTTACCCACTTTCCACTACCTCACTCCACTACTCTTCCCTCATTTCAGGTGCATTCTGCCCGCATCTACTCCTCCTCCAACCTCCAGCTGGCTGTCATCTACCGCCCCCCAGAGCTAGCCATCTCCACCTTTCTCGACCACTTCACTACCTGGCTACTTCATTTCCTTTCTGCTAACATCCCCACTACCATTGTGGCGCCCTGCCCACGCAGGTAACTACAGATCTCTCTAATGCACAGCTGGGTTTCCACAGCAGGTACCTACTTCATAGAACACCTTCCACCCCGGCACAGTAGGGGGAGCTTCACTTGCTGACCTTAGGCAAGATCCCGTATAAATACTGCTGCTGGGGGAGGAGTTAGTTAGAGTGTGCAGACGCTAGGAGAGCTGCGAAGACGTCCTGGTAATCGGTGCTGCGATTAGGCCTGAGCCAGTGACCCGGAGTGGCCCATCAGTGTCCCGCCAGCCTAAGTGGGACTGAAGGCAAGGAGCTTAGGACAGAGAAGGGAGCGAGGAACTTGAGGAGTTCGTCCCAGGAGAAGCACCGGATATTGATATCCGCACCTGTGGAGCACTATAGGACCACAGAAAACCCCGTCGCACCGTGGAGGCCTCGGCTACCCGGTATCCCCTGTGGGTCAAGAGAGGGAGCCAGACACAGCAGGGCAGAGCCACAGTGATCAAGAGAAGGTATCCCGGAGACTGCACAGGAGGAGAGGAGAACACTACAGTCAGGAAGAGAGAGAGGAGGCAAGTTTGGCTGCAAGCAGGCTGTGCTTCAGCCAAATACCTCAGAGCAGAGGAGGCCTTATACCCACTAGCTGTGGGGACCCACTGTGCAATCTGTCCACCCGTCAGTGCCCTGGATCGTTTTACCTGCTCAACAACAGTAAAAGGTGAAAGAGACTTTCCTGCGTGTGTGTATCCTTCTTCTCCACTCCCAGTATCCTCCATAGACTGTTCCAACTCTCCCTATACAATCCCAGCTCCACTCCAACCTGTCCCTCCTCATCACGCTGCCCCAGAGGTCCAGTCCTGCCTGCGGAGGACTACACCATCTTAGCTGCGATTCCATCTACCTCCTGCAGTCTTTGGCGGCACTGTGGCAACTCACCAAAAACTGCAGGTGGCGTCACAACAACAAACTTGTACATAATCCCTTGTACATAAATCCCCCTTTTCAAAAGAATAGTCCCCCAGGACACGGGATCAGGCGTGGCCGCCATTCCCCGTGACACAGTTAACCCCTTTGTGGCCTGATACCCGAGTACCCCAAACCCTGGGGCTCGACACATGTTTTTCTGGCGTCACGAACAGGATCCCGAGCCCGGTAATACCGGGTACTGTGTGCCGTATTATTGACTGTATTGAGTAACTGTTTAAACTACATTGCGGAAGTGAAATGTAGTAAAAGAAATGGTTCAAAATAAAAAATCTGTATGCTCACCTGTCCGGCAATCCACCGATGCCTCCAGCACCTCCATCCTGATGCCTGTAGGACCTGCTGTGATGTCAGAAGCCGGCAGTTACATCGGGTCACATGACTGGTTACCGCGGTAACTGCGGTCATGTGACCAGATGATGATTCCGGCTTGTGACATCACGGCAGGTCCTACAGGCATCAGGATGGAGGTGCTGGAGGCATTGGTGGATCGCCGGACAGGTGAGCATAGAATTTTTTTTATTTTTAACCCTTTCTTTTACTTAATTTCACTTCCACAATGTATGTATATACATTGCGGAACTGAAAGTGCCCTGCACAGCTCATTCATTAGTGTTTGACGGTGCTCGACGAACATGCGAAGAACACACCCGCCAATTCGACGAATCAAATCGAACACTAGGGTGGTGGCTCATCTCTAGTGACCACTCACAAAGATGGCCACATGCTGGACCTTATCTTCACCCTTATCTGTTCCCTTACTAGCCTCTCTAACTCACCCTTCCCCCTGTCTGACCACAGCCTACTGACTTTCTCTTTCCACTCCTCCTCTTGTGCGCAACAACCACTCCATAAGATCAATCATCCTCGCAGAAATCTCAAACGCCTTAATTTACACTGATTCTCTGAGTCCCTTCTCCCTCTTACAGACATAGCTTCCTTATATGACAGAAATGCTCCTGCCACTTTATATAACACCACAATAACAGCAGCGTTCGATTTAGCCTCCCCCTTCACGCACAGCAAATCTCCTACAATCAGCAGGCAGCCCAGGCACTCCAGCCGGACTAAACTGAGATGGACTTCCATGGTAGCTGAGCGGAGATGGAAGAGATCCCGGTCTGCTGAGCACTTTGTCCCCAACTTCAAATCCATGCTCGCTGCCGTAAAACAAACTTGCTTCTCATCCCTCATATCCTCCCTGTCTCACAACCCTAAACAGCTTTTCAACACTTTCAATTCTCTACTCCGTCCCCCAACACCTCCTCCCTCCTCTCATTTCTGCTGAAGACTATTCCTTTTTCTTTAACATCAGAGAAAGCTTTGGCCCGCAGCCCCTTATGCCCCTCCTCATAACTCCTCAGCCCTGTTCTTCCAAAGCCAGCTTCTCCATCATGACAGAAGATCAGCTCTCCTCCCTTCCGTCAAGATCACATCTCACCACTTGCACGCTTGACCCGCTTCCATCCCACCTCATCCCCAACCTCGCCACAGTTTTTATCCCAGCCCTAACACATCTCCAACCTTTCACTTACAAATGGTGTCTTCCCCTCATCCTTCAAACATGTCTCAATCACACCCATCCTCAAAAAGCTCTCCCTCGACCCATCCTCTGTGTCTAACTATCTTCCACCTCTTCACCTGCTCCCTCTTTGACAGGTCATAATCTGGCATCCGACCTCATCACTCTACTGAAACTGCCCTAACTAAAGTCACCAATGACCTACTAACTGCCAAGAGAAAGTGACACTACTCTGTCCTCCTTCTCCTCAACCTGTCTTCTGCCTTTGAAACTGTAGACCATTCTCTCCTGTTACAGATTCTCTCATCTCGTCATATCTAACACATTGGACTTTCAGCATCTCCCTTTCCCACAACACCTGCTCACCTCGCCCCCTGTCTGTCAATGTTCCCCAAGGCTCACTTCTAGGACCCCTACTCTTCTCCATCTAAAGTACACCTTTGGCCTGGGTCAGCTCATAGAATCACATGGTTTACAGTATCATCTCTATGCTGATGATATGCAGATCTACCTCTCTGGACCTGACATCACCTCATTGCTGAGCAAAATCCCACAATGTCTGTCTGCTATTTCATCATTCTTTTCTGCTCGCTTTCTAAAACTGAACATGGACAAAGCAGAATTCATCATCATTCCCCTATCTCACTCTACCCCTCCACCTGACCTATCCATCAAAGTCAATGGCTGCTCACTCTACTCAGTCCCGCATGCTTGGTGCCTCGGGTTGATCCTTGACTCTGCGCTCTCTTTCAAGCCACATATCCAAGCCCTTGCCACCTCCTGCTGACTCCATCTCAAAAATATTTCCTGCATCCGTACATACCTTGACCAAGAAACCGCAAAAACACTCGTGCATGCCCTCATCATCTCCCGCCTCGACGATTGCAACCTCCTACTCTCTAGCCTTCCCTCTAGCACTCTTGCACCATTCCAATCTATCCTAAACTCTGCTGCCCAATTAATCCACCTGTATCCCCTTTATTCCCCAGCCTCTCCTCTCTGCCAATCCCTTCACTGGCTTTCTATTATCCAGAGGCTCCAGTTCAAAACCCTAAACTATGACATACAAAGCCATCCACAACCTGTCTCCTCCATACATCTGTGACATGGTCTCCCGGTACTCAACTACATGCAACCTCTAATCCTCTCAAGATCTCCTTCTCTACTCCGCTCTTCTTCCCTCAACCGCATACAAGATTCCTCCCGTGATTCCCCTATACTCTGGAACTCTCTGCCCCAACACATCAGACTCTCATCCACCGTGGAAACCTTCAAAAGGAATCTGAAGACACACCTCTTCCGACAAGCCTCCAACCTGAAGTGATCAGGAATCGGGCTTTGGGAGAGTGTCCGGTGGATTTACAGGGGTCGAGACCTGGATTCTGTGCCCCTGGGGATCGGTTTTCAAAAAAGGAGGGTGTTTTGGGGATAGAATTTAGGGGATAGGTGTCATGATACCACCTGTGGTATCAGGCTATTGGGCCAGCACTGCGGTGTGGGACCTTCGTGGATGCTGGACGGGCAGCCAAGGAGTTATCGCTCCCCACAAGTGGAGCGGTTACCCGGGGCGACTGTAACAGTCTATGGCGATAGTAGGTCTTGGGGTGCAGGATTCAGATTGCTGAATAACTGACAGACACGCAGGCTGGTTTCCTTTACCTTTATTGTAGTAGCAAACCTCAGGTTACAGTCCACAGTTGATGACAGAAATCCGGGCAGCTTGGAAGCAAGTCAGGATTCTCCTTACCCGGCCGGTTCTGAGACCTCCTTTCTGCACCTCTGCCTGCTGGTCTTAGTTGCATGTAGATGCGACCCACTGCTTCTGCTAGCAGTCCTGCAATAGTATGGCAGGAGGCTCGAGCCCATCCCGGGTTCCTCTTCTCTGACCACTCTCACTGGGCTGTTTCTACGATGCTGTGCCCCAAGTGCTGCGTTAGCCTGGAGACTTGGAATCTCCTGTCCTGCGGTTTTGGCTGCTGGGCCTAGAGTACCCTTGCAACCATTAACAGACTCCTCTCTCCAGGCCTACTCCTCTCCTCAGACCCTTGCTCACGGGTCCCTCACACTAGCAAGTGAGTATCCTCGGATGAGCCTGGCACGGCTCCAGTCCGCAGGATGTTTTCCACAGTCCTCCTAGGACCTGAACTCACTAACCCTGCCTTCAGCCAAAATGTATAGGGGAGACTCCCTGAACCTTGGTTAGAGCTCTCCCTTCTGGTCTGGAGTCAGGAAGGTTTTGTGTGTTACCTGGTGTGGATACTTTACCTTGCTTCCAAGCATGACCCAACCTCCCTAGGGAGGTAAGGACATCGTGGCAACCGGACTCTGGGGTGCCACAGAGACTATTGCAATTTTGGGCTGCCTTGAAAAAAGCGAACACAAAAGAACAGACACTTATCCGTAGCTGTCCGTGTCTCTATGGAGACGGATCCGTGAAAAAAACAGATCTGTGAAACGTTTTGAGTACTGAGCATGCTCAGAAGCAATGTACAGCTCCTCCCATCCCTATCTCTGATGACTGATGACGAATCAGTGAACAACACTGATCCTTAGGCATCAATTGGCATTCGTTTAAACAGATCAGTGCCTGTCCATGTGGTCCTTGAAATTCAAAGATCCACACTTCTGTCCACAAAACATGCTCCTCACCAAAGGTGAGTCTAGCCTTTTGATTCTTTCTGCTAATGAGAGGGTTGGTCACTGTAGAGTGCACTTTCAGTCCAAATGCTCTTCTGTACTGTATGACGAGACAGATCCTTACCCTGTTCAGGGCTGAACTGGTGAGCTATTCCAGCTGTAGTGTTGAAATAATTACCCATGCAAATTTTCCACATTATTCAATCCTCTCTTACATTTGTATTTCAAGGACAACCAGTCTTCTTGAGGGACTTGAAAGAGTTTGTGATGTTGTAAAGATTCAATATTCTAGAAATTACAGATTTTAAATTACCAACTTCTGTTGCTATGACTGATAAGATGACCCCTTTGGCCTTCATCTGGACAACCTGCTGCTGAAGGGTTTCCGACACTTTGGAACAGCACACCGTTTTTGCAAAGTGACTGCAAATTTGAAACTTAGACTGCCAGTCAAATAGGGTTTGTCAAATTAAAGAGGATATCCAGGATTTAAAACAAATAAATAAAATTGTGCATAAGCACTAACAGGCAGGTTGTTGGCACCTACCTACCTGTTGCGCCTGGTGCCATTCACCGACCTCAGGAGTGGTCTTACACCACTTCTGTCAGTGTTTTTGCTGCTTCTGCTGACGTCACTCTGTTGACGAGTGTCAGAGCTGACATCACGCTGATTGACAGCCGGCTTTCCCAATCAGGTAGCGGGGGTTGGCTGTCAATAAGCAGGAGACTGGCTATCCCGCCCCTTCCATAGAGTAGAGTGTAAAAGGCACCTCTGCTCTTCCGCTCTGCTCTGTTTACCCCGCCATGCTATCCCCGGCAGGAGCGGTCTGTAACCGCTCTGTGATTGGGATGAACAGCAGGGACTGGTGCCAGTAACAACAGGCAGGTAGGTGGCAGCCACCTGCCTGTTAGTGCTTGGGCACGTTTCTTTTCTTAAAAATCTCAGATTGCCCCTTTAAGGAGATTAGCACCATGTGCCATTTTAACACCTATAACTTGCAGGTATCAGAAAGTGTTCTCTAATTTTGATCATTTTTCTTTTTCATTAATCTCATTTATATTTTTATTCTGTGGTTTAGTATATTTTCACTTTATGAAATAATCTTAAATTTACTCATGTTAGGATATTTTCACATAGGACAACACAATGACCTTGACATTAAGGAAATTGTGCGTTGTTCTCTAAGTTTGATAGCCAGTGTAGAATGGTGGATGGCATGTAGTGAGAGCATGGGGCCGGCATCCATGTCCCCTGTTCTTTACACTAGCAAGACGTATGAGGGGGCTGGAATGTAAATTGATCATGGAGTCCCTACGGCCATGCCCCCATCACACCCCATTTTTTCTCTGTTGCAGGCTAAGGCTGCGTTCACACATTGTGCATTTTTGAGCGCTTTTTTGCGCATACTTTTCAAAATACACAATGTGCCTTGTGTCTGCCGGCAAAGTGAATTGGAAATTTACTTTGCCGTACAGAGAGTACATAAAAATACGCAGCGCTTTGATAGGAAAAAGCGCCTGCGTAAAGAGAATGACCTTGTCAATTCTTTACGCAGCAGTGTCGGCGCTTTTTCCCATAGGGGCGGCGCTGCTGCATCTGATGTCACAGAGGGGAGAAAATAAAGGCAAAAATAATAAAGAATGAAATACTTAACCTCCAATGGGTGTTGGGGAGTCGGGAGCCGCCGCAGGAATTGATCTGCTAGAACCTGTAGTGATGTCAGAACGACGTCACGGTCATGTGACATGTATCACATGACCGCAAGCGGCCAATCAGCGCCTGTGACGTCACTCTGATATCACGGTAGGTCCTGGCAGGACGATACCTCTGCACCGGAGTCCGGAGAAAAGGCGTCGGAGGGTAAGTACGGTAATTGATTCTTTCTTATTTTTCATACGTTTGCCTTTATTTAATTTAGATTTCACAGTGTATATTAATACACTGCAAAATCTATTGGGGGCTGTCACACATGTCACACAGGGGAGGAGGAACCAGGATTCTTCCTCCCCTCTGTGACATCACCTGCGCTTTATGGGGTGAAGAAAGCGCAGTGTGTGAAAGCACCCGCTTATTTTGTTGCGCTTAATTGCACGGCCGAAAATCACGGCAAAAAGCGTGTGCAAAAAAGCGCAACAAAATACGCAAACGTGTGAACGCGGCCTTAATCTACTCAGTGACCTATTGTTCCATGAGAAAGGAGTGAGGGCTGAGGAACAGATATGATTTTATTGATTTATAAGTCATCTAAATATCAAAGAATTGTACTGGACAGTTCAGTTTGATCATGTAGGAGGGCAGGACTTGTAAGATTAATATCTACACATGTCTGTGTTGTGAAATATACTGGATCTTTGGTCCTTACTTAGGCTGCACACTCCAGCTGGCGTGACCTTTGAACTCAAACACGTGACTCTCATGACATCACCACAGGTGCTTTTGCACTTTTATGTTACTGCCTGATTATGATTGGTCAGAGTCATGCAGGAAGCAGAACCCCAATGAATTCTATCTAATAACACTCACTTTCATTTAACTTAACTTATTTGGTGCCAAATATTTTATTGCTAATATCTCTGCAATGGTGAGGCGAAATTAAGAAATAAACAATTTATTTTCTCCCACGTAGCAGTCAATATCACATTTTGTGTGCAGTTCAACATGAAAAGTTTTGTGAAAAGTCTTCTCTTAGGGGCCTTTCACACCGCAGTTTTTTTCACTGATCAGTGTCCATCAGATTTGTGTGCCAAAACCAGGCGTGTCTCCAAAACTCAGAACAGGTGTCAATCTTTCAATTCTAGTTTCTCTCTGCAAGTTCCTCTCCTGGTTCCTCTCCGGGTTTTGGCACACAAATCTGATGGACACTGATCAGTGAAAAAACTGCAGTGTGAAAGCAGCCTTAACGGTGGAATTGTTTGTGTGAAAACCCCAATGGACAATTGATTGGACAATTTCTGGGCAATCATAGTCCTATGCATATGCCAGCTTTAGGTTACATTCGCATGTTCTGTTTTCGGTCAGTTTTTCACATCAGTTTTTGTAAGCCAAAACCAGGAGTGGATGATAAATGCAAAAGTGGTGATGAGTTTCTATTATACTTTTCCTCTGATTGTTCCACTCCTGGGTTTGGCTTATAAATTCTGATGTTAAATACTGACCAAATACTCAACATGTTCATGAGGCCTTATAGAAAGATGTCACTACTTCTGTATTTTTCACCCACATCTGGTTTTGGCTTAGGCCGGCTTCACACCACGATTTTTTCGGGTCTGAGGCTGTCCGGTGTGAACCTGACAGCCCTGGACCCGATTTTGTACTAATGTATTCCTATGGTGCCGGATGGGGCTGGATGACAGTGATTTGCCATCTGGTTTTGTCCCTCTCCGGCAGCATCAGGCTTTATTCTTTTTTTGTCCCAGACACAAAATCGCAGCTTGCAGGATTTTTATGTCCGGGATAAAAATCTAACAAAATTGGATCCTGCCGGATCCTCCCGGATCCGATGCGATCCGGCGACTCCTAACATGGGGTGCTAAGGGTGCAGGATCGCACCGGATCTGACAGAAAATCGGATCTGGCTGCCGGACGCTGGGTGCTGAAGTTCAGCGGTGGCCTGCGCTGAGCTTCAGCATCTGGAGAGCTCCCGGCTGAAATTTCAGAACCGCAGCTAGCACCCCGCTAGACGTGATTCTGAAAATTCAGGACTGGACAGCGGCATCAGCTGCACACTGCCTACTCCGGCAGAAAGCAGGACCGGAGGGCATATTAACTTTCCAGTTCTGTTCTGTCCGGAGCTGTTAGGCTGTGTCCGGTGCGTCCAGCAAAACACCGGACACAGCCTGACAGCAGAAAAATGTGGTGTGAAGCCGGCCTTACAAAACTGATATGAAAAACTGACCAAAAACTGAACATGTGAACGTAACCTCAGTTGCAATGCATTCAATGAAAAGTGACATTTGAGTCTTATGGCACATTTCTCTTTCCTCCATTTCCTCCAGGATGTAGCTCTCACATCTACTTTCGGTGAATAGTTTTAAGCAGGATGTAGTGCTATATTCAATTGTATTCTAGCGTTAAGAGATGATTTAGTGGTCAGTCATTGTGGTTAAAATGAATAATTATAAGCAGATTGCAGCCAAACAGATTTTCTGACAAATTGCCTCCTTTGACTCTGGAGTAGAACAGACTAAGGGGCTGAAACAACATTTGTGGGGCTTTTTTGTCACTTTTTTATGCCTTGTGGTATTTGTTGACATTTTCAAGTCCTTCAAAAAGGTTCACATGGTTCATGTCCATAAAAAAACTACTTTGTGCTTTTAACCTTTTTGAGGCTATTTAGTACAAAAGTCAAATGTACCAATAAATGCAAAACAAAAAGGAAAGGGGGCGCAAATGTGTAGGATCCCCTTATTAAAAACGTCTAAGTGGTGTGAGTAGGTGGCCACTCACCTTATTGGGTTGTGTAAGTCCTGCACAACCCGGCTTACCAGCCTCCGCCGCCGGTGGTATGTGCGCTGCCTCTCCGCTCTCCTCTCTCCTGGTCCTCGGAACAGGACCTATCCGGTCACGTGACCGCGAAACCGAATTTGCGTCACCGCTCTTTGTTGTGGGTTACCAGGGAAATGCCAGATCCTCAAGGCAGATCGTTTGTGCTGTTCCTGAGCTGCTCCAGCCACCAGTCGCTCACAAAGGGAGTAGTTTTCATGCAAAAAATAGTAATGGCGGTCTGATTAGGAGCGCTCTAAGGATCAAGCAGACATGTAAGATGTTTTAATAAATGGCAAACCTTTTGTTAATTTTTTAGCTCCTCTCACAGCTCCACTACGCGTTTCAACTGTATAAAACAGTCTTCATCAGGTGGTGACACTACCTGATGAAGACTGTTTATGAATGAAGAATTTATGAATGAAGAATGAAGCCGCGGCTCCCCTGACAGTAGAGCAGATACTGTACGTAATGTACGTATAGTATCTGCCGCTGTCCAGGGTCCTGTAACCATTAATATTAGGTCTATGGGCAGCGCACCCCCATAGAACAGGATTTTTGGTTCATACGTTCTTTGCAAAAAAGGTAATTTAAGCTGCCTCACCTTGACACAGTAACCCTGATCGAGACAGTCCCTATCTAATGTGTTAAAAACCTGCTAGTGTGTACATACCTCTAAGCAGGACACAGGAAAAATCTCTTCTAATATGGGCGTCTGTGTAGCAGACTTAAATATGCAGACCTCATAAAGGAGTGGCAGGTGACCTCTTATTCCTGCTCTTACTAACAGGAGTAAAACCAGAACCAGAGAAATATGGGTCATGCATAGATTGGAAGCGGTTTCACGTAAGCGCCCAATGCCCACCAAAAAACTGTATTTAGAAACTGGTGCAAAAACCGCATGAGCATCACACATAAAAAACACACTGTTATAATAAAAAATTACAATAAATAGCAAGTGCAATAAAAAAGTGACAAAAAACAGGGTTTTTGGTTCATACGTTTTTCGCAAAAAGGTAATTTAAGCTGCCTCACCTTGACACGGTAACCCTGATCGAGACAGTCCCTATCTAATGTGTTAAAAACCAGGATACAGGAAAAATCTCTTCTAATATGGGCGTATGTGTAGCAGACTTAAATATGCAGACCTCATAAAGGAGGGGCAGGTGACCTCCAATTACTAACAGGAGTAAAACCAGAACCAGACAAATATGGGTCATGCATAGATTGGGCGCTTACGTGAAACCGCGTCCAATGCCCACCAAAAAACTGTATTTAGAAACTGGTGCAAAAATCCGCTTTTTTATTGCACTTGCTATTTATTGTAATTTTTTAATAGTTTACTATTTACTATGATGACGTTTAAGGCGCCTATTGACGACACTACAAACATAGCGTCGCCAAATACAAAAAATACTGGCCAAATGTGTCATGTCAGTGTGTGAAGCCCTCATTGATGCTAGCTACAATCTCCCATCTCACATGTCGCACATATATTAAAATGTTAACGCAAGTTTAGCCACTTATTGCAATAATAGCCCAGATATGTGTGGCCATGTGCGACGCCTGAGCGTTGCGGTTTAAATTTATGTGACGCTGTGGCGTTCACTGTGGTCATCCACTATGTGTGGGCGACTCCTTTGCGGATGGAGAAGTTTACACAGCGTCAATACTCTGCGCCATGACGTCATTACGTTGTTTTGCGGCGGGCCCTGCCTTCTGGGTGCTTTACAGTCCCCTGCCTAATGATGGCTGCCGCACAGCGCCTGCAGCATGGGGAGAGCCCCAGCTACTCCTGCTGTTTGACTACCTAGACAGGCTGGACAACTGGTGCGAGTTCCCGCAGCAGCACCCACGGCTGCATAAGATGTGCATTGTGCGCAAAGTACAGAGGGCCCTGCTTATGAGACTGCAAGAGGTGCGGACGCCTAAGCAGATCATAAAAAAGGTGGCGGACATGAAGTATAAGGCGAGGGACCGCATGGCCACCATCCGCGCCCACACCCAGACTCTGCGTGGTGAGTATGATGTCATAACACATACACACATGTTTACTCACACCACAATATGCATGATTTTGGCTACATGGAAGTGCACCCTGTCAGTGTGGAAGAACTCCTGATGCTGATGCCTGATGGGTGTTCATGCGTTGGCCCTGCAGATACATGCACAAGGGCCATCACACAGTAATGTGTGTAGCATGGCATACACTCAAGATTGTTGTGGCCAATTCACTAACAACACACATAGGTGTGACTCAAACCTTGAAGTCAGCATGTGCACATTGTCAGTGATGTCATGGACCACAGCACACAAAATGTCACATTGTCCCACAACCCCTACATTTACATCTCGCAGCACATACCCTTCTGGTTACTGGACACATAAGTCTATGCCCCATAACTCCCCGGTTTTGTGCCTTTGGCCCAACCAAACACACACTCACTGTTACGTCATGTTGTTAATATGTTGTGGTCCTCTAAGAAATGATGGATTCCCACATTGGCAAAAATCCTGTCAGTGTGGGGCTGTGCTTCGGCCCATGTGTATGGTAAAGGGAATGTCCAAAAGTGCTGGGGACAAACCTTCATAAGCCAATTGTATGTTCCAACAACAAAAGTTTGGCAACATTCAAAACATGTGTGTGCTGCGTGCCAAGGACACCTTTTTTTCTTTCAACATATACATATATGACATTGCTACCATTGTGCAGATAATCTTGCAGTACCCCAGCTTAAAATGTCAGGCACATAATGTCATAGGTACACAAAGGCCATTAGCCAGACATTAGTTTATGTGTATGTCACTTCATACATCCCACAATAATTGTCCGTTTTAAAACAACAGATGCTGAGGAGCCAGTAGAGGCCTCCCCACCGGCCTCCCAGGCTGCATCCCAAGCTGGGTCAAGAGCCTCCTCCCCATTGGCCTCCCAGGCTGCATCCCAAGCTGGGTCAAGAGCCTCCTCACCACCGGGCTCTCAGGCTGCATCCCAAGCTGCCTCAACACCGGCCTTACCCTCTGGCTTACACTCTGTGATGGGTCAACACACCCGATCACCCACAGAGTCCCCCATTGACAATGGTGGCTTGGATGTGTCTGGTAAGTGTCCGATGCCAAACCAAATTGCTTGGGATGTTTGTTTTTGGATCACCAATGTGTCAAATAATACATACATCACATCTATGTTGTCCTATTCTGTATGTGTAGGCACAACAGCTCAAGGCCTGGGGTGGTCCCTAAGCCCTAAGTTATGTTGTTTCCCAAAAAAAATCCTGCCACACCCATATGGTCGTTTTTTGCCTGATGGCTTTCTTTCATCACTATAGGTGTTCCATCATTGAGGGACCTGATGCAGGCCCACCAAGAGGCCCACCAACAGCTGCGTGACACCACGGCCCAGCTACAGGTGCTTGGTGCCATGATCCAGAGGTTCCTTGAGCACCAGGAAGGCCATGGGCCTGGGGGCCAACATTAGTGATGTTGAGGGACAAAAAATGTGTCATGTTGGCATACCACCATTTTTGGTTGTCATGTTGACAAGGTTCTTGTTGCTGTTTTTCTAACAAAGCATTGTTTGGACTTAGGGACACAATGTGTCAACGTTAAAGGGGCTAAAATCCCTGTTTTAGGCTCAGCCTTATACATTTGGTAAAAAGGGACCGGGTAAATGGGGCCCACCTGAAAAAAAAAACTTTAAAACTAGGGAAAAGGGGAAGGATTCAACGTAACCTAATTAACACAGGGGTGGGAACTCCTTGCTCCATTCGTCCCCTTTTATGCGGGTGGGGGGGAATTTTTCATTTTATACCGGTAAAAGGGAAAGACAAGTGCGGGGCCCCCTTTGGCTAAAACGAGACAGTCACCAGACTGAGTACCTTGGTTGGGTTTGGGGCACCTCAAAAAATAAAGGAAACCATTACCCCACAATAAAACCCCAAAACACAAGCCCTCAAAAACCATTTAGCCCAAGGACAACCGGCCACGGGGGAATGGTACTTACCTTACTTTTTAACCGCAAAAAACCAAGGAGAGAAATAAACCCCAAGGGAACTGGTTTTCCAGATAGTTCTAAATGGCCGTTAATAAGTAAGAAAAGGGGGGCCCCAAAAAATTTTTAAAGAGCTTCCCAGTAAAAAAGGAAAGGCCAAATCAGCTGGAATGACTTCCACCACTAAAGGTACTCCCCCATGCCTGTTAGTTATATAATACAAAACTTACCCATGAGAGGTTATTTCTTAATCTGGGCCTCAGAAAAAGAATAAGACATGCAATAGCAATTAATACCTTCAGCTCTGCATCCACAAAGCCCCCAAACCCTTGTTTTCCAGTGCAACACCCAGGGCCTCCAATAAAGGCGCCCACCTGCATCCCAAAGACTCCGATGGGCACGCCTCAAAAAACCCAGAAATACAATTATAGTAACCCAAGGGGTTTGTTGGCCACACCATGAAAATAAAGCTAACGGGTTGGTTTCTCAGACCTTAGTTAGTATGTGCAAAACATTGGGATATTCTGCATCTTAATGTGTTTTAATTTTCAGTTTTATTCCCAAATTGAACCAAATTGAAGGCCCTTTACCGTTTTTTATATGGGCCCAAATTTTCGGACGTTGGGGAGCCCATCGGTTTTGTGCTATCCAGGTTCTTTTTTGGAATTAGACCGAGGTGGGGAAGTCAATTTGGACTCTCATGTGGCAGAAAAAAACGAAACCCCGGGTTTTTTCCCCTCCCGCACTCGAAATCCCGCAGCCATTGGAAGTCCCCTTCTTTATGAAAAAGCACGCGCAATTTAACCCTTTTGGGATTGGGCAATTTCGGGTTTTTGGATGCAAAAATTTGCTAACAAATGAGCCCAAAGGGCACCAGGGACACATCTTTTACTTTTTGAAATATCTGCTTAACAATTGAATTATTTTCAAAAGTTTAGTTTTTAAAATATTTTTAATATTTGTTTTATAGAAGGGTAATTAATTGTTTGAATAACAGGCCGGACCAAAAATTTTTGGGGTATAACAATAATATCGGGGTCTTGTAATGTTTCCCTTATGTCCATGGGTTTTTGTTTTTTTTTCCCTTCCCCCTTCCGAGGCTCCAAATTAGTCAGCAGGGTTCCGAAATCTTATCCTATTTATGTATGATTTTTTTGAAATAGAGGATAAACTTTGGACTAACAACATTTGGCTCTGGGGCTTGTTTAAAAGGGCGCCATGAGTATTCCCATGTCCCATTAGAAGAATCTGCAGTTAAATTTGGGCCAGCCCTCAAATTCCTGCTGGAATTTGGTTTTTAAAATATTCCCGTGGCCGTGAGGTCCAACTGTTCCAAAAAGGTTTTGGCTGGATCGCGTTCCGGCAACAGGCGACATGAGATAAATGATGTGTGATTTAAAATGTAGCAATAGATTAGATGTGAGGAAATTATGAGTGCCCTCCACCTTTAGTTTTAACCCCCCAGGAATATAAAGTTGCCACGGCTTCCGGGATAGGTGGCGTTTCAAATCCGGTAAAGATTGCACATTGAATCAAAAAGCCCCCAAGGCGGTATATTATTTTCCTAAAATTGTTTCTTTGGGGCCTTCAGGCCTCATAATAACTAAAGTTTTTTGTGAATTATAAAGGGTGAACAATATTTTTGTCAAACCCCTTGTCAAGTCTTTACGGGAGTTGAATTAGGTTCCCCCAATGAAACCCAAATTTAAACTTTCAATTTGGGATAAAGGCTTGAATATTACCCTTTAAATATTCAGGCCATACCCAGGCCCTTGACCCTAAAGCAACGCCTTTCAATTACCGGTTCCGGGCCCATTGGGGGTGAAAGAGGTTTTGGGATAGGGAAAAGGTTCCATTTTATTTTCTTTTAAAATGCCTAAACTATCATGGAGTAGGCTGTTTGGCTGCCTAATTTTGCCCCATGGAACAGCAAATAATTTGAAAATTTTTAAAATTTGTGGACCCACAACTAATCCACTGCCAAAAAATTTGAAAAATGGGATGCCAATAGCCGTTAAGGTGGACTCAGAGATGCCGGACCCAAAAACACCTCTGTATTTAATAGGCCCGGGGGGTTGGCAGGGCCCAAGTTTTAAGGGGTGTGTGTTCCCAATTGTCCTGTGGTTTATTTTATTCACAACTTGTTCTGTTATAGAATTAACCAGATTGTTGTATAATTTCCCTTTTATGTAACGATTTGGGGTTGGGTTTTTTTTTTTTTTTTGGGTTGAAAATTTAAAATATTTGCAAGTTCAGAAAACTGTTTATTGCAACCCAGAATTTAATTAAGATTTGTGATCCTTAAAAACAAGTAATTTAGGTCTGCACCAGTGGGAGGTCCTCCATGTGTAACGGAAGAAAAATGTATGTGTTTTCGAAAATGCGGCATGGAAGATTATGGGTACACAGCCATGGCTTCATATTTCTATATAGAAGGGGACATTCTCGAAAGAATCTTTCAAATATTTTTAAAAACGCTATGGAATGTGTCAAAAAATTTATAACTCCTTTTAAGAAAAACTTCAAGAATGGACAGAAGTCCAAAAAGGGAAATAACTCATAAAAAAAGGGGCTGCCATTTGCGACGCGAATTTCTAGCAAACATAATAAAATGTTTAGATATATTTTGGTAAATACACCCATTGGACAGTTGTATAAAAATATCCTACAATAAAAAACTCCCAACCAATGGAGTTCTTGGCAGGTATAAAGAAACCAAGGGGATTTTCAAACTGGGTGAAAAGATGTTTCCCCTGTGGGAAATGTGTCCCTGAAAATTTGTCGGGAAAAGATTCCAATTTGCCAGCCAATTTACCCGAATCATCATTGGGGGTTTGTTGTGTGTACAATCCTATGTTTTTGGGACGTGAAAATTCGGGTGCAAAAGTAAAATTGAATGGGAATCGGAACAATAGCGAACCCCAGAAGTGAAAACTTATAAATGTGAAGCATTTTGCCCCAATCACCAAATTAAATGTTACCTTTGAATTTGGCCGATAAAATGCACCAATCCCACAATTAAAAAAGGACGTGCGCTGAGGGAATTTTGGTAATAAAAAATGGCTTTTGCCCCCCATACCTTAGTTTTGGCCCTTTTGAGTTTTGAGAAAATTTTTCCCCTTAAGAAAATCCCAAATAAATTTATTAATTTTTGTTTAAAAATTTTAAACCATGTTTTGGAAAGAAATCAGCCTTTATTAAAATAAAAAAAAAAAAAAGTGAAATGAAGATTTAACAAAATTTTGAAAAATTAAATAAAATTTATAAATTTTAAATTTTAAATAGATAGTACACCTTGGGGGATATGTGAGAAAACAATGGAAACCTGATTTTAGGGCCCCATCTAAGAAAATTTTGAGATTAAAATTTGAACATTTGGACTCCCCTTTTTACCAATGTAAAACCATTTTTTGAACCAACCCCAAAAATTTTTTCCCCCTTTTTTAAAAAAGGGAATATAAATCTTTACCCCTAAATTTTTTTAAAACCCTTAAAGTAAGTGAAGACCTAGCTTTTTTTTTTCTAGTCCGGTTACAACCTTAACCCCACCCAGTTTTATATCTAAAACTGTTTTCCCCCCCTTAAAAATTTTAATTTTTGCCCAAAATTTTCCCAAGCCCCCCTTTTTTCCTTAACCCTTTTTTCCCTAAGCTGCCTGTGATTTCCCCGATCCTTTGGGTTTTTGTTTCCTTCTAGGCCGCCTTCAAACCACGATCTTGACTGCGGGTCTGTCCGGGGGTTTTGGGTTCGCCTTTGGGAACCTGACACCAGGGGCGAACCTCCGCTTTTTGAGGTTGCCGGGGCCCGGGTGTCATTCTGAATCAGAATTTCGGCGGGCGGGGACTGCCGGGGGCCCCTTTTCACTGGGACCAAGGCCGGAAACCAGGATGCGCTTTCCGGTTTGGGTCCGCCAGGCGTCCGGGAAGAACAAAATTTATAAATCCGGGTTCCCAACCGGGGAATGGGGGAAGGATCCGGTGTCCGAAATTTGAGGCCAAAAATAAAGACTTGTTTGTGTATAAAATAAAACCATCCTTCGGAAAGGAGGTCCGGGATTTAAAACATATCAATAGGGGGGGTTCCGGTGGGTTGAACCTTGGCTTTAAGGGGAAAAGGTCCTTCCTGTGTAGTTTTAAAGGGGGATTTTAATGTTGAATTAAAATATAACAATTATAAAGGAAAAGATTTGGGATTGGTTTAAAGAATTTTCATCCCAACAGGAAGCCAAGAAATAGGATTGTAGATTCCAAAACTGTAATTCACCTTCCACCCTCTTATGGACTCCATGCCCATTAAAAAATTTTCCCATTTTCGGGCTGTGGATTTAAACATTTATTACGAGCGTCTGAGCAGCTGGTCCACCCCTTTTTCCTAACAAAATTTCTGAGAGAGGACCTGTTTTATTTCTAGGAAACAGGCAAAAAGTAGAATTAAGGGGAGTTTTAAGGGTAAAAGGGAAAGAAGGACCTAAAAATCAAAGCGAAGGGGATTTAAACAGAAGAAAACACAAACCAAAAAATTTCATTTTCCCAGTATTTAAAAAAAACAAAAGGGGGCAATCCCATAAATCACCCAAGTACGAAATCCGGGGTTTCCCTAAAGATTAAGAGTTTTTAGAAAAGAAAACGCCAGGGGAATTATCGTCCTTCCCCCTTTCGAAAAAGGACTCCAAAAATCACTCCTGTGGAAACAAGGCATTCCCAACCCTAGAACCCTGGAAGTGCCGGTGTCAAAAGGTACAAAACTTTCCCAGGAATTGTCCTTCTCAGTTGGGCTTCCAAAGAGTTTAAATTTACCTACGCCTGAAGGCCCCTTGAATTCCCCATCCGCCCAAAGACCGCTCCGAATGGGGCTAACCCAGGTCCAAACCCGAGGTCCTGGCAGGCGGGTTTCATCCAATCTAGTTTCCACGAATCTACAACAACCTGTAAAAACCCCTTTTTTGACACGCATTCCAGGCCGCGCATCTCAGACAGGGGATCCGATTCCCAAGTTTAGGCGAAAAACCCAAGATGATCTGTCAACAACCTGATTTGACGGTATTTTTTCCCAGATTTAAATCCCATTTTGTTGGCAATTTTTGTTACTGACCAACATGACATAATGACTTAATAATTTTTTAACTGCAACTTGAAATTTTAAAAGACCTGACTTTGGAACTAAATTTTCATTTATTTTTTTACAGAGTGGATAACCCGAAAAAACCAGCTCTGGATCCAAACCATAGTGGATAACAATGTTCATTCAGCTCCTGCAGTTTAAATTGCCAAAGGGATTGGGTTCCCGCTTTCCCCTATTTAAAAAAAGTCAATTAAGCCCACAGTTTCCATAAAATATCCACCTAAGCTTGTAAATTTTTTCTTGGATCTTCGAGAACAATATCTAATGGTTTCCCACACTTTTGGTTTATGACTGTTGAGGATCCAACAAAATCCATAATACCCAAAAGATTGGTTTGCAATTATGGCTCTTTTAGGCATCAATATTATAGAAATGGATTTTATGAAAAGTAACTTGTTGTTTTGAAGATCTCATCTCTTTAAATAATTTTATGGTGCAGTGAAGCCAACATGCAACATAATCAATAAATGAAGAGTAGAAAATGATAGATTGTAGAAAAAAAATAAAGGATGATAATAGTAATTTAAAAGGTAAAATAGAAATGTAGAAGAAGATAGATATGAAGAACAAAAATTTTATTGGGATAATTGCAAGCAAAAGGCCAACTTTATCTGAGGGACCTTTTCACCGATCAGTTTTCTTGACATCATATGGCCCAAAAAGGGCTGTTTATTTCACTTTTTTTTTTGGGGTTCGATAAAGTTGACCCCAATAATTTTAAATTTTCAAATTTTTAAATTTATTAAATAACAATAATAAAGTGAACACTTATAACAAGTATTACAACTAATGATCTAATCAGTTTATTCTATAATTTGGATTAGGCAACCAAATAAAATCGCAAAGCATTACTAAAATTAAAAATGATTTTGAGATAAAAGCTAAATGGTTAGAGTTACTGTGTATTGAGATCAAACCAAAATAAAATCTATATGCCAAATCCAGGTGAAATATTATAAAGAAAGGTTAAAACTGTAACTATCCAAAAAAACATTAAAAATTATATTATTTTTTAAATTCGATTTCAGGCATAATTAGTCCCTGGCTCCAGGAACCATTCATATTCCCATGTTTCAAGGCCTAAATCGTTATTTAAAAAATCATATTTATTCCCCTTTTACCTTGATTCAGCTGATTAACCTTTTAATCCTCCTACTTTATTTTCTGAAGGAAGGACCTGTTTTAATTTTGTAATAAAAGCTAATTAACGCATGGGGGGTTTAAGGGAATGCAGATTATTATGATATAAAAAGTAAATTTCTAAATACAAAACATTTCCTGACAATTATTCTATTGAAACTTGTAACACTAATACCCACTTCATTCTTAAAAAAAAAATTTGTTGACAATTTCTTTTCTAATTATTTGATTTCCTTAAAATCATGTTTCCGATAAACCATTTTGAAAGTTTAACACAAGTTATTCTATTATTACATAGGGTTACATTTAAACTTCAAACCCCTTCTGCCCCTCATATAAATCTAATTTCAAATATTCATGAAATAAAAGGGCCCCCAAAAAAAATTTCTGAATTTCCTAGGTACATACCCATGTTAAGGTTATTCATGAATAAAAAAAACATAATCAAATGTATAATGTAAAATAGATCTTAAAAGTGTATCTTGGTGAACTGTTTTAATTCATTATCACAAGGCTTTTAAACAAAAATTTTCCCAGTCACTACCCCTTTTGATTAAACCAATTACCCCCAAAAAATAAAATTGTCAATTCCCGTCCATGCTCTTGAAAGTTTCTGCACGGGATATATTTATCTTTTTATTCAAATCCATTTGTCTGCCCCCTAATTTTATTTCTAGATGAAAGCCTATAATAATTCATAATACATAAACAAAAGTTTAGACAATTAAACAATCTTTTAATACCTGTGTTTTTACTAAATACTCCCATTTTTTTTTAATGCCTGTTTTGGGACGACCCCGTTTTGGTGGAAGAAATTTTTTTTATGCAAATAGGGTAAAACTAATCCATCTGCTGAAATAGTAATACCCATCTTGAATAATCCCACATACCTGAATCCCCCCATGTGGAAGTCCGGGATAAGCCCCCACCTTGCATGGCCCCATGAGGGTACATGCCCCTCCTGCAAAAGGCCCCCAGTGATGTTACTTTGCCCCCCATCCCTGATGGAGCCCCCAATTTACATGGCCCCCATTGGCTAGGGCCCCCGTATACTCCCCCATTTGTATGGCCCCCCAGGGATGGTACATACCCCGATCCTGCATAGGGCCCCCAGTGAGGGTACAAGCCCCCATTTTTGTTTCCCCCCAAATGATGGTACATACCCCCATCCTGCTATCCCCCCAAATGATGTACATAGCCCCCATCCTGCATAGGCCCCAGTGATGATCCATAGCCCCATTTTGGCTATGCCCCAATGATGGTACATAGCCCCCATCCGGGCTATGGCCCCATTGATGGTACATACCCCCCCCTTTCCTGCTATGGCCCCCTTGATGGTACATAGCCCCCCCCCTGGTATGGCCCCAATGAGGTACATACCCCCCTCCTCTAATGGCCCCAATGAGGGTACATAGTTCCCCATCCGCATGGGAGCCCCATGTAAGGTACATAGACCCCCTTTGGGCATGGCCCCTTAAGGTACATAGCCCCCTTCCGATGGGCCCCCCAAAGTAAGGTACATAGCCCCCATCCTGCATGGTCCCGAGGGATAGTTTCCATCCTGCAAACCCCAGTGATGTCATGCCCCCCATTCATAGCCCCCCAGTATGGCATCCCCCCCCATACTTGGTTGCCCCCATATGGCAGTTATTCATAGGCCCCTTCTAACCCCCTCCATAGAGCCCCAGTGATGGTACATAGTTTCCCCTATTTTGGCTAATTGTCCTAGGTCATGATACATAGCCCCTGTGATGTTTACATAGCCCCCAGTAACAGGTACATAGCCCCCAGTGATTGGTACAAATAAGCCCCCCTTGAAATAGCCCCATGATGGTACAAGCCCCCATGATGGAAAAGCCCCCATTGGTAAAGGCCCCCCAGTATGTTCCATAGCCCCATCCCTTTGGACCCCGTGATGTAATAGCCCCCCATCCTGGCTATGGCCCCCAGTGATGGTACAAGCCCCCATTTTGGCTATGTCCCCCAGTGATGGAAAACCCTCCACCTTGAATATCCCCCCCCATCCTGCACTATCTCTCCATTCGGGAATATGCCCCCATCACCAATATGTTCCCATGCTGGCACACACAGTAAAATAAACAGCTGAAAACTACCCTCCACCATTTTACATGCTCAAAGCTCACCGCTTTCTCCCGTCTCTTGCTTTTTGGGGTATCCAATCATGTAAGTGGGGCCCACAGCGATGACATCATCACTGGGGGCCCCGGTCACATGATCGGAAAAATGCCGGGCACAGAGAAGGATGAAAGGGGGAGCTGTGAGCCGAGCCCTGGAGGGTAAGTTATCAGCTGCTTATTTACTGTGTGCGCTAGCATGGGAACCTATAGAGTGACGGGGAGGGGGGCATATCCAGAAGGGGGGGTGAGTGCAGGCTCACATAATATGTCTTTCCCCCTGTCCATCTCCCAGCGCAACTTTAGCACTGAGAGGTGGCAGCGGGGGGGTGCATGAATATTATATAGTATAGTGAAGGAGGTCACATACCTTCCACTGTCTTCTACAGCCCTTACCAGCCTCCTCCAGACCCCACACTGCTCCAGATCACCCCCCCCACAGTACAGTAGATTCAAATTATAAGACGCACCCCCCACTTTCCCCCCCAAAAAAGGGAAACAAAAGTGTCTTTTATAATCTGAAAAATACAGTAGTTTTAATGCTTGAGGCATAAAAGATCATTTTGATCCCACGCATTTAATAAATCATCTAATCAGGGTTTTATTGTTTTAAGGTTGATGTCAAGTAATGTAAGAGATGATAGCTTCTTGTGGCCACTTTAAACTCCCAACATTGGTCCGATATTGGGTCCAACGCCGCGGGAGCACGCTTTTTCTGGAATTCCAAGATCGCATAGAGATGTTACACAGCCGATATCGGCAGCTAACGCAACAGCGATGTGTACCCCCCTTGTCCGGCCGACCCAGAACGACCCCTTTAACATTGGGGGAGATGGGGAAGTTGTAACTCCACATCGTTGTTGGGCTTTTACACAGCACGATCCGGCCACAACAACCCATCCAATATCGGGCCGTTGGAGAGCAGGCTCAAATTTTATCCCCAAAATCGTTTTCCCCATCGTTCGTGCATCGTATTGGACATTTATACCAACAAACCCGAACGATATCGGGGCCAACGCATGAACCCACGTGACTTTTTATCGGGGTTGGACGCCGATTCAGGGACGTTTAAAGTGCCATGAGGGTTTTTGCCTTTCTACCTTATCAGTTTTTTTTAAATTACCAGGATTTTGTCTGACTCAGGATATAAAAATTTTCAATATAATGTGTTTGGATTTTGCCAAACTGTTCACTAATATAATCTAAAAAAAAATTATTTTGGTAATTTTTTTTTTGTTTTCTTTTTTTTTTTTTTTTTTTTTTTTTTTTTAAAAAAAAAAACATAAAAAAATTAAAAATGGTACATTGGAATTAACATTAGGAAATTATTGAATACATCCAATCCCTTTAGGTATAGTACCCTAACCCACTGTTAACATATCCTGTTACTTAGTGACCCTGTAGGGGGCTCAACAATACATATTTAAGTGGGGTGTATATATAAATTTAGTAGAGTAACTTTTTTTAAAAAATAGCAACCTTTAAACCTTCCCTTTTCATGCCTCACAACATTAAACCTCCCTTCCCGCTACAATAGTCCCCAAACCGGGCCTTTTAAAAGGCCATTTAGTGGGATAAAAACTTATTTAAAAATTTTGTGGGGTTAGTGTTGGTTGAGGGGGGGCCAGGGGGGTAACTGGGGCTGCATGGGAGTGGGTGAAGAGTTGGGCCCAGTAAAACCTTCCCCCCCCCGCACTGCAAGGGAAACCCCGGGGGGGCTTGGGCCGGCCCTGTCAGGGCCAAAAACTGCCAAACCATCCCGGGAGACCCCAATCCCTTTTCTCTAGGGTTATTTTTTCCCCCTCCCTCCAAAAGAAAAATCCAATGTGTGGTCAAACCACCCGAACTTGAATTTTAACAAAACATAAGATTGGAAGAAAAGCCGTTTTAAATTCTATATTTTTTAATTTTATTAAAATTTAAAATTTCCCAAAAGGTTTGTTATACACCGCCTTTTGCGTAAAACCCTCCTCTTTTGCCAAATTAGCTTAAGGGGTTGATGAAATTTTGGGAACTTTAACCTGTAAATTGTAGTTCGTTTATTGAGGTTGGTGTGCTGGTATTATGGGGGTCGTTTTCCCCTGTTTTCGTGGGTGTTGGATGTTTAAAACCTGTTTTTTCATGGAAATTTGGGGTGTTCCCGGGGGCCCGTGTGTTTCATTTGTAAATTACGGGTTGGTCGCTGTTTCAAATTTAGTGGGGGTTTTAAAAAAAAAGGTGGGGGCAATAGATTCTGTAGTGGTTTATTGTTGTGTTCTTCGGGGGTTCCCCGTTGGACAACGGGTTTGAGGGTATTCGTTTTGGGGCCAAATTTTTTTAAAATGTCTGTTTCTCTTTGGAAATTAAAATGGGTTGGCATTGGGTAAGTTGGGGTTTCATGTTGGGGATCAAGGGTGGGGTTAAAATTGGGAAAGCTTGGGGAACAAGTTTAAATGTGGGTCCATGGTGGTGATTTTCAAATGAGGTGGGCTTGGTAACTAACTTGGGTGTTGTGAATTTGTTATGTGGGGGCCCCTTGTTTATTCGAGGTTGGTGCAAGTACACCCTTTCCAGCGTGAAATAATTTTACGTTAGGGGGCTCAATTTTTTAGTTTTGTTTTTGCTTCCATAGGTTGTGGTTGTCTCAAAAATTTTTTTAATTTTTTGTTTTTTTTATGGGGAAAAACTTTTTTCAATTTGTTATTACATAATTGTTGTTGGGTGGTTGCAGGTATTTTTGGGGAAAATGCTGAGAGGGGTTTGGTTTTGTAACGTACCTTGGCGTTTTCAACTTGCTAGTTGTATTCCCGTTTACTATTTCTGCCTAGGTGAACGTGCATGTAAGACGAAAACTCACATCTAGTGGATGGGGGGCGGTTTTTTTAAAATGAAACCCTTGCTTTTTTTAACTATTACCAAAGAAACTTTTATGGGGGTTCATAAATATTTTTAATCACAAACCAGGGCGGGCCTCACCGGAATCACTTAAAATATATTAGTTTAAAAAAACGGTTTGGTGAAAAAAAAAAATCCGGTTTTGCTCTTTTACCCAAATGGATTCTTGGCCTTTTACTGGAGACCTTTCAATTGGTTTTGCCAACCCCAGCAAAGGTGATTCTAATACAAAAAGACTCCAGCCATTTTTAACATTTTAACCCCAAAATTTTTCCCAAAACAAATTTCCCTGGGGGGCTGCCGAAAACTGCTTCTCGCCGGGGGCGAATATGGGTCCCAAACCCTTTTAAATTATTATTTACCTTAAAGAAATGGGCCAGCCCTTTTTTTTGCACCAAACAACCTGGAGTGGTGGAGCAGTCTACTGTAACCTGGCGCCCAGAAGAAATGTGGAAATTTTAGGTTTGGGTTTTTGGGGAAAGTAGGGTTTACCACGGTGAAACTTAATAATTTGGGTTCTGGCTTTATAAAAACTCAGCCCTACCTTTTTTTGCCACCGGTTTAACCTAAGTTCCCTGGGTTATGGGGTCAGGTCAAGTTGGGAATCTGGCCCAAAAATTTTGGAAAGCCCCGCCGGTCGCAAACCAACACTGGAGTTGATTCCACCTTACAAGTTTTTAATTGGTGGAAAAAAAATTTCATTTTTATTCTTCTTTTAGAGCAATGGTTAAAAGTCTTCAAACACTCCTAAGAAATTCCTGTTAAACCAAAAAAAACCCCAAGGGGTTTCCAACTTTTTTGAACCGGACAATGGCATTTCAGCGACCACCTCCAGTGAACAAATAAACTGTAAGGGAAGGAAGGAATGTGGTTACCGTGCCATTTCATGAGCCCCTGTACCCGCTCAGCATAGTTGTAAGGGGTGGTTCCACAGCTTGCAGGTCTTCTGGCCCGCATTTAAAAGACGGGGGGGTGAAACCTTGACCGGGGGCAATGGAGGCTTGAGGACCTTCCAACCCCCCTCATTATTTATCACATAAATGAAAAACCTGGGGCTTTCTCCAATTCTTTGCCAGCCTGTCAACTCCCCGTATCCTTCCCCGCTAAAGGCCCAAGTGTTTAAAGTGAGTTAATGGTCCCCAAATTGGGTTTTAATCGTATTTGGCCCGTAAAATTTTCCACTGCCTGTGTGTGCGATGTGTATGGTTTGGACCCTTTCTTTTATGGGCTTATAAGGTTTTATGTATGCCTGTTGTGGGCCTTATGAATTTTTTAGTGTTTAAAAGGGGGTTTTTTTTATTACAACAGGGGGTATATGACATATCTTATCTTAATAGGGCCTGGTGGTCGAGGTGTTGGGTTTGGGATTCCCAATTTATTTGGTGTCGTAAGGGGAATTTAATGTTGTGTAACTGGTGTTGGGTAAAGTGTGTTTTGTCCTTGTGAATCCTACTTTAAGGTGGCAAAATTTTTTTGTTATGTGTGTATTTTATGGGGTAATTTGTAGTGTAGATGAGTGGCAGTAACAAAACTGTGGTTTTTGCACCCCGGGTGGGTCGCCACAAAGGTACGCACCCATCCAAGGGGCTTCCTTCCCCAAAATGGTATTAATTGAACACCACAAAAAATAACACACCTCCCAACCCCTTGTGATAAACCCCCAACTGAGCCACACCCCAAGTAACACCACACATGCCCCAAAAACGAATACCAAATGCCCCACAACAACCACCTAAACCATCACCAAACTAATTACACCAGCCCAACCAGTTGACCCGACACAACAGAAAAACTTAGCCTGCTCAGTAAACCCCAAACCCTGGGGGGCGGTTTAACTGCCCAAAACAGTGAACCAACTCGGTTCACCGGTTCACACCCAGGGTGTATAAAAAAAACTTTGATGACTAAAATGGGCCCCCAACAAAACCAGTTGTTAAACTACACACACCCCGTGTCCCACACAATGGGAAAAAGCCTAGACCCCTTTTTCCACCAAACCAGAAGGGGTTCCAAGAACGGATTCTCCCAAACCATGCCCCACACAAAATAAGAAAATCCACCCACAAAGTAAGGGAAAAAACATGCACCAGAAGGGGTTCAATGCAAAACCGGTTTTCCCACGCAAATAAGGGAGAAACCTGGACGTGAAGTAGACCTCCCCACCACCGAAAGGACCAGAACCCACCACTATTAACCCAAAGACAACTGGAAATGGATCAACCTGGCAAAGCGTACAGTGGGCCACCTCACACGCCCGTTCCCAACCCGAAGGACAGCCCCAAATGTATTACACCCATACAAAAACCGTTATGTTTCGACCCCCCCCCAAATTTTCCAACAACAAACCTAACCTTAAACCCCAAAAGTCCAAAATAGGGGCCTATTGTCCCATAGAAGGAACGAGGTGATGGGGTTCCAGTGAAGTGGAAACCGTTTAATGTCCCTTTTTTGGGAGGGAGTGGCCGATCCCAGCGGAGGCTAGGAAAAAGGGAGCTCGGGGGTCCAGGGGATAGCGATTGGCGCTGAAACCCCCGGTCCGCTGAAGAAGGGACGGGGGGGAAAACCTTTGGGCTTCTTCCCCAAATAAAAAGGTGTTCAATGGGCTGAAAGGCGACTGAGCCGCAATTGGAAGCGGACCCCCTAGGCAAGAGCAAGAACCCCGACACGAAAATTGTATTTAAAAGTTTACAGGGAAAAATAACCCAAAGCGGCCATGGGAAGAGGGAGTGATAAAATGGCGATGGTTGTATATAGTTTTTTCCCTAGTGTTTGGTGGAAATTTTTTTCTCATCAATTGTCATGGACATAAATGGTGGACTAATTTTCCGTTAAAAATTTTGGGGCCATGGTTTTTAAACGATTTTTTTACTGAAAAGCTGTTAAAGAAAATTTTGACCCCGAAGAAAAACCCATGGTGTGGGAAAAAGAGGCCAAGTGGGGCCCCGGGGGATGTGGTGGAGTGGTATGAGATGAAAGAAATATTAAATACAACTGTGAGGACTCCGAACACTTTGACTTTTATTTTTTCAACCTGTTTTACTAATCCATGATAAAATGTTTAAAATTTTACCAAGAACCCCGTCAAAACATCTGCATTGGGTTTATTTATTCACATAAAATGTCGGTTTGGAAACTCTTTAAACTGTTGGGGTCGGGGAAAGGGAATTTTGTAAGGGCAATGTGGCGCCCGGTTAAAAAGGGTACTTGGCATCCTCCCAGATTTGGTTTTCTTTCTAAAAATTATTAATCCGGCACCCCAAAAAAACAAAAACCGCCCAGGATCAAACAAACTCTGGGGCCCCCAAAAATCGAGCAATTGGCCATCCGCCCTTGATGGTTGGGGGACCCCTTAACCTTGTGTTCAAAATCTAAATCGGACCTCTGGGGTTTGGGGTGACCGGGTCCCCCAAATGGGCCAGACAAAAACTCATCCGGAAGGGGGTTTGGGTTTTTAATTTTCCCATTTCTAAATTAGAAACCCCAGGGCCCCCATGAGTTTTAACTTGAAAATGGCAGGAGTCTCTTCCCAAGGGGTCCAATTAGGGGGGGGCATATTTCCACCGGCAAATCGTTCAGGGCTGTGATTCTTCCCGGCCCCCGGGGAAAAAGGGGTGAGGGCAAAACCCAAAGGGCTAAAATCAAAGTGTTTGTAACTTTAACTGTTGTTCATTTCTAGTGGCTCGAAATATGATTAAATCTGACGTATGAACGTTTGGATAGGTCCAGATGTGGGAACCCCCAAAAGGGGTTTTTAAAAACCCCAATTTCAAATATGGGGTGCTGTGTTTTCATCTGGTGTTGATGTAAACTCCCAAAAACCCAAATTATTCCATCCATTGGGGCTTTTTTTCACTATCAGCACGCGGTTGGACAACTAGAGGAAGGCGGGGGGGCCAAACGCAAAAGTAAAGAGTAAGGTAAAAATGGAAAAATCATTTGAAATAAAAAAATTACATGAACTCCCCCTCCCAATAATGAAAAATTTTAATTGTTGGGAAATGCCTTCCTAAAAATCCCATTTCCCATTATAATTAACCCCTTTTAAAACCCCCTTGAAACCTGCATGAAAAAGATCCTTAATCGTTTCGTGCATTTTTCGAATTTTGGTGAATAAAAAGAAAAATTAAAAGGGGGGTAAAATTTTTAAAAAAATTGAGGTCCAGAATTTTTCACCCGGGTCAGGCAGCTTAAGACCCTTTTTTGGGGGTTTTTTTAGGGGGTTCCAACTTGGGAAATTAACCCTTTGTTTTAGTTGAGGTTGGCTGCAAAGTCCCCCCCTTAAAACTCGTGAGAAAATTTATCAGTTCCGACTCAACCCTTAAAAGGGGTTTTTCCTGCAATTTACGGATTTTAATTCTAAAATATAAATATAATTTTTTAATTAGCCCCACACAACCAAATTTAATGATTTCATTAAGAAAAATACCATGGGTGCAAGGGTAGTTGGGGTTAAATATCCCTTCCGGAGGAATGTGTGAACCTTAAAGTTGGGGATGGGTCGAATTTCCTTGGGGGGGGCGGGCATGTGGTGTTTTTTAATGAAGTTGCCTCCCTTTTGTCCCCAATAAATAAAATTAAAAATCATCATACAATGGTCAAATGTTTTTTATTTCTTTTTAAAGAATTGTTGGCTTTTAAGCCTGGACCCCCCCACATAGGATTATATAGGGGGGTTTAATTTGAACATAAACCGGCATGTCACTGCCTTTAAACCCCTTTAAAACATTAAACCCGGTTAGGTACCGCAACCCAGCTAAAACCCCCATTTTCTCTTTCCTCAAAGCAGCATGAGTGCAGCTGGAAAATTTTAGGCCCCCGGGAGAGCTAACATTGTTCCCATAAGGGAAACAAACCCAGAATGTGCTTTTAAGGCTGTTCAAAATGAGAGGGCAAACCATTAAAAATTTTTTCCCGGATTTTTTAAGAGGCCAAACATTTGGTGGCCGCCATAAGCTTTGTGTCCTGTTTTTGTCCCTTTTTGGGGGTTCTTTTTTAAATTAATATTTTTTTTTAATAATTTGTTTATTTCCATTTAATTTTTTTCCCACAAACATTGTAGCTTGGGTTGTTCTGCGTTCACTACCCGTCCGATATAATTTTAGTTTCATTAGGTTAAAACGGGTCGGAGTGTCCGCACAGTGGAAAGAAAGGAGTTTAGCGACTCAGAACCTTTCCCATAAGGCCATTGATTTCTCCCTATTCATAATTTAGGGGCCCGGATCCAAAGGGTTTTCCCAAAATTTTAAAGTTGCAAAAACCAAAACCAAAATTCACCCAGGTTTGCCCAATAAAGCAAAATTTTTTAACCCAAAAAAAAATTGAAAATTTTTTTTGGAAATTTAGGAAAAAAATTTTTTTAAAAATTTCAAATTTTTCCCTTTTAAAATTGGAAAAAAAATTCTAAATTTAAAAGTTCCTACTGGGAACCCCATTGTGATTAAAATTTCCCCCCTTTGGGAAAGCCATGAACAAAGCCCTAAAAATTTAAATGGCATTCCCTAATTCTCATTTGACCCCTCTTTTTTTCCCTGCTTTCGAAACAGAAAATTTAAACAGTAAAGTACCCACAATTTTACCTTAAAAGAGGCCTGTTCGCTGTTGGAAAATTTCAACATAATGTGGATTTGGGAAAATTCCCCAATTCAGTATTTTTTTTAATTGGGGAAACACTTTACTATTTAAAAACCCAATGGATTATTATCATGCATTTTTTACTGGGTTTCTATACCCGAGTACGGGGGGGGCTTTCCGCCAGGTGGGTGCCTCACATTGTGTTGTATTCTCCACGTCAATTGCCCATAGGTTTCGAACGCAGTGATATAAATATAATAACTTAAAAAAGGTCCAATTTGGGCCTTCCAATGAACACAAGTCCCCTTTTTAAAACCCAAAACATTCCGTAACCCCCCAAGTGAAAAATTTTTAAGGGGCCCCCCCCCTTTCACCAAAAGGGAGGGAACAAAAGTGTCTAATGACATTTAAAGTAAGTTTTTTGCCAAGGTCCAAATTTATAATTTAAAAACCCATAAAATCGGAATTTTTTTTGTTCGTAAGAAAATTGAATGAAACTTTTTGGCCAAATTCCCAAATTTCGTATTTATAACCTTTTCGGTTCATGAATTTCCAAAGTCCCCAGTTAGAATTTAAGCCGGGTATTAAACTACCAAAGAGTTAAATTATTAGGCCATCAAGACGAATTTCTGGGAGATTTTGGGAAGTTGCCTAAAAAATTCTTGTTTTCCACACTGTTGGCACAACCCCTTTAATATCTTACCATTGAGGTATTTGGCCCATTCAGTTTTCACATTTCGGGTCCCTTGTTTTTTCCCCAATTTTGAAAGGATTGCCCCAAGGACCCTGAGGGGGTTTTCACCAACCGTTGATTCAGGGTTTAAATTGGGAGGGGTATGGTTTTGGAAGAGGGTTTAAAACAGATTCCCATAATTAGGTTTCTCCTAACCTTCAATTAAAGCGTTAAAAACTAATTAAAAGCCAGATCCCACCAGTAAATGGACTTTTTCCCTTCCACCCGGAGGGAAAAAATATAATCCCCGCCATTTTAAAAGGTGATGGAAACAATGAAAGTTATAATTTTAAAGTGTTTTTTGGGGGAGGGTTTCACAGGACAAAATTTAAAAAGGTCTTACGGCCGGACCAAAAAAGGTTTAACAAACGGTTGCCTTTGTTTTAAGCCTTTTGTTTTTTACAGAAGTTGACAATCCTGTGACCCCGGGCCCATTTTCCGAAATTACCATTTCCGCACCTACACGGGGGTTTGGCGGGGGCCTTTAAGCAGGAAACACATAATGGAAATTGGGGAAGGGGAAAGGTTTCCAACCTAAATCAAAACATCTTTATTTCAGCAGGGACTACTAATAATGTAAGAATGTTTAGAGAGACCCCTCCAAAAAGCCCCTTTCAGTGTACCATGTAAGCAAGTTCCTCCAATGAAACTGGGTGTGTTTCAAACCCTTTTCACGCCCAGGGAGTTAACTAGGTGACGAAAAAACCTTTCCCTACCTTATTTAGACGCCACTACCATCGGGTTGAAATCAAGCTGTTTTAGAGCACTGCTCTGAAACAGGTGCCGCAAGTGACGGGTGGAAACAACCTACTTTACACGCCGCTACCTTCGGGTTGATTTGGCGGTGCAAGATACATTTGTCTCATAAACCCAGTTGTTTCCACCCTGTTGTAGAGGCGTGTAAAGGTACCCTGAGAGATAAAATATCAAAAATAACATCCAGAAAACCACATTGTCTAAATTAAATAAATGTATTTGTATCTTGCTGAGAGAAATAAGTATTTGATGCCCTACCAACCATTAGGAGTTCTGGCTCCTACAGACCAGTTAGACACTTCTAATCAACTCATTACCTGCATTAAAGACAGCTGTCTTAAATTGTCACCTGTATAAAAGACTCCACACACTCAATCAGTCAGACTCTAATCTCTACAACCAGGGGTGCACCAAGCCCCACCGCCGCCTGAGCCGCAGCAGCTGATGACCGGGGCGGGGGGGTGCTGGTGGATCCCTGCACCCCCGCCCCTTGTGTGCTCAGCCTGTCGGACTGATGCCCGGGGGGGTGCTGGCAGGTTCCCGCACCACCGCCCCTTGTGCTTGGACTCATGCCCCCTTTGGGGGTGCTGTTAGGTCCCCGCACTGCCGCCCCTTGTGCTGAGCTAGAGGACCGGGGAGGGGGGTGGAATGCGCAGCGCTGCTCAGCGGGTCTTACCTGACCGGAGCCGCCGGCGCCATGACAGGGGGACGCTGTGTGCATGTGGCTCCGCCCCCTTCTGCACAGCCGCTCCCCCTGCCTCTTGCCACCTGAATGAAAGGGCTCACACTGTCCAATGGACGGTGCGGCCCTGTCTACAACATGGGCAAGACCAAAGAGCTATCTAAGGATGTCAGGGAAAATATCCTAGACCCGCACAAGGCTGGAATAGGCTACAAGTAAGACGCTGAGTAAGAAGGAGATAACTGTTGGTGCAATAGTAAGAAAATAGAAGAAATACAAAATGAGTGTCAATCAACATCGATGTGGGGCTCCATGCAAAATCTTACCTTGTGGGGTATCCAGGATCATGAGGAAGGTGAGAGATCAGTCTAAAACTACACAGAGGGAACTTGTTAATGATCTCAAGGCAGCTGGGACCACTGTCACCAAGAAAACCATTGGTAACACCTTAAGCCATAATGGATTAAAATCCTGCAGTGCCCGCAAAGTCCCACTGCGCAAGAAGGCACATGTGGAGGTCCGGCCGAAGTTTGCCAATGAACACCTTCGTGATTCTGAGAGTGATTGAGAGAAGGTGATGTGGTCAGATGAGACAATAATTGAGCTCTTTGCATCAAATCAACTCGCCATGTTTCGAGGAAGAGAAATGATGCCTATGACCCAAAGAACACTGTCCCCAAGCTGTCAAGCATGGTGAGGGAAACATTATATGTGTTGGGGGTGTCTCTCTGCTAAGGGCACAGGACTACTTCACTGCATCAGTGGGACAATAGATGGAGCTATGTACCGTACAATCCTGAGTGACAACTTCCTTCCCTCCGCCAGGACATTAAGAAGGGTTGTGGCTGCGTCTTCCAGCAGGACAATGACCCGAAACATACAGCCATGGCAACAAAGGAATGGCTCAAAATGAAGCACATTAAGGTCATGGAGTGGCCTAGCCAGTTTTAGACATTAATCTTATAGAAAACGTATGGAGGGAGCTGAAGCTCCAAGTTGCCAAGCGATAACCTCAAACTCTTAATGATTTATAGATGATCTACAAAGAGGAGCGGACCAAAATTCCTCCTGACATGTGCGCTAATGCAATTAACTATAAGAAACGTCTGACTGCTGTGCTTGCCAATAAGGGTTTTGCCACCACGTATTAAGTCTTGTTTGCCAGAGGGATCACATACTTATTTCTCTCTGCAAAATGCAAGTTACTTAATATCATTTAGACAATATGATTTTCTGGATTTTATTTTTGATATTCTCTCACTGTTAGAATTAACCTTCCCTTAAAATTGTAGACTGTTCATATCTTTGTCAGTGAGCAAACTTACAAAATCAGTAAGGGATCAAATACTTATGTCCCCACTGTAGTATCCGTATGTCAAGTGTATGTCATGTGTTTATTTTTTTTCACCTAGCATCTGTATGTCATGTGAGTGCTGTTCAAAAGTGTGCTTTATTTTCTAGGTGTACTTTTAGGGTATGCAAATGGAGTCCATGGAGCCCCGAATAAGAGTCTCAAACACAGGACTAGCCAGATATCCCTCCAGGGAGGAACCTAGCCCTGGGGCAGAATCCTTGCGGAGACCACCATAACCACCATATTAAGTGGCCCTTTTAGTCAATATCCCACACAGTTACGAGTTAAGGATATGACAAGGGAATTAACAGAGCCAGGTATCCATCCACAGACAGCTGTTTCGGGGTGTTGCCCCTCATCAGCGTGGAGTAGGATTCTGGCTAGGTGGGAGCAATGCCTGGTAGACCAACATCACAAAGCATTCACTGATCTCAGGGAGACCAGGCAAGGAAAACACTGAGGGCAGCTGACTAAAGCGCTCAACACAGTGAAATCCATAAAGCATTGCCCCCTGGAAATTTGAATATGAGATCAGTGAGTGCTTTGCGATGTTGGTCTACCAGGACAGACGCAAAGCCTAAAAAACCCTACTTTTTCCAAGAAATGCAGTTAGAAGAAAATAATAGACGGAGCATGGCATTTTTTTGGGGTAGGGGGGAGGTGGGGAATTAAATGACATCTAAAAAAAAATATATATAATTGTATGGCTTGGTAAAAAAAGAGAGCTATGCCGAGGTACAATGGCCTTGACAATTATACTTTTACTAGGGTCATTTTACAGTATCATACAACATGGAGCTATAATAACGTTCTATGCAGAGGGGCTTTGCTTAACATTTAGTTCTACATAGAGGGTCACTTTACATAGTCGCTAATGTACAGTGGTAAACTGAGGAGAAAAAAACCTGATTATAGCAAAATGGCTCTCATTTATCCAACATGAGAAATGCTTCATGGCAAACAACAGCAATTGCATCGGGAAGATGGAGTCACTAGAGCTATGGGGATGACAGGGAGTAGGTTACTTAATCAACAAAATAATGTTTCTATTGTGTAATACTGAGCTTGTGTTTTGGCAATAAATCAATGTTATCCTAATATCTGTGGATGGGATAAAAAACCTAAATGTTCAGTTTGTGCTTCAGCATAAAGATCATAATGCTCCACTACAGATCATAAAGAGTAGGACGATGATGACAAGGATGATGCTTGGTCAGGTAGCATAGCCCTGTTATAAATCATCCACTGGATCTACGAATATACGGACAGGAAAATCAGAGCTAAGGCTCCACTCAGTGTTATTTCAAGGTTCTAAGAGTTTTTTAGGCTGATACATTGAGTCTCCTTGACCTTTGAGGTACAGTACCATCCAGCAGGGACAAAGGTCCATCCATACTCACATCCACACGGCTGTGCTCAGTTAGGGAGGTATTTTTAGTCTATGTAGACTTTTTAAGGCTAGGGTCACATTTGCGTTAGCAAATGCAGATCCTGATCCGGTTTTAAGCATGCGAAATGCTCAAAACCAGATCAGGATCCGCAGCCCATAGGAGCCCATTATAAAACCGGATTGCACTACATGCAATCCGGTTACCACTTGCAGATTTGTACCCTGCGGTAAAAATCATGCAGGCTGCAGTTTTCGCAGCGGTTTGCAAACCGCAGCAGGAGACCTATAATGGGCACCTATGGGAGCCCATCCGGCTGCCACAAGGCACATGTGAATGCCTGCGGTAGCTGTCTGCTTTGTTCATCCCTGCTGCCGCATGGATAAACAAAGGGTTAATGTTAATATAGATGTGGGCAACATGTCTGTCAGGAGTGCCCACTCTCCTAGAGACATGTTGTCCACATAGTTAGGCATTTTAAGGGTGCGGCAGCAGGGATGAACAAAGTATCCGGCAACCGGATATGCACAGTCTGAGCAATCCGGTTACCGGATACAGGTTTAAAGACACATTGTGAACAAAACATGTGTCTGAAGGCTCATGCGAATACCCATCCGTATCTGGATGTGGTAATCGCAATGAGCCTTCCAAATGTGACCCTAGCCTAACACCTGCTTAAAACTTTACTGTTTTTTAATGAGATTTCCTCTAACTTTAGCATATTTTAAAGCAGGGCCAAGCGGACAAAAGCATCCCTGAAATATAAACCCAGCAATCCACATACTATAATAACCATCAGCCCCGATCAGTGAAATTTCATCACTTTCTTAAAAGAGTTATTTGAAGAGCCACATGTGAATGGAAACAGCAGTGGAATAATCAAGACACAGTTCCATTGACGTTAAGGGTTGCTTCATATGCAAAAGGTGAACAAGAAATAACCGGAGGACACTTAGGTTAGCAGACCCAATGTTCATTTGATGGGAAATATCTGGATTGAATCCATCCTAGTTTGCTAATCCCGTGTGAGATGAGTTCTGTTCTGTTCATTTTGGCTTTGAAAATGTCAAGTTTGTTTTTGTTCATGGTTCGTACAGTCCAAGTTCAACATTTTATGATATATCTGCAGTTTTTGATATTCCCTTTCAGCCAAGTGATATAAGCACCAACACATCCTTGCAGCTTTGATCCTAGCCCATCATGAGTATTGATCATACTCAGGTTGATCATTGGCTCTTCCTCAGTAGCTTGTTGAGTGCTTCCGACCTGGGGTGCATCTTCCAGAACTACATCAAATTCCTTTAGCTTTAATTTCCATTAAGTTTTCTTTGCATAATGAAGAAGTAGATTGCCAAGCTTTTTCTACTGTGCAGTAATGTGGCTACCGAAAAGAAGCCACACTGAATCAAAGTTGTATGTTGTCAATACAAACTGCCTCATCGTTCAACGTCCTGCTGCAAATGCTGGCACAGGGCAGTGTGCTTAGTTTGGTACCTCAGTTGAAACCTTTCTGCCAAGGGTGTGCATGATGGTAGAATAGATTGCCAATATAAATAATACCAGGAGTGAATGAAGTGTGAAGTACATTATATCTGGGCCATTCACCTTGTGGGTGTAAAAGAGTTTATTAAGCACATCCATGTACTACATGGCCACTAATTTGTTTGAGTGGTCACTATCATGCACAGTAAGGCTAGAGTCACACTGGCGACGTGGATGCGTTTTTTCCATGCGTTTTTCACACTTTTCTTTTGTGAAAAACGCATGCAAAACGCATCCATAGGCACCAATGCAAAAAACGCTTGTTATAATTGCACAAACGCATTGCCAAAGTGCCATGCGTTTTTTCCATGCGTTTTTGGCTCAGCACAAAAAAACGCATCATGCTGTGTGCTTTGGTGCATTTTCGTATCATGGGGCCCTGGGCAACGCATGCGTCAACGCATGTGTCCAAATGACACATGTGAAAACACATGCATTTCCAGGACATGGATATTTTGCATAGAATAAAAGCTAAATTTATCACGTGACCAATCAATCACATAAAAGTGGGAAGGGCATGATGTACCCTGGCCTGCCCCCGGGTGTGTCGAAAGAAGGAGCCCAGCCTCTAGGAAGGTATGTCTACATGTGTTCCAAAAATGGGCTCATTAATGTTGTGCGATACTCTGCTGTGCCACCCATGTTGATCCAATGTTTGTAAATGTGGTTTAGATGGCCGACTTGGATGTGTCTGTAATCCTGACCCTGTCAGACTCCTCCTCGTCTTCATCATCATCTGTAAGTTAACAAGAAACAGTACTTTACCACTTTACTGTACCACTTTACCTCCCCTTTTTATTGGCTGAGGGGTGTGTTATCAGTGTTTTCTCCACACAAATTTACATGCCCCATCCCACATATGGCCCTATGCATTAACGCATGCATTTTTTGGGAGCCTCCGAAAACTCCAAACCAATTAGAAACCACCTAAAAACCACCCAAAAATAACGTTAGTGCAAGCGTTTTTTGTAAAAAGCACTCCTAAGTGTGACACTAGCTTAACATCGTATTTTTCTTGCCCTTACTAGATATATGTAGCTGCACTTTGCACAAGGAGATAACTATTATTTGGCAGTGACTTTTTTATTTTAAAAAGGAGCTGTAAATGTCATCCATTTGTGAGGGGGTAGACTATGCCCGTTCAGTCCTGTCCCTGAAAACACCAGTCACACATTGTATTATATTAGTGCGAACTTTGTAATGCTTCCATGCATAATATATAATGTGATGTAGCAGTTTATTTAATGTAATGTATATACTCGTGTATAAGCCGACCCGTGTATAAGCCGATCCCCCTACTTTTGCCCCAAAACCTGGGAAAACCTATTGACTCGTGTATAAGCCGAGGGTGGACCCCAGCACAGGTATACAGCAGCCCCAGAGGTATATACAGCAGCCCCAGTGGTAGTATACAGCAGCAGCCCCAGTGGTATATACAGCAGCAGCCCCAGTGGTTAGTATACAGCAGCCCCAGAGGTGTATATAGCAGCCCCAGTGGTAGTATACAGCAGCCCCAGTGGTAGTACACAGCAGCCCCAGTGGTAGTATACAGCAGCCCCAGAGGTATATACAGCCCCAGTGGTACTGTACAGCAGCCCCAGTGGTAGTATACAGCAGCCCCAGTGGTAGTATACAGCAGCCCCAGTGGTAGTATACAGCAGCCCCAGTGGTAGTATACAGCAGCCCCAGAGGTATATACAGCCCCAGTGGTACTATACAGCAGCCCCAGTGGTAGTATACAGCAGCCCCAGTGGTAGTATACAGCAGCCCCAGTGGTAGTATACAGCAGCCCCAGAGGTAGTATACAGCAGCCCCAGAGGTATATACAGCCCTAGAGGTATATACAGCAGCCCTAGTGGTGAATACAGCAGCCCCAGAGGTATATACAGCAGCCCTTAGGTAGTATACAGCAGCCCAGTGGTGTATACAGCAGCATTAGCCCCAGGGGTGTATACAGCAGCAGCCCCAAAGCTGTATACAGCAGCAGCCCCAGGGCTGTATACAGCAGCAGCCCCAGGGCTGTATACAGCAGCAGTCCCAAAGCTGTATACAGCAGCAGCCCCGGAGGTATACAGGCCCCCCCATCAAGCTCCAGGGCCCCCCCCCCTTGCACCGCAGCCTGTAAAGTAAAATCATACTTACCAGTGTCCTGTCGCGCTGTCCCGCCGCTTGCCGACACATGATC
The DNA here is from genome assembly GCA_033576535.1 of Allobates femoralis. NCBI lineage: Eukaryota > Metazoa > Chordata > Amphibia > Anura > Aromobatidae > Allobates > Allobates femoralis. Next base: position 634,520,329 of record JARQOC010000002.1, on the reverse strand, counting down.
CCGGGCTTCCATCCGCGTCTTCCGGCTTCCGGCGGTCGCGGACAATGACGTCATTGCCCGCGACCACAGAAGACGTGGAATGAAGCCCGGGATCGTGTGTCGGCAAGCGGCGGGACAGCGCGACAGGACACTGGTAAGTATGATTTTACTTTACAGGCTGCCGCACAAGGGGGGGGGCCCTGGAGCTTGATGGGGGGGCCTGTATACCTCCGGGGCTGCTGCTGTATATATATATACTCGCGTATAAGCCAAGGGGGGACTTTTCAGCCCAAATTTTGGGCTGAAAAACTGGGCTTATACGCAAGTATATACGGTATATATATATATATACATACATATATATAGTAAGTTAGAGAGCTTGTTCAGCCAATGACCATAGGGTGAGCAGCAGTTAAGTATGTGCCATCGGCCCACTGGAGGTGGAGCATCTTCTAGGCCGAGAGGGGAGACTCCATGTTAGAGAATTCACCGAATAGGTTACATAATTATCAGAGAAGAGAAAAAAAAAACATTTTTGGCCACTTACAAAATATCAATGACTCCATGTTAGTTCAGTAGTGGTAGTAGAGAGTTTAGTGTATACAGTAATAGTAATTGTGTGCAAGCTGTGTAGATATATTTGGTCACTGCTAGCGGGTGTTTGTGACAACTGTTACCCTAACACCGGTGGACAGAAGAACTAGAGCTCCCAGGAAGGACTCAAGACGTTGGACGTAAAGAAAACTAGCTCCGTCCTTCTATTACGAGCTCCAGGCCCATAGATTCCCCCTGTCAGTGGGCTGTTTCCATTGGTACTTGTCCTCGGCAGTGAACTTGGCATAGACATGGGCGAACAGGTCTATGCAGTAATGGACTTTGGAGGAGAAGAGTCCAGTCGACGGTTGTAACAGTTGTGTCAACGGTTCCCTGTAGGTGGGATGTGACCCAATATCAAATTGGGAATAAATAACTCACATATATGGAAGTATGGTTCTAAGTGGAAAGGATGAGGACAGGTGAGAGACAGCATTGGTACCAGGAGTTATGGAGCAGTTGAAAGAAAAAGTGTGCCGTAAAGCAAAGTGTGTTGTGAAAGACTTTGTTCATGTGCTGTACGCACAGTATCAGTGTATTTGCGGTACTGTGCAGAACGTTTAGTAAAAGACTGTTTAAAAAGAACATACAAAAAAAACATTCAAATCTGAGAGTCCTCAGTGGTTGATACTTTCTAATGGCTAACTGAAAAGATGGTAAACATAGCAAGCTTTCCAGACTCTAAGGTCACTTCATCAGTTTTAATCATACTAAGACAAATTCTAAAGACATATATTTATACACAGCAGACAGGGCCGCACCGTCCATTGGACAGTGTGAGCTCTGAGCATTAGGCGGCAGGCAGGCAGGGGGAGCGGCAGTGGAGAAGGGGGCGGCGCCTGCATCGGCTTCAGGTAAGCTCCTCACCCTGTGCCTCATTTGCCGCCGGTAGCGGGGCCCCCTGCTTGCTCCTTACTTACGGCTGCAGGGAGGCGGCAGTGCTAGTACCCAGCAGTAACCAAACTCTCCCCACCCCCATTCCTCACCTAAGGCTGCTGGAGGGTGCCCCCCCCCTCCTGAGGGGAGGCTCAGGAAGCAGGGAGGATTGATGCACCCCTGACAGCAGAACATAGAATAGTTCAGTAAATAACACCAGTGACGTGAAGCAGAACACAGAATGGTCAGTGTTGGGAGGGGGGAAGAGCAGTTGTAGCAGTAAATATCAGCATTCAAAGATAAGATAGTTTTATTGTCCTTTGATTGGTGCTCTGGTCCTGGATTTGAAGATTCTTTAATTGATCTAAAAGTACATTGATGTAAAAAATAGCTTGAATCCCCAGCAGATGGATCCTGGCCTGGAGATGACCTGAAACAAGGTATGGCTTGCACCCACAAATATCATTATCCATGAGGTCTTGGAGAACCGGAAGACTATAAAATAAATAGTTATTATATACGGCCATACGAGTATTAAATTCCTATTATATAACGGACTTGTCTAATTCTGCCATGTTATTATGGGGAAATTCTGGAAAAAATCAGAGATTCATAATGTACTTTTACTAATGTAATGAGTTATATACAACCTGACTGAACACACTGGCTTGTAATTCATGAGGCGTGTTAAGTTCATGTGGTATGGGTGTCATATATTTAACATGTAGTGAAAGAAAAGATTTATTACTCTTACCTCCATAGGCTCACATGCCCTTGTTAACACAAAGGAAGCCACGAAAGAGTCTATTTTAAGAAAGATGGAGAGTTAATCACTAGAGGAAGACGTGTGCCTTGTAAGATGCAGCCAGGAAAGTCCATGGATCCCGGCCAAATGTGTTTTTAACAGAGGTAATGGTTATCTTGGACACAAGTAGGTGCCTGACCCCATTAGTGTTAAGGGCGGTCTCACTTCCTACTGTAACATAACTGACGGGATCATTTTTGTGTCTCCTAAGATAAGTTATTAGCATTCCTTACTGGTAAAGGAAACCTTAAATATGCAGATTTAAGATGATCTGACCCTGGAGGATTTACCCGTGTCCAGTATCGGATCATCCATTTTTATCTTTGTGCTAAGACAAATGCAAAGCTTAGTAGTATATATGGCATAGCAAGCAAAACATGATGCCTCTGATGCCAGTGAGAGACGTCAGACTGAGAGTGTCTAGAAATATACACACACTAAAATTCCTATTACCAAGAGTCAATGGAACCTGAAAGGAACTGGATTAATAAATATTCTACATTGACGGGGGTGTAACTACAATAAGTACATGGGGATGTGATCCCATCTGTGCCCTGGAGCCTGGGGGGCCCCAAATGTCCTTTTGGCCTATAGAAAAAGACTATTGCTATTAAAGATTTTGAATAATTTGGGGCCTCGCTGGAGCTTTTGCATCGTTGCCCATAATCTTCAAGTTATGCCACTGTACATTGATACATAAAAATAGCAACAAATACTAATTATATGGATTGTCAGAGTATATTAAGGTCCTGTTTTTCCTTCTTCTGCCCTGTACACCACATCAGAGACATAACAAGTAATAAAGGGTCCCCAGTACATCATTCATTACCACTGATGTGGAAGCTTCAAGGTCTTAGTCTCATGTAGTGAAGCAGGTAGAAAGCTTATTTGGAAGTGAGATTACAGCAAAAGGATCAAACAGTTCAGAGAGTTAAAGAGGGGAATAAAAGAATTATGTGACCCACAGCGATTCCATGGAAGGATCTGTCGCTCGGGTCCCAAGATCAGGTTTTCAAAGGGAACCTGTCACCTCTCCATCCCTTTATGAACCACCACCATAACATTATATAGGCCTGTTTCTGGATTATAAAAATGTCCTTTATATGCCACAGATTTATTTCTAAATTTGAAAAATTAAATCTGGCATCACACTATGATTAGCCAGTACTAATAGGGCATTGATTCACACAGACTAGTCCTGCCTTGGATTATGTAATCAGGTCTTCCTGGCCTTGAGTACCCGAAACGCAGCGTCTGCAGTTTGAGGTTCTGATTTAGCACAAATCCTGAGGCATATTAAAAGGCTTGTTAAAGAGTCAATTATGACTTTTAGGATTGCTACCTCTATTAGGTGGCATTAGAGTTTTTCACTTCCTCACTGAAGTGACAATTTGCATATGGCTTTGAGTAATAAGTCTAGGTGTATGCTTCCTGGCTTCATTAGCACACTGTGCCTGACCGGGTAGTTGTTAGGGTGGTTTCACACTTGCATTTTTTTGTCTTGCATTGTAATCTGTCCAAATCCTGATGCCTCCTGATCAGGCATGTGTCCCTATGCTTAAAATGGGGCCTCAGGTACATGCGGTTGCATCAGAATTCAGCCTCATTCTACCACATTAATTGTTTTGATCTCCTCCATGGACATAAAAAGTAGCGTTTTTGGTGATTGTTAAAACTCCTGATGCATCCGGATGCATCCCCATTCGTACACACATATGACTTTTAAGGGCATCCAGGTTCGTAAATAGGCGGAACCGTCCAATCCGATCTATTTTCCCACACTGAGCATGCTCAAAGTTTTTTTCTGGTCATTTACAGGGCTCTCTCCCTTCCACCTCCCTCCTTCCTCTCCTCCTCTTTCCTCCCTCAGTCCGGATCAGGCATCTGTTTGCTGCGGTGGCATGCATTTGCAGATACAAGGCCGCATGCAGATGGTCCCATTTGCATCCTGATCTGGATGGAATGCTAGTGTGAAACCAGACTTAGGCCCCTTTCACATCAGCGGTAATCACAACTGCCGCGATTACCGCATAACGGCCTCACTTGCAGTTCACTTGCGGCAAGCCCCATGCAATGTCTATGGGGCATGCCGCAATGCCCGGTGTTTTGCACTTGCGGCAGATGCAGCCGCAAGAAAACCGAGGCTGACCGCGTTTTTTTCGTGGCTGCATCTGCCGCAAGTCCCGAAACCGCAACTGTACCGCACTACCCGCACCTGCCACAAGCCCCTGCAAACTTTACAGAAATGTAAATGACTTCGAGTCCTTTTCCACCATGGATATATCTGCACAGTTTATTTACTGAGCTAAATCAGCACACAAAATGTCCGACTCTGGGATAAGCTCATTAGCTTTGGCAGAGTCTAGACTAGCTCCAGCTAGTCTTGCTGTCCAGGAAATCACTCACTAGGATAATCCCACCAGGTCACTTGACTTGCTCCATATTGGTACCTGTTGTGAGTTCAGAAAGGAGCCTCGGTTGCTTCCAGGACTCTCAGGAGCTCTAGCCAGCTCCACACTCACACATGGCTTGTTTACCATTTGGTGCAAAGAGGAAGTCTGCAGGACCTTGCTTAAATCACAGACACATGACCAGGAAGGAGTCACATTATAATAGATGTGACACGCCCATGGGAGGTATGTGGTTAGCCAGAACCACCCAACTCTTTGACTAACCTGTAAACCACCTTTACATTATAAGTCTTGCATACAGTCCACAATATCTATTTTAATGGCACAGTTCGTCTGTTAAATATTGGCCATTTAAAATTGCGTGAATGCTCACAGTCTTAATTTTATTAGAAATCATATGACACAAAATAAACATGAATTTTTTTTATAAAAAAATCTTCCTACATTCGACTTGATTTTCATCTCAATTAGATAAACTTCTGAGTGAAGACAACTTTCCATAAGTAGTAAAGGCAATGGGTGCTTAATGGACCGTCTGTAATAATGCTGAAACAGTGCCACTGAATTGTAGATTTGTAATAATGGGGAGATTATAGTCCTTAACTTCCAGTTCAGAAAAGTCCTTCAATATTCGGCTGCTGAGGGATTGATGTTCTCCATTGTAGGGAGCATGTGAATCACCTATTGTGGCATTAAGAAAAGGTACAAAGGGGTGGCCCCAGACTAGTCTGATCTCTGGCTGAGTACCTCAGCCAGACATTTAAAATTCTCTGATATACCCCAGGAATCCAGGTTTTCTTTAAAATTCTATCAAGAGATGAAGGAGATATGGAGGGAAGATGTAGAAGCAGGCAGAGATTTTCCTGCAAGTTCTGCAATGACAGATACAGTTCTCCATAGATCTTTATGAGCACCAACTGTCATCTCCCATCTCAATAATGGGAAAATCTATGCTCAGTCCAGAAAGAGAAAGCAGCAGATTTCTCAAATATGATAATATTATAGCTTCATATTTTCATGTGTAACAATTACTTATGAAAAAAAGATTAAAAGCATGGAAGGGGATTTTCTGGCTATGTACCAAAAGAAGTCTCCTAACAAACCACTTGTTAATTAGGCAAAATACATACATAAATAAATATGATGATAATACAGACATGAGCATTGTGCTATCACAACAGGAAAAAATCATAATAAACTTACAAGCAGTAATTTTGAACAGAAATAATTTAAAAGGTATCTAGAGGTAACCAATATGGGGCACCAAAGTAAATTGAAAATTCCAGGTCAAAATCAATCGATATTCCACACCCTCTTCCACCATTCCACTATTCAACATGTACTCACTGTCATGGACATAGACTGAGACAACCGGAGGGGGGGGGGAGTCATAAAGATATCCCACCCTATCACCAGTTTGTTACTGGCTCACATTGAGTGAATAGTGTATATACCTGTTAATTATATGTATATATATATATGCAATTCCCTATTGTGAGCCCTCCCAATAATCGGCCAAGCAGTGCTGTTTTAGGACAAACTGGTGTCAGGTTACGTAAATATAAATGGTTTCGCCACAAGGCAATATATACAGTGCCTACAAGTAGTATTCAACCCCCTGCAGATTTAGCTGGTTGACACATGCGGAATTAACTCGGCATTGTGACATTTGGACTGTAGATCAGCCTGGAAGTGGAAATGCAGTGCCACAAAATAATTTTTTTTTTTTTTTAAAGCGTTAAAAGTTCATTCAGAGGGTCATTTATTATTCAACCCCTCAAACCACCAGAATTCTGTTTGGTCCCCCTAAAGTATTAAGAAGTAGTTCAGGCACAAATAACAATGAGCTTCACATGTGTGGATTAATTATCTCTTTTGCCAGCCTTTTCTGACTATTTAAGACCCTCCCCAAACTTGTGAACAGCACTCATACATGGTCAACATGGGAAAGACAAAGGAGCATTCCAAGGCCATCAGAGACAAGATCATGGAGGGTCACAAGGCTGGCAAGGGGTACAAAACCCTTTCCAAGGAGTTGGGCCTACCTGTCTCCACTAGTTGGGAGCATCATCCGGAAGTGGAAGGCTTATGAAACTACTGTTAGCCTTCCACGGTTGGACAGCCTTTGAAAGTTTCCTCCCGTGCCGAGGCCAGGCTTGTCCGAAGAGTCAAGGCTAACCCAAGGACAACAAGGAAGGAGCTCCGGGAAGATCTCTTGGCAGTGGGGACATTGGTTTCAGTCAATACCATAAGTAACGTACTCCACCGCAATGGTCTCTGTTCCAGACGAGCCCGTAAGGTACCTTTACTTTCAAAGCGTCATGTCAAGGCTCGTCTACAGTTTGCCCATGATCACTGGAGGACTCTGAGACAGACTGGTTCAAGGTTCTATGGTCTGATGAGACCAAGATTGAGATCTTTGGTGCCAACCACACACGTGACGTTTGGAGACTGGATGGCACTGCATGACGACCCCAAGAATACCATCCCTACAGTCAAGCATGGTGGTGGCAGCATCATGCTGTGGGGCTGTTTCTCAGCCAAGGGGGCTGGCCATTTGGTCCGCATCCATGGGAAGATGGATAGCACGGCCTACCTGGAGATTTTGGCAAGAACCTCCGCTCCTCCATCAAGGATCTTAAGATGGGTCGTAATTTCATCTTCCAACAAGACAACGACCCAAAGCACACAGCCAAGAAAACCAAGGCCTGGTTCAAGAGGGAAAAAATCAAGGTGTTGGAGGGCCTAGTCAGTCTCCTGACCTTAACCCAATTGAAAACTTGTGGAAGGAGCTCAAGATTAAAGTCCACATGAGACACCCAAAGAACCTAGATAACTTGGAGAAGATCTGCATGGAGGAGTGGGCCAAGATAACTCCAGAGACATGTGCCGGCCTGATCAGGTCTTATAAAAGACGATTATTAGCTGTAATTGCAAACAAGGGTTATTCCACAAAATATTAAACATAGGGGTTGAATAATAATTGACCCACACTTTTATGTTTAAAATTTATAAAAATTCAACTGAGCAACATAACTTTTTGGTTTGTAAGATTTATGCTTCTGTTAATAAATCCTACTCTCTTTTGCAGTTTGAAGGCTCTAACTTACTGGCATCTTATCAAACCAGCTAAATCTGCAGGGGGTTGAATACTACTTGTAGGAACTGTATATACCTCAATACCGTCACTGCTGAGCTCCACAATTACCCAGGAAAAGGATTAGCTGCCACCACAAATTGTTTATACAGGTAGATTAGATGCCCATTACAGGTAGTATAGGGCTTTTGGGATGTGGTTTATAGAGCAAGAGGAATGAATCAATGAAATTTTATATATTTATTCTGAAAGATAGACTGTATTTACAAAAATATACAAAAGATGTTACAAAGGGGACGAAACAATACAGTAATCAATTACATAAAATAAGAGAGATAACAAAAGAAAATCACTAAACCTGTGTCTCAGCAATGGCATCAGCGCTTAGAAAGAGTAATTTCTCCTTATAGAAAATATACACACTAATTTGCACCTTCCAACATTGAACAAGTATTATTATAATGTGAGATTTGCTTTTGCTAACCCATGTTATGCTCACAAACCTCCCTCTGGTTACTAATAAAAAGTCCGGTCATGTGATATGGCTTCAGTTTCCAGAAAATTAAAAAATTTCCCTGGAGGTTCCAGGCAGAAGATATTGTGGTCATGTTTCCTGTCATAATTGTGCCTTTTTATAGAAATTAAACATATATACATGTGTGTTGTCATTCAGCTGCCAGATATTATTTTGGGGCTCATAGGCATATCTTGCAGTTATGAAAATATGTATATCCCATAACTGTATGTTATATCTCATAGCTATATGTATATCCCCTAACTGTAGGATCTATGATAACCCCAATATTCATAATTTTCCATAGGTGCCCTTATGTCTGCTGTTGTTTTTTGAGGCTCAGATGAGTTATGTATTATGGCAACAAAAACGACACTTATCCAACTCTGTATACACAAATCTCAGTCTGCACTGGTACATCTGCTGGGTTTCAATTACCTCTCTATATGAAGATGTCCTAGTTCAATAGATGTGCCTTTTCTATCAACCTTCTCAGTTTGAATTACCGTATATACTCGTGTATAAGCCGACCCGTGTATAAGCCGACCCCCCTACTTTTGCCCCCAAAAACTGGGAAAACTTATTGACTCGCGTATAAGCCGAGGGTGGACTCCAGCACAGGTATACAGGCCCCAGCAGTGGGGTATACAGCAGGCCCCAGCAGTGGGGTATACAGCAGGCCCCAGCAGTGGGGTATACAGCAGGCCCCAGCAGTGGGGTATACAGCAGGCCCCAGCAGTGGGGTATACAGCAGGGCCCAGCAGTGGGTTATACAGCAGGCCCCAGCAGTGGGGTATACAGCAGGCCCAGCAGTGGGGTATACAGCAGGCCCCAGCAGTGGGGTATACAGCAGGCCCCAGCAGTGGGGTATACAGCAGGCCCCAGCAGTGGGGTATACAGCAGGCCCCAGCAGTGGGGTATACAGCAGGCCCCAGCAGTGGGGTATACAGCAGGCCCCAGCAGTGGGGTATACAGCAGGCCCCAGCAGTGGGGTATACAGCAGGCCCCAGCAGTGGGGTATACAGCAGGCCCCAGCAGTGGGGTATACAGCAGGCCCCAGCAGTGGGGTATACAGCAGGCCCCAGCAGTGGGGTATACAGCAGGCCCCAGCAGTGGGGTATACAGCAGGCCCCAGCAGTGGGGTATACAGCAGGCCCCAGCAGTGGGGTATACAGCAGGCCCCAGCAGTGGGGTATACAGCAGGCCCCCAGGGGAATACAGCAGGCCCCCAGGGGTGTAAGCAGGCCCCCAGGGGTATATACAGCAGGCCCCCAGGATACAGCAGGCCCCCGGGGGTATATACAGCAGGCCCCCAGTGTATACAGAAGCCCCAGTGGCACTCGCCCCCCCCCCCATATTGAGAAGAGCCCCCAGACTTTGCAGAGCCCCCCAGTGTATACAGAAGCCCCAGTGGCACTCGCCCCCCCCCATATTGAGAAGAGCCCCCACACTTTGCAGAACCCCTGAGTGTATACAGCAGCCCCCCAGTGTATACAGAAGCCCCAGTGGCACTCGCCCCCCCATATTGAGAAGAGCCCCCACACTTTGCAGAACCCCTGAGTGTATACAGCAGCCCCCCAGTGTATACAGAAGCCCCAGTGGCACTCGCCCCCCCATATTGAGAGGAGCCCCCACACTTTTCAGAGCCCCCCAGTGTATACAGAAGCCCCCCCCCAGTGGCACTCGCCCCCCCCCATATTGAGAAGACCCCCACACTTTGCAGAGCCCCCCCGCTGCATAATCTTACCATCCAGGGTCTTCTTCACCGGAGGTCCTGCAGTCCATCTTCGCGCGCGCTGTGTTCCCGGTCTCTTGTGACCCGGCGGTCGCAGTCGAATGACGTCATCGCGCCGGGTCACGTGAGACCGGAACACAGCGCGATGATGACAGGACCCGCGGTGAAGACCCTGGATGGTAAGATTATGCAGCGGGGGGGCTCTGCAAAGTGTGGGGGTCTTCTCAATATGGGGGGGCGAGTGCCACTGGGGGGGCTTCTGTATACACTGCGGGGCTCTGAAAAGTGTGGGGGCTCCTCTCAATATGGGGGGGCGAGTGCCACTGGGGCTTCTGTATACACTGCGGGGCTCTGAAAAGTGTGGGGGCTCCTCTCAATATGGGGGGGGCGAGTGCCACTGGGGCTTCTGTATACACTGGGGGCTGCTGTATACACTGGGAGCTGTATGCACGGCTCCCCCTGCCGCTGTGATGGGCGGGGGGAGCCGTGCATATCTAATGAGCGGCCCCACGTGACGGGCCGCTGTCAGCAGCCTCCCCCCCCGCCTCCTCCAGCCTCCCCCAGCACCCGGACCCATAGGATTACCGTATTGACCCGTGTATAAGCCGAGGGGGTGACTTTTCAGCCCAATTTTTGGGCTGAAAAACTCGGCTTATACACGAGTATATACGGTAGTTTCTTGCTTCTAGCTAAAATGAATCCCATGTGTTTAGAGTGGGGGTACATGTTTCCTCTCTCTAGAGATGTCTTATAAATTTCATAATTTCTCTATGAAACTCAGCAAAATTTTAATGATAAAAATCAGAATGTTTAAGCCCTGCTACAATATCTAGTCAGTTTAGCTGAGTACCTAGAAGTATAATTTTGTGACTGGCAGCTTGCAGGAGGAGGTGCCACCATAAACCCAGGCCCAGGAAAACCCTAAATGTTGATGTATTTATGTAATTTGTAGCATAATGTGCTGCACCACAACAAGTGGTGGCAGATTGGAGTCAATAAGAGTACTATTGATTCCAAAGCACTTTACAGACACTGAAGTGATGCTTCAAGGTGTCTGTGATTTTTTTTGAAGCTGCAGAAATTATACAGATTATTTTCACTTTAATTATCACCATTTTACAGTGAACGCAGCTGATGTCTTCAGATCAGAATTAAGGGCTGTAGACATGAATCATTTATTATCATAATGATTTATTATAGTTTTCCAATGTGTCTGTTAAAAATATTGGTAAACTATCCAAAAAAATGTCAAGGTGGCTATTCTTCTCCCGTTATATACGTTTCTGAGATATTAGCTGCCCAAAGGCCTAGAGTCAGTGGCGTAATGTGAAGCTTATGCTATTAAAGGCTTGAATTAATTGGGGTCCCCATTGGAGCTTTTGAATTAGGAAGCCCAATTAATGCAAGTCTTTAGTAGGATTAATATTTATCTAAAGGCCAAAGGAACGTTTGGGGCCCTCTAAGCTCCAGGACTCAGGTGCAATTGCAACTCCTGCACCCATTGTAGTTACATCCCTGCTTAGAGTGAAACCTGCATTAGCCCAATGGTCTGCAGGATAGCCGTGCAATTGAGAGTAATTTCTTTTGTGTCTAGAATCTTTGTGAAGACAATGCAAAAGTGTATGAAGACAAAGGTGATCCATGTGAAATTTTTTGCAGTTCTACTGTTGAGTTGCTACTTTTGAATTTTGAGTAACTCTTAGGGCCGCCTTACACGTCGCAATATCGTTCCGATATTGCATAAGATTTCATGGGAGAGCGCGCACGTTTTTGGCACTTGTCCAAGATTGCATAGTAGATGTCACACAGGGAGATATCGGCAGGCAACGCAACTACGATGTAGTACGCCCTTTTTCCACGCTCTGTATGAGCAACCCAGGGAAAGACCATTTAACATTGGAGTGAATAGGGGAAGTTCCGCTCCAAATCGTAGTTGCGCTGTCACACAGCACGATCATGCCAGATCGCATATACAATATCGTACGGTTGAAGGGCTTGCACAATCTTCTTGCAATATCGTAGTTAGGTTGTTTTCGCATCGCATTGCCCATTTACACGACACAATGCACGAACTATATCAACTGCAACGGCCATACCACGTGACTTTTTATTGATGTTGCGTTGCGATATCGCGACATGTAAAGCGGCCCTTAAAGAAGCCTATGACTCGGAGATGAGGCTCATCTTCAGAGTGTTGGGTGACATGCATGGTGTAAGTTCCATTGTGGATGATGATTAGGAGAAATGGCTGGGAAAGGCAGTGGACTTGTTTCACAAGCATGTAATACGGAAGGACAGACTGGACCTATTCATAGTGGCTGGAGCATGCTCTCGAAAAACACCCAGGCATTGCAATCTGTGGAAGTGAGTAGCCTCCAAGAAACACACAGAAGTATTGAAGATGTGACCTCTTTGACTGCAACGCAACTTTGTGCCATTAAGTGTGAGATATCATGTGTAAAGACCAGGGAACAGATTTATAAAACTGTTCAAAAATCCCCAAAAAAACTTGTGATTAAAAAAATAAAGATCCCAATTAATTTTTACATTTGCATATTTTTTTGTCCAGTTGTTTGTGTTTTTCCCCCATCTTTCATTTGTCCATAATTCTATTAAATTGTGCCCTTTGTAACTTCAGTGTTTGGTGCTTCGATTACGACTTTTAAAAAAGTCGCAAAATTTTGTTAAAATGTCATTCAGTTTCTGTTGGAATGAATATGTAAGCCAGACTTGTTTATTCATGCCAGACATTTTGGCCCAAATTTTACACCATTTACTTAGAACGTGTACATTTTTTTACTGAAATTATTACATTTTGATGAGTTTGGTGTAAAAACATTAGCAAATACCACAAGTCAAAAAAAAGAAAGAAAAATGAGTAAGAAAAATTATAAACAATGAATCTGGCCCAACATTTTTTAACTATTTGTTTAACTACAAGAGTTCTGAGTAGTTCCAGAAGGGAAGCCCTCCTTACACAGATTACCATACTTGGAAATATCAGCATTCCTTAGATTCTGACAAAAACAATCATTTAAATGACGCCCTCTCTCCATTATCTGCCTGTTGGTAGATGTGCCAGAGACAATCTCCACCCTATACAAGACATAAAATGGCCAAATCACTGTGAAAGAATGTAGTACTTGTAGGTAGGGATGGGCGAATCTACTCGCTAGGACTCGTTACTCGGCGAGTAGTAAGGGACTCGCAGGACTCGGTACTCTGCGAGTTTCCCAGTGATTACTCGCACGAGTCCAATGCAAATCAATATCAATCCTAGTTTTGTCAGAAACGCTGACAACACTAGGATTGTCATTGTTTGCATTAGACTCGCGAGTAATCACTGGCTACTGTGCCAGTGATAGCAGGGAAACTCGCAGATAACTGCTGTTTCTTTGCGAGCCGAGTCCAGCTGTCTTCTCTGTGCAGCTCCAGGGTCCTAGAGCCCGCCTGCTCACAGACATGATGTAGCAGTGCTGAGATTGTTCTCAGTCTGCTCATTCCCTGTGTACAGACATGAATGTCTGTGCACAGAGATTATGTAGCAGTGCTGAGATTGTTCTCAGTCTGCTCATTCCCTGTGTACAGACATGAATGTCTGTGCACAGAGATGATGTAGCAGTGCTGAGATTGTTCTCAGTCTGCTCATTCCCTGTGTACAGACATGAATGTCTGTGCACAGAGATGATGTAGCAGTGCTGAGATTGTTCTCAGTCTGCTCATTCCCTGTGTACAGACATGAATGTCTGTGCACAGAGATGATGTAGCAGTGCTGAGATTGTTCTCAGTCTGCTCATTCCCTGTGTACAGACATGAATGTCTGTGCACAGAGATGATGTAGCAGTGCTGAGATTGTTCTCAGTCTGCTCATTCCCTGTGTACAGACATGAATGTCTGTACACAGAGATGATGTAGCAGAGCTGAGATTGTTTTCAGTCTGTTCATTCCCTGTGTACAGACATGAATGTCTGTGCACAGAGATGATGTAGCAGAGCTGAGACTGTTCTCAGTCTGCTTATTCCCTGTGCATAGACATCTATATTTATGCACAGGAGATGTAGCAGAGAGGACATCGCGTTTTGGACTGCGTCGGACGGAAGAGGATTTTTTTAATTAAAGATGGAGTCCCTAATGGCTTTTTTTTTTATTTCTAATAAAAAATTTTCCTTGTGTTGTGTTTTTTTTTAAAACAATTTAATAGAAATTCATGGCGGTCATGTCTAATATTGGCGTGACCGCCATAAATTTCGGGCTTAGGGCCAGCTGATAATACAAAGCTGGCCCTAACCTCTTTATTACCCAGCGTGCCACCGCTACCAGGGCCACTGGAAGAGCGGGGTTCAGCGCCAGAGGATGGCGCTTCAATGAACGCGCCATCTTCTGGGGCGGCTGCGGGCTGCAATTTGCAGCGGGGGGTGCCCAGAAAGCTTGGGCATCCCTGCGCTGCGGATTCCAGCCCCCAGCTGCTTAGCTGTACCTGGCTAGACATAGAAATTGCGCGGAGCCCCACGCATTTTTTTTTTATTATTTCATGAATTTCAGAGTCAAAGTCTCAGAGTCAGAGTCTCAGAGTCAGAATCTCAGAATTTCATGAAATAATTAATTAATTAATTAATTAATTAATGAAGCGCCATCCTCTGGCGCTGAACCCCGCTCTTCCAGCGGCCCTGGTAGTGATGGCACGCTGGGTAATAAAGAGGTTAGGGCCAGCTTTGTATTATCAGCTGGCCCTAAGCCCGAAATTTATGGCGGTCACGCCAATATTAGACATGACCGCCATGAATTTCTATTAAATTGTTTTAAAAAAAACACAACACAAGGAAAATTTTTTATTAGAAATTAAAAAAAAAGCCATTAGGGACTCCATCTTTAATTAAAAAAAATCCTCTTCCGTCCGACGCAGTCCAAAACGCGATGTCCTCTCTGCTACATCCCCTGTGCATAAATATAGATGTCTATGCACAGGGAATAAGCAGACTGAGAACAATCTCAGCTCTGCTACATCATCTCTGTGCACAGACATTCATGTCTGTACACAGGGAATGAGCAGACTGAGAACAATCTCAGCACTGCTACATCAGGCAGCAGGCGTGCTCTAGGACCCTGGAGCTGGCAGCCAGCAGAGAGGAGAAAGCAGGACTCTTATCTGTGCGAGTTTCCCCGCCAGCGATTACAGTTACAAAGTAAAAGAGCAATGCAAATAAATGACAAAACTAGGATTGCTTCAGGCTGAAGCTTCCGAGACACATCTGCGATTTGTAAATCTCACACTACTCGCTATTACTCGCTTCCCCATTCATTAACATTGGACTCGCTAGACTCGCAACGAGTAGCGAGTCCTGTGCTCGGACTCGCTAGAGTCAAGCGATTCCGAGTAATTTAGGATTCGCCCATCACTACTTGTAGGATTTTTATATGTGGTGTCAGGAATATTTTCTGGGGGAAAAAATGTGTGTTTTTATATGTTGCAGCAATTTTCAGCTTACATACAGTACAGATACACCTTCTCATTCAAAGAGTTTTCTTTATTTTCATGACTATGAAAATTGTAGGTTCACACTGAAGGCATCAAAACTATGAATTAACACATGTGGAATTATATACTTAACAAAAAAGTGTGAAACAACTGAAAATTTGTCTTATATTCTAGGTTCTTCAAAGTAGCCACCTTTTGCTGTGATTACTGCTTTGCACACTCTTGGCATTCTCTTGATGAGCGTCAAGAGGTAGTCACCAGAAATGGTTTTCACTTCACAGGTGTGCACTGTCAGGTTTAATAAGTGGGATTTCTTGCCTTACAAATGGGGTTGGGACCATCAGTTGTGTTGTTCAGAAGTCTGGTGGATACACAGCTGATAGTCCTACTGAATAGACTGTTAGAATGTGTATTATGGCAAGAAAAAAGCAGCTAAGTAAAGAAAAACGAGTGGCCATCATTACTTTAAGAAATTAAGGTCAGTCAGTCCGAAAAATTGGGAAAACTTTGAAAGTGTCCCCAAGTGCAGTTGCAAAAACCATCATGTACTACAAAGAAACTAGCTCACATGAGGACCGCCCCAGGAAAGGAAGACCAAGAGTCACCTCTACTGCAGAGGATAAGTTCATCCGAGTCACCAGCCTCAGAAATCGCAGGTTAACAGTAGCTCAGATTAGAGACCAGGTCAATGCCACACAGAGTTCTAGCAGCAGACACATCTCTACAACAACTGTTAAGAGGAGACTTTGTGCAGCAGGCCTTCATGGTAAAATAGCTGCTAGGAAACCACTGCTAAGGACAGGCAACAAGCAGAAGAGACTTGTTTGGGCTAAAGAACACAAGGAATGGACATTAGACCAGTGGAAATCTGTGCTTTGGGCTGATGAGTCCAAATTTGAGATCTTTGGTTCCAACCACCGTGTGTTAGTGCGACGCAGAAAAGGTGAACGGATGAACTCTACATGCCTAGGTCCCACCATGAAGCATGGAGGAGGAGGTGTGATGGTGTGGGGGTGCGTTGCTGCTTTGAAGCTCATCAAGAGAAAGCTAAGAGTGTGCAAAGCAGTAATCAAAGCAAAAGGTGGCTACTTTGAAGAACCTAGAATAGAAGACATATTTTCAGTTGTTTCACACTTTTTTGTTAAGTA
Source organism: Allobates femoralis (assembly GCA_033576535.1). Taxonomy (NCBI): domain Eukaryota; kingdom Metazoa; phylum Chordata; class Amphibia; order Anura; family Aromobatidae; genus Allobates; species Allobates femoralis. The sequence goes on along the minus strand of JARQOC010000002.1, from coordinate 634,503,694 downwards.
CCGTATATACTCGTGTATAAGCCGACCCGTGTATAAGCCGACCCCCCTACTTTTGCCCCCAAAAACTGGGAAAATTTATTGACTCGCGTATAAGCCGAGGGTGGACTCCAGCCTCAGGGGGGCACAGGCCCCCAGCCTCAGGGGGGCACAGGCCCCCCAGCCTCAGGGGGCACAGGCCCCCCAGCCACAGGGGGCATAGGCCCCCCAGCCACAGGGGGCACAGGCCCCCCAGCCTCAGGGGGCACAGCCTCAGGGGGCACAGGGGGCACAGCCTCAGGGGGCACAGCCTCAGGGGGCACAGGGGGCACAGCCTCAGGGGGCACAGGCCTCCCAGCCTCAGGGGTCACAGGCCCCCCAGCCTCAGGGGGCACAGGCCCCCAGCCACAGGGGGCACAGGCCCCCCAGCCTCAGGGGGCACAGCCTCAGGGGGCACAGGCTCAGGGGGCACAGGGGGGCACAGCCTCAGGGGGCACAGGCCCCCAGGGGGCACAGTCTCAGGGGGCACAGCCTCAGGGGGCACAGGCCCCCCAGCCACAGGGGGCACAGGCCCCCCAGCCACAGGGGGCACAGGCCCCCCAGCCTCAGGGGGCACAGGGGGCACAGCCTCAGGGGGCACAGCCTCAGGGGGCACAGGGGGCACAGCCACAGGGGGCACAGCCTCAGGGGGCACAGGGGGGCACAGCCTCAGGGGGCACAGGCCCCCAGCCACAGGGGGCACAGGCCCCCCAGCCACAGGGGGCACAGGCCCCCCAGCCTCAGGGGGCACAGGGGGCACAGCCTCAGGGGGCACAGCCTAAGGGGGCACAGCCACAGGGGGCACAGGGGGCACAGCCTCAGGGGGCACAGCCTCAGGGGGCACAGGGGGGCACAGCCTCAGGGGGCACAGGCCCCCAGCCTCAGGGGGCACAGGGGGCACAGACTCAGGGGGCACAGGGGGCACAGCCTCAGGTGGCACAGCCTCAGGGGGCACAGGGGGCACAGGCCCCCAGGGGGCACAGTCTCAGGGGGCACAGCCTCAGAGGACACAGGGGGCACAGGCCCCCAGCCACAGGGGGCACAGCCTCAGGGGGCACAGCCTCAGGGGGCACAGCCTCAGGGGGCACAGGGGGGCACAGCCTCAGGGGGCACAGCCCAGGGGCACAGCCTCTCAGGGGGCACAGCCTCAGGGGGCACAGGGGGCACAGCCTCAGGGGGCACAGGCCCCCAGCGCCCCCAGCCTCAGAGGGCACAGGCCCCCAGCGCCCCCAGCCTCAGGGGGCACAGGGGCACAGCCTCAGGGGGCACAGCCTCAGGGGGCACAGGGGGCACAGCCTCAGGGGGCACAGGCCCCCAGCCTCAGGGGGCACAGGGGGCACAGCCTCAGGGGGCACAGGGGGCACAGCCTCAGGTGGCACAGCCTCAGGGGGCACAGGGGGCACAGTCTCAGGGGGCACAGCCTCAGGGGGCACAGGCCCCCAGCCACAGGGGGCACAGGCCCCCAGCCACAGGGGGCACAGCCACAGGGGGCACAGGCCCCCAGCCACAGGGGGCACAGGCCCCCAGCCTCAGGGGGCACAGGCCCCCAGCCTCAGGGGGGCACAGACCCCCAGGCTCCATGCTGCTGCTGCTGTACAATAAATAGTGTTATTATCTCACCGGCCCGGTCTCAGTGAATCCTCCCTCCTCCCTGCGAGGCTGCGTGTCATGTGACCGGCCGGTGACGTCATCGCTGTGAGCCCCGGTCACATGACACACAGGGAGGAGGGAGGATGCACGGAGACCGGGCTGGTGAGAGATAATAACTCTATATTTATTATACACTAGCAGCGGCAGCATGGAGGGGGGGACGCCATACTGTGAGGGATGGGGGGGGCTGTATACCCCGTGCTGGGGGGCTGTAAGGCGATATGCACTGCTCCCCCCGCGGATGGGCGGGGGATGCAGTGCATATCATGAATAAGTTATGAGCGGCTCCACGTCACGAGCCGCTCATATTGCAGCCTTCCCCCCACCTCCTCCAGCCTCCTCCTGCCTCCTCCTGCTCCCGGACACAGCCCCCACGTATATGACTCGTGTATAAGCCGAGGGGGGGACTTTTCAGCCCAATTTTTGGGCTGAAAAAGTCGGCTTATACACGAGTATATACGGTATATAATTCCACGTGTTAATTTATAGTTTTGAAGCCTTCAGTGTGAATCTACAATTTTGATAGTCATGAAAATACTGAAAAATCTTTGAATGAGAAGGTGTGTCCAAACTTTTGGTCTGTACTGTCCTTGCCTCATGTAAATGTAAATTCTGAAATTCCCATAACTAAAGGACCTATCATTATGTGCGTTGCCACTTCCATCATGTGCTCTGAGTCAATCCCATTTTTCAGGCAGCCATAGCCACGGAGTCATAGATTGAAAGGAGGCAAATAGCGTTCAAATGGACTCAGTTTGTTCCTTTGTCCAGTGTTCATCTTTTCAGTAGACTACGGCGCCAATTCATCAAGTTCTGCAATATTCACGCTGGTTTTCATGAGGTGACATGTTGGAAGCCTTCATCTCATACTGAATCAGGAGTATCTGATAAGTGATGGGACTTTGATGTCCATGAACGCAGCTGTTCTATAGAATTCCCTTATGCAGCATCCCTGCAATACCACATCAACACAATAGATGGCCGCGCCGCAATTCCCTTATGCAGTATTCCTGTAATACCACATCAATACAATAAAGGGCCGTGACACAATCATCCCCTCCATTCCTGGTAGGGGACATCACCACCCCACTAGAGGGTGACATTAGACAACCCCCCCTATACACCATTTGATAGTGACACACTATCTGAATAGGAAACGCCGCTAGGCGAGCGGCGCACGCGCAATGCGGCCGCTCGATAGCGCCGGGAACCTAGTAACCATCTCCAGGGAAGCACTGAGCACGCGCAATCCATCGCGTCACTTCCGGTCAGCTGACCGGGAAGGGCGCATAAAGAATCGCGTTCCCCTGTACACTGTCATTCCCAGCCAAGGCGCAGGAAGCGCTGGCAGAGCCCGGAGCGGGAGGCAAGCACACTGAACCACCAATGCCATCTTCAAAAAGCTAAGTATATTAGAAACACTTCCCTAATACTCTGTATACATTCCCACTAACAGGGACATAATCCACCCATTGGGCTAAACTTTACCCTACAAGGGGAAGTTCCTGGAGGCACAGACCGGAATAGACCTCCCTAATGAAGCATACACAATATATGCAATGCTAAGGTAACTACCTCACCAATTGAACCCACATGATAGCCTGTCCCTTATATTCACTATTAGTGATTTCTTAACAGAAACCACTACCAGAGGATAGAAAAATCCTCCACTAGCCAGCACAGGTCCTGTGGTTCCCATAGGTGCAAACTCTAAAAAAGACAGGTAACATTAATATCTCTCTATCTCTACACTGAGCATACACTACCAATAAATGAGATCCCCAATTTTTCAATCACATAGTTTCTCACAAGTCTCTCACCCTTCCTTCCATCTCTTTGGATTACTCATGGAAAACCTCTGTATTACACACTTCCAATCATATGACAGATCTATGTAAATGCATTAAGTGTTGACTATCCACAACACTGAAACTGTATGTACATTTTGTAAATATTGTATATTCACTACACTATTTTTGTATTTCACAGCGATACTTTGATAAAGATCACGGGATGTGGTCGAAACGTCAGCCTTATCGCAAAATTGTCTTTATGCACTAAAAATAAACACGTCTTCACCTTGAAAAGACTTTGGAGTGTGCAGTGTTCCTTAAGTTTTATAGATTGAAAGGAGACAAATAGCTTTCAAATCGACTCAGTGTGAATCTACAATTTTGATAGTCATGAAAATACTGAAAAATCTTTGAATGAGAAGGTGTGTCCAAACTTTTGGTCTGTACTGTCCATGCCTCATGTAAATGTAAATTCTGAAATTCCCATAACTAAGGGACCTATCATTATGTGCGTTGCCACTTCCATCATGTGCTCTGAGTCAATCCCATTTTTCAGGCAGCCATAGCCACGGAGTCATAGATTGAAAGGAGGCAAATAGCGTTCAAATGGACTCAGTTTGTTCCTTTGTCCAGTGTTCATCTTTTCAGTAGACTACGGCGCCAATTAATCAAGTTCTGCAATATTCACGCTGGTCTTCATGAGGGGACATGTTGGAAGCCTTCATCTCATATTGAATCAGGAGTATCTGATAAGTGATGGGACTTTGAGGAATTGGAGTAATATTTTTGGTGTAAAGGAATGCCACAGTTCATCATGAATTAGACAAGAAACAACATCATGCCCCATCTAGCCCAAATAAGGCCCCTTTCACATCTAATGCAGGGCTGCATTTTGCTTCATTTGCGTTTCTATGCGTTTTTACTGCTAAAATGCATAAAAACGCATGCGATTTTGGCCCCATTCATTTTAATGGAAACACATGCAAAAACGCATGTACGTTTTCAAAAATGCAAAACACATGCATTCTTGCAAACGCAGACGAAAACGTCACGAGCAACGTTTTGGTTTGTGTTTTTCAAAAACGCATGCGTTTTGCGTTTTTGAAAATGCACATACGTTTTTGCATGCGTTTCCATTAAAATCAATGGGGGCAAAAACGCATGCATTTTGATGCATAGAAACGCAAGTGAAGCAAAATGCAGCCCTGCATTAGATGTGAAAGGGGCCTAAGTCCATTTTGCCTGAAAGTCAAAAAAGTCGCAATGTTTTTGGACAACCCCACATTGTGAAAAAATGTGTTACTTTTCAATGCTTTTTACAGGTTGAAGGTTTTGAGCACTTGTGTTCATATTTTTTCCCTTCTAAAACGATGGATTCTGCCAGAGAAATGCACAAATAGGGCCACATTGGCGTCGGGTGTTTGTTGGGATGGATCCGGCATAGAGCAGCATTAGCGCAGCATTATGGTAGTTTAACGCTGTGTTAACGCTGACATATGGGAGACGGCATCTAAAGCGCATGTAAACGTGTGTACAAAAGTGATTGCTTTTGAAATCTCGCCTTATACAATCTCCTCCGGGATTCGCCCCTCACATCATGCACGGGCCCTTTTGTCAGTGTTTGACAGCAGTCTCTAGCTGCATTCCTCTCGCTCACATACAGCTTAGTGTTTAGAGCTGTTAGAGGCGGGGTAGGCTTGTAGCTACAGTATGCGGTCCTTGGGCAGAAACACTGACTTGGAAAAGTGGTGGTACCTATACGGGACCTTCCCTATGTGGCTCTTGGAGTTGGAGCCGTGCTGTAAAGACCACTGCCACTCTCTAATCTCAGGAGGTCCTGGGGTGAATTTTACACTGGAAAAGTCAAGGTGGATTAGCTGCTGACTAAGTCCCCTGGAGGCAGATCCGATAGGCCCACAAGAGAGAATAGTAACAAAGCGCTGGTGTAAGAGATGCAGATTATCTGTTGCTAGGCAACAGATGCCACAGAGGAGGGAACGCTCCACTTTGTATTTAAGCGATCCCCCTCTGTATGTATAGCCTGGTGTTTATTTCTAACAGTATTTTGCATATAGACCAATTAATCCTGCTGTAAGCTGTGTTAGGGCCCTTTCACATCAGCGTTTTTTTAAATTTGCGGCAGATGCGGTGAAAAAACCGCATCTGCCGCAATTGCCGCATAACCGATGCACTTGCGGCGCGGTTGCGGTAATCCCCATAGAAAGTATAGGGGGACTTGCGGCAGGTGCGGCAAGTGCGGTTTTGCACTTGCCGCAGGTGCGGCCGCGAAAAAAAACGCGGCTGACCGCGGTTTTTTTCGCGGCCGCACCTGCGGCAAGTGCAAAACCGCACTTGCCGCACCTGCCGCAAGTCCCCCTATACTTTCTATGGGGATTACCACAACCGCGCCGCAAGTGCATCGGTTATGCGGCAATTGCGGCAGATGCGTTTTTTTCACCGCATCTGCCGCAAATTTTAAAAAACGCTGATGTGAAAGGGCCCTTAGGGTACTTTCACACTAGCGGTTTTTTGAAATCGCGGCAGATGCGGTGAAAAAAACGCATCTGCCGCGATTACCGCATACCGGCTGCACTTGCGGCAAGCCCCATACAATGTATATGTGGGCTTGCGGCAGGTGCGGCAAGTGCGGTCTTGGCTCTTGCGGCAGGTGCGGCCGCGAAAAAAAAACTGTTTTTTTTCACGGCCGCACCTGCCGCAAGTGCCAAAACCGCACTTGCTGCACCTGCCGCAAGCCCACATATACATTGTATGGGGCTTGCCGCAACTGTGCCGCAAGTGCAGCCGGTATGCGGTAATCGCGGCAGGTGCGGTTTTTTCACCGCATCTGCCGCGATTTCAAAAAAACGCTAGTGTGAAAGTACCCTAAAGTAGACTGTAGTATTTAATAGCTGTGGGTGCCCCCTGTTTGGGGGAGAGAGGAGAGCAGAGGCATCTTGTAATTTAGCAACAATCGTCGAAAGCCAATATAGCAACACAGTTACCGACAGTGAAAGTTTTGTAGATTGTCTCTTATTACTGTAAAATTACTTATATTATCTACTTATATTGTATAATTATTGTTTTGACTCCTTACACTCTTTCATAATAATAATAATAATAATAATAATAATAACAATATAATAAAATGTATTCATTTATATAGCGCTATTAACTCCATAGCACGTTACATACATGAGTAATTCTGTCCCTATTGAGGCTCACAATCTAAACATCCTATCTGTATATCTTTACAATGTGGGAGGAAACCGGAGTGCCCGGAGGAAACCCACGCAAACACGTGGAGAACATACAAACTCCTTGCAGATGTTGTCCTTAGTGTCCTTGGTTTATAGTGGAAAATGTTCTGTTTAACCCGGCAAAATTATTTTCTATGCAGCCGGCTCTATAACTATTGGCTACTGTTAAAGTGGAATATTGGTACAAAATCTTATCGTGTTCTCTGATGAAACTACCCTTTACTGTTTTCAGCATATCACATAGAATGGGTCTATATAATATTTAAAGGGGTCGTGGCCACGCATTGGGCAATAAAGTCCACTTTTTTCAAATTTTTTGTGCTGTTTATCTTTTTTTACTCTATTGTAAGGAACCATCTGGATTGCTGGTTGGGAAAGCTTTGCACGTGATGCGCCCCAGGGCCGAGGGGTACTCGGAACCGGGCTTTAATAGTTCTCAGGAATCACAGGGGTTGAGACCTGGCTCCATGACCCTGGGCATCAAATAAAAGTTCAGGGATATTCATTTTGGGGATAGGTGTCGTGACGCCACCCATTATGTTCGGCTATCAATGACGGACGCTGAGGTGTGGGACCTCTGGGCATGATGGATTTGCAGCTAAGGTAATATCGCTTCCCATGGTTCCCCAGGGCAACTGGTATAGTCTATGGCAGTGGTAGGCCTTTGGGGTGCAGGACTGGGGGCACAGAATAACTGACAACACACACAGTATGTAGTCTCCTTTACCTTTACTGGTAGTTTCAGGTTGAAACCAGGGTACTTTCCACAGGTGATGTTGTGAGTCTGGGCAGCCTGGAAGAAAGTTAGGGATCTCCTCACCCGGTGAGTTCTGAGGCCTCCCTGCTGTGCTCCTCTTTGCTGGTCCTGGCTGCCTGTTGCTAAGCTGCGACCGTCTCTTCCTGCTAGTAAGTCTCTCACCCATATGGCAAGCAGCTACTGCCCTTTCCGGGCACTACTCCTTTGGCCACTGTCCCTGAGCTCTCTGATGCTGCTGTGCCTCCAGGTGCTTTGCTGTGGCCGGGAGACGTGGAATCTCCTGTCCTCCGGTTTTGGCTGCCTGGCCTGTAATACACTTGCAACCTTGGACCCCGATGTCCGTTTCTGGCACACTGCAAATCAACTGGCTCCACTCCTCAGGCCTGCTTCTCTCCTTCCTCAGACCCTCTCCTAGTTTCTATCTTCGGACGTGCATGGCACTGCTCCAGTCCACAGGATGTCTTTACAGTCCTCCTAGGAACTGAACTGACTAACTCAGCTCCCAGGCCAGAATTTATAGGGGATCTCCTCTGAACTCAGGTGCTGAGCTTCCCCTTCTGGTCTGGAGTCCGCAAAAGTGCTGCATGCTGTGGGCTTACCTGGTGTGAATTACTTCTTGCTTCCAAGCATGACATCACCCCCGAAGGGAGGCAATACCATTGTGGCAACTCTGGGGTGCCACATTCCACCTAGTGAAATTCAGTACTCCTGGACTGAGGAAACATTTTTAAAGAAATAGCAATAGAAAAGTGTACAAAGTCTCAAAAATGGAAAATTACAAAAACCAAGAAAAATGTGGAAAATCACAGTCAGTACGGCGCTTAGTCCTTCCACTGTTGGCTGATGAACTTTATACAAAAGTGTGTTGAGCACAACCAGTCCTGTGGTCTATTGGGCCATTTTTAAATTAAATGTTCAAGAATGCGCAAAAGTTCATGCAGTAAGTCCTGTAGACACAGTACACTTGGTTGTTGCTTATTTACATAGTTACATAAAAACAAACCATATTTACATTTTAACCTTGTTTACACCTTAGTCTTGGTATCTAACAGGGACTTGGCCCTGGGTACTGCGCTGAGACCTTTGTAGCACTGGTGTTTCTACTGAAGACCTAGCCTGGTCTAATCTGGCTGTTGGGACTCAGTAGTGACTGTACTGTAGGAAGGTCTATGTCTTACAGGTAGGCTAGGTAGATTTCTGCGACTTATTAAACTCACCATGGGCATGACAGATTAACCATTAGCAGGGGGTTAACTCTCTTGTTCTGCTGCAGCTGGTGGTTCTTCAGATAGTTCTTCAGGTGGCTCTTGAGTCTCGACTGGTTCAGGTATGACACATTGGGGAAAAATCAACACAGGTACTACTATGGCTCCATTTACCTGTATCTACGATTTGAGAAAGTCTCCAAAAACAGTATGAATCATCTCTTCCTTTTCTTCTTGGGTTTGAGGTGTATCTTGGACGTCCTCTCTACTTCTTAATTGATCAGGACATTTCTTTAGATGGTTCCTTGAAACTGCCGCTGAGGTCTCTCCTTCATCTTTACTAATTAAGCAGACTTTGGCATTGTCAAAATTTGAAGGCAATACAGCAGGTGCGTGTTTGTTATAGGCTCTCTCTTGCCTTTCCCTTGCTTGAGGTAGGTTTCTCTCAGCACACTCTTGCACTTTACAGTACTGTTGTTGCCGATCAGTATCCCAATCTGCATCTTGTGGATTTGTCTCAGGTGTTAGGACTCTCATGTCCAAGTCTATGGGCAAATTGCCAGGTCTTGCCCTCATTAGTTAGGCAGGAGTATAGTTGGTGAAGTTCACAGGAATATGATTGTGTAAGTCCAGTAAGTGTGGCAACTTCTCTGGCCACACTTCTTTCTTCCAGTGGCAATGTCTTCAACAGGTCTATCACTACTTGGTTCATTTTCTCACACATGCCATTCGTCTGTGGATGGTACGGCATCATTCTGATTTTCTTGCAGCTGTACAAGTTGCAAAACTCCTGGAACACCTTTGCCTCGAACGCTGGACCTTGATCCATAAGTACCTGTTCAGCGTAGCCATGGGGTCTGCATAAATGGGCTTGAAAGGCTCTAGCCACTGTGCTCACTGTTAGGTCTTTCACCATAACTACTACCAAGAAACAAGAATAATAGTCTACAATGGTGAGAGCATAGACGTAGTCTGACCAGCTCGGGGTCAGTTTCTTATGGTCCAAGGCTACGAGTTCAAGTGGCTGCCTAGTGACAATAGACTGTAGAGGCACTCTCTGGCTTTCACAATCCTTCCTCCGGAGGTTGCACGAGCCACAGTCTCTGCACCATTTTTAAATGGCTTTCCTCATGCCAACCCAGTAGAATTGTTCACGCAAAGAACTTCCAGCTTCTTCCACCCAAAGTGCCCTGCCCCATTGTGGTACGCCTCCAGGGCCATCTGGACATCTCTCTTCGGGACCACTATCTGAAAGACCAGTTCATGGGTTCGTGCATTGATGTGTTGCCTGCACAGTTTACCTGTATAGGTGAATAACTTGCTCTTCTTTTTCCACAACAGGCAACACTCCATTCAACCTCTGGAAAGTCCCCGGTGCATTGCAGATTCCAAATGCATGCAATTAAACTCACAGAGGCCCATCGGTGTTGTGAACATGGTCTTTTCTCTGTCCGCCTCTGCCACGGGAACCTGCCAATACCACTCGTGAGATCTAAGGTGGAAATATAGTTAGCAGTTCTTAGTGCAGCTAATGACTCTTAATTCTGGGTAATGGATAAGTATCCTTATGTGTAATACGATTTATCTGCTTGTAGTCAACACACATTCTCATTGTACCATCTTTTTTCTTTACCAAACTAATGGAGCTGCCCAGGGGCTACAACTTTCTCTAATCACCCCAGCCTCCTTCATTTCCCATAACATCTCTTTGGCACATTGATAGTGAGCTGGTGGTACAGGCCGGTACCTCTCTTTAATGAGCGGATGATTCCAGTGTGGATGGGATGTTGTACCCCTTTTACCTGTTGAAAGTCTAAAGGATATTAAAGACCCGTTCATATTCTTGAACTACCCGGTAAACTCCATGCTTTTGATGTGAAGGTGTGGAGTCAGTGCCTACGTGTAGCTTCTGATACACCTAGTACCTACCAGCCGCTGCCCCTCGTAGAGTAGCCGTTGTCCACTCCAGACTGCATCATGGCACACTGGACTTACAAAGGTTCCAAACCTGCAAAAAGGTGATGTGCGTTATGGTCATTGACAGATTGTCCGGACAACTTCGCAATTGGTCAGGCAATACCAAACGGAGGAAAAGCTTTGACCTCTTTTTCTTCTGTCTTCTACACAGTTATAAGATGATCAGTCACCAGGGGCCACACTTACGGTCAGGGCAATGGGGATATGACTCGGAATATCTGAGGCCGATATTTCAGTTCTTTTACTGGGGACATCACAGTGGCAACCCGGCTCCATGACCCTGGTGGTGTCACTTTAAAAGTTCAGGTGTATTCTTGACACCACCCGCGGTGTACGGCTATGTGCGGCTGCCGCTGCTGCAGAACCTCAGGGGACAATGACCGGCAGCTTGGATGGTTTCGCTCCCGCGGGTGAGCGTAATCCCAATGGCAGTGGGTGGGAAAGTCAATTTGTTCTTTGGCCAGTGTTCATCGGGTCATTAGCACCTCGTGTTTCATGCGGCCTCCGCAGCTGGTGGGGCCCCAAAGAAAAGTCTCACACACATCTGTTGGAGTTCTGTACCTTTACTTCAACGTTTTGACCAGGCCGCCAGGTGCTTCCCTCTGCCAATCTCTAGTTCAGCTGTTTCTCAAGAACCAGGAGAGTGGTGTTGAGACCCCTTTGGTGTTCCTTTCACTCATGGTGTTCCTTTCACTGGCGGTACACTCAGCGCCTCTAACTCGCCTCTTTTTTCTTTCAGCGTCTCCACAAGCAGAGCTCGGGTACCAACAGCCATAGGCATTGACTAGTACCCTTCCTACTGCCGCGCCTTAGTACGACTGCCTTTTCCGAGATGTCCGGGTTTTGGACAGGGTTCCCTTAAGATCTCATGGCCTCCGGTTTCAACGGTTTGGGCCTACAGCGCTTGCTATGTTTAGGGCCGGTCCCCTGTTTTGTCCACCAGCCCTTCTGTTCTTTTGCCAGATATTGATGTACGGGTGATCTAGGTCTTCTTATGCACCCCAAGGGCTGCTTCTTCTTCTATGCTTTCTGGTCTTTCTCTCCCTGGCCGAGCGTGACCGTGCTCCAGTTGGCGGGAGCGAACACCTCACACCACCTCTCGACTCTCATTCCAACTTCCTACTCCTACTCTGTCTTCCTCCCGACTCCCTCTACACTTCCCTGGTCCCCTCACTGAGACAGGGCCTTCCCTCCTGGGTCCACCCATCATCTCTGCCCAGGGTCCTACGTGTGTGCTGCAGGTGCGGGTCTGGACATTCACCATCCTGACTACAGAGAACAGGAGCACTACTCTCTTCGCTAATGGAGGAGTGCAGTGCTCGTCACAGATAACGATATTTGGTACACTCCCCTTGCGGACATCAACTACCTCCCTGGCCGTTAGGACAGTGGGCCTGCTATCTAACTACACGGGTTCCACCAGGGCTTGGTAATCTTGATCCCAACGTCTATTGCTGCCTACACCAGATTAACATTTCACTTTTTGTGGGTATTGCAATGAGAATCGTGTCACTTACTCTTTCACTGCCAACTTCTCGACCAGACAGCTCCACCTACTGCCTCTGCATCAGGGCCTTTATCTCTTTCTTCAGGACTCTCTACTGCCCGGTGTTGGCAGTTTCGGCAACCTGTTGTAACAAAGAAATAATTTCTCCTAGACAATGCTGAATTACATTAGTGCCTAGAGTAATCATTGGGTGACATGCTCGCCAGTCCACATCAACAGCTATCATTTAGTTATGCACTCCCCACCTTAATGATAACCACTTTGAACCCTTCTTGTGGTAGAGGCTGACCATTGCTGATGTATATGGTAAAACTTTCCTCTGGGCAGCGGGTAATAACAGAGTCAGCCCAGTACCATTTATAAAGGATATAAGACATCGTTGTCACCTGCAAACCGTTGTCAAATAAAGCGTTCATGGGGATGCCATCCAGCACGACAGGCAGGACCAGCCATCTTCCCACATACCTGTCACACCAGTTCTGTGGGCCAGGTTGTCTCATTCCTGGGAGGTGGCCCGCTGCCCCAGGGGTTTCTCGTTTAAAGTACAAAAACGTGCGATTTGGCCTGCCTCATTGCAGCAGCAGCAGATGGGTTGTCCTGTAGCATCATAGCGATTGCTGGCTCGCCCTCTGGTCGATGGATACCTCCTCTGGCATAGCCACGGGACGTCATCAGGGCTAGATGCCAACTGAATCTTCTCCATTGATTTGGGCCCCTGCATGGACTGTACAGCCTTGCTTAGTTCAGCCATACAATTGGTCAGCTACTGCACCAGCAATTATAAGGCCTCAGGGGTAACAGTTTCTTGAGTTTGTGCACTGACACCCACTGTGGCCAAGGAGAGGACACCACCTCCGGGTGGTATGTTAGAACCTGTCGCTGGGAGGGTGCTGTGCTACTGGCAGTTGGTTCTCGCAGCACTCTTATGGCCCGGTCTTTAAATACACAAAGTCCAGGTCTGGGTTTTGCAGGGCTAATATACGTAGCTGTGTCCAGTGGGCATGAGACCAGAGCCCTTCAATTAACTGCTCGGTTAACAACTTATTTTCATCTGTGCACTGTCGGGTCTACCTGTTTCATGGCCCTCAGCGCCTCTTGGAGATTTAATGCATAGTCCCGTATATTGTTCTGCACCCATTGTTTGGACCCATAAAACCTCATTTTAATTTCTGCTGCAGTACAGGTGGCAAAGGCTTCTTTCAACCTGGCTAAGATTTGTTTAACAGTTCTTATGTCAGTGTCCAGCCAGGACTTTACCTCTCTTTTCTCTTTGGGCCGCACCAGTCAATTGTCCTATCAATATGGTAACTTTCTGTCTTTCTGTCAGGGAATACACTTCAAACAAACTTTTCAGTCTCTCCCTAAAGTCATTCAGGATGTCCAATGCGGCTGCAACCAGAGGTTCAGTCGACTGGAGCTGTGGCAGCTACTGGGGCTATGACTGGGACCACTGCAGGTTCTTCCCCTCTGGAGTGGATATCTTTCTTCTTCCTAGTAAACCGCAGCCAGGCTCTCAGTCTGTGTCAGCTTACAGTCTACTGCTCCGCAGGCAGGGGATCGAGTGTACAGGGAATTCCAGATCAGGGCCTCCTGCATCCCACCAGCTGATGTCATGGCATGGGGCAGGGTTTCTCTTCGCGCCCTTTCTAAAGTTCTGCCCATGATGTCACACCCCCTTTTGGCTTCCCGTGTGCCGCGTGATACAGTAATGGCGACAGTTACACAGTCCAATAAAGTCTATGTAATACAGTACCTGTTGACAATGGGCATGAAATCCTCTCTTCCTGCTAGTAAGTCTCTCACCCGTATGGCAAGCAGCTTGAGCCCTTCCCGGGCACCACTCCTTTGGCCACTCTCCCTGAGCTCTCCAATGCTACTGTACCTCCAGGAGCTTTGCTGTGGCTGGGAGATATGGAGTCTCCCGTCCTTCGGTTTTGGCTGCTGGACCTGTAACCTTGGACCCCGATGTCTGTTTCTGGTGCTCTGCGCTCGGTGAGCCGGACAACTGGCTTCACTTCCAAGGCCTGCTTCTCTCCTTTCTCAGACCCTCTCCTACGGGTCCCTTACACTTGCTAGTCTCTAACCTCGGATAGCATGGCACTGCTCCAGTCCGCAGAATGTCTTCACAGTCCTTCCTAGGAACCGAAATGACTAACCCCGCCTTGAGGCCAGAATTTATAGGGGAACTCACCTGAACCCGGGTGCTGAGCTCCCCCTTGTGGTCTGGAGTCAAGAAAAGTGTTGCATACTGTGGGCTTACCTGGTGTGGATACCCCTTCTTGCTTTCAAGCATGACATCACCCCCGAAGGGAGGCAATACCATTGTCGCAACCGGACTCTGGGGTGCCGCAAACATAAATTGAGGTAATTTTTGGTGTTGTTCCAATTTTTCACTATAAATATAATGTATGCATGGATGGAGGCGGAGCATAGGTGGAGGCAGAGCCAGGTGGAGACTGGGTAGAGTTTCAGGGGCCCCAAAATTTTGGTAGTCGGGGCCCCAAAATCCTAGTGGCAGCCCTGGGAGCAAGTGTTAGACGAGAATAGTCCAGTTGACTGTCTGCACTGTTATATAGAATGGGTCCCTGTGGCTGGGACATGACCTAGGTTGAGAAGGGGACTAAATATGTCTAATGTGGGGGAATGTGAAGCTAAGCAGGAATGAGGAGAACAGATTAGCTACAATACCAGGAGTTATGGAGTAGCCCAAAGATAAAGTGTGCCTTAAAACCAAACATATTGCCAAAGACTTTGTAAAATATTGTGCGTGCAGTATCGGTATGTTTGTGATATTGTGTTAAACATTTAGTAAAATACTGTTTAAAACGCACCCTTAATCTGTGTCTGTGAGTCTCCAGCAGAAGAATCCGGCCAGCAAGAAGGCCTAAACACAGATATGACTTGCATACCTAAAGACCACACACTCTTCTAGGATCACCACAACCAAATTTCCCCTTGTTTTATTGAGGTGGCCAAGGCGCAGACCACTAGAGGAGTGATCCCCTTAACCGCAACTACCGCCTTGGGCCTCCGTCACACTAGCACCACTCTCCTGACTCTCCAACTGACTAAAACTAGCAAACTTCCTGCTGGCTTCTCAAATTCCACTAAGCTACAGGTTTTGGCTGTGTGTTAACCCCCTTCTGCCCTGTGCCTGCAATGCTACTTTCCTCAACATCTTTGTGTAGGAGGCAGAGATAAGAGGATCAATCCACAAAGGAATTCACAGTTTCATGTAAGTTCAAACACTCTGAGATTTGATTTGTAGTTCGCAAAAAACAACAGTTCTTCCAGCACAATTTTCAACACTGGTAAAACATCAAAGAGAGGATGAATTTAATTTTGTGTTGCCACTTGGATTTCCCCATAATGCCCTACAGCTATGACATCTTACATATTATCATATCTTGTACAGTTGAGAACAGTTTATACGGCAGAATCGTTTTCCATCTCCAGAGTCTCTTGGTATATCTCTTTCTTCTATAATGTGGCAGCTCTTGTGGTCCTCAGGGTCCTCTCTTTTCGTCCTGTAGAGTGCAAGCTCTTATGGTCTGCAGGATTCACTCATTCTCTCCCCCCATTGTTACACATGCCGAGGCGAGCATGGGGAAGTGAACCCATTGATCACAAAGGGAACAGTGGCAGCTGGCCCCCAGGGCAGGGGACACAAGACTGGCTCAGGTACAGTCACCAATGCAGGCAGGTGACTAAGGGTAGGACACAGGCATAGTCTCTAGTGTGGGCAGGTGCAGCTGGGTCGGCTGTAGAAGATAGGATAGCAGATACAGGTAGGTATGGGAGGCACAGCAAATACGAACTGGTATGGGAAGGCAGGACAAAGAAACAGGTAGCAGACACAGGGAGCTCCTGAGTCACCCTAAGGGGCTATGTAAAATAAAGGAAAAATAAAAATAATAATATGAAAAAATAAAAGCATATAAATTCAAATCACCCTCCTTTTGACCCACTGAAAATAAAACTATAAATGATATACACATACTTGGTATCACCGCTTTCAGAAATGCCTGGTTTATCAAAATATAAAGTCAATGAATCAGATCTGTACACTGCATAATGGAAAAAAAGTTCAAGCGTCAAACTTATGTTTTTTTGGTCGCCACAACATTGATAAATGCAATAACAGAACATCTAACCAAGAATTCTATCATTAAAAAGGACAGCTCAAGAGCAAACAATAAGTCATCAAACAGCCCCAGATCCCAAAAAATGTGAATGCTTTGGGTCACGGAAAATGGCTCAAAAGTAAGATTATTTTTCTTAAAACTTCATAATTTTTTTCACCACTTATGTAACAATAAAAGTATACATGTTTGATATCTACAAACTCATACGGATCTGAGGTATCCTACCGACACATCAGTTTTACCAAATAGCGAACATGGTGAATGAAAAACCGAAAACCAAATGTGTAATTGCACTTTTTTTTTCAATTTTTCCTTTTTCCAGTACACTATATGGTAAATGATGTCATTCTCTCATTCAAAACTCATCCCGCAAAAAACAAGTCCTCATATGTGTATATTGATGGAAAAATACAAAAGTTATGGCTCTTGGAAGACAGGGAGGGAAAAACAAAACGGAAAACGGAAAATCACCATGGGGGGAAGGGGTTAAAGGGGGCTTCCAGTTTTAACAACCACATTTTATGTTCCATTCTTGGAAGCAAATCAATCGTCCTTATTCTCTTAGGTCTATCTTCTCTGCTTAAAATCCCTTCTGAAATGAAAGTATTGTAAGGCATAAATTAAAATCAAATGACATCAATTGTTCCACTGAGTAAATTAGGTCAAAATTAGAGGATTAATTCATATTTGGGGATCCATGTGAACCCCCGACACCTCCTCTCAGCTATTTGATCACATACCTTACTCTCTTGTAGCTCACAGGGTTTCTAATCTAATAAATACTCCTTTAGCTTTGTCACATGAGCTGTAGGTATGGCAGGATATCTGCGGCATCTCTCCATTTTTGCACTTGTTATATTCAACTGAAAATAAAGCTCAGTATCTCTTCGAGTTGGCTTGTACTTACCTTGCCCCATAACACCCCTCCAGAGGACTCTCCCTTCAACTCTTTCTATTAAACTGATTTAGATTAATTGCTGATCCATCCATATTTGTCCATGCCCCTTCTCCTTTTGATTACACTATGACAGAGATTAATTGAAGTTGCTGTAGTCAGAGGGGTGGGGGCCACGTTACATTGGAAAAGGTGGGAGTGAAGAAATAAATACACAAATTAGCTTTTTTTCTTTTCCCTTTAAAACCCCCTTCATTTTCTTTTAGCTACCGGCCTGGGAATTGAAGCATGTTACAGCTTTTTTTTTGCTGTTTCTTCACAGAATGGAGGCTGTTTGTGCTCCGTCCTTTTGTCCTCTATTCAATCACCCAAATTATCGGAGCTGCTGGATCTGGAGCACAAAGGGCAAATAATTTTGTGAAATGTCTGAAATAAGTAACATAGTTAATGCTCAAATATAAATTAATGTGATAGATAGATAGATAGATGATAGATAGATAGATAGATAGATAGATAATTAGATAGATAATTTGATAGATTAGATTAGAAAAAAATGATAAATATCATTAATTATATCAAATATAAGTAGATGATTGATAAAGAAACAAATGTATAAGTAGACACATAGGTGGATATAAATAGATACATAAATCAACGAAGGATAGATAAATACATGGATGGATAGATAGATTTAATTAGATAGGTAAATAGATATAAGTAGATGATAGATAAATATATAAATGAATAGATAAATCAATAAATAGATAGATATAAATAGATAAATATATCAATAAATAAATATTGTTAGTTAGATAGATAGAATTACATAATGGATAGATGGATGACAGATAGATAGATATAGATAGACAGAAAGATATAAGATAGATAGATAATAGTAGATAGATAGATAGAAATAGATACATAGATAGATATAGATAGACAGAAAAATAGAGATAGATACATAGATGGATATAGAAAGATAGATGGATAGACAAATAGATAAATCAATACATAGATAGTAGACAGTTAGATAGAAAGATAGATAGATAGATAGATAGATAGATAGATATGAATGTACCTGTATTTGAAAAATAAATATATAATTAAATATCACCACTTAATGTCAAATACCTTCACTTAATACCTCCTAAACATTTATATACATAAGAGTTAATTATATTAGCTGCTCTTTTATTAGCAGTCATATTTTATTGTTTAATCTCCTTATATGACATGTGAAATTATGTTCTGTGTTCCTTTAATAGTTTATTAAAAGGTTAAACACATTAAAAATCAGAAATAAATTTAGGAACAGAAGAATACAGATATTGGTTATTGAACAATTGAAGAGATTTACAGTTTTAAAGGGTTATTTCAATTTCACAAGTGCGTGGTGTCTGCAGCCACTCTTGGACAATGAATAGTGTGTTGTGGCTTCCCTTCCATTCTAACATTCCTAACAAGGTTTAAATGTGATTTTTAGGATGGGTAGGGGGTCATCATGGCATTCAGCCTCCAATGATCAGCATGTTTTCATCTGTCCTGCAGATAGCGGTGGATTTGTAACTTCACTGAACCTTCATCAAAAATTTGATTTGATCCAAATAAATTTTAGTGAATTACAATACTGGAAAGTTTGCAATTGCCTAGAAAATATACGTGGGTGAGAGGAGGAGAATTGTGATGAACATAAGAGCTTACACTTTCTGTGCAAGATAGACAATCCCATTGACCATCAGAGTTTATACTCTACAGAAGAGAGAAGGGTGGTCACCCTGACCTTAAGAACTTATACTCTACAGGAAAGAGAGACTTATCAAGTGACTCTGAAGATGGAAAGTGACACTACCATACAAACTGTGCTCCACTGGGAATCACCGATTTGTGATGGCCAGGTACTGGAGGTATGAAGACATTTTTTCAAAAATGATGAAACAACATGGCTGTTTTATCAATTGTAATACTTTCTATTTTAAGGTCATAAAACCCTTTCGAAAGGGCTGTCAACTACTTGGACAACTCCTTATTAAATACTATATTCCCCTGTGTAATAGAAAAATAACAGATACCTCCTGCACCAGCTCTACTACATCAGATCTCTCATTGAAGGTCAGAAAGAAAAGGACAAGTTCCTGATAATCCAAACAGTATCACCCAGACAAGGGATTGAAGACATGTGGTTTATTTTAGGTTACACATTTCAATAACCCTCCAATTTCTTCATCAGGATAAAAAATCCTCAAGTGCACTATAAAAGTCATTATTATTATACACTATTTATTCCATGGCGCTTTACATGGGAAAAGTACAATATTTATAAGTTATACAAGTTACACACAGGTACTGGAGGAGAGAGGACCCAGCCTGCGAGTGCTCACAGTAAACAAGGAATGGGTGAGGATACATTAGGAAATAGAGAGGACCCGGTCCACGAGGGTTCACAGTCTACAAGAGATGGGTGAGAATTCAGTAGGTAAGGAGAGAGGACCCTCCTGCCCACGAGGGCTCACTGTCTACAGGGGATGGGTGAGGATACAGCAGGAGAGGGAACAGCTAGTCATGCAGTGGTTTGGTGGACTGAGACTCACTGAAGGTTGTAGGCTTTTCGGAAGTAGGTGGGTCTTCATGTTCCTTTTGAAGGTCCCATGGTAGGCGAGAGTCTGATATTTTGGGGCAGAGTATGAGGGATGCACAGGAGAATTCTGGTATGCGATTGTGGGAAGAAATGATAAGAGAGGAGTAGAGAACCAGATCTTGAGAGGAATGCAGGCTGCATGAAGGTAAGTACCTGGAGACCATGTACATGTATGAAGAGACAGATTAGGGATGGTTTTGTATGTCAAAGTTAGGGTTTTGAATTGGGACCTCTGAGAAATGGGGAGCCAGTGAAGGGCTAAGCAGGGAGGAGAAGTTGGGGAATAGCAGGGAGACAGGTGAATTAGTTGGGCAGCAGAGTTTAGGATAGATTGGAGGGGTGCAGGAGTGCTAGAGGGGGTTAGAGAGCAGGATGTTGCAGTAGTCAAGTGATAGATGATGAGGGCATGCAGGAGTGTTTTTGCAGTTTCTTGGTCAAGGAATGTATGGATCTGGAAATATTTTTGAGTTGGAGTCGGCATGATGTGGAAAGGGCTTGGTTATGTGACTTGAAGGAGTTGATCACCCTGAGGCACCGAGCATGCGGGCTGGTTATGAGATACTCAATCCTGGGCTCATGCATATTGCCCTCATCCTAGTATATTTGTCCCCATCTTGGTATATATGGCCTTTATCCTGGGCCCATCCTGATGCATTTGGACACATCCTGGTATATATGACCCTCATCCTGGCACATCCTGGTATATATCACACTATCCTGGTATATATGGCCCTCATCCTTGGTCTATTTAGTATATATGACCCCATCCTGGTATTTTTGTCCCTTATACTGGGCCCATCCTGGTATATATGGCACTATATTGGAATATACGGCCCTCATCCTGGACCCACCCTGGTATACATGGCCCCATTCAAACATATATAACCCTCATACTGGGCCTGTCCTGGTATAAATATGCAAATGGAGTCCGTGGAGCCTCGATTAAAAGTCTCAAACACGGGACTAGCCAGATATCCCTCCAGGACAGGACCTAACCCTGGGGTGGAATCCTTGCGAGACCACCATAACCACCATATTAATTGGCCCTTTTTGTCAATATCCCACTCAGTAACGAGTTAAGCATATGACAAGGGAATTAACAGAGCCAGGTATCCATCCACAGACAGCTGTTTCAGGGTATTGCCCCTCATCAGTGTGGAGTAGGATTCTGGCTAGGTGGGAGCAATGCCTGGTAGACCAACATCACAAAGCATTCAGTGATCTCAGGGAGACCAGTCAAGGAAAACACTGGGGCAGCCGTCTAAAACGCTCAAACACAGTGAAATCCATGATGCATTGCCCCCTGGGAATTTGAATATGCAAATGGAGTCCGTGGAGCTTCAATTAAAAGTCTCAAATACGGGACTAGCCAGATATCCCTCCAGGGTAGGACCTAGCCCTGGGATGGAATCCTTGCAGAGACCACCATAAACACCATATTAAGTGGCCCTTTTAGTCAATATCCCACTCAGTTACGAGTTAAGGATATGACAAGGGAATTAACAGAGCCAGGTATCCATCCACAGACAGCTGTTGCGTGTCCCTATCCTGGTAATATGGCCCTCATCCTTGGTCCATTTTAGTATATATGACCCCATTCTGGTATTTTTGCCCTTATACTGGGCCCATCCTGGTATATATGGCACTATATTGGAATATACGGCCTTGGACCCACCCTGGTATACATAGCCCCATTCAGACATATATAACCCTCATACTGGGCCTGTCCTGGTATAAAGTCTCCATCATACCATATATGGCCCCATGCTTGTATATATGGCCCTCATTCTGGGTCCATCATGGTATATATAATCCCAATCCTGGGTCCATTCTGATGTATTTGTTTCCCATCAAGCCATACACATAAAAAAAAAATTCTACTCACCTTTCCTCAGCCCCCTCATTGCTTGGTGTCCTCTTCTTATGCCAGCAACTGACTTCTGTGTGAAATCGGCACAGAGCATGATGTCATTGCTGCCAGAACTTTGGCTGCTCCGTACTTCTGGGATTATTGGAGTGGGGAGCAGTGAACATTCATTCTCTTAATTAGTGGGCCCAGCCACTTCAGTAAGTCAGCTGTTGGGTGATCACATGTGCCTCTATTAAATATAATAATATAATATTTATTAATCTAAATAGCGCTATTAATTCCATAGCACTTTACATACATTTGCAACACTGTCCCCATTGAGGCTCACAATCTAAATATCCTATCAGTATGTCTTTGAAATGTGGGAGGAAACCAGAGTGCCCGGAGGTAACCCACACAAACACGGGGAGAACATACAAACTCCTTGAAGATGTTGTCCTTGTTGGGAATTGAAGCCAGGACCCCAGCGAGGCAAGGATGCACTGTGCCACCATGCTGCCCTATTAAAGAGAATGAATATTCACTACTCCCCACACCCATAATCTCGCTCACTTCTCAGTGCTGGGTTCAGTGCTGAACGGTGGGCAGGATTATGGGCTTGGAGAGCAGTGAATATTCATTATTTTTAAAAGCAGGCACATATTAGCCGCAGCACGGCTCCTGGCTCCAGTGACTCCGCTCCACCGCTATGCCTCCACAGCCATGTACATCAGCACTATAAGATGCACCCCCTCACTTTCCTCAAAATTTTTTGGCGAAAAAAGTGCGTCATGTAATCTACAAAATATGGCAGACCTTTTTAGATGTAATTATTTTTTCTTTTAATGCTATCTCCCAGTTAATATAACTGTGAAACCTTCTCTACCATAACATCTCTTCAAGAAATGACTTCCATTTCTTTATTTATATGCGTAACATAAATCCATTTTCACAGATTTATGTGTAGGATACATCTTCGTGTTATTTTAATATATATCTTTTTTTAATTGGGTAAATCAGCTTGGAGAAGCTCATTGAACTCTATATGACCTCCTAAATTGCAGGTCAAGGATTTCGCAGTGCAGCCTTTTCTCTTCCTTATCTAGTAAAATAGTCCATCTGAATAACCCTCTTGGAGAAGATTTGGCTCCCCTGAACTGTGCAGATGTCTGAATGATTTTCTATTACTTGAAGCTGGTAAAATATGATGGTTATTCCAGGGTCTGCACAGAAACAGAGACAATTTATGGGGTTTGTTGTCCGGACTGTATGTTCACAGGCTCTTTCTTTCATCGAGGCTTCGCTCTGCGTTTATTACATATTCTCTTCTATCAGTCTCCAGAGACAATTACATTAATGCTCCTTCTGCTAACCCCAGGACTAGAGGTTTAAGGGTTTTTTTCAAGATGCAATAAAGAAAACATAAAAAAGAACTTAAACGCACACAGAAGGTTGGACATGAGGGAAACTTACAATTTCTTTCTTTTGTATATTTATAGGGCACTTATTGTGCAGGAGATATAAATATTTTGTGCATTATCGTCAACCTGACAATTGATGTAAAATAAGCATTACCGAAATTGCAGTAACCACCATTAATATTTCTTTTTAAAGAACATAAAACTGCAGAATACTAAATAAAGAGAAAATGTTTTATATATTTTAAAATTGCATTTTCCATTTTATCAGAGAATTTACACAATTTTGTAATGAACTGAACATTTTCCAACTATGATAGTTTATATTCTGTATGTAGTCATTTGCACATGACCTTAAAAATCTAACTAGCTATGAAGTTTGAATGAAAAATAATGCCTCCACCTTCATGACCCCTCAGCAGATGGTATGTGGCAGGTACTGGACTGCTCAGTAGACTCTCCTCTACAGCTCCAGTTGGGAGAAAGCCTTAACAATGAATGGTTGTCTTGTTACAGTGTAAAGAAAGCAACCCTGTGCAGACAGTCGGTCAATGCGATTTACGCAACGTGCTGTTTGCAGATATATGTTAGGAATGGAGGAATTAATAGCACTATATAAGTGCATAAATATTATATTATTAGTGTTTAATTCTTGACAGCAGAAGGTGTCACCCAAAGGAAATTTATCAGAGAATGCAAGTTGTTTATGATGATTGGATGGATGTGAGCATTATGCATCATTGACCAGTAAGTTAAAGATGGTGAGGTGGGAATGTCTGACTTGCATGACAAAGAAAGAGCTGTACGTCCTGTGATCGCAACCACTGAGTTAAACTCGCAAAACATTTATGGACTGATTCAAGATGATCATCGTATCACACAGAGAGAAATTGCAATCTAAGGCTAGGGTCACACTTGCATCAACCCTTACGGCTGACACAAGCACTAATAACTTAGAGATTTTCCCTGCAGTGCATAGTGTTAACGCTATGCACTACCAGAAAACGCTTCCCCATACAAACCCTTTGTGTACCTTAGTAGTAGTCACACATGGAGTGCGCTTTATCATAACGCACAGGAAAATGCTGCAGACAGTGTGACCCTAGCCTAAATCCGCATGTGAAAGGCTGATTGTTACAAAAGAGTGTTGACTTCTGCCATGATGACTTCAGAAAACTTGTTTATTGTTGTCAGAAGTTTATCCAATTGTCTGGTAATTAAGTAGGAAAGTGAATATTGATAATTAAAGAGCACATTCTAAGGATTATTTCTGTGTTTGGTTTATTAAAGTATTCCCATCGAAACTCAAGTTACTTTTCCTTCAACCCTTGTATGAGATTTTAATAAGGTTTGAACATGACTGTAGTTTAGGATGGAGTCTTCTTAGACATTAATCACATACCCACAAGATATGCCAAAATGTCTGAAACAAAATCTCTCAAGTGTCAAAATTGTGTTGTAAATATGGTTCTTTTGACATTATAGAAAAAATCACTAAGGATCAGTCAAAACATCTGCCAGTAAAATGAATGAATATTTAATTTGCTGTGCAGACATCAGCATTTTTGACTGTTGCGTTAGTGGTGCAGAAAGCGCATCCAGAAAATAATGATCATGTCAATTATTGCTCTGTTTTTCCGGTACTTTTTCTGCACCAATAACACCCAATTACTTACCATCCCCACCATTCCATGGTGAGCTCTGGTGATGTCTTCCTTCCGGGCATCCAGGACCTGTGGGTAGTCAGGTACGGTACATCCAGGACCTTGCACCATGTGACTCAGGCTGAGAGTCACTTGGCCAAGGTCCTGTGAGTACTCTTACTAGCCGCAGGTCCTGACGATACCCGGAATGAAGACATCACCAGGGCTCACTGTGGGATCACCGGGGAGGGTAGAAAGTGTGTGTGCGTGTGTCTCTGAGTGTCTGTCTGTCAGTGTCTCCCAAAATCAGAGCAAAAAAGTAGGACAAACGGATGATGCATTTGTGGTGCTTTTTTGCAAAAACAGGATCTGTTTTTGGTGCAGAAACTGCACCAAAAATGGATCAACATAAAACCAAGCGCAAATTCTCTGTCTGAATTAGGCCTTAAAATAAATGAATTGCAAAGAAGAACAAGGCTAGGGTCACACTCGGGTTGTGGCATCTGCTTAACGTCACATTACGCGTGTCCGGTGTGTCCGGACTAGCGCATGCGCTGTGACAGAGGAGCTGTCACATTTGCGCTTCCGGGATGCGGTCTACTGCGCTCGCACATAGCAGGTAATGGTGGCACAAGCGCAAGGGCTCTGCATCTGTGCGCCGATGCACTTGCCTGCGCTGGACTGTGATAGCACCTGCGCTTGCACTTGCGCTAGCACAAAGCAGGCAAACACAGGGGCGCATAGATGTAAAACGGCCCTATGTCAATTTTTTCTGTGTTTTTGCTGCAGTCAATGGCATAAATGCAGAAAAACGCAACAATCAAAATGCAGCAAAAACGCAGGAAAAATGCAGCAAAAAACACAGCAAATCTCCTGCTAGGAAATCTGGAGATACTAGAAACATGTACAGGTTTTGCTGCAGCAAAAATGGCCTGTGTGAACACGACCTAAGGAACATGTGTTCTCGAGAGAGACTCACAGCAGATCATTAAACAAAAAAAGCACATTTAAGGTAGAAGACTGGTGTTTAGTCTACCGATCGCTCCCAGCATCACCTGATATAAGTCACTTCCAAGCCCCAAAGCGCATTTCGCTCACCTGAGGAAGTCACATGCAAAATGCTCATTAGGGCTTGGAAGTGATTGATACCTGGTGACGCTGGGAGCGATGGGTCTTCTACCTTAAATGTGTTTTTTTGTTTGGTGATCTGCTGTGAGCCTGTCTTGAACACGTGTGTAAAAAAAATCTTCAAAAATGTTTTCCTTGTTCATGTGGAAGTAATTTATTACTAAAATTTCTCAGATTAGAAATACAAACCTATTATTTGCTGAAAGAGGTCAAAAACAAAATGTTGGCAAATATTATGACACAAGTGGCACAGCTATTAAGACTGCCCTTTTTATTCAAGAAAACAGCTGCAAAAAGATGATTTTTACTATATCTACTATACTATACATATACTATATATGCATTTTATTTTACTCACTTATATAGCACTATTAATTCCACAGCACTTTACAGAGATTATCATCAATGTCCCCAACAGCCAATCACAAATGCTGTCACACAGAATGGGTGTCTGTGATTGGCTGCTGGAGTAAGCTGAAACCAGCCCATACATTCTACTATACTAGACTGTATGGACTGATTGCAGATTACTCGAACAGCCAATCACAAATGCCCATTCTATGTGACAGTGTTTGTGATGGGCTGTTGGGTTCGTCACACATGTAGTAGTGTAAATATAAATAAGTAATTTTAAAAAATGTAGTAGTAAATGTACTGGCATGAAAATAAATAAATATTTTTTTTTTTTAAAAGTGTTTCATCCCTTTACCTGGCTTTTCCAGCGGCCCTAGTGGGGGGTATTACGCTGGGCAGTAATGGGGTTAATACAAGTTTGTAATGTCAGCTGGTATTAAGCCCGAAATTCATGATGTCAGGTCAAATTAGACCTGGCCACCATTAATGTCTAGTAAACATTAAAAAAAACACAACACCGAAAAATTATTTTATTAGAAATAAAAAGCAAAATATATTTAGGGACTCCTTCTTTATTAGAAAAAAAACTCCCTCTCATGTAATCCAGGTCTTCTTAACTTCACCTCTGCTACATCTCTCTGCCAACAGACAAACACATCTCCTAGCAGAGAGAGCAGTCACAGAATGACAGCCAAGTGACATGTGTGGAGTAAGCTGAAACCAGCCCATACATTCTACCGTACTAGAATATATGGGCTGATCACAGATTACTCAAACAGCCATTCACAAATGCCAAATATGTGTGACAGCGTCTGTGATTGGCTGTTGAAGCCAGTGAAGCGAATATCCTTGAAGTTAATGAGCGGCCCTGAAATAGACGCAGCGGGACAGCGGGATGTGGGACCTGGTAAGTTTAATGATAATGTTTATTAATTGTGCACTTTCCTTTATAGCAACCGTCCGATCCTATAACTGTAAAGTACGAGATCAGGGTTCTGACTCAAGTTTGAGTCACGTCCAGCCCCGAACTCGGACTTACCAAAAAAGTCTGTGTGAGTCCTCCTATCCCAGCGGGTTGGCCCATCACTAGTCACTGCAATGGCCTTGTAACAGGAAGACTTCAGCTTGGTGCCTCCAATGCTATACTTTATATCTACTTCACAAAAACATTAAGATGGACCCCATTATAATGAGGAACGTTTGGTTCTGTTTGCATCAGTTTTATATTAAACGATTGGCAAGTGAAATAGAATAGAGCATGAAACAGAGCAACTTTATTCAAAAACGTTGATTATATAATTAAAACCATCCTTCTAAAATTGTGTATTGTGCCACCAAATCAGCCTTGACCTGGACAGGCATGGGTGACCTACGGTCATATGTTCCTGCCCCTGAAGGCACCAACCGCACAATGTGAATTGTGTTATGCATCTATGTACATAATGTGGACAGCAATGTAATGTGAGGTTTCTATGTACAAGTGCATCTAAATGAATTAGAATATCACCAAAAGTTAATTTATTTCAGTAATTCAATACATAAAGTGAAACACATATATTATATAGAGTCATTGCACACAGAGTGATCTATTTCAATTACAGCCAAGGAAAACCCAAAGGTCATTATCTCAGAAAATTAAAGTAGGGAGGATGAAGGGTTAAAAACTGCTGCCGTATTTCACAAGACATCAAAGGGTGAATATAATATTGATTTATTAGTTAACGCTTTTCAGGGCTCCCAGAAATGCCCTGAAACATGGCAATATAATATTGGTTTGTGCTCAGGAAGGAGCCAGGGAGTCCTGAAATGCATTGATTAATAAATCATTATAATATTCTGTGCTGAGAATGGAGCCAGGGAGCCCTGAAACGTGTTGATTAATAAATCATTATTATATTCTGCGTGCTGAGGAAGGAGCCAGGGAGCCCTGAAACGTGTTGATTAACAAATCATTATTATAGTCACCCATTGATGCCTTGTGGAATACGGCAGCGCGGTTTTAATCCCTTCCCCCTCCCTACTCTATATTCACCACACTGGGGACTGCATCAGCTGTGATATGCTTTTATAGTGGTTGTGACTCTCACAACCACACAAGGTGAAGCCTCTGATACCTATTTAGGTAATATTTTATCTCTCAGACCCTTCATCCTCCCTACTTTAATTTTCTGAGACAATGACCTTTGGGTTTTCATTGGCTGTAAGCCATAATCATCAACATTTACAGAAATAAACACTTGATATAAATCACTCTGTAATGACTCAATATATAATATATGCATTTCACTTTATGTATTGAATTACTGAAATAAATTAACATTTTTCTGATACTTATTCATTGAGATGCACCTGCATATAATTTAGTGTAATGAAAAGATATAGCAGTGTTAACAAAGTTAATGTAAGATAATGTGTTGCATAGCAGTTACGATAGGAGTAATATGATGTATAGGAATGTTATGTAGGGGAGAGCAATGTATACAGTAAAATAGGTACAGGGTGTACAAATGTAAGATATAGTGTTTGGTAAGATGGGAAGCTTGTTCAGCTATTGACTCTAGGGAAAGCAATAGTTAAGTGAAGGACTAGCCTAGAATGGTTGGAGTTACCTATTAGGATGAGCTACTGTTTCCTGTTAGAGAGTTAGAATTTGACTAGTGATTAGTACAAACCTGCAAGTCTTATAGAATACTAAGGCTGCATCTAGTGGGTATTTTGTGGCAAATACAAATGTTAACATCCTTGTGAGACAGCAAGATCTAAGAATCCGGACAGACACACTGAAGGTCTGCGGTAGCATCTATCACTGGCCAAGATCAGACTCACTCTTGTAGTACGAGTCTTTAGAAGGACACTTTGCATAGGTTTGGGTGAACAGGCCGAGATGACAAATACAGTCTGTGCACTCCAGACATTTGGTTGAATCATTTGAAAAACTACTTCCTGTGAATGGTAGGACCAGAAGCCAAAGGAAACTTAATGATTCTTAAATGCAGGATCGTGATGCTAGGCTGGGTAGAGGAGTATGGACTAGAAACATTAGAGAAACCAATGGCTACAGAGGAGTCCAAGGAAGGAGTGTGCTCAAAGGTGAATTGTTATTTTAGCAAACATGATAAGTTATGTGCCCGCTGTCTGGTGCACAAGATTGCATTGAAAAACGTTTGCCAAGTGATCAGCAAAGGACTGCTGTTCAAGAGCTGAGAGCTTCTGTCAATGACTCCCTTCTGGATCGGTCCTGGCTCATCATAACAACAGTGACAAGGGGCCTATCAGAAGATATGACCTGCACCACACAAGACCACACACCGAGTCAGGACCACAACTCCCCCTTGCTCTGTAAGAAGGACCAGGGCACTGACAGAATGGAACCCCTCATCCACAGCTACCACCCAGCACCTCTTTTACACATGGTTTCAATTCCTCTGAAGGTGTCATTTGATGTCTGACATTTAGATGTTAGCAGCAGATCCTTACATCTCTATAGACGGAGCTTATTTTTTATCAGCACATGCCATGAGAATGGGAAATTTGGAGGCCATGTCCACAAGTTGAATTTGTAATCAGGTTCTTCATACTTTTCCTGAAGCGCGTTTGCAGTATGGCGGGTGCATTACTGCTAAAAGAGGTCTCTGCTACTAGTCGTTTATCGACCCCCAGGCCCCCCACGTCAATTTCTTGATCACTTTGCTACCTGGTTTCCCACTGTCATCATGAGTGACTTTAACATTCCTATCGACAACTCCATCTCCATATCCACCTCTCATCTTTTAACCCTAACCTCCTCTCTTGGTCTTTCACAACTTTGTAACTCTGCCACACATGAAGATGGGAATACATTGGACTTGATCTTCTCCCGACTCTGCTCAGTGCATGATTTTACAAACTCCTCTCTTCCACTCTCTGACCACAACCTTCTTTCATTCTCGGTTAAGTACTGTCAACCCTTCAAGGACACTCCTAACTCGTTCGACTATAGGATTATAATGCCATTGACACTCAGAAACTTATAAACAATTTACAGTCTTCACTCGCCCCAATCTTCTCCCTCTCTTGTCCTGACTCTGCTCTAAAACTCTATAATGAAACACTGCACAATGCCCTGGATGAAGCTGCACCTCCTAAACTTAAAGCAACTCGACACTGACAGCGGCAACCCTGGCACACACTGCAAACATGGTTTCTCCAGCAGTGCTCCAGGTGTGCAGAACGCCTGTGGAGAAAATCCAACCTGGACGAAGATTTCATTCATTATAAGTTTATGATAAAAATATACAACACCGCACTTCACCTCTCCAAATAAGCGTACTACAACACCCTTATCACTTCACTAGCCAACAATCCTAAACAACTTTTTGACAATTTCCATTCTCTCCTCAGTCCAAGAGTACAGGCCCCAACCACCAGCCTCACGGCTGACAATCTGGACAAATATTTTAAGGACAAAATTGACAACATACGACAGGAAATTTCCTTACAGCCTCAGAACATCATGCATTCTCCTCCCTCCTGCACTTCATCCAACACACTTTTGGTCTTTGATCCGGTCACAGAGGAAGAAGTCACCTGGCTTCTTGCATCTTCTCGCCCTACTACCTGCACCAGCGATCCTATTCCCTCACATCTCCTTCCATCCCTTTCTCCAGCTGTCATATGTCACCTAAGTAAAATATTTAATCTTTCCCTCTCATCTGGTGTTTTCCCCTCCTCCTTCAAAGATGCCAGCATACATCCATTATTAAAAAAAAAACACATCCCTCGACCAGACCTCTGCTTCTAACTACAGACCTTTCTCTAATCTCCCCTTCATCTCTAAACTCCTGGAACGCTTGGTCCACTCCCGTATGATACCCTATCCCTCCGACAATTCTCTTCTTGACCCTTTACAATCCGGCTTCCGCTCCTTACACTCTACTGAAACTGCCCTCACTAAAGTCTCTAATGATCTACTAACAGCTAAATCTAATGGTAACTACTCCCTGTTGATCCTCCTGGATCTCTCCGCTGCATTCGATAATGTGGATCACCAGCTCCTTCTCTCTATGCTCTGCTCTATCGGGGTTAAGGACACAGCTCTCTCCTGGTTCTCCTCCTACATCTCTGATCGCTCCTTCTCTGTATCTTTCGCCGGCTCCTCTCCTCTT
Organism: Allobates femoralis; assembly: GCA_033576535.1. Classification (NCBI taxonomy): domain Eukaryota; kingdom Metazoa; phylum Chordata; class Amphibia; order Anura; family Aromobatidae; genus Allobates; species Allobates femoralis. The sequence goes on along the minus strand of JARQOC010000002.1, from coordinate 634,472,322 downwards.
CCTCTCACTGTTGGGGTTCCTCAGGTTCAGTCCTAGGTCCCCTTCACTTCTCTCTATACACTGTCCACATTGGACAAACTATCAGTAGATTTGGCTTTCAGTACCATCTCTATGCTGACGACACCCAGTTATACACCAATTCTCCTGACATCACCTCCACATTACTACAAAATACCAGTGATTGTCTGTCTGCTGTCTCTAACATCATGTCTTCTCTCTACCTTAAATTGAATCTGTCAAAAACTGAACTTCTCGTGTTTCCTCCCTCTCCTAATCTTCCGAAACCTAATATTGCAATTTCTGTATGTGGTTCTACCATTACTCCTCAGCAGCACGTCCGCTGCCTTGGGGTTATATTTGACTCGGATCTCTCCTCTCCCCAAATCTGGTCTCTCGCTCGCTCATGTCACCTACACCTTAAAAACATCTCTAAAATTCGACCTTTTCTTACTGTTGACTCTGCAAAAACTCTAACTCTTGCCCTTATTCATTCTTGATTGGATTACTGCAATTCTCTATTAATCGGTCTCCTCTTACTAAATACTCTCCTCTCCAATTCATCCTCAATGTGGTAGCCAGGATCATATTCCTCTTCAACCACTTCACCGATTCCTCTATCCTGGGGCAGTCATTGCACTGGTTGCCAATCCGCTATGGAGTACAATATAAAATTATTACTCTCACCCACAAAGCCCTCCACAGTTCTGCTCTGCCCTATATCTCCTCTCCCATCTCTGTCTATTGCCCTACACGTGCCCTCCGCGCTGCAAGTGACCTAAATCTGACCTCCCACTCCCGTCTCCAGGACTTCTCATGAGCTGCACCAATTCTCTGGAATGGGTTACCAAAAACAATTCAATTAATTCCCAATACCAATAGTTTTAAAGGAGCCTTAAAAACATCTATCTTCCCTTTTTCAAATCTGGCCTCTTGTGTCATCTGTCTGCACCTGCCGACTGTCTGTCTGTCCCCCATGCATAATATAGCACTTTATCTGTACTTGTACAGATCCCAACCGATGACCGGTTCATGCATCATTACGTGAATGCCCTAATTATTATATTGATGGCTGGACCATATATGACATCATTCGTTACTGTTACGTTTTGTGCCTCCCCTATCTCCTCATAGACTGTAAGCTTGCGAGCAGGATCCTCACTCCTCATGGTTTTTTCAATTTTTGTTACTCTGTATTGTATCATATTGGTCGTATACGTCCCCTCTGAATTGTAAAGTGCTACGTAATGTGTTGGTGCTATATAAATAAAATTATTATTATCATTAGGAAATAACAAAATATGAAGCGGTGTATTTGGCCTTAGGCAATGTTTAGTTACATCCCACCACTAGGAGTTGTGCTGATCCTTTAGTTTTAACATATTTCCTGGTTGCAGAACATCAACTTCAACTTGATGCTTAATGCATTCCAATTCTTAGTAGATGACAATATAAAATGATAATCAATGTTTTTAACTTTATCTGTCGCATGGATAGAAGTCTGAGTAGAGGATAGCAGAGGTAGAAGCCTTAAGCTCATCGCTGTATTTTTTCATTTCTGTTTGGGCCGGCTCAGCTCACCATGAAGAGCAGAGCGGGTGAGGTTTGCATTCATATTACTATGATGTCACAAGTTTTTTTTTACATTTTTGGTACCATTTAATGATATGACTTACTTTTGCATGTATATACATTTTTAAGTTGATCCTTTCTATTGTTTAGTATACTTCATATGCATTGTAACAACCATGCTACATGTATCTATAAATATATTCTTAGAATATCTATGAAGATATTCTATGTATTTTCTCCTGCGATATTTCCCAATGTTGCTGTGTGGACATGTAAAATATGGCCTTATAAAATAGATGTTTTTATCTGAGGGGCATTTTCCTTTTTAATTAAATCAAATATTTCAGAACTTTATTTGCATGCTTAGTAATCAATGCAAGCTTTACGTGATGCAATAGTCAATAGTATTGATTCCTTTTTTCAATTGTCTTGATTATGTGCACAAAATCCACCATAAATATACCACTTGGAAATTGCCAATTAACTAGAGTGTTGGGTTTTGAATTTCCTTGTAAAGTGCAGTCCAGGTGTCTCATGTCCTTAAGATAAAATTACTGGTTTCTTATAGTTTTTCCTGATATGATAATCACATTATGTTTTGTTCAATGTTTTGTTGTTGCTGTCGTTTCTTGGGATGGCCACAGAGTATAGCAATAATATATAGAGGTTCCATATGACAAGACCAACACTTTTAATGAACAATTATATTTGACGGCCATGATGGAGATTTTCTCATTAAAGCCCAAAGGTTTCAAGTAAGGCTACGCTCACACTTTCCTGAGACGTCGCCTGTCCTAGTGCTGCCTGTTTATTCTTGGACATTACAGTGACCCATAGGGTTTCATTGAGCCATAGACAGATGGTTCAGTAACCCCTATCCAATAGTTTTAAAGCATGTCCTATTGTCAGAAAAAGCCATCAAAAGGATTGTCACAAAAGTCTACAGTCACCCTATGTGACAAAAACCTGTCATAGAATCATAGAATGGAAGAGTTGGAAGGATGGGACCTCCTAGGTCATCTGGTCCAACCCCCTGCTCAGAATATGATTTACACGATTTACACAATTTAGATTTGACTTTGTAAATGGTGACTAAACTGTCCCTCAGTAAGGCTAGACAGCTGTCACAACTACATGCTATTCACAGGGTGTACACAACGCCCTTGTGGATGTTTAGTGAAGGACTATGAGATAACTTAAGGTGTCCTTAAATGGACGCTGGAGGAAGCAGATATTATACACATGTTGTAGATGTGCCCCTGTTTACAGGCCTTCAACATCTCGGTGTTCAACCTTATTCAGTCTGTGACTGTTGGGCTATGTGGGAAGGTGGCGGGAGATGAAAGTGAAAAAAGAGCAATTGCCAGAATATTGTATGCTGCCAGAAAGTTGATTGCCTCACATTGGGTTTCTGACAAAAAGCCTATGCGTAAAGAATTTATAGACAACATAAACTTCATTGTCTGTATGTAAAAACATATATTTCTGAAAAGAGGACGGCCAATATGTTTTGAAAAAATTTTGGACAAATGGTCAGACTCTCCAGGCCTGGCTTCATTTGAACAACTTAAAGACAGGATACTGTTGGTGTCAGGGGGGGGAGGAGCATCTAAGGGATATATTTTTTTTAACAAATCCTTTTTATTAATTTTCAAAATGCAATAATACAATACAAACATATATAGTGCCTTGTGAAAGTATTTGGCCCCCTTGAACTTTTCAACCTTTTGCCACATTTCAGGATTCAAACATAAAGATAAAAATTCTAATTTTTTTGCGAAGAATCAACAACAAGTGGGACACAATCATGAAGTGGAACGAAATTTATTGGATATTTTAAACTTTTTTAACAAATTACTAGATAATTTATATGTTTAAAAACTGGTTTTATTTTGAGTGGGCGTTCCTACAGGAACTGATGTCAAAGTGATGTCATTAACAAGGTGTATTTAATGGCTCCTAGTAAGCTGGACTGTAAGTTCATGCCCTGAAGAAGTGGCCAGGAGGCCACAAAACGCGTCGGCAATTTGTGTGTCCGTATGTGAATAAAGTGTGTCTTTCCTATCCTGGATCTCCTTGTGGTCGAGCGCAAATAAATCCCGATCTTTTTCTCCTTTGCAACGCTGTTTATTCTACGGGATCTGCAGCAGCCAGGCTCTTTATGTTGGTTGTGACACATCACAACCTCATCAGGTGAGTGGACCACCATAATTATTGTGCTGGTGTTACTCGGTTTATCGCCTTAGTGCGCTCCCCTTTCTCTTCTTTTTTATTTATAATTGACGTCCTTTTCCTCCCACCCATTCAAAACCTTCCCCAATCTTGTCGATCTGCTCAGTCATCACCATCCAGAAACAGCCACTATAAATTACGTAACTCCACCTGTACCCATGACACTGATCTCCGCTATAGGAATATCTCCTGGTATCTCTAGCCTTCCAAGTGCACCCTGCAAGTCCTCCAAACTATACCAGGACGTGTTACGGAAGGGATGTACCAGTTGGTTAATTTCATCTCTAGTTAGCTGTGATAATATGAAGTCTTTCCATTTTGTAAAAAATTTAGATGTCTTATTATCTCTGTCTCCCTCGGCCTCCACTTTCTCAAGCAACATAATCCCCTTCAATTCCTTCACCAACTCTGAAAGAGTGGGTGCTTGTGAGTCCAGCCCATGTCTTAAAATGAGGCATTTGTGGATAATCGCTATAGTGTGTATCAAAGTCACCTGTGGTTTGGCGAAACCCAAGTCACCCACCTTGTGGAATACCCATAATCTATTGTCTAATGGGAGCTGACCCCCCAGCAGGTTTCGTGTCCGCTCCTTCACCACCCTCCATGCTCTTAGTATTTGCCCGCATTTCCAGATCCCATGGAACATGTCTACTTTATCTGTCCCACACTCCAGACAAGATTGTCACCTGTCCAAGTGCTCCGCTGATGTTGGCAAGTTGAAATTTAAAATTGCCCTATGTACAGTATTAGTCAGAAATATGTGCCCCTCCTCTTTTAATTGCGTTCATGTTTACGTAGGTCTCTTCATCCAGTCAATATTGTGTCACCTATCCCCTTATCCTGTAGTCTAGTTTTCCACCATTAAAGATATTTCTCGGACCCGACGGTATCAAGTCATGTCTTAACGTTGAGTAAATGGTAGAAATGTTTACTTCCGAGATATCTCTAGTTAGAAGACCATCCAGCCCGGATGAGCAACACTCTTTACTGAGATCGTGTAAGTGGGTGAATAAAAGATACCTAAGTTGTGTATAATGTAAGAAGTGCATCAAGTCAACCCGCCATTTATTGAACGTTTCCTCGACAGTCATCCACCTAGACTCCTATCGTCTGCATAAAGTCTCACAGAGTAGCTACCCTCCTTGCTCTCCATGTTTTAAATAATGCATTGTCTCTTCCTTCACAGAAGTCGGGGTGTCGCCATGGGTTAAGATAATTGGATATACTCCATGACATGCCCAGTTTACATCGTGGAGCTTTCCAAGCTCCTCTAGTGTCTCTGAAAATAATAGAGCTTTTCACCTATGGTTCTACATTCATATTCATGGAGTGAAGTATTGCCACCGGATCCCATGGACTGCACCAGTCTGAATCTAGGGAATAGTCAGAATGTTTGTTAGTTTGTCTAAGCCAATCAATTATGTGTCTCGTAATGCGGGCTAAGTTGTAGCCCCGAATATATGGGAACTCCCACACGCACATCATCTCTGGAGAACATCAGACTGCGCCCTTTGATCCTACCTCTTCTACCCCTCTAAAGAAATGTTGAAAAGGATCTGTTTAGTCGGTTAGTGTCAGCGTGGCGAAGGAGTAGGGGGATGGTCTGAAGTGGTTACAACAAACGAGGAAAGCTAGTCATTTTGACCAGGTGACTTCTCCCTAGTAATGACAGCGGCAAATCTCTCCATCTGCCCAGCTCCTGCTCAATTTTAGTGATCAAGGGAAGGGGGCATAATTTAGTCCATAAATGTCTCTTGTATCTTTCCCGAGATATATGGATAAGTATCTGATCGCCTTTTTAGTTATCGGTATGCCATATAAGTTTCCGCGGGTCTCTCCTCTCACTTGACTATTTGTGTCCCCGTTTATGAGGAACATAACCTCAAATTTAGATTTTTTCACCTTGAACCCTGAGAACTCTTCAAAGATCTCTAGCTGTTGTAAGAAATCAGAAAAGTCCTTCTAAGGGTCGGCCATATAAAGGCTTATGTCATCCGCAAAAAAACTGGATCTGTTCTCTCTACTGCCTACCCGTATCCCCTGAAAGCTGTGACCCTCGTTGATAAATCTAGAGAGTGGTTCTATTGCTAGATCAAATAAGAGTGGCGGGAGGGGGCAACCCTGTCGTGTGCCCCTCCCTTGTTGGATCACATTGGACAGAAAGCCTGGTGTATGTACCCTTGCTCTTGGATTACTATAAATCAAGGTCAAAAATGTTCTAAACACAACCTGTAACCAGATCTTATCCAAGACTAGCTCCAGCCATGGCCCACTGACATTATTGAAAGCTTTTTTCGCGTATAACATGACCGTGGCTAGAGCCCCCCTCATCTTTTACCCCCTCAACCTGACAGCTTCCAGTATCATCGTTGATCTACGTATGTTACCCACTGCCACCCTCCCCTTAACAAAGCCTGCCTGTTCCGGTCCTAGCAGTCTTGGAAGTATAAATGCTAGTCGGTCCTCCATGATTTTCACTATTATTTTTAGGTCTTGATTAATAAGTAAAATAGGATGAAAGTTGGCAGGGTCATCTGATGGTTTGTCTTCTTAGGTATGAGTTTTATGTAAGCTATGTTCATGTGGTCAGGTATGGCCCCCCTCCTCAGGAAGCCATTATAAAGCCCCTTTAGGTGGGGCAAGACCTGATCCTTCAAGATTTTGTAGATGCTGGCTCCAAACCCATCCGGACCTGGGGCTTTATGTATGTTCAACTCCCCATTAACTTTACAGTTTTCTCCTTCCGTTATCTCCCAATTCAGACCGTCCAAGTCCTCTCCCGAAATCTCTGGGAGGTTCACCCTTTGTAGCCATCTTTCTACCGCCTGTTTCTTAGTCTGGCCAATTTTATAAAGAGTGTCATAAAACTTGCCCAAAATGTCATTGATCTCTTGCGGATTGGTCGTCAGCGTATTATCCTTTTTTTTGAGAGCTGTCACCAATGTAGTGTTGCATTTTCCCCTAGCTAAGTTAGCCAACAGTCGGCCCGCCCCCATATTTGTATAACTCAGCATCTTTTAGGCTGCCTTCACATTTGCGGACCCCTCCGCAGCGTTCTGCGGAGGGGTCCGCAATGTGTGCGCAGCGGCCGCCAGCTCCTATCTTTATAATGGGAGCGCATGGTGCTGCGCTTGACAGCGTAGGACCATGCGCACCCATTCACTCCCATATGTGATCTGCATGCAGGCGGATGCCTGCGCACAAATCACACACTCCCGCCCGCACCAGGGACGCAACATGTCGCGTCCCTGGTGCGGACGAGACTGTGTGATCTGTGCGCAGGCATCCGCCTGCGCACAGATCACATATGGCAGTGAATGAGTGCGCACGGTCCTGCGCTGATATGCGCAGCACTGTGCGCTCCCATTATAAAGATAGGAGCTGGTGGTCGCTGCGCACACATTGCGAACCCCTCCGCAGAACGCTGCGGAGGGGTTCCCAAATGTGAACCCAACCTTAGTGATTTCCCAAACAGTTCCCTCTTTTTGGCCCATGCGTCATATTCCAACTTCGCTTCCAGCCACAGTTGTTTATTTAGGGGCAAGGGTTGCTCCTGGAACAACGTGTATGCTTGTTTAACTAAGTGGCTTGCTTTTAAATATTGCGCATTCGTTTTTCTTTTCAATGTGGCTGTATGTGCTATAATTTTACCCCTAAGTTCAGCTTTGGCGGTCTCCCAAAAGAGGGCATGATCAGATTCCGCTTACATATTCAGTTCAAAGTATTCGGTCCACCATTCTCTCATTAATTTAGCCAAATCTTGGTGCCTCTGTAAGAAGTGGGAGAACCTCCAAAGAATGTCTGTGCCCCTTGGATAAGTGTCTCCCAATGTCAGAAAAATTGGACTATAGTCAGGTCCCCTATAGGTCCCCTATAGTCAGATCCCCTATGTCCGACTCCTCCACCCTCTGTATCACTCCTTCACAATGCTAGGAATACATCAATTCAGGAACATGTTCAATAGGGGTGAGAGTAGTGGGTAAACTGCCTCTCCATCGGGTGTTTCAGTCTCCACACATCTCTCACAGTAAGATCAGAAGTAAACTCTTATAGTGGTGTCATTTTCTCCAGGGTTCCCAGTCTCCATTCCTCCCTCTTATGTCCCGTTCTGTCCTCTGCTTCAGTCATGACCTCATTGATGTCCCCCTATTATCAAATTTTTATCTCCATCTGCCATAAATCATCTTAATACCAAGTTCGAAAAGTGCCTCTTCGAGAGAACCTCCGTACCTCTCCTTGGCTACATAATCTTCGACACCAGCCTTATAATGGATCTTGAGAAAGTGTCACCTATTCTCAAGTGGTGTCGTCCTGGTGCGTGAAAACCATTCAGCATTTTCTTGATTTGCCAGTTATTATCACCAGTTCATCCCCCTTCTCTCTTCTCTGGTCCTTCCGAATTTGGTCTTAACTAGTAAGAGAGCAAATTCTAAATCATGGACTCCTGAGGCGGAGTGTTCCTTTACTGCCCTCTAACAAGCCTTTTCCATGGCTCTGGCATGGCTTAAGCCAGAGACCAACAAACAATTTTCCCTAGAAGTAGAAGTCTCTTCAGCATGTGTGGAGCCGTTTTCACTGAGAAGTCTTCTACCAGCCGGATGGTGACTTGCAGCTTCTTCTCAATCTAATTACTCAATTGGTAACCAATAATTATTGGCTATCAAGTTGGCACTGGAGGGATGGCGATACCTTCTGGAACGTTTGATGCATTCCATGATTGTCTACACCATCCAAAAGATCTGGCCTACCTTCAGTTTTCACATAGACTAAATCCCCACCAGGCACGATGGTCACTGTTCTTCTCGTTCAACTTCACCCTGCACTTCCGTCTGGCCGAGAAGATCATTAATGCAGATGCACTGTCTAGATCCTTTCAGTCTATTGACCAGGAGGATGAGCCCCAACAGATCATCAAGACCTTCAAGATGCTCATGGTAGCTCTGGTAAGTGTGATGCAGACGCTCTTGGGTTAGACAATTGTCCCTGAGTTGGACAGGAAGCATGTGTTACAGTGGGGTAATGCTTCCAAATTGGCCAGTATTGTAATGCTGGTCAGAAGACCTTTCAGCTCATCTCACAGCACTACTGGTGGTTTACTCTGCTCAAGGATGTCATGTACTTCGTCTCTGCCTGTCCGTCTTAGGCCTGCAACAAGACAGCAAAGAAACTTCCTGCTGGACGTCTCCTGCCACTGCTGATAACAACACATAGCCATGGATTTCATCATGGACTTGTCATTGTCTTCAAGTTGCTCTGCCATCTGGGTAGTGGTGGACAGGTTCTCTAAAATCTGTAAAATAAGAATGTGCAAATAGGGTCTTATCTTAATTAAATATTGTCAGCATGCGATGTGGAATTGCTCACCTTGTCCAGTTGTGAGACCCACAACTGGTTAAATAGAGAATAAAAAGCAGCTGCTGCAGGGACCGCACTCCCTCAGATAACTGTGGTAACAATGCAGATTTCCTTGGACGAAGTGCCTCTATGTCCGCGCTGCTGCTCCAGAAGCGAAGGAACCAGGACACGGGATGTCTGGATCAACTTATGCTTTTATTAGCCTACGCGTTTCGGAGCCACAAACTGAGCTCGTTCCTCTGGGATCCTGTTCCCTGAGGAAGGAGCTCAGTTTGTGGCTCCGAAACGCGTAGGCTAATAAAAGCATAAGTTGATCCGGACATCCCCGTGTCCTGGTTCCTTCACTTCTGGAGCAGCAGCACGGACATAGAGGCACTTCGTCCAAGGAAATCTAGGTTCTCTAAAATGAGCTACTTCATTCCCCTGACTGGTCGTCCATCTGCGTTCAAGCTGGCATAACTCTTCATCCAGAATATCTTTCTCCTGCACAGCCTACTACTCCATATTGTATCTGACAGAGGAGTCCAGTTCACCTACTGGTTCTTTGTGTTAGATGTCACAGATTTCTCATCGTCCCATCACTCACAGTCCAATCGGGTAAGTGGAACGGGTTAACCAAGTCCTAAACAACTTACTACGACACTTTGTTTAAAGACACCAAAGGAATTGGGTCAAGCTGCTGTCTTGGGTGGAGTTATCCTATGACAACCATGTCAGTGAGCCGGCAGTTAATTCCCTTTTCTTCAAAGTTTATTGACAGCACAACAAGATCCCGACTCCTGTGGCTTGCTCTCCTGATAATTCTGCGACTGAGGCCCTTGGAAGGACTTCTCTAAAATCTGGGCTGAGACAAAAACCTCCCTGCAGCATTCAACCATATCGATGAAGAGACATGTGGATAAGACAAGCCTGGATGCAGGCCAGTGCCTAGGGTGGTGGGTTCTATGGAGCAGCGCTGCGATCAAGAGTAAAAATCAAGAGTAAAAAAAAATATATTTTTTTAAAGTCTTCCTCCCTCCTGCAAACCCTTCATTAAATATGACGTGTTTATGGAGGAGGAAGAACGCCACATTAATTTGTAATCGCGCCTCTAAGATGCAATCACAAGTGAATATGTGAGCACCCTGGCACTCCTGGGGTCAATGAAGTTCTAATTAGATTCCTGTCCCAACATGCGGCGGTGTGCTCTCACTGCAGAGGTCAGCAGATGAAGTAAACATGCTGCTGACGTGGCTCTGCAGGGGATGAGGAAGAAGATGTCAGGTGCCAGGAGCCTTGAGTGTGGAGCCAGGTAACGGCTATTAAGCCAAATAGAGGGAAGGCAGCCTGGGGGGTTCAATATGGAGAACGGGGGGAGAATTGAGAAAGCTATGTGCAGCATTGAGACTGGGGGCGAGGGGGAGAATGGAGAAAGAGGGGGATATGCAGCATGGAGACTGGGGGTGAGGGGGAGATTGGAGAAAGAGGGTGGTGTGCAGCATGGACATTGGTGGTCAGGGGGGAATGCAAAAGGTAGGTTAATGAGGTTAATGGAAAACAATTGTATAGGGGGCTAACCTGACACTGCATTTGATTGCTGTACTAAGTAATGTATTAATGTACTGATGATTGTTCTGGAGATGATTTACTGTACTGATAGTCACTCCGTTAATGAATTACTGTACTGATAGTGGTTCTTGTGATGAATTACTGTATTGACAGTGGTTGTAGTTATGCATTGCTGTACTGATGATGGTTCTGGTGAAGTCATGTAAATGTTGTAATATTTAACTTATCAGACTTGATACTTAAACATTATAGGGTCAGTGTGCTGGACTGAAAATATAGTTGTCTGAACGGCTGTCAGCCGAACAAATAATTAACTAAAGCCTACATACACTATAGACAGCTGTCCAATTGTTCAGCCAAAAGTTGGGATTGAAGAGGTGTATCACGGTCCGCGCTGCTATACCCAAAGAAACACTCACATGGAAGGCAGGATTTCAAAAGCGGTTTCTTTATTTTATTCAAACGCGTTTCGGTGCACAACCTGGCACCTTCCTCAGGGATGTCAGGAAGGTGCCAGGTTGTGCACCGAAACGCGTTGGAATAAAGGAAAGAAACTACTTTTGAGACCGTGATACACCTCTTCAATCCCAACTTTTCTCTGGACATTTTTCCACGTGCGAGTGGTCGGTGGAGGTCCTGCAGCAGCTTATTTGTTGATGCCTTCAAACCAGTTGTGGGTCACACAACTGAACCAGGTGAGTGGATCCATAGCACCACCTTTACACTTTAGTGTCGCTAGTGATAGGGCACTATTGCACCTCTTGTCGCCCACCCCTTTTGTTTTTACACAATTGCTCAACCGGCAGCTATCTTCCTTGGTTCTCCCATATGTAGGAGCACTCATTCTTGCAAGTGTTACTTTGTTATGTAATGGAGCCGCTGCTAGACATCTCTTGCTGCGGCTTATTACTTAGACTCTAAGTCTTAGAGGATAAAAAGATCTACAACCAATAAACGGGCGTGCTGAATCCTTATTCCCCCCAACAATCATCATTTACTACAGTTTTTTCCCTGATCAGGTTCAATCAGGTTTGTGTGTCAAAACCAAGAGTGGCTCCAAAACCCAGAACCGGTATCAATCTTTCAATTATAGTTTTTCTCTGCAAGTTCCTCTCCTGGTTCCTCTCCTGGTCAGGAAAAAAACTGCAGTGTGAAACCAGCCATAGACATTAGACTGTCATCAGAATCTGTTGACATCGGCAGGTTTAGCCAACTTTAGTCTCATGTATATGGAGAGCTTAACTACTATCTGAAGGCTATGGGCACTTTCATGGTATGTGCACTCCGTGTCTTGTAGACGATTGTGAATCCCTGAGTGATTCAGATGGAAGAATCTTCAGGACACACCGTTGTCATTTTGTCCTGAAGCAACCTTTTTTGCTTCTTTGTGGATGTCTTTTCCAGCATCTTTTAGGCCCCTTTTACATCAGCGTTTTTGTCAAATTGCGGCAGATGCGATAAATCTGCCGCATCTGCCGCAATTTGACAAAAATTCTAATGTGAAAGGGGCCTAAAAGATGTTGGAAAAGACATCCACAAAGAAGATCTTGCGGCACACTTGTGGCAAGCCCCATGCATTGTCTATTGGGCTTGTGGCAGGTGTGGTATAGCCGCTGTTCCGGCACACGCGGCAGTTGCGGCTGACTGCGGTTTTTTTTGTGGCTGCAACTGCCGCAAATGCCATAACCGCAGCTATACCGCACTTGTCGCAACTACTGCAAGCTCCATAGACAATGCATGGGGCTTACCGCAAGTGTGCCGCAAGTGTACCGCAAGTGCAGCCGTTATGCGGCAGACACGGCAGATGCGGTAAAACTGCTGCATCTGCTGCAATTTGACAAAAATGCTAGTGTGAAAGGGGCCTTAGCTACCACTTTTTATTTATATATATATTTTTTTAAAAGGAAACAGCTTGCAAACAGAAGCAGCTCATTTAACCCCTTCACCACCCAGCCTATTTTGACCCTAATGACCTGGCATTTTTTTGCAATTCTGACCAACATCCCTTTATGAGATAATAACTCTGGAACGCTTCAACGGATCCTAGCGATTCTGAGAATGTTTTTACGTGACATATTGGGCTTCATGTTAATGGTAAATATAGGTCGATAATGTTTGCGTTTATTTGTGAAAAAATCAAAAATTTGGCAAACATTTTGAAAATTTCACAATTTTCAAATTTTGAATTTTTATTCTGTTAAACCAGAGAGTTTTATGAAACAAAATAGTTAAATAACATTTTACACATGTCTACTTTACATCAACACAATTTCACAATTTTGCAAAAAATTTTTTTTTTTAGGAAGCTACAAGAGTTCAAAGTTGATCAGCAATTTCTCATTTTTCCAGCAAAATTTAGAAAAACATTTTTTTAGTGACCACATCACATTTGAAGTCCCTTTGAGGGGCATACATGACAGAAAACACCCAAAAGTGACACCATTCCAAACACTGCACCCCTTAAGATACTCAAAACTACATTCAAGAAGGTTATTAACTTTTCAGGTGCTTCACAGGAACTAAAGCAAAGTGGAAGGAAAAAATGGACATTTTAATTTTTCCAACAAAAATGTTCTTTTAGCCTCAATTTTTTCACATGGGCAATAGGATAAAATGGATCCTAAAATCTGTTGGACAATTTCTCCTGAGTACACCGATACCTCATATGTGGTCATAAACCACTGTTTTGTTGCACGGCAGGGCTCAGAGCACCATTTGACTTTTTGAATGGAAAATTAGCTCCAGTTGTTAGCGGACACCATGTCACGTATGGAGAGCCCCTGTGTGCCTAAACATTGGAGCTCCCCAACAAGTAACACCATTTTGGAAACTATACCCTCCAAGGAACTTATCTATGTGCACAGTGAGCACTTTGAACCCCCAGGGCTTCACAAATTGATCCATAAAAATGACAAAGTACTTTTTTTTCCACAAACATTTTCTTTTAGCCTCAGTTTTTTCATTTTTATATGGGCAACAGTATAAAAAAGATCATAAAATTTGTTGGGAAATTTCTCCTGAGAACATACCCCATATGTGGTCATAAACCACTGTTTGGGCACACGGAAGGTCTCAGAAGGGAAGGATCGCCATTTGACTTTTTGAATGCAAAATTAGCTTCAAAACTCAAATGGCACTCCTTCGCTTCCGAGCCCTGCTGTGCGCCCAAACAGTAGTTTATGACCACATATGAGGTATCGGTGCACTCAGGAGAAATGGCCCATCAAATTTTATGATCCATTTTATCCTGTTGCCTATGTGAAAATAAAAAAATTGAGGCTAAAAAAAAATTTTGGTGAAAAAAATGTACTTTTTCATTTTTACGGATCAATTTGTGAAGCACCTGGGGGTTCAAAGTGCTCACTAAGCATCTAGATAGGTTCCTTGGGGAGGTCTAGTTTCCAAAATGGGGTCACTTGTGGGGGAGATCCAATGATTAGGCACACAGGGGCTCTCCATACGTGACATGGTATCCGCTAACAATTGGAGCTAATTTTCCATTCAAATTGTTAGCAGACACCATGTCACATTTGGAGAGCCCCTGTGTGCCTAAACATTGGAGCTCCCCCACAAGTGACAGCATTTGGGAAACTAGTCCCCCCCAAAGAACTTATCTAGATGCATAGTGAGCACTTTAAACCCCCTGGTGCTTCACAAATTGATACGTAAAAATGAAAAAGTACCGTATATACTCGTGTATAAGCCGAGTTTTTCAGCACAGAAATTGTGCTGAAAAGTGCCCCCTCGGCTTATACACGAGTCAGTGACGGCTGACTGTGTGGGGCCGGTGTCGGGGGGATGGAGAAGGCAGGGGGAGGCTGTATAGTGAGCGGCCGGTCACGTGGGGCCGCTCATTAGTGCAATGCAATATGCACTGCATCCCCCTGTCCATCAGCGGCAGGGGGAGCCGTGCATATTACATAGCACTGTCAGTGCTCTCCCGCCCCTGTGGTAGTATACAGCAGCCCCCCCGTGGTAGTATACAGAAGCCCCCCCGTAGTATATACAGCAGCCCCCCCCTGTGAGAATACAGCAGCCCCCCCGTGGTAGTATACAGCAGCCCCCCGTAGTATATACAGCAGCCCCCCCGTGGTAGTATACAGCAGCCCCCTGTGGGTATATAGAGCCCCCCCCCGTTGCTGCCGCACACCTGTAAAAAGAAGATCTTTCATACTTATCCTCCTGCTGTCACCGCGCGCGCATCCTCCGCTCTCCTTCTTGCTTGCACCCGGGCCCCGGCGTCCATCCACGTGACCGCGCACAAATAATGACGTCATTATTTGTGCGCGGTCATATGGATGGACACCGGGGCCCGGGTGCAAGCAAGAAGGAGAGCGGAGGATGCGCGCGCGGTGACAGCAGGAGGATAAGTATGAAAGATCTTCTTTTTACAGGTGTGCGGCAGCAACGGGGCGGGCTCTATATACCCACAGGGGGGCTGCTGTATACTACCACGGGGGGGCTGCTGTATATACTACGGGGGGGCTGCTGTATACTACCACGGGGGGGCTGCTGTATTCTCACAGGGGGGGGCTGCTGTATATACTACGGGGGGGCTGCTGTATACTACCACAGGGGGAGGCACTGCTGTATACTACCACAGGGGAGGGGCTGCTGTATATACAACAGGGGGGGACTGCTGTATACTACTACTGGGGGAGACTGCTGTATACTACCACAGGGGGAGACTGCTGTATACTACTACTGGGGGAGACTGCTGTATACTACCACAGGGGGAGACTGCTGTATACTACCACTGGGGAGGCTGCTGTATACTACCACTGGGGAGGCTGCTGTATACTACTACTGGGGCTGCTGTATATACCTCTGTGGCTGCTGTATACTACCACAGGGGGAGGCTGCTGTATACTACCACAGGGGGAGGCTGCTGTACACTACCACAGGGGGAGACTGCTGTACACTACCACAGGGGGAGACTGCTGTATACTACCACAGGGGGAGACTGCTGTATACTACCACAGGGGGAGACTGCTGTATACTACTACTGGGGGAGACTGCTGTATACTACCACAGGGGGAGACTGCTGTATACTACCACTGGGGAGGCTGCTGTATACTACCACTGGGGAGGCTGCTGTATACTACTACTGGGGCTGCTGTATATACCTCTGTGGCTGCTGTATACTACCACTGGGGAGGCTGCTATATACCACTGGGGGGGACTGTATACCTGTGCTGGGGTCCACCCTCGGCTTATACACGAGTCAATAGGTTTTCCCAGGTTTTGGGGGCAAAAGTAGGGGGGTCGGCTTATACACGGGTCGGCTTATACACGAGTATATACGGTACATTATTTTTACAAAAAGTTTATTTTTTCATTTTTAACGATCAATTTGTGAGGCACCTGGGGTTCAAAGTGCTCACTATGCATCTAGTTAAGTTCCTTGGGGGTCTAGTTTCCAAAATGGGGTCACTTGTGGGGGAGCTCCAACGTTTAGGCACACAGGGTCTCTCCATACGCAACATGGCATATGCTTACAATTCCAATTGTTAGCGGAGACCATGTCACGTATGGAAAGCCCCTGTGTGCCTAAACATTGGAGCTCCCCTACAAGTGACCCCATTTTGGAAATTAGACCCCCCCAAGGAACTTATCTAGATGCATAGTGAGCACTTTCAACCTCCAGGTGCTTCACAAATTCATCCGTAAAAATGAAAAAAGAAAATTCTTGTGGAAAAAAAATGATTTGATTTTTACAGATCAATTTGTGAAGCACCTGGTGGTTCAAAGGGCTTACTATGCATCTAGATAATTTCCTTGGGGGTCTAGTTCCCAAAATGGGGGTCACGTGTGGGGGAGCTCCAATGTTTAGGCACACAGGGGTTCTCCATACGGGACATGGTGCCTGCTAACAATTGGAGCTAATTTTCCATTCAAATTGTTAGCAGACACCAAGTCGTGAATGGAGAGCCCGTGTGTGCCACCAGCATTGCCACCAGCACAAGGGAAACTGGGGTACAGTCGGGGTACAGCACCAGAAAAAGGCGCCTCTAATGAATGTGCTATTTTCTGTGGTGGCTGTGGGTTGCAATTGGCAGCATGGGGGCCCACATTGCTTGGGTCCCTCCAAGCTGAGGATTCCAGCCCCCCAGCTGCCAAGTTGTAACTGGCTAGCAATCAAAAATACAGCAAAGCTCCATGTCATTTTATTTGTAGAAATAATTTTTAAAAAATGACGTGAGGCTTTGCCATATTTTTGGTCTAGCCAGGTACAACTTGGCAGCTACAGAATGCCACCCACAGCTGCCTTGTTGTACTGGGCTGGCAACCAAAAACACAGCGAAGCCCATTTTATTTTTATTTATAGAACTAATTTGAGAAAAAAAATGATATGGGGCTCCGCCATATTTTTGATCCACACAGGTACAACTAGGCAGCTGGGGGCTGGAATCCACAGCATGGAGAGGACCAAGCGTTGTGGGCCCCCCATGCTGCAAATTACAGGGATCAGGCAGTAGAGAAGCGATCTGACAGCCCAGGCACAGTGATCACATAGCAGATCATGGTGACTGGGCTGTCAGATCACTTCTCTGCAGCTTGATCCCTATGCAGAGGGATCAGACTGCAGAGAAATAATCTGACAGCACGGGCATGGTGATCTGCTATGTGATCACTGTGCACGGTGATCACATAGCAGATCACCATGCCCGTGCTTTCAGATCACTTCTCTGCAGTCCGATCTTTCTGCATGGGGTCAGGTTGCAGAAAAGTGATCTGACAGCTCGGGCACAGTGATCACATAGCAGATCACCAAGCATGGGCTGTCAGATTGCTTCTCTGCAGCCTGATCCCTATGTAGAGGGATCAAACTTCATAGAAGCGATCTGACAGCCTGGGCACAGTGATCTGCCATGTAATCACTGTGCACGGAGATCACATAGCAGATCACCATGCCCGGGCTGTCAGATCGCTTCTTTGCAGTCTGATTCTTTTGAAGGGATTGGGCTGCAGAGAAGCAGTGGGCAGGCAGCAGCGGCGGGAGAAGCTGCAGTGCTGATGATGAGAGTGATCATAAGATCACTCCCCATCAGCGTGGAGGGGGTGATCCCTGCCCCCTCCAGCACTCCAGCCAATGGAAGGGGCTGTGACAGCGAGGGGGCGAGGTGGGAAATCCATCCCCCCCATCTCAAGCCCCGGTGCTCTGTGATAGGAATCACCGGGGCCCGATGACGATTACCACAACAACAGTGCCATGGTAACCACCATGACATTGCAAAACGTCATGGGTCGGGAACGAACCGAAACCCATGACGTTTGTGTGATGTCAAAAGTCGGGAAGGGGTTAATGGACCAGTCACTTCTTTTAGCTTGTTGGGAAACCTGAAGCAGTTAAAAAAAAACAGAATTGAACATATGAACAGCAAGTCATTTTTACATTGTTGTATATGAGTTCATTCTGTTTAGCATTTTTCAGGCAGGGATTAGGGCTGTGAAGTCAGTAAACCAAACATCTGACTCTGACTCTTCAATTTCTCTGAGTCCAACTCCATGACTCCACCAAAATGGACACCTACTCCGACTCCTTAACCATGGCTGTGAAGTCAGTAAGCCAAACATCTGACTCAGACTCAAACTCCAACTTCTCAATTTTCCTGAATGCGACTCCGACTCCATCCAAAATGGGCACCAACTCCGTCTCCATGATTATGATTCCACAGCTCTGGCAGTGACACAGAGCCTGAAGAAAAATGCTGTGTGGACAGTTGCCTAGTCTAACAGATCACAAGGGGGTGTCGACAGTAAAAGTACCAGGGGCAACAGTAACCTAAATATGGCCCTTCCCAGAACGTTCCCTCCCAGACACTCGCTTCCGGCGAGCATAAGATCATATCTACTGTGTTTCACTGATCCACCCAGTCAGTGATTCTGTCATAGAAGGAAATTAAGTTAGTTTGACATTAATTATTAGTTACAATACCATGTTGGCTCTGGTAAAGAGGACCTGTCACCCCCATGTTGCTTTCCAAACTGAAAGCACCACTGAATGCAGCGTCTCTGCTGCATTCAGGGAAGGGGTCTCCTATGTTTCTACCTGCCCTGTAAGCTGTAAAAAAAACACTTAAAAAAAGTTTAGAAATAAGAAATCCAGAGGGATTTAAAAATTATGCAGTCCTCGCTGTTTCCGGGGTCCTTCCCGCCTCTTGCCTCTCTGTGCTGCCTCCTGACTGTTACGTGAGTGCCGGAGCCCGCCTTACTACAGATTATGCTGTATGCATACAGCGGGGCGGGCTCTTGCACTGATGTCACGGGCAGGAAGTGGCACCGAGAGGAAGGAGGTGGCATAGAGAGGCAGGAGGAAGGGAGGACAGTGAGGACTCCATAATCTTTAAGTCCCTCCAGACTCGTTATCTCTAAACTTTATAAAGTGTTTTTTACAGGTTACAAGGCGGGTACAAACATGGGAGACACCTTCCCTGAATGCAGGAGACACGCTGCATTTAGTGGTGCTTTCAGTTTGGAAAGCACCAGGGGGTGACAGGTCCTCTTCAATCACTTCATTGTCATCCAGGTACATGCATACATGTTGCTGAATAATTTGTTCAAAGCTGATATACAAGTTAGGCTCACAGGCCTATATTTACCTGGGTCCACCTTCTTCCCTTTTTGAAAATACAAACAAAAAAATCAGTGAATGTGGCTTTGTTTGGGAAAAAGCTCTAACTGTTTTACAGTGGAGCCCCCTTGTTTTGGCACAGACATATTCTCCTTACACTACTACTTAGCAAGCTTCAGTATCACTGTTACCATGCTTCTGGGCCTGCTCATGAACTGTAGACATCCTTATGACTTTCCTGAGGTTGTCTCTCATTACACAGTGGGTATCACGCAGCAGGGAATCCCTCTGTGTGACCTGAGATAATCTCAATGGTATCAGCACTCGTACGCCATCTAGTGAGAGATGTGATATTGCGCGGATATATCTCATTGGTATCATGAGACAGTATGAATAAGGAATGGTGTGTGAACAGGGAGTGCAGTGTAGTTCAAACTCATGGGATAGCCCCTTTGTGACCTCTTGAGCCTGAACTGCAGTAATGTTTGTAATGGCACTGCTTGTCACACTCTCACCAGTGGCTGCTTGCCTTAGGGTCTGCATGCCTGCTTTCACAGCATATGGGGATGACTTCTGGAATTATGAATCCCATATGCTTGTAAGGCCCTGTACCCACAGTGCATTGTTTGATAATTTTTTTGAAGGAAAGTTTGAGAATGTGCATCAAAATCTGCTTATCTATCCTGAAACCAGCAAAGTCTATGACAGTTCAGAAGTGCTGTGCCTACACTGTTTTTTTCCTTGCAGATTGATGCAATCTGGCCCATGGAGTAGTCAGGAAGAACATGTCCTCCAGAGCAGGAATGTCTTGGGATGGATGCATCACGTCTCCAAACTGCAGAATGCAGGCACCTAGCAGCACAGTGTAACTGTGTTTTAAAGTTATCTCAAGATGGTGCTGGCCTCTGGAGTGAAGCGTCTTTCCTTTGCCTAGGGTCCCGCCTCTTCCATATCAGGGCCCAACCACTTGCAGGATATTATTGTTTGCCTAATATTGTTGCCTAGCTCCTCATTAACCCCTCCATGGGTGGTCTGGAGAAGGCACCTGATTTACAAATCCCATTCCCCATGCCACAGGTAACACCCGAGTTTGCTGTTGGGAGGAGTAATTTCATGAAGCATGACATATTTAGAGGACAAATGAAAAAATAAAATTTATTTTCAGCTCACCACAAATTCATCTGGAATGTTGAATAAGGTTAGTGAGCAATGCATGGACAGCACCAATGTGAATGCTATAATCACACACTTGTGAACGTGTCAAATATCTGTATTGTAAAATGTATAGAAAGAAATTAAATAAAGGGATTGCACATTTTCAAGAACCAATATACTGTACATAGTAAACAGACTCATCAGACCATGTATGTTATGCATGTTATACATGGACATATGATATTTTTATCTGAATTGCTAGCAGATAATTGTAGAAGAGGTGGCCTTGCACGTTGTTGATCCTCTGCAACAATAAAGGTTTCCTCTCTAAAAAATGTGCACTGTACAGTAATAATAATAATAATCATAATAATAATAATAATAATAATACATAAACAATAAAATAAAAAAAAATTAAAAATTCAAAAGATGTGTTAAACAGATGTTTAAAGGACATTTTAAGGTACCTGGACTTCACAGCTGCTGCTACATCTGACACTGTTCCAAACATTCACACCATGCAGGTGTCCTAACACCTGCAAACTAAAATAAGCTTAAAAATAGTAATTTAAAGCTCCATTAAATTCTACAGGCTGAAACAAAGCAGTAGACCCGATGGCTGGGAACACTCCTAACCTTTAGCATTTTGGCCAAAGATTCAGATAAAATTTTAGAATTATTTTAAAATTTCAAACTTTTTACCCAAACAAAGCCGTGTTTGCCGATTTTTTAGTAAATTGCTCGTGTTTCCGATCCCGAACCAAATGTGCAATGTTTGTACAAAATTTGATCTTTGCAAACATGTTCAGAAGAAGTTCACTCATCTTTACTTAAAACAGGTGAATGGTGTGGTTGCCAATTGTTAGACCCCATTGATATATTGATCACTTGTTCCACTTTGCAATACTTTACTGCTATACACACTCCCCAGAGCTGCATTTGAGGATCGTAAACTACGACAAAATTTCATGGACACATTTTTATAAAAAAATATCCCCTGGACTTGATGCCCCTACACTCCTCAAAAATGTGTCCCCGAATGCTACCACATCAGGGCAATTGGGAAGAGTCAGGTAAAGCACCAGAATCAGCTAATTCTGGGGTGTCTGTGGGCTGGTATTTTTAGATTGGGAAGGGTTAAATAACCATGGGCCTTCCCAGCCTGGAAATATCAGCCCACAACTGTCTGATTTACTTTACAAAAATGGGAGGGAACCCATGCTGTTTTTTTTAAATTAGTAAGTCAGTTCTCTGCAGCAACTTGTGACTCAGAGATGCATCCAGGCACCTTCCCCATGCTGGACCCATTCTATTAGAGTGCTATTTCCATTCATTTCAGCAAATTTTCTGACCCCACCTCCCCTCAGTCCTCTTATTAGGGTCTTCCAGAAAAATGCTCAAGTTTCCCATTGGCTTCCATGATACTCGTTACTGCAATCAAACCTCTCATGGCGGGTTTACACGTTGCGATATCGTAGTACGATTTCAATGAAAAGTCACGTGGTTCAATTGATGGAGCCGATATCGTTCCTGCGTTGTATGGTGTGAACGTCCAATACGATGCAGAAACGATGTCAATGCGATATCGGGGATTGAATGAGCGTGCTATTCAATGCCCGATATTGAAGGGAGATTGGAGCCGGATCGTGCTGTGTAAACGCCCAACTACGATGCGATTTTCTACGTCACCCATTCACTCCCATGTTAAATGGTCGTTCCTGGGTTGGGGGGCGTAGACATCGCACGGACGTTGTATTCCGATATCGCAGCGTGTAAACATCCAATGCGATGCGGGAGAAACGAGCACTAAATGCGCGCTCCCGCGCCATTGAGTTGCGATATTGCAACGATATTGAAGCGTGTAAACCCACCATCAGAGTATTGGACCTGCTCGATTCGAGTTACAAACACTGCAACATTTTAGAGCTCACTCATCACTAGTATCTACTATTTGGAAAAATTCTGAGTGATGCTTGGATTTGAAGAAACACAATTGTCAGTAAGGTATACAGTTGGCTATTAAGTTTTAATCAAGAGAATGGGGTGGTGATGGAGTGGGGCACAAATCTGTATCAGTTGCCTTCATGGGTTCATCAGGAAAACAGTAGTAACAGTAGGTAAAAATTGTATTTTCATTTGTGTGAAAACCAAAATACGGTAGTTGTCCAGAACTACATAAGAAGGTCTTCTGTTATTAATATAACAAAAAGATCTCAATATTGATTCCTCCCACATGTTGGTCCAGTCATGAAGAGTTTTGGTGAATATGCCAACATACACACCTTTATTCCAAATAGAATAACACAAAGTCAATTAGTGAGTCAAAAGCTGTGTCGGGAATGCTAAATTCCACAGTATAAATATCTAGCATTGTATTGCACAGGAATGCAGCATCACGAAGTCTAAAATTAAAGAGAAGAGCTGATTCTCAGATTACCAGAAACAAGACGCCATTGTGACTCCCAGTGGGCATTGGAGTAATGGAGTGAAATGTTACTTTTTGGATGTTTAGATCTTGTGGAAAGATTTACTAGGTAATAGCAAAATCAAATATTGCAACCTGTACTATTTGTTATTTAATTTTCTATCTGTAGATTTTTAGAGCTTCTTTTTTATATTGACCAGATGGGAAGAGGCTTGTCCTATCATGAAATAATGGAACCGTGTCCTCAATGATCTCATCAATGTAATGGCAGCAGGGATCCAAAACTGTGCAGCATTCAAAATTTGGAGTTTATTCTTCTGGTTATCATTAGAATAACAAATTGAGAACATCATGGCTTTGCTGTATGCATCTAATGTGTAACGTGATGATTGCTTTTAGGTAGAGGTTGATTAATAATGGGTAGCCACCACTTTGAACTTATTTTTTAGCCTAGACTTATGTCAGAAGATTTCCTTTAAAGCAGGGGTCCTCAACTCCAGGCCTCGAGGGCCACCAACAGTGCATGTTTTCAGGATCTTCTTAGTATTGCACAGGGGTTGGAATCATTACCTGAGCATTTGATCACATTAACACCTGTGCAATACTAAGGAAATACTGAAATCCTGCACTGTTGGTGGCCCTCGAGGCCTGGAGTTGGGGACCTCTGATTTAAAGCATAAGGATATGGTCTTGGAAGATTCATGTGCATTGCCTCTGTATGGTGATCTGGTGAACATTGCAGTTGTGTTTGTAAGATCGCCAACAGGAATATGATTGAAAGCAACGTTCTCCCAATAATGGCCAAGGGCATTTCTAGCTGTTAAACTTCTTAATCACTTAAGGATAGGGACTTTTTCATTTCTGTGCTATAGTTTATTTTTATTTACCTTTTTCCATTATTAAAATTTTATTCAAGTATTATTTTTTCTCTATTTTTTTAACTTTTTTAAAATTTACTTTTCAGTCCTCCTTAGGTACTTGACCTAACTTGATCAGTTTTCCTAGATATTGCAAATCCACAATATTACATTTTATAGCAAAATCAGAGTTACTCTATAGAGCCCAGCCTGTGGCTAAGTTATGCAGAAGGGAACTAACAACAGGCCTCCGGCTGCCATGGTCAGCCACATGTTCCCCGTGATACTACGGCATTGATGTAAAGTAAAATATATGATCATATGATCATAGATTGACTGTGATATTTAAGTACTTACACTGCAGCAATCAGAGAAGGCTCCAGTTGTTATAATTACAGGAAGATGTTTGGCCATGTAACAAAGTTGGCTTTTTCCTGGTATGATCATAGGTCTTCAATGGAAACTTCACATATCCAGAAGCGCTATTTACCTGCATTTGCATGGGTAATGGGCAGATATACAAAGTTTAAATCCTGTGACTGGAGCAGTGGATATAGGTAGAAAATTAAATTTTATCCTCCCTGCAGCTGCTGGCTTCCTTTCATTGAGGTAGTGCAGGGAGCTCACGCACATTAACTCCATCATATGTGTCAATCAAAGTGTCAGCAAGTGTTCAAAGCCATGCTAACTGTATTGTAAGTGGTGACTGTAACCACTCTCTGCACAGCTCCGATGACTGGAAGTGAGCGATTGCAGGGAGAAAAAACTTTGCGATTCCTGTAGCCACTGCTCCCATAAGCCAGGTAAACATTATTTAAATGCTAAATGCTATTTAAATTACCCCTCTCTGTGCAGATAACTAGCATATCTGAACTCGACAAATTATCCTTAAGCAATTAAATACCATGGACATTAATGATTGATGTGTAAACAAATAAAAGGCAATAGCTTATTTATAAAAGGTTATTATAGTGTGAAATGTGGTCTTTAAGCTTGTCATACCTATTAGGCTGGGTCACACACACAGATATCTGGGCAGATATTGTTCACAGATCTCTGGTTGCAGTGAAATCATGGATACATTGCTCCATTTGTACACAGCCACAAAATGGAACCATGTGTCCATTATTTCACTGCAACCAGAGATCTGTGAACAATATCTGCCCAGATATCTGTGTGTGTGACCCAGCCTTAGATGTATATCATTGTAACTTGCCGATTTTGGCTGGAATGAATTGACTATACAATGCATAATAGGGTCTCCGAATTCTTTCACAATAGTTGATGTTTGGAGTATCAGTATCAGACAGTTAAATTTTAATTGATATGTATGGCCATCTTTAGGCCATCAAGATTGCCCTGTGATAGGTCTTCAGGCCTGACAAGTACAATAAGGTCAGGGTTGGATTTAAGAGGGGGTGGCCCGGGGCCCATTTTGGAGGGAGGCCCATTTTTCAAGGTGTTGCAATATGTAATGCAAAAACAGTAAATGAAACGAACGCAAGTTTATTTACAAAAATCATTTACGTAGAGTAATTCATGTAAAATCATTCTTTTTTTTACAATCCAGGCCCTTTCCTTGATTTTCGTGCTGCAAAATCACTAATGATATCACTAAAGTCCAATTCACACAGTATATCTGACTCGATACTCATGATAGCCAAATTTACAAGTCGTTCCTGCTTCATGGATGCCTAAATTGGTTTTCAATTATTTTGAGTTTTGAGAAGGAACGCTCACCACTGCAGTTTGTTACCTTCAAAATGAGATATATCCTTAGAGTTATCTCAATATTTGGGAAAGTGTCCTGCACACCCTTTTCCATGATTAGCTTGTACATGAAAAATTCAGTGCTGATATCTTGTCTGTGAATAAATTGGCAAATGTTACAAGCTGACACAGTTCATCGATAAATGTAATGTCCAAGTCATCTGAATAAAACCCGACGGGTTGCTCTGCTGTGGCCTTAAGCTCGTCTGAAGACAATTCTTTCAGATGGCTAAAAAAGCTAAATATGCTTAAAATATCTTTATATGCTTGAAGACGTTGGTCAAGAGAAGCGATAAAGTGATCAATGATAGGCAAGAAAGTTGTACTTCTTTCATATGGCCATAATCCAATTGATTGAGACACACGGTTCGGCACCTGTGTCGAGTTATCGTCTGAAATGCTCAGATAAACCAGACAGCTCTTCGCCTTGCTTCTCATAAATTTTGAAGGAGTGACGCTTTGATGCGACATAGTTTTTTAAGTTGGTCAGTGATGCCACAGCAGTGTTTAGATCGAGTTTTGCATGTTATAGACTTTAACTAGTAGCAGCTGTTCTTTGCTATCATTTGGATATCATTCCAGAAGGTGGTGTTAATACCAATTTCAAGCTGATTATTTTGTCTTAATAGTCCTTCTGCTTCACACTGTACACAGCTTTTTTTCTTCAAAGTCATCAGCAATCTGTTTAAGTACATCTTTAACCTGCTGATTGTCATGCTTAAGGCCTTAGTCGTGTCAGCTCTGCAGGACCAACACGTTTTTGTGACACTTTCAATAGTTTCTCTTTTGTTAAATGTTCATTATCATTACAAACGGTTCACAGAAGAGAGATGTGTATTTTACATGTTTTGAGATATTTATCACTATATGGTGGGAGGCCCCCGCTTGGTGGGTGACCTTGGGCCTCCCCTAAATCCAGACCTGAATAAGGTTCATGTTATAATTACTAAATGGTGGATACAGTAAAAAGTAATGGAAGAATTGCGTTTTCACATTCCCTTTTCCCTAAATAATTGTTTAAACTAAACACAAACATATTTCTACCTAAAATGGTAAACGTAATACTTAATAAAGGATGTAATTTAATTGTGTGGTCATTCAAGAAGATCAATGCTCTAATGATTGCAAGGGTGAAAGGTTCCCAATGATTATACATTTTATTGATGATATAGATTATAGATCCTTACTGGAGAACTGGAGATACCTCTTTAAGACCTCAAAAGTCTTAATTTTTAAGGTTTCAAATGGATAGTCCAGAATTAGTTAACTTTGTTTTTTTTAATAATCAATGTTTTCTTAATTGCTCCAAGAATAGTAAAAAAACAATAATCATACTCTAGTGTTTTTTCTTTCTAATTTCTATTTTTTTTCTCTCAGAAGAAGAAACAGCTGGGCACCACAGGGTACTGACATGTAGTAGTGGGTCCGGCACCACACTTGTGGGTTATCAGTCACGCTTGCTCCCAGGTTGCACACTTGAAAGTCAATCCGACATGGAAATCCGTTTAGAAAGGAATGAAAAAGCGGCACTCACCGAGGGAAGGTGGAAGTCTTCTTTATTGTGGTTCACCGGTTACATGTAGTGCAGGGAGGAGAGGAGAAGGAGCGGATGACGGCAAACCGTTTCACCCCTGGTGGTGCTTCTACGGCCCTGACCATCAGGATCCATAGAAGCACGACCAAGCACAAAACAGTTTGCTGTCGTCCACTGCACTACGTGTAATCAGTGAACCACAATAAAGACTTCCATATTCTCTCGATGAGTGCCGCTTTTTTATTCCTTACCAAACTGATTTCCATGTCTATTATATTTCATCATTTTTTTGTTTTTGTATTTTCTTATTTGAAGGATGTTTACTTGGAGAAGAGTCAATATATTGGAGTGGAATTGAATTCTTCTTTGACATTACAAAAATATGCATCTACCAAGATGTGTTTTTCTTCTAATTCACTTTTGTGCAGATTCAGCAAGATAGACTCAACTGGCTGCTATATCACTGAGCCATAAAGAGCCATCAAAAAGTTAAAACACAACTGGTCACCTGTCCAGCCTCTTCACCGCAAGTGTTAGGACATTTTTTGAACATGCCAGATCACGGCGCACGTTTGTGACTTGACCTTACACACGCTTGCACAAAACTGTCCCGAGCCTTACTAAGATGGAAGTTTTGAGCTTGGAGAGACCGAGGAACTCAACTCTCACAGTGGCGATTAGAAGATGTGCCGAGCACTATATGAGGGATGGTGAGGAGCGGAGGTCTTGGGGGGGTGAGCATAAGTTTTTATTTTGTTTTGGGGTCTGGAGAGACTCCCGAGCATACTAAGAAATATTCACTTTGCGGAGATTATCTTCTGGGAAAATCTGCACAAGCAAATTTTGAATGTTGTCAGATCTGTTCATATTTAGTGTTTCTACATAATTTGAAAAGCTTTCGGAACTTTAGAATATATCTTTATGCATATCCATTACTGCCCAGTAAATAACACAGGCTCCCATTGTTATCTGTCTGCTTACACCAGCAATATACTCTAGGTAAACAATGCTTCAATAAATGGAAAGCAATCGATAATGCCTCTGAAACATAATACTTCTCAGTAGTTCCTCTGTAGTTAATTAGTACATAATAAACTTCAGGAAAACGACAGGAAGCCGCTAAAATATCCTGTTGTGTGACACTCGATCATGCGTCTTTATTATTATTTTTGCATGTGAGGAGTGTGCAGCACTGATATTAAGTGATGATGTATTTGTGCGGAGGAACTGTGCATTGTTAAAGTGTGCCATGTATTTCCATGCTGTTAGACTCCTTTCCTTTTCCTGTCTCCCTTAGTGCAACTGTTTTAAATCTTTCATGGATCGTATGACAAGTGCTGGAAATATGACAGAGGCTGGACTTCTATTGAAGCAATATTAGAGATTTCATTCTTCTTTGTTCATTTTATTTCCTGTTATTTTCATGGCAACAACATATACCACAGTGTTGTACGTAGATTGTATCTACTCATATCTCATAATACCACAGTGAAGATTTTTAACAAATGAATGCCTTTACCAGCATAACTTTGAGGCTATGTGCCCACTGGACGTTTGTGTTGCTTTTGTTTGTGCTGCGTTTATGTTGCGTTTTTCAGCAGTGCAAGCACAGCTGTGTAACAATAAAAAGCAGCACAAACATACTGCGGCACACCGAGGATCACTGGGGCACACCGGGGAGGGAGACTATTGGAGCGTTTTTGTTCTAGTAATTGCAGTAAAAAAGAATCACAAACAGACTACGGGGATACCAATCGATTAGTGATGTTTTTTGGGGGGTTTGGAGTCAGTGGGAAAATGCAGCCCCAAAATGACCAAGTTAATTGGCATGGGTATTTTTGAGTGCATGTGTTTTCTGGAGCAAAACGCACCACCCACTAACGTTCATGTGGGCACAGCCTTTTTAAAATCACATAGACTTTATTGATTATGCTGTGGGTGATGAGTTTTTGCTGCAAAAATGCATCACTAGAAACGCAGCACAAATATCCAATGGCCACATAGCATTAAGGTTGAAATCATCAGCTCATAAAATTTCATACATCTGTTTGGATCTAAGATGCTCTAAGGATTCAAATGGACAGAACTGATATATTATCGCATGAATATTCTCTGTAAGGGTAAGAAAAATAAATCAGTGATTTAATAAATCAGCAAGGATTGTCATAGGGTGTAAAGTAAGCCAAATCTCCCACTATCAGGTATGTATACATGCATATACATGAAGGCCAATTTTACAGAAAGTCATTTCACCAGAATTAATAGAAAAAATTGGAATTCGGCTCAACAGGAATGGATTCTCTTTTTCTTTTTTTCTTTTTCAATAAAAATGGTGCATACAAAAGAAAACATTACATGGTCGACATGACCCAGTCTACACGTTTCGACTGCATTAAGTAGTCTTACTTATGACTCAATACTCATGAGTCATGAGTAAGGCTGCCTAATTTAGCTGAAACTAGTGATGGGCGAATCCTAAATTACTCGGAATCGCTTGACTCTAGCGAGTCCGAGCACAGGACTCGCTAATCGTTGCGAGTCTAGCGAGTCCAATGTTAATGAATGGGGAAGCGAGTAATAGCGAGTAGTGTGAGATTTACAAATCGCAGATGTGTCTCGGAAGCTTCAGCCTGAAGCAATCCTAGTTTTGCCATTTATTTGCATTGGACTCGTTTACTTTGCAAGTAATCGCTGGGAAACTTGCACAGATAAGAGTCCTGTCTGCTCTGTGTGCTGGCTGCCACAGCTCCAGGGTCCTAGAGCCCGCCTGCTGTCTGATGTAGCAGAGCTGAGAAAGTTCTCAGTAATTTCTATGTCTAGCCAGGTACAGCTAAGCAGCTGGGGGCTGGAATCCGCAGCGCAGGGATGCCCAAGCTTTCTGGGCACCCCCCACTGCAAATTGCAGCCCGCAGCCGCCTCAGAAGATGGCGTGTTCATTGAAGCACCATCCTCTGGCGCTGAACCCCACTCTTCCAGCGACCCTGGTGGCGGTGGCACGCTGGGTAATAAAGAGGTTAGGGCCAGCTTTGTATTATCAGCTGGCCCTAAGCCCGAAATTTATGGCGGTCACGCCAATATTAGACATGACCGCCATGAATTTCTATTAAATTGTTTTAAAAGCAGCTGAAACGCGTCGACTGGGTCATGGTGACCATGTAATGTTTTCTTTTGTATGCACCATTTTTATTGAAAAAGAAAAAAAGAAAATCCATTCCTAATGACCCGAATTCCAATTTTTTCTATTAACCTTGATGAAAGGCCAAGGCAAGGCTAGTGTCTAAGGCCACTTTCACATCAGCGTTATTCGCTGATTGCGGCATATCCGGCAGATTTACTGCATCTGCCGCATCTGTCACCTAATGGCCGAACTTGTGGCACACTTGCGGTAAGCCCCATGCATTGTCTATAGGGCTTGTGGCAGGTGTGGCAAGTGGGTTTCTGCCGGATGAGGCAGATCCGGCACTTGAGGCGGTGAAAAAAAAATGTTGCTAGTCACAGTTTTTATTGCGGCCGCAACTGCCAGATTTGCTGGATTGCGGGCAAAACCGCAATTGCCGCACCTGCCGCAAGACCCATAGGCAATGCATGGGGTTTGCAGCAAGTGTGCCGCAAATGCCGCCATTAGGCTTCAGATGCAGTAAATCCGCTGGATATGCCGCAATCAGCGAAAAATGTTGATGTGAAAGGGGTCTAAGCCCCAG
The DNA here is from genome assembly GCA_033576535.1 of Allobates femoralis. Lineage (NCBI taxonomy): Eukaryota > Metazoa > Chordata > Amphibia > Anura > Aromobatidae > Allobates > Allobates femoralis. Next base: position 634,441,601 of record JARQOC010000002.1, on the reverse strand, counting down.
GTGCATGAACAAAGAGTTGCTGCATGAGCTGGAACTCATTTCTTAAGGTACCGTCACATGCGGCAATATTGCTTGCAATTTTACTGGCAAGTTGCTGGTTGCAGTGAAATCATGGACACATTGTTCTATCTTGTTGCCGTGTACAAATGTAACAATGTGTCCATAATTTCACTGCAACCAGCAAATTGCCAGTGAAATTGCAAGCAATATTGCCGTGTGTGACGGTACCTTTATACATTTCATCAGAATGGTTACACAGACACCAGGTTTGGCTTCTGGTATATGCTTATGCTTTAGCAACAGATTCATAGTGGATTCTCTAAGGCCCTGTGCCCACAGTGCATTATTTTATACTTTTTTTAATGCAGATTGTAAGAATTTATCCTGAAGCCACCAAAGTCTATCAGGGTTCAGAAGTGCTGTGCCAACGTTGATTTGTTTTCTTGCAGATTTGGTGCAGAAAAGAGAAGCAGAATGTTAATCAGCAGCGTTTTTTTCTCCACTGACCCAATTATAAACACAATGCATTTTTGGTGCATTTTTCCAAAAAATGCATGCTGTCTTAGCTTTGCTACTCACCACGGTTTTGAGCTGTCATGGTGGATCCTGTTTTTTGCAGAATTACCCTGACAGGACTGGACAGAACCTGATGGATTGAATCGGATGGCAAATAAGCACACTGATCCTGTTTTTTGCAGGATTCATTTCTTTCATTTCTCCATTGAAAAGCATAGTGAATTTCTTCTCCATAGGCTATAATGGGTGGAGCCGATATCCACGGTGCTGAAGGAGCATTCTGAGAATGATCAGTGCTGAAAACTGGACCAGGGAAACAAATCAGGTTTTTTACCGGATCCGGCACAATAGACTCCCATTATATGGAAACCGGATTGCGCCGGATCCAGTTCTGTTCGGTTTTGTTCGACTACAAAAATGCACCTTTTTCCACATGCAAAAACACATTGTGGATTTTGGTGCATTTTTGGTCAGAAAATGCACCAAAAAGGCAGCCTCGGCGCATAGACTGAGGCTATGGTCAGACCTGCGTCTGTCCTCAGCCTGCTGAATCTATTTAAAACTTAGTCCCTGGCAGGCTCAGTGCATAGTGTTAACGGCATGTAACGCTATGTGCCGCCTGCCTATGCATCTCTATGAATATCTGAAGCATAGCGCAGCTGCCAGCTACACAGAGAATTCCCGGACATGCTCTATTGCAGAGCGCACAGGAAACGCGGTTTGCAGCAATTTCCTGTGCGCTCTGCAATAGCGCATATCCAGGAATTCTTTGTGGAGCCGACGGCTGCACTATGCTTACATGATGTTAACGCTATGCGCTGAGCCTTCCAGGGACTAAGTTTTTAACAGAATTTTCAGCCTGAGTGCTGACGCTAATCAGACCCTAGCCTTGCAGGGTCAGACCTGCATCTGCCCTGAGCCTGCCGGATGCGCTTAAAACTTAGAAAATCTCACGTTCAGCCCATAGCGTTACCGGCATGTAACGCTATGGCTGGGGCCAGATTTGCGTTAGCTACTGAGCCTGACCAGTCTGTCAGAAACTTAGTTTCTGCATGAAGCAGCACATAGTATTACTAGCAGGTAACGCTATGCGCCACCAGGCTATGGATCCTTATGGCAACCGGATGCTTATCGCAGCTTCCGGTTCCACAGAGAATCCCCGCATCTGCACTTTTGCAGAGCACTTGCCGCACCTGACTGCAAGTCCCGTAGGGAATGAATGGGGATTGCCGCAAGTCAGCCGTTACGCGGCAGATGCATCAAACCTGCTAGATCTGCCGCAATTGTGCAAAAATGCTGATATATAAGCTGCCTAAGGCTGTGGTCACAGTTGCCATGTGTTTTTTTTAGTGATTTAACAAAACTCATGCTTTTTTTCATGTCAGCATGAGTTTTGTAAGGTGTGTGATGGCTCCCTGCGTTTTTGGCTGCGTTTTTGAATCTGCACCTAAAAATAGTGCTTGTAGTATTTTTTTGTGCGTTTTGAAAAACGCATGCGTTTTTGTAGAAAACGCATGCGTTTTTATAACATGGGTTCCTATGGGAAACGCATGCAAAAACGCATGTACAATTAGTACCTTTTAGTGCCATTCAAAAACGCATGCGTTTCCCATAGGAGCCCATGTTAAAAAAACACATGCGTTTCTGGAAACGCATGCGTTTTTTTTAACATGGGCTCCTATGGGAAACGCATGCGTTTTTGAATGGCACTAATTGTACATGCGTTTTTGCATGCGTTTTCCATAAGGCCCCTTATTAAAAAAATGCATGCGTTTTTGGATATGCTCTAAAAACGCATGGGCTATTAGGGCATGCGTTTTTTAACATGGGGGCCTATGGGTGCGTTTTTTACATGCGTTTTTGAAAACGCAGGTCTCCAAAAACGCATGTGAAAAATGGTACTGTGACCCCAGCCTAAAGCTGGTTTCACACTTGCAGTTTTTTCAAATCAGGCAAGATCAGGTTTTTCAGCAAAAAGCTGATCCTTTCATTCACTTTAATGACGCAAGAGCGTTTTTTTTCGCGCTGCCGCAAGTGCCGGATCTGCCGGATTCAGCAAAACAGCACTTGCCGCACTTGACCGTAATTTACATAGGAAACGAATGGGGCTTTCTGTAGGCTTGGCCCAAGTGAGACGTTACGTGGCAGATGCAGCAAACCTGCCAGATCTGCCGTGATTGTACAAAATGCTGATGTGAAAGCTGTCTTAAGATACCTAATGGCGGGTTTACACGTTGCGATATCGTAGTACGATTTCAATCAAAAGTCACGTGGTTCAATCGTTGGAGCCGAAATCGTTCCTGCGTTGTATGGTGTGAACGTCCAATACGATGAAGGAACGATGTCAATGCGATATCGGGGATTGAATGAGCGTGCTATTCAATGCTCCGATATTGCATAGCGATTGAAGCCGGATCGTGCTGTGTAAACGCCCAACTACGATGCGATTTGAAACGTCACCCATTCACTCCCATGTTAAGTATGCGATCCTGGGTTGGGAGGCGTAGACATCGCACGGACGTTGTATCCCGATATCGCAGCGTGTAAACATCCAATGCGATGCGGGAGAAACGTGCATGCGTTTTTTTAACATGGGATCCTATGGGAAACGCATGCGTTTTTGAATGGCACTAATTGTACATGCGTTTTTGCATGCGTTTTCCATAAGGCCCCTTATTAAAAAACGCATGCGTTTTTGGATATGCTCCAAAAACGCATGGGACAGTCACACATGCTTTTTGGCTATTAGGGCATGCGTTTTTTAACATGGGGGCCTATGGGTGCGTTTTTTACATGCGTTTTTGAAAACGCAGGTCTCCAAAAACACATGTGAAAAATGCTACTGTGACCCCGGCCTAAGTCCCCAGAACAGATGATGACATACAAGTGATGATATCACATGTAGGGGTGTGATATATTTTGACATCACAAACAATAAAGACAATATACTGTAAGGGTACTTTCACATTAGCGTTTATTTTAAATCGCGGCAGATGCGGTGAAAAAACCGCATCTGCCGCGATTACCGCATACCGGCTGCACTTGCGGCACGGTTTGAGCACAGTTGCGGCAAGCCCCATACAATGAATAGGCGGGCTTGTGGCAGGTGCGGCAAGTGCGGTTTTGGCACTTGTGGCAGGTGTGGCCGCGAAAAAAAACACGGTCAGCCGTGCTTTTTTCGCGGCCGCACCTGCCGCAAGTGCCAAAACCGCACTTGCCGCACCTGCCGCAAGCCCGCCTATTCATTGTATGGGGCTTGCCGCAACTGTGCCGCAACTGTGCCGCAAGTGCAGCCGGTATGCGGTAATCGCGGCAGATGCGGTTTTTTCACCGCATCTGCCGCGATTTAAAATAAACGCTAATGTGAACGTACCCTAAATTGAGTCTTGAAGACCAAAGCAAGGTTTGGTGCATCCTGTCCTTGACTCCTTGACTTGACTGCAGGTGATTGAACTGCAGATGTGAAGTGCCAAGGTAATTTTATTGCTAATCATGTCATATAGGTGTTTCAGGGACAATCAGTTTAAGAAGTCTACACACCCCTGTTATAATGCCAGGTTTTCCCATGTAAATAATTCATAACAAAAAAAATAATTTTAGACCTTCTTCTAATTTCAATGTCATAAATAATCCATATAATGCAATTGAAAAACAAGCCTTCCCCACGGGCCAGATATATGAAGAATATGGGAAATTATTTTAATATGCAGCACACAACCAATACTTACTTCCCTGACACATTTTCTTCTTGTCTCTTCATCAACATTTGGGGGATGTCCAGTTCTAGGTAAGTCAATGTTGTGCCAAATTTAACCTACTTCTTGATTACAGTGTTTATAGTGTTCCATGGTAAATGCATTGCAAAATGTTTTCGTACTCTTCTCTTGACTACATTTCTGTGTTGTAAGCTGTTTATGGACCATGGCTTTTGATGTTAAATGCAACAAAGAAAGTGTCAGAAAAACCCTACTAGAACTGCTAAACGCATAATGCTGGCGGCAGAATAAAATAACTCAGAACCCATCAGTCAGCTCATTTTGACTTGGATTTGGTAAGGATTGCTTCACACATCTGTGTTTCACGTTCTGATTATGGATTCGTTATGGGTTTCCTGACCCGAACTCAGAAGCCTCACTGCCATATTCAGGACAGGAAAGAAGACCCAAGAGCAGGCCATGAAACTAAGGCCCCCATTTGATTTTAATGGGAACGCATGTAAAAACGCATGTGCGTTTGTAAAAACGCAAAACGCATGCGTTTTTGCAAACACAGCCCAAAACGTTGTTTGCCACGTTTTGAGCTGCGTTTTTGCAAATGCACATGCGTTTTTACATGCGTTTTTGCATGCGTTTTTCATGCGTTCCCATTAAAATCAATGGGGACAAAAACGCATGCGTTTTTGTGCGTTTTTGCGGTAAAAACGCATGAAAACGCAAATGAAGCAAAACGCAGCAGACGCATAGATGTGAAAGGGGCCTAACCTAAACCTAGGGTCACACTTGAGTAATGCCATCCGCTAAAAGGATGCATTAAAAGGATGTTTTTTTTTCCCTGGCATTCACATGACATGTGTGTTCATTTTTGATGCATGCATCAATGCATGCGTTAACGCATGGTACATGTACACTGTGCTCCAAATTATTATGCAAATTGGTTTTAAGTGTCATAGGGTTTTATTTTTATTTTTTTTCAATGAAACCCATTGATTGTATTGTGTCTCATGGTGGGTATTGTGTCTCATGAGACACAATACCATCAATGGGTTTCATTGAAAAAAAATAAAAATAAAACCCTATGACACTTAAAACCAATTTGCATAATAATTTGGAGCACAGTGTACATGTACCATGCGTTAACGCATGCGTTGATGCATGCATCAAAAATGCCAAATGCCAGTGTACATGTACCATGCGTTAACGCATGCGTTGATGCATGCATCAAAAATGCCAAATGTCCAATATCTGAACAGATCTCTGGTTGCAGTGAAATCATGGATACCTTGTTCCATGTTGTACACAGCCACAAAATGGAACTATGTGTCCATGATTTCACTGCAACCAGAGATCTGTTCAGATATTGGACACAGAAATTGGTGTGTGTAAACCCACCATTAGGGTTCTTTGGAACATTGAAATCAATCTCAGATATCTGTGATAATTAGTTTGGCAGGTGAGCCCAATAAAAGGAAAACTGGGTGTTCCACAATATTACGCAGGCTACAGTTTTCAAGTAACATGGGAAAGAAAAAGGATGTCTCTGCTGCCGAAAAGCAACAAATAGCACAATGCCTTGGACAAGGGTTGAAAACATTTGATATTGCACACATATTTAAGCGTGATCATCATATTGTGAAGAGATTTGTGGCTGATTCTGAGCACAGATGTGTTCGTGCAGATAAAGGCAGAATGAGGAAGGTTTCTGCTAGGCAAGTTCATCAGATTAAGAGAGCAGCTGCTAAAAAGGCCTTACAAACCAGCAAGCAGATATTTGAAGCTGCTGGTGCCTCTGGAGTGCCTCGAACCTCAAAGTGTAGGATCCTTCAAAGGCTTGCTGTGGTGCATAAACCTACTATTCGGCCACCCCTAAACAGTGCTCACAAGCAGAAACAGTTGCAGTGGGTCCAGATATACATGAAGACTAATTGTCAAATAGTGTTGTTTACTGATGAGTGCCGAGCAACCCTGGATGGTCCAGATGAATAGAGTAGTGGATGCCACCATGTCCCAACAAGGCTGCGACGTCAGCAAAGAGGTGGACGAGTCATGTTTTGGGCTGGAATCATTGGGAAACAGCTCGTAGGCCCCTTTAAGGTTCCTGAAGATGTGAAAATGACCTCTGCAATGTATATAGAGTTTCCAACTGAGAACTTTCTTCCATGGTACAAAAAGCAAAAACGTGCCTTTAGGAGCAAAATCATCCTCATGCATGGCAATGCACCATCTCATGCTGCAAGGAATACCTCTGTGTCATTGGCTGCTATGGGCATAAAAGGAGATAAACGCATGGTGTGGCCACCATCTTCCCCTGACCTCAACCCTATAGAGAACCTTAGGAGTATAATCAAGCAAAAGATCTATGAGGGTGGGAGGCAGTTCACATCAAAACAGCAGCTCTGGGAGGCTATTCTGACATCATCCAAAGAAATACAAGCAGAAACTCTCCAGAAACTCACAATATCAATGGATGCATGAATTGTGAAGGTGATATCAAAGTAGGGTTCCTATGTTAACATGTAACTTGGCCTGTTAGGATGTTTTGGAATTAAATAGCTTTTTATTTCAGTGATTGTGACCTGTTAATGCTGCAAATTCAACAAATGAGCATTTTCAGTTCTTTCAAACATATCAAATGTGTACAAACTCTACTCTGCCTAATAATTTGGAACAGTGCTTTTAGAGTTTTTTTTATTTTTTAAAATTATATTGTTATCATAGGGAAAAATCAGAGAAAAAGATCATTTGCATAATAATTTGGAACACATGTACCAAATTATGTACCATGCATTAAAGGGAACCTGTCACCCCAAATCACCTTCCTAACCTATTAATACCTGTCCCTGCAGCCTTACAATACATTCTAACACATCCCTGTCTCACCTTTTTTACTAATCTACAAGTACAATAATGTAGTTAGCAAACTTACGAAATTCCTGTCTGAGGGGCGTTCCTCCAAGCGATTTTGACCGGTAGGTGGGTCCCCTGTGCCGCGCTACCCTTGCCCCGCCGCTCTACTATGCCCTAATGGGTGTCATTATACAATGCAGAGCTCGGGCATGATTTCAATATTGCGCCCGCAACGTCACTGCTGCGACGCGGTCATGTGACGCTGGGATCGCGTCACTTCTGGTCGCAGGTCTCTCACAGGCAGACTTCGCGCATGCGCACATTGCATGCTGATGTCTGCCTGTGTGCGACCGGAAGTGACACGGCGATCACGGCGTCACATGACCCCTTCGCAGCGGTGACGTTGCGGGCTCGATATTGAAATTGTGCCCGAGCTCTGCATTATATAATGACACCCACTAGGGTGGTTTAGAGTGGCGCTGCAGGGGTAGCGCAGCACACGGGACCCGCCTACTGGTCAAAATCGCTTGGAGGAACGCCCCTCTGACAGGAATTTCGTAAGTTTGCTAACTACATTATTGTACTCATAGATTAGTAAAAAAGGTGAGACAGGGATGTGTTAGAATGTATTGTATGGCTGCAGGGACATGTATTAATAGGTTAGAAAGGTGATTTGGGGTGACAGGTTCCCTTTAACATATGCGTTTGCCATAGACTCCAATGTTAAATTAACGCATTAGTTTACCAAAACAGCTCAAAAAACGCTGCAGACCGCATTGTGATGTGTGCTACAAAAACGCATAGGGTACCTTTACACGCCGCTACTGGTGGGTGGCTACAACCAGCTACTTCACGTGCACGAGCACGCACAAACGGTTGCAAACGGTACCCGCACCACCTTTACACGCCGCAACAAGGTGCGCTACAGTAGGTTACATCTATGTCTAGATACACCGCCGGGTGTCTCAAGTTACCTTCTGCCGAGCACCTTACCTCATTTACACACCGCTACAACAAGCTAATATGGGCGGACCTGGTGCAGCAGGGACAACACATAGGCGTGCCACAATTGTGGATTACGAGACGTCCGTACGCTGATGGGACAAAGCAAGAACATCATGATTGGGCAGGCATCGCAGGAGGCTGATTAATACATGACGCTTGAGTAATTGTGTAGTGTGACTGGTCAGCTCCTTAAATATGCCTCCCTATGCAGCGACTACCAATCGTAATGCAGGAGCTTCCTCCAATGATCGCTGATGGGGCGCGGTAACCCGGAGCCTGTGTCACGCCCCAGCTACATACCAGGTACATAGCCTGGTGTCCAGACATCCCTTCTGTTGCTTCTTTACACGCCTATACAGGTCGCTACAATCGGCTGTGTAGCAACCTGTTTCAGGGCAGTGCTCTGAAACAGGTGCCGCTACTGCTGGGTGGCTACAACCGTCTTCACACGCCGCTACCACGGGGTGAATTGCCGGTGCAAGATACATTTCTCGCATGTATCCGGTTGTAGCCACCCGCCAGTAGCGGCGTGTAAAGGTACCCATACTGCCAAACGCTATTTGCAAAAAGAGAAGCTGGAACCTGAACCATTTCCAATAAACCAGTTTATTTTACAGAAATCACATAAAATTTAAAAGCATCTCCGTGGGCACTTGGCCCCTTCAGACGTGTTTCGGTGTAAGACCTTCATCAATGACAGACAAATGACACACAATATATACAGTATACATTTGATGACAGCACATATAAAATCCATTAATCAATTTCAGTTGTGAACAGTTAATATAGTCCGTATATGGATAACCTCAATACAAAGCAATGACACAGAAACAAAGTTTGAGAAAATCATACGTACCGTATATACTCGTGTATAAGCCGAGTTTTTCAGCCCAAAAATTGGGCTGCTGTATACTACCACTGGGGGGGCCTGTATACCACTCTGCTGGGGGCTGTATACCTGTGCTGGGGTCCACCCTTGGCTTATACACGAGCCAATAGGTTTTCCCAGGTTTTGGGGGCAAAAGTAGGGGGGTCGGCTTATACACGGGTCGGCTTATACACGAGTATATACGGTATATGAACAATAACATTTCTGAACATGAAAGCATAAACTACAATACCAAAGAATATATATAAGATACATGTTATTTTGCAAATAATCCTTGGATTGGGGCGGTTGCCATACACCGCTGAGCACCTGACTTGGATCAAGACCGGAGGGGGTGTGAGCTTCCATTCCATTCGCAAGCAGCGTTTCCCTGTGCGCTCGGTATAAGTGGTGACTATGAAGCCTGCTGTATGAATTGGTTACCACGATAAACAACGGGTAACCAGGGACAGCGTCTGCTGAAAGCAGCAGCATAAACGCACCTGCGCTTCTCTGCAAAAACCTAAGTATTTAGCGCAGAAGCGCTAAATACTGAGAGCGCAGGTGTGTGGACAAGCCCATAGACACTAGTTTGAGCTCAGGGGGAAACTCATCACTTGATAAATCCTTATCAATATGTTACCACAGAGTGAATCATGGCAGCTGACTCCAGGGCACGGATAGACTCAGGGAAAATTCTCTCTTATTGTAGGCATAATCTCTAATATTGTAGGCAGAGTCTCTAGTAGAGTGGATAGGCAGCCCTGGGATGGACAATGGTATGGAAATATCTTCCATCTGCGACCTCCAAGGAAGAAGATAGCCTGGAAGTTGGGATTTCATAATTTTCTTAAAGCTAAAGCCTAATCCCATAACCTGCCTTGTAATGAGTTACCACAGGGGAGGTATGTGAGTGTAACATGAGTTAATAAAGGCAAAATATAATAATTTTTATTTATATTGCACTCTACATATTCCGCACCCCTGCAACTATAGGTCAAGTACTTTTCCTTAGTTTATCCCTTTTATTCTTTGTAACTATTGTGAGGTCGCGACCCTGGGGAACTCGCTTGGCACGGGGAAATTACATCAGCGACTACATTTTAACGGAACAGAACCAGCAGATTTATTAATTTCTTTCCTAAACCACTTTCATCACATAAAACATAACACCGTATTTACATTTTCATATGACATAACTTCCACATTAGTACATCACATGACATTACACTACAGGACATTCACATGAGAATCAACGGGACCATATCATAACTTATTGTCGGTCCCAATGGCGGATACCTCCGCCTAACACCCTGACAGGGATCATTCCCCAGCTTATTGCACACGAGTCATCATACAGGGTACTTTTTCATGAACCATTATGATTCATGCATGAAACAGCATTCATTGCATTTTTACATAAACCAATATGCTACATACTCAGGGCCCACAATATTATCAGGAGCCCTGTCACCCAGTATACACAAGACCTCCACGGATCCACCGGGATCCGGGACACTTACATCTGGATCAATATGACCACATCATGACTCACTCAGTCAGTCCCAAAGTCGGCTGTGACCGCCTGGCCCTTGAGCCATACTCGGTCTCTCACACTGCACATCTGACCACCTGGCCCTTGAGCCGTCCTCGGTCCTGGACACTGGCTGGCATGGACGCATCATGTGCCACCGGCATGGAGCTGGCAGGCTCCCTTCACTTCCCCCACTGGGGACGGATCAAGGGCCAGGCGGGCAGAAGTATAGCCAACTTTTGGACTGACTGTGCTAGTCGTGATATGGTTCCGTTGACTATGTGTGAACGTCTATGTGTAATCACAAGGGCATATGTATAATTACCCTGTGTGATATGTGACTGGGTGACTCATAGTGGTGTATGAAAAAGTACCATATTATGTATCCAGGTGTGAAGGAAGGTCAGGCGGCCGTAACCGCCATTGGGTCCGACTGGGTAGTCGTAAAAGGACCCGTTGAAAGTGTATGATGGCTTATGTAAAAGTGCCATGTATGAGAGATGATGCTTATGTAAAAGTGCCATGTATGGGAGATGATGGCTTATGTAAAAGTGCCATGTATGGGAGATGATGGCTTATGTAAAAGTGCCATGTATGATGCAGTGTGGGTTGAGACTCCCTAGGGGTAGGTTAAGGATCCCTACCGCAGGATGGGGATAGATCCCTGTCAGGGTGATAGACAGTGATAGCCGTCTTTAGAACCAGACTGAGGTCTGCAAGGGTCGGTGGGTGACGCCTTGAAGTTCTGTGGAAAACGTAATTCTAATGTGACTGTAAACATGGTGTAATGTCATATGTGAATGTCATATACTGCAATGTAATGATATGCATATTATATGTGAAAATGCAAAGGGTGTTGTATGTTACCAGTGGTTTATGGCATGAAATAAACTACTGTGTTATGTTACCCGCTAAAAATGTAGTCACTAATGTCATTTTATTATGCTGCATTCCATTCCGTGTCTTCCTATAGCCGGGCTGGTACCACCACTAATTCATATGTGGATAGCTCCATATATTGGAGCAAGGTGATATTAATAATCTTGGTGCTTTGTTATCTTTACTTATACTGTATGTACCTGTCACTTTTGTGTGCCACTTCTGTTTCTCTACCTGTGAACATATGGGATTTATTTATGCCATTTATGTGTAGTAATAAGTGATTTATAACCATATGTATACAATAGGCAGTATTATGCATGTATAGATAGTGGTACAGTGGTACATATATTAATCTTACAGCACTTTATTGTTAGGTGGTCCATCCTATTACCTTGGCATATAGGTAGCATACCCACACCTCATGTGAAGGTTTTTTACACGTTTTTAATTGTTTTTAAATGTCTGTGTTGGTGCTTTGCACACATAAGTGTATTGAATGAACTTAATATTTGTAATTTTTTCACAACTACCCCGTTGTAGTGTCTTAGTCCATGTTATATTGCGATACACGCCCTTGGTGCTGTTCAACACATATTTTGTTCTTTCATTTTTGCATCTGTTCCTATTGTGTAGCACAGGGCTTGAACAAATATTCTTTATATTATTAGTGGTGCAGTTGCCTGGCATACCGGTAGTTCTAGGATTCAGCAATACCACACTTGCCACAACGACACAAGAATGATCAACTAAAAATAATATTCGAAAACACAAGGATGATCAACTAAAAATAATATTCAAAGATTTTCCTTTGCAATGCTACAGGCATTTCTCAATTTAAGAAGGATCATAGGCTAGGGTCACATCTCCGGACTAGGAAACGCTCCTCATAGGAGCCAATGCTAAACACCGGTTTGCTTCACAAGCAATCCGGTGTCCATCTCTGGCACTGCAGCCTGCGTTAAAAAACATGCAGGCTGCAGTTTTCGGAGCGGTTCTAGCATCCGCACTCCAGTAACCGGATTGCTCAGGATGTGTAATCCTGAGCAATGCGGCTACTGCATGGTTTGCTCATCCCGGCTGTTGCAGGGATGAGCAAACTGTTCTCTATATTGTAAATAGTTACATTTAATAAATAAATGCTTGCTTGAGGTCTCTATGGGGAACTTAGGCCCCCTAGAGACCGTACGCCCACTCAGGTGGGCTTATCCTGCAATGTGCACATGCGACGGGCTCCTCAGAGCTTCGTGCATGACCCCCAAACTCCCCCCCGTATCTATATAAAGGGGTCCCTGCACCCCTCTTTTCTAACTGTCCCTATTTGTGCCAAAAACTAAGTATTAAAGTAAAGAATTATGATCATAGTTACGTGTTGTTCCATCCAGTTTCATTTTCAATCCATAGGCAGGGTGGGGCACCCTCTCTGGCCTTGATCCTGTGTTGAGAGGGAGGCCGCGTCATGAAAGGGGCGGGGCTATCGGTATAACACAAACTTAGCCACGCCCCTTTAATGACGCGGCCTCCCTCTCAACACAGGATCAAGGCCAGAGGGGGTGGGCATAATTAATTAGCGGGCGGAGGCAGTAGCACACAGCCCCGCCTATGGATTGAAAATGAAACTGGATGGAACAACACGTAACTATGATCATAATTCTGTACTTTAATACTTAGTTTTTGGCACAAATAGGGAGAGTTAGAAAAAAGGGGTGCAGGGACCCCTCTATATAGATACGAGGGGGGTGAGTTTGGGGGTCATGCACAGAGCTCTGAGGAGCCCGTCGCATGTGCACATTCCAGGAGAAGCCCACCTGAGTGGGCGTACGGTCTTTAAGGGGACTAAGCCCCCCCTAGAGACCTCAAGCAAGCATTTATTTATTAAATGTAAGTATTTACAATACATAGAACAGTTTGCTCATCCCTGCAACAGCCGGGATGAGCAAACTATGTAGTAGCCGCATTGCTCAGGATTACACATCCTGAGCAAACCGGTTACTGGAGTGCAGTTTTCTGCACACATTTTTCCAAAAAATGTGTGTAAAGGCAATTGCGTTCACCGCATCCAAGAGGAACTTATCCATGCAATGTGAAGAACTGCAAGACTTGTGCTCACATAGAGACCAAAGACAGGATACAGATCCCCAACACACAGCAGGATTACAAGATTCCTGGGGATCCACATGCTCCTCTTCCCATGTTGTGTATTTAATTATGTGCACTATATGCCCATTGGGGTTTTTTTTATGTTGGGGAGACAGGACAACGGCTAAGGCTGTGGTCACAGTTGCCATGCGTTTTTTTTTATTGATTTAACAAAACTCATGCTTTTTTTCATGTCAGCATGACTTTTGTAAGGTGTGTGATGGCTCCCTGCGTTTTTGGGTGGGTTTTTGAATCTGCATCTAAAAATAGTGCTTGTAGTATTTTTTTGAGCGTTTTGAAAAACGCATGCATTTTTATAACATGGGTTCCTATGGGAAACGCATGCAAAAACGCATGTACAATTAGTACCTTTTAGTGCCATTCAAAAACGCATGCGTTTCCCATAGGAGCCCATGTTAAAAAAACGCATGCGTTTCCGGAAACGCATGCGTTTTTTTTAACATGGGCTCCTATGGGAAACGCATGCGTTTTTGAATGGCACTAATTGTACATGCGTTTTTGCATGCGTTTTCCATAAGGCCCCTTATTAAAAAACGCATGCGTTTTTGGATATGCTCCAAAAACGCATGGGACTGTCACACATGCTTTTTGGCTATTATGGCATGGGTTTTTTTAACATGGGGGCCTATGGGTGCGTTTTTTACATGCGTTTTTAAAACGCATGTGAAAAATGGTACTGTGACCCCAGCCTAAGAGTAAGGATGAGATCTCATCATCACACAATTACAGACAAAAAATCAATTTACCAATAGCCAAACATTTTTGTGGTCAAGGACATAATATTAAAAATATGAAAGTTTCCATGTTAAGAGGCAATTTCAAATCACAGAAACACTGAAGGGTCTGCGAATCCAAGCTCATTAGAACTTTTGACTGTATCCAGAAAGGACTAAACATATCTTACAGATTTATGGCTCATTATCACATTTGAAGAATTTTGCAGAGACACTATAAACACCAGGATTACATATAAATTAGGGTCATAAAAACTTTGACATCACTAAGGCCAGGGTCACACATACCAATCCACTTTTTTAAGCCCTTAGAAAAACGGATCAATTTTTCTAAGGGTACCAATAATGTCCGCTGAGGTCCTGGATGTTTTTTGGACATTTTTGGACTTAGGCTGGGGTCACATTTGGAAGGCACAATCCGGTAACCGGATCCATTACCGGATCCGGTATTGCCGTGTGCCATCACATTTGGCATCACATTGCAGATCTGAATCCAATAATGGATCCAGATCTGCAATGAGAAAAAATTGAGGCACCAAAAACCAGATCCGGTACCGCAAGGTACATTCATGTACCTTGCGGTACCGGATCCGGTTGCCATAGGCGGCCATTATAAAAAAAAAAACGTTTTTTCAACCGCTCCGAAAAATGCAGCCTGCATGATTTGTACCGCAGGCTGCAAAACCGGATGCAGTAACCGGATTGCATTAAATGCAATCCAGTTTTTCAATTGCAGCCTATGGCTGCGCATCCGGATCCGGTTTTGACCATTTTTAATGGTCAAAACCGGATCCGGTTTTGAAAACAAAACCGCAAATGTGACCCTAGCCTTAGTCTTTTTTTTTTTTTTCAAAAAAATGCATGCAAAAACGCATGAGTTAACGCATGGTGCCTACATGTACCATGCGTTATCACGTGTGTTTCCCATAGGGCTCCATGTTAAAAAAACAAATGCGTTTTTTTAATGCACCCAAAATTGCTGCTAGCAGCGTTTTTTGGGGATGCTGCACAAAAGCGCATGCGTTTTTTGAAAAAGGCACACACACATGCATTAACGCATATGCGTTTTTGGACTTTAAAAGAAATGTCTACAATGCTCCCAAAAACGGATGGTATGTGTGACCCTGGCCTAAGCCTGGATCCTCTCCAGGCTTTGTTTTATTTATTTATTTGAATGTCCATTTATCATACCTTGTGTCTGCTCTGGTTGTGTATATATTTGTGTTTCTTTGAATATTTTGTCATACTATTCCTGATGAAGAGACCTGAGACGTCTCAAAAGCTCACCTTGTAGCATCACTTATTTTATTTTTGTTAGCCATTAAAAGTTATCACAACTACAAGATTATTATGTGGTTACTCCCAGTGAGAGTAATCAACATGTGCACATACAAACGCAGCACAAAAAGTAAACACAGTGGGCACTTAGCCTTACTATACATTGCTGAAGAATATTTTAGTACTACAGAAAAAGGAAATCAACCAAAAATAAATAATACAATACAAACAATATAGTACAATGTACTCTCACCTGAAAAGCAGCACCCACACCATGGGCATACCCAGCTGCCCCCCCAGAAGCCTGGCGGCTTTATTCTCCCTCCTCGCAGGAGCGCACCTATCATATGAGACCACATGAATAGGTTGCCTCGGGCAGCGGTAAGCAGAGGTTGGCATTGGCGGAGGGCACCCACTGCTGGCGTGGGTTCCCCACAGATGCCGCTCGGCACCTGCAGCCATTGTCTGCCGCTCTGCAGATCAGGATATCGGGGAGGGATGACATCATCACTGAGCGCCGACGCAGCCCTGGTCCTGCAGAGCAGCAGTCAACAAGCTGAGGAGACTGGAGATGTGAGCAGAGAGCATCGAGGAGCTAGGAAAGAGGTGAGTATTACATTTTTTTTTAATCAATGTGTTCACTGATGGGAGATAATATGTAAGGGTATGTAATGGGGGTGCATTATATGTGATGGAGTCCTATGGGGTGCATTAATATGTGATGGAGTCCAATGGGGGTGCATTATATGTAATGGAGTCCTATGGGGGTGCATTATATGTAATGGAGTCCTATGGGGGTGCATTATATGTGATGGATACTATGGGGTTGCATTATATGTGATGGAGTACTATGGGGGTGCATTATATGTGATGCAGTACTATGGGGGTGCATTATATGTGATGCAGTCCTGTGGGGTGCATTATATGTGATGGAGTACTATGGGGCGCATTTTATGTGATGGAGTCCTATGGGGCATTAATATGTGATGGATACTATGGGGGGTGTATTATATGTGATGGATACTATAGGGGTGCATTATATGTGATGGAGTACTATGGGGATGCATTATATGTGATGGAGGTGTATGGAGTGGTACATTATATTGTATGTAGTCTTATGGGGGTGTATTATATTGTATGGAGTACTATGGGGGTGCATTGTACTGTATGGAGTACTATGAGGGTGCATTATATTGTATGGAGTACTATGGGATGCATTATATGTGATGGAGTCCTATGGAGGTGTGCATTATACTGTATGGAGTGCCACGGGTGCATTATACTATATGGAGTACTATGGTGGTGCATTATAGTATATGGAGGACTATGGGGGCGCATTATACTATATGGAGGATTATATGGAGCCAATTATACTATATGGAAGCCATTATAATATTTGGAGGGCTCTGTAGGGGCATGATAATACTTGGAGGGCTATTTGAGGGCTGTGTTGGGCGTCATTATACTGTGAAGAGGTGTAGGGTCTATTACACTACATGGAGGGCTGTGTGGAGGTCACAGTTGGGGATCATAATGTGCTGGGGTAGTTGAAGGGGGTACAGTAGGGGCTTCATTCTGTGTGTGTGGAGGAAGTCACGATGGGGGATTTTACAGTGTTTGGGGGTACTTTTGTTGGCATCACACTTTATAGGGGCAATGAAAGGGAAATCTAGGGGCTCCAATAGGAGGAAAACTACTTTGTAACAACTGCAAACTTATGAGATAGGTACCCCAGCCAGATATTTTTTTCTTTTTTTTGAGGGGGGGCAAATAGAACTTCTACAATGAGGTCCCATGATTTCTATGTACGCCCCATGTGCAGGATGCATTTTCCCTCTGGTTACACACCAGATCAATTGCCGCCCCTCAGTACATACAGGCATCCAGCCATGTGTCTCCCAAGTGGCGGTTGGTCAGTGGCACTTGTCTCCCTTTGCAGTCCCGCATTCCTTACTCAAGTCAAATGGACGGCCCTGCTATTAACTCTGGACAGCCCAGTGTGTGGCACTTTTGATTGGCTAAGCAATTCGAGAAGAGTGGTTTGCTAGGGAAGACGCACCATTTTACCAGCTTAGTGCAGTTGCGGCTTGTTGATGCTGAGATTGCAGGTCATTGCATGTGGTGTGTGGACAGTGTCTGACTAGTCAGTGTCATGCAGCCGCCACATTGGAGCTGCCTAGAGATTTGTAGGCGTGTGCCAGAGACAATAGGTTGGCAATCAGTGCTGCGTCCTGTGCTATAAGGATGCAGGACTGCGTCTACGTACAGGACCACAGCTCTGCCGCCACCATTGTGTCTGTATGTTTGTACCAAGCCTGCCATTGCCATTAATGTTCCTTGTTCTGGATTCTTCTGTGAAGTTCTTGTATGTGCTTGTGATGGCGCTGACGTACTTGTAATTGAGGGGGGG